>OY979667.1:18036272-19286272 GCA_963855955.1 Luperina nickerlii
CCGGCTGTCATTCGTAGATTTTCTACAGTCGTTACCAGTCAGAAGCCGAAAAGTCCAAAAGGTTGTAGAGGTCAGATAGGCAGTTGATCTATATAAAATACTGGTAAGTATTTAGCTGCATCTGGTTGGAAGCTGATCTTAACATAGTTGAGAAATAACTAGGTAGATTGATTTGTTTGTTACTATTAACTATTAATCAATTCATTGTTAAGTTTCATTGCAAGTATTTTTGACATTCTGAAATCGCCAACCCGTCTTGAGGAAGCGTGGTGATCAATTCGTTTCATTAATTTATTCATAAACAATTTACATTGTGTTGAAAATTACATATTAAATAAAATTATCACATACAGAAACAATACCAAATAAAATGTTAAATAAAATTACCACATGCGGAAAACAATACCTAAAAAGCCTAATTTGAATTGATGTGAAATGTATAAGAGTAATTCAAGAGTCAATTCTTAAAATACCACGTAGCGCGTAGGGCTACACGCTACGAGCTACATGCTACGAGTGTAACAAATAAATATAATGTCAAAAAAAAGAATAAAAAAATATTAGGAGTTCGTCAAGGTCCTAATGATGAGCACAGTTTAAGTCAAAAATAATTTTAATTTAAGGCTTGTTCACTGCTATTATAATAGGTGATTATTTTTATAATTTGTCATAAATTCTGATATCAAGTATACCTAAACATTTTTTCAACAAGAAGGTTTTTAATTTAGATCAACGCTCATGCCTTCTTTATGTAACATAAAATCCTTATGGAGGCTCTTCAAACTATGTCCTATGAAGATACAGAGAAGTTATTACTTGTGCTAAAGTTAATATTTTCATATTATATAATTTTATACACCTTTTTACATGATAACAATAAGATAAATATGATAACTATGTGATTATTTTATCAATTAATGTTACCTCCAATCGCTTGAAACACAGGATTACCTGGTGCAGGCACAAATCATGGATGAACTTGACATAGATTTAAGAAAAACTGTATTTAACGTTAGTCCTTTGAATACATTTTATTATTATATAAGAATAGGCTTTTGTCCTGCAGTGGAACAGTAGTAGGCTTGTATTGTTTATAGTAAGTATGCATATATACTGTTCATTCTAAGATTTAAGGTTAGTTAATAATTTAATTTGTAAATATCAGATGAAACTCTTGACAGAAACAGTTGCTACCTTTATGAATGTTGATGACCTGCCTGATTTGATAGGATTAAAAAACTTTTAAATACACTTTGATATAATGCTAAGCTGCGCATTATGCTGAGAATTAGTTAAAAGTTTACTCCAAGTTTCAAAAATGTGACTGATTTACGACAGCCAGTAAATAAATAAAT
This sequence comes from Luperina nickerlii, assembly GCA_963855955.1. Taxonomy (NCBI): domain Eukaryota; kingdom Metazoa; phylum Arthropoda; class Insecta; order Lepidoptera; family Noctuidae; genus Luperina; species Luperina nickerlii. The sequence goes on from OY979667.1 coordinate 18,037,628, forward strand.
AATATTTGAGAAAACTATTAACATGTAAAAATTTTAACTGTTATTTTAAATTTATTGATATTGCTTTGGCTAGTTATTAAGATAAAACGAATTATAAAGATAACCTGTTATGAATCTCTTTTCAGCAATATATTTATTTTGTCTTAAAGCAACAATCATAAATGTATTGTCTCTCTTTGTAACAATTTTAAAAGAACTGCATTGACGTCTATAAATCTAATAAATTTTGATTTCCATCCGATATATTTATCTTGACTGTTAAAAAGACACTTGTATTGGGTTCTTTTATGATGCGAGGAGACCTAAAAACCATGCCAGCATAAAATGCTTCGATACGGCAATGCATTACTTTTAAAGCAAAAAGTTCACATGTTCCTCAAATACCATGAAATTGAAAAACCAGGCATGAATATTCGAATACACGAAATCGGTTCAACCGTTTGAAATTCAAGCATATTTCTCTATTTATGATATTTGAACAGATAAAAGTGTACTAATTGCGTGCTAGTAAGATTTTCGCACCTTTTATAACGGATAATAAAACACATTTTGACCAAGTTTCGTCTAAATTAGCAAGTTTGAGTGTGTGAAACGATTTTCTGTGAATAAAATCGGATTGAACTAGAATGTATGGTTGGAATATAAACGGGCGTGGATCCATTAAATTTTCAATGCTGGCAATGAAATAAAAAACGAAAACTGTGTATATCTGTATATCACCTGTTTGTGGTTTCATAGCCCCGGCACTAATTGAACGTAATTGGTTGTTGACCTTTCAATCCAACTCGAAATTCGAATAGTGTCCGGGTTTTAAGTAATCTGTCTTGAAAATGTATTAAAGAGTTTCAATGGAGAGTGAATGAAGATACCAAGTATTTGACCTATTGGGACCTAATGACATGAGAAGTAATGAAGACCCGACAGAATTGACCTTAAATTAAAACCTGCTAGTTTCAACCTAATTCGAATATGATTACCAAGCGAAGATGCTTTGTGGAGACAGGATGCAAAAATAATAAAAGTTACAAGTTCATGCAAATTATTGTCTATTGACATAACAAACTTTATTATTAATGAAAAAGCAATGTTTAACGATCAAATTATCAATAAACGATTTACCAAAAGCGATACAAAAACCGGTTTACACAAATAAAAGGAGCTCATCCAGTCTCAACTAATCCCGCGGGTCTGAATATCAATCACGAAGCAAACAGCCCTACGATTATGCGACCGCGTGCAGTGGCATATCGACGCATTTACATACTACGTAAATCTCAGCGCTATTGGGTGGGCCGACAAAATGATTGTCACCTTTTAAATTTACATTTATTACCATACATTACGCGACGCGGATCATTATTCATTAGTCGCCGTGTTGTCTACTTAGGACCGTTTTGCATGATTAGGTGTCGTGATGTTTTAGTTTGGTATTCATTGCGCCCCTATTTGTTTGAAGCTTGTTGGCTTATTTTCTTTGTGTATGTGTGTGGCTATTGTGCCGTTTTTATTGCCCCACGAGTTTTAATGAGCTATCGTGCTCGTCTCTGAATGTGGTTGGTGCTTCATTAATATCATTATCGTTGCATTTTGTTGGAATATATATTATAAGCAAACGTTTTTGTAGGTCGTCTATTTAAGTTCTGGAAAATTTTATAAAATGTTTAGTTTGAACTAATAACTTACCTCGCAATATTCAACAAAAATACCAATAAGAAAAGTATTGCTGCATGAACTGTCCTTTGCATTCTGTTATTTCCAATAAAAACACGCAGTTTTTTCATGTTGGCAACACTAGATCCTCTTTTCGCGGGCTCATCGTTTCAACTTGTCACTTTTACCGCGAAAATTGACACAACGCACTGGTTTCTGTCACTGAACGTCAAAACATCTTCGAAAACAGGTCCAAATGTTATTGTTCGATCCAAACTTGAATTTAGAACGATTTAAATGTAGATCCAACTAGCGGTTTTCGCGCCGTTTCTTGTATCTCGTGTATGTTTGTCGCGTGTTTTTTTTCCATTTTATTGTTTGTTTACGTTTTTAGTCGGTGTACCGTCGGCGCGTTGCCGTCGGTTTGTATAGCGAGCGTGTTCGGTCGCGCATGTCGGTGCGTTCGGCGCGTGGGACGCGAGGCGTTCTCTTCGCGCCGCCCAGACGTCGAGAAAAAAAAAGCTAGAGGGGCGTCTTCGGAACGGCCCCACCTACTCGCGTCATTATCCTCGTTTACGCGATTATTTTCTATATTTCGGCACGCAACAGATGATTTTTATGTGTTATGGACGGCCGTGTGAACACAGTGAGCTCTCGTTTGACAGTGGCCCACTGGACGCAATCCCTGCGTATAAAATGCCGCCCCACGCGTCATCCCGACTGTGGGAAACAATATCCCGTTGCTATTGGTTTTAGGGTTTTTGAGATTGATTTTCTATTGCGTAAAGTTAATAGACGTTAATATATACTCTATAAGTCAAATAAGTAACATAGATTCAACTTAAAATGTTAAAGTGAACGAATTAACATTATGAATATGTAAAACCTTCGAATAGGTTGCAACATAATTTTTACAGTTTTATAGACTTTTATATACCTAACTACTAAACACTTGTCTTGGTAGAGTAGATATGTACATCTTTTACGGCAGTTACACTATTTGCGCTGTAGCATGGTGCGGGTGACAGTTTCAGTAACATTTCGTTTCACTCTTGAAAGTTGCCGCGATTTACAATTTATGACTTAATATTTCAGTTGTACCACATTCGTAATATATTAAATAATTAATAACTGTAGTAAATTAAATTAAACCCAACCAGAATGTTCTAATCAAGAAATAAAATCAAATTGAATGAAAAATTAAGCAAAGTGTTATGCGTATAACGTAACGCCATAGACGTATTTAGTGATGGGATGTACTGCTACGATGGATAGTCGATATTTTTTATAATAAAAAACGTATATTGTGCGTAGGTCAATTTTTATTTTTAAAAGGTCTAATTATACAACAGAACATTTATAGGGTAAGGTTGCTTAAAAGGTTGCTAAAAAAAAATACATGTTATTCGTCTAAACTCATATCAGAGTCAGGAACATCTGAATTGTCACTCAATTCATCATCTGAATCTGTGACGGATATTATTAACGATGACTCAATTATGTTGTCAATATGTATGTCACGATCCCAATCAGACATAATGTCCCTTTTTGTTTTATTCACGACCTTCGACCAGTCTTCAGGTTGAACATTGTTGATGGCCTCTTGTAATAGGGCCAACATCTTATTTGCCGTAAATGGCGGCGAAGTATTATTTTTTGCGGCGTAACCTAAAAATAAACGAACTTATAAAAAAAAGTATTCAAATAATCATCAATCAGCCTAATCTAGTATCTGGTAATGTTTTTAAACTAGGTACATACATGCTACGATCGGAAAGCTGATTTTTTTATAAAGCTTCAAAATGGGAATTGAAATTAAAAGCATACCTTTTATTTGGGCCCAAATCAGCTCAATAGCGTTATACTGGCAATGGTAGGGTGGTAGTCGAAGGACCTGGTGGCCTTTTTCTTTTGCCATCTCGTCCAGAGCATAGGTAGGAGTTGGTGGCTTATGGCGTCGGACTAAGGCAATAAGCTCCGTCTTTAACATTTTTATATCTGCTGTAACTCCGTTTTCACTCAGCCACTTCACCAACTCGCTTTTGCGGTTGGATTGGTTTGGGGGTTTATTAACTTGCACCGAATGGTAGGGTGCGTTGTCCATTATTATGGTCATAGGCTCTTTTAAATTGTTTAATAGACCTATGAACCAATCTTTAAATTTTTCGTAATTCATCTCCTCATGATACTCCGTAGTTTTTTTTTGACTTAAAAGCCAGCAAACAATCAGGGACGAATCCACTTGCTGTACCTGCGTGACAAATAATAAGGCGTTCGCCTTTGCCTTCCGGCACTTTGGTACACGATTGTGCCGTATCGTCGGTCCAACTTTTACCCACTGTGTGGTTGGCGTTTAGCCACGTTTCATCCAAAAAGACAACTTTGCTCCAATCACTTATGTTTTTGGCCTTCCTTAAAAATCTACATCTTGCTAGGGCAATGTCAGTCCTATCCATAATAATCTTTCTTTTGTTAACTTTTTTGTAAACAAAGCCAATATCTTTTATAACTTGCCGTAGCGAAGTAATACCTCCTTTGAACAAGTCAGCTTCTTTTAATGATTTTAGAAGCTTGAGCAATGTGGGTAGCTCCATTCTTCTATAATAATCATAAATATGATTTCTAATAGCAACCTTAGCAAAATCATCCAAATCTGTGATTGGCTTCACCTTGGTCCGCTTTTTGTTGGGTGTCGATAATTTATTTTCAAACATCCCATCTTGGCCAATTTTCTCACGTGTTATACGCGAAACAGTATTGCGGCCAATATCAAGAGCTTCGGCTACTCGTTCTACAATATGATTCAATGGTAACAACGGTCCATTATTTTGTTGTTCTCTTTCAAAGTAGTCTCGGAGGCGAACAACAAGCTCCCTGGCCTGACTACCCAAAACAGTTTTTTTTGTATGCTTAGGCATGGTAATAACAACAAACTCAACAAACTTATAACAAATAACAATTTAACAAAAATGAAAACAAACAATGAAATCGTAATACGTGTCACATTAAGTCACAATATAACGCGCTTGCACTCGTACTCGCACTCACAGCATCGCACGGGTAAACAACATGGCCGCCGCGCCGATGCACCATAGAGCAAAAATGTTGTCACGAAAAAAAAAACATAAACCCGATTTTGATTATTTTATATAAGTACAAAGATAATTATGTAGCCATAAAACATTTATATTGACAAGTTTATACACGTAGCACACACGTAGTTACACTGCACAACTGAATAATACACTAATTTTCATAACAATATTAAAGAGAACTAGATTCACGCTGCGAGTATCGTTAGCGATAAAAATGAATTGCATAACCTCACATCCCTACGTGGTACTGACAAATGTCAACGTCATACGGGCAACTGTCACCCGCACCATGCTACAGCGCAAATAGTGTAGTACGGCTCTATTATATCACAATTTTACAAAATCCAGTAATTTATTTTTATTATTTTAACTTCACATGCTCTCAAGTAATTGCGTGCTTTGATTTGTAAAGTGACACATTTGATTCTTCCTGGGACTTAGGTAGCTGTCATTACTACAACTTAACTATTACAAAATTATTATTTTCATACTTAGATAGATCTTTACTATAACTACGTATACCTACCTACTACAATCTGTCTGTTTGAGTAAATAAATTTATTATTAATTTATTAAATTTATTATTATTTACGTTTTTTCTCTCGTCTTTAAAGTTAAACTAAAAATATATTTAGCAGAAACAGTTTTGTAAAGCCTTGTAACCTTATAATTGTAAGTGATATTGGATATAAATTATATAAATAGTAATTCTTTTCGATTTTCGACGTTTATTAGGTAACTAATAAGATTTTTTGTTTTGTTTCTCTTGTAAGTGAATATTGTAAATTCTTTTAGGGCTGATTTTTCCAACCTCAGGTAATTTTATCGGAAGGATAATTTTGAATTTTTGAGAGTTCTTTCATACAAAATCTGTCATACGTAAATATTACTCCGCGAAAATTAACTGTCGATTGAAAAATCAGCTCTTAGAGAAATAAATTTTGAAATCGAAATTTTAAAAAGTCTTTAAAACATGACGTCATGTCACCGAGTCCAGCGTCCGAACTAGCATGAATGACAAATTGTTGAATAATCGAGAGGGTTACGATAACCGTAGGTCACAACAACCCTTCACTTGAGGGCGCCGACAACCCCTTAGTTAGGGCGGTTTTGTCGCGCGCGTAATAACAATCAATTACCAACAACTTTACAATTACAGTCACTATAACCCTTTTTTCGACTTCATAAAACTCTAAATCCGATATCATCAACGTACAAAAATATGGTAATGGTTTATTCAAACAGCCACAGTATAAAAAAATCATTCACAATCTCGTTGTTATACTGGGATTTTTGATTTGGTTGAGTAAGGTTTATTTTTTGTGTAGGAAACAATATAGTCTTGATGGCATTTAATAGACTTCTCTATGTCAATGGTGATAGAGGGTCATGTCATGGCATTATTACTTTTTTTAGGGTATTATGAATACAAAATATTTGATAATAGTATTTTGCTTTATCATCGGGTTTGTAGGTACTAATTGTATATGATATTTTTTATTCGAACTTGGTCATGCACTGCTGTGTAAAGATATGAAAAATTAAAAGAATACTTCTTATTATTAAATTCAGATATCAGACCGAATGCTGACCAAATCGCTTAGAACAAATACGATTTTCGTTGACAATGTAGGCTACAATCAAATTGTTTTAAATAACTATAATCACAATATTATATTAGACTTTTTTAAACAGTAACGTTCTTCATCAAAGCAGAGAACACCAAGTATAAAATTACGAAAAAATTACACCTACCTCAACATTTTTTTACTTCAGGCGAAAGCGCCAGGGTAGCCTGCGAAATTCAATTTTTTTTACATTTTTTGCAATTTGCTGGTCAGTATTAAGTTGTACGTTGATTAATATACATATGATTCGCGACCGTAACAAATATATGTTTATAGAATTATAAATATTAAAGTCATCAACACAACTCTCTAAGACCAAGTAACCCCAAAGAATGACTATTTCATGAAATCTTGACATTTTGGGATTATACTAACCTAACAATTTGTACTACTGATTCTAATGATTATGATTCTGTAAACACATATTTGTTGCGGCCGCGAATCATATTTTGATCGACGTACAACTTTAATACTGACCAGCAAATTGCAAAAAATGTAAGAAAATTTGATTTCGCGGGCTACCTTAGCGCGTCCCCCTTAAGACAAAAAAAAAACCTTAAAAAATACCTGCGTATCATCCAAATTCTAAAAACCCTAGTTTTTCACCTAACAAAAACATCTGCCGCCAGCCTAGCTATTTTCATGTTACTTTATGCGAAGTCAGGGTATATGTTAATGCTAGCTTTGATCTCCTTGCCACGCGTCGCCACTTCTACTGGGACTTGGCCCAAACATTTGTAGTATTGGCTGTTTTTTTAGATCTGACGTCGTTATTATAAGTCTGAATATTGATGAGAAAAAAGTGTCTGTCTGTATGTAATTGTAGATTTCTGGGTTTGGCAATAAGTTGAGACGAATTTTGATAGGTATCACTGATCGAGGCTTTGATCTACTAGCCACGCATCGCCAGTTGTGCTGGGCTTGGCCCAAACATTTGTAGTATTGGCGGCTTCTTTTAGATCTGACATAGTTATTACAAAAGTGTGTATTGATGAGGTATAGGGTCTGCCTGTATGTAATTGTAGAACTCTTGGTAATTTTTCAGAGTTGGACTAAATAGAGATGAATTTTGATGAATGTCACTGATTTATGTCCAGGATATCATTGATAACTTAGTATATGCTTTTCACTAACTGTATGATCTAACACTCTTAGAAAGATCCAAAAAGTGTAAACTAGACACAATAAGCATTGATGCCGTATACAAAACTAAAATCTTTGATTTAAACTTGCCTAAGGAATAACATTTATACCTTCTTTGCAAGTATCATACAAAGCGAATAGAAAGCATTCATAGTACAATCAGTCGCAGATAAGAATACACAAAACAATATTCTTTAAAACGAGAGAACCAGTACGAAACAATAGTATATCCAGTACACCTAGATGAAGCAAGTCCATATCTAGAACATTTGTTAGTCTTAATTCAATTGAGAATAACAATTTAGTCTAACAATTGCTAGCTGAAATAACTCAGGCTTAGTTATATTAACAAACTAGCTTCTGCCCGCGGCTTCGCCCGCGAGGTTTGTCGATAAAAACTATCCTATGTCCTTCTCCGGGCTGCAATCTATCTCTCTGCCAAATTTTGTCGAAATCCGTTCAGTGGTTTAGGCGTGAAAAGGTAACATACAGACAGACAGAGTTACTTTCGAATTTATATTATTAGTATGGATTATTGTCTGACTGTTACGCTCCACTATTAATATTTATTTCATTTGTTATAAACTGTGACTGATTGGTGAGTGATTGCAGTTTATTAAATTGTATTCTGGTTGGAAAACAAGTGAAAACATTTGCCAACGATCGACAAAAAAACGTTGAAGTGTTTAGAAAGAAACATGGTTAAAAGTTTCCCAAAGTCCTTCATCTTCGTGTCGTTGGCACGACTGTATTTCAGATCTTGTTGGCCCAAACTTCGCCACTTCTAAGGCATCGTCGGTGGCATTTTGGCGCAGAGAGGGCAGGATAGGAGGTGGGGCATAGATTGCGACATAGCTCCACATAGACACTCTTCTGCTGTTCCGTTGGTACGTAGCGTCCACTTTACCAGGTTGGAGCTACATTTTTCCTTACAAGTTCCCAACAAATACATTAAAGCCACATTCCTTATTTGTAGCTGTGGTAAAAACGATTATTTCAAGGAAAAACTTTAGAGGTAAAACGCAAGGAAAATTCTTGGGAAGGGCATATATATATCATTTTTGCAGTAAATCAAAGAATATCTCTACAAGGCACCGTTGATAATTTATTTTAAACGTTCTACCTAAGGTAGTGTTTACACCTAGTACAGCACCTAATTTTAACATCAAACCGTCAAGCACATAACTAGTACGTTTACCCTACGCAGTAGGAAATGACAAGAATAAGTTTGCAACAGAGACCAAGCTCTAAAAAATCAGCATAACTCAAACTCAAACTCAAAGCATTTATTTCAATTAAACCATTTACAGGCAGTTTTGAATTGTCAAGAAGTAGGTTAGTCAGAAAATATGAAACTAGTTGCCCATTTCAAAGCGTAGGTACCTATGGAGAAGAACGGGCAAGAAACTCCATGGACACTCTTTTTAAATTATATTTTACAAAAATATTAGTTACATCATTACTTTTGATTTTAAAATTATATAATGGCTAATAACATGGCTATGTGCCCATAAAGTTAACGAGATTGACCAGATTGACTTACTCCTTCATCATTAATTCAGAGCAGTCCACTGCTGGACAAAGTCCTCTCTAACCACCACTTCATACACACCACGTGGTGTAATAAGGTTTTCGAATAGGCTTATATTGGGCTGGAAATAACTAGAAGGGCTTTTTCGCTTTCTTATTTTGAATTGTGATTGTGATCATTGTTGTGGTCGGACATCATACCCAAGACGATGTCCAGGATTCTTTCATTTGTATCGTTCCTATGAATTTTCCTGTCGTCATACAATCATTTGGTTATTGCTAAGACCTGTCAGTGGTATCGGTGTTGTCCTACTGTAAGCAGTAGGTACACTGTGGCATTACCATGTATATAGTATGTAACCTAAGTTCGTAACGTAGGTCGGTTATATGAAGTTTGGTCTCTGTTGCATTTCTACTCCTGTGTTACAAAACAGTGATTTCCACATGCGTAGGTATCTAATAATGTATGAGGTGGCACGCCTCATTGTCGGCAATTGCAGGCTCTGGGCCGTCATTAGAACGTAAACACTCATATTTAAATAAATATCCAGAGACGATTATGTGGCGGGTAGGTTACCGCGGATATTGTGGGGATGCCAGGATTGAAAATGTTAGAGGAGAAATAAGTAGACTTCCTTACGTAAACCACCAAATCTCTTTATTGTTATTTTAAACTTGTCAAAGTTACTTAACTACACAATTACGGCTTCGTCCCAATTCTCACCGATCCCGTCTCTACACGATTTAAAATTACCTAACAAAAAGTTCCAACTCTACACGAATCGATAAAAATGAACAGTCAGAATGAAACACATTTAGATGAATTAACTGGAAATATTATTATTTCACATCAGTTATATTATTTAGATACCTCTACGAATAGGTATCTAGGTAGTCAAGACCATACCATCCACCACCCATACCGTCCATACTGTTAAAAACAAAATTGAGTACAAAATCTCAGAGTTTGTGGAAAAATCTCTAAATATTTTAAACTTTTTTGAATCTAGCAACACAAATCCACACTTACAAGCGATTAAGTGTTACATACAATACATCGCTTGCAGCTACTGTCATGCATCATTTTCTGTCATTATCAATTACCCCGCGAACCTGAGCCGCGAACCGATCGCGTCACCGCAATATTGGCTGGGAAATGTTCGCGGCGTATGGTGTTGCCAGCCGCATTTTGAAATTACCCATTATGCCAGCAAAAAATCTTTTATATTTGCGGTTTTGTAAGTGTTATTGTTTTATGGGCATTTAAGAAAGGTACAGAAAAGAAAATCTTTCTTCCTATAAGTCTAACATTTTACATTGTAGGTATGTTATAATTTCAGAAGGGCCCGTGGCTAAATAATAACAGCTGCACAGATCGATCGATCAGGTTAAGCTAGGCATGTCGCGGTTGGTCTGTGGATGGGTGATCATCTTTACATACCGAGACCCCTCCGTGCCTCGGAAAGCACGTTAAGCCGTTGGTCCCGGCTGTCATTCGTGGATCTTTGACAGTCGTTACGGTCGGTAGTCAGAAGCCCGAAAGTCTGACAACCAGTCTTACCACGGGGTATCGTATTACCCAGTAACTGGGTTGTGGAGGTCAGATAGGCAGTCGCTCCATGTAAAATACTGGTATTTAGCTGCATCTGGTTAGACTGGAAGCCGACCCCAACATAGTTGGGAAAAGGCTAGGCAGATGATGATGAGGTATGTTATTATTTTGTTGAAATTCCGTTTCATACTTGATTTTGTACGAAAATGAGCCAAAATGATGCATTCATCATATTTTGGCTCATTTTTTTCTGCAACGAATAGCGTAACGGTTGACAGGGAAGAATGAAAGAATAAAAGTGGTGTGCCGAACCCAAGTAACATGAGATGAGGTCAGGAAGATGATGACTTAATTTTGTAACAAATTGCTAAAACATAATTTTTTTAATGGGATGCATGAAGAAGCCTCATCGTGAAGCGTAGTTAGTTCCGCCAGTAACTCAACTGAACCGAGCACTCGGCGAATTCTGGAGAGTCACAGCCAAAACCTTATTTGACTGGCCAATTCTTCCCTTGCGGTGGTAGGGCTAACGGCCGCCTGGTTTGCGACCACCCTCCCACCAGAGTCTGGCGTCAAGCAGCCTGCTGTGTTTCGTCGATGCGTGTGAGTTCCAGTGCCTTAGGCATCTTCTGGGTACGCTCGTTCCATCATAAACCTCATCCATCGCTTTCCGTCAGAAAAAAAAAGTATTATTCTTTTGTACACCAACAGCGTAATATCCATCATTTTATTACTACGCATTTACTAAACTTCATTTACCAGCCCATGCATAAGAAAACATCAATGGTCAATATCGCCTTTTCAAACCAACATTTCTTCAAATAAAATAACTCATACGCTTTCGACTTTTACGACAGGAAGACCATCTCCACGCCTTCATAGCTAAACCATAATAAAAATAAACACTAATAACTTTAAACTTACACATGTATTCATCAGAGAATATTCTTATAAACTACGCTAATTATTTTAACTAAAGATTGTAGAGACGCTTCACAGACTCAATTAGATAACTTTAGGGGCTATATAAAAGGGTAATAAATCAGCTGTGGGTCGAACGCGATATTTTAGGCTGTTTGCATACGGTAGGGCTGGCGCGACAGATGTTGCGACAAGAAAAACGCAATTTATATTTTTAATCGTGCGTTTTAAAAGTTAAGTGTTGGATTCAGATTTATTTATTTGCCATCAATGTAGGTACACGTTTAAGATGATACAAATAGCTGAAGGTTACCGCTACATTCTACCTTACGGCATGCAAATTCATAGAAACTAATAGATTACATAGTCTTAGAAACCAGAAGTGAGAACAGTTTTTAAAAAAGAAAACACGACACGGCCTACACAACTATTTATTTAAATTACAAAACCCGTTACAAGAAAATAATTCAACACGATCACTAGTACGCGTCCGTCCCGTCCGAGCTCCGCAGCAAAAGGGGTAGAGGCGAGTGAGTACACGGCTCATGGAGTGTCACCCCCTCCACTGACAGCGTCATCGCAGCGACGTGATGTCCCCGCTCTTTCTGCTGTCAAAACCTCTAACACGGCCTCTCCTGACAGCTGAACGTCCTCGTCAGCTTGGCTTCCTGGATTCCGCTCCTCGCCCGTCTGGTCACCACTGGATGGATTCTCCAATGGTAGGCTTCCTTGCGCCTGGTCATCATCATTTGACTCGTCATCTGGAACATGCCAACATAAAAAAAACAACAGCAGTTTGAAAGCTTAACTTGGATCTACCCATTGTAATGAAACTACAAGCGTTTTACTACAACTTCCGGCAATAACATCAAAATGGGTAGCAGATAGGTCATTGTTAGGTAATAGGTAATAGGTAATACGGGCTGGTGTCCGCAACTCCACGTCAATGCGCGTATTTTGCGTACGGGTGGGAAAATCGATTATTCGATCCACCCCAGCTCCTCGAGGAAGGCCAGCAACGCCTTGGTGTTACTGACCGTCTCATGTAGGGTACCTGGGTTACCGAAGTACTTTGCCCTGTACGTGGCGACCACCGGGCAGTTTAGAAGCACATGTGCCGCTGTCTCGTCGTCCTCCATGCAGGCCCTGCACAGCGGACTGTCTGTCACTCCTATGACAAAGAGGTGTTTATTGAATGACCCGTGGCCAGTTAAAGCTGCAGTAACTATACGCAGCTTTTGTTTAGTTAGACGGAGAACCTGCTTCGTGAGGCGGCCGTCCAATGTGGGAAGTGCTTCCCTGGCCTGCCTGCATTCGCCTAGGTCCGTCCATAGTTTGTTGTGTTGGTCTCTAGTGCGTTTCCTTACCAGAGTGCGTATATACCCGAAGGGGAGTGGCGCGATGGGCTCAGGTCCCACTGGTGCCATGCTCGACCCCCTTCTGGCAAGCTCGTCGGTAGGTCATTGTTACACCAATGAAAGAGTTCCAGATCTCAATCACTACTGAAACAATAACAAAGTCACCTGGCAACCACTATCGGGGTTCCAGTAATCAGAAACACCTGGCAACCACTATCGGGGTTCCAGTTATCAACATCAGCTGGCAACCACTATCGGGTTCCAATGATCAACATCACCTGTAGCCTAGTCGTATTTCATTGTTTGGATCATCAGCATTATCTGAAAATACACAAGACCACACGGGTAATTTAAATAATACGACCACCTTGGTTTAAAGCTAATTCAACTCGAAACAGTTACAGGCGCAAGCGTGCACTCAAGCGCCAGCAACGAAAGCCATCAGTGATGATTTATGAAATTGAAACAGCTTCAAACCAGAGATGCTGAAACTCACATATTCGATGCATCGCTAATGACAGAATCCGGATTTCCATCATTCGCCATACATCGTTATCGACAGAGGCCCAAACGTTTGCTTGTCTTTTCACAAATACATAGTATAGGCCCAAAGGTTATGCTTGCTATGAATTCGTGACACAATGCGTCATTGAGACAGAGGCCCAAAAGTTCTGCATGTCTCCGCTATGACCGCAAAACAGAGCAGAGGCCCAAACGTTAGCATGCTCACCTTCACGAATGCATAATAGAGGCCCCACGTTTGCAGTTTAATACATTCGTGAAGAACCATTACGACCAAGCGACACAAACAGTACACTTGTCGTCTAGTGTCAGAGGCCCAAAGTTTGCATGACACTTCACACTCGCTCACCACCCTCAAAGAAAGCCGAGGTGTCCGGCGTCCACTCGCCTCGCCACAGCACCATGTATTCTGCAGCCGACTAGGTCTTCTTGCCATATGACCCGGCAAGCAGTTCCAGCTCGTAACGGTGATGAGGCAGTGCACGCACCACCTTGTACGCACTACCTTGTACGCACCACCTTGTACGCACCACCTTGTACGCACCACCTTGTACGCACCACCTTGTACGCACCACCTTGTACGCACCACCTTGTACGCACCACCTTGTACGCACCACCTTGTACGCACCACCTTGTACGCACCACCTTGTACACACCTTGTACGTTAACCTGTAAACCAAAAAAAATCAACAGCAGTGCATGTTCCACTCGGCCAATTCTGACCACATTTAATAAAAACAATAACAATCATTGATAACAAAAGATTCCTTTAAGAATTTGCAATAATTGTTCAGGAACTGCATACATTTAAGAGTAGATCACATACAACGCTCATGGCCCGGCTGCCGCAGCAGCTAGTGACACTCGTGCCACCTATATAGTCATCACCTCAAGTGATACGACCAACACACATTACTTCCCATTGAGTCTACGACTCCCAGGTCATTAGAAAACCAACACAACAATAGTCTCCTTTGAGACCCTGGTCCCCGCTGTACCTGTCCCTGAACAACTCACAAGCGAGTTGCAGTTATGACTACAGACAAGTACGTACAGTGCGACCTAGCCATGGTATGTATGCTCTATTACTCAGTGAAGGAGCTATCCTCACCGCCTTCTACGTTTAACTCGTTAGGAACTTAATTTGGCTGCACAACTCTCTTTTACGAACGAGAATTCAGCACCAGAATCGTAAGCAAAACAATACAGCTGACCTTTATGTTCTAACGTGCCTGAGGGTAGTTGTACGACGCAAACATCCACTCGCCGTTGCTGCTTGCAGCGTGGGCTGCTGCGCCGCGGGCCTCTGCACCTCGGGCCGCTGCACCGCCGGCCGCTGCGCCTCGGGCCCCCGCACCGCTGGCCGCTGCGCCTCGGGCCCCCGCACCGCTGGCCGCCGCGACTCGGGCCGCCGCGCCTCGGGCCGCCGCGCCTCGGGGCGCCGCGCCTCGGGCCGCCGGACCTCGGGCCGCCGCACCTCGGGCTGCTGCGCCTCGGGCTGCTGCGCCCCCACAACCCTATCCGCAGCATCAGCCTCTCGCGATGTCTCAGCGGTTACGGCTCCATCCGCAGCACACGCCTCCGCACCAGCGACAACAGGTTCCCCGGCAGCAACCGAAGCAGTCAGCGGCGGAGCGCCGCCCGGATGCGACGACACGGGCGTAGACGCACGTATAGCGTCTGAAGGCAAACGCTCCCCTGAAGCGCTCGATCGAACCAGCACTCCATCCAAAGGGTCGCGTCGAGGGCTATCCCGACGCCCATACGAACTATCCCGGCGCCTACGCGAACTTTGAGAGTACTCTGATCTATCACGACGACGCAGGCCTAGGAGATCTACTACGCGATTGACGATAACGGTCACGACGCCTTTTATAAACATCACGACAGCTATGCGAATCGATTTCCCGAGAATTACGGCTAGGTGTATTCTCACACAGCGTGCATCCACGACTCGACATGGTTATGACTATTGGCAACATAAATGACCACTACGTGAACAACAAACTAACCGCGAAATAAAAGAATTAACACGTGGTTGTTTACTTCAAAAACACGTACGAAATATAATGTAATCGAGTAGAAACACGTGGCGAATCACGTTAAAATGCACAGAAACTAATCACGGACAAAATCAACAACACGTTGTGAAAAATTTTAAAAAGTCCCAAAAACACTATTTTCGGTTAAAAAGATGGCGAACGATCTAAGTCACGTGTAGTTTAAACGAATCCCACTTCTGATCTTAGAAACCAGAAGTGAGAACAGTTTTTAAAAAAGAAAACACGACACGGCCTACACAACTATTTATTTAAATTACAAAACCCGTTACAAGAAAATAATTCAACACGATCACTAGTACGCGTCCGTCCCGTCCGAGCTCCGCAGCAAAAGGGGTAGAGGCGAGTGAGTACACGGCTCATGGAGTGTCACCCCCTCCACTGACAGCGTCATCGCAGCGACGTGATGTCCCCGCTCTTTCTGCTGTCAAAACCTCTAACAATAGAATATTATTATATAAATTAACAACTAACATGTCATTCTAATTAACACTAACAAACATAAAAAGAAGGAAATAATAATAAAATAATAATAATCATCAAATAGTCAATTGCATTGTCAATTTGTCTTTTGGATTTGTGTGGTTTGTCAGTACCTAATTGTGTTTTTATTTAGAAAATTAAATGGATTTGTCAAAAAATTATGATGATTATCTGAATATTGCGTTGAGTTGCAAAAGAACGTCTTACGTCTTTTGAAGAAAACTGAACCGAAAAATCATGTTGAGTATGTTGGCATGTTGAGTATCTCACAAAGTAAAGATATTATGGGCACAAAAATCAGCAAGTCTAGACTTAACTAAATTGCCCATTCACCTCCAAAAACACCTAAAACCTGCGACTAATTAAACGCAGAACCACAGCCTGCCTATCTCCGATAGCCTGGCGATCGGACCGGCGTGCGTCCGGCAAGCCGACCGTGCGTACGGCTTGAGGCGGGATCTCGTTAGCATGCTTATGCGACATTTCACATGAACTAATTGCGAGCATTTAGCCATCTTGATAAACTGCCCCGACTGCCCTACACGCATCGCGATCGTGTAGATTATTCTGTTTGTAATTTGTGCAGACGCGTTGTTTGTGGGCACAAATAAATACAAATAAGTGGGGAAGGTTAAGGGTGTAGTGGGAAAAGGTGTATCTTGATTGTAAGTGTATTAATTGCACGGAAACTTGTGATTAAAATATTTTGATATGACTTTTTAACAGGCGATAAAAGTGTTTCTGTAATGTAGGTGCTTTTAAATGCTTACAATTCATTTATTTGCCGGAAACCTGTAGCAGTATTCGAATTTATTTTATTAATAGCCTTTTCTTTAATGTACTTTTCATCATGATCAATAATACTCTTTCTATTTGTATTGCCATTTCTTTTTAAACTATCGTCAAATCTCTTCAAAGCAATTAACTCAGCAGATTCTTGCCTATCTCTTGCTCTGTTTGCACATAATCTCTGGCACCTAGTATCTCTTCCATCGATTTCTTTCCATTAGCATTCTGAACACTCTCCCTAGCCAGCTTGAATGATAATTGAAACACGGCACTAAACATTCTCCAGCAATACCAGGAGTAGTATGCAAAATGGAGAAATCATGAAAGAATTCACGCATAAAACAAATTCTGCGTATCTTTGCAACATTTGTCATTTAAAACTACTTTTTTACTAGCCGGTTATTGGTTCATTGCTGGGAAAAGGTCTACTGTCCTTCCACATTTTTCTGTCCAGGGCTTAAAACTAGTTAGTTATGTCGTATAAATTAAATATGGTGACCGTCGAACGACAATAGCTTTAACCACAAACACACCTAGAGGGGTTAAAAAGTGCATACACAAAAGTCTAATCAATTTTTTCTGCTTTATGCAGAATCGTTTTGCCTTGATTGAAATCAGTTTTTCAGTAGCTTTTTGAAGAAGATCATAACTCTATTTTGTTACGAGTGTGCGCATTGATTCCATGGAGCGATAGTCTGTCTTGACTGCGTACAGCCAACAAAGCCAGGTTCTTTAGGCGTGTGGGTAAAATCGTAATTACCGCCGCCATTTGGTACCTACAGTATCCGTGACAATTTCACAAACTGTTTACTAATATCGTCCTCTGCACTCTTGATCCATAATAGTACATTTATTTGTTTTCAGAAACTTGTAGCCACCTGACTATGGCACTTCATTTGTTTCATTCTCCGTGCTCTCAGGTATTAACTAAGTATATCTACAAATATTTTTATTACTCTGTCTTCTTACTGATTATACGTTAATTTATACACGTTTAAGAATAAATTAATGATTGTAAAATATCTTTAGTTTGAATTGTATTCGCATTCAAGTATCTTGGTTAATTGTTGCGATAATCTTTACGAAGTTTGTATGCTTAGTTTATTGAATTATTGTTTATTTATTAGAAGATAAATGTTTTCAAATTATTTATGTATTTAAATGGGATAGGCTTTTGTATAGAAACGACACTACATTTATGAATTATTTGTCCAAGAAGAGAATATTTTCTTTCTATTAGCTCTAGAGCTTTTCCTTTGCTGTTTTTACAAACTAATTTTAATTATTTAAGTTACTGTCAATTTATTGAATTAGGCATAAAAAGGGTTATAGGCAGAGATGTACCCTTCTTTCATATATCTATGCCTCTATAGTACACCCCTATTTTGGTTTAAGTCACGAACCGATGGCCATTACCCGGGCACAAATCCAGACTCCGAGCTGCTACTGAGAAATTCCAGGTGGAAGAACCCCATAACACTTTGCCTGACTTGGGACTCAAACTTAAAACTTCATGCTCAGCAGTAGCGCTTGCGACCACTAGACCATCAGGGCAGTTCATTTAATAATCCACACTATCACACTAATATTCTAAAGGCGAAAGTTTGTGAGTGTGTTTATATGTTGGATACTTCTTCGCGCTCAAAAAGGCTGGACCAATTTTGATAAAATTTTCTATGGAGGTAGCTGACACCCTGGATTAACATATAGGCTACTTTTTCCACGGAATCGACACTTATGCGGGTGAAACCGCGGGGCGCAGCTATTATTATAAATGCGAAAGTGTCTCTCTGTTACCTCTTCACGCTTAAACCACTGAACGGATTTAGATGAAATTTGGTATAGAGTTAGTTTGAGTCCCGAGAAAGGACATAGGATAGTTTTTATCCCGATGAACCCACAGAATCGAAACTTATGCGGGTAAAACCGCGGGGCGCTGCTAGTTAACTATTATAAGTACAATAATACAGAACACCAAAATAAACCTATTTTACTATAGGTAAGTCACACACTACGCACCTACGTACGAGCCTCAGCAAATTCTTCGCCTCTATAAGGCATTCTTAATTCTGTTCCCACAACTACATGAGCAATGTTCCATTCATACACAGGACTTTAATTGCTGGTGACATTAAAGACGAGATTTATTTATAACTATGAAACTAGCTAGGCTCACGGTTCTACCCGAAAATAAAGGTTTTTTTTTTCATAACGAAAATCAAGCTGTGATTTTCTCAAAAGGACATGTTTCCTTGTTAGAAATAAGTTAGATTATTATTAATTTTACCGTTATAATGTGGCGAAATTAACTTACTATATATGTTACGGCTAATAGCCGAAGTGCGGCTACACCTAGTTTTAGCCGGGTACTAGGTGCATTCTACGTCGACGGGCTCCTATTTGTGTGTACCTAATGGGTTTAAAGTAGCCTAATCAAACCTAACCTCGGGGTTCCCTTCGCTCGCTCTTGCATCCTACGTCGCCTATCGACCGATCGCAATCATGCAACCGATGTCATCCGAAGTACACACGAACCGCATGTGGCCGGCTGCATCTAGTTGTACCCGGCTAAAACTAGGTGTAGCCGCACTTCGGCCGGCTAAAACTAGGTGTAGCCGCACTTCGGCCGGCTAAAACTAGGTGTAGCCGCACTTCGGCCGGCTAAAAATAGGTGTAGCCGCACTAATTTTAGACTTCTATACTTTATGGAGAAATAGGAAAACGGATCCCTTATAGAATCCCACTTGCGTCCGTCTAGCATAAGATGATTTTCACGAAAATAAATGACGTAGGAATTAGTTTTATAAGTAAATACAATTAATTTAACGCCAGTTGTCACCTGTATACGTGAGCTTCAGAGAATGGTGTTAGGGTTACTAAGTACTGGGCCAAATAAAAAATAAAATTATTTAAAAAAAAAAACAAAAACCGACTTCAAAAACCTAATAAACACTAAAAACTTAAAAATAATATTAAATTGAAACTATAATTAAGAATAATTTAACCTAAATAACCTTACCTAACTTTAATCTACACTATATTTTACAATTTAACAGTTTTTGGAGTCGGTGCCAAGCCAAGTGTATCTATCTAATTGGGCCATAAAATATTCTCCCTTAATTTTTATTACAATAGTTTACGAGAGTAAATTAATATCATATTATTAGGTACTGATATTTTTACAAAGCTGTTAAAAGTTTTAGTTAGCGCTCGATAGATGGCAATGTACCGTATTCTGAATCGCGACATGATTTCGTTACCGAGAAACCTATGAAGATCAAATTGTATTACTTACGAGTTTCACACTATCCGAACAAAAAAAACTCCGTCTTCTGTTGATATTCTGTCTTGTGTTGTAATTTTTTTTTTCAGTTTGTTTTGTTGATTGTTAATATTTTTTGCTGATATAGTACCTTTTTTTTGGTTAATATTTTGTGAGTGCGGGCTTGGCACCGACTCCAAAAACTGTTAAATTGTAAAATATAGTGTAGATTAAAGTTAGGTAAGGTTATTTAGGTTAAATTATTCTTAATTATAGTTTCAATTTAATATTATTTTTAAGTTTTTAGTGTTTATTAGGTTTTTGAAGTCGGTTTTTGTTTTTTTTTTTAAAATAATTTTATTTTCTAGTTTTTAGTTTAAGTTTGTACATAATTCATAGTTTGAAGTTTCTTTTTTCAATTTTTAATAGAAAGAAAATTAATTTTGTATACTTAATATGGGTAGGCCTACTAAACGCGCTGCTCAAATGAGACTGCGCCGTTTGGAAGAAAGTAACGACGAAAAGGAAGAACGTTTAAAGAAAAGTAGGGAAAGAAATACTAGAAACATTTTAAATGAGAGTGATGAGCAGCGAGCGTATAGACTTTCTCAGAAGAGAGCAAACACGAGATTATCAAGGCTTAATGAGAGTCCAGAAAGTCATGCTCAGCGGCTCAATTTGATTCGTGAACGATTATCAAACGAGACTCAAGAGCAACGTTCTCATCGTCTTGATATCATTCATGAACGTTTGTCTCACGAGACCGAGGAGCAACGTTCTCATCGTCTCGGTTTGATTCAGGAGCGCTTATCAAACGAAACCGAGAATCAAAGTTCCCGTCGTCTACACGTGCAATACGAGCGTCTATCCAATGAATCTGCCGAATCCAGAGCGACTCGATTAGATATTATGCGACACGCTAGTCGTAATCGCCCTTAAAAGCAAACTGGCGTAATGTTATGTTATGGTATGGCTTAAACTATGCATACACAAACAACAATCGCAGCAATCGCGAGACATGTGCTGTCGATTTTTTTAAAGATTTCTATCGTCTATGGTTAGTCCATCACCTCCTGACCTGATGATCACGAGACCAAAATGGCAAACGCCCTTCCAAACATCAAAAAAATATAATTTACTTAATCAGTCGATGCCTACTCCTTACTGTTAAGGAGTCGTACCTTCCATCATCAGCTCAGCTACATGAGATGATGATCACCATACGCAAGTACTTAAATTACTTCATAAGATTTGCGAAAAACGATGTTTGGGCCCATAAAATTTGAGGGTTGCCCTCGATTTCTCCATGATCCAATCATCAGATCCTGACTTGGTGACTATGGGACCATTTCAGAAGTATCTCCTTTCGAACAAAAAAAGAATTTTGAAAATCGGTCCATATTTGGCGGAGTAATCGCGTAACAAACACACAAAAAAAAAACATACCGTCGAATTGAGAACCTCCTCCTTTTTTTTTGAAGTCGGTTAAAAACTCTTTTTCAAACAATATTTCCTTTGATACGCTAATAAAAAACTCAAATAGCTATTAACTCTAGTGAAGATTGATGACAAAAGAAACTATCCTAAGTTCGAACTACCTGTCTTTTAACTGACATATTTTGCCTAAACAAGAACTTACACTTGTAAGAATTACGGGTCGTTATTGAAAACAGGAACCGGTCACTAACGAAGTAAAAAATAATCAAAAGTACGGCTTTCTTGGAGTCAATTAGATAGTTATTCGTCAGTGCACAGCGAATGCCAGCCTCTGATTCATTACCTCTGCTCACATAGCTAGCGTGCCAGCGTGATTATACGTATAGATGTGTATATTGGATGCTGTGTTATAAAACTGATCGTTTTGTTTACTGGTTAATGGGGATTTTTGAATGTTTTACGTAGGTTTACTATAGGTAGAGAACATGTTAGGTGTGTTTGAGGCTAATTAATACTCCTGATTAAATGGAAGATTTATCAATATATTAGCTCTTATTAAATGAAGTGTGAGGTGTTGTGACAGATTGAACAAAATAACAACAATCAAGCTTATATAAAAGTTGTACAACTACATATTCAAATTACACCAGAGACGGTAGAAGTTTGAATTCATTTTTTTTTTCAGATTTTTAGACACAACAATAAATATTCGACTAGACTATATACAGAGACTAAATAATAGCAAACCTAATAATCATCAATATAATTATTCTATCACAGAATTCACAATTAACAATAAGTTTCCTTGTAAAAAAACTGGCATAAAAACCTAACTAATATTAGACAAAACATTACCTACCAAACAAATCAGCATCCGAGTGCAGACAGGACACAGCGTAATTTGTCAGTCGCATATCGATTATATCGATTCTACAATCGATAGATTTATCATGTTAATCGATCTAATTTCATCAGTTCGCCCGGTGAGCGATGGCGTTCGCTGTGGGAACGCCTGCGCAATGCCAGTCATGCCATAGAATAGTAACAATCGATTTGTAGATGGGACAAATTAATGCAATGATTTATATATTGTAAACAACAGGACAAATAATTGTGACTGAGTGATTTATTAATGACTATTGTATGCGGTGAATTAAAATCATTTGAGTAGAGTTAATTAGTGCGGTGTTTGCACCTTCATTGTAAATAGATATGAAGATTTATTTCTTTACCTGGTTTAGTAACCTATCTGTTAAACTAGATGTCTATAGTCTAGATTTTTTTTAATGAAAAGTACATGTATTATTTTGTTTTAGATAATGTCTGATTTCAATTACTTATTATTTATAACTTTTGAGAAAAATATTGTGTTACAAAAGGGTGCTAAAAGTGTTACAGAAATAACTTTGTTAAAGACTGACAACGGCTCATTCCAAACTTTATATATTTTTTTTAAATATAATCCCTATGCTCCTCGAGGAAGCTTTTCATATGTAGGCAAATATCCTTCCCAATTTACTTTAACTTTCTATGTTTAATATTACTATTGCGACCACCAGCGTTCAAACCGCGCAGACATGAGAATATTTGGACTGTGGTTTAATTACCACCCATTGTGGTCAGGACCCAATTCATTGGCCCATTGTGTGTGCACCTATTGCAGTCTGTTATTGTTTGAACAGACTGGAGCTAGTGGATAGATCATTAATTTGAGTCAGTGAACTTTAGTGTTTGATGGCCTTCGATTGAGACGGATTTGCGAGGGTCTACGAGCTACGAAGCGTAGCAATCTAAAGTACGGCGTAGAGGTTCGAAATAGGAATGCGAGTGTGTGTGGTGTACGTTGTAGGATCTAATTCAAATCTGTGATTGTGTTGGGCACTTTTTATCTCGGTAGTACTTTTTCGTAAGATATTTTCCGACATCCACTGCGCGACACCGCTGGAAAAGGCTTGAAATAAATAAAGAATAATACAGAACCTCCAAACTCAACAAGCAAGAGGTTTTAGTTTACATCTACAATTTCTTAGTAAACTCCTCGACGATCACAGTTTGATGCCTGAGTAGATAACGGAGTGAAGATTGAAGAGCATTTCAATTAAATAGGTACACAGACTTAATGGTCGAATGACTAATCAGTTTGTACGTAATTGTGCAGTTATTAGTCCGTTTAGGTACGTTACCCACTCGATATAATTTCTGTGAAATCGTGAATTGTTTGAAGAAAGTTTTTTTTTCTTATATTGGTGGCGTTTGGCCACTTTCACATCTGTCTATGAGTGACCTAATCATATTTATGTGACTTGAATGAACTTGAAGAATCCCAGAATAAAACTTTCGGGAGTTACATTAGACCGCATACCCTGCTCTCCAGCAAGAAGTTTAACTCCATAGAGGTTGGTGATCTTTTTATAATATAATAGCGAAAAAACAAAAACATATCAAAATAAACGAAAAATTTAATTTAAAAAAATAAATCTTCTAAAATTAAAACAACAAAGTCATCGAGTCGCATTGTTTCGCAGTCTGGTTCCGCTCAGCGAATTGTTTAGCGGCGAGAAATTTCAAATTTCGAAACTATGGAATTCGAAATTGAAAAAGCTGGAAATGCGTGGGTGCGGGGTGCGGGGGGCGGTGGGCGTGGCTGGGGCGGGGCCGTCCCTAGCCGGCTGACGCATAGGTGCTATATTGCGACGTCGTTGATAATACCTATCAGTTATTTTCAGGCGTGCTAAATAAAAAACATTCGTCGACGATTAGAGAAGTGATGGACGTGACTTGTTTTAATAGTCTTTGAGCTGTAGGTACTGTGTTTTTAAGGCAAACTTGATTTTACTAAAAATGACGTAGCAGGTTGGGGTCTGGATTTGTTTCTCCCCTCCTATTACAAGGTTCTATGGGACTAAAAAAATGCTGGCGAAATGTTGATTCAATACATCTCTGCCTGACCCTGCGAAGATTACTGGCGTGATGTTACCTTAAATGTAAAGTCATCCTATATCAACCCATAGCTAGTGTAACACGGCTTTCATTTTGACAGTTCAACATTCATAGCGTTATTTACGTTGTTTAGCAGACAAATTGTTCAAACCAATGAAGCAATGGATTAGCAATATCCTTCAAAATTATTCGGATTGTGATTGATAGTTTGGTCGCACCACAACAGCAGTAGTTATCGTCACACAATTTTCTTAGAAAATGAAGTGGAAATATCTACATACCTCTGTACAGGGCCGTCTTAACCATATCAGCGGCGGATGCCAAAATCAGCTTGCGCCCCGCTTGCCAACAAAAATAAATTAAACTTAATTTTTGTGTTCCATTTTTAAAGGATGATTTCCATCAATTTTTTCTAGGGGATTTTTTTGAGGCGGTGACGTGGGTTACAGCGCTGGAGCGTTGCGGTTATAATGAGTGAAAAATGATGACCCGATCGGCTTGCGCCCCCTAAGACCCTGCGCCTGGGTGCCACGCACCCCTTGCACCAGTTGCACCCCGGGTAAAGACGGCCCTGCCTCTGTAAACCAATTTGTATGAAGTACCTATATAAATATTGAGTTACCATGATTGGTCACTTAACGTAATACATTCTTTCATAATTCAAGGCTATTAGAGAATCAAGTTGCTTCAAAATTACCCACTACATAATTATTATTGATGCATTACGTCAAAAGTAATCAACACATCAGCCCCATTTAATTTTTTGTCGAGCTGAACCCTAAAATTTAAAATTATAGAGAATGATACGCAAATAATTACTTTACGATACGGCGCGTCAAAATCACTTTGTCTCAAACGTCAGTGCACAGACGACGAAGATATCTTATGGAGTGGTCTACTGATAACCATCGCTTAGCCGCTGCGCAAGCTTACCCTTGTGTACCATTGTGACCCTTACCCTTGTAGCAATAGGTACCATTTTTACCCTTCCCAACTTTCATCGTATATTTGTATACGGTATATTAACGTGTCAATCGCTCCTCCTTCTGAGTCGTTATTAATAATCATGTCAATCTGCTTGCCGTGAGAAATATTTTAAATCTAGAGGGGTAACCAATAATTTTGACGATGAACATTACGATTATTGGGTAATATCGGTTTGTGTATAATTAATTTCTTGTGTAATTTTTATATTATTGTGGGAGTTAGCTGCGTCATGCTCCTCTTAATGGAGTTTTGTTTTTGTTTTGATTTTAAAGTTTGTTAGCATTATGCACAGGTTTTCAAAGCCTTGTTATTAAGTATTTGCAATGATTTTATATAATTGTGTTGATTATATCAAATGACTGCCTCGACTGCCTCGTTGGTGTAGTGGTCATAAGCACTACTGGTGAAAAGTGCAATTAGCACACGTCTCAAGAGTGATTTTTGGGTCTTGTAATATGGTGCTGACGAACAGCCTTGCCTTTTATGCACTAGCAAATATTTTTTCGGTGCTGTTTATGGCAGGCGCGGTCGCAGCCCAAAATTTTGGGGGGGTCACCATGGGTGCCGAGGAATATTTTTAGGGTGGTACATCTCCCCGTTGGTCTAGTGGTCGCAAGCGTTACTGCTGAGCATGAGGTCATGGTTTGATTCCCAGATCAGGTAGTGTTATTATGTTTTCCATCAAGAATTCCTCAGCAGCATCGTGCAGCTCGTAGCATCATGCTGAGATAGGAGCCTTTTGGCCTCGTATAGGACTTTCTGTTTCATTGTAAAATATTTTAAAAGAGTAACGGTGGAGTTTCTTGACCGTTCTTCTCCATACGAAAACTACCTTTTGGAATGGGCGACTAGAATCAATTCTATTTGTTGTAATTTCTGACGTTCAAAAGTGCCTTTTATGTGCCTATTTGAAATAAATGCTTTGACTTTGACATTTTCATTTTGTTACTTTTTTTATATAACTTGGTTTTTTATTTTGCGGTGTTTAGTTTAGTTTGTGATCTTCCTGTACGAGTCCAATGAATACTTTTTCTTTATTTCTTTCTTTCTTTCTCAGTATCGGCCCGGAGTCTAGATTTGTGCCCGTTTGATGCAAATGTCTAGCCTCTTATTACATGGGACTTAAAAATAACTAGCGAAATGGGAGTGTACTATAGGTAAAAAAGTCGATTAAACTTACATCTGCCCAATTTGAAAACAAAATCCCGTGCACACGGTGACCACATCTCTGATAGTAAGCGTTACTATAGCGGACGAGCGCTGCAAGCAAGAATAACCCTAACGGTGCACAGATGTAAGTTTCCTTGATGGTACAGACGCCAGCACATCGAGCTACTACAATCTGTCAAATTTCTTTAATAGATTTTTAACTTTATCGCTATAGCATAAGGTTCAAAGTTGATTGGGAAAATTTGACAGTTTCGGGTAGGTTGATGTGCTGGCGTCTGTACATACATAATCAGCCTATAATGTTCCTACTTCTGGGACACAGGCTTCGAGAAAAAAGGCTTCGAGGCGGGTTGGTAGATGTCACATGACTTCGAATTTTTGGCTCTAGGACATGCCGGTTTCCTTACGATGTTTTCCTTCACCATTTTAAGAGCAATGGTGATGAAATAATTTACACAAGTAAAATGCCTGGCTGGGCTCGAACCTGCGACCTACAACTCGCAAGTCGTTGCCGTTTCTACTCGTCCACCACTCGACTAACTATGTGTTTGCAATGATTTTATATATTGTGTTGATTATATCAATTGTGTGTTAATTTGATGTGGTTCTTATACTTCAATTAAACGTTCTTCCAAGTAACAGAATGAGTTATTTATGGCGTGTTTCAATGTAACAAGTTGCTGCTGTATATTTTAGTTTCTTGGCCTTCTTTCTTAATAGTTACCTAGTATTCATACCTACCGTTTTATTGCCAGTTTAGAAGAGGCTCCATATCTTCCTGGAAGGAGAGATTGAGGCTAATTACTGAATTGTACTAGTGAGGAAGGTACTAAATCACATTTTCCAGTATATTTTTTCTAATATTGCTTAGAGACTCGCGTTTGACCACTCCCTCACATGATG
Organism: Luperina nickerlii; assembly: GCA_963855955.1. Lineage (NCBI taxonomy): Eukaryota > Metazoa > Arthropoda > Insecta > Lepidoptera > Noctuidae > Luperina > Luperina nickerlii. The sequence continues at coordinate 18,065,058 of OY979667.1, forward strand.
CAACAGCTGTAGATCACATTATCTGCCTAGCTTTTTCCCAACTACGTAAGGGTCAGCTTCCAGTCTAAACGGATGCAGCTGGATACCAGAATCTTACATGGGACCACTGCCTATCTGGGGGCCTAAAAAGGCCACTTTGGCAGAATTTTAAAAGCATAACGTTATGAATAAAAATATGGCGAAGACAGTCCGTGTTTTTCTTTTTTTCGCTGCACTACGTAGGTATAATCAAAGAGATAGGGATTGGATTTAGATTGGATTGATTAGTATTTTAGCACAGACAAAATATAAATAACTGAAAAATCTTTCATCAATGGGATTTCATTCGATTAAAGGAACAAAGGATAACAGGGGGGTTTTTGGGGGGATTAAAGGATAACATTATGAATCGTAATGGACAGTTAACTATTAATAGTTAACTGTCCATTACGATTCAAAATGTTATCCTTTTATTATTCGTGTGTATCCAAAGTGGCCTTTTTAGGCCCCCTGATCTCCACCACCCAGTTACTGGGTAATACGATACCCCTTGATAAGACTGGTTGGCACAGCTGTTATGTAGGCCTCACGAATAATGATTGAATCGACGGTACCTAATGATAGATTCCTTTTGCTTCTGTGATAGTAGAATTCCTCACCTAGGTAGGAATGCACCTAATGTAATTTCCAGTAGAAGATTTTTTGTTGATGTTTTAGTAGGTACCGTGTGTTTTTTACATTGTTCTCACAGCAGCAACAAGAATAATGTAACCAGGAGTTTTTTTATTATCTTAATTTAAAAGAGTATCCTTAGAGTTTCTTGCCCGTTCTTCTCCATAGAGATCTACGTTTTGGAATGGGCAACTAGCTTCAACTTTCCGAACAACTAACCGACCCCTTGACAATTCAAAAGTGCCTGTAAATGGTTTAATTTAAATAATTGCCTTGAGTTTTTATTTCTGTTGCAGGTTGTAGTAGATACAAAGTTATAGGGATTGAGTTTCGATATGACAATGACCAAATCATCAACAATCGTTTAATAGTCGAATTGGTTTCGATTTCAATTCACGCCCTTTTCGATGATCAGTCACAGAAATCGATTCAAATTATATCAATGAAAAAAAGTTTCATCAATTTAATGAAAATCATCTTACTGACTAATCGTTTACGCAGTAGGTAACCTTTAATATCACGGATGAGGATGACTAATAATACGATTTCACACTGAAAGCGTTTTCTATAGTTGATGCTTTAGGATGACGCTTTTGAATTCTGATTGATTCTGAGTCATTGTCTGTTACTAGTAATGATTCTAGTTCATGTGTTCTTAGTAAACACACTTAGGTACTGATGACCTGAACCAGATGGAACAGTCTACACGTGAAAAGCTTTGATTTTCATGGAAACGGTTCTGAAACATCAGAGTTTAGAGTACCTACATTAGTTTTTAATGTTATTGTTCTCTGATTGCACATATGGAAAATATTGCTTGTCTATTGGCCTGGATATATGGCAGAGAATTGAGAATTGAAGGAGACATATCTATCAGAGCACAACCCTAGTTTCGTATTTTGTTTGTTATCGCTGATGCGCTGATATATACTTGGCCAACCTGCCTGTGTTACAAAGTTCTTGGTAATGTTACAGAAAATAGCAGTCAAGATGTGACGCAGGTTCTAGCAAGCTACGCCACATCTGAGACTGGGTTTATTATGTTAAGACATTTTACTACCATCCATTATAATAAAGCATCAATCTTATCCAAATCGTAAATGTAAGTCAGAATATTTCGTATATCCTTGATATGGCAGTAAAATGAGCCACCAGCATCCACTTGCTAACTAAAATACATGCATGTATTTATTTACTCACTAGCTGCGCCTCGCGGTTTCACCTGCATAAGTCTCGATCTCGTGGGAATATCGAGATAAAAAGTAGTCTATATGTTAATCCAGAGTGTCAGCTACTTCCTTACAAAGTTTTATCAAAATTGGTCTAGCCGTTTGAGCGTGAAGAAGTAACAAACATATAAACACACACACTCACAAACTTTCGTCTTTATAATATTAGTGTGATAACTTCGCAACCTACGGAACCACCAAACTATTTATTCACCACTCGAAAAATATCTTAATCTCTGCAAAAACATGGCGTTATTTTAGCCTCACGTAAATATAGGTTTGCTAATATCCCTCCATTAGGGTGGGAACTATATCGATGATGCTGCGATCGCATTCCGATGAAATTGGTAATCAGATAAGGATCTGGGACCTTTAGTCGACATGATGACAGAAGTCTTTGTTCTTTGGATGAGGCACTTGGGACTTGGGCATGATGTGTGAAAAGTGGTCAAGTGCCAAGATGGTGGTTATAAGGCTATTAAATTGAGGTCTCTATTGTTGAGTTTATTAGGGTTTGTTTTGATCGAACAGTGGTTTTGCGTATGTGAATTATACAGCTCCAATAAAATGAGTAAGGCGTGAGTGATATTGGCATGTTACCTATTGATCTTTCGCGAAAAAGCAAGCGCCTTAAATGCAGTTTTACCATAACCACAACATAGTCAATGAATGTAAGAATTTGATTGAATTCCCAATGACACAATGTCTTTGTATTCCATTCCACTTCTTATTACTTAGATGCAGTTCCAGTACTTACGCAAAGGGTAATCAGTCTCGCTTCCATGGTTCTGACTGGCTATTCTGAATAATTTTACCAAGGCATTATCTACCTTTTCCGCATCCAGACTGTCTCAGCGGCCTTTGCCAGTCGCATGCGGAGGACATGCGGCACACAGGGGTGTTGTGGCGTCAGAGTGGGGACTCTGTCCGCCCACCAAGTGACCCCAGGGAAGACGGTGGCACAGTGATCACGTGCTGCCGTGCTTAGCGAGGCTCAGGGGAGGCCCCTTTACAGTCTCCCCAGGGATGTGCCTTGCAGCTGTTGCATGTCGGGTTCTGGAATTGGTCTCTTAAGAGGAACGGGGACCACCCCTATGTGCTGATGGTGATCACCGGGGCGGTTTTAGTGAGGTAAAAATCTCACACTCCCCGACCTTCCTCCCCGGAGGTCGGGTGCCTTTTGAAGGTTTCCCCCCGACAACAAAAAAAAAAGGCTGTTGTGGCGTAGCCTGGGGGAGGCCTATGTCCAGCAGTGGACTGCGATGGGCTGAGTTGTTGTTGTCATGAGGTTCTTTTTTAATTGTACTTTTATGTGTTGTGCTATTTCATTTGTGTGCACCAATTTATTTTTTTTATTTTTTTATTCCGGTTTCTGACATAGCCATAATCAGTCTATAACGTTCCCACTGACAGGCCTCCTCTCTGTGAGAGGGAACATACGATGGTGGTCTGTCTATCTAGCATCTATGTATCTGTCTCCCGGGAACCCTTCATAACCAAATCAAACTGTCTATCGAATACTAAACTTTATGGAAGAATGTATCAATCAGCTACAGAGCGAACCATCCTCACCTCTACACCTATTAACCTAAGGGTCTTTTTCACATAATATTGACCCTAACTAAAATATTTATCAATCCCAAACTAACATATCCTCATTCTCCTAACTTCTTGTAGAAGCTCTGTCAGAAATGACGGGGCCCGCTTGATTAAAGGCCGCGCCGAGTAATTTGCACCCAAAATTAATTTATTTAACATCATTCTCTGTCGGGTGCGTTTCGATGCGCTTGCGATGGTACGCTGTTCACTCGCTAGAGAGCATGAGTAGAAATTAACTAAGCTTTTCTTCAGAAATTAGGGCGTGAATATATTCTGGTTTTCTCTCATTAACCTACTGGCATGATATCATGCTTGTATTCTTCGAGATAAGCAGGGGGTAGCGACATTTAGCCAGTTCTGATAAAAGTTCCATGTTTTATTATACTTCAGCGACTGAGCCTATTACAATTAACTTAGACTCTGTGCTGCTACTGAAATTTTCCTCATGGAAAAGTCTTCTATAATTTTCTCCTAATCAGGAATAATCGAAGACCCGAAGGTAAGCGTTTACTGGATATAAAGGCAGCCATTAGTCAAGATCGGTCATATAGAAGAAACATGTAGGTACCAATGACATTTCCTGGACCGACAGGACTGACTTGTCACGGCATTATTGCAAGCGCACAAAACTTTGATTCCTGACAATAGCATCGTCACTCAGAAGGAGATAATTGATCAACAGCAGGAGGAAAGTAAGATGATAGACGGTAGAAGAAATTGAGCGGCTGTATATTTTGTAGACGGGATCGAATTTACAGTCAATCACTCGTGATTTGTAAAGGTGAAGAAGTGGAATCTGAAGCGATATTAGTCACAATTTCTTCTTTTAGATGTTGAGGTTTTCAATAAAATATGTTCATTATCGACGTAGTACACCGATAGATACTTCAGTATCAAGAAATATAAATGAAAGTTTATTCGAACACAATTTAGACTAATTTAATTCATTGAATTAGACATCAAAGTGCCTGAGAATCTTCAAAATGATCCGAAATCTGTGTGATGCTTCGTTGTATCATTGAAGAGCTATGAGTACTGGCATGTTCTAGTAACGATGAAATCTAGCTCCATTTATTAATTTTATCACTTGACACCTCATTCACGTGCTACTTATCAGACACTAAACCTACACGATTTACTTTCAAAATCACATAAATGTCAGCCCCAGACGGAGTCTTCTGCTTTGTGTAAAGTGCATTGATAATAATCTGAGCCATTCTCAAGCGCAGAGAGAAATGGAGATAGGATTTGCAACGCGTGCGAGAGGGACGGGGGTGGTCTTGAATAGAAACATCAAAATTTTACAGCGTTTTTATTGCGCTCGTGCTGATCCGAGTGTTTACATGTAAGCGTCCGGTTTGCTTTCGGCGTTGGGCAGTAGGTGGCATGCTCCGAGCACTGAGGTTAAACCATTTTTTTCGAGTATCTTAGATACTGTTTTGGAATAATTAGTTGAGATTGAAATTTGAAACGTTAATTGTCGTGTGAATTTTTTTGATAATTTTGTCCGAAAATGTTGTCATCAATTTGGACTTATTGAGAAGATTTGCAAACACTTTAGTATTTTTTGTGACACACACAGGGTGGGCCCAAAAACCGTCAAACCGAGCCAAATGAAATCATTAAAAAGAACAACAAAAGGGCAGATAAAATTAAAATCCAAATAAAGTTATGAATTTATCACTACGCTGTCTTTTAATCCTGTAAAGTCACGTTAGGGACAGATAAATTAAAATGTTAATGCCAGTAAAATATTGAGCAAACACGATCCAGTCTTAGGGCGAGACGAATTCGGCATGCAGTCGACGACAGTGTGAGAAAAGGTGGTACGATCCCAAGCATGTGTCATTATCTTTTTTTTTCATATTAGGACTAAAATATCTTTGGAGATAAAGTTGTCAAAAGCTACAGTTAGATCTTATTGAATTTTCATTTATAAGCTGAAGTTGGAATTACCTAACCAGCTTCAACAATGAATTGTAAAATAAACATATTATCACGTTAATAAAAAACATTTCGTATATTAGAAAACAACCCTAACCAACAGAATTTCCCATAAAGAAAAGGATGCGCGCGCATTCCATAGCTTGCATGGTGATGCACTATTTTGCATGTCAAGGTCGAGCACTGCTGGTGTAGTGGTATCATGCAAGATTCCCATTCTTGCGACCCGGGTTCGATTCCCGGGCAGTGCAGATAAATTTTATTTTTCTTTACTTTTTCTGATTCCTTTTTTTAAATAAGAATTCCTGTAGCTATTTCTTTCGCTATTTTTTCGGTTTCATGAAAATAACGTCCATGTACAGACGCCAGCACATCAAGCTACCCGAAACTGTCAAATTTTCCCAATAAACTTTGAACCTTATGCTTAAGCGATAAAGTATAAAATCTATTAAAGAAATTTGACAGTTTGTAGTAGCTTGATGTGCTGGCGTCTGTACATAACATTCATGTTACCAATGCATTTTTACTTAAGTATTTTACTTTTTTTAGTAACTTTACGTTTTCTTGGTATTTTTATGCACACAAAAAACCTCAAATATAATTTCCACTTTTTGTATCGCAAACCATCGCTTCCGAGTTTTAATTTATAATTATAAAACAAACCCTAAAATACCGATCATTCCTTACCACTCAGATGCGGTAGGTTGACGTGGGAATCGCTACGTTCCGAAGCGCTAAAATTCCCATGCAAAAATATGCCTGTAAGCATTTCATGGGAATGAAGCGAATTAAGTGTATCCCCATGATATTTCGGCATGGTATTTCTGACTCATTGGCGAAGTCGCTAGACGGATATGAGTCAAAATGATTGACAGTGTCTCGATTTGTGCTCCAATTTTAATTTCTTGGAATTTTATTTTTTGTTCGTCTATGTAGGTGTTAAATCTGTCTGTAACATGTTCAATAGAACTTTTTGTTTCTTTTGAAGGTTTTTTCTGTCAGCGTCAAGCCATTTGTCGACTCCTGAACATGGTCATTATACAATAACGTCTTAATTCATAGAACGGACGTCGTTAGGTATAAAAAGTATAAGGGTTAAGCAGAGGTGTAGGTATATAGATACCTACACCTCTGCTTAACCCAGCCTTTGGCCAGTTTTTTTCTTCGACTTCGACTCTATAGTCAAACAGTGAAGAAAAAAACTGGCCAAGTGCGAGTCGGGCTTGCATACGAAAGGTTCCGTACCACAAGGCAAAAACGCCGAAAAAAACACGTTTGTTGTATGGGATTATTTGTTATATTTGTTGTTATAGCGGCAACAGAAATACATCATCTGTGAAAATTTCAACTGTCTAGCTATCACGGTTTATGAGATACACTGTGTGGTCTGCTGGTGATAGACAGACAGACAGACGGATAGTGGAGTCTTAGTAATAGGATCCCGTTTTTAACCTTTGGATACGGGACTTTAAAAACATCGTGATGAAATCGGCATGGCCTAGAACCAAAACTTCGGAGACATGTAACATCTACCAACCCGCGTGGCGGATTACTCCCTCTCACAGGGAGAAGACCTGTGTCCCAGCAATGGGAAGATTATGAGCTGATTATGCTGTACTTACCTATAGTTTGATTTGGACCTTTGACAGTCGTCACGGGTCGTCAGAAGCCCGAAAATCTGACAACCAGTCTTACCAAGGGGTGTCGTATTACCCAGTAACTGGGTTGTGGAGGTCAGATAGGCAGTCGCTCCATGTAAATTATTGGTATTCAGTTGCATCCGGTTAGACTGGAAGCCGACCCCAACATAGTTGGGAAAAGGCCAGGCAGATGGATATGTTGTACCTACCTATAGTACCAACCACATTCCGCCAGTTACGTTTAAGTCCCATATAACACGAAGCAAGCCTATTGGCATAGATAGAAAATTGTGGTTACCACACAGAATACATACTCCTAGTTACCACCTCTGAAGTGAGTACTTCATTGCGTACTGAGATACATAGATAAAACGTTTATTTAGTGCAACAAAAGACACAATACAGGTATTTAAAAAAAAGGTTTGGGCTTCGCTCGCCCCTTGGATCTTGCCCCTAATTGCCTAAGTGTATCTACTCGCCCCCTTGAATATTAGATACCCCAAATTGTCCCCGACTGTTAGTAAATTAAAAGTACTGTCAGCACTCAAAGTTTTTAAAATTATTGAAATAAATATTCTTTGTTAAAATTTCAATAGTGTCTCTTGGGATTTAATGGTGAAGATTGAAATAAAACTGCACATGGAGTTAAAAAAGTGTAATTTGGGAAAAAGGAAAAAAAAAACAAAGATTAAAAAGATAAATTGACCCATAGACACCTAGCTCGTGTACTATAACGATCGATCGATGTGTAAGAGTTTATATGTTGGAGTTTAATAATATATTGTTATGTCAAGGTTTTATAATAATTTTGTACAGTGAGTATAGCGTAATTTGCTTATATATTTTCTACTGTAATACCTATGTTACCTACCTGAGAACACCAACATCGCGGTATGCAATGAATATTGAATAGTACCCGGGAGTCAGGATAAAGATGCTGATATAGTGCATAGCTTTCACCGAACTCCACAGTAAGGGATTTGGTTTCCTTTTTTAGTAAAACCTTTACAAGTAACTTAATAAATTGTATAAAAAGGGGTTAATATTATATTGTACAGCACCCGGCGATAAATATTGCACATCGACCTTTTTACGCAAAACCATTTTATACAAAGAATAAAAATAATTATCAAAACAAGCAAATCATAATTGTTTTAACAGCTCCTAATAGATACCGGACTGTTTGTATTTCGTGCGACAGAGATAACGCTCTACGAAGCGGAAATTAGCCGATTGTCTCTTTCCAAAAGTCGATGGACAATATTTATCGCCGGGTACTGTAGGTACAGCCGATCGCACGTCTGTAACTTTGACCTTGCGGTGGATTAGCGTAGTAGCGGAGTTTCAATAGAATATGACGGTCTAAGGAAAGGCTAAAGCTGTAGCGAGATAGTGCTTCCCTACCCAACCCATTCGTTCCACCTGCTAAAAATTTCCCACCTGGACATGAGTTGTCTTGGATGACCTGGATATCTTTAAATAGACTCCGAACTCAGTTAGGCCAACGCAAAGAAGACCTGCTCAGGTGGAGATTCACATGTCACTCCGCCTTGGAGTGTATGTGTTACTCTCCCACAAACAATGGGGCACTTCATATCGTGTCCAGCGCGTCCTGTTGTTTGCACGCTACAGAAGTTGATGGATGCTACTGAAGGTGTCAAGCTCGTAGCCAAAATCTAGGCTTACTGTATGTAGATTGCTATCGATACGCTAAGAAGAAGATGAGGTCAGCTTATACAGGGTTTTTACTACTGACGTGTCTATTGTACTCTAGGTATCTACTTTTTCTTAGTAGATTCCTTTTCCATTCTGCAATTATTTATGACGTTAGTTAGTCACACAATTAAGTACAAAGTCATCGCGTCTGATTCACGCACTACTTAAGACCAGAACGAATTGTTATGGTTCGGAAAATAGGTATGTATGGAAGTTCAATAACTGTTCAGAAACTCTAAAGATCCGTGTTTCTCTGGATACACGTGGACATGTTTCAGTAGTACCCAGGAGTCAGGAACAAGTCGCTTACATTGTCTAATCATTACCCGACTACGGTGAAGCAAAAAGGAGGGATATGACTTTCATCGGTTTGTATGTATGTACATCTGTTCCCTCATAACTTCAAAAGTACTTATAATAATATGACAAATGAGGTATCGTTAGAAGCGTCTTGACCGTCCGCTGGTTATAGGATATGTGACGTCACACTAAATTTAATATGGCGCCCTCTAGAGGACATAAAGTAATGAATTTAAAAATAAATATTTTGGGATGGTGCCTCGTTGGGTATCAAATGAAAGGTCTTAATTAGCACGTTTCAAAATATAAATATTACTGAAAAAAGCCCCAAAATAATTAAATAAAAAATAAGTTTAAAAACTAAAACCCGACTACTGAAAAGGATGAAACAAGAAAGTACCTTCGCGTGGTCGCATGCTACCATAGCTTATAAGTATGTTAGTACAGCGGTGTGCGACCACGGTAAGATACTTTATTGTTTCATCCTTTTCAGTAGTCGGTTTTTAGTTTTTATTTGACTTTACTTCTTAGTATCCTTACGCAGAATGAAAATGCCTATTCGCCTATTCACTTACCTTTACCTCTTAATAGCCTTTCAGAGGTCAGTGGTGGCCCAGTGGTAACGGTCCTGACTTACGAGATGTAGGTCGTGGGTTCGAACCCAGACAGGTGCTTTACTTTGTGTAAATTATTTCGGCACCACTGCTCTGAAAACGGTGAAGGAAAATATCGCGAGAAAACCGGCATGTCCTAGAACCAAAAATTTGAAAACATGTGACGTCTCTCAACTCACTGGGCCGGCTTGGTTGATCACGGTCCACTCCCTCTTGAAAAGAGGAGGCCTGTCTCCCAGCAGTGCGAACCCACCTTTCCTTTGGCCTTTCCCAAACCAACGACAGGGGAGTCGAACTTCCGTGAAAAAATACGCATCTGTCAATCTGTTTCAATGCAAATTAATAATATTCCATTCTAGTTTACCCTAAGTATCTCTTATTTTGTAGTAGATTTCTCTCTGCCATTACGAATAAGTTTAGTCATAATTGAGTACGAAATCATAGCCTCTGATTCATGCACTACTTAAGACCAGAACGAATTGTAATGGCTCGGAAAATACCTAATACAAAGTCCAAAAAAATCTCCAGAAATTTAAAAGATCCGTGATTCTCTGAATATACGTCATTGGCCCCTAATATAAACTATTAGGGGAAGGAAATGATTCAGACTATAATTGAATGCTTATTATTGTAGTGAATCATATATTTAAAGTAATGAATAGGCCAGGACAAGGGAAAACCCGGGAACAGGTAAACGTTTTGTTATCAAAGGTCCAAGGATCAAAGTGCAGTCTGCATCGAAAACTGAGACGATTTGTGAATTGCTTCTTGTAACAAAGAACGACTCCAGAATCTGGCTTTAAACTGAATAAAAAGCTCTTAACACTTTCCGTAGAATTTTCATACAAAGTCACAACCGTACCAACAATATAACGGAAAATTAAATCGTTTACCTAGGGCGGTAGACGGCTACAACCGTATCCGTATAGAGCGTTGTGGATGAAATCTGTTTACTTGTATGGCACACATTGAGAGCACGTACACCACTTGTTTTTTACAGTAAATCAACGTGAACTCAGCTTTATTGCTTGAAGCATAATCTCTATACAATAAGCAAATAAATTCTACACTGCGATAGCCGTCTTTGACGTAAAGATAGTACAAAATTATTATACGGCTATCGCCGTACTGTCATTCCAAGAACTTTTAAAATACGGTTACAGCCGTTAACGCGTCGGAAGGTGTTAAGATTATCATTGGGGATGCAAGTGGTTGAATAACATAACATCACGACTTAATTCCTCGAAGGGTTTGGCAGAGGTACCCACATTTCCCCAGTAATGTTAATTCCCGTACAATAGGGGGCGAGCCTATTAACATCAACCGGGTAAAGATCTAGACTCCGGGCTGCTACTGACAAATTTCAGATAAAAAACCTTATAACACTTCCCGGCCCGGAAATCAAACCCGGGACCTCATGCTCAGGAGTAGTGTTTGTCACCACTAGACCAGTGAGGCAAATGGTTGAAATGTTCATTACATAATACATACATAATCTGCCTATAACTTTCCCACTGCTGGGATACAGGCCTCCTCTCAGTGAGAGGGAGTGGGTTGTAATCCACCATGCGGGCCCAGTGCGTGTTGGTAGATGTCACACGTCTTCGATATTGTTTTTTCTAGGACGTGCCGTTCTCCTTTACCGTTTTGAGAGCAGTAGAGACGAAATTATTTACACAAAGTAATGCGCCTATCGGCCATATCTCGCGAAGAACCGACAACCGCCGGGGTAAACGAGTTCTTGAGTGGAGACCGCGACTCGGCAAACGTAGTGTAGGACGCCCTCCGGCCAGGTGGGATGACGATCTGCGAAACACTGCAGGCAGATGCTGGATGCGTCAAGCTGAAGACAGGGCGCTATGGCGCTCATTAGGGGAGGCCTATGTCCAGCAGTGGACTGCTATAGGCTGATGATGATGATGATGATGAATGCGCCTATCTGGGTTCGAACCTATGACCTACTACTCGTAAGTCGCGGTCGTCACCACTGGGCCACCACTGCTCATCTGAAAGGCTGCTAAGAGGTAAAGTTAAATGAATAGACACTTTAGGTAGCAAATTGTTCCTGATTCCTGGGTGCTCAATCATGATGATGAAATGTTCATTAAAATATCATATTTTATCATATTAGTACAGTATCGGAGGATATAGTTGGGCAAAACCTGCCGATATTCATTCAAAAGGCACAATTAATAAATGAAAAGGGTCTGATATTATAATATATGATTTTTTAATGATTGATTCAAGCCATGTGGGCGGAATTCCAGCAGCGTTATATCGTTGTTGCAATTTTGCTTACATGGGAGATGATTTTATTTTGTTTTTGTAAAATAACTAACTTATAAACTCTAAACTTTAACTTATAACATCGCCTTGGATGATTATGTAAAGGTGTTATAATTGTGGTTTAAATAAATAAATAATATGAACACCTTTGAGTGTCATATGAAGCATCCAACTGTAGCTTGCTTTATTGATCTTCAAAGTTTTCGCAAGATCAGTTGCCGACAATTGTGTCAATGAAATCTGCAAGTCAGACGTACCTATAGGTAGGTGTAGGTAGCCTAGGATATGAGGCCGCATTGCAAGTCTCTTCTTCCGTCACAGGTAAAACCTTCCCAAGGAACTGAACCTGTGTAGTATTTTTTTTATTCCTCAGGGATAATAGTATAATGTAGATTGTACGAAATTCCTACTTGAGTGCGAAAGCCGTATCATCGAATTTTGTATCTTCGAAAACCTTTCAACGACATCTCTATACACGACGCCTTGTTAAATCGACGTCTTGTTACAGCGATATTTCGTTACATCGAAAAACTGTACTGCGAACGATTTCACTGCGTAATTATCATACTGCGATGCCTTGTTCAATCGACGTTTTGTTACTGCGATGTTATACATAGTCCTTTTTACCGTATCCGGCGACAGCGATCCAGACTAATTTTCATTCCTTACGTGAGCTCTCTGATGGCTTGCAAAACCAAAATTGGTCTTGAAAACTTTGTCACACTGTGTACAGAAGAGCTGATCAGCATCATTGTATATAAAGTATACGAAGGTTTTAAGGCTCCTTCAAACAGATCCGGAACGCTATAAAATCGCGCGTGACACGCGATAAAATCGCGCGCGACACAAAAGCACCGCAAGTCGCGTAACGTGCGGTGCCCTTGTGTCGCGCGCGATTATATCACGCGTCGCGCCTGTTTGTAGCAGCCTTTAGGCGACTTTTGCGTATTTGGTGCTTCTTGTCTAATTCTTCAAGACGATTTGTTTTAGAGAACTCAGTTGCTCTGTGGATTGAAGTGCTTCACCTTTTGTATGTAGATATAGTCTTCAAGTATACCAACTTAATACTTACTAACATTCAAACACGTATAAAGGCGGCAACGTATCAGTGCTATTGTTTAAATAAAAGCTTGTAAATACGACTAATTAACTAACTCATTACACCGAGAACTGGGACTAATAAAATATTATGTTATGTTATTAAGAAATTACTGTTAACGTTTGTTATTCCGCTATTAAAATGTGTGTTGTGGAGACTGTTGGATTTATGTGGACATGGCGGCATATGTGTTTGACAACTAGGAAGTCTAAAGTTGTGGTTTGTTAATGAGGACCACTTTTTCATTTTGAGAAACAGGAATCAGACAGGGTTCTCTCTATTAGCAGAAAGTAATAAAGATACCTGACAGTTTCGCGGCAGTAGCGCTTGTCCTGATACTTCTGGACTTCTTGGAGCGCTTTTCCAGAAGTATCAGGACAAGCGCTCCTCTTTTCTGCATGTGCAGGATCCGACTCTGATCGGTATAGACTTTGATAAACATCCAAATAACTCCTTCCAACTACAATTGTATTTTATATTCAGAAATAAGCCTACATATAAAAATCTGCTTTTTTAAGGCTTCTAAGTGTTTGAAGACCGTAGGAATTTACCAGGAACAATGTCTTAAAAAATATAGGAACCTACACTTAAATCTAGCTGCTCTACATCACACACACCTACCACACAAACACCACCATCACCATCACCACCACCACCATCACCATCACCACCACCACCACCAACCATCCATCACCATCTTGCACACCTACCTAAGTATATTATTTATGAAAGCAGATCACCAATATTCTTTCGCTCCATCACAGAACAATAACTCGTAAATATTTATCACGCGTTGTAAATGAATATTTTTCAAGGGGCACTAATTATTTCCACAATCTGCTGGTAGAAACACAGCGAACAATTGATTTGACTCAGGTTTTTCACTTTTAAACCTTCACCATCGGACGTTAATGGTCATTAGGGTCAAAAATATATTATGCTACTTCTTATTTTATTATAAAGGGCTTTTTATGATTTTGTACATGTGCTTGTAAGTTGTTAGCTTTTTGTTGATGCTTTCACACGATTTTGACGAATGCCCTTTTAAGTTTATTGGCATGTTGTTAAAAATGTTCTGTTGGGTTTATGTTTGGAGATTTATTCTTTTAAATATGTCTTCTTCTCACTCGTTTTTTCAACATATTGGGTACTAGCTTCTGCCCGCGACTTCGTCCGCGTGAAATTTCTTGTTACTCCGACCCACCCCGTCGCATCGCATCGCCTGCCCGCGCTATTACTTGGTTTTTGCTTAGCGTTCTTTCTGACTTTTTCTATTTTTGCTCGCCTCCTAAAGGTCATAGCGTGATGTTAAATAGCCTATAGCCTTCCTCAAGAATTGGGCTATCAAATGAAAAAATAATTTTTCAAATCCGACTGGTAGTTCCAGAGATTAGCGCGTTCAACCAAACAAACAATCAAACAAACTCTTCAGCTTTATAATATTATATTAAAATATTAAATATTAATATTATATTATATATTATAGTATAGATTAACTGGACTGTGGAGTTCAGATAGACAGCGCTTCATGTAAAATACTGGAATTTACTGGTAGTTGGGAAAAGGCTGGGCAGATGATGATGAGACTACCTAAAGAAAAGCGCGACAGTCAGCTCTTGCTTCATTACATCCAAACAACTCATAAGAGAATCAGATTATGATGTCACATTATTATCTTTAGTGGTAGACGCAGTCTATCTGGCGAAAAACAGAAGCTTTTCAGATGTTATATAAAACCTTCAACCAATTCATAACTCAGATGATGATGAGACTACCTAAAGAATAGCGCGACAGTCAGCTCTTGCTTCATTAAATCCAAAGAACTTATAAGAGAATCAGATTATGATGTCACATTCTTATCTTTAGTGGTAGACGCAGTCTATCTAGCGAAAAACAGAAGCTTTTCAGATGTTATATAAACCTTCAACCAATTCATAACTCTTGCATCCACAAAGTCACGAACCCATCTTATCCACACTCTATCCTTTACGCTATCAACACAACATCCTTTCCATGCGTCATTATAAGTCACAATTCATTAAAATTATCGTCAAACTGACTTCAATAGGGATGTCGAGTGACTGCTATTGCAAGACATATCGACATTATAATCTCCGATCACTATCGACATTCCTGCACAGTCACTTGTCTGGGGTGGCTCCGTCGCTTTGTGTTACTAGTACCATATTAAGCGTCTAATGTATGGAATTTAATTTCTAAAACTCATCCAATACTGTAAAGACAGTTTATAGAATGTTCGTAATGGCGTTTAAGACGTTTCGTTTAGATCGTATCTTATGACATTGGTCGTAAGTTGAAAGCTAATCAAAATGTTTTAATCGATGACGCGATAACATTAGTGATGCGCTTGTCTTGTTTTTGTGGTAGTTTTTGCTATCGATGATTTATTTAATTTTCTTTCGTGTATGATGTATTGGTTGTTAATATTTCATGAGGGTCTTGAGATGTATGATTTAATGTTTGTAGTTTAGATCGCTAATAATAATGGTCATGTTTGATTTTAACTCTTGCAGGCTGAATATACGACATACGTACACATTTGTAACTACATATTACGTAAGTATGTTATTCTCATTGTTTATCTGCTTCATAGAAATATCGAAAATGGTTATCGAAGAAATAATACCAATTATCTATTATCTATTTCATTTAATAATAGTAATTGAAATGCGCAATTGATTTAATGAAAACTTCAGCTTAATAAATAGTTTTATTTTATTTTTATTTATTACCGTAGGTACCTAAAGTAAATAACTAAATTGCAATGTTAAACTGGTATAAACGACTACTATTCATGATTTCACCTAAAAATCATGTATTTGAAGTTAAGGCTCCTACAAACAGGTGCGACACGCGATATAATCGCGCGCGACACGAAGGCACCGCTCGTTGCGCGACTTGCGGTGCCTTGTGTCGCGTGTCGTGTCGCGCCTATTTGTAGGAGCCTTTAACATGTTACAATTTCAGTGCCTTTCTTTTTGATAGTGTAACAACATTAATTACGTTATTAACGTAGTTGAGCAGTTGAGCAGACAGATTATTCAAACATTTCGTATGTTTGAAAAATTTGCTCAACAGCAATCAATTAGCAATTGAGGGTTTGAAACGAAAAACTAAACCGCCATATCAGCGGGTCATCGATATCGACACTCCCGAAACACTACCAGCCCAGTCACAGCACTAAAGGTGAATGAATTCTTTGCATTACTTAATTGATTTGTTAGATATCTCTCGTTGAGTGAGCCGTATTTAATTGAGATTCTAAAACATTATATCGTTCTTTTGGCTGTGGCGAGACCACCTAAATTGATTTCAATTTGTTAAAAAAAACATGACCTGACCCGTCTGGTGAATTAATTCCGATTATTAATCGTCTGTAAATTAAGTAGTTAAAGAAAAAACTGCGCTATATCCGCAATTTTTTTGGTCAATCTTATTTTACACTAGATACTAAATTAAAAGTCTAACTAACTTACTATACAAATAAAAACAAAAATAAAGGACAAATCAGGCGTCGAAGTACTCGTCCGCATCGCTGTCATCCGGAAACGTGCCCAGAAGACTGGCAGCATTGCCACGTTGAATGGCAATGCTAATTCTTTGGCCAAAGAACGACCCAGCCCTCTGGTCACGTGAAGCGTCGACCAGTCGGCGAGAAATTTCCTAAATTTTTTTTTTCCTATTTTTTTTTTCCTAATTTCCTTTTTTTTTTCCTAATTTCCTAATTTTTCTATCTTATTTTTCTCTTATCATGGACGTCGTAATTTGCGACTTATATTGGACTACGGGTGAAATCTAAAGGCTCCCGCTGACATGCGCAACGCGACTCTGGTAGAACAATTTCCATGAAGTTTTCATAGAAATTGTTCCACGTAAGTTACGTCGCGCCGTCGCGCCGCGTCTCAACATTAAGGATACTATCACCGGTTAAGTTCTAGCTAAATAATATGGCAGAAAATGTCATTTAAATCTTGTTCCATTTTAGAATTGATGTGGTAGATAGTGCCAATCGAAAGGTAGTCAATCAGGGCACCCACTGACCACTGGCCGAACACTGGCCCGGGCTGGGTAGACACTGCACCTTTGCAGTTATCCCAAATTTTAATAATCGCCTGTAGGTATAAGTAATATCGTCAACTAATTTGCTAAGCGTGCTGATTCGTAATTGAACGCATTATTCTACCCGATCTGGTCCTAAATTTGTGTGTTATTCTTAATTCGGTGATCCAAAGTCCCTGAGTGGTTGATAAAGGACCAGAAAGAAAGAAAGAATGAAAGAAAAAGTATTTATTGCGACTCGTACAGGAAGATCACAAACTAAACTAAACACAGTAAAATAAAAATCCAAGGCGTTAAATTTCACTCTCGCATTCCCCCCTACAACCTACTACCTACTCTGATACCTACTCTTCACAAAGAACACACCCTTTAAATTTCATGTCTCTAGGTCCAGCGGTTTAGGCTGTGCGTTGATATATCAGTCAGTCAGGACTTTGAATTTCTATAATATATTCTTATAAATCATGATTTTATAGTATTTTCAAACATTTTATTAAACTAAAAAAACTGTATTATAGAGTCGTAATTTTTATTAATTTTCACCGAGTTCCACAAATAGACATTTTATTGATAATTTACTTGTGTTTTATTGGATTGTCAAGTCAATTAATTCTTGAACTAAGTAGGTAGTTAAATTTCGCAATTATGACTGCATTTTGCAGTATTAACGGGACGCTATCTTTTATTATTATACCTAATAAAGTAGGCAGATCATGTTTATTGAAGCCCACACAGCTGGAGACGGAAACTTATAGGTTCTATAAAATCTACTGAGGATCTGGGAATTGCATTGAAGAAAGAAGTCTTATTGCTCATAGATTCATGGGAAAATTGCGACTTTTCAACACGTCATGAGATCATGTTGTAAATATGTAGTTCTGTTTTTGTAGTACAGTACCCGGCGATAAATATTGCACATCGATCTTTGGAAAGAGACAATCGGCTAATTTCGGCTTCGTAGAGCATTATCACTGTCGCACGAAATACAAACAGTCCGGTATCTATTAGGAGCTGTTAAAACAATTATGATTTGCTTCTTTTGATAATTATTTTTATTCTTTGTATAAAATACAATAAAAGCCTCGTACACACAGGCGCGACGCGACACGCGACACAAAGGCACCGCAAGTCGCACAACGAGCGGTGACTTTGTGTCGCGTGTTGCGACGCGCCTGTGTGTACGAGCCTAAAAGGTAAAGGTCGATGTGCAATATTTATCGCCGGGTAGTGTAGTAGTGTGTATGTTGTGGATTATTGAGAAAGAAATTCTTTTCCTTTGAAGTTTTTAAAGTAATTTACTTAAATTTACTATCTAGTAATACTTGCAAGAATATGACTTATTCGCATCACTCTGTATATATCCATAGAAAAACATTTTTACAGTTCCTCGTAAATTGGTACAATAAGCGATTGCAAATATTTCCTTTATGTTAGTCAGCAGTAGCATTTGTTAAGTTAGCCTTCAATATCCCACTGCAGACCAAAGGCCTCCCAAAAATCCTTCCAGGCATCCTTTTCTAGAACCACCTCGATCTAGCCATTGTGGTATGCGTCTAGGGCCTCTACGTCGTCTAGCTTCAGTTAAGGGGCTTACATGACCTAAAGCGCCGTCACTGTCGGACTGCATAGAAAAGAAAGAGAAGCGCGATGACACAACGCTAGTAATTTATTGCAAAATATGAAGCAATGGTTTAATTACAAAAAATCTATTGTTTTGACTAGAAAATTAAAATCAGAATAAGGGTATGCATATTAGTATGGTTTTTCTTGTAATAAGAATGTTTTTAGAGGTATCCTCATGATTTTTTTTCGTAACAAATTAGTTGTATTATGTTTTCAACACACTATCTACCTAGCATATATCCTTAAGAATGTCATATAATTTTCTGATTTTGTTTACTGTAGTCGATCATATACTTTTATTTTTTCTAAAACTTGTGATTTTTGCGTTTAGGTCCTGTAAGCCCCTTAACGATTCCAATTTTATTATTGATTCCATTTTTATTTTTTTTTAAGGTAAGGACCTCTACTTTGGTACGTTGTTCAGACGCCAGCACATCAAGCTACCCGAAACTGGCAAATTTTCCCAATCAACTTTGAACCTTATGTAAAAGAACCTTAAAGTAATTTGACAGATTGTAGTAGCTTGAGTGCTGGCGTCTGTATCGTGTGCAAATAAATATTTATCTTTCGCGTTAGGTATAGTCGAGCTCGTAATTGCTATATCACCCTAAGGTTGAATGTCGCTTACACGTCATAAAACGACAAGGTCTTTCTATTATACATGGTGGCAGGGACGTCGCCACGTAAACCGTAACTATGAATTCAATATCTGAAGACCGTTTTTTTTTTCAGGATTGGAAATCAATCCCGCTCTGGGTGGAACGGAAGGGAGTGTCAGACTCTTACTGACTAATACCCACCCGTGTTCCTTCTTTAGCCCTTTATGTTCCAGGCCAGCGGTAACCCTTTCGGACAATCCCGCTGACCATCTGAAGCCCCTGCGTTGAAATTTTTCGTAGGTTACGAAAAAAAAAACATTCCTGTTCCAAACGTTTTGACCGCGTCGGTGTTGCACTTTTGAACTAAATGAAACAGCAGATTTTTTTATGGTTCCGTACCTAAAAGAACAAAAACGGAATCCATATAGGATCTTTTTGTTGTCCGTCTGTCTGTCTGTCAAGACCCTTTATCTCGGGAATGCATGGAAGTAACGAGTTGAAATTAAAACCATATAATCAGTGTTGGAAACATTAAATAGTCGATTGCCTTTTAAATAATTCTGTTATCTGTGCCATTCTATTGTAAAACTTTTGTATATTATCTGTGGCCCCTCTCGAATAAACTACGAACCTGAGCACACGCATTTTTTATATTTAAATCCCAAAAATTACTCATACACGAAGAAAACGCCAGAAAACAAATAATCCGGTCTTATACATGGTCCTTCGAGCCACCCTTCGTGTTTGTGTCAAGGGTTTCAACGAAAAAATTGCGTCAATTTTGTGGTCAGGTTAGTGGTAACTGATTGGCATTCCAATCGGGTCGCCATTTTTCGCCGCCTCATCCCGGCTGCGTCGGTACAGCAGTGCTGCGCCGTGCTGCCCTCTATCATCGCAACGCAGCGTCGAGCGACGAGTTGTCATCTGCGCGCCAATAGCCGCACGGATCGCATAAGAAGACGTTACGGTTGCCAACATAACGCGCCAATTTCATTCTTGTATTCGTTCAACTCATCGATTAATTATCTATGCTCACGCGACTCCGCCGTCCGCCGCGTAGGCGCGTACTTAGAGACAGACAGACAAAGAAAATAAAACTGCGTCGCCATTTTTGAACGCCATTCACGTAAAATTTCTTCGTCATATTTTTTGTTAGCAAAACTAAGTGAATATGGCAGAGTCGGAATCAAATGTGAAAAAGTTGATCCAATCCAGAGGAATGTTTAAAGGAACACTTACCAGAATGCAGAAGCGCATTGATAGCGGGATTTCAAATATGCCAATGCATACAATAGCTTTATACGAGGCGAAAATAATAGCTACTTTTGGTGAGTACGAAAAGATCAACAATGAGTTGGGTAGTTTGGATAGTGCAGAAGATCCTACGCAAACAGAAGACTGCTATTATGAAAGCATGTCTAAGTTGCATGCACGCCTTGCCGAGATATCAAAGCGGGCGGAGGCCGAGGGTGCAAAGTCCACGCCTTCATCGTCAACGTTGAAGCTGCCACAAGTATCTATTCCGTCATTTGACGGCAAATATGTAGAATACAAACCATTTATTGAGTTGTTCAATGCTTTTATACACAATGACAAAGGTTTAGATGACATTCAAAAGTTTTTCTATTTGAGGGGCTTCCTCAAAGATGAGGCATATGATTTAGTTAAGAATTTGCCTATTTTAGGGTCTAGTTATAAGGAGGCTTTGAAAATACTGTCAGATCGCTATGATAATGAGTTTACTATAATTCAGGATCATTTGAATGCTTTGCTTGACTATCCTGCTATGAGCAAACCTAACATTTCAACATTGCGTTCTTTAATTTCTCATACAAAACAGCATCTTTCTGCGCTTAAAAATCTGGGTGAGTCAATTGAAGCATGGGATAATTTCCTTATTTGCCTGCTTGTCAAGAAGCTAGATCCCCACACAACCAATGCCTTCCATGTCACACACAATCTAAACAATAAATCCTTAAAACCAACCTATGATATGCTTATGCAATTTCTAGAATCACGGGCTTTAGCCTTAGAAAATTCCGGGCGAAGCAAGGAGCTTGGTAATGCTAATGCTGCCAAAGCAGGGACAGGTAAAGTGGTCAACATAGTGTCCACCAATAAGGAAATGAAATGCCTCTTCTGTGGTAAGTTGAACCATAAATTATTTAACTGTCCTGCCTTTATGCTAGCTTCAATCAGTGAAAGATTAGACTTTGTTAATAAAAATAAATTGTGTAAAACTTGCCTTAACGCTCATCAAAATAAATGTAAATTTCATTTTAAATGTAAAAGTTGTAAACAAAATCACAACACATTGTTGCATTCTATAAATGAACAAGAATCTGCTCAAAGTACAACTGTTTCCAATGTTAGTAACACAAGTACACCTAGCAGCAAAAATGACATTTTGTTACCTACAGCTAAGGTCAAACTTGTTACAAAGGATGGCCAAGAAATCATAGTCAAGGCATTATTAGATTCCGCTAGCCAATCTTCATTTATCAATTCAAGTACTGCAAAATTAGTAGGTAAACAGCTTATGCCCAATAATACTAATATAGTAGGTATAGCTAATACAGAAAAGAAGGTCCAATTTGCCATGCAGTTAGACATATTTTCTTGTGTTTACCCTTATAAAGTAAAGGCCAAACTTTTAGTAGTGGACAAAATAACCTCTAACTTGCCGCAACATTCTATTGTTTTCTCAAAGCTCAATTTACCTAAAAACTTAAAGTTAGCAGATGATTCCTTTCATATCACCGATGAAATAGGTATCTTACTTGGTGCTGATATCTTTTTCCAGAGCCTGTTGCCGCGGGATGAACACATGCAATCATGTGATGCAGCACACCCTAGTATACTTCACACCCAGTTTGGTTACATTGTAGCTGGTAATATTTCTTACAAATTAACACAAACTTGTTTTGATTCTTCTATAGCTCTTTTTTGTCAAGAATGTGAAACAGATTTAAATAGTAATATGAACAATTTCTGGCAAAATGAAAAAGTACCGGAAACCTTTGTTGAACATTCTTCTGAACAACAGTATTGTGAGAAATATTTTAAGGAGACAGTCAAACTGGATAATGATAAATTTGAAGTTTCCATGCCTTTAAAGGTACCACTTTGTGATATAAATAATATACTAGGAGACTCGCTAAGTTTAGCTTTAAGTAGATTTTTAAATCTCGAGAAAAAACTACAAAAGGATAGTCAATTGTACACAGAATATAGAAACTTCATTCATGAGTTTATCGAGTTAGGTCATGGATCATTTGTGGATATTTCTTTATATGATCTTTCAAAGGATCCAGTTTATTTCTTTGCTCATCATGCTGTCATAAAACAGGATGCTGTTACAACAAAACTAAGAACTGTATTTGATGGATCTATGAAGACAAGTAATAGAATATCTCTAAATGATTTGTTACTAAATGGGCCAATTGTTCAACAAGAATTGTTTGACATATTATTATTGTTCAGACTCCATAAATATTTTTTCGTCTGTGACATAAGACGTATGTTTCGTAACATAAATATTACAGAAGAACAAAGATCTTTACAAAATATAATATGGAGGGACAGCCCTGAGGAAACTCTCAAATGTATACAACTATCTACTGTAAGTTATGGTCTCAAAAGCTCATCTTGGCTGGCAACCAGATGCTTGTTTGAACTGGCTACTAAATTAAAAAATGAATACCCGTTAGCTAGTCCAGTATTGCTAAATTCAACATATGTTGATGATATTATTCACACTGATAATAGTTTGGATAATTTAATTGAAACTAAATCACAACTAATTCAATTATTAAGTAAAGGAAGTTTTGCGTTGCACAAATGGTCAGCTAATGACAAGATGATCTTGAAAGACATTCCTGAACAGCAGCAACATCTTTTTGATTTAGAATTGAATAAGGACATAAAAACATTAGGTTTAAAGTTTGATATTCAAACAGATTCTTTAAAAATACAATGTCCCCCTTGTAGTAAAATACCTAAAACTAAAAGACAAATACTTAGTTATATTAGTCAATTCTATGATCCATTAGGTATAGCAGGCCCAGTCTTTGTCAAAGCTAAGATAATTATGCAGAAACTATGGCATTCAAATGTAGATTGGGATTGTACTCCTTCACATATTCTGCAAAAGGAATGGCTCAATTTTTTCAATGATCTGCAACAAATGAAACCTGTACTTATTTCTAGAAATATTTGCCCAGAAAACATTATATTAATTCAATTGAAAGGTTTTGCAGATGCATCAATAGCAGCCTATGGTTGTGCCATTTACTTGAGAGTCATTGACCAGCAAGGCAAGGTAACTATGTCCTTACTTTGTTCCAAGTCGAGAATTGCACCAAAATGCAATAAATTGTCAGTGCCACGTCTCGAGTTAAATGCTGCTCTGCTCCTTGGAAAATTAATAACAAGGGTACATAATACTTTAAATAAAAGGATTACATTGGAAAATGTAATGCTGTTCAGTGACTCACAAGTGGTACTGGCCTGGCTTAGCACTGATCCAGCATTGTTAAATGCATATGTTGCAAACAGAGTACAAAAGATTAAAAAGGATACAAATTCATATCAATGGTTTTACATTAAATCTAGTGATAATCCAGCTGACTGTTTGAGTAGGGGTATTCATCCTACAGAGTTGCAATGTAACCAACTGTGGTGGTTTGGACCACCTAGTTTAAGTAGTTCAGATTTTAAATTTGAAACTAATATTTATGATTTACCTAAAAACTTACCTGAGGTAAAGCCTTCCCAAAAGGAAAAACTGGTGTGTGCAGTATCACAGGATCAACAGGAATCGTTATTAAACTATTTAATTAATAAGTATTCTTCTATTACCAAAATGGTCAACATTCTTGCCTATATTTTAAGGTTCTGTAATAATTCAAAACCAGGTTCAATTAAAATTAAAGAAAACTTTGTAACTTATGCAGAAGCACGTGAGGCATTGCATTTATTAATTAAAAATGAACAAGCTAAGCATTTTCATGCGGATCTAGCATTGTTGCAGGTGGGTAAACAGGTATCATCCTATTTGAAGTCGTTTAATCCTTTTGTTGATAGTAAAGGTTTGCTCAGAGTAGGTGGTAGATTGCAGTATGCATCTTTACCATACAGCCAAAGGCACCAAATAATTTTACCCAAAGAATCTGTTGTAACTCATCTCATTATTCAAAATGAGCACTTGAAACTATTTCATGCTGGTCAAAAACTTGTTTTAAGTAGCCTTCAGCAACGTTATTGGATAGTTAATGGTTTAAGATTAGTTAAAAAGCTTATTTATAAGTGTGTCATATGTTTTAGATTTAAAGGTATTACTGCTCAACAGCTGATGGGGTCATTGCCCGCTGATAGAGTAAATGTTCACAGATGTTTTATGAAAGTAGGCATTGATTTTGCCGGCCCAATTATGATTAAACAATCAAGAATAAGAAGTGTTATTACAACTAAGGGATATATTTGTGTATATGTCTGCTTTGTAACAAAGGCCATACACATTGAGTTAGTTTCAGGCCTAGATACTCAAACATTTCTTGCTAGTTTTAAGCGATTTATTGCAAGACGTAATGTCCCGTCTGATGTCTATTGTGATAATGCAGGCACTTTTAAATCTGCTAACACGCAGTTGTCAGAATTGTATAAACTAAATAATTCCAAAAATCACCAAACACAAGTACAAACTGTAGCTTCAGAATTAGGTATTAAGTTCAATTTTATACCCAGTTATTCACCTGTTTTTGCAGGCCTCTGGGAGGCTGCTGTTAAAAGCGTAAAGCATCACTTAAAAAGAGTGTTAGGCTCTCATGTTTTGACTTATGAAGAACTTAATACTGTATTAGTTGAAATAGAAGGAATTTTGAACTCAAGACCAATAACTCCATTGTCATCAGATATTGAGGATCTTTCCTATTTAACACCTGGACACTTTCTCACAGGTGCTCCTTTAAATTGTATTCCAGAGCAAGATGTCACTACTGTTCCCACTAACAGACTGAATTTTTGGCAAAAATGTACTGCTTTAAAACAACACTTTTGGAGATATTGGTCCAAACAGTATTTAAATGTACTACAACACCGTCCCAAATGGCAACATAGTACACCTAACATACAAGTAGGTGCTTTGGTTATCTTACGTGAGCTTGACACTCCGCCTATGACATGGCCTATGGCCAGGGTAACTAATGTATTTGAGGGCCAAGATGGTCTTGTTAGGGCATTAGAAGTAAGAAAAGCTAATGGTAATGTTCATAAAACGTCAATTACTAAAGTATGTATACTTCCAATAGATTAGTTTTATCTTTAATTTGTTATTTCTAAGTACCTTGCCTACTTGATAAGCATGTAAATGCAACATTTTGTTTAAACTAAGCGTTAAAGAGCATTTTGTTTTGTTGCTTAATTTTAGCGATTTTAAATTAGTTAAGAGAAGTAAAAGGAGTTTTGTTTTGTCATAAGCTCAATAATTTTAAGTTACCTATGGTACAGGTTTAATATGTATTTATACTTACATTAAGTCATGTTTCATAGGGTACTGCCATAGATAGGTACTTATACCATGTTATTGTCTTGTTTCGGTTCAGTTTTACTTAAACATTTAAATTGCCTACCATTGTTAGACAAGCAGATAAAACGATTTGAACATTCATATCCTAGTTATTCATATTGTATAATTATCGTTTATAATGTTCATTTTACAGATAAACAAAGGCATACCACATTGAGTAGTATTTTCTCAACATGTTTATGTAACTTTTCTAGTAGTTTACTAGCAGTTGTAACTTGAATCTAAAAGGCTTTATTTGCTGACCATAACTTGTAGCATCATAATATCAATTTCAATAATATACAGTCCACTTTCTAGCCTTATAATATTGTGTATGTATACAAAAAGGGATAGGTAAATGAAAGCTTATGTATTTATTCAAAGATTTATTAATTAAGTTCATAGTCACATTGTCTTTCTTCAGGCGGAGTATGTTGGAAACATTAAATAGTCGATTGCCTTTTAAATAATTCTGTTATCTGTGCCATTCTATTGTAAAACTTTTGTATATTATCTGTGGCCCCTCTCGAATAAACTACGAACCTGAGCACACGCATTTTTTATATTTAAATCCTTAAAATTGCTCCTACACAAACAAAACGCCAGAAACCATCCGGCCTTATACAATCAGGTCTACAGTCCCTTGAAACTGTGAAAAAATCAAATTTCTAAGATAACGTATAAAAAAGATACTGCCGTTTATGCCGCAAAAAACGTGTATTCCGACACTCTCAAGGGAATCAAAATTTATAGAGTACTTCCCGTTGACTTAGAATCATGAAATTTGGCAAGAAGCAATATCGTATAGCACAAGTACAGGATAAAATCCGAAAACCGTAAATTTGTAGTTACATTAAAAAAAACCCGTCATAAACTATTTACATACCTACAAATTTGTACGAAACCCTCGGTGCGCGAGTCAGACTCGCACTTGTCCGGTTTTTTTTAATAACCAACGATAAGATTATGCTAGGGGTATATTATATTTTAATCATGTACTGAATCCAGGTTGCGTCGATACTACCACCCTGTATGTTATTTTCACATTTAAAACCAGCATACAAAGAAATAATACCCATAACCGTGGGAGTACAATCAAACAATTCACCAAACCAAACATAAGGGCTTATTCTAACTCCCAGAAATTATACGTCCAGTTAGTCTACTGAAGTCGGGACATCGGAATCGTTTTAAGTCGAGTACACACTTGAAGTATTTGTGTTTCGAGAGGGCTAGTCCAGTCCATGCCGTGACAAGTGGGTCTTGTTGTGTGAATGGCGTAGCGATACGCTCGTGTGTTGCGGCCTTAGGAACTATGGTGTATGTTTCACTGGGTTATAGGTGCTTGTTCGTGGGTATAGGATCTTGTGAAAACTTTTTAGTTATGACAGCATTTTCAAATTGATATTGGAACATGTGTTTTTGATATTGACTTGTGTCATATACTTGCAAAGGTTACATGCTCTATGATACTTGCAATAAAAATTTCTCTGTGCAAACAACTTTTTTGCTTCCATATCATATTCATCTAGTTTATTTCATCAAAAGGTTATGGGCCCAGTCACTAAATTTGCCATCAAGAACCTCTGCGGCCTAGATGACTACTCTACGTGGAAATTCGCGATTAAAATGATTCTCATACGAGAAAAGTTGTTCACGTATACGTCAACGTACCCGGATTCCAAAGACTCCACCGCCATCGAGAAGGATCAAGACGCACTAGCATTGATTTGTCTACATGTGGAACCTACACTTTATGCGTATGTACAAGATTCAAATAATGCTAAAGATGCTTGGGATAGCTTAGCGAAAGCGTTTGAGGACAAAGGCGTAAATCGCAGGATCACCCTCATGAACGCGTTGTTGGATGAGAAGCTAGAGAGACACTCGTCGATGCATGAATATGTTGCTGCAGTTATGTCTCTTTCTCAAAAGTTGAAGGATATTGCCACCGGATTTGATGATGATCTTGTAGCTGTCGTGTTACTGAGAGGACTACCTGAAGAGTACAGGCCTATGCAAATGGCACTGGAACACTCTGGGATGAAGTTGACTTCAGAGAACGTACGGCAGAAGTTACTACAGGAGGATTCACGTCAAGGTTGTAGTACATCGTCTTCAGCGGACTCGGCATTGGCTGTGAATAAGAGTAAGAAGTGGAATGGGAACAAAGATATTAATATGACCAAAATTAAATGCTTTAAATGTGGAAAGAGTGGACATAAGAAGCCGGACTGTCCTGAAGGAAGGAAAGCGGGTTCGATCTCCAAAATGAGTGACGTTGCGATCGTGAGCCTGTCTTCATTCAGTGCCGGGGACTCCTTCAATCCGACGGAGTGGTACATCGACAGCGGGGCATCTTCACATATGTCTTTCCAGAAACATTGGTTTAAAGATTTGGTTATGAATGTTGGTATGAGTAACGTGACATGTGCGAATAATGATAAGATTGAATGCAAGGGTAAGGGTGATATCATGGTGAGTTTGAAAGGACGAATGCTTGCTGTGAGGGATGTCATGTATGTACCCGGTTTGCGTGTTAATCTGTTATCAGTGTCTAAATTAGTAGAGAAAGGATGGAAGGTTAGTTTTGACAGAGATGGGTGCAAGCTAATTCACCATTTGGTTCCAGGCCATTTCAAGGGAAAGCTTCTGGCTACCGCAAGTGAAGTTTCGGGGATCTACAAGCTTGAAGGTTGTCAGGCGGTTGTAGATGGGACTGCGTTGGCGTCAGTGAAAGCAGGTAATCCTTTGATGTTATGGCACCGGCGGCTTGGACACGTAAATGAACGAGATTTACGTAAGCTTCCGGGCATGGATTTTGGAAAGAGCGTAATGGAGCCTTGTGTCGCCTGTATTAAGGGAAAGGCACATCGTTTACCTTTTCCAGTTGGTGAGGCTGAGAGGGCAGTCGAGAGACTGCAACTGGTTCACGCAGATATCTGTGGTCCAATGTCTGAACCCACGTACGGTGGATCTCGGTATATGCTAGTTATTTTAGATGATTTTACACGTAAATCTTTTGTATTTTTCCTTAAAACAAAAGATCAGGTTTTGGATAATTTTAAAGTTTTTGTAGCTAGTGTAGAGGTTGAAACCGGGTTGAAGGTAAAGTGCATACGCACGGACAATGGAACAGAATTTGTGAACAGGAAGTTTGATGGGTTTCTACAGCAAAAGGGTATAAACCATCAGTTGACTGTTCCCTACACTCCGGAGCAGAACGGCGTAGTGGAGCGAGCAAACAGCACTATCGTGGAGATGGCTCGTGCTATGTTGGCGGAAAAGGGTCTGTGTGCGAGACTGTGGGGAGAGGCATGTAACACAGCTGTTTATACCAAGAACAGGCTGCCTCACAGTGGCAATAATGGTAAGATTCCTGAGGAGTTGTGGACAGGGAAGGCTCAGTCATTCAATCATTTCAGAGTTTTTGGAACGAAAGCGTTTGTTCACGTGCCCAAGGAAACTCGGAAGAAATGGAGCCCTAAAGCGGTGGAACATATTTTTGTTCGTTACTGTGAAGAAACCAAGGGATATCGTTTCTTAAATCCCAGTAATCCTCGCGTCATTGTTAGAGCAAGGGATGTAGTTTTCTTGGAGGACTCTACAGCAACAGTTTCAGAGGATCCTAGTCAGCTCGTAGGCAGCGGTGACAAAGGTGCTGAAGTAATCTGGGAATTTGCAAAGGTAGAAGGCCAGTCAGGTTCGTCACCTGGTAATGCAGAAGCTTCTCAAGGGTCTAGTTCCACAGATGGGGCTGAAGTATATGAAGACGCGGAGATGGAAGTGGGAAGAACGGGTGATAGCGGAGCAGAAAATGTCGTGGTGGAAAATGTTGAAGTTGAAGAGACTATTAACAGAGGAGAGGCAAACGAAGGTGAATGTCGTTATCCTCTACGTAGTAGAATCCGAAAAGGAAATCTTCATGGACTAGCATGCTGTACAGAAGACCAGGAGCCTTTGACAGTTAAGGAAGCCTTAAATCGGGAAGATAAGGATAACTGGAAGGAAGCCATGAAAAAGGAGTTGGATTCGATGTACGAGAACAAGGTCTGGAAGCTCGTCAAAAAGCCACCTAAAGCTAAAGTCGTGGGAAACAAGTGGATCTTCAAGTACAAGTTTGATGCAGATGGTAATAAGACCTATAAAGCTCGACTTGTGGCGAAGGGTTTCACTCAGTCCTACGGGGTCGACTACTTCGAAACTTATTCACCGGTCGTGAGAAGATCGACAGTTAGATTGCTGCTATCGTTGGCTGTTGAAAAGGAATTGTTCATCAGTCACTTCGATGTGAACACCGCCTTTCTGAATGGTGATTTGCATGAAAGAGTTTATATGCAACAGCCGGAGGGTTGCATAGACGAAAACTCAAAGGAAACAGTTTGCTTATTAGAAAAAGCGATATACGGCCTTAAACAAGCTTCACGGTCTTGGAATGAAAAAGTAAATGAAGTGTTATTGTCTTTGAACTTCAAGCGCTGTGACTTTGATAGCTGTCTTTACAAAAATAATAATTTTTATATCGCTTTGTACGTTGACGATTTTTTATTATTTTACAAAGACAAACAGCAGAAGGAAGTTTTATTAGACAATCTTTCTAAACATTTCAAGATAAAGGATTTAGGGGAAGCGAGACAAGTTTTGGGTATGCTTTTGTCTAAGACGGATACTGGAATATATTTGAATCAAGAGAAGTTTATTTCGAAAATCTTGGATGAATATGGTATGTCTGACTGCAAACCAGTGAAAACTCCGATGGAAATGGATTTCCATAAAGCCTTGGCGGAAGGGGAAGGAGGTAAGTTCTTATCCTGCCAAGACTCTCGTAGTTATCAGGCGCTCATAGGTTCGCTGAACTATTTGGCCTGTAACACACGCCCGGATATTGCGGCTGCGGTAAATTTTTTGGCACAGTATAACTCATGTTGTGAGGAATGTCATTGGAAAGCTGCTAAACATATCTTGAGATACCTTAAGGGTACAAGGGATCTATGTTTGACATTTCCCAAGTCGCCGGTGCAGGACATCACGGGATTCGTAGATGCTGACTGGGGAGGAAACATCAAAGATAGGAAATCATATTCTTGGTTTATTTTTAGATGCGGAAACTCGTTGATTAACTGAGAATGCCGGAAACAAGCTTGTGTGGCACTGTCGTCAACGGAAGCCGAGTATATTGCACTTTCGGAGGCAACCAAGGAGGCAGTTCACTTGCGGCAGTTAAATGCATTTATAAGAGGTGAATATCTTGGGGCTATTTGCATTTTCGTAGATAATCAGAGTGCTATTAAACTTGCGTACAATCCTGTAGCGCATAGAAGGACGAAACATATAGACATTAGGGCGCACTATGTCAGAGATTGCATTGCTAAGAATGTTGTACGTCTGGACTATGTGTGTACGGAAGATAACCCAGCAGATGTGCTGACAAAACCATTGGGTCGTGTGGCATTTAATAAATGTGTGCGCGATCTAAGTTTGAGTATGTCTGGTGTGTTGTGATGTGTGGTGTATCTGATGATGGATGTTGTTTGAGGGGAAGTGTGAAAACTTTTTAGTTATGACAGCATTTTCAAATTGATATTGGAACATGTGTTTTTGATAATGACTTGTGTCATATACTTGCAATAAAAATTTCTCTGTGCAAACAACTTTTTTGCTTCCATATCATATTCATCTAGTTTATTTCATCAAAAGATCTATAGTGTATGTCTATTGGATGGAGTAAAGAAAATATGTGTGTTTATTTGGTAGCTCACTGTTTTTTTTTTCAGGATTGGAAATCAGTAAACTGAACTTTATTGTGTAGGTATTAAAGTTATTTTTTCAATAACTCATATTTGTTTACATCTTTGGCAAATAAATCGCAAACGCAGTATAGGTACCCTCAGCTAATAACAATAATTCAGGGTTCTGAGAGCAGTGGTGGCCCAGTGGTATTGGTCCCGACTTACGGGCTGTAGATCGTAGGTTCGAACCCAGGCAGGCGTTTTTTTTCAGGATGGGAGATCATCAAATGACCCCTCCCGCTCTGGGTGG
Organism: Luperina nickerlii; assembly: GCA_963855955.1. NCBI lineage: Eukaryota > Metazoa > Arthropoda > Insecta > Lepidoptera > Noctuidae > Luperina > Luperina nickerlii. The sequence continues at coordinate 18,097,042 of OY979667.1, forward strand.
AGCGGGAGGGAGTGTCAGACTCTTACTGACTAAAACCCACCCGTGTTCCTTCCTTAGCCCTTTATGTTCCGGGCCAGCGGTAACCCTTTCGGACAATCCCGCTGATCCGGCAGGCTTCGGCCCTGATGGGCCCCAGGCGCTTTACTTTATGTAAATAATTGCATCACCACTGCTCAAAAACGCTGAAGGAAAACGTGAGGAAACCAGCATATCCTAGAACCAAAAATTCGAAGTAATGTGACGTCTACCAACCCGCACTGGACCCTCGTGGTGGATTACCGCCCACTCCCTCTCGAATAGATGTAGGTAGGTACAGTAAAATAATAATCATTTAAGTAATTAAGTTTTAAATCATCACCGGCCCTCATAAAATATTATGTTTACCTACCTAAGATTGCTAAATTTGAAACGGATTTAAATTATCCCCGGCATCTTAAACATTTATCAAACGTAGATAATAATCTACAGGTATTAAATAAATGTCACAAGTGTCTTGTCAATGTATAAAATTGTAGACTTTGCAAGCAATTGAAAAGTACAGCGGTAGGTACATAAAATTGCTGCGTTTAGCGGCTAATTGTAGACCTACTTTTAGCCCCCGGTTTTCAGGGTTCTTTCACGGATTAACTTTATCAGCTCATGGGCCACATTGCCTCCCATAAGATGTCCTAATATTTATTTTACACCACATGCTCGCTAGCCCTAGGCTCAAGCCGGGTAATAATATTGTACTGAATTTCATTATAACCCGCCGGTCAATCTCAGAGGGCAGTAGGGCCCAGGTGATGAGATGAAGGCCAAGAGCGTTCCCGTAGTGAATATAAAAAAAAAAATTGTAATTGAAGGGGCCCGTGAGGGCCGAAGCCTGCCGTGTCAGCGGGATTGTCCGAAAGGGTTACCGCTGGCCCGGAACATAAAGGGCTAAGGAAGGAACACGGGTGGGTTTTAGTCAGTAAGAGTCTGACACTCCCTTCCGCTCCATCCAGAGCGGGAGGGGTCATTTGATGATTTCCCATCCTGAAAACAAAAAGCTGGCTATATTTATATATATATACCTATATTATATTCTATAATCGGTCACGAATAGGGCTGTAAATTATGTCGATTCTTTGATCCATTAGTAGCTCACGCAAACAAAATTAACCTCTTTACAAAAACATTGCATCCTTCACTACTGTTTGTCCTTAGATAAACAGTACACACACACTTTTACAACATGAACGGCTAATTATATGTATATTATTACACTGATTCCTACCCAATGATTACTAGCTAATAAGCTATCCTATTAGGCTTAGTACTGTAGTAAACCTAGATAAGAATATAACTTGCAACAATGAAACGATACTTACTAAGTCTTCATCCAAAATACTTAGTTGTTGTTTATCCAAATGTCCATTGCAGGGGTCAAGCTTATTCTACAAAGTAGGTAATTGCAAACTAAGTAAATTATAAAATAATCAATTATTTTATTTCAGTAAGTAGGTTTGCAGAAACACTTTTACACGTCAATCTGACTAATGAGGGGTTGCTCTTACTGAGGAGTGCAGTCTACACGCCTTAATGGCTTGTACTTAGGCGGATCACACACCACAACGCACCACGCGACGGGACGCAGATAACGTGCCCCGCGCTTGGTTTTTTACATACAAATTCAATAAAAACGCGCTTCCGTGCGGGAAATTTGGCTCCGTTTCCCGCGCCCCGTCGCGTGGCACGTTGCAATGTGTGATTCGCCTTATACTCAAATATGCGCTATCCATTTCAACAGTGGTTCTTTTTCGAATTATAATAATTCTTTGAATTCAAGTTCTTTCGCCTCGTTGGTCTAGTGGTCGCGAGCACTACTGCTGAGCATCAGATCCTGGGTTCGATTCGCGGATCGGGAAAAGTGTTATTGGGGTTTTCCATCTAGAACTTCCTAGGAGTAGCCCGGACTCTGGATTAATGCCCGGTTGACGGGAATAGGCTCGCCCTCTGTTAAATGGGACTTAAAAGCAACTGGCGAAGTATGGATGTACTATGGAGCTTCACTTCTGCCTTACCCTTTGTGAAATACAGGCGTAAAGTTATGTTATTTACCTTTAAAACTAAAAAAATATTTACGGAACCCAAAAAAAATTCAATCAAGTTTGTAAACATCAGACTTTTTTGCTCCACAGTCGAGCTCGTTGCTGCTAAAATATTACGCGAATTAGCGAAACGCTTCTAACTACAGTAATTACTATGGCTATTAACGCGATACGACAGCGGTACTCAACATGTTAACAGGGAGAAACATGTTAAAAGAGAAAGTTTGAGAAAGGTCCGTTTATTTCCACGACAGTGCAATGTATCACTTTAATGCACTGTAGAGCAATTCTGTGCTTGTGAAACTGCAATTTGGTTTATGGTTTTGAACTGATAAAAGTGTAAGAGATTTTAATTGAGAGAGTATATTGAATTATTTATCTCTGTCTGTAACGTGTAATAACGTAAAACTGAGATAACCAATCTATCTGCTAAGTGTGTTGATTACTCAGACCAAATAAAAAGTCAAGACACAGCGTTGCGAACAATACAGTGAAGCATGCAAAAACTACACCCCCGCTCTGTGCATACACGCTCACACGCATACATTTTACAACCATTTACAATTAAACTACACCTCACTATGTGCACACGTGTTTACGAAACGGGCTTCACTTTACTGTTGACAGCCCTCTGTCTTGGTGTTATATTTAGTCTGACGTTGACTATAACAATTCTCTCTTTGATCGCTCATTTCAGCGAACATAGTCCTATGTTCAGTAATAATTCGCTGCGGATGATACCTGCAAAATTATTTAAAAGCGTCTGTTTTAAAATACTAGATTGCATTCTTCTTAGTCGTGTTGGTGGATCAAATTATGTTAGACCAAAACTACATCACATGAATTGTATGTATTTCTGTTGATGGCGTAACAGAGGCCTTTAAATGCAGGAGTTAAGAGGATTTAGTGGAGATAGCCAAAGTTAAAAGGCATTTTTGAACGTCAACTTTAAAATAGAATTGATTCTAGTCGCCCCTTCCAAAAGCTAGTTTCATATTTAAAAGAATGGGCGAGAAACTCCACCTTTACTTTTTTTTAAAGTTTAATAATATTTTGTATACATTAATTATATAATTCTATGTGAAGACGATGCACATAGAGTAAAATTACTATACCACAAAAGGTAAAAAGAATTAAATGTGAAGCAACGACAGATAAATTAATTATGTGATAAATACGTGACAGGTCAGAAGGTGAGGCATCGTCTGGGACACTGCGAATCAATGTTGAAAATGAACTAGGTACATATAAACTGAACAAGCTGCAGAAAACAAATACACCAAACTTTGTCCGTAACCTGTCGTATTTGCCTCTATATAAACTGCCAAAGATTAATAATGAGTATGGTAAGAAAGCCTGGACGTACGCCTTTCCTAACATTCTAAATAAACTGCCAAAGGAATTTGCCAAAAAATTAGAAAACAAAAGAGGGCAACAAATCAAAAAACATCTTGAAACAAATCAAGAATGAAAAAACAATCTTGAATCATCTTCCTACTTCACCGTGGGGAAGTTTGGAACGGAGGAGGTTTGCGTGTAGGTTTTTTTTAGCCTTTTTAACTTTAAGTGAGCAAACTCTAAAATAAGTCATCTTATTTTGTATCAAAGATTGAGCGCTATTGTGATGTGAAATGTTCCATGACGTTTTTTAAAATAAATAGTTTTAAATTTTAGGTATATGTTTTATAAGTTTGTGAACCACAGCGGATTGAAAAAAAAAAGTTAGTTAAAAGTTAAGAACTACCTATGTCTATAGCAATGCAGAACAATATAAACCAGTTACAGCCCAAATAAAGCTTCATACGACCCCAAATAACGCTAATCAAACAGACAATTTTACATAACTAACATATTGATCACTTTGACCTAAGCAGACAGACATGGTAAATATTTATTAAGCAAAAAGGTGTCAATTGAAAAAGTTTGAGATACACGTATAGGGGGATACGCCTACCGTTGGCCACAAGTATGGTCGTGATAATTGACCACTATTTACATAATTGGCGTATTCGTAGTCGTACGCACAAGTATTAAGTTGCTAGACGAATATGACAGTTTGTGGTCTTGTAATATTTTACTTATGTTGTCTGTGGTGCGGTGTTAAACCACCTAGTTTTGTATCGAAATAGGTTTATGGTTTTTGAAGATTGTTTTAGGAAAATAATATTTAAGAAAATGGGTGCAAGATATGAAGGAGATTTTTTTTAATATTTATTGATTTTTTCTAAAAACTTAAACATAGTTTTTATCTACTTTTTTGGGGCCGTTAACCTTATTCTATCTTTTATATAAGGTTAAATTATATTAGCTTTCGAAACACCACTGAAGTGATAGGTATCGATATACAATCATGATAAATCTAAAATAAATGATTTGATGTAAACTCATGCTTAGGAGCCTTTTGGCCTCGTATAGGACTTTCTGTTTCATTTTCCTTTTGTTACTTTTTTATATATATAACTTGGTTTTTTATTTTGCTGTATTTAGTTTAGTTTGTGATCTTCCTGTACGAGTCGCAATAAATACTCTTTCTTTCTTTCTTTCTTTCTTTGCTTCAAGTAAGTACCTGTGGGGTTTCGCTAGCTGATTTAATTTGACCCTGCTTATAAATAAGTAATTTGATTTTCCTATAAGCCTATAAAGTTCCCACTGCTGGGACACAGGCTTGCTCTCGTCGAGAGGGAGTGGGGTGTTGGTGGTGGGTGAGTGTGTGCATTGATACTTACCCGGATTAAAACCCATAACCTCGTACATGGAAGGCGAGGCCTTAAGCCTTGTACCATCACGAGAAACTGTCAAATTTTCCAAATCAACTTTGCATCTTATGCTTTAGCGATAAAGTTGAAAATCTATTAAAGAAATTTGACAGATTGTAGTAGCTTGATGTGGTGGGCGTGTGTACCATCACGATATTTTACATTACTTATTAATTTAAAATAACATGTTTTCTTCTATTTTTGCTACTTATTTACAGACACCACCACATCAAGTTACTACAATCTGTCAAGTTTCTTTAATAGATTTTCAAATTTATCACTAAAGCATAAGGTTCAAAGTTGATTGAGATTTGACAGTTTCGGGTAGTTTGATGTGCTGTCGATGTACTACGAACTACGAACTTTCTGTACTACGAACATTCTTATATGTTAGTCAATATTGACTGTATTGCTAACTACTACCAGGTTTTTTTCTTTCCAAATGCTCTAGAGATCCATGTTTTATGGACTACCTAGCTGCGCCCCCCGGTTTCACCTACATAAGTCTCGCTCGCTCCCGTGTGAATATCGGGATAAAAAGTCGATTAGGACTTTTTATCCCGATATTCATTTTTTCCGGATTTGGATGAAATTGGGCCCATAGGTAGATCATGACCTGGATTACCAGGTCATGGTCTACCTATGTGCCCAATTTCATCCAAAACCGTTCAGCTGTTTAGCGTGACAGCGTAACAAACAAACATACAAAAAAATATTTCTCTTTATAATAATAGTTTAGATAATACTTATATCTTTTGTTTGCGGTTCCTGCTACCTATAAGTATAAATATACAGGTTTTAAGGCTCCTGCAATCAGACGCGACGCGCGACGCGAATCGCGCGCGACACAAAGGCACCGCTCGTTGCGCGACTTGCGGTGCCTTTGTGTCTCGTGTCGCGTCGCGCCTGTGTGTACGAGCCTTTAACGTATATTTTGTGGCACTTTATCCGTCCATAAGGAAAAATTACTATAGGTTTAGCCTCCACAGAAGTCGTATTATCCCTCAGCTGTATAGTGCAGACGCCAGCACCTCAAGCTACCCGAAACTGTCAAATTTTCCCAATCAACTTTGAACCTTACGCTTTAGCGATGAAGTCGAAAATCTTTTAAAGAAATTTGACAGATTGTAGTAGCTTGATGTGGTGTGGCGTCTACTACATGATAATCATAAAATTATATTTTACAAAGATACTGGTAACAAAACGTCTACTTCCCAGGAACGTTTAGTTTTACGGTCCTTTAAAATTTTCTACCTTTTCCTACGAGCTGATGGGACATAACTACGAAGCTATAAGCGGTACCTAGACATTTTTAGCCTCTACCTGAGAAATTCTATACTGATAGTTTTTAAACCTTTCTACAAACAGTAATCTTACAAATTATCGTCTTAAAGGCTCTTGCAAACAGGCGCGACGCGCGACGCGAATTGCACGCGACACTATGGCACCGCTCGTTGCGCGACTTGCGGTGCCTTTGAATCGCGCGCGATTTTATCGCGTGTCGCGCCTGTTTGAAGGAGCCTTAAAGCGCGACTAGTCTAAGCATGACGTCCAGAACCCTAATAAAATTGCGTCACACACCAATCCGAAGGTTACGATGGATATTAACCTAATCCATTGCTTCATATGTTTGAAAAATTGGTTTGCTCAACAACGCATATAACGCAATGAACATGGCTGTGCTCTCAAAATGAAAGGCATTACGATCAATTGCCATTTTATTTATGTGTTACTCAATTACCCCACTTGTCACCGATCACCAGGATGGACAAAGTGTCATTGGGTGTCTACATTAAGGTTCCTTCAAACAGGCGCGACACGTGATATAATCGCGCGCGACATAAAGGGACCGCTCGTTGCGTGACTTGCGGTGTCTTTGTGTCGCGCGCGATTTTATCGCGTGTCGCGCCTGTTTGTAGGAGCCTTTACGCATTTGTTAGTAGAGTCAGTAGCCCGGAGTCTGCATTTTTACATTTTAAAATATACCTGCGCAAAATTTGGGAGGGGCTTGTGGTTAAATAATATCAGCCGCACGGGTCGATCGATCAGGTTAAGCTACGCTTGCCGCGGTTGGTCCGTGGATGGGTGACCACTTCTACATACCAAGGTCCCTCCGTGCCTCGGAAAGCACGTTAAGCCGTTGGTCCCGGCTGTCATTCGTGGATCTCTGACAGTCGTTACGGGTCGTCAGAAGCCCGTAAATCTGACAACCAGTCTTACTCACGGGAATCGTATTACCCAGTAACTGGGTTGTGGAGGTCAGATAGGCAGTCGCTCCATGTAAAATACTGGTATTCAGCTGCATTCGGTTAGACTGGAAGCCGACCCCAAAATAGTTGGGAAAAGGCAGATGATGATGACCTGGACAAATTTGGTTGTACTATACAATAAAAAGCTCTGCCTATCCGATCGAGAATTACAGGCGTGATGTTATCTGATACTTAGTATGAAACAAAGTCGCTTAATTTTCATGTCTGTCTGAGTGACCGTGTTGTTCTTCTAAACTCCGCAACACATTTTGGTGCATTTAGAGAATTTATTCCGGAAGGTTTACGTGTATTAATTAAACTTACATAGAACTTACAAAGAAATCTCGAAGTGTTTGTGAAATCCGTGCAGAACAGGGGCAGGTCGCTATCTAAACTTCATATAATAAAAAGTTTTCTCTTTATTATGTGATATTTTGTATGTTTATTTGTTACGTTTTCACGCTAAAACGGCTGAAATTTGGATGAAATTCGGCACATGGGTAGTCCATGAGCTGTAGAAGGACATAGGCTACTTTTCATCCTGGATCGCAGATGAAGTCGTGGGCAACAGCTCGTGTTGAATAATATGATGTCATCATATTTCGCAATCGCATGGCAGCCAGTCCCTATCCCAAACGGAATCCAACTCTACTCGACTTGCTAGCAGTAAGTAAGTAGTATATTTTCCTTCACAACCTGCAGTTCCCAAAAACTTAAGCAACGGCTTCTGACAATGTCGAAGAACGGAAGCGAATCTTATAAGCAATTAGCTACCCAAACAAAGTCTATTAGAATTGTGAAGTGTTTACTCTAAAACTACGCTTCAAAAGAATAATTCCACAAAATGTCGGTGTATCCAAACTTCAAAGTAACCGAAAGTATTGCATTTTTGTTTGAAACCATTTTACGAAAGGATATTTTCGTTTTGCGATGGATATTATTACGGTTTCTTGAACAGTCAGCAGCTTTGTTATTCACTTTGTTTAATTTTCTTAGATGAAGATCTGCAGCCGGTTCTGGGAAACCGAATTAAGTTTATGATATTCTAGAGAAACGATATTTGTATTATCGATAATAGAAATAAGAGACATGAGCCACCTAACGTCGTCTGGCACGAAGTATAGTCGCGAACAATGTGTAATATACTATTAAAGCTTGAGCACCTCTGTTGTTTTAGACTTGCTTAAGCGATTGTTCATTTTATTAAACAACCGTTTTTAATGAAATATAAACACAAAATGTGAAGCTTACTTTATGCCTGTTTGTTACTTATTTTTAATGTCAATAATATAAAAAAACAACAGTTTTACAGCTTCTTAATAATACAATCTCGGTGAAAGCACTCTTAAATTTATCGTAAAGTCAATAAAACGCCACGATGTGAAATGTGAGTACCGCAATAAATACACAATTGTTTATAATTAGGTGCGCTTCTTACTTTAATGGTGTAATAAACGCGCAAATTACGCTCCGATTGTTTTTCTAGAGTAAACTTTTCGATGATCTACGACTAATGACGTCATTCAACGAAGAAACTTCAAAGCTGCGCCTGAATACAAAAGCACATTATTATCCACATATGGGCAGCACATCAAAAATAATACAACGTGTTCCATAATATGCTTTATTAAACCAGTTTATTTTAAATGTTCCGTGTTCTACAAAATGTATGTCACGTAAGTTAAATTAGTTACATTTTATAAATGTCATATCAAGAAAGACGCACAGAAACGCCAGGTGTAGGTACACGAGATTGTTTGTTTAACACAATTAGAGTTTCGCACGTGTATTCTAATTATAGAATGTGTTCCGAACGCTTCTCACTGTCCATCACACGGAATCAGGCAATGTCTGCTTCGTATTAGTGCTGCCCTATGGAAAGTTAAGCTGTGCATCGCTGTGAAAAATATGCACTTCACATATTATATAATTTATTTATTTATCTATAAATACAAATGTATAATCTATTTATGAAGCCATTAAACCAACATTGACTGCATTAATAGCTGTAAAACTGGATTACTAAGAGGTTCATAATTTAATTAATGCAGGAAAAGAGATAATTTAGTGGCTCGCCCACACGCATCGTTAATATAACAAATTCATATCCCCACCTTCATATCTCTAATCACGCGAAGCCTAATCTGCTAAAATCTTAGCCAAAATAGCGCGAAAATCGTTTGGGTGTGCGCGTGCGGCGGGGTGGGCTCAGGTGAGCGTCAGTCCGCGCCGCGATCTCCCACGGACAGGGATCCACGCACGACACGCCGCGAAATTTCGGAACTGTTTAGAAAAATCGAACGCATTTCGTTCTCTACACAGAAAAATAACATAAAAACAAATAGAGTCGTTTAGAGAATAGAAATGAGGCGAGTTTTGGAGTAAAGGGTTTTTTTGGGTGTTTTTTCGGGTGACGAGACATGGTTACAGCCGAGGTGTCGGGGCAGTGATGTCCGTCGAGCGATGCGGCCTGTTGTCATCGCCGCCTGCTTGCTGCTGCTCGCGCCCATCACCGATTCTTGGTGGTGAGTACATGAAAAGCTCTATCAAAGACAAATCGTTACATATAAAAATCAATCTCCTAAAGTAAACATTAGCAAACTGACAGATCAACAAAATCTAATAAGAATCGTGAGCCTAAACAGCTGATTTGTGTTTATTAGAAGTTTTTGTCGATTCTGTTAAAGTTCGATTGTGTTAAAGTTCTTCGTCGCAAAGTTTTTGTTTGTGGAAACTTTTGATTTTAACTTCGCCCTTTTGTATTTCAATTTAGATTTATTTAATAAATGGATCAATTTATTTTGTCTTATCACTGTTTTGTAATGACAGTTTGTTATTTAATTGTTAATTTGTCTTACCGTGTTAAGTTTGGTTAACAAAGAACTCTTGCGCATTCGATTTTTGAATCTACCACGAAAACGAACAAAGACATTTTGTACCTATGCTTAATTAATTAAAGTGTAATTTACTAATCAATATTTGATAAGTAATTAGTCTTATTCAGATTCGATTGATTAAATCTTTACAGATTTTATTAACCTAATTTTAAAAGCTCGATAGAAAGTGAAAACGTTTCCACACCGGTTCTCAAAGCTTTTATTAATTTTTGTATGTCTTTAGAATTGTTACTTTAACGTATAAAATAAGTTTTAATTAATTAATAGTTCATGTATTCACAGAATTACTGCCTCTGGTTCAGTTACCTAACCTAATGAGTATTTGTTACTTCATTACATATCCTATACACTCTATAGTAAACAAAATGAGAAAAATAGAAGAAGATATTTAGAAGATATTCTTGTGATTACAGCGTTAATCATTTATTAAATACAATCATAACCATATCAGTTTCGTTGTCCTACACCGCAGGGAAAAAGACACCTTTCAGATTTCAAGGTTAAAATAAAGCAATTTTAATATTTTCCTTGTTTTTAATTTAAATTTTATATTTGGGTTCTTGATTTTTAAGGTTTTGTGGATTTTTTTGCATGTTTGTAAGGAAATCAAATTTTAGAAGTCTGGCAAATCGGTGGGTTGTAAGAAAAGAGAATGAAAGAAAGAATGTATTTATTGGCACTCAATGATTGCTGATTGAGATTCGTCAATCTCCTGTTGATGTTTATAGCACCTTACTGCCTGATGACATTTTCCAAAACAATTACCTGAATGAAGGAAGATATCAGACAAGGACCAGATTTTCTTTGAAAACAATACTTTCTTACGTATAAAAGTTCAAAATCTTTAGAATAAGCTTGTCGAGGATATTACTTATATATACTTTTTAACCGACTTCAAAAAAGGAGGTTCTGTATTCGACCCATATGTATGTTTGTATGTCCGCGATTTTCTTAAAAACTAATGAACCAATTTTCATAATTCTTCATTAATGTGATCTACTCGTACATACTTTCAGGGAAGGTTTTAGTATATAATACATTAAGGTAATTATTCTTAACGGTACCTATTAGCTGAGGTGCCAACAGATTTGTTAAAAAGCCAAAATGGTGATAGCAAAATTAAATGCAAATACTCTCTCCAGTTTTATTCTGTTCTTATGAATTTATGTCGTCCGATGGGACGGCAATCAGACACGACCGGAGACACATCAGGCGCAGGACCGACGGCTTAGCGTGCTTTCCGAGGCACGGGGGTATCACACCGCCAACTTCTGAACTCGGGGCTGTTACTAAGAATTAGCTATAGTACGACAACTCCGTGATATTGGAAAAATTGTGGTGACTCTTCCACCAAAGACATTAATGAAGAGTTGATGTAAACAGAGGTATATTTGAACAGCTGCAGCTGATGACATGATGAACACATTAATACTTTTACTTTCAATATAAATAAAAGCCTATAACTAAGGAAACTAAGGTTCATTGAGTTTTAGTTCAATAGCGAGATAGGCTTAGTGAGACTAAGGTTCATTGAGTTTTAGTTCAATAGCGGGATAGGCTTAGTGAGAATAAGGTTCATTGAGTTTTAGTTCAATAGCGAGATAGGCTTAGTGAAACTAAGGTTCATTGAGTTTTAGTTTAATAGCGATATAGGTTTAGTGAGACTAAGGTTCATTGAGTTTTAGTTCAAGAGCGAGATAGGCTTAGTGAAACTAAGGTTCATTGAGTTTTAGTTCAAGAACGAGATAGGCTTAGTGAAACTAAGGTTCATTGAGTTTTAGTTCAAGAGCGAGATAGGCTTAGTGAAACTAAGGTTCATTGAGTTTTAGTTCAAGAACGAGATAGGCTTAGTGAAACTAAGGTTCATTGAGTTTTAGTTCAATAGCGAGATAGGCTTAGTGAAACTAAGGTTCATTGAGTTTTAATTCAAGAGCGAGATAGGCTTAGTGAAACTAAGGTTCATTGAGTTTTAGTTCAATAGCGAGATAGGCTTAGTGAAACTAAGGTTCATTGAGTTTTAGTTCAAGAACGAGATAGGCTTAGTGAAACTAAGGTTCATTGAGTTTTAGTTCAATAGCGATATAGGCTTAGTGAGACTAAGGTTCATTGAGTTTTAGTTCAAGAGCGAGATAGGCTTAGAATAAAAGCTGGCTGATAAGGTAGCTACAGATAGTCGCTTGATAGATCTTAGGTACAGTCAACAAAACAGATAGGTATGCAGGACCGTCGGATATAGTTGAACGTTTGTAAGAAACCGATGGATGTGCTCGAATAAAATTTAATTTTATGAATAGAAAACAAATAGCTTTTTTATCAAATTAAATTTCAGTCGACAACATCCATCGGTTTCTTACTAAACTTCAACTATATCCGATGATCCTGCATACTTATCTCTTTTGTTGACTGTACAGACGCCAGCACATCAAGCTACTACAATCTGTCAAATTTATTTAATAGTTTTTCAACTTTATCACTAAAGCTTAAGGTTCAAAGTTGATTGGGAAAATTTGACAGTTTCGGGTAGCTTGATGTGCTGGCGTTTGTACATAGCATAATCAGCTTTTAATGTTCCCACTGCTGGGAGACAGGTGTCTGCTCTTTGAGTGGGCTGTAATCTATCACGAGGGCCCAGTGCGCGTTGGTAGATGTCACTTGTATTCGAATTTTTGGTTCTACCTAAATTATAGAAAATGCGGCGTTTCCTCACGATGTTTTCCTTCACCATTTTGAGAACAGCATTGGCCCAGTGGTAACGGCCCCGACATACGAGTTAGAGGTCGTGGGTTCAAACCCAGACAGACAATCATGTACTTTAGGTACAGTCGTAAGCACATCAAGCTACTACAATCTGTCAAATTTCTTTAATAGATTTTCAACTTTATCGCTAAAGCTTACGGTTCAATGTTAATTGGGAAAATTTGACAGTTTCGGATAGCTTGATGTGCTGCGTCTGTACGTGTCCAAGATAAATTACTTATTATCTATCTTCTGGTTTACATTGCTATAAAAAATACTAATATACTTTTCTTCTAAAATTCGTCTATCGATTAAATTCGATTTATCCATGAAAATCTAAGGAATTTATTTGATAAAGCCTGTATCAGATGGAACGGTATTAGTTGAAATGCCAACAGATTTGTTAAAAAGCCAAAATGGTGATAGCAAAATTAAATACAAATAATCTCTTCAGTTTTATTCTGTTCTTAAGAATTTATGTCCAATAAGTTTTGATAAACATCTATTGCTCATAGACAACTTTCTTACACCAACATTTGTCATAATAATAAATATTAACAACTTTCAACGGCTTTAAAGCTCACGTTTGAAGCATTACCTACTTATTTTACAAGATCGATAGAGAATATACGTTGTTTGGAGTGGAATAGATATTATACGGAATTTGAAATAATAACAGCTTTTATTTTTCGAAATGCAGTCGGAGAGACTTTTGAAAAAGTCATAATTCGAGGTTTGGCTCTCGCCTATTTCCTCCTCCAATATTGAACCAATTTAAAAGATATTTCATAAACTGAATAAGAAGGATATAGACTGTGTCCCTATGTTTTTCCTTTTAAATCGGTTCAGCAGTTTAAGCGTGAAAAGGTAACAGACAGACAGACAGACATACTTTAGCATTTATAATATTAGTATTGATTAATTACCTATTAGTCCAAGATACCTCACGATGTTTTTATCTACACACAGTATGTAATGTCTAAAATAAACTCAGAATGTACATATGTATTGAAAAAGTCACACTGGTTTTTCTTTGCTGAATAATATTTTCTAAGTTTTTTTTTGATCTTGCAGACTTTGTGGCACTTTTGCCAAATCAATTCGTTTCTTTATGAACCGTAAAGGCTATTAGATTCATTCATTTTTAATCAATATTTTGATGACGTCTTCATGCGTCGGTTGTTTTTTTTTTTTGTTTTTTCTAATAAATCTAATTAATATTGATTTATCATTTCAAGTCGTTTCTATGATTGGGTAATAGAAAATGGCGCTTGAGTGCATTATGATTTCATTATGAGACATAGGTTGCTTTGGAGTTTTCCGATTTCTGTCAGCACCAGGAAATTATTGATTCCTATAAGGTTTAAAGAATGATTAATTATTGAGATACTACCTCATAATTCAACAAAGTTGTTTGTTGTATACTTCGGAACTGATCAAGCAACATCATGGATTTGTCGACCAATAACCCAGCGCTTTTGACTAAAGATATCTACAAGAGCTTAATCTGACTAGCCTTCAAGCAATGATAATTTAGCTGACACTGATCAAAATTCATTCATTTTTTTTTTCCTGGGTCACCTCGAACAAACCCTAGTCTAGCTTATGCCATGGCAATTGGTTTCCTTCGGCGATGCTATCTTTCTTGGGTTTTAGCCTATTCTACAAATATGTATCCTTCATTATGTCCATTGTACAACGTCCAAGCTTCTTCCACAATTTTCTTCCACACAATGTTGCAGAACTAAACTAATTCAAGAAGAGCCAGGTGTGTTCAATTCAGGTCATTAAGACCAATCGCTTTTTTGTCAACGTTGTAGAGTAATTACACTATAAGATTTATAACAAGGAAGCGCAATAAAGATGATTTTCAACGGTCTAATAGATGTGTCCACCTTTATGATTCAGTGTCGAATAAATATTGTACGATGTTAATATGACTTATTATTATTTATGTTGTGATCCGTAGACATTATTAATTATAATGCCTTAGGGCAAAGCTAAGTTAAATTATACTTTATGATCAAAAGAATTAGGTTCAAAATTGATTAGTGGGATTGTGATCCGCCGAATGGTTGCCCGAAAAAACCAAAACTATGCTGTCGATATATAAAATGCTGAGATATAAATATTATAAAACGTAGGTGTCGTTTAGTTTCTATAAAATTTAGTGTTAATCAAGTTATACTTTAAGATCGCTGTTTATAATAATGTTTTAAATTCCAATAGATCTGTACGAATTTGTTAATGTGACAACATGAATGGGCATTTTGTTTTTCATTTGTAAGCCTGGCTTGTATGAAGATTTTGTTTCATAATACTTTTGCTTTCATTACTAAGCTCTGAAGAGCCAGTGAGGGGGTTTCCCTAACAGTTTTGAACATAAACATTTATTTTATAATTTTGAAAATACTGATATATGTACTTACCTACCTTCCATAATATCTCTAATCGCAATAACAACAACAAAAAAGTTCACTGTACTCTGAAAGCATCGCTCCATGCCTTGAGAAAACTTCCTAAAAATATGATGATGTGAAAAATCAACTAAGTATACTTTAAGGTGTAGGTCACCAATCACACTAATATTATAAAGGCGAAAGTTTGTGAGTGTGTGTGTGTATGTGTTTATATGTTTGTTACTTCTTCACGCTCAAACGGCTGGACCAATTTTGATAAAATTTGGTATGGAGTTAGCTGACACCCTGGATTAACATATAGGCTACGTTTTATCCCGATATTCTCACTGGATCGAAACTTATGCGGGTGAATCTGCGGGGCGCAGCTAGTGTTCAAATAAACCACTACTAAAATCTCCTTTCAAAATCCATTTGACATTTCCTTTCACCAGTCCCTGTAGAAAGTAACCAATCGGCCACCAATCATCGGCCTGTAACTGAAAAACTTGTCCTATCCGTAACCACAGACCACACGGCAAAACAGTTACAACAATAACATTAAATAACCAACCTTATCGCTATAATAATAAATTTGTTATTGGCACATTAATCACATCCCATGAAATTCAATAAAGTCATATTCGACAGGCACCACCGAGCTTGGGACTTTAATTTGCAATTAATCAAGGCAAGAGTTAAATTAGGAGTTTCGTGCACGATCAACAAAAATGGATGCGCGTACACAACGCTGCGTCCATAATGCGGGATGCATATTATTATTTGTTGGCATTATTCGGGTAATAAATGTTCGAATAATAATTTATTTACTGGATGTATTAATATGTTGGAGGACTAATAAAATCATAGCTGGTGTGAAGATTAAGATTTATGATTTGAGTTGGTTTTTTTGCTAGGTTGTATTAGTTTTATGGATTTAAAAGGTTTTTAAGTAATGTTACTGGTTTTGGTTAATCTATAAAATATAGGGTCACCTCTAGGACTGTCAATAACAACGTCTATAGTAATCAATGATCAGATTTTTAAATCAAAAATAGAAATGACTCGAAACAAGTCACAAATGCCAACTCCCGCCCACTCTGCATGCATCTTTACCACACTTTATGGTGGGCAGTAAGTCAATGGGGTCTGATGGGACGTCCAAACCACGATGGTCACTGAACGCGCCATAATTGAGAGGAATGACTCAATTTTAGCAATTTGAAAGTCCTCGCGGCAGATTGATGGATTGATGTTAATGTTCCTACAGAGAAAATATTAAGTTCATAAATGATTTTTTGCTGCCACGAACATCGATTATTTTCAAATAAATTGGTAGGTAGCGTTAATTCAAGTTTCAAAGGTTATAAATGGATTTTGCACGGGATTAACTTAATTATCGTAATTGAGTGCGGTTCGAGTGTTTTATACTGAGGCTGGTTGCAGTTGGTTTACACAAATTTAATTAGACTGATTTTTCTACAATTAGGTACTTTATAAAACTTTATAATCAGTATGCTTTATTACTTAGTTGAGAGTTTTAGTTAGTGTATCCTGTGTTTAAACCTGGTAAGGCCGTGTTGAACTGCACCATTTTCTATTTCCTTGTTTTTATTTATTTTTGGGCCATTTAGAGTGAGCTCCACATAAATAAGTTCAGCATTTATAAAACTTTGTTACCTTAAAGACCGTTCCAAAAGTTCCAATATTTCTGAAAGACAAGAAGCAATGACTAAATCTGAATTATATGCGTTGATGAAGACTATAGCTAAATATTTCATCAACTGATTTTGGATCATTACTACCTATTTAGATCCAACAGATAGTTTTTGACATTCAAAAGTGCCTTTTATGTGCAAAGTTGAAATAAATGATTTGACTTTCACTTTGTTTTATTTTTTTGGCATTTAGGTATTGCAACCGTGAAACCTTTGTATGGCAGCCTTTTTCAAAGAAGACAGATTTTTTAATTTATCAATAGTGTTACCTTCCATGCGCACCAAGCCTTAGATAAACTTATCTATATCCTCAAGATATCCATCTATTTAACGCTTAATAAAGCTTGTTAAGTCCAACAATTTATCTCTCCAATAACTTTAAAGTTAACATTACGATTGCAAGTGTTACGTGTTTCTACTTACTGGTAATAAATCTGTGTTTCTATGTCCGCAAAGACTGAATTAAATATAGAGAAATATACAAATTAGAGGTTCGTATATAAAATATCTTGTTGGTACTGATTTCGATCAGCTGGTCTGTTCTGTAAAAATCTTACCGTGATAAACTTAGGTGAAGTGAGCTTTAACTGAGTTGGTATTCCACATGATGCTAGGGAGTCAATCCCTGGCATCATGTGGAATACCAACTCAGTTGTCAGTAGGGGAGACCGAGGTGAGTTGAAACAATTTTGACATTTTAATTCATATACAAAAATCTAAAAACACTAATCGTATGAGTTAAGTGCCAATCGATAGTTTATTTCTTACACTTTCAAATACCTGTCACAAATAACGTGTAAGTATAATTTTGGCGGTGAAAAATGAACTCGAATGTAACAAGTCATTTTGTTTCAACTCCACTCATACCGAGGTAAGTTTAAACAGGGGTCGAGGTGAGTTGAAACACTTGATATATGAGTAGAATTAAGGGTTGTAAAGTAGAAACAACGAGCTAATTTGCAGGTATTTATTGAAATAAAACATTCTAACATATTTTACAATATATCGTATTGAACTATTAAAAAAATCATGAACAAATAATCATCTCTTCTTATTAAATTCTCAAGAAACAAACTGAAATAAAGTATTATGATACGCGATCATAATTAACAAATTATAATATTAATTAAAGCAACAAGTTTAGAATCTACAATTATATTCTTACAAAACTAAATATTACCGACTCAATTATTATCAATTTTCAGTCGTTTATAATTAGTACAACCAGTCTTAATATTTCTTAATAAGAACTTTTTTTATCACAATCAGGCCGACAAATTTTTTACCCAGAAACCAGACTATACTTTTCCGAAGGATTTTGACGCGCTGAATTCGAATCTGGCCTCAAAATTGCTCTATCACGTCAGGGTTTCGAGATATCCTAACCTAAAAGTGCAAAAAATACCGTTTTTTCTCATTTTTGAGTTTATGTAGCACGGCCGGTCCTATTTTCTTTCAAAAATTATTAATAGCATCTCAAAGGACTAGTCTTCCTCTTTAAAATGACGTTGAGTTTACTCAGATATCTTTTTTTTTTGCTGAGATATCGCATTGAAATTTTCGTGTAGGTACGTGGATTGTTCTACGTTTGAGAATTCATACACATATAGTCTATTGGAAAATTTCAAAATGCAATTTCTCAGCAAAAAACCAAAGATATTTGAGTAAACTCAACGTCATTTTAAAGAGGAAGACTAGTCTTTTTAAAAGAAAATAGGATCGGCCGTGCTACATAACCTCAAAAATGAGAAAAGACGGTATTTTTTGCACTTTTAGGTTAGGATATCTCAAAACCCTGACGTGATAGAGCAATTTTGAGGCCAGATTCGAATTCAGCGAGTCAAAATCCCTCGGAAAAGTATAGTCTGGTTTCTGGGAAAGAGTGTTCATCAAATTTTGTCGCCCTGAGTGCCTAGGCCGAAGTTAGCAGCAGCGCAGATTAAGAGATAGTCACGAAGTATGTTCTCCTCTGAAGATGAAAAGACAGTCTTTTCGGGATATCCAACTGACGGAGGAGTCGTCGTTTCATTAGCTTCATAAGCCGTCTTTTTTTTAATATACCTGTAGAGTGAAGTGTGGTTGAGGTTATAGCTCGAAGCATCACGCAGAATTTTCTGATGCAATGTAACTTCTTCTACGGCGAGATCGTAAATTTCGCGACTTGCCATACCTCTATCAGTCTTCCTTTTATAATCAGTAGGCATACTGAAACAAAATTAGCAAAAAAAAGCATAAACCACACCGTATTACCAATCGATTACCAATATGAAACTTAAGCGAGGTGAGTTGAAACAGTCTGTTTCAAATCCCCTTAGTGAGAAAAATCCTCCCAATCTTTATACAAACAAAAATACAGAAGCAAAACACAAAGAAATTAGTTTTACCAGCGCCATGGTTTCAATCGTTAGATAATGAGCTTTCGAAACATATAAAACTCAAGCTAAAATACAAACGCATTATCAAAATACAGGTATCTTAAAAAAACGTTTAAAACTTACTTTTCACGATTTTTGCGACGTGGCAGCCACAACGACACAACCGAGCGTCAGAGGCACGCACGCGAACTGCGGGGCCCGGCGGGTGGTGGGGAGCGGCTGATTTGTGTCGGTACTAGCTCGCTAACAGTTTTAAATTCCGCGAAATCAGTGCTGTTTCAAATCACCTCTGTGTCAAAACCCCTCGGTCTCCCCTACTGAGATTGATTGACATTGAGGGGGGGCCCGTGGCTAAATAATAACAGCTGCACAGGTCGATCGACCAGGTTAAGCTACGCTTGCCGCGGTTGGTCTGTGGATGGGTGACCATCTTTACATACCGAGACCCCTCCGTGACTCGGAAAGCACGTTAAGCCGTAGGTCCCGGCTGTTATTCGTGGATCTTTGACAGTCGTTACGGGTCGTCAGAAGCCCGAAAGTCTAACAACCAGTCTTACCAAGGGGTATCGTATTACCCAGTAACTGGGTTGTGGAGGTCAGATAGGCAGTCGCTCCATGTACAATGCTGGTATTCAGCTGCATCTGGTTAGACTGGAAGCCGACCCCAACATAGTTGGGAAAAGGCTAGGCAGATGATGAGGGATTGACACTATTGACAGGGCAGTTCTCCTAACTTACTACTACTAATAAATGTACTAATAGATGTCACAAGAGGCGAATATAGGCTGGCTTTTGTTCCACCTGTTACTCAACTGAACGCTCGCGCTTGGCGCATCCTGGACAATCACACCCAACACCTTAATTCACTGGCCAATTCTTCCCTTGCGGTGGTAAGGCTAATGCTCGCCTGGTTTGCGACCTACCAGAGTTCGGCGTCAAGCAGCCTGCTGTGTTTCGTTGATGCGTGGGAGTTCCAGTGCCTTTGGCATCTTCTGGGCACGCTCGTTCCATCATAGACCTCATCCATCGCTTTCCACCAGGCGTGATGGAAGTCAAGAGCAGCCCATTCATAAAAAACTCCAGCTGTTGATAGCCCCATATCATTGCCTGCTTTACTGTGGATAGTCAAATGAAGGCGTAATAAGAAGGAAAATAGTCAGGGCCAAGAAGAATGAAAATGAACTTATAGAAACTTTCGATCTATGGTCGTTACCCCATATTGACTCCCACGGGGAATGCAAGAGGAAATCTTGTGAATTGATACCATAAAGATATTCTCCATCTACTAAACGATATTGTGAGTTTCATTGGAGAGGTACAAAGGTACGGAGTACCATTTAACGAAGCGTCTGGGTATGAAAAGCGTTATTAATCGATTTTACTTTGGTGACCTTCAAAATCCTATTGTATGACTAAAACGAGGGCGACTATTGTGATGTCGACTAATAGAGAAGAAGTATGGAAGAAGATAATAATATATGCTTCGCCGACCCCAAATTAATTGGGAAAAGGCCAGAAGAATGATGAAACATTAAAATCCTGCTTCATATACAATTTCTTTTGGTAATCCATTCATAGGTACTTTATAATATTACAATTGCGAAAGTGTGTCTGTCTGTTACCTCTTCACGTTTAAGCCGCTGAACCGATTTAGATGAAATTTGGTATAGAGATAGTTAAAGTTTAAAGGCTTCTTCAAACAGGCGCGACACGCGATATAATCGCGCGCGACACAAAGGCACCGCTCGTTGCGCGACTTGCGGTGCTTGTGTCGCGCGCGATTTTGTAGGAGCCTTAAAGCTAAAGGACATAGGATAGTTTTTTATCCCGATATTCCCTCGGGATTGACACTTATGAGAGTGAAACCGCGAGGCGCTGCTATACTAATACATTTTTGTAATATATTTTTCATACCAATATAACGAGAGATTAATCCAAAGAACGGGTTTTAGTGATGGTTTCCAAACACTCATTCCGAATGACATGTGCCAACAAAACTCCGGAAGCAAGAAAACCCGTGGGCTAAACCTAGTTTCACAACCCGCTACAATTTACTTAATGATGCGTTAAATTAGATACACTACTTAAATATAAAAGTCGATATCTATTAGTTTCATATGTAGGTGTCCGGATTTCATTCGCCCACGGATTCCATACTAAACGGGATGTTATCGTTAATTGCATTTTTTGTTCGTATTAATGTTGATCAATGTGTTGCGAGATAAAAATTAAATAGGTGTTATTACATTCTATTTAGAGGATAGTTAGTTTTATAATGGGTTTAATCTATGGGTGTGGCGTTGCATGCCAATAAGCTGTTATATGGTGGTATGTTTGCTCTTTTTACGTATGATCAAGAACGTAAGACGACATAGGACGACGGACGTAGTCCGTGGAAGGTGGCTGGGACAGACTGGATGTGGAAGGTGGAGGATAGGGTGACAGGGGCGTATCCTGGGAGAGGCCTTTGTCCAACAGTGAACTACGATAGGCTGAGTTGATTGAAGTACAGAAGCACTTCAAGCTACCGGAAACTGTAAAATTTTCCTTTTCCCAATCAACTTTGGACCTAATGCTTTAGCGACAAAGTTGAAAATCTATTAAAGAAATTTGAGGTTGTAGTAGCTTGATGTGCTGGCGTCTGTACGTAAATTCCTGATCACAGTTCACGTAGGTACAAAGTGTCACTCTTTGACGGACCTACTGCGGATATTTGTGATTGCTTTACTTACTTAAGGGGCTTACATGACCTAAAGCGTGGTCACTGTCGGACTGCATAGAAAAGAAACAGAAGCGCGTTGACACAACGCTGGTAATTTATTGCAAAATATGAAGCAATTATCTATTTACAAAAAATCTATTGTTTGCACTAAAAAATTAAAACACTAGTGTTTTAGTATATATTTATTAGTATGTTTTTATTGTAAAAAATTAGCATGGTTTTTATTGTAAAAACAAAGTTTTTAGAGGTATCTTCATGATTTTTTTCTATCGTATCAAATTAGTTGTATTATGTTTTCAACACACTATCTACCTATCCATATCTATCCATATATCCTGAAGAATACCATATATTTTTCTGATTTTGTTTACTATAGTCGATCATATACTTTTATTGCTTCTAAAACTTGCGTTTTTTGCGTTTAGGTCCTGTAATCCCCTTAATTAATTTAATTTAAAAAAAAACATAAGTAGGTACCTACTCTTCTATTTCCATGCCTTAGGTAATTAAACAAACGTATGTGTTATGATTGTTGAAACTTGGCATGTGATACGAAGGAATGAGGAAAATATCGTGAGAAAAGTTTGGACTATGAATGTCAATGGCTATAAGAGTAGGGGAAGACCAAAGAATCGATGGGTGGACAAACTTTTAGAAATCATTCAGACCACCAAAATACGGACGATGGTAAAAAAATATATAAGAAAAACGCATAGATACTTGCAAGAAAAATAATCAGCTAACGAAAATACACTAATGTGCCGGGAATTTATTATTTTAGGTAAAAAAAATCACTTTATTCACGATCAGTGTTTGTTGTTTGCTTGGATATCTTTAGTTAGACGAACTGAGCGCAGTGTTAAAATTTGTCCATCTACATATTTTAATGGGACCCCGTATATGTATATTGGATATGATAGCGCCTGTCATTGTATTTGTCAATAAATCATTCGATGGTTCAATTTTAGATCTGATTCCTACTATAAAAGTTGATTTCAATGTGTGCAATAAATATACCCCGGCAGATTTCTCTTTTTAACCGAAAATCTCAAGACCTGCAACTTCCTAACGCGAGAGGTATGGTACCCGGCGATGAATATTGCACATCGACCTTTACCTTTTTTGTATTTCATACAAAGAATAAAAATAATTATCAAAAGAAGCAAATCATAATTGTTTTAACAGCTCCTAATAGATACCGGACTGTTTGTATTTCGTGCGACAGAGATTACGCTCTACGAAGCCGAAATTAGCCGATTGTCTCTTTCCAAAGGTCGATGTGCAATATTTATCGCCGGGTACTGTACACCTAATCCGTCATCGGCCGAACTGTAAACGTACGTCATCAGCTGATCTCGGCTGATCGAACTAAACATACCTAATACAGGAATGTGAGTGCGTACACCACTACTTCAAACGACATCGCCCGATAACGTCCGATAGCTAGGTCCTACGCACTTGTATTTATGTTTTGTTAGTTCGAACGCGGTCGTTCGATGACGGATTAGGGGTACGGGAGAGGCCATCTTGCCCATCTTTATAGTTGTGACAAAACCTTCTGGATTCCCTCAAAACTAATTAAACATGTACAGAGCGTTCATATCTAACAGTGGGTTATCTATCAAGTTTTAACGTCGTTAGGTAACCGGTATCCGAATGTTTTGACCGCAGTGCTGTTACAAAAGCGGATATTACCGTGTTTATTATATTACTTAAGGGTTAGTGTTTTCGCTGTTCTTTTGTTTATGAAGTT
This sequence comes from Luperina nickerlii, assembly GCA_963855955.1. Classification (NCBI taxonomy): domain Eukaryota; kingdom Metazoa; phylum Arthropoda; class Insecta; order Lepidoptera; family Noctuidae; genus Luperina; species Luperina nickerlii. The sequence continues at coordinate 18,120,716 of OY979667.1, forward strand.
TCTGTAATGAAAATGAATAGAACAATGCCGAGTTTTTTTTGTTTTTGTTATTTTCACTATCTTTGGAGACTTTCTTGGTGCTCGCTGCTGAAAATCTTGTTTCCTGATTTGTTTAAAATAACTTCATTCTATTTTTCTGCATCAGGACACAGGATGGTCTTATAAAGCTGCCACTTTTCATAAGGTAGGGATGTCGCTGTGGCTGCTAAACTAATCAATGCATAAAAAAACATGTTGTAAGGAATTGCCATAAAGCGCTTTCAAAAGCTTTTATTTTACGTAGGTACAGTCACCAAAGGAGATAAGTAACCAGGGTCGTCGGATATACTTGAAGTTTAATAAGAAACTGATGGATGTTTTCTAAGAAAATTAATTGAAAACAATCATTTTATTCACCTATAAAAATACATTTCTTTCGAAAACATCAATCGGTTTCTTACTAAACTTCAACTATATCCGACGACCCTGGACCATCTCCTTTGGTGATCGTATCTACATTATAATTATTTGAAACACTGCAGAAAACTGTGCTCCTAAACAGGCATGGATTGTATATTGCCAGACGCTGTTCAAACGATTGCATTGTCAGTAGATCCTGTCACTTTTAAAGATAGACATTAAAATTGGAATGACATGGTGCATACAAATCCGACCAATTATTTCCGGTTGTCCAAATTCAAGCAAATGTGCATAACGGAACCTTTTCATTGTTGTCACAAACAGCTTGTCTGTCAATGCATTCTGTCAACACCTTTATATTCGAAGATTCTACCCCTTAACAGTTTGATAGTAGCCAGTTTAATGCGAAGTAAATAAATTAATTACGTTATAAATCTAGTCGCGATGTCGGATAAAACCACCTGTCAGTTAGCCGTTCTCTGATACTATAATCATAATAACAAAACTATATTAGTTTAATGTATTAATCCGATTTTATTGGTTATTTATGGTCATTATACTGGCTGGTGGAGTAAACAGAGCGCGATAAATGGATTTGGTTTTTGTTTCAGTTTGTAAAAATTGGGCCCGCGTGGTAGATTGTGTCCCAGAAGTGGGACCATTAAAAATTATATGCTTGTACTGTAAATATTGTATGCCTAAGTAAAATACTAAGCTACCCAAACTCAAATTGAGATTATAGAAATCAGTTTTCAAACAACGATGGGTTTTCATAAAAAAAAAACTACATATTGTTATGTATATTTTCTTGTAAATACTTCAATCGAGATCAATGCAGAAACAGCGTTTCGGAATATTTCAGTAATTTTGTCTTAAATCGATAAAAACAGCAAATTGAACGTCTCAGACGCCAGCAAATCAAGCTACTACAATCTGTCAAATTTCTTTAATAGATTTCAACTTTATCGTTTAAGCATAAGGTTCAAAGTTGATTGGGAAAATTTGACAGTTTCGGGTAGCTTGATGTGCTGGCGTCTGAACCTCGACCGAAAGAAACCTCCAACTGCAAAAGTAATCGTCGTATTGCGTCTCTACTCAACATTTTGCAAGATTTTTAATATCGAATCTTGTCTACCTATTCCAATTAAACAATCAACCAACTTCTGTATTCCGCTGGCCACTGCTAGACTCTCCCAAGTTGCCACTACATCCCGGTTCTCCGCTTTCCGCATCCAATCTCAGGTTGGTCCTGCGCCTGATCTGTCTCCGTTCGTGTCGTATTCGTATACGTGCCGTCCCATCGGACTATAAGAGTGAGGGAAGACAGCGTGCACCTGTGTCTGCCTGACACATCTGTGCACTATAATATTATTATCTCCCGCGCCGAAGGCTAGTCTCCTTTGAGATTGACCTCCATGGCCGAAATACGGTCTGGAGGACTATTAAATCTCCCCACGAGTTCATCAGAATTCGTCTGTGTAACGTAACTGCACAGTGCGTTGTACGAACATTTTCTGATACAAAACAGATTTATTCATCATACTCTGTAGTAGTTTCAGGTGATGTTAGTTTTAATTGGCGCAATGTTTATTATTTCACTTTCAATCAAATATTGCGGGACTCCGTCGAGACTTGTCTGCGTTATTTTAGGTTGATTCTTTTTGAACTGACTGTTGTGTTTTTAATGTATCTAGTGATTCCTATGCTCCATGAATATATAGAAATATCTGTTTTGTTTTAGTGAGAACAACGCAATTTTAACTTTCATGTTTTCTCCAGAGATGATGATATTGTTTTGTTTGTCTTTTATGATTTTTTTTCATGGTACCTATAACCCTTCGCAAAAATGTTCCTTATTCACCGAGACATTGATATCAACATCAAATCCTGTAATAAACTTGTCAATACGAAAATCAAAAGAAAATGTTGAGGGAGTCCACTAGAGTAGTCACCATCCACCAACGAGCATTGCTTTTCTTTTTGTTAAACTTGAACCAATGCTCGTGATAGACAGCCTAGACCAAAACACCCAAAAAAAAAAGACACGACAGCCCATTCAAATGACAAAGTACCTCCCAATTTTACCTACACGATAAAAAACCGAAGCGGCATACCGGTGCGTATGAAACTAGTTCATTTAGCACTCGGTGCGATGCCCTGTCGCACTGCCACCCGCACAAGTTTGCCGTCCGCTTAGCGGTGCGTCGCTAACTATCTGTTGCTTGTAGCTGAGGCACGCGGGACAGAGGTGAATGTAGGTAGAAATGTTAGACTTTGGTGAAATGATCGAATTATGAGAAGTGTATTTTTTTTTATTAGTAGGAAAAGTAAAAGTTCTAGCGTCTTAATTATAGCAACAAAATGGCTGAAAATGTAATACCAATAATCAAGAATTAAACATTAATATAAAGAGGTGCTATGTCGTTCTAGCACTTTTTGGATTAAGTTGCAAAGAAATGCGACTTTTTGGATCTTTGAGTTTCATTTCATAGCAGATAAGATGGTCCATTACAAAAGCTTGTAACCATTAAACACTGCTCTCTATCTACAAAATGATCTGCCTCAAAGTGCATGTTATCATAAACTCGTATTGAAGTCACATCTGTATCAATTTTACAGTCTATGCCACTGAACATTCAGAGGATGGGCGTGCGTCATTGTGCGTAGTATTTCACCAATTATCGCATCCAGACCATTTATGGATTGACACAAACTACTGTGGCGCTAAATCCACATGGATGACGAATTGGCTTCAATGTGGTCAGAGTTGCGGACGAAGAGTGGATGTGCTTAGTGAAGCGTGAACAATAAATAAGTCTTAAGATTTTTGAAGACATATTTTTTTTATAAAGTTGGAGGTTCAGAATTGAATTCAGAAGGATAGGTAAAATTTGATTTGTGAACATTGCCAGATGACTGCCAGGCTTATTTAAAAAAAAAAAACTGTATTCTACTCAACGCTGTTTCTGCGCTGTCCGTTGCGTTCAAACCTTACTTTCAAAGGCTACAGAAGTGGGTTCACCTTCAGGTCACTTCTTACACAATAGCAATCATCGTAAACAGGATCACATATGGCTGTGACTTCCTATTGTAGATATTGCTGTGGATACATAGGCCACAACAAAACTATTTCGTACCAACTTCCGCCAATCAAGAGTGAAACTTACAAAACAACTTCAAATGACCAAATATTGAAAGCTAACACACGACTACACTTTCGAAAGCGTAAAGCGACGTAACAATACGTACGGGACGGTCTCAGACCCAATTTTAACGACATGTCAAACACACCATAGCCGCTACATGCCACAGCCGCCATGAGAGTTCATGATGCGGCCGCTAAAACGAACAGACAACATTGCTCATATGCACACAAACTTTTAAAAGTGTTTACTTACATACAGTGACAGAGCAATCTAGTATGACGATTGCGGATTGTTGACTGATGCCTCAAGAACTGTTTCAACCACCCTTACTGCTTACAAAATACAGTCCATTTTCTTAAAGTTTTTCTAAAACGTATTTGTGTATAGTAATGGTAATAATGTTTACAGTTAAGTCGTCATGCAGCCGCTAATCGCGTCGCAGTCGCGCGTTAGCGCCTCGCCCGGTGTCCGCAAACAGTGTCATTCATTGTCACCCTAGTTGAATAGAGGCCTTTCCTGATGGATGGTTAAAAGGCTTTCAGTTTGTTATTAATGTTTTGAATACAGATTTGTGGTAAAGGATATCACGTAATGATGCGATTTCAATTGCTATTAATTTTCATAAATTTCATTGTCACAAAATCTTCAATCCAAATATCTTCTAAACAAAAGACAAACTCTTACAAAAATATTTTTTTAATGTGGTGTTCCATTTTCAAATTACAATACTTTCTTTGGAAATAGAAATGTATCAAACGAATTTTTGTAAATACCTACAAATATGTACCTCGGAAAGCACGTTAAGGCTCGTACACACAGGCGCGACGCGACACGCGACACAAAGGCACCGCAAGTCGCGCAACGAGCGGTGCCTTTGTGTCGCGCGCGATTCGCGTCGCACGTCGCGCCTGTTTGCAGGAGCCTTTAAGCCGTTGGTCCCGGCTGTCATTCTTGAATCTTTGACAGTCTCGTTACGGGTAGTCAGAAGCCCGAAAGTCTGATAACCAGTCTTATCAAGTGGTAACGTATTACCCAGTAACTGGGTTGTTGAGGTGAGATAGGCAGTCGCTCCATGTAAAATACTGGCATTCAGCTGCATCCGGTTAGACTGGAAGCCGACCCCAATATAGTTGGGAAAAGGCTAGGTAGGTGACGACAAGTATAGTTTCTGAACTATACCAATTAATTGTAGCATTGACGTCTCCACCCTGTATAAAGTAATTAGTTCAATTATTCTTCTTAGTCATTTATAGGCTGTCATCAAAATACAGCTGCACAAAATTCAGTCAAACCCAAATCAATTTCGATTTCGAACACCACGAGGTATTTCAGCCAGTTAGCCCGTCCTGTAAACAATTACATATAAATCTTGGGCCCGTTAGCCACAAATATCTTTCGTCGCTATAAACGACAGGACCGCGTGCCAACTCCATTGTTGTCATAGGTCAGGGTTAAACTGACGCTTCGTCAGTGCGTCACCACCTGATACTTGTTACAACTGACGGATGGAGCATCAAAGCGTGGAGGGTCGTCTTCGCTTGTATCAATCGTTGCTACTTTGGCAACCAGCTAACAGTACTGATACCTACCGTCTAAGAAAAAGACAACTTTCTTATTTTACTGGCAACTACTCCGGCTACGGCTGACAAATAAACAAGAAGGAAACAGCCGGTCGATTCTGTAAAAATCTTATCGTGAAAACTTAGGTGGTGAGTTTGTTTTTGCTAGGAATTGACACTATTGACAGCTCACTCCACGCTCACTTCACCTAAGTTTTCACGGTGAGATTTTTACAGAATCGACCGGCTGATGAGGTTCTAACTCATATTAGGACGTTTTCGAAGGAAATACAGGGTGACATCGATGCGCAACCTACGGGGTAATTGTGTAACACACTATCAGTAGCAATGGGTTTCATTTTGACAGTTCAACAAGATTCATTGCGTTATTTATATGTTGAGCAGACACATTTCTTGAACATATGGAGCAATAGATTAGCAGTAGCCGTCAAAATGATTCAGATTGAAATTGATAGTGTGTACGTAATTAGGGTGCCGTTACCTACCATGGATACAACACATGATTCTGGAGCTGGCCTCTGTTGAAATTTTACGCCAGTTGGTAAAAAAAAATTGTGTCATACTTTTTGACCGTATTGCGCTTTTGTAGGAAACAGCTGATTTATTTTTTAATAACCGACGAAAGGTTTCAACGCGGGGTTCAGAATCATGTACAAACGCCAGCACATTAAGCTACCCGAAACTGTCAAATTTTCCCAATCAACTTTGAACCTTATGCTTTGGCGATAAAGTTGAAAATCTTTTAAAGAAATATGACAGAATGTAGTAGCTTGATGTGCTGGCGTCTGTACTAAATCCATGGTAACAGGTTGTGCGTCCCTGCCACCCTGTATAGTCAATTCATATTGCGGTGCTTATCATTTTCTAGCTATAGGTGTGTGTTAGTTAATCCTCTGAGAGCATTGTAAAAGTAGAAGTATGATGTGTGACACATAGAGTGGCGTAACAGAGAAGAGGCGTGTATTGAGTGAAACAGAATGAAGCTATTCCGATGATGAATGGCCAGACTCAAAACTTCTCGACAGGCCTTCAGACGAAAATTATCACTAGACAGGGTCGAGCTAATATCACGATTATTCACGACTAGCAGCGCCCCGCGGTTTCACCCGCATAATAGTCGATCCCGTGGGAGTATCGGGATAAAAACTATCCTAAGTCCTTCCCCGGGATGCAATCTATCTCCCTGCCAAATTTTATCGAAATCCGTTTAGTGGTTTAGGCGTGAAAAGTTAACTTATAGACAGACAGACAGAGTTACTTTCGAATTTATAATATTATTATGTATACAGTTCAACCGATCTATTCTTTAAAATGTTCAAAGTGGAAACATAGATGAAGTGAGCTTGAAGTTAGCTGTCAATAGTCTGAATCCCAGAGCATCGGGTCAAATGGTGAGATTTTCACAAATTAGACGGGCAGGCTTCAGGATGTTTTTTCGGTGAAAAAGGTGTACAAGGAACATATTATTACTGTTGGCACGTCGTAACAGGGAAGATGCGTCAGACTGACCTGATCATGTTGACATGGTCAGATGTCAACGATACTGGTTCTTACATTACAAAACCGATTTGAACAAAGGACATGTTAGGTTTTTGTATGGAGGCTGGGCTTTTATTCGAAGCTACTGTGAACAGGGAAGAGATCATATTTTTATGAAAGTACATAAATTAAGGAGACTTTGTATATTTTTTAATTTTTTTTTAAAGCACCCTTGCTTTAATTATTATGCATTTTAATAATCATTATTTAAAAAATAAATTGCAACCCACAGTAATTATTGATTTTGGCAACACTTTTCGGTTAGATGTCATTATTGTCATTAACGTCAATCAAGTGTCAAATTCAATTCAATTTTGACCTGTGTACTGACAGCTGACAAGTATGACAACCTTACTGGCACAGGTAATATTTTCATAGATTCCATTGGAAGGCAAAGGAATTAATGCCATACATACAAATCATGGAGTTGGTTTTATTTTAAGCCATCTAATATTATTTAAGAATATTTTAAATAACAATAAGGTGTATAATTTGCTTTAAAAAATGATATCTAACCATTTTTTCTTTGTTTCAATGTGCAAAAATAATATTATGACACCAAAAATATTTGGATTTAAAATATGTATTTATTCAATAACGGTGCTTTTAATATTTTTTCTGTTTTTGTCAGGCCATCCTGAATAAGTTTCCCTATCAGAAAAACCATACATGATAGCTGTTCAAAAAAATTATTATTTTAAGCCCATTTCATAACATCTCCTTTATACGTTTGGGTCTTGCTCAGTGACGTAAAAAGTCGCGCTACCTGAAGGCCAATTCTCGTAATTTAAAACGTTCAAAATCTAGTCGCAGTCTCATCTCAGCGACAAAGAAATGTCAAAAACTTGTCAAAATGTAGGGAAATTTGAAGTATTTTTTGACAGATTGAGACTGAGATCAGACTGCGTTGTTGAAATTAGTAGAATTGCCCCTCTGAAAATATTTATGATCTAGTCCAGAACAGTTTCTAAAAATAACTAGGTTTATGGAGTTTTAGTAGTAGGCAACAATAGGTGATTACAAAAGAAATCGGCGTTATAATTTGAGTCGCCAAGAACTGATTTAGATTTGATTAAGGCTCCTTCAAACAGGCGCGACACGACACGCGATACAAAGGCACTGCAATTCGCGCAACGAGCGGTGTCTTTGCGTCGCGCGCGATTTTATCGCGTGTCGCGCCTGTTTATAGGAGCCTTTATACAAAGTTGGGACTTGCAAAAGCTGTCGTAAATACCTACTTCCTCAAGATTATATAACATTTATAAGTACGTATTGATGCAAAGGATAAGTCTGACGTCTTCCTCATGATTAAATCAAAGACTCTTTGATGCCATCACAATCTATTACACATTACCTTTTAACTAACCACACAGTTGATTGTTTAATAATTTTTCAGCGCACGTCTTTGCGACAAGTACGAACAGTTAGTATTGGTGTCATTATATCTAACCACTTCCTCGCCTTCAGACCAGATGGGACTTTGAAGAATAATTAATTGACATACAACTTATCACAGCTAATTTATTCGTCTGAGTACACAGAGGTGTGTCGCCATTCTGGCAAAACTCCATTTTTCATCACCCCATTGGAAATGAAACTCTAAATTGGTATCGATAAAGTTGATTTTTAGCTTTTTGGTCTCTGGATTTGGATGAGAGAATCCTGGTGTTAGAAACATCTAAATTTTAGCCAAAATAAATTCGGATCCGTTCTGTGACGTAACCGTAACTGTACTAGTTTGACGTATAAATTATATATGTAGTAAATGTTGAAGTAACTAAAATTGGATAGGGCGCTGTAAATAAATACCTACTAAAACGTATAGCATAATAAAATTATACTCAGTCTATAACGTTCCCACTGTTGAGACACAGGCCTCCTCACTGTGAGAGGGAGTGAATAACTTTTAAATTATAATTGTAAAGATCACACCTACATACGGTTTTTCTTTACCTTAACAGCTACCAACATAGGCGCCGAAATTGAAAGTCAACATGGGAGTTATTAAAGCGAAAACGCCGGGGTAGCCCGCGAAATTCAAATTTTCTTGCGTTTTTGCAATTTTCTGGTCTGTATTTAGTTGTACGTTGATTAAAATTATGATTCGCGACCGTAAAAAATATGTATTTACATAATTATAATCATTAAAGTCATCAACACAACTCTCTGACCAAATAATCTTATTGAATGACTATTTCATGAAATCTTGACATTTAGGATTTTACTGACTTAACAAGTTGTATTACCGTTTCTAATGATTATAATTCTGTAAATACATATTTGTTACAATCGCGAATTATATTTAATCAACGAATGTACACCCAGACAAATTGCAAATTGCAATTGCTGCAAATTGCAAAAATCGTAAGAAAATTTGGATTTCGCGGGCTACCTTAGCGTTTCCCCTTAAAATTTCTTACTTCTCTCAAATTGTAACTACTTTCAATCTCCTTACTGGTGATAATAATAATACAAAAAGTGACAGAACGATCATAAATTATTATGTACGTATTTGGGCACAAAAAGATTTTGTAATGAAATCAGAAGTGTGTGGCAATATGCCTCATTTTTTTTTCCTTTTTTTATCACAAGCAGTCTATGATTTTCCCACTGCTGGGACACAGGTCTCCTCCTTTCTGTGAGAGGGAGTGGGCCATAATCCACCACGCGGGTCCAGTGCGGGTTGGTGGATTTTCTTGAAGTAATTATATAAGATTATTCATTTTTAAGTATCTACCTAAGATATCAATTAACACTTAATAAATAGAGATAAGCAAATGATGCTTTACGTTTTAGGTCAACCAATAAATAAATATAAATATTGAAATCTTAAACTTCGCATAGAGCTGCTAATTTTATTAGTCTTATGGAAGCCGTAAATCAATTTGATATTTTATTGATATTCAAAATGACAGATTATTCGCCCACTGCTTTATTCTCGTAAAACCTAAAAGTGGATTAAGATAATTCGTTTTTGTGTTTATTGTTATCTAAATTGACGTGATGGCTCATCTCATGCATGAGTTTTGGGGTTCAAATTCGGGCAAGTACCAATGTGACTTATTCAATTCTGGTCGGTTCAAATTCGGGTCGGGCTTCTGACGACCCGTAACGACTGTCAAAGATCCACGAATGACAGCCGGTACCAACGGCTTAACGTGCTTTCCGAGGCACGGAGGGGTCTTGGTATGTAGAGGTGGTCACCCATCCACGGACCAACCGCGACAAACGTAGCTTAACCTGATCGATCGAACCGTGCGGCTGTTATTTCTTAATCACAAGCCGCCCGTGCCTGTGCCCGTCGTGTGCTCGTGCCCGTGTGTATGAGCTAATTCACCTAGAAAATCATTTCCTCTTTGTGAAATTAACAACAACCTTTTACCACAAAACAATCGCATTGCACACATTAATTTTCTCCAAAAAGAAATTTACCTGAATCAACTGAATGAATTATAACATAAACTACCATCATCCTTTTGTCTCGAACAAAACAGCTACACCTTCACTCAGAGCTTGATTCTCTGCCTATCCCATAAGACATAAAGCGCGTTTCCCCATTGGACATACATCGCCAACTGTCAGCGCGTGCGCATTGAGATGCCACTCGCGCGCACCGATTGATTCAGCTAATATAAGCGATCGTAATGATGATTTTCTAACTTGAAATGCGTTAAGTAGTTTAAGAGATAAGAAAACTGTTGCGTTTTCTTACAAGTTGGATTGAAAAAACTTCCACTAGCTCTACTAATTTATTCTTCTGATAGATCCAGATCAGATCCAGAGTCCATCACAATACGCGCCCTAGCCTATCTTGCTTTAGGTTTTCATTAAAAGCAGCAGCTATGAATTCGTTCTTATAGGTAACATGAAAACAAATCCGGTATTTCCGCGGCTACTGAAAAAGTGGCTCTGTTCTACCATACATTCTCACTGAAAATGTAAGTTTGTACGCACAATATTGAGAGATTTACCATGTTGTTTTAAGACCGCAGATTTTTTATACATTTTCCTGTAATCTATAGGCATAGAACTATTTTCTGTATTTTTTTTAAATTTTAGGGTCAGTAGTTTCGGAGACAGGGGGGCGGGGGATGTTTCTTAAATAACTAATACAATTTACTTTAAAATTATGAAAAAAATATATTTGAGATCTTCACAGTAAGCTCTTTTATAAGTCACACTGTACAGATTGCGAAACTTATTTTTAATTTTTTATTTGCCCCCCAAAAATGGCCCCATATTCAGAATTCATTTATTTACGTTACACGTCTGTGTTTGGGTCACAGAGATTCATATGTGGACCAAATTTCAACTTAATCGGTCCATTAGATTCGGAGCAAATTGGCTGTGACAGACGGACGGACAGACAGACACACGTGTGATCCTGTGGGAGTTCCGTTTTTTTTCTTTTGAGGTACGGAATCCCAAAAACAATATTAACGACACCTTTAGTCTTACATTGTTAGATCCGAAATCCAATATCAGTATTGGTCGGTGGCCACCGTTGACCAAATTTTGCCATTTAGCCAACTATTAACAAGTTTCCTTGTGAACACTAAACCGTTCAAATATTAACTTCATACTCAGAATATGGTCTCTGCTAGACGCTGCACTGAAAGAAATAAGCAGTAAATAAAAATGAAAAAACATTCTGAACTGCTTAATGCTTTAAACCGTTCCATATGAGCTTAACGTTCAATTTGAACGTTAAGCTCATATGGAACTGATCATTAAGATATACTGTTTTGAACGGTTCAAAACAGTATATCTTAATGATCCGAAAGCAGTTAAAGCTTGACGCAAAATGTTACCGTCATGACAGCAAACTTTAAAGTTTTAAGTAGCTAAAAGGTCAACAAAACTGTTTTATTCAATAGTGATATCGTTCAAACCATTGAAATTTACTTACATTACAGTAATGGTGGTTCTCCTTTTTTTTTGTTTGTTTTTTTTCAATAAATGGTATGTTCAATCATTAAAAGTTACTGTTTTGTCTTTTACTGTTTTACAAACATTTCTATTTACTGTGTCATCAGTAAGTCTTAATGAAATCGCTTTAATGTGCTGTAGTAAAAAAATATTTTTTTCAGATTGATATTTTATGATTTCTGACTTACATTATGGTCGTCATTCCCCTGTACTTATTCCAATTTAAAACTCCGCGATATAATCGCGCGCGACACAAAGGCACCGCTCGTTGCGCGACTTGCGGTGTCTATGTGACGCGTGTAGTGTCGCGCCTGTTTGAAGGAGCCTTTATTTGGGGTCAGTTAACATGTCTTTTTCTTCCATATTTATTACCCAGTTGGCTACTGGGTTGTGGATATCAGATAGGCAGTCGCGCCATGGAAAACATTGGTATTCAGCTGCATCCTGTTAGATTGGAAGCCAATCCTAACATAAGAAAAGGCTAAAGATGTTGATGATAACTTTTCTATTAGTCCCCTTTCTAGCGATATCATCTTCCACAAAGTCCATCCATCATTTCTTTGGTCTCCTCCTACTCTGGCAGCCATCCACATTCATACTCAACTTTCCTCACAGCATTTTCTTCATTCCTTCGCATCTGGCTTACTTTAAGTAGTAGTATAACGACGTAATGACCACGCTTGAAAAATTGATTGGTGATTGAGGTATCATTGGCACATATGATGCTGCCAATATGTGGTCAATAGGACAGTCCCTTAACTGCCCTTCATAGAGAAAAAAAGGTCACTACCCTCAGAACCATACAGCATTCTTCCGTTACATCACCTGTCTCAATCCGTCGTCTATAACCATACTCAAACTACGTATGCGTGTGAAGATCTCGGAAAACAATTCAGCTAACGTAAGCATTGTTAATGATTATCAAACATCTGACGCAAATCACGGTTTTGGGTTTATTTTTAACCATCTTTCAACGGGTTTTGTAGTTCCTGTCAAATCAGCTTCCTCGAAAGATTTTCTATGCAAATATGGGTTGTTGAAAAATTGTATTTAGGTGCGGTCATTTACCTTTTTCTCGGTAGTGGATCACTGCCATTTATCTAGATTCTAGATTTTTACCTCTTCTCTGCCAAAATAAGCTTTTTACTTAGAAACTGACGCTCTAAGAAAAGTCACTTTCCACTTCAGATATTGCAATATTTGAAGTGGAAAGTGACTTTCCTTAGAGCGTTACATCAAATTATGGACACTTTCTTCATAAAAATTACAATAGATTTGAGAAAACCTCTTTAGATGATCCAATTATCAAAAAAAAAATAACCAGCTCCCTCCGATGATTTCCTTTGCGCCCTTCGCCTTGACTACAAATTATAACTACAAGATTCTGATTTCTGGAATATGGAGTTTGTTTAGCTTAAACTCATCTACATTGTTGTAACAGAATTCAAACATCAATCTGCATGTTCCTCGTACGGTCTGACCAAGATTATGTCTGGTCTTTAAAAGAGACTGTGACATCTGAGTTTGTTTCGGTCACACACACAGTCATCTAGTTTTTAAACATTATCTATTTTTGACGTGTAAAAGTGTTTTTGGGCGAATTTACAGGAATAAATATCATTTGTCATCGTTCAATTGAAGCCATGTTCTTGCTTCTATATTATGCAATCTACGAGTGTGGTGAGAACCAGCGAAAGTACGCGCGCTAATCGTCGCTCGAGGAGTCTCCGTTAGAAGCTATAGCTACTCGATTATGGTTCTGGTTACCGTGGTAAGTGTTTAATCTTAACCTGGTACTTGCACTTATCAGCCTATTTTCTAACTTCGTTGAGGACGAAGCCAGTTTAAGTTGATGCGACTGTGTCACATCAATTTGCCCCGTTGGTCTCGTGGTCGCAAGCGCCACTGCTGATTGTAGCATACTGGGTTCAATTCTCAGGTTGGCGTTCAAAGTGTTAATGGGCTTTTTCCATAAGGGATTTCTCAGTAACAGCCTGAAGTTTGGATGTTGGCGGTGTGATAACCTAGCACGTTAAGCCGTTGGTCCTGCGCCTGATCTCTCTCCGGTCGTGGTAGATTACGTGCCGTCCCATCGGACTATGAGAGCACCTGTGTCTGCGCACAAATTTGTTCACTTTAATAATATCGGCGGCCAGTCTCCGCTGAGATTGGCCGCCATAGAGGGCATGGCAGTTGATTCGTGTAGGTATTCAGAGTCTTCAATGTCTGACGATTTGTCTGACTTTTGGGTGATGTGTGCTGCTGGACGACTATTACACGTCACCAAAAAGTTACACATACGAGTCTGTTGTAGATTCGTTAGACATGGGGCATTCCGTCTGCCGTCAGACAGCAATCCATCTACGGGAAGACGACGAAGGAAGAAACTTTAGATAAGACGAAATAGTTTCTGTTGCAAGTTCTTGAAACAAATACCTATTAGTCACGACCTACGACTATAACTCCGAAAAATGTAAAATCAAGCCCTAGCTTAGAAAACAACTGGCGCAGTCCACCCTAATCCCTAATACATCACGAAAAAATCACCAGACATAATATTAGGTATATGTAGGGTTCCAATCCCTAGCCAACCCTACTATATACCTAATATAGTATCCTGCTACCTAAAGTATTGCTTTAACACAGGTCTAAATACATACTATATTTCTAATAAAAATATTGTAGGTGAGACTACTATATTTCCATTTCAATACAAAATGGCGAGATGAGTAATAATTATTATTTATGAGCCTTTCATAAAAAATAAAAACCCGTTAGAAAGGCTCAAAGTAGCAAACAAAATACGCATTTAAAAAATTAAATATAAAATATTTTTAAAGATAGATAGATAGATAGATAGATAGATAAACCGTTTATTTGGCACATACAAGAAGACAGCACAACACACAAAAGTACAATGTTAGATAATAACCAAATTACCCACATGATTATAAAACAAGGTGCCGATAAAGAAACAAAAAGTAAACACATCGAAATAAAAGTGACACTATGACGAATACTTAAAATAAAATTAATAACGAAAAATACACAGTGCGGTGTGTGTCTCAAGGTTGCACCAAATGGGAGTCCAGCTCAGCATGTGTCAGGTAAATGTACCTGACGCTGATATTCTGCTGGATCCTTGCTGTGACACACGGACGTTGAGAAGACGAAATAAATTGGTGTTGTGACAGGTGTTAAGTGCAGAGTGAAGTTTTGTAAGTATACCCGACACTTTAAATTATGTGTTCTACAATAAGTTTTGCATTGGGAAACGTTCTTAGATAGGTACTTACTACTGATTTTTTTTTAAATTTTCGCCGTCAACTATATTTTTGCAGGCAATGTCTTCAAAAATAATATATTTTATATAAAAAATAGTTACCCTAGCCAGAGCCAGATTAATCTGGCTCGAAGTAAAAACACCCAAAACATATTCCGAATACTGCCGACATTACGTTTACCGCTATCATCGTTCTATGAACTATTACGAAACACCAGTTCGACAAATGTAAACACAACTAATACCGTGGGGGTTAATAAAATCATTTTGTAAACCAACCTGTAATTCACAGATCTGTTTTGGTCGTAACTTACGTACTCCTTGACTTTTACTGCTGTACTTGGCGTTCATTTTTACTGTAGTTGTAACAAGGCCGTCTAGTATACCATGAATACAGAATTATTTCTGTTAATCTCGAATATTCTGTAGAATAGAAGTTGGAATGGGTGTGTTACCTGTTGTACCTAGTTGAAAAGTGATTATATTTTTCTGAAAATGTTGTATGATAACAAGAAATTACGGTCTTGGTAATCGACGTAAATATGCTTATGGGGTATTATTCGATGATACTACTGTAATATAATTACATTAAAAACGTTTTTTTGTCAGTAATTCAATGAAATATTCACGTTCTTGTGTAAACTGACGCACGTGTGTCGGGGTAAAGACTATAACAACAATAGGTACTGAAAAAGGTGATCGCTGTAGTAACTATAAAAGTTTCAACGTGGAAACAGAAAAATAGAACACTCCATAGTTTACTGTATCGCTTGAAGTAAAATTCAGTTTAAATATAACACTTTTAATTATAGTTAAAACAAGAATCACGTGCTAAACATTTTCTTTTCACTTAAAAATTAATGAAATTAAAAAATAGAGACGCTAAGAATTTGCATTACATTAAACTATTTAACGTAAAACATTCAAGGAAGGAAAGATTTGAAAAATGTGCAGCATAAACATTTCTAGTTTGAAATAATGAAGACCGATTGCTATCAAATCTCGGTTGATTGAACAGTGTCAGATAGACGGATGATATTGTAACAAACTCTTACTTTTAACGGGATCAACTTTCTACGAGAATCGATTCCGGGAAGCAGACGGGTCTAAATTTATTCGAGCTAGCTTCGCACTCGATACTCTGACAATGAACTCTAATCGAGTAAACAAAGGATCTGTCGGCGCGACCTGGCGCTCGCTTGTCGACGCTTGCGTGGCGGATCGTAAATCGATACCTAGTTAGAGTAGAACAACACTAGTTGTATTGAGTGAGTTGACTTTTATGACTGATTCTGTGATTATGAAAGTTTTTGACTTGTGTATCTGTTGATAGGTATATGGTAGCTAAGTAGGTGAATCAACACTCGATAATTTATTTGTTTAGCTTACTACGTACTACTGCCAGCTCCTGTGATTAGCTAGAACAATTAATTAAATATAGGATGTTTTTGACATGAATAATGATATATAATTTAATTTTGGTTTTATAATAAATAATATTTGCTACTCGTATCCTAGACTTTTTATAGCAATGTTATGCAATAGGTACTAACCTTTTTTAATATTGTATAAACTCAATTTTCTTTGTATTGTATAATTGCGTAGCACAGATGTGAGTTCTATGTACCATAGAGCTACCATTTACCGGGTAATATGACTTTTATTGACTTGAATGTGCCCTGGCGGCTGATAGTATGTCATGCTCACTCAAATGTCTCGCTGACGGTGGCGTGTGTGTTGGATCATTTAGTTCCCTTCAAAATGGTTGAGCTGAATGGTGGTGATCCATGCGTCATGTGTGAACGGGCGCCGTCAGTTGGGGCTGGTCATCACTTAGCTGCCTCGGCTTATTTTTAATTATTTTATTTTTGGATTGTTGTTTTGTTACTATTTGCTGTGCTCTGGATGCTTTTAACGCGCATGTCTTTTTTTTCCAAATCGTTTTCACATATACTTGAAATAAATGCTTTGAGTTTGAGAAATATAAATGGTTGTAAGAGTACAAGAAGACCAAAGATAAGATAAAAGGAGTGCGTAAACGATGATAATCATGGCTAGAAGGGACTAAGTACTGAAAAATTCTGCAAGTCTACTATTTCGCCAGAATGGCTTGAAAAATCATTTTATACCCCGAACACCTATTAAAATCTTCACTTTGTTCCAGGGCGTCTGGCAGCGCAGTGATATTAGACCCTCGTATGATCTGCAAGAAGAACCGACGGACGAGGGGCCGACTGGCTCAAATCTGCAGGAACGAGACAGGGCTACTGAAGGAGATAACCAGGGGAGTGACCCTGGGCGCCACGGAGTGCGCACACCAATTCAGGAATAGAAGGTGGAATTGTACCACACAGAGACGTAGTATGAGGAAGATACTCATGAGAGGTAAGAGAGAAGTCGATATATATCATTTCGACCTATTTTGTTTCCAACCTCAGAACTTTACAAAAATTGTGGGGTCCTCAACATAAGGCAACATTTCATTCTGCAAACTATTCTTCTTCAACACTTAAAAACCCCTCTTATTACTATTACCAAACGACGTAAAGATATGATTTGTATGGTTCCAAAAACTCAGTTTAAATACACTAAAAGATTTTTCTACTATCTTGGCCCTTGTTTGTACAATAAAATTAACGCGTCCTTAGATATCTATAAGTTACCACTCAGCAAATGCAAAATCGCCCTTCGTGCATTCCTCCTAAATAAAACTTACGACGAGACTGAAAATTACTTATTGACACTTACATAAAGGTAACCCTATGTCCTACAATCAAATGCACACACTCACAGATACACACAGACGCACTCACTCGACTCACCACACCACTTCTCATTCTAATTTGTTTTTATTGAATTTTAAGATTTTTGCTATTGTGTTTTGTTTTTTATAAATAACTTTTTACTTTTTGGCTCCATAAGTATTATACATGATTATTGTGATACTCAAATAGGGAGTTGAAACTGTCTCTCCTAAATACAGACTACTCAGTAATCTAGCTAGGAGAACAGCGATTCACCCAACAATTCGTTGTACCTACACCATGTTATTAATAATGCATACTTTCTAGTCCCCTCATGTACTACAAAACCATTATGTACCTTAATAAATTTATTATTATTATTATTATAATCAATACTTGAACAGAACTTTAGTTTTGTCCAGGTTTATCGGTAGATCAATGGGAAGTTATTATCATATAAGTGGCAGTAGATTATGATTTATTAGTAGTGACAGCTGCTGACTAATCACCAGGCAGGATGCCTATACTAGAATTAGCAGGTAAAACCTAACAACGTGATAATGAGATTTGATTATTGTCAAGGACGCGGTGGATTTATCCAAAAGCAGACTCGAAACATAGGTCGTATGAAGGAAATGTAGAATGATATTATACAAATAACACAAATATAACAGTAAATTAGTAGTTATAAAAGACCGACAGCCTTACACCCAATGGAATTTTCCATCGGCAAAAATGGTGAACTTCCGTACAAAATTTTAACATTATAAATAATTAATCCATCTTTTTACAAATTTTTCACCCCTTATTATAAATAATCCATATTTTTACAAATTTTTAACCCATTATTATAAATAATCCGTCTTTAGGTCTTTAGTATTCCTTTCGTAATAAAAAGAACTCTTGTGCAAAATTTTATACTTCGCTTCTACTTGTTTAGGCTTGTGTTGTATGTCAGTGAGTAAATTTAAAGTGAATAAGAATATGTAGATTGGAAGAGCAAGGAACAGTACACATATTTCGTTTATAAAATCAATAATATCTAATATATGCAATTTAAAACCATTATTAATGATAAATCGTGAATACTAAAGTTGTTGAATATTATAGTTACGAAAGGTATAAACATCTACTTTCACATCACAAAGGTTAAGGCTTACCTACAGAGTATCTATAAAATGTCACACAGCTCCTCACGTTTTGCTAATAAATATCTTGTTATAAACATACTGCTTGCACGAATACATGTCTTGAAAAATTTAGGGCTTAATCTGTTGGTCATAGCTTGTTTATATTTTGTCTGTATCTTTGTCAATTATGATGTAGACACGTCCACTAGGTAAGTGTGTCCTCGAACCGAAGGTTGTGACACTCAATGAGAAGAGGATTTTGTCTAGCAGTAGATTTCGTCGGGATGCTGTGAGGATGATGAAATGGAACTCATAGATTTTTTGCAATGTCGTGATGGCCCAGTGGTAACGGCCTCGACTCTCATGCACGAGGTTGTGGGTTCAAATCCGGGCATATACCAATGTGACTGTGTCAATTCTTATGTAAATTCTGACTTAATCTTGGATATTACTGACATCAGTCAAGGCAAACATCGTGAGGTATGGATGGACACTCCCTCCAACCTTCCCATGGCCCTTCCAACGTACCTACGTTATACGGTCCGAAACCTGGGGCTACTGCGGACATAGCACCCTTGGCCATTTTATGTTTACGGTCCGCAGGCGCTTCTTGGTGAAGTTAGACCATATTGTGTGTCCTTAATAGCAACTCTCCCCCACTCGGGCATGCACAAACACACGACATAGAAGTTTGTTGCCATCGTCGGCATTATATAATTGTGCCGGATATCGCTATCATTTTATTATTGGCTGCAAAGGCTCGGTCCTCTCGCTCCATTTTACAGCATGATTGTTGTCCTACCTCTTCACGTTCCAGTTTGCTCCGGGCGGTATGCCAACTGTGCGCATACTCTTTCAGCCGGTCAAAGTTCGCCAGTGAACTTACGAGATCGCTGTAATAGATCGGGCCGATCTCCGCGCGGCTAATCCCATCCATCATCATGCACCTGGCTTCCTCGAATAGGGGGCAGACCCACAGCACATTGTGCAGATTTTCCTCATCCATACCACAATAACACACACTGTCCTCACATAGCATCATATCATGCAACCTTTTCTTGAAACACCATGTATGGATGGACAGTGTGAAAGATAATATAGCTAGAAGGGGGGCCGACACCGCGATAATAATAAAAACACTATTGCAGAAAAGCTGTCAAAATATACAGACTTAAAAATAGAAATAAGCCGAATGCGGCGATTAGGCAGCGTTGCCATAATCCCAGTAGTAGTCTCAACCACGGGTGTTATTCCCAAACAACTGCACCAATCTTTAAAAACGTTAGACTTATCTCCTTCCACCTACCAAACTTTACAGAAAGCTGCTATTCTCAACACTTGCAGAATTGTCCGAAAATTCCTTCAGAATGACAATGATGCCCAAATATCACACCTACAAAGATCACCAACAACACAAAGTCTAAACATATCATCACATTATAATATGTTATCATCTATCGCTTAGTAGCACTTGGCTTCGGCCCGTGTTATCCTATAAAACCGGCACATCAATGCTGAGATACAAAAATGTATACCAACAAATAATAATAATAATAAAATTTATAAGGAATAACGTTAAATACAGTTTTTCTTAAATATATGTCAAGTTCATCTATGATTTCTGCCTGAAGTAGGTAATCCTGTGTTTCAGGCGATTGGAGGTAACCTCCAATCGCCTGAAACACAGGATTACCTAGTTAATTATAATAAGTATGTGATTATTTAATCAATTAATGTTAATTAACTGATTAAATAATCACATACTTATTATAATTATTTATCTTATTGATATCATGTAAAAAGGTGTATAAAATTATATAATACGAACAATATTCATTTTAGCACAAGTTATAACTTCTCTGTATCTTCATAGGACATGGTTTGAAGAGCCTCCATAAGGATTTTCTTGCAGTTATTATAATTTAAGGGGCTTACATGACCTAAAGCGCGGTCACTGTCGGACTGCATAGAAAAGAAAGAGAAGCGCGATGACGCAACGCTGGTAATTTATTGCAAAATATGAAGCAATTATTTAATAATAAAAAATCTATTAATTGGACTAAAAATTAAAACACTAGTATTTTAGTATGTTGTTTGTAGAATAATCTGACAAAAAATCAGAATGATTGAGTACGGTTTTTATTGTAAAAATAATGTTTTTAGAGGTATCTTCATGATTTTTTTCTATCGTATCAAATTTGATACGATAGAAAAAACATAAACAACAACGACAAACAACAACACACAACAACAACAACAACTTAACAACAACAACAACATAATACAACTAATTAGTTGTATTATGTTTTCAACACACTATCTACCTAGCATATAACCTAAAGAATATCATATATTTTTCTGATTTTGTTTACTGTAGTCGATAATATACTCTTATTGTTTCTAAAACATGAGTTTTTTGTGTTTAGGTCCTGT
This sequence comes from Luperina nickerlii, assembly GCA_963855955.1. Lineage (NCBI taxonomy): Eukaryota > Metazoa > Arthropoda > Insecta > Lepidoptera > Noctuidae > Luperina > Luperina nickerlii. The sequence goes on from OY979667.1 coordinate 18,141,899, forward strand.
AAGCCCCTTAAGGAGTAGATGTTTCCTTTATCATTTAGCTTATTGTAGAGTAGCGGTCTGAGGTACATATAAAATTTGGCTGTAAAAGCATGTTTTGTACTTTTTTGAGGGCAAACTATATCTTTCCGTCTCCTTTTCGTAAATTCAGTGCTGTATGGAAGCGCTGCGTGTTGTTTTAGTGAGATAACGACTAATAGAGAAGTATAGAATATAAAGACATGTTGCACTGATCCCAAATAAATTGTGGTAAGGGCAAGAGAATGATGATTATAATGATGTCAGTCCCGTAGCATTCTCTAAAATCTTCCATCAGTTCTGAAACCAAAATTAGGGGTTCTAATTACAAATCCAAATTCCATAAAAAAAACTCAAACAAAACGTCTCGATCCAAATCGATTAAAAAACATCGTCAAATAGATATATAAATTATCGATATCGCCGTCGATGAGTTCACCAACATTTAAGATATTGTAGGATGTGGACTGCTACCTGCTACCTTTATTAGTCGATGGATAAAAGAATGCAAAACGTGTTAAATCGTACTGATGGATATCGGGACCTAATTCGATTAGGCAAAAGGAGTTGATTTTTATGCGACCGGTCGTTTATCTATACGAATGGTTTAGAGATGTGCCTGATGTCGATGATATGATGACTTTGTTTTGAAATATATTTTGGAGATATCGATATTTGAGATGTGTTGAAGCATGTTGTTGTAGCCTAGATTTTGATAATGATTTCTTCTTATCGTCACATATATCTCATGTGTTCATAAAGAAAAATCTGAATAAATAACGACTAGAGTTGATTTTACATTCTTACATATTTTTTAGCAGCCATTGAAAAACTTGATGATTTTATTTCGCTCTATTAAATTCTTGGACGTTGTAATATCGTATCGACCCGTCCTAATTAGTTTTAGAGTCACTCATAATTTAATCATGAATTCCAGTTAGCAGGCAATTATGTAGAGAGACAGCTCGAAAGGTTATCGGGAACATTAATTCCACACCTACACAGTATCGATAGAGTGACAACACTACGGGCCGACCATTCGTCGTCAACATGCATTCATTTCGGATTCATTAACGTAAATTAAGTGGTATTTGTCAAAATTTTGGGCGCACACAAAATATTTATTAAATATACTACCCTGAGGCTTTTATAACATTCTTCAATAACTTATCTGCGATTGTGCCCACACCTTTTTTGGTCAGATTAACCAAAAAAATGTATGCTCCTAAATTGTTTATTGCATATCGGTGCCTATAAAATATAAAATACGCGTGGATATTAAAAGTCAACGCTTGTTTTTACGACTTTGTTGGGTATCGACAGCCATTTTGCTAATGTAAAATACATTAATTAGATACTTTATTGCTGGGCATGATAGCTTAATTTGGTGCTTTTGTTTCCCATAAAAGATCATCGTTTTTTAGCGAAACGGGATCATCGTTATCTTATTAATTGAATTCTCGAGCTTCTAAATCCAGGATTAAAATCCACTTCGGAGAGATAAGGGGGGACGTCATCAATACTAAATTAATTATTAAAAAAGTAAAACAAAGATGGCAGTCGCGTGGGCGGTGGGTCCGGACGGGTGTCGAGGGGAGGGACGAGCGAGGGGGAGGGGGTGTATGGTCAACAAATTAGGTTAAAAGCCTATAAATTGATGCGAACAGCGATGGGTGGCGCGGGCGCAGCGGCCTACAGAGCTGAATTAGTCCCGGATTTTTTATCACTTGGTGACAAGAAAAAATAACGCGTACAGGTTGATGTGTTCGAATGTTATAATTGCTGGGAATTGGGAAATCGGAATTTTTCGTTAAGTGTTAATTATGGTTAAATACTTTCAAATATTGGAGTGTGCTGGTTCCCAAAAAATATAGAATTACCTTTCGGCGCTCCATGTAGATATTAAGTTTATTAAAAGTTATTAGACATCCCTTCAGGTAGAATTAATTTTTGAGGACTTCAAGGACAATCAACAATCTTAGAGACTTAACATAGTCATACCCACATAACTCTTTTCTGTTAACTTTACAATTATATCTTGAAAATGAGTTATAGATTAATTAATAATTAACATCTGCTACCAACCAATAGATAAATAAATAGTGATTGCAAGAATACTACTTTAACGACAGATAATAGATACTTATAGTACAGACGCCAGCACATCAAGCTACCCGAATCTGTAAAATTTTCCCAATCAACTTTGAACCTTATGCTTTAGCGATAAAGTTGAAAATCTACTAAAGAAATTTGACAGATTGTAGTAGCTTGATGTGCTGGCATCTGTACAAGCGTGGTCTAAATTGGAACACGCCGCCATATTGATGATTTTTCGGTTCATGTATTTAATTTTTTTTTTCTAAGTCCTGTAGTCTAATGACATTATGTCACTTATAAATTTGTATGTCTTAATTATGACAAAACTTAGCGCACCTCCCTATTTATGTAAACACTTATGTTTCACAAATAAACTAATTGATTGATTTTTCAATACAATTTCACCTCACATGTTTACCATCAGTGGCCCTCCTGTCAATGTCAGTCAAGCGTCAAAAGATCCTTGCAGCACTTCGTCGTTCAAACCCGTCATATAATTATCTACATCAAAATCAAACCTATATACAATCCCACTCTAAATTAATTCCCAAATCCCCCTGTATAAAGCAGCAGTACTCATGAGAAAAAAATAATCATCGTTAATTGGTTCCTTTCATTAGTAAGTCCGTGGTCGTTGCATTCCAGCTACACTTCTTTTTTCTGTGTCAAATCTTTATCAATGAAAAAAGGATTTCATTCTTATTTAAATTTCTTTATCAGCTGTCTGATGACCGCGGAACGGTTAAATAATGTTTCACTTACCCACTTAATATTGGTACCGTTAATGTATTATTAATTATTTTTAATGTGTTATGGAAGCTCATTTTTAATCATTCCAAGTCGGAAATTTATAGAATGTCTGGAACATTACGCTCATCTAGAAGTAGAACATACTTGAAGGTTTCGATTATCTACTTAATAAAAATAAAACAAAGACATTCACTGACAACGCACAGCCTAATCCGCTGGATCTCTAGAAGCATGAAATTTTGCACAAGTCTTCCTCTTGTATCGAAAGTGAGCACTAAGGAAGAATTTTTTCGGCTCGTGTCAATATAAAATTGTATTCTAAATTTCTATAACCACCTGTAACTTTCCAAAGTAAGTAAAGTTAAAACAAAAAACACGAACTTCTACAATAGCCTTTAAAAATTCCATCGCGAGTACAGGCAAAGCATTTCAAGATAAGCAACTTTTATACTCAACAACAAGAAAGCCAATCAAAACAACGTACACTATAAAACGGCAGCACGATATCAAATCGTAAATACCGCGACACCTTATCTCGCTAGAGCTGACGCCGGACCCAATCCCAATTCCCACTCAAACAAAATAGCCTAATTAAGTTATAAACAAACCCACAAACACGGACTGTATATACTCAACGAAGGGACCATACGGGCTAATCTCATGCGACCATTAACTGTCGACAGCTCCCAGCAAGGAGTCCCCAAGAAACTCGTAAAGATTACCACACGATAACCTGACTACTGAACCCTTAAGACCTCACACATGCCCCGAGAACCCAACATAAATACCCAAGAATGACTTCATATCGACAAAAAAAAAAGGCAGCGATAAATTTGGCGCCCTCTAACACGTAAATGTTCTTAATTATAGTGTAATATCCGGGCTGCATTTCGTATCTAATCTCAACTCTTATGCGCATACGATCCGGTCGGCTGTCGTTAGTTTTATCGATATCGATTATTGGCTTAAGCGCAGCACTTACGCGATCATGAACCGTCTTACTTATAAAAATGTTTTGCCTTATTTTGTGTGAAAGAAGCAATTTATACAATCTTCCATAATATTACTAATGAAGTCTATTAAGGTAAGGTTTATAGAAAGAAGCAAAAGATAAAACCATAACGTTATAAATGTTAAAAAGCACATTCTTCACTAAAGATGAGTCCTATCCATCACAAAGAACCAACTTGGAAAAGGCTACAAGAATTTTACTTTCAAAAGCCTATATAAACTAAAACTCTCCATTTTATTAGAAGCCTCAACGTGTCTGACAAACGATAGCAGATCTCCAAATAAAGCTCGACTAAATATTTATAAGTGGTCGATACAGCGGATGTCAGCCTGTTGCCTCGTGGTGGAATAAACAATAGCCTCACCGAGCTATTTGAAAGTCAAACATCGCCTTGCGACCAGTAATCGACGTCTCAAGCACGAAATTGTCGGTAGACTCAACCCCATCACTACTGACCAAGGAACTCACAGGAATCGAGCCTCTTCACATTCCGACCTCTCTTTCCGACCTCAACCGAGAGTAATATGGCTGTCTCTCTCATAACTTAATGCTGAGCAGCACTTTATTTTTTCACCCACAACGTCGTCGGCCTGTCCGTCACTGTGACAGGCCGCACTTGTCACCATCGCCCCTTGCCAAATTAAACGAAATACCCAACTACGACATAGGCGCTGGAAACCACGGCGATAACTTACTTTTTTCAAAACGTTACCTTTAAAGAATTATAATACCGTTTCCGAGATAACTTTGTGTTAAAGTGTTCTTTCGCTCGATTTTAATGAGGGGAAAATGAGGGAAGCCGTTTGTTGCGGCGGTATTCAGGTTCGTCGATGTCCAGCCGTCAACGTGAGAAATGCGTTTACGGCCCGCTATGACGCGTAACAAGTTGACTGATTGCGAAGTGTCGCCGCCTGCGCTTATTACACGATACGGCTGAGCGTGCCCTCGCATATCACCCACAATAGTAATGCACCTTCAATGTGACGCAACGCCGCCTAGAGCAACCACTGCGTTAATTAAGCGTTAACTGGTAAAACAAAAGTTAACAGCACGAAGTACACACACGATCTAACAGAGATATTCCACCGGATCGACCGACGCGCGCATTAACAGAGCTAATTATTCCCATTAAACGGGCACAATCCATTCAAATTAGCCATCGGACGTCGTTGAATAAAGTATTCGCGTTTTGTGCGCGGCTGAATGACGCTCGGCCCCTTCCGGTGGGTGGTTGCTGTCACAACACGCAATGCGCGTCGCGGACGCACCGCACCGCATAATGAGACGCTTACTCGCATTAGCTAAAGAAATTGACAAGTGAACAATAGCGGGCCGAGGGAAAAAACGAACGCGAAAACTGCAGAAAGAGCCGGACAGTGTCGTATCGTATTACCCGACGTAAAATATCTGGGGGAAAGGAATGAGAAACGATCGTTCCATTCAAATACGGGGTACGAGACGGGTGAGTTCGCGTGCGTTCAGTAGCGTGAGAATGCGCTTTATTCGGCGGCGACAGCGCGTCCCTGGCCGGGCCAGCGCGGGACGTCGATAAATCAGGTGCGCGGCCGCAGCGGGCTCGCCACGCTCGTATATCGGCCACTGCGGCCACAATGGCCCGCCGGTGACACGCTGACACTGACGCAATTGCTCGCATGCGCCGTCCGCCGTCACGCCGACAGCCGCGGACGTCACCGGCCGCCCCGCAAACCCTCGCCACACCCCCGCCAACCCGTATTTATTGCGCTAAATATTTGAATTAATCAGATGAGATAAAATGGTCGCGTTCGTTTAAACATTCCGATGCGGTCGCGGTGACAACTCGATGTATTGTCTTCGCATTAAGCTGATCCGCGCTTAAACAAGCTATCGGGCTCTTTTTATGCGGACGATTTACTTTGTCTGCGCATGTCTCTGTGAATTTATAGAAAGTGTAGTCACCGAGAATCTCGGCTAATCAATTTGCAGCATTAATCACAGATTAACTTAACTTTCCATCTTTGTAAGGTACTAAATGGTAATAAAGGTTGTTATGATCGTTTTACGAGCGGGTCGCGGTTGGCGCACGTAGGTAGTGAGTATGACATACATGTTTACGACACCAGAGTCTGCCCGACACACGATACTTGACATCTCGGCAAGGAAACATCGCGCCGCGCGACGCATGTTTCACTCGAGCCCGTAAGAAATGGGGATGAAGGTATTACGTGTAGGAATTTTGCAAGGAATGGACCTGCGATAAATCATAGTAAATTATTAAACAAACCTAGTGAAGCGATTTTATCTGAAGTGTAAGCCGATGAGCAAAGTCAACACGTTCTGTGATTGAGAGACGTAAACACAGAAATTTCTATTAGAGAATGCAAACGTCAACAGACAAAAAACAGTGGACTAAAGAAGATTGTACAAAGAAGTCGGTTAAAGATCATCAAACCTAAACCTAAAGATATGGACAAGGGAAGGTGAGCCCGTAGCTACGCTAAAGTTTTTAAAATAACAGAAACAGAAGATCATGATGATGGCAAAAACGTGAATTATGGAAGGCGTCCAATAAGACCGTAACAGATCAAAAGGTCAACAGTACAAAAGGTGGTTTACAAGTGACCTGATGACATGAGAAGATAACAATCTAGAAATTATGCAGCACTCAAAGGCACATTTGAACGTTAAAATATACAAGAAAATGAAATTACTGACGCCATCTAAATTGTCATAAAAATAACACGAAAAGTATAAATAAAGCAACCGATGAAATGGTTTCTGATGACAATAACACACAGCGAAGAACACGAGATGTAAAATCTATTTCACATAAAATAATCCTACACATACATCTTAAAAATAAACCACAAATAAGTTATTCACATAGCGTCTGCCGTAATATAATCAGCTGTTTATTAACCCTCGGATGCGAGCAACAAGTGTCCCGATCTCCGCTTGCATCCATCTCAAATCTAAAATTCCTGAACGGGAGTGCGTGAACGGTTAATTTAAAGTGGCCTGTGAGCGAATGCGACTGCGATCTGTATCGGGGAGCGAGTTTCAGTTTATCAGTTTCTAGCGGGAACGTCCGGCCGATTTGTGTGACGGTACCTGGAGTAGGCTGTAGCGGGTGGAGGGTTAAGGAGATTGAATATACGACGAGAATCGTGCCACTTTCCATTCGTTGACAGATTTTTTCTAAGAGTATTACGATCATTCTGATTCCGTTCAGTGCTTTCCTCAATAAGGGTTTGACAATTTATAAGTCAAAAAAATAATCTAGTTTTCCTAAGTAGGTAGGCACCTACTTGGTTGGTGACATCAAATGACAAGTATGGCCACCAACATTGCTACAGAAATAAGACAGCTGGTTCTGCCATCATTAAACCAATGTTGTCTGAGGCACTTTTGCCATTGAATAAGTAGAAGTTTGTTTTCAAAACTTTCCTCAAAACTATATGCCGAGAATTTTTTAAATATTGTAAATTAACATTACAACACACTTTACAACACAAATTTGTTCTAACTCCACGCTATAATCTCATAACTTTTACTCTCTCGTTATAAATAAAATTAAAATTGCAAAATTCTCAGCAATTTCACATATGGGCTGAGTCCAAGATCATCTTGAGACGTCTTTCCTCGCGTTATCTGGTCAATTTGACGTTACCCCAAGGCATTCAATGTTCTATATCAACATAATTTATGTTGTTATTACCAGTGATTAATGTTGTAATTTGCGATTTATTATATGCAGAAAATTATATATGTTAGGCTTGTAATTATCCGTTTAAACATAACGTGGTAAAAAATTACTTTTTGTGAGTAACCAAATGTCAAAGTTCAGATTTCAAAATTCGGTGCATTTGATTCTATTTGATTATGGGTTCTGCGTGGTTCTGCGTTAGCTTCATTGACTTATATATTATACTTTTGAAATCATTGGTTAGCTTTAATTCAAACAATCAAATACTTACTTTTTAATTTTGTTTGTTTAGTATGTAAATATTTTCATCACGTTAATCTTCTTCTTTTATCAGCAAGGATGATGCATCTTCTTCAATTGCTCCTTTCTCAAGGTTTGCATCTCATGTTCATCCGTAGTTTCCAAACAAAATTTCAGATGTATTCGTTTCTTAGGGTCATGCTTTTTATTTGGTCTGAGGGCTCATGTTACAGTGAACGTACATCGTGTATGCAACAGTTGCAAACGTTATGTAATGTACTAACAAAGCTATGTGCATTACTACCTAATATATGTAATGCATTTTGCAGTGTAATTAATTCATGGTTAACTCATAAAATGTTATTGGAATTGAGTCAGTGAAGATATCAAACGTCATATGGCGTTGACAGCCCTGACAGCCATTAGTGATCTATGGCCACTAACTAGCAAAAAGGTCTTATGTTGCTGATAAAACAAGTTCCCAGTCATATTAATTACACATTTCCTACTAGAACAGGTTGTGCACTCGTATTTATAGTAGACCTGTGCTCATACAAAGTTGGCTCCCAATTATCCAGGAGCTTCAACTCATTGCAGCATTATGATGAGCGATCCGCTCACGCACGTGCGACTGATTGACTCGAAGTGAATGGCGGAACGACTTCCAAGTATTTTGAAGTTGCAAAAACACTCGCGATATTGAAGCCATACAACCTTCAAGTGTGAATCAATTTGATTCCATCGGTTTTATTGATCGATCGACAATTTCACTGAATTATTCAATGGACACAAATACCGACATTCCGCGACCGCTCGTGGCAGACCAGGCAAAAACGCACCTCGCGAGGCACCCGAATATAATCGGCGGCAGACGTCGTGGGAGTGGTTCGGCGCTGGACATATTTCGAAGCAGGAGACGCTAGAAAAAAGCCAGCGTTTGGTGATGAGAATGTCATGTCCTCCGTTCCCAACGACATATTTGCGAGTCGGGACCGCGTTTTGTGATAATTACAGCGCATAACGCGGGCGGTGCGCGCGGAATGCGCGGCTCTGAGCTCACCGCCACGGATTTATAATGACGAGCGAGTGTCGCGGCCGCGCTGTCCTATCGACAGCGCAGCGCGCGGTAGAAAAACCGTGGCGTCCGCGGCATCCACGCGGGGCGGAGCGGTTCCCATGCGCGCCTGCACCCCCCGGCCCCGTGCACCCCCCGCCCCCGGGCACCGCACCGCCAAGACGCACCTTTTTTACCCGCTGCTAAACGACTAGCGAAATATCTGGAAATTGACATTCCTCTCATAATTCCAGAGGACGCATCCTTGGTCCGTCGAAATTTAATCAAGAATGCCTATGAAAATCGAGCGTCGACAGAGAGTGACGGGGCGTAATTACCTACGTTCGAATTCTGCATCGAATGGGTGTGCACTCTCGCTTTTTTGTCGCACGTCAATTATATAAATTGTTGGTGCAATAAATTTCGCTGTATCTCTGGGGACGGGTGGCGGGACGGGAATGCGGCGACGATACGGCTCGTCCCGTCGTCCCGCTCTGGGCCCAATTAGCATGGGATCGATAGGCGCGCCTGATGCCGATCTGCTGTCAACTGCACCGCATTGCGCAAGCACCGCGGTTATCTAATCTGAACTTAATGAATGCCACAATACTATCGCCGAACTGAAACTAGCGGTGAAATCAGGTGAACGTGCGTATTCGCTTGTGTTTGCAAAGCACTGCCAGAACCAAGTCTGAAGTAGAACGGATATTTTACCTTACATTTATGTAACTTCATTACATAGGTGTATTGAGAACTATAATAATAAAGTAGACGTTTGCAATGATTAGGTATCTATGATGGCCGTGATTGCTTTCTTCTTTAAAACGTGTCTTCAGTCTCATCTCTGCTCCTAGTTCCATACGTAGCAAGCATTACTAGTTTCCCAATCATCGCATAATGAGATTCTGTTTTACCACTGAGTAGTGACCGGCAAGACATACCAGCCTGCTGTGTTACACATTTATCCCAGAAGTTCTTCAGAAGTCAGTGGCGTAGCTATCGGAGGGCTGGGCGGTGCCTTGCACCGGGGCCCCCAAGCTCAGGGGGACCATCGGCCTCTCGGCGCAGACCTCGAACTGACCTAGCAAAAAATTTCTTCCACCTTCAAAACATAAATGTATTTAATAAATTATTTCTGTTGTTTTGTGTAAGATCAAGTCTTGTTGTGTTACCCACTTCAACCAATCGGCTGTTATGCGACCGATTTATGAATACTAGCTTAATATACTCTACTGAAATATTAGTAACTGCACTCCCTTTTTTGACAAAATTCCATAACCTTGACATCTTCTACAAAATATTGTTACGGTACTCATACACCCTAAACCATTTACATATGTAAGTATTTATGCTTTTTACTTGTTATAATAAAACCTTACCAGTTTAGATAGAGCTCTAAAACTTTTTTTGCACCATGTCCCTGTCGTGTATCTATGCCACTGTCGGAAGTTATAATATGTTATAAAGACTATAACTGAAAAATTTTCGAATACCTACTCAAACTATTAAACAAGAACTGCATTTTCCCGCTGCACCACTTTCTAAACCACATCAATAACAATATCCCACAACCAAAGCATAAACTAAAACCCATTTCTAACATAAATCTCCTATATTCACCTATAATTAAGTATTCTACTCATACGAAATCATCTCATCAAACTGATTGCAAAGTGACAATAACGTGCAGCATAATAGGCTATAGAAACTGACGCTTTGTCCGCTAATGGCTAATAGCCTTTAGCCGTTGTATAGCCGATGCGGTTTGCAATTATCATGGCCTCCGTACCGTGAAGCGGCAACAATCGGAACTAGATTATTAACATGTTGTATGACTGATGCAATTATAAGTTAGATAGAGTTTAGATTAGTCCAATAATTTGTATTAGACTCATACGAGGATACTGGAAAATGTACATATTTGAATTATACGTTGAACGATGCCGTGTGAGTTGAGTGATGACGTCCCTTAAAGTTTTCTTCAGACGATACACTTCATAATTCGGTTGGTAATCTTCTATTTATAATATAAAAGAAAGTCGGGTTAGTTACTCCATTTATAACTCAAGAACAACGGGACCAATTTTTGTGATCCTTGGTTTGTTGAATTTGTCTTCGCCCCCAATAACAGAGTAACTATTAAAAAAGGGAAAAACTCACAAAAAAAAATATTTTGTCAGACATTTTGTATGGAGCAGCTTTTTTATGATATTTCGAGAACGGATTAACTGATTTCGATAGCGGTGCAAAGTAGCCGGGGCAGAGCTAGTTTATGATAAAGATGTAGGAAAAATTAATTCTACATCGATCTAAAATTGGGCCGGAATGATGTTGTTCATCATTTCGCATGATCGACTGCAATGTTAAAGTCTGTTCCTCTGTATCTGTTACTAATTTAGAAAAATAAGGCCACCTGTCTTTCAATGATTCTATTCTTGAAAATAACTACGAATACCTTACCTGCGTTATTTAAAATTTTCTATCAATGGAGTGACGAAATCACAATATGTTTTTTCTTCTCCGATGAAGCTAAGAAAACACAAAAAAAGAACAAGCGAAGAACAAGATTATGTAAGACTAGATATTACATTGAAGCTTTTTATCAGCTAAGAAAAATGCATTGAAATTGCAAACGCGACACTAAACTGGAATAAAATTCTCAATTTAACCGACGCAATACTTAAAAACAATATATGTACATTCAATCTATATTCATTGAATCGCGTCCTACAATAAAATTACACCCATCCTACAATGAAACTACATCCATTACAAAGTCTATCAAGAAGAACCCAATCTTATTGTAACTTCAACACCTGAACAAAAACATTGGCATTCTGTTGATGTCCAACGAATATTCAATGGATGTCTGCCGCAGCGATTTTCACATTATTCATGCCGACTGAATATTCATCCGACATAAGTTGACCTGGCCATTAATTGTTACAGCCAAGCCTGTTAGCATAGGACACACTGGTGATGAAATTGACAAACTGGTGATTGGTAACATGCTTGTATAGTAGAACAGTGGTTGGTGGGGTTCCATCAGTTTCATAATTATATACCACACAATCAATGTTGTTTTCTTTATCAAAATCTTAATCATCATTTGCATCATCGATGTCAACTATGTTCAATTTAGGCACAATTAGAAAAAAAATTCTAATAAATCCTATTAATATTATAAATGTGAAAGTTTGTGAAGATGTTTGGATGTTTGTTACTCAATCACGCGTAAACCGTTGAACAGATTTGGATGAAAATTAGCACATGCATAGATCATTTCCTGGATTAACACATAGGATACTTTTTATCCCGATATTTCCACAGGATCGAAACTTACGCAGGTGAAACCGCGTGGCGCTGCTAGTCTTTCATATTTCTTCGTCGCTTTCAGATTTTTTCAGATACACATTTTGTGTCTTACTACGTACGTAGGTGATATAAAAATTCCCAAAGGAAAGCTATACTTGCTTTTCCTTTAGAATTTTCATGTCATCATACAAAATTTTCCATATCCACCGAGCAAGTTGGTTCTAAAACCCGAAGAACAATCTCTCATTGTATCCCACCCAAATGTTTTATGGATGGGACCTTCGATTTGTGAAGCTCATCGTCTTTTATTACATGGCTCTTGTGAATATTGATTTTTGGGTCAACAGCTTCACTTTGTATGATTTGTTCGCCTTTATGTCGTTTAGCATTTTATTTCTATGCCCTACGATGACCAAAACTAATGTGTACGGTGATAAAACGACCGGCAAACGCGAAAATGACTAGTATTGTTTAGCAATGTGTGTGTCATATTAAATATGCATTGTTTATGTTGATAAAATCTGTTATTACAATAGAGTGTTTGTTTTCATTATTGAGTGCAAGCTGTAGGGTATAAAACTAATATAGCTGTTGACATTAATGTTCATTTACAATATGCTTGATAAAGTTAGAGTTTATACTTATCAATCTATTATGTTTGGTACTTATGGTACAGAAAATAACTCAGGCCCGAAACGCGTCTTATTGGCTGTTATTGGTTTGTCTTCTTACAATATACTCTTACTCAGTGTTTTGCTTTGTCAACAGACACTAGGGAGACGGGGTTCGTGAACGCAATCACAGCGGCTGGCGTGACGTACTCCATCACCCGAGCATGCACCGCGGGATCCCTGCTCGAATGCTCTTGTGAAAAGGTTTGACATTTGTCTTCCTAACAGTTCCGTATGCTTATGATACAAAGTTGAGCAACAATTGCAGTTGCTACATCAAATGTTGTTGGGAAACTTTTGTCCATTTAGACATACATTGAAAAAAAAAAGAGATAAAAAACACAATTGACAACATTTCAAAGGCTCCTAAAACAAAAATAATGTCTTATTTTTTCTATCCTGAGTTCGAATACACAGTTTTTACCGAATAATTTCGAAGTACAGTAATGAAAATGGAGACTAGAAATAAAAAACAAAATTTGGTTAAAAATATACAGGGCTGTGACAAACAGAGGGACGAACGGATGGACAGACGGCTTAGTAATAAAGTTTCTTTATTTATTTAATCATTTGTTTTACTCAGGGAGCACCAAAACCGCGTCGCGGACGTGAATCCGTCACGCTCCCCCCCTCTCAAGTGCCAACAGAGAGGTGGCAATGGGGGGGATGCAGTGACAATGTACGCTTTGGCCTCAAGAAGTCCAGGGAATTTATGGACAGCCGCTACAGAAAACGAAGCGACATCAAAACACTCATCAAACTTCATAACCATAATGCTGGGAGGTTGGTTAGTAAGAATTTTCTACTGGGAGTCAAGTTATGAGCTCATAAATTATACAGTAAATAACTACATAGGCACCGCTTTTAGAAAAAAAAATCGTATTTGTGTTAAGATTACTTTAGTTACTTACTCAAATTCAAAGCCAATCCTGCTTTCAATAAAATTGAAGATGACAATCGATTAAGCAGGCAGAGGTAGAAACGGTTGCTCCATGCTGAAAAGTATTGGTACTCAACTTCTTCCAGGTAGACTGGAAGTCGACCTCAACATAGTTGAGAAAATACTAGGTAGACGAGAGAGAACGACAAACGACGTAAATCACTGCATTTGTCCAAAAATATAGATGTATTATGCCAAGTCGCTACTTTAGCTAGTTTGACCATTTATTATTTCAGGATTTTTTCCACATATAACAGTAACACCATCTGTGGCCATAAATAATTTCTTCTGTCGATAGGCAATCAAGAACAATATGAAGATGGAATGCAAGTGCCACGGGCTGTCGGGTTCTTGCACGCTCAGGACTTGCTGGTGGAGGATGCCGACCTTCAGGGAGGTCGGCGATAGACTGCGGGACAGATTTGAAGGAGCTGCGAAGGTGAGCTGATATAATAATCATCATTCAGCCGATATACGTCTACTGATGGACATAGGTCTACCAAGCATTGTCATAAATCGACGTCCTATGCTTGTTGCATTCAGCATATTCCCACGAACTTCACAAGGACCCACCTTGACAAGCCGGCAGAATACTTACAATTATATAGCGAGAACAGATTGTATTTTTACTCCATCATTGATCAAGTAGAATATAAGTAATTGAAAATACAGTCTAGCTTCAGAACATCCTCCAGTCCCATATAATAATAATAGTCCTCCAGACCGTATTTCGGCATTGGCGGCTGAATCTCAACAGAGACTAGCCTGCGGTGCGGGAAATATTACCGAGCACAAGCGTGTGCACAACACAGATGAACTCTCTCTTCCCTCATTCTCATAGTACCTCATCTCAGAAAGCACGTTAAGCCGTTGGTCCTGCGCCTGATCTCCCTCCGGTCGTGTTGAATCTCATATAATAATAGAAGTAAGTACATTTTGAAATTTTGTCGACAGGTAATCGCCAGCAATGACGGTGACAGTTTTATGCCAGAAAGTCCGAGTATCAAGAAACCTGGCAAGAAAGACATCATCTACTCTGAAGAGTCACCAGACTTCTGCTCAGCTAACATGAAGACTGGCTCCCTAGGAACCCTGGGCCGTCAGTGCAACATCAGCTCAGCGGGAACAGATAGTTGTGATCAATTATGCTGCAGACGAGGTTACAAAGAAACCTCGGTCAAAGAAACTGAAAACTGCAACTGCCAATTCAAATGGTGTTGCGAAGTAATATGTGAAACATGCTACGTGAAACGAAATATACAAACATGCTTATAATGTGATAGACGATATAATAAATGTTTAATATTAAAATTTATTTGTGCATTTATTTATTGCCTTTCAACGTTTTATTGTGTACAGCTTTTCTTCTGTGCTCGTCTCCTGTTTGATAATCTGATAGATATGACAGTAGGTCAATTTTATATGTTTTATGTTTTCCTTTCGCTGGGTGGGATTTAAGGTCCATTTTTATGTTAGCTGGTAGCTCTTCAGCATGATTGTGGTTGGCTTCATCACTTCTATCTTCGGATCCTGTATGTTCTAATGACTTACTAGCACCTCCTTCCTCAGTATCTTTTTCATGGTTCCTATCTTCCTTGCTCCTATCTTCATGGTTCTTATCTTCAGAGACGCTATCTCCATGGAGCTCATGTTTATGTTGTTCTTTTTCATGATGTTCCTCTGGCAGACCAAGATATTTGTTTGGTTTCTTTCTTGGTTTAGGCCCCAGATAATCGATAGTTGGTCTTGGATATCGATTGAAATTATGACCTTTTCGGAAAAGTTTATCACATTCAGGAACTTTATTCTCTTTTTTCATGACAATGTAGTTGTAGAGCATTCTTAATTTTTTAAGGTCGCTTAAAGTAAATCCGACATTCTCTTCCAAGAAAGAAATACTGTGTGGATCCTGTAAGTATGCTGGTTGTTTATATTAGAGTACTCATATATTTCTTTACAAAGGAGACGCGAGTATCTATTAAACTGACTAGAATAAATAAATTGATAGTAGGCATTGTTTTTGTCTCACTCATGATACGGCAATATTACTATGATATTAATAGAAAATATTTAAATAATTATGCGGTCTATACCAAAATCAGACTATAACGTTCCCACTGCTGTGAAATAGGCCTCCTCTCTGTGAAAGGGAGTGGGCCCAGTGCGGATTAGTGGTTATCACATGTCTTCGAATTTCTCGGTTCTAGGACATGATGGTTTCCTCACGATGTTTTCCATCACCGTTTTGACAGCAGTCGTGATGAAATAAACAACACCAAGTAAAGCGCCTGCTTGGGGTTCGGCCCCACAACCTACAACTCGTAAGTCGCAGCCGTTACCACTAAGCCATCACTGATTGGCAAAAGTATCACCCACAGATATAGATAGACCTAGATAACGCAAGTATCACGATCTGTATGAAAACCAAGCGTGCCATTTTTTGACTACCTACTATGACGACACAAGCACTCTTTAGTGATGGAAAAATCAAATCGATTCAAAGACGCCGCCGCGGCCGTGTGCGGCATCCGTCTTGCCCTACCGTCGGGGCCACGCTCACATAGCCGGCAGTACACAGGACTTTGCGCGAAAGTGGCAGCTTACGATTTTTGTACGTAAGCTGGTGCGATTTTTGGCACGCGAAGTATTCGCTCTTGCGTTATCTAGGTGTATCAATATCTGTGATATCAAACGTAGTAAAATTATAAGAAATACCTACATAATTAATAAAAATCAGAAAAGGTCGCTGATGAAATGATTCTTACCCGAAATTCAATGGTCGCACGTCCGGTTGCTGAATGTTTGTGATGGTGGAAATGACCAGCACTGGCGAAGTCGTACTTGACATCATGAAACAACCAACTATCGTCACTCAGCTTGTGGAATAAGTATCTTTTCTCTGAAATAATAAAAAATGAAAGTATTGATATTACCGCTCGACATAGTGATAGTTATTATCTTGCCTGTAATCCCAAAAGAGGGTAAAGTAAAATTTCATTTATTTTCCACACTAATCAAACACAGTACAGTACAGACATTATTAAAATATGGAGTGGATTGCAGCCTAAACTAGGGCAGCCCTGTATTTCAGGACTCCAGGTCTTCCACCCGCGGCGAGTAAGTTGGTACAATTATTAATGAATGACAACTAGAGGTGTAATTAATATACAATATTGTGTGTTGTGAGTGTTTTCGGGAAAAATAAAATGCACACTTAGCAGTAGCTTGCTTGCAGTAGCACACTTTTTCAGAAATCATCAACATAAGATTAGTTCCACTATCTGTCAAGAGATGGCGCTGACCTAAAACTGCAATATTGTACACCGCAGCGTGCAGTGTTAAAATTCTTTGACGAATATAGGCCTCACCTATGAAAATTTAAAAACATGGTGGTACGGAAACCTCGGTGCGAGAGTCCGACTCGCTCTTGCCCGGTTTTTTTAGATATTATACAGCATCAGACTTTACTAAAGGTTCACTTGACTTTGATTTACCAAACCACTATTGAATTTTAGTACTATACAGAAGAAAAAATAACCAGTGCGCAAACTGAAACTTTTCGTCGTAGAAAATTTTCATCACCTATAAAAAAAATTGTCCGCGTAGTTATTGCACTTTTTTATGAAACAGATTTTTTTTTATTGATAACCGCGATACATTTCTACGCGAGGGGTCTAGAATCATATGCAGAATTCATGATTACAGATTGCGCACTAGGTAAAAAAAATTCTGTACTTAACTTTGTTTTAAACTGATAGGTACTGTTAGATTAACAATTTCTCCCTCTTTTTGATACAAAAATGTGGTCTAGTACGTTACCCGGAATGATATTTTCTTCTATAACCTTGATATATTGGTCTCGATCCGGCGAATTGTGCTGGGGTGGTACTCCAACTATTGACAGCACTGCCTCCGCTAGCTCTCCTCCCGCCCAAATACAATCGTATCCCAGATTTACATGCTTTAATTATAAGAAAATACATTCATTTTTATTGTGTAGGTGAAGTGTGTACATACATACATATCAGTAGGGCAAAGGCCGTCCTTCCCTCTTTCCACTTTTTCCGGTCTACTGCGATTGTAGGCTAATCCTGGAGTCCAGCTCATCCCGCCATTTCTGTCTAGGCCTGCCGCGCAGTCGTTTCCTGCCATTGGGGATCCACTGAGTGATGGCTTTTGCACATTGCTGCTCCGACAAGCGACAGATTTGACCAGCCCAGTTTCACTTTAGTCCAGAAGCTGTGCGGCCAGCGTCCGATATTTGTGTTTTGGAACGAAGTATAGAGTTCTTAATGCGGTCTCTGTGTTTGACATTCAAGTCAAATGTAAATTTTGGAGAGAAACAACTTACTTCTTTTAAGCCAACGAGCTTTATCTTCGACCACTAATCATGACTATCAGGGGATAGGATGGTAGAAAAGTGAGTACAGTGTCGTTGCCAGTTGCTACCCAAAAGCAACCTTATTGCAACGACAATAAAGATCCAAAATCATAGGTAAAATAACTTTGAATGGGCTGTATAAGCCCAGTAAAAAAGTATGGCAATTAATGGTAGGAAAAGACGAATACTTATAAAACTTTTTATTACCTACATCTTTTTATAGATAAGGTTTAGCATTAAATTAGTATCTGATTGGAAAGCTATTTGGGTAAATAGCCTTTGAGGCCTTGTCACAGCAAAAACCGACCAAGATGGCCAGGCCTTGTCACAGCAAAAACCGACCAAGATAGCCAGAGACCAATGAAGCCAGTCAAAAAACCCTTCATATATTACCTACTAAAATAAATAGGTCCGCAATCTACTCCAAATAACAATCACCAATATCAGCTAAGAGGCATCCACTGCTGGACATAAGCATCGCCACGTAGACCGGTCCTGTATCCTAATTGCGTAACACACTATAAATCACAATTTGAATCATTTTTGAAGAATATTGGTAATCCATTGCTTTGTATGTTGGAAAAATTTGTCTGCTCAACAACGTAAAAACCGCAATGAATGTTATTTAACTGTCAAAATGAAAGCCGTTCCTACTGATACTGTGTTATGTAACTACCCCGCTGTGCTATCCGCATCCCCTAAAAAATATATCACACAAATACTTACCTGAACTCCTTCATTGGTGAAGTTCAGAATAGAATGATCAGAACAGCCCAGTTGACCTCGACGGTTGACGAAGAACACCCATCTGGTCTTATCATCTTTCGGTGGAGTTGGCATCTCCAAGAAACTAAGCCTGGTCTGTCTTTGAACAGCATTGAGGAACGTACGGATACGATCGCGAAGAACTTTGTCTGTAAAATGGAGATGGAATATATGGAATTGGTAACTCGAAGTAAAGTAAAAGAAACTTATAATCCAGAATCACATGAAACAGTTAATATAGTATTGCACTTTTTTTTTAATTCCATGTTTTTCGATATTATAGGATATCCGGACGAATAGTGCGCCAAATAAGTTGCCGAAACAATGATCCTTTTATTAACGTCAGAAAATCAATTCCGAATATTCGTGGTAAATAACAAATGCACCCGAACAACTTGTTTATGTGTTCGTAATCGTGTGAATGGTTCGAACACAGGATCTATGACGTCACCATTTTCAGAACCAAGTAAATTATTTAAAGAAGTAGGTATACAAGGTATGAAAATACACATCACATAGCCATCAACTACGCATTCTGTAAGTACAGACGCCAACACATCAACCTACTACAATCTGACAAATTTCTTTAATAGATTTTCAACTTTATCGCTATAGCTTAAGGTTCAAAGTTGTTTAGGAAAATTTGACAGTTTTGGGTAGCTTGATGTGGTGGCGTCTGTACATCAAACTGAGTAACATTCAATTAATCAACCAATCAACTGAGCCTATCACAGTCCACTGCTGGATATAGGCCTGTCCTAGTCTGTGCCACGAAACCCTGTCCTCCGCCTTCCACATGCAGTCTACTCCAGCCACCCTTTAGGTCGTCCGTCCATCTAGCTGGGGGGCGTCCCACACTACGCTTGCCGATACGCGGCTTCCACTCCAGGACTCGTCTGCTCCACCAGCCATCGGTCCTTCGACAGACATGACCAGCCCACTGCCACTTCAGTTTGTTTGAGTAACATTGCATAAACATACATAATTGTTGGGAAACTACTATTATTTTTGGTGTAAATATTTGAAGTTTGCGGTAGTGTGCTATGTAACACACGCAAAACATTGTGCTTATGGATGCATGCAACGGTACAGAGGTCGTCGGGGTACTAAAAGTAGTATTGTTATATTAAAAACTTGTTTCCATAAAAAAAAACTTCAGTAAAAGTTGGAATTTTGACCGTCATTGTCTTCGTAACAGAAAGTTCCCAGGTATGGTCCAGTACAAAACAATTATCACAATGACGGAGAATACAAGTGACTATCGGCTTCGTTAAGCGTCTTTTCGTGTTGTATTTCTAATTTCTCACGTTTATATGATCATCATCATCATCATCATCATCATTTCAGCCAAAAGACGTCCACTGCTGGATATAGGCTTTCCCCAAGCACCTCCACTTCAACCAGTTCTGTGCTTCTCGCATCTAACGGGTACCTGCGGCCTTCACAAGGTCGTCAGACCATCTTGTGGGAGGCCTTCCAACACTACGTCTTCTGGAACGCGGTCGCCACTCCAGAACCTTTCGGCCCCATCGGTTCCGCGAGCATTGTGCCCTGCCCACTGCCACTTAAGTTGCTATCACTTTATATGATATTATACGCCAAAAGTTACATGTATTATCAGTGTCGTTTGAAGATTAGCAATACTTACCATTAAAAGAAACAACATCAATATAGTAAGGTATGATTCCTTTAGGCCACAGTTTAAACTTTCTGATTTCATCGTCACTTAAATCAAAACCTGCTTCTTTGTCAACGAGCAGATTTTCATACGCATTATTTCTGACTATGTTGGACGACTGATCAGGCCCGAATTTTACGTTAACGTCTAAAACGTCTTCTGGTGATCTTTTGACAGCGTGGAAGTAATCTTGCTGTTTGGGAGCCGTGGGACGGATTCCTAAACCAAAGATTGTGGTGAGTAAATATAAATAACATTTAGCTTATAATTTTTCCAGTGTTGGTATTCAGACTTCTTGTCCGTGGGCCTTATGTAATCTACGAGCGTGCCATGTCTGTTCTTGGAAGTCATGCAAATTCCTGTTTCTTACCGATCGAAATTGGTTAGGAACGAAGACAAATTCATGTCATCAATTTGGGAGCTTATATAAGCATTATAGGAAATGCTTCAACATACTCAGTAGACAAACAGGTGGTAATTCTCTAGGGTCTCGTACCCAAAGGTTAAAATGGGACCCTATTACTAAGACTCCACTGTCCGTCTGTCCGTCTGTCACCAGGCTGTATCTCATGAGCCGTGATAGCTAGACAGTTGAAATTTTCACAGATGATGTATTTCTGTTGCCGCTATAATAACAAAAAATACTAAAAACAGAATAAAATAAATATTTAAGGGGGCTCCCATAGAACAAACGTTTTTTCGGCGTTTTTGCCTTGCGGTACGGAACCCTTCGTGTGCGAGTCTGACTCGCACTTGGCCAGTTTTTTATTGCTAACTAGTATTTTGGCAGAGTAGATGACGTTGCTGCGTCAGCTTATCCACATAGCTCCCGGAATCGCAATTTACGACACCGGCAGCCATAAGGTCATTGTGCCTGCGACCTAGGAGTGGAATACCCCCCGTTGACTATAGTATATAGGTGTATATATACAACCTGGGAGTTTTCAAGTGTCAAGTGACTAGGTGACTTCTAGGCATGCGTTCACCAGCATCGGCCGGAGCATCGCGTACAACTAGGTCAGAAGTTGTTCAAAAGCAAAGCCATCAAAAATACAAATATAAATGCATTTACCAATGTTAAAAACGTCTCTAATGCTTTAGCCCAAAACTCGAACTCCCGAAATCGAATAGAAGCTATTTCGGCAATTAACACAGTCTATTGCAGTCCACTGCTGCAAATAGGCCTCTCCCAGGCTGCGACACAACCACAACCCCCAGTTGCCCCAGTCCTTTGCCTTCTGCATCTGTCAATCTGTCTCAGAGTCCCAGCTAAACCTCTTTAGGTCGTCGGTCCACCTAGCTGTGGGCGTCACACGCCACGCTCGCCGATACGCGATCTCCACTCGAGGACTCGTCTGCTCCACCGGCCATCGGTCCTTCGACAAACATGGCCAGCCCACTGCCACTTCAGTTTGGTTACTCTGCAAGATATGCCAGTAACTCCGGTCCTTTTCCGGATAAGTTATTATATGCACAGTTTAGGGTATAATAATAATACCACTTTATCCATCCCCATAAGGGATAAAGTGGTATAAAGTGATTCTGGATTGCGTTATTTCGGGATACCGTTATTCGGAATTTCGAGTTTCGTTTTAGCGTATAAGAGTCATGAAAACCTATCGATGTTACCGATTTAAGAGTTTTAAACTCTAAAACAATTACTCACGTCTTGGGCACATAAGAAATACAATAAAAAATAAACTTGAACATTTCACTAAACGTCGCCGAAGCATACTTATGTGTAAAATAAATAAAATTACAGGCACTGATTTTATAGTATAAATCCAATAAGGCATTTCGATAAGAATTATTCGATTTTTATGAATAATTCAGCAATTTGTCGTTTCCTCTGTGTGTTTCAGTGGCTTACGTAATACTATATATTTATATGCACGTTAGCCTCTTTGCCTGGTCAGCGGGATTATCCGAAAGGGTTACCGCTGGCCCGGAACATAAAGGGCTAAAGAAGGAACACGGGTGGGTTTTAGTCAGTAAGAGTCTGACACTCCCTTCCGCTCCACCCAGAGCGGGAGGGAGATTATTTTCTCAGGGTATAACATTAAGTAACTTTTAAAACGCTCACAGAGAAGAAACGATATCTAACCTATTACATATTATGTGCATCTATTTAACCCAAAAATGATTCACAACAGAGGAATAACATTCACACGGCCGAAGTCCGTTTGCATGAAAAATTATTCACGCTATTTCAGATTCAGCCGCGCCGTTCGTATCTCTTATGACAGATTTCTCTGCTCATAAACATAAATTTTCCAGCGGGGTCGATACTCGTGGGAACCCACCTCGGGGCGAACTCGACCACCAGCACTCAACGACTTTTCACTTTCTTAACCCAAAATCAACCGAAATTAAACTTTAACACCAACTTCATAAAGTGCAATTTGGACACAGCAAGAGTGGCTGCTAGAAAATAAAGCTGTTTCAGAAAATTGCACGCTATCAAAACTACAACGGTTGCGTTCGCAATAAAACAAAATGGTGAAGGCTTTGCAGGGTTGGCATTTCAATTGTGTGATGATGAAACTTGACACGGATTTAAAAATTTGTATTACATTTTTGTTAGGATATAATTTTACATGGCTCACCTCAATCTTCTTTACATTACTGAAAATGCGCTTCAGCACTCTATCATGTGCACCTTTCAAATGCTAAGACCACGAGTTACATACAACATGGTTTTCAAATAAATCAATTCGTCTGGCAAAGGAATTACTGATACAAATCCTCTCCATTAGTACCAAAGGAATGAGGAACATAGACATCCCTATGTGACAGTTGCATAAATAAATGCGCGCGCATAAATTTCAAAATAAGAACATCGTTTATCGAGGAGACATCTTTGGGGATGTATTATGCTATATATCGAAATTAATGCTTTTAACATCGACTTACTTTATAATAGGAGAGAGGGAGACAGAAGATGGATTGGAGCGATGTAAACGTTGATAATAAAGGTCTAATAAAGATGTTCTTGTCTTGTACATTTTGTAACTGTATTGCATAATGCGCCTCGTATTGTGGGCTCGGGTTGAGTAATATTTTAAGGAAAGCAATGACGGGAGACGTAATGGGTACTATTATAAGTTTATACTTTACGATGCATATTAAATCAAAACCATAATTAACGATGAAAACCATTAAATTATGAAATATATTTTCAGGTACTTATACGTTTATTTTCTGAGTAGGTAATTATATTTTATATTTTGTGGAACCTTTATCATTTAAGTTTTTGCTAGGAATAAGCAAGGCAAAGACATTTCAAGTAAATATTAATGGAAAAGTTTCAGTGAAACAAGGCAGTTCAAGGTTTTTGATCAATTTAATATTTTTAGTAACAACTAATCAATATTTAATTATAAATAGATACTGCTAATGTACAACCAATATTACAATAAATTGTGTCAACCCCCAAAAGGCGGTCACTGGACGAAATATATTTCAAAAAGGTACATTTATTATACAAATAATAAGATTTGAGATTCAGTTAAGTTCAGCTGATTTCAATTGTATTTTTACCTAATATTAACAATTTAAAATGATACATTCACATAAATAACTTAAAATAATGAATAAAGACAATATTTACATGCGTAAAAAATGATTTCACAATGACAAAATGACAATAATTCGATTAGACAGAATAATAATTTTGATTAAAACCGGCAATAGCTGTCAGGTGTAAAAGGTTAAAAAAATGGCACCAATTCGATTTTCGAAATTCATAACGGTTTCGGTTTTAAATTACGTTAAAATACTTTTTTATCACAATAGCTATAATGCTAAAATTCAAAACAATGGCTTTAATAGATCCAGTCATGGATATTATAACTACGAAAATTAAAAAAAAACTTCAGTCTTTTAAATCCGATGCGGTATCAGTTCCTCAGACTCTGTCATTGAATTCCGAAACATTTTTAAAAGTTACCTATGCACAGAGATCCGATTATTAAGCGTTTTTTTTATAACAATACATTGATAAGTACTCGAATACCTGTTTTAAATAATACCGATTGTTTTAACATCGGATTTTTTTACTAAAACTAACACATTATTTTACTTTAATACATTCATTTATATTAAAGTAAAATAAAATAAATTAAAACAAGTTTTTAATAAATATTTTATGTAAGTAAAAACATACTTGACGAGTTAGTATGCTCAGTGCATTTTATTATACAAAATAATTAAGCTCAGTAGGATTAACCTACCTATATATACCTACTTACTGGCTATACTAAGTTTATATCACATATGAAATATCATTCAAGTTGATATAATTACTTGTATGATCAATAACGCTTCCACTTTTAAGTACTGGCAAACTATCAAATTTGGAATGTCAAACTATCTGTCATCGAAATGAATCCAAAAGAAAAGAGATTTTGTCAAAAGATTGTCAATGTTATTTCAAAATGTTATTCAAAGTTAGTGAGTTATGTTAGTCCAAACGGTTATGTTATGAAGGTTCGAATATAAACTCGCCAAGTGAATAGGTTCACGATGCTGTCCAATTACAGTAATATATTTATAAAAGCGTTGAAGTACAACGTACTATTTGTAGTAACACATGCATTTAAGAACACTAAGAACGGTTGGTGGAACGAGCATCACTGCACCTGTATAAAATGTGTAACGAGTGTCAGCCGAGTTCGCGTGCAACACTATCTCCGTGCATCGGACGCAACACGCATACAATATTATACGTATAATACTGATTATTTAATTCGTTTAATATTTAATTAAAATTCTCCAGAGCGTTTATCTCGTAATGTGGGACACTTTTACGATGGCGCTACTTACTGACTGATAAGGGCCCAACGCTACCTCCGCCACTGAACACCCAAGAAGACACTTTATGCAAATGCCATTAAGCCACAAATTCCATTAGCCGGGTTAATTATAATATAAAATTATAATGACAAGATAATTTCGCTGTTGAATCTCAAAACAGTTATGCGAGCATGCACCCAACACGGACGTCCATAAAATAGAAAGTATTTATAAAACTCAAATGATTATTGCCGCTGTTATAATAATTGCAAATAACTTCTTAGAAAAACCTGAGTATAACTTTGGAATGATATTAAGAAATATCATTTAAAGTCTCGTACATTTCATTTTGCGTACGTGTCTCCTTGGGCTATTCAGTCGAGTATGTATGATATCTACGAATAAATAAATTACACAGTTGACCGCGTAAGGAAACCAATAAGTCCAATTTAGAATAAATACAAAATGAGTCGGTGATAGAAATAAATCGTCTGTAAACTGGTCTCATTAATTTCCAAACGACGGTGTCCAAAAAAATAAAGTTACTAGATCACATGTTCGCACTTAATAGTCAAATAAATTAACCGAACGAGTAGCTCACTTTAATTTTACGCCGGATCAATTATCATGTATAAAAGAAGAAATAAACAGTGATAGAGAAACTATTTACATAAGTCAACATGATATACGATTTCGACGACTTGGATAGATGAAAAAGTGAAGTGATTATATACAAGGTCCGTTATCTGCCTCCGAATAAGAAAACAGGTCCACTCTCGAGTCTGAGTCACAATCACATCTGTCCGACACTAAAGTTTCTCTCATTGATCACTTCGTCATCAGCGTCCGAGTCTATAAACACGTGTGTACCACTTTTTCTGTACGACAAAGTTTGCACTTGACCTCGCAGCACCAGTGGAAGGTGCAGTTACATCGCTCCACCACGAACATGGTCTCGGTTCGGTACCCTCGGCCGCAGCACATGAGGTCGCAGCCGTCCACTCCGATACTCGTGTCATTGCAGGCGCGCCCGTGTGTTCCGGGGATGCCCAGTCTCGGGTTCTTTTCGCAGAAACCCGGCGATGACTCCAAGTAAACCAAGTCTTTCGCCCCCGGCGATTTATGGTCTGGATTGTGAGGCCGCAGTTGGAATCGATATCGGTCTCTCCGCGGCACTCTGTGCGGCGCCGCTTCGTTCCGCTGCGCAGGCGGCTCCAGGTCAGTGTTTGGCATCATGACCCGCGATGCGCCGTCGAAGCGGTCTTTCAGCGAGTCGCCCACAGAGCGGAAGTTTGGCAGCCTCATCCAGCAGGTCTTGACGGTGCATGAGCCCGACATGCCGTGACACTTACATTCCTGCCGCATCTCCGTTTGCACATGCTGCGAACAAAACAACACAATCAACATCTCGTGCTTTAATTTATTCTATCATGGGGAGGCCTATAATGATGTCCAAATATCTTTAAATTCCACCGATAAGCTTCGATACAGTGTGATCGATGATCTTTTAAGCGTACTCCATCGATCGCATCTCACGATCGAGCAAATTGTTACAAATCGTGAAGAGGTGGGCCGGTCGTCACCGCGCGTGGACCGATCATAAATCATACTCTAGGGACATTCATCATTCTTAGAAGGTAGATAAATGACGCGAGGATGGGAGACAGTAAATATTTTCCTATCTCGGAGCGCAGGCGCTTCGTAGAACGTCGTCGACGGTATTTATTCATTGACATGTAGATGGCCGCGTATGTTATACAGTCTAGTGTCCAAATATGTGTTAAACAATCGATGGAATGTTGTGAATATTCATCAGGTGGACACCCAGTGCGTCTGTCGTGACAGGAATTAAGCGCTTCTGTTAATGACGCGTCTGGGTGGCTCGGGGCGCCCGACGTCCCTTTTTGATGAATTTTGGGAAGGAGCGGACAGTGGATATGCAAATGTGGGTGTGCGGTGGGAGGGAGATGCGCGAGCGCAACGAATGAGTGCCTGTTGCGCAGTCGTCGCGCGCTGGGCCGCGCCGCCCGACGCATAATTAATATTACACAACGCGACATGTCAAGTGGCGGACGATCGATCGTCATCCATGATGGTAATGTAAACACGGCGCGATGACAATGACCGTCATTGGCGATAACTGATTGTTTTATGGATGTTTATAAGGTGCTACTGTCGAGTGGCGATTGGATAAGCTTAGTGACAGGAGTGTTCGACACTTACCGATCGGCCGGCCTCGTTGTTGTGTAGGTTCATTTTTTCTCTCAGGGTTTTGCCTCTTTCGCCGGTGTCGACAAATTCTCGGCTGAATCGGAAGCCGAAGCCGATGTTGTCGCTGCAGCCCCCCCATTTCCAGACGCGCACGTTGGCGGCGGCGGCGGCACGGGTGCGGTGCGGCACTCGGTCGATGTGCGAATAGTCGCACGTGCACGATTCTATGGAGCCTTCTGCGCACGCGCGCGCCACCGCGTGCGTCACGCCCGCGCTGGTGATCGCGTAGATGAACGCTGTTTCGCGGCAACCTGGTGACAATAGAAATGTTGTTTCATTAATTTATGCTAATTTATGAAGAAAGGAAAAGTAGTTCTACAACCTATAACTTAAAATATATTTAAGAGACTGGAATGCCTCTAATATGTAGATTTAGGACATGAAATCAGGTGGCACAAAGACTATCTAGATAATCATTTAGATTAAACTCGTTGATTAAAAATAGCATACTTTTATACCTACGTTATTAAGTTAGGCAGTTAGGTACCTACACATATTTCACTTTGGCATGTTTGGTATTCGTATAATTAATTCATCCCAACTGCAGAGGGGTCCATATTTTAATCAAATTTTATTATTGCTCCGGGTATGGGGATAAAAAAATTCGAAGTTTTAAAATATTTTAGGTATTATAATTTAAACACGCAAAACATTTTGGCTCATCAAGCAATTGCAGTCCGAGGGTTTGGATTGGCTTTGCTCTTTTAATCGTATTATTTTATTGACATTTTTAATTTGTTGACAGAATCAAAATCCTTTTCGAGAGCAATGGGCACATTAGTTTTTTTAATTTCCTTCGTAAAATTCTATCTCAAGTTTCGACCTGTCTGGTAATTTTAGTCTTGATAATTTAAGAGCGTGGGCTTAAACTTTTAAATTCTAAATGCGACGGTCCTAAACAGGGCGAGACGTGTAATCAAAGTAAGCTGAATATTCCGGATAATCACTGTGTTTGGAATTATCAAGTAAGGTTATAATCGTTTAAAAGCAACAAGATCATTAAGTTTATATTCACACAATAAAAACTTGAGCAATGATTGCATCGCGTTCATTCATCCCGTTCGGACGAATATATAAATCGATGCTCGCATCCCGTATCGAATACTATAAATAATTAATGGCCCGGCATTAGAATCAAATACTCATAAAATACAATTAAAAGAGAGAGAGGGTATATCTCTGAGATTGAAAATAAAAGAACTGCCTCTTACCTACCCGAGAGATTATAAATTTGATCATTACAAGTGGTACGGCGCGCGCATCGAATTCTCTCTCTTAATATCGATTTAATAGCTCTTGTACTTTAACGATTAATACCGAGCCTTTGTCTACGCGACCTCGGCTCCACAATGAGACGATGTTATTAACCGAACGGGACCCTAGTGACGTAACCCGTTCTCCATACGACATCATTAAAACATTCGATTATAACTTTTAATGAATCATAACACCCAGAACATGATTTTGGAGGACGTCTATATCGCGGTGGTCCTGCACAGACTTGATCTCGTAGACATTGTAATTTTACGGCATAATGCGCATTAATAAGGCCATTGTTGAGGCCCTCATTAAACGCTCTCGCCCCGAACGCATCCAACGTTATGATGGAATTCCTCAAAAGCTATTAAGGGCCGATCCCGATCGCTAAATACCTGAATGAAAATAAAACTGACAATTAACGCCGTTCTAACACAAGTGTAATCGCGTGTCACCTCGCCGGCTAATGCCATTCATTTAGTAATATAGTGAGGCTCGGGCGCTCCTTAGGTGGGCTTCCGGCCACCGACGCACCACTATAAAATCCCTTCGGAAAAAACTCACCGACCCCGTATGGATGTAAAAATAATAAGGAACGCGTATTTGTTGTTATTTATAATAATAATATGTGGAACGGGCCCGGAGCAGCCCGCGCCAGCTTTATTAAGGACTCAATAAGCAAATGAAATCATTTTTTTATTGAGTTGTCATCGTGCACCGATATAAATTACGGTGCGCACACACTGCCGCGGAGCGCTCTCGGATTCGCTTTTTGTGCTTCCCTTTGGGATGTTATACAAAAGTATTTTATTCAGCAATTACTTGAGACGTTCGACCGGGAATTTTAATGTCAATTTCGCCATCATTCAATGCTCGGACGAAATTAATTCAAGGTAGGGATACGTACATACGAGCGGACGTGGACTTGTGCATTTATCTTCTGTAATGACTTGGAAACGTTCAGTCGCATTAACTATAACGTATAGGTGAGGCCAATTAAATATGGCACACGTAAATAACGCTTGTAGAATTATAGCTTTCGGCTAATCGGGTTTAACATTGAGGTGTAATGTGCGTTGGCCGATGATGGCCGGTGAGCGTTAGGGATTACAGTCGGACTCGGGATGAGTTACAGGTTACAGCTTCACAAGGTAATGTTTGTGTTTTATCGTCGGGTTATAAATCGGAGGCTTCACGGATATCTGTTTTAGTGCATTAAGAGTGAGCGAGCCGGCGGTCGTCCGGCGGGGTGCCGGCACCAGGCTGGTCCGGCCAGGTGCTCGCACCACGTGCTGCGAACACGTCTTCATAGCCCGTAGATAAATGTCGCCACATCTGGCCACCACAGATGTGAATCACTGCCCGCTGTGATTCTAACATCGCTACTTTTACTTTATCTCCAACATGATCTAACGGTACGCAGCTACCCGACCAATTAGATACATAAACGACAACTGGAAATAATTTTTAATTGGTCTGTGAGAATTTTAAGCCTCATCTATCGATGATTCACGGCCGTCGCTCGACCCGTTTGACATCGTATGGTAGTGATTCTTTGTTCTGCATTAAACATAACTACCCATATAAAACTATAAATAAATTGTTTCAATATTTCATCGTGCTGGATGCGACGAGCAACAAAGCCGATTGTCGCGTTTTGCGAATAAAATGGCGACGTAGAAAAATTATGACAGATGTAAAGAGGCTCCGTCTGCTGAGCGCATTAGTCACGGTATTAAATATAATGTAAATTCTCGACACGAGCCTAATTAAACGGCCAAACAACGTTAATCCGACACCGGCGATGTATAAGTTCTAATACAAATAGCCATTCGTTACCTGCTCGTATAGGCCTGCGCAATAAAATATTCATAATTAAGGTGCACTATTATTTTATTGAGGCAATTTCGCCCCATCAAATCGCAGTCAAATAAGAACAAACATGAGTAATGTGGATCTATAAAAGTAAATTATTATTATAACTGATAATAAAGTGCTGTCCGTGGATTATCTGTGCAGATAATAAATGGTCCCGTGGTGGGTTTACAGCGCGAGCACCGAGCGATAATTCCGTCCCGACGGATTGGCAGTTAAGGCGAGGCGTTGAGGATTTATAAAAGTCAAAAACTCGTAAATCCGAGAGCGCATCGCACTGTTAAAATAAAACTTAATCACTGTTGACATTTGACGAACACCTGGCCCTGCGGCCACTGCCATTAAATAATTCAAAATTAATGTACTAATTAAATATGTGCCTGTCCGCATTGAGTCATCACGCTGGGGTGTTTCCATAAGATTAATTTGAAAGATTGACTTATGGAGGTTTCGCGTCGCGCCTCTCGTGCCTTATTTATGACGACTTGCATTATTCAAATTTGATGAGACGTAATTACTCAAAACAACCATAAATCACTCAGCTTATAATACGGTGTTTGGCCGGTTTAGAAGTCGTTCCGGCTCGCACGGCTTTATCGCACTACGATGAAGTCATTGACGTCGTGTTATTTGTATCTAAACAAGTCCTTTACGAGTATATAATGACATTTTATCTTCTGAAAGATGGATCGTACAGATGATAAAAGACAGGATTCTTCCGTTAATGAAACAAGAATGGAATTCGACACGTACTGCGAGAGGAATAGAAGCAAAGAAGGCAATTTCGCCGTAAAGGCACTTGGAAGATGGGGCAATAAAAAGCAATAATTCATTTTCGTTAAACCTTGTATGGGCGATAATTTCACATTGAGTCCGCGTCCCGAGGCTCCGGTGCGACAATTCAAAATTACGTCGGTCGTATATCACTCATTGTGAGTGGCACAAAGCGCTGCAGCTACCACTAGCTACCAGCCAACAGCCAGCACCGCGACACCCATTCACACAATGGACAAAGACATTTGTTTTCAAACTCCAGAAAAAGTACCGAAAATAATTTCATTTTAAGTGAGCTGTCCATAAACAATAAAAGGGCGATCGGAGCGTTGGAAACTGGGAATCTGTCGATAAATATGATATCGGTCGGCTCTCCCCACACCCGGTCCGTCGTCGCCGCTCTTAATCGTCTCATTTCAGTTTCACAAAACGCACGTTATCTCGAAAACAATTCAAACGCCACAAAACCTAAAACGCTTATCTAATTGAGCATTAAATATTTCGTCGAGGGCATTTTATATCGGCTTTATTTTCGGTGTCGATCGTTTTATACGTTTTATCCACCCACGACGTCGGCATCTCGGGTGCGCGTACGATACACACCAAAACAGGAAATATTTGAAAAAAGGTCGGGTTTTATTGGCCGAGTTACCTGCCATTAGGAGCTACGTTAGGTGTAAACGTGGCTTCCGTGGGGCTTGTACGAGTGCAGTGGAATCGCTAAACTACACCGCAGGGGGCTCGCCGCGGGAACTCGGACCATATATTTTCTATTCTCGGCTCGACAATGACGCGACGAATAAAGGCCTTACTATTGTGTCGTTGTCATCATTTGTGTTAATACGATCCTTGAGGTTTACACCACAATGAGATGAAGTTGTCGCGTCCGAGTGTCAATGGTGTGACAACGTGTAAATTAGTAATTATAGGTGTCGCGTCCGGGGGGCCTTTGTGTGCCAACCCGTGATTATGAGCAGACTGCGGAGCTATCCGTTTGGGATTGATGAGTTTCGAGGATTACATTTGCGAGTTTACGTTTTTTGTTTATTGAGTAGCGTTGTGACGGGCTCCCGCGGGGTCGAGACCGTTTTTATGCTTCTTAAATGAACGTAATTGCAATGTATTAAATTTTTTCATCGTGTGTATTGCAGCCTGCAGTACCGCCGTGCGCCTCGCCCGCCCTGCATGCCCTTAATAAACTAATATGCTCTAAATGCACACGCATATAACATAAATTTTGTAATCGGCTTGCTCTTTTTATCATGTGAAATTATTACGATGGTGGTCCGAAGCCCGTGCTATATCTGGCTTTTAATTTAGAAAAATGATACTTTGCTTTTATAGTTTGTATGCTCGCATACAATATCAATATTTATTTTTTGCTCTAGGCGTTTAGTTTTATGATCGTCGATGGTAAATACTTTACTGTGTGCGTAAGAACTATATATCATTTGGATGCGAGCACTAGAATTAAATGATTTAATGTTTTAAATTAATATGACTGGCTTTGTGTCCGACTGAATTATTAACGGTTATTCATTGCGGTATAAGCTGACTAGTAAGTGATGTTTAGGCTTGAGTTTTATTAGAAGAACTTTCAATGACTTTCTTGAGTGGGAGTACTGCCATTTAAATTCTTGAATCGGCAAAGAAATCATGAATAACTTTAATTGGTTTTACAACATAAATAGTTTAACATATTTCTTCGTATGTGTCGGTTGGGCCCACATTTGGTACATCGCCTGAGGCTAAAAGCGACCCAACCTCACTTTTTTCTTTATGGCTAACATTAGTGTTGTGTAAACATGTAACTAATTGCGATTTGTTACCAATTTTGTGTTTCATGAATATTTTATAAGCATAATGGTTTATGACTTCTCGTTTTATAATGAGAAAACGCTATTTGAATCAACAATAGATTTGCTGTATTAAGTTTTGATCACTGTTTCACTTTAAATTTATTGATAGGTACCTACACGTAAAAACTTTTTAACGACATAATGTTGAAAAACTTTTTTTGCCATCAAATCATTTTATTATATCTATATCTATACATAAAATTTTTTACACTATGTAAAAAATTAAATGACTAACTATACAAACAAATACAAAAACAAAAGGACACTTAGGCGTCTCGTCCGGAGTCGTCCGCATCGCTATCATTGACAACTTTTATAATATTCATAATTGCTTCAAAATTAGAGCATCCGTTTCGGAGCTACAAATCTACAATAGACTAGACGGACAAACAAATTATGATTCAGGGACGTTAAGGTTCTATCGCTTAAATCAAATCATTAGCGTCATCATCAATGAATGGAATTAATTAACATGAAGGTTATTCAATAAATAAATAAAGTTATTTGTTCTTTTGTTTTTGGCTGCTATTGTAATAAAGTCTCGTATTAACTACCTCTTAATTGTTACTGTGACCTTAAAAGTTTGATGTTTCTTATGATATGAGAATTTATTAAGTCAAATTATATCATTTCGGTTGTTATTAAGTCTGTTTTAGTTATTAAGAGGGAATAGGGCGTGAGATTCTCCATAAAAATATGTTCCCCTTTTTTCTTCCTGAATAATGCTTCTAGAGCAATTTTTTTTTCATATAATCAAGTTCTGCTGTAAGCACGTCCCTGTCATTTTCTTTTTTTCAACAACTAATTAGTAAAGAAAATATAACCCTCTAAAAATTACAAAAAAATGCCCTATTTTTACCGCCGTGATTAGAGGACTAAGTACCAGAAAAATTATAAAAGTTTTTAACATAAAAAAATATGATAGAAACCTAAACATACTCTTTCTCAAAATGTTAATGTAAACAATAATTGAATTGGCTGAGTTTTCGAGGATAAAAAAGGGGAATACGAAACGTCGGTCTTGTTAAAATTTTTGTGAAACTTTCGGTCTGAGCTGCAGCTGTCACTATCACACACTACGGGGGCAGACTTGGTAAGGCGACGGCAACAGTTTCTTCAAATACCTATTTTTCAAATTCCTCGCAGGCCCCGTCCCCTCTTAAGTACTAACATACCGCATTGTTGCCATTGCAGGAAAAACCTGGATAAGGCTGGTACAGGAGCATAGAAAAAATAAATAAGAAAGCCAACTCGAGCCCCGAGCGAGCGATAATAACCTAAACACGTAGGTAGGGCTATCACATATAGTTTATTAAATCGTCAAAAATGCATTGTCAAAATACAAATCAATTTTCCTCTATAGGGTAAGCATCAGGGATCTTTTATACATTTTTTTTTTTAAATTATGAAATTGATTTTTTTACACTTTAAAGTATTTTTACTTTTTCATTTACCATGAAAATTATAATCTTTAAATTCGGAAATTGAATATATTGTTACAATAACCTTACATAATAGGCATTAATTAAAGTGGTTATTAAAAATTTCTAGCGTTAAGAGTCGCATCTCAAACCGTGGGTTCGATTACCACCTTACGTAATTCGATTTTTTCATTTTATCGCGGGGGCGGTATTACGTACGGCGCGGCGTAGCCACGACTGGCGCACCTTTAGCAGCGATAAATTTTGTCAGTGTGTGCGTGCGACGACGCATATACGAGCGCGCTCACGTACAAACCGTGTTCGGTGCGTATGTATGAAGATATCCTACTCATTTGTATTTACTCTGACAGGAGCGTGAGGATTGGCACAAGAGAACAGAGGCGTCTGTCCAGCGATGGGTAAAGTTGGGTCGTGGATGGATGAATAAATGATGTACAGACGCCAGCACATCAAGTTACTACAATCTGTCAAATTTCTTTAATAGTTTTTCAACTTTATCGCTAAAGCGTGAGGTTCAAAGATGATTGCGAAAATTTGACAGTTTCGGGTAGCTTGATGTGCTGGCGTCTGTACATAGGCTAAGCTATTTTGTTACGAACACTGTGGACCTCATTGTAGTCTTAATAAATCAAGTTTTTATTTATTAGACATTAAGTAGACATTAGGTGAAAATAAATTAAATAAAGTTGCCATCAATATCTTTTCATAAATACTAAGAGCATTTCGAATGAAAAATACTCCATTAAAGAAAGGGAAACTTAATGTTTCTTTGTAGGAAATAACAGATAGAAACCTATTTTCGACTAACAGAGACATTTACGGAAACCGCTTGCCCTATTCATTAACGCATTTGAAGCGCGGGTCAATAACCGGAGCAAAGAAGACATATAGACGATATATTGCGCCTGCGCCGATCCCAAATGAGATCGAATTAGCTCGAGATACAGCAGCCGAAGCTCTTAATTTTGATGATAACCCCCTAATGCTCAACCTGAACTCTGATCCACCAAAAGCTTTTACAAATAACTCATTTTGTTGTCAGAATTAATTTAGAAACGCATTTTTTATTCATTTTATTATTTACTAGCAACGCCCCGCGGTTTCACCCGCATAAATGTTGATCCCGTTGGAATATCGGGATAAAAAGTAGCATACGTCCTTTTCTGGGATTCAAACTATCTCTATACCAAATTTCATCTAAACTGGTTCAGCGGTTTAAGCGTGAAGATTTAACAGACACGCAGACAGACACTTTCGAATTTAAAATATTAAGTATGGATACCGTGTTTATATTTGCACTAAAAAGTTTTGTTGCAAAAACGTATTAGCAAACGCAAAAAAATAATGTAAACGACAGAATTGAATCACAAAACTGCCTTTTTTGCTATTATAGCGAATAATTCTTGTTGTGCCGAACAGATGTTCGCAGGCTCATAATAAGGCGTATCGCGTACAAAGCATCGAAATCGGACACCGGAGATAGGGCAGCCCCGATCTGACAACAAAATAACGTCTTACAGTTCAAAAACTTGCTTGCCAATCAATTTTCAATCTTAAATACTTTCTGCTAAAGCTCCGGCAGCATTTAAGAGACGATAAAACTAAATAAAGCAATGCGTTTTAAAACATTTTAATTTCGAAGTGTACCTTTATAAATGTAGGTTATTATTTTAAATTGAAAACTAAGTCTTTATACTGTTAAATAAAATACTTAATGCGTTGAATAAAGTAAGTAAAGCTGCTTCTAAAAGGGATTATTTCGAGTAATATCCCTAACCTTTTGAATTCAGTTGTGTAACCAGTATTGTGAGGCTAATTGGTATCTATTTGCTGATTTATATCTATTGATAATAATCTACATCCATTCAAATCAACTAAATGGATTCGACGCTCGCGCAATTGTGGATCGCTGTTTATGGGATATAAAAACATGTTTTTTTTTTCAATAGCCTACAGAAGAATCGATGCGGAATCAGAATCGGATTATGATCTCATTCATAAAAAAGTAAAATTATATTTCAATCTTTCGTAAAATATTAAAACACGTTCACAAAACGGAATTGAAAAACGTAAAAAACAGAGAGTTATCGACAAACGGGAACTCAAACGTCACTCGACCTCATGTAATTGATCCAGGATGTTTTATCTCGATGAGTCCTTTTTATGTGCCCCCGACTCGCTACCCTCCCGTTGAATACAGATAAAATCTTTTAAAAGGGTTGCCAACTAAAGATATCACTTAATTTGTAGCCTCTCTTTGTAACAGGAATTGGGATTTATACAAAACATCTTTTTATCCACAGTTGCTAAAGAGCAACTGTGGATAAAAAGGCAAAGGCAGGGTTACCTAAATGTAAAACTGTATACGATGCAAGATTTTCGATTGAGTTTTTTAAAGATTAGCCTTTTAAACGTCTCAATGGTCTGTAATCTGTTTCCTTAGTATTTTAGAAGGGTATTTAGGGCTTATCTTCTTAAGTTCTTTTTACTGTTTTGTTTGTTTTGTTTTGCGATATTAACATTGAGACAAATGAATGACGCGTGTACCCAAAAACGTTCTTGCGTTTATTGTTCAGTTTTTGTCCATGAAGGCGACAATAAAATCGTGATCGGAGTATTAACTCGTCAACCTTCTTCAGTTGTTTGGATTTAATTAATCTAATAACAGCTTACCTCTGTCCACAATTTTGCCAAACAAGTTTTTCCCTCTGAGGAAGTTTCTTGTTGAGCAGTTCCATCTTCTGTATTTGAACTGGTGTTGGCATTCTGCGACAGCCATGCTGGCTCCTTTGGCAACTGCTGATAAGACTCCAGGGTTCTCTCTGGCTAGTCTTCTCTGTTTCCGCCTGAGGGTGGAGTGAATTGCTGGGTCCATGATCAGAACCCCTGGCGACATCGGTGATAGATTATTTGGCTCCCCAGCTTTGGCTATACCCCTACAACAAAATAGTACTTGTTACAAAGATATCCTCAAGAATTGCTAAAGAAGAGCTCGTAAAAAACAAATCTCATTGTCCAAAAGCGATAAGATTGATTTTTGTCACTGTAAAAGACAATGCCTGGCGTTCGAAAAACTTAATAAAGAAAAAAACGAAAATAAACACAACCCGAACGCCACTTAAGGCAATGGGTGCAACTCGAAATGAAATGCTCATTTGAAAAGGTAAAGA
Source organism: Luperina nickerlii (assembly GCA_963855955.1). Taxonomy (NCBI): domain Eukaryota; kingdom Metazoa; phylum Arthropoda; class Insecta; order Lepidoptera; family Noctuidae; genus Luperina; species Luperina nickerlii. Next base: position 18,179,944 of record OY979667.1, read on the forward strand.
CAACAAACAATTGACGACCGAACTGTCAATCCGCAGACGTTTAGATAAATATTTGCGTCGCGCATTAATCCTTGAGGGCCGAGCGGGTAAACACGACCTGAGAGCGATCGAGATCACGGCCTGTTGACTCGGCCTCGCTTCACCAACATATTCGGCCTACAGTAAAAAAAGGCCTCGGTGCACTCTCGCGCGGTGCCTCGCGTTTGGACCGCTGGAAATCGTATTACTTTTCTATTTGCTTTTCTTTGTAGTCGAGTGTTACGTAAATATGAACGTGTTCGTCGGAAATTCTCGTTTCCTTCGAGAATTCATGGAGACGATGTGATGGTTTTAAAATTTTTGTTCTACTTTTAAATATAATAGACAAAGAGATGAAACGGATATAGGAGTGATAGTTTACGCGGCCGCCGTCGATGAGTAGCTATAATGACGTCTACATTTTCACGCATACGCGGCATACTCTTTGGTAAATTATATAAAAACTTTAATTAAGTAATTAAACAATTATATAAGCACTTCGATGACGATGTTTAGTCAAAGATTAGGCATCTACACGTTATTACACTTCTAAGTAGCAAACTAATTTAATTTGATTAGAAGACGACCGTCGCTCAAATTTTATTACCGTTAATCCAGTTTTTTTTTCTCATATTTATTGAAATAAATGGATATTGATGGAACTATTGACAGCCATTAAGACATGTAAGTTATAGGTACTACTTCATTTACACATTTGTCAAAACGACACTATTAATATGTTAAAATAGTATAAAAGGAGTATTTAGTCTTAGTTTTTGGCGAAAAAAACTTAATGGAGTGTGTCAATGTTTTTGCTGCAAACATTTATTGGAGTTAAAACAGATATACAAGTGATTAGAATTCAGATTATTCAGAACATAAATCTTATTCAGTACATAAATCAATCTAATTTAAAGTATGCACTAGCAATCAAGTGGAAAATCTAAATCTGAACGTAGGTGCAATAAATTGGGTCCCAGTTATGTTGACACCCACAAGCGCTTAAAGACAAAAACGAGGGATAACCATATTTGCCTGTCCATAACATAAGGTCCTTTGCACTTGTCACGTTGGTAGAAAATCAAATAGTGGTACAACACAAAGTCCTCGGGGAAAAAATTCTGAATGGCTTTCACGAACAAACGTAATATGTGCACAGCGATAAAGCTTGTGTGAATGTGTCAAAATATTGTCTTTTGGAGGCTTGTGTCTCCTTGTTTGAGTAATTAAGAGAGTTCCTGTGCTGTTTTGGAGTACTGTGGCGACGGGAATGATTTTAACCCGTTTTTGGGACGTTTTTAGATGTGAGAAGCTCTGAACATCAACTAGCTTCAACTGAGATATGCTATGGAGTTTTAAGTCATTATTCATTTGACAATAGATGAGTTCAGAGATTGGTTAGAATTGTAGACTATTTTATGATATTCCTAATCTGCACAATAGTAAAAATGAAATTGTGTATTCTTTAACCTCTTGACCGCCACAGTCATGTATAGATGACAAACCAAAATGTGCCCAGCACGCCACGTTGCAAGAGTAATCAACTTCGGTCGCGTACCTTTGGCATAGTGTGTTTAGACACGTCATACATATTATAAAAAAATAAGCTAGATGGGGTCGATATTTCCTATCTGACTACCCCTGAGAAGAAATGGCAAAACAAACTCATGTCTCTTTTAAAGTCCAGACATAACGTAATCTTGGTCAACTCATGTGATGATAATGTAGGTTAGTGCCTGAAATGGTCTTTTAAGAAAATAACCACACTGATTTGAGTAGACCAGTCCAGTCAGCGCAAACATTTGTCAGTAATCGTGTAGCTCAAGGCAGAACTAGATCCGGCCCTGGTTCAAGCCATGGTCCGGGGCGAGAGGGAGTGGGGGGCAATTGCCTCCTTCTGCATTCATGCTAGCGAAGGAGGTGGCGGGACGGCTGAGGGAAAGAGCCTTCCGTCCCAGCCGCCGCGGGAGACGCTCCGGGAGTCGGGAGCCGCGCGACGACTCCCGGCCACCGTAGACTCGGGCCTGCGGGCGGAGAGTAATGGTTAGTTCACCCTCCGATCAGGACCAGGGGGCTTACTCTCCAAACTAATTTTAATTCCAATGAGATGCCAATATGATTCCAATGTTAATTTTACAGTCACGTGATTCGGTACTCTTGAAAACAATATTGTCAACCCCAAGCCCGAACCCAATTCCACTTAGTTCTCCAAAATGGACACCCAATCTAAAATCATTTGGCGCTAGCATCGAACTCAAGAGTACGAAACGTCACAATTCCAATGTCGATCTATCGGAATTAAATTGAAGAGTAAACACCCAGGCCCGTGCCGGACGGCGCGTACGTGTACCACGCGCGCCTCAAAGAGATTTCAGCATCAAGTGAAGGGGCCGTCAGGGCCAAAGCCTGCCGGGTCAGCGGGATTGTCCGAAAGGGTTACCGCTAGCCCGGAACATAAAGGGCTATGGAAGAAAATACCCGGAAGGAACACAGGTGGGTTTTAGTCAGTAAGAGTCTGACACTCCCTTCCGCTCCACCCAGATCGGGAGGGGTCATTTGATTATTTCCCAACCTCAAAAAAAAAAAAGGCAGAACTTGATTCTTCTGATATTGTTTTACAACAGTTTGACCAGCTTGCAACATAACACGTAGGTGTTATGTTGCATGTTGTGTCATAAAATAATATACAAAAAAAACAAGATCAATGCCAGCGATATTTCCTTGATCCTCGCAATCTGAATTTAGCAACACATGTCTTTAAAATGGAAGACTTCATTCGTGGCACGCCGCCTGCATACGAATTAGCCCTTTATTATTTAATTTGTTGGCGACTTGCGAGGCGTCAAAATATCAAAGTTGATAAACCAATTTCCGAAAACCCTTGGATTGGTATGCTCTATATCTCGACCATGTGTCATGGTATACTGGTCTTCGTTATCAGAGGTATCGTGACGCCGGCACGCGATTTCGAGCGTAATGTAATATGGACTACGACTGATGAATACGAATGAAGCAAGGTGTGGCGATTTCTTTTTTGCTCGAGGCACTGTACGAGGATTTTATGTGCTCCAGTTGGATATTAGTGCCCGGAGGTTCAATCCGTCGAACCACTGGGCATATTTTAAAAGGCCTAGTAATTAAAACTAAGAGAGGAAATCAATTACATTGATTATTTTCTCCTATATACCGTTGTTTATTTGATTACCTTTTTCTGATTTATTTTGTAGAAGATTTGATTGCTCTAAATTGAATAATGAAAGCAATTTTTCATGCTGTCATTTTTATTTTTAAATAATGACTCAATTAATTCTCATCTATACTTAAGATTCGAAATTAAAATACACAACCACTTAATTAAACGTTTAAATCAAGAATAGCAACACTAATTCTGCTCTCATTTTAATAAAAGGACATTTAACTCATTTTTGCATGCCTCAAGTAGTCTGTGAGTTTATTTTTAAATCTGTCCACGTTAATAGTGTGGGCTTGAGAGGAATGGGACGATATACCATCTTCCGGCAGCTGGGTAAGAACTAAGTGGTTCGCTTTATATTTCATATTGCCTTGATAAGATTTATAGTTGAACTTGCTCACTTTATTCCGTTGTGTAAGATTATATTTAAAGAAAAAAAAACGTAGTATGTTAATTGTGGAGCCTATTAACGTCTCAGATGTCATTGTAGTATCTGTTTTCGATGATTAATGTTCAAAACAGCAAAAATAAGGAGTGTTGCATGTTTTTTTGTAATGTTTTGTCCGGTTACCGAATTTATAATAAGAGTTATTATTTTATATTAATCTTTATAAAGCTATTATGTTTGACGTTATATTGATTAATAATAAACCTGATGAATGAGATGAAAAGGAGTTTAAAGGTGTAATTGATGGGGCAGCATTTATTTTTATTTAAATTTCATCATTGATTGTTTGCAATAAAATTGAAGAGTCGTTAAAAAAGAGTTTTTGGTTATAAATTATGATGATGGATTGAAAATGTTGTTTTTTAAAGTACAACTATTAACACAGTTCACGTAACATTTACGACAGTTCTGTAGAAAGTGGGTAAAAATTCCGGTGAAGGAATTCACGCCTCCGTCGGACGTCGGACCGATTGTATCGCAAGCTTTTGATTGCTCTTATACATGTTTATATGTTAAAATAGAAAGCCTTTTTGTTTTAAAAGAGCATATTACATTGTTTTACTTCGATTTATTGACAGAATAAACTGAAATAAAAATATTTTAAGGCAGTGTTGAAGACATTCCTTGAAATTGATTAAAATTCGTCAAGATCTTTTAAAATTGTTTCGTCGAATATTTTAAACGATACATATTTTTCATCTCATATTATTAGTATTTACTTCTTATATGCTTGTAAAATAGAGAATTTAATAAGATTCACTCATGGTAAACTATATCATTAGGTATATGAATCATGAGACTTAAATGCAACTTTTCATTGAATTAAATTAAAAATTATCAAGAGATTATGACAACAAGAACGTCACTTTATTATTTTCTATGAATTTCGTTATGTTTTAATTAATTATTATTATATATTATTTTATTGGGGAATCATTCTTATTATTTATTTCCATCCTTCGCCCCACAACGAGCAACATTGCCTTTGTAAGCGGAGGCTGCTGTGCCGTCGTCCGACGGCGGAACGAAGTCTATCAGCGGTAAATAACTTTCATTTGAGTAAAACACTTTAACAATACAATAGTTATTAATGATGTTTGCACAAAATAGGTAGTAATAGTAATTATAGAAAATATAGAGTGAAAATAATTTTATTAGACTTTCAATTGTCATGTCATTTTCCAAGTGTCTATAACTGTCGTGAAATAATAGGGACGCAACGTCTAGCATAAATATTTTTTATCTTAAATTAATTAATTATTCAAACACAAAGTGTATTTGTACAATGCAATAGCACGCGCCACTGTGTGTTGACTCTGTTAATATCTAGATAATGTAAATGTAATGCTTATAAATTGTATAGAGGTGCCCTTCCATACAACATTATAATTGAACAATTTAAAATTATACAAATTGTTCACTTACTATAATAATACATATTACATAATATGATACTCTGATGTTTATGCACAATAGATTTTCATTTTGAAAGCCGATTGGCCGATTTAAATATGTATATAAATATTTTACTTAAATATTTAATAAATTTCGCATTTAACATTTTCCAAAAGCAAGCCCAAATTCAAAGCATTTGCTTCAATTTAAAAAGTTACAGGTACGTACCAAGGAGTTAGTCAGGTCAGAAAAATGAAGCTAGTTGCCAATTCCAAAGCGTAGGTAAGTAGTAGGAGTCCTGAGAGGAACGGACCAGAAACTCCACGGACACTCTTTTAAATTAAATATTGTAGGTACCTATAATACTCTATTCCGTTTATTAAACTACCTTTACTACCATTTATCAAATTAATTAGATACACACAGTTTAACATAATAAATTAATGCTATAATACTAACTTACAACATGACAGATCTATTACAAAGTGTTGAATATTTCTTAACTTAATTGAAATAACTTCCTTCAATATCTATGATAGACTAAACTAAGCTGTCTTTAGGCTAGTCTAAAATAAACACACGGACAAAGGACTTGTTGAGTAGCTGTCTGCATTTAGGGGGAACCCCTACACTATAGTGTAGTTAATTTTAAGTGCAAGTTAAGTTGCATTAAAGCTTCCTGCTTGAATTATATTCAGAAAAAGTTTTAAGATAATTGTGTCATTATTTCATCATTAAATTCAAAAATAATTACAAACCAAAAGTTGCATTAATTAATTAAATTGTTGCATTAATGTATAATCCAATCAAAATAATTCTGAAAATTCTCGAAAATAATAAATATGCGAAACTATTAAATAGGCAGTTTTAAAACCATCAGACATGTATTTTTAAAATCACTAAAATGTACAAAATGGTTAAACATCGAACAAGTTTATTAGTATCGTAAATAAACGTTTACGTTCCGGTCGGCGCGGATGCGTTTGCGCATTTTCAATATCAACATAATTAATGCTGCGCTTGATACATTGCTAATTGGCGCAGTATTTATGTGATGTATGTGGCTTTTATAATGTTTACACTAAATTAATGAGTTGCGACGGCATTTTATATAATTTGGGAAAATTATTGCGTTTTAATGTACTTAATTTTATGTGTTTATTTTATTTAATTCTTCATTTTATTAGTTTTGTGTTCTTTCATTGCTTGTGTAGTTCCTTAGATTTAAATTATTACTTCTTTGACTTCAAGCAATAAAATAACCGTGTTTTATTAATATATTCGGTATTAAGTATCGCTGGCCATAAACAGGAATGACTTAAGAAGTAGGTGTAAAATAATACGACCTTTGAGCCCGTTGTAAGATTGACAAATTAAATATAAATACCTATGAGGTAAATAATGTCATCGCCATTTCAACCATAATATATTGGAAACTTATTGACTAATATCCATTAATTTATTCATTTTTATAGAAACTGACGCGAATTTATATTTTAATCATCATTATCATAATTTTTATCACCTTTTTCGCAGTTTACGTCATTCTTTGATATTGTTACTGTACATTTTATAATTTTAATTTGGTACTTTAATAATAATTGATTTATTAAAAATATTTTCAATAAAATTATTTTCTCGATTTGTTTTTCGAAGAACAATCTTCAAAATGTTAATTCTAATAGATTTCAAAGTCTACTATTAGGGATTAGATGGGTCGCATACCAGAAGCTGTATGATAGTGTATGCAAATAACACTTGATGCCCCTGTCAGTCACTGACAACGCAACGGGAGATGACAGGAGACACATTTTGTCACCACGATAATCTAACTAGCAGCTGTTATGCCAAAAAAGCTGTTGAAACTTAAGATTTGCTTTAACGCATACATTTATCGTGTCATGCCCATATAGTCAAGGTATATGAGAAGGCTGTAATACGTGTCTTGGATGTCAATGAGTTAGTTAAGTAGCAAACATTAGTCACTAGATATTAATATATAGATATGTACGTGAAATGTCATATTTAATCTTGCGTCAACTTAATATTATTAATCACCTATTCTTCACATCTTAACATTTATATTCAAACTATGCAGATTTTACATTTTTTCCCAGACAATTTTCAAGTTAAAGTTTATTTTAGCTCTGTCAGAAACCCATTAAATTGATTTAGTTTTATGATCAACCCGTTACAAACAGAACAACCGATTGGTTGCTTGATGTACTACAGTATTAAATTTTAGTATGCTATTATCGATTTCACACTACTACGCAAGTTTTATGCCTCGTTTAATAAACCGCTAATTATTTTGAGCCCAATTTGTGTTGAACATCTGGTAAGAACAGTACGTGAGTACAATGTTGTGAGGTGTGGGACAGTGTTATGCGGAAGGTGTGTACGACAATAACAGTGAATTGCTCGCACTGTCGTATACTTTACGACAGCGGGAGTAATTATCAAATAGTGTGAGATTTTTCTTATGTTTTATGTTTGTTAAGTTTTTCGTGTTAATATACAAATTACAAATTGGCTGTGATGTTTTGGACTTTCAACATAGATTAGTTAGAGATTTGACGATAGGTTTATGTGACAATTTTAAATTACTTATTTACATGAACTTAAGTGCGACTTAGAACTTCATTTAAAGTCACAAACTACGACTAAATCTACATCACAAATCGTCTATGACATTAGAAACGTCAACAAGACACCTACAAACACTAGACTTCATCCATCAAAGATCATAACAAAACAAAACAGACACGTCACTCACCACCACATGCTACCCCGTCCTCTCCGAGGCTTGTTGGCGGCGTCGCACGTAAAACACAGAATGATCACAAATAACCACAGGCACTTCATTGCGATGGGCGGACCCCGCGAACATGAGCGCGGCGCTTCGAGTCACGGTTACGTCTGGCCGGACTAGCAAGCTGTAACCACGGCCATCGAGGCGGGGTCGCGGCAAGAATTGGTGGGAGGCATCTACCTGTCACACCGCCCGATTGGTCTCACACTTCTGTTATTTTTTTTTTGTTGTAACGAGTAATCTTTGTCGTGTTTAGGTCATTAGGTTATGTGAGATAATTTTGGTAATTGGTTTGTGGTAGGCATAAGTGTTGGGTCTTCGGTAGTAGGGTTTTACTAATAGAGGTTTTCTTAAAGAAAATTTCACAGATTTTGGCTGATGTTTTAAAAAGTTGGGTACTTTATCTTCCTTTCATCAGTTTAGGCCACACATGAAAATATCCGTGAAACTTGCTTCATATACCTATATATAAATTGATTCTTTGATGTTTGTTTTTGGTAACGTTTTTATTGATATCTGATAGATAACATTAATTTTTGCTACATCCAGCCTCAGCTGATTATCACTTTGGCAAATAATTAAATTCAATATTTGCATAGATGATTCACATATTTATATTTTTATAGTTTCTCTTTTCACAAAACCATTACCAGGCAGCTCATATCTATAACCTGAAAACTATCTATAGACGCGCCATAATTACCCTTATTGCTATACTCTAAAGACCATAAAATAAATGATAAATTCTTGTGTATTATCACAAGCTCACATGAAAGCGTTGATTGAATTGCAACTTTGTTACATAATGTATCTTAAGAGTTACTCATGCGCACAGTTCTGGGAACTTATTAGTTACTTTATTAGCGTGAGTATAAATATTAAACAAACTAACACACATCTGACAATGATGGTCAATATAAGTCTTTAGCGTAGGTACTGTTTACTGGTGGAATACATTTAAACTTAAGTTTAAACTGCTCAAATAATATCTAATAAATTTTTTAAGGCCAAAATTTCTTCACAAAATATTCCTATAAATATTGTAAAAGTAGGTAGCTGTGATAAAAAATATACCACAACCAATTACATCATACAGATAAATTAATAAAAACCTCATTTTAGTTCACACTTGCCGGCGCGTGAGTCAGCGTTTCGCGCACCGCGGTGGGAGGGGCGGCGGCGAGGCGGCGACCAATGGCAGCGCAGCGTCCGTTGCGCGCGCGCATACAGACCGCGACCACGTGCGGCTCAGGCCGTGCGCCCACGCGTTGCCAACGCGCTGCTTGTGTTTTGGAAAACGATTTTTCAGGTGTATTGAAATTCGGGTTTTACTTATAATGATAAATTGGTATGGTATTGGAAAACTTCTAAGAAAATCTCGTATTGTCGACTTAGACTCAAGATAAGGTAAAACACAACCAGTAACCGTGAACTGCTTAAGATTCCAAACGTATCTTGCATGTAGGGACTCGCTAAAAACTCAGTGGTTATTACCTACTAATAACTGTTGCTTACTGTTGACCAAAATTAGTTGTCTTGTATGTCGGTTAGTATATTTTTACATGCAGCAGGTAGGTACCTGCTGCATGTTAAAATTTAGTAGTAAGGAGCCAAACGTAACAAGAAACTAAAGAAAAAACGCGTTACTTAAAATATAAATCATTCATATTCCTATTTTTTTTTAAATAATAATTTCTTACACCCCAAAACGATTTGACCAGTTTCGTAGCACTAATATTAAATTTCTCGATGTCCAAATTCTATGTGTGTGTAGCATATTAACCTATAAATTGCACTATATCTATACCAACTACATATTTCATCTGCAAGGTTATTTAAAATATAAAATTGAAAGCCTTCAATTTAATCTCGCTTGCTACGGATTTACTCATCAAGCGCGTCCTTATAAAGACATCAACGCGGGCGGGCTATAGAATGTAAACAATTTGCACCCGTATCTATAGTCCGATTTTAATATTTCCTAATATTCTTATGTTAATATTTTAATTAAATATTTAAATATGAAACAAAATTATTAAATGTGAGAATATATTAATTGTTAAATACGAGATGGGAAAGAAGAATGAAGGCAATAATTAAGCTCCATATTTTTGTTTCCCATTTAAAAATGGAAAGATTTTATAATCAAAATAGAAATAACTAAATATTTTTTTGTCAAATGGACAGAATCAGAATCAGATTGCTTTATTTGTAAACATATGTAAATTACAATAGTGTGCGAGAGACGTACAAATATATTAAATTAACATGTCGAATTTTCTACTTTTAACACCAATTTAACTTTTGAGATCAATAAATGATACCTAAATGATTTTATTTTTGTAAGTACGTTTGCACAAACACTTTTACACGTCAACGTTATTATATAAGTGCTTATAATATAATTGTTTGAGATAATCATGAAGTGGTAGAATTATGTAAAAATATGTGAACTTCCACATTAGTAATAAAATCAATATTAATAGGTACATGCATATCAATACTCATCGACAACCAATATCAAAAACTTGTCAAAAATGTAGAGAATTTAGAGGTATTTTTGACAGATTGAAGCTGAGATCAGATTGTGAACGTTTCTAAAATGACCCCTCTGGTCATACTGAGGCACGCATGGCCGGTTGCGAGTACTACGCACAAATGGACACATAAATATTAAATTTTTGTTTAGAAAATATTTGTAAACAAATATTCTGCATTCTCTTTAGCTAAGTAAGTACATCGCGCTAACTCATTACAGCTACAGTAATATAAAATAAGGTCTAAATGCTAATTTTGGAAAGGAAACCATTTAAAACCACTTAGTTCACAAAAACAAAAATGAAACATATTTTTTGCTCATAAAATATGACAAGTGTTCTCAAGTGCTTCGGAAATCGACAAAAACTTGGCACGTGTCTTCTCTGTAAGTTACATGTGTCGTCAATATATTGAGGGTTAATTGAATATCTGTGTATGGTTCAGAAGTTGAAATGTTTCTTTAGAGGGTTGACGGGCGTCAGATGTTGAAGGTCAACCCTAATTTGTTTTGGGTGTTCCGTTTTTATTTATGAAGAGCTTAATAAATATTTTGAGTTTTTTTTTCTTGCTTTTAAGTGTGGTCTCTGGCAAGAATGAGAATAATTACTTATTTGAAGTGTTTTCTATTCCTTCTAAATTACTATTTTCTTTTCTACGGTTTTAAATGGTAATGATTTATTATAAATTTTTATTTAAATTAGGAATCGAACCGGGAATCGAACAGAAGGCCAATTATTCTCGTAATTTAAAACGTTCAAAATCTAGTCGCAGTCTCATCTCGGCGACAAACAAATGTCAAAAACTTGTCAAAATGTAGGGAAATTAGAGATATTTTTGACAGATTGATACTGAGATCAGATTGTGAACGTTCTTAATATTACGAGAAATGCCCCTATGGCGTGTAGGCAAAGTGTTATTGGGTTGTGTCATCTGGAACTTCTCAGTAACAGGCTGGAATCTTGAATAGTGCCCCGGTTGATAGCAATAGACTCGCCCACATTATATGGGAGTATGGGGCTTAAGTATAACCGTCTAAATGTGGGTACACCTCAGACTAACCCTTCAAGTACGTAATACAGGCCTGATGTTATGTGTTATGTAAATACTCTAAATACCTTCTGTTTGAATATCATCTTACTGCATAAAAAAATAGCGTCAAGAAGATTCAAGTGTATAATATAATTAACAATACAATTGTTTGCAAAATGAGCGTAAACGCAGCCACTCCTGTATTATTGAACAAAGATAATAAACCTATAGATACGGTCGCATCTAATTTTAACGGTGCCCCGAACTAATAATTAAAACATACAAAATTAAATCTACACATTGTTAAAGTTCAATGGAATTCCTTCACGCTGACAAAATCACGCCATAATTTTTGGTAGTCACGCTAAATTTTGTTAATTTGCCAATTGAAAAATACATACACCTTATGAACAAGTCACAAGGTTGAAAATCGCTTGTGAATTGTCGACGAAGCGTTGAAAACTTCATTGAGTGAAACAGAAGTGTGCTGGACAATGGTTACCGTGAAATTAAGACTAATGAAAATGAATAAACGCTCATTACGAGCTGTTGAGCATTGTTGAGTAAATTTGTACGAAAATTTCAACCGTTGAAAATTGCACCTAAAACTTCACATGATACGGTTGAAGATCCTCTATCAAAAGAAATAGTAGCACTTCACGGGTGACCGAATCACGTAAATATTAACAATAGGGGTGTAGAACATAAATACAGTGTATTTTTTCTAGATGGCGTTGTTCGTGTGTTTTATGGTGCACATTGTGATAAGTGAACCGAATTGATTTATTTAAGGTCGTGAATGAGTGGCTTGAAGATATGTGGTGTATCAGCTGCTACCGCGCATGCGTCATCGGCTGTCAGCTGTTTGGGAAGAATGTTTGAAATGATTGCGTTTAAGAAATGACACACGATTTCTGGAGACCTGGGCCAATCGCTATGACCACTTAACGATTGCTTACTTTGAAACCACGTCAATTCCTCACCTTGTCACAACATCTGTTATTCACGTATTGATGACACAGTGGCGTGGTTTGAAATGTCAAAATACATATTGTCCATATGGTTGACAGTTTGATTCCTTGCCGAAAACAAGACACGTTATTGACGTGGTTTGCACGTAGTAAGGTTTCGCGGGGAGTACTTAATACAGAATTGGGGCTCCGAAGGATGAAGAGAACTAAATTAAAAGACTATCGAATTTGTCAAAATTAAAACAGCTTTTTATATATTTTAAAAGTAGATTTAATTTGGCGAGGCTTCTGGAAATCGAAAGTTAGTCATGGACGTTGTTTCGCAAAAATCGTTACGGACTCCAGAAGGTCAATTCCCGTAATTAAAAACGTAAAAAACCTAGTCGTAATCTCATCTCAGTGACAGTCAATGCCAAAAACTTGTCAAAAATCTAGGGAAATTAGAGGTATTTTTGACAGAATGAGACTGATCAGATTGTAAACGTTCTTAAAATTACGTGAATTGCCGCTCTGAAATAAAACCATACGATAATGTTTGGGTAAACAATGAGGGTTTTCTGAAATGACGTTCGCCAGGTGGCAGCACTGACACGTCAGGTCCAGGCATCTGTCAAAGAGCCTATATTTTCTTTAGTCATGACTGAATGATGAACGAATGAATGAATCGAATGATGAACGTCATCATATATTTTATATTGGGAGACCTCTTGTCACAGTGGTGCCAACTGGTGTCGTAAATTTTCACGAAAACCCTCATTCCAACACCTTGCATATTTTTGCTTAAGGGGCCGGGGCGGAGCATGCGTAGTTCATACAAACGTAATAGCAAAATAATTTGTAAATCAAACATATTCTTAATGTAGTGTGTATTTATTCCGATTGGATAATAGAATATCCAGGTTCCTATACATTTTGAATGGAGTGTCCATTCAAAATGTATATTTGGGAACATAGATATTCTGTTCCGATTTAAAGACGAGTTATGAGAAAAATAAGTTTTCTATTGAAATTTGAAATTCCTCATATCTCGTCTTTCTAACAGAGTCCTATCAAAATATATATTTGGGAACCTAGTTATTCTGCAATCCAATCGGAATAAATACACATTACCTTAAGAATATGTTTTATTTACAAATTATTTTGGTATTACGTTTGTATGAACTACGCATTAGCATGCGTAGTTCGCCGGCCTCTTAAGATACTGCAAACCTACTAGTTCAATTAGCATCCAAAAAATTACCTACAAAACTGGGAAATCTCATCAAATTAAAGAAGTCAACAAAGCACCGAGACACGTAGGTACTATAAATAAAATAGGTATGTAATGCACACCCAATATTTTTCACAAACATTTTTTCCGACATAACAAACTTTGTTTATTTCAAACAACTGACAGCTTACTGCCAAAAATAAACATGAAATAAAAAATCTTGTCTATGATTCACAGCGCGGCGCTTTCCCATCTCTCGCTTATCTCTGACGAAACACAAATATCATCGGTCTAAAGACAATGCTCAACTTTACAAATAAGTTCTATAAACCGACAATGAGCTTTACCTTAAACACTGAGACGACCCATTCAAAAACCAACTTTATCTTTGCACAATTTAGCGTCCATATCAGAATGGTTCTTTTCCGGAAAAGCGGTTAGATAACATTTTTATTGGGTACTCTCTCATTGTATCTTTATTGCTTAGAGTGAACGTAAATACGGTTTTATTGTATTTACGAATAGTCGGTCCATTGAAGAGAGTCAGTGTGGTCGCCTCCCGGAGAGTGATAGGAAAAAAGGCTATCCGAACTCACAATAGTTTTATGGCGATGACAAATGTATTAAGTAGCCCCCCAATTCCATCTCCGGAATTGTTAAGACACCGCCAAATTTAACACTTGATGTAAAGTAGCTGATGACTTGTGTATGACTGAGCGTATTCGTCGGCTCTGTTACCGAAACTATTAATTTTCGGTGGCTGTTATGAAAATATACAATGTCATCATTTCAATCCGTTCGTTATTTCATGGTTCCCGGGTTTAATTTGGACATCTCTATTTGGTTTGGTTTGTGTCGGATTTAATGGTGATGGGAAAAATTATGTCTCGAGAAATTCTTTGGTTGTTAATAAAAATAAGATATTGAAATTCAATCCGGTCTTTGTAATTAGTAGGATTTATTTCCTTGTCTTTTTATACGTACACTGACTTGTGTAAATGTAAGAGCAATTTTGCAAGATGTAGCAAATAGAATAAAAAAATCACAGTTGATTTTCCTTTAACTTATTAGGTAGATAAACATTTAGGACTAATCATGAGCTCTAATCTGAACCCAATTCCACAATCAAAATCAGCACAAAAACAAGACAAAATAAATGCAATCAAAGTCTATAAAGAAAAACAATCTAGACGAGAATCTACCACAGTCAAACCACGGAGGTCTAATTCGGCCGAGAAGCATAAACAATCAGAAAGAAACAAACTCACCTTACTAATGGAACACGGGATCAACATTGTTTCGCAAAAACTTCAGAAAAAAAAGTAAGGCGTGCTACACACTTGTTCTGGTCGGCATTTATAGGCACCGACGCACGGTAAAATCGAATATGTAGAATAGAATATAATACTATTTATTATGTACACCATACGAATTAAAGGTATAAAAGCAAATAGTACATAGGGTAACAAAAAAAATCGAATAGGTATGTTATTCTACCAGCACTAATATAACATAATTAGTAATAAGATTTATTGTTCTCATGTAAATGACGATAGTCTTAATGAGATATAAAGTTCTTTAAACCGAATATGTAGATGAACGGAAAAAAGGCCACTTGCCTTAACTGCAAACACACTCAATCAACAATGGTAACAATTTGTCATTGGAAAGGCCTTTATGTCCTAGCAGTCAGCTAAGCCGAGCCGGGCTGTAAATAGCAATTGTAACATGTCAATTTAGCGAAGGTAGATACCGAACGGAGTTGGCCGATCAACACTAGCCGGATGAAAGCCGAAAATGTGCAGTATTTGCTTCGGGTCGACCTAACTGTTCAACAAATGCTTCCGAATGAAATGTGCTGACTCGAAATAGTGTGTGGTACGCCTAAAACTAAAATTCTTGGGTGAATTTAGTCCACGATAATATGGCCGCCCACGAATGATATATTGAGCGCTCATATATACTAATAGCATTTTAATATCACGGCTTAGTCATTGAGAACACGGCACACAAAAAAAGGTGTGAGTGATCTTCTATAAAAGAAGTCCGAACGATATTCAATGAAATTCCTGTTGCTATAAGAAGTGTGGTTTTTGTGTGAAATTATTTAATTAGTGGCTTCGTTTTAATTGATGTTGGTAAATCCTGGTTCAACTTAACTGATTAAAGGAAAGGAAAGGCGACAGAACCTCTACATATGTAACCTGACTAAAAGCGTTTATACGAGACTAGCTTCTGCCCGCGACTTCGTCCGCGTGAAATTTCTTGTTCCCCCGACCCACCCCGTCGCATCGCCTGCCTGCGCTTTTAATTCGTTTACCTTTTTTCTGACTTTTTTGGTTTTTGCTCGGCTCCTAAGGGTCCTAGCGTGATGTTAGCCTTCCTCGAGAATTGGGCTATTAAATGCAAAAAGAATTTTTCAAATCCGATTGGTAGTTCCAGAGATTAGCGCGTTCAACCAAACAAACAAACAAACTCTTCAGCTTTATAATACCTATTAGTATTGATTAAACGATGGGTATCGTGTTACCCAGTAACTGGGTTGTGCTAGTCAGATAGGCAGACATTCCATGTAGCATAATCAGCCTAGAATGTTCCCACTGCTGGGACGCAGGCCTACTTTTTATGAGACGGGGAGTGGGCTGTAATCCACCACGCGGTCCCAGTGCGGGTCGGTAGATGTCACATGTCTTCGAATTTTTGGTTCTAAGACACGCCGGATTTCAGACAATTGTTTTCCTTCACTGTTTTGAGAGCAGTGGTGATGAAATAATTTACACAAAATAAAGCGCCTGTCTGGGTTCGAACCCACGACCTATACCAGCTCTTAAGTCGCGGCCCTTACCACCCACCACTGCTCGTTCCAAGTAAAATACTGGTATTCAGCCGGTTAGACTGGAAGCCGACCCCAACATAGTTGGGAAAACGCTAGGCTAATTGGTACGAGATGAAACGAGATGAAACGAGTAGTGACTTGTTCAAACTCAACCTAGCTGTCACAGTGTTAATGATGTGTGTGTGTGTGTGTGTGTGTGGATGTGTGTGTGTGTGTGTGTGTGTGTGTGTGTGGTGGTGTGTGTGTGGTTTGTGTGAGCGATGGTTTATTTATTATTATTACAGTACTACTAATGTGAAGCAAATGTTCCCAACCAACCAAAATATTACGTAAAAGACAAATATCTGGAATCCCAAGAAAAAAAGGTGTTGTTTTTTCAATTGAAAGACAGAATTTATAGATATTAATTAATTATTAAAGTATCAATGAAAACCAGTTTGACCAGTCATCTATTATAACATAATCGCTTTTTTAGTCTCCAGCGAATTATGTAAATCACTATTTTAGTTTTTAGACTTTTCGATCCAATTTCCGAAGAACACCTGGCAGTATTTATCTTCAATAAACTATCATCTTTACAATCTATTACAAACCAGAAACTATAAATATGACACTATAATATTTGGTCGCTAAACTATGAATAAATACCGCAACATGATTCACAGCTCACGCGCAGCCAACACATGCAAATTAATACAACAAAAAGGAATTAAAAAAAAGAAAAATGGAGGTGTCAGTAATTTCGTTGGGAGCGGGGCGAGCTCTTTATTTTCCTGCGTCGAACTGTCTAAATTATGACATATGCATGCGTGCGTGCGCGCGGCACCTTTGGCGAAGCTTCCTTGCCACACGCAGTTTTCGGGATTTCTTGGCAAATTAAAATGTTCATGCTAATATAGGTAAGTACGTGTTTTTTATTCTATATTTTGTAATTATGGCAGCTTGGAGTATCTTAGTACTTTTGTAAACTGTCATCAAAATCTTACAAGTAAGCATCTTGAACTTTGCCGGCATTTTAACGTAACTTCGAATTTATTTTTTAGCTACAATGATGAATTGCGACTGCAGAGCATGAGGTCCTGGGTTCGATTCTCGGATCGAGCAGTGTTACTGGGTTTTTCTATTTGGAATTTTTCAGTAGCAGCCCGTAGTCTGGATATGTGCCCGGTAGCCTCGCCCCTAATACCATGGAACTATAGTGTATTCACGGAGACGAGTTAGTAGAGCGCTATCTCACTCACACAATTTTTTAACTGCGATTGGTCAGTGATAAACGCTAAGGCGGTGTACCGAGTACTTTTTAGTCTACTCATACTTCCCGTACTGTGCAGACGAACTTTTAAGAAGCGCAGTGTGAACGACCATTTACATTTCTAAGGTATTGTTACCGCCCACAGACCCTAAAATTTTTTTTTTTTGTCTTGGCATTTGTATGATAATGTGCGAGATAGAGAAGACGCTATACTAACTCGACTCCGTGAATACACTATAACTGTGAATAACTGGCAAAATGCGGGTGTATTACAGGTAGGTAGGTACACCGCTGCCTAACCGTTCTGGGAATACAGGCACGAGTGATGTTATGTTTATGTGTTACTAGCAGCGGCCCGCGGTTTCACTCACATATGTTTCGATCCCGTGGGAATATCGAGATGAAAAGTATTCTATGTATTAATCCAGGTTGTCAGCTACTTCCATAGCAAATTTTATCAAAATTGGTCCAGCCGTTTGTGCGTGAAGAAGTAACAAACATACAAACACACTCACAAACTTTAGCCTTTATAATATTAGTGTGATGTGATTTAAATGTCTACTGTGCAACTTATGAAAGAAGAATTAAAATGTCAGTCTCATAATAAGCTACTCACTTTATCGTAATAATAAAACGTCTGTATTTACACCAAAAATATTCTGTTTGACATTAAAAGTGTTATTATTTAGCGCCCGAAGGCATCGAAATGAGTTTCCCTTTCGTTCGTTCAACACGCGATGCAAAAAATTACGAACTAGTTTTCATATAATTGCCTCGGCATCATCTAGCAATTGTCAAGGTCGCGACCTTGACAAGTTCAAACGAGACGATACAGCAGCGCTAAAATAGCGCTGTGTGGCGATTTTGTGGGTAACCTTTGTGTGAAAACGATTGATGAGTTTTTTTTTGACAAACAGAAAAAATGGACAAACTTCTAATACCTACTAAATAAACTAACAAACTATTTAAATAAAAATATAGCCCCAAACTGCTGGTGATACCAGCTGGCTTTTACCTTGGCCAAAGAATAAGTGTTACGTGGCAAATCCGGCAGTCTCTTGGGTACATTACCAGTCGACAGCGATGCGGAGGAATATTTCGACGCCATATTTTAGTTCGTTAATAGATTTATGGGTTGCTTCAATTTGAATAAAAATATTTGAATCCTAAAGCATAAATAATTAAGCGCTCAGATTGTTATTTTCTGAGTATGTTAGATTTAAGGTTGAAAAGTTCAGAAAAATGTAAGAATCTGGTACTTGTTGGCCGGTTAAGACTGTCCTCCCGATTAACAGTGTAATTTAAAGATATTTTAAAAGACAAGGCTCCTTAGGAAACAACCAATTGTATAAAGTGACGACATTTCATAAGTGCACATGATCGCGACGATAGGTCGTGGTGGAGCAAAATGAAATGATAGCGGACTGTATAACAAGTATAATGAGTAAAAGAAATAAAATTACAACGGTCAGTCAAATATGTAAACGTTAAATGAAATATTTTGATTTTTTTTACCTAAAGGGGACAATAAATAAATAAATAAATAAATACAATTATTTTAATTCAAGTAACAAGACTCATATACAAACAGAAAAGAAAAACTAACACTGGTAAAAATGGTACAGACAGTTTTTTATCCATTTTAAGTTCTACTGCATTTTCCAGTTCCAGTACGCCATTATTATCCTAAAAGCCATCTTTCTTGTTCTCAATCATGTTTTATTAAGATGCAGCATTTTAGCCCCAACACTGTGTCCGTATAAGATTTTGAATCCCTCAGGCGAAACCAGGTCGGGGGCTATTAAATACATTTTTAGAATATTTCAACAGGTAGGTATTGAAATAAAAATTAGGTTTGTTTAATGATCCCGCAACGTCTAATTTATCATATTCTCTCATAATATTTTGGTTTATTTTTAATGTAGTTTTATTTGAGAATAAATTACTTTTTAGGCATGGCGAGCCAGGTCTACAAAAATTGTGTTGGTTTTAGTGCTGAAAGCAGTAAAAAATCAAAAAGTTAAGGATGTATTTTAAATCTTCCAAAAGCTCATTATTTTAAAACGGAGTTTAAAATAATGAGCTTTTGGAAGATTTAAAATAGAATCATGACATTTTCAATCTATTGGTCCAAAAATGTTATAACTTTAAAAAACCTCAGCTATCTTTTCGACATGGACCCAGACAATTCCAAAGCGGTACAAAAAAATATTTCCCAACAAAACGAAGACAACAAACTATTCCCAACAAACAGAAAGTCTTCTAGACAATTCTGTAGGCTAACAATAAGTCATAACACCTATTTTATCCACGCGTCGTGTAAAAATTTCCGCGCCTTACCACACTCGCCACCGGAGGCGATATGCGGAATCTCCCAGCGTCACGGGAGGGCACGTTGAGGTCTCGGCTAGTGATGTACGGTTTGTTCCCGGGATTGCATGGATGGATCGGGGGCTTTTTCGTGGCTCATGATCAATGATTTGATCGTCAATTATGACTAACTCAGAGCTTACAAAATATATGCTCAAAAATAGTAGGTACTCTTAGTCAAATAATAAGTTAGCGCGATTTACAAGGAAACCTTTGGAAAAAGGTAGGAATCTGGTAATTTATGGGACACTTACGAAACCTTGGGAAATAATGCAGGAAACTCATAAAACAATGAATAAAGCTTTTGCAAAAAGGTTTCTCCTAGAAAACATATTTCCAAACCGACAGGTTTTTTTACATAATTTGAAGACACACTAAACTATGTTCTTAATAGCTGGAATAATGTTATACATAGCTATTACTAATACTAAAAAATTCTTCGTATAAATAATACTCTCGGACATATAGCAACACTATTCCTTGAGCAAAGGGCCACAGGGGTGGCAACAATAAAGCAATTGATGCATCAAGTACTGAGTCTGCGGCTGGACCACACAGCTCTGTGCCACAACACGATTTTATTCGAAAACAGCAACAGTCAAGAAACTGTATCAGTTACTGGTGATAACTATGATTAAATATCATAGATATCAGTACGATGTTAAACCTGTATAAGATATTTGAAAAGATCCTTCAACTCATCCCAAATAAAAAGTGCTCAAAAAGTTTCCCCTATACAAAAGAAAGTCCGGGAACGAGCAATTTAGCATCACTTTCGTTAAACAGATGGACAATTTATTGGTGTAAAACTACATGGACGTTTGGGACGTTTGATATGATCGTTATTCGATCTTGTCCAAATAAAACCAGCTCAAAAACTGCTTGAAACTCCGGGATATTCCTCAGACATGTCGCAACTCTATTCCTTTGCAGAGGGCCACGGGGTGGCAACAATAAAGCAATTGATCCGTCAAGCACTATGCCCGCGGCCAGACCACACAGCTCTGTGCCACAACGCGATGTTTTGCGAACAACCATGCAGCTGTGCGAATCGATAGATATTTTTGAGGTGTTAAATTGTATTTTCTTTCATACTGATTGGTCTTCCCTATGATGTATTTATGTTATGGGTGTTGATCAAATTCTAATCATCTTAAAACAGTCTGGCAAAAGAACAGACTCCTCAAAAGTACAGCTTTCATAATTATGTTACCTCACGCACAAGATCCGAAAATTGAGACTTCCGTGTTTCTAGGGGGTCTAGAACTGTAACCGCATGAGTTCAGCACACTGAACTCATGCAGTTACAGTTTGTGCGTCATGTCCCCGCTGTCCTGTATAGGTATCACTAAAAATGAAGCAATTATTTATTAATAGCACAGTTGTAATCGCAGTGCTGCCAATAAAAAAATTATCGATTGCCCGCGTCAGTGTTGTCAGTTCCCTGAAACTCCCCGATTCTTTTTGATTCATTCGCCACAAATTCCCCGAAATGATATTTTTGGACTAAAAACACTGTTTTGTGCAAAATTTTGTAAAATACTATACCTTATAAGAAAATTAACTCTTACATCTAGGTACAGATTACATCCATACAAAACAAAGGGCCACGTGCTTATTTAAATTTTAGTGCAGGGCAATTTTAGTGCAATCTTTGATTTTATGGATTTGTCTCCAAACCGAATAGCTAAACAAAGGAAAATAACGGAAAAAAATAATGAAGATTATTCAGTTTCTCATACATTCGTTCTTATTGGTTCTGAGGCGATACGAAGTTGGTCGGGTCAGCTAGTGTTCAAATACAAAGCGTTTTTGTGACACGTAAATGTCAAACACAAATGAAAATTACAGGTATTCATGATGTCCGTTATAATTATGAATGAAAACACTCCTCTAGGAAAATATAGCTTTTTTTACCTTCAGAGAAAAATCCCTAAAAAATCTTAAGCCGGTTAAAAATCTTTCTACCAGCTTCATACTTCTACAAAATGGTCAGTCTCAACATTTTGCCTAAATAAGATGCGTCAAGTTCACGCTCGCAGTCTCTTAATTTATACCTACTCCGACTTTTATGTACCTTTGACGGGGTTAAAATGTTGCTAGATTAGTTTCGCGACATTATAAAATAGCAATGAATTATAAATCTTGCAAAGTAGCTAATTAATGTTGGAAGTCATTATAATTTGAGTGACTTGTTTGGCTAATTTTAGGAGTGACATTTAGTATGGCGCATTTATTAGGTGATTATAATCGGTCTGGGTGGGATATTATTATATCTTTGTATGGATTTATTTTGTCAACGGTTTAGTTACACATACCTAAACGCTATACATAACGACTACGGGTTTTCACCCCGTAATTTGGAGATAGACTATGACAAAAATGGTGCTAAAAATAACCTACCTAAGCCTGCCTAAGGTCTATACAAATCCTTGTATCCAATTGATATAATTTCTACATGAACAAATATCAACTTTATGCGAGTATAAATTAAGTTGATTTTAGAAATGTCATTAAAAAAATATGAAGTTGTAGTGCAAACTGAACTTATGTGTTTACATTTTTGGAAACTAAATCGCAAACGCAGTGTACCTCATTATTTTCAATTTCAGATTCGCAATTTTTCCTCTTGATTTTGCGTCAATAGTCACCTCTATACTGGTCTACAAAAAAAAAAACGGTGTGACTTTTCTGAATCAAGGACCACCGCGGTAAGAACACAAAAACCGGCCTCAAAAAAATTAATATTTATAACTAAAAGGGAAATCAGAGCTACTCGAAAAATTATTATGCGCATAAATATTTAAACAGGGACATAAACCGTCTTAATAGACATCGGAACTGACAACACTCTATTAGTAACTATACATTTTAATTTATTTTACCACCCAAAAGCAAAAACCGTCATTTGCGGTATTTCCGATTACCGAAATTCATTAAACATGCGACCGTAAACTTCAATTCAGATATTTGCATAAATTACGGTTTTATCGGCAACCGAAGCCAAAATTAGGTAGGCATTAATTGTGCGTGTGGTCACAGCTCAAGTTAAAAAAAAGAAAATATTTAATCAAGACCTTCGATTTCGAATAATGTGAGCATTATCGAATTTAGGAGAGAGCCGATGTGATGAAGAGGATTCGTTTCAGTTCGATAAAAATACTCAAGTATGTAGTTTTAAACATACATTAATTGTGCGTGTGGTCACAGCTCAAGTTAAAAAAAAAGAAAATATTTAATCAAGACCTTCGATTTCGAATAATGTGAGCATTTTCGAATTTAGGAGACAGCCGATGTGATGATTAGGATACGTTTCAGTTCGATAAAAATACTCAAGTATGTAGTTTTAAACACTATTATCTACTACTTGATTTGTTTTTTTTTATTATTTCAATATAATAGGAGCAAGGGGTGGTCCAACTTGTAAGTATCAAACCCAGTTAGCTGCTTTATTTTATTTTTATTTTATTTTATTTCATCACAACTACTTTCAAAACGGCAAAGGAAAACATCGTGAGGAAGTCAGACAAGTGACATTTAGTAACCCGCATTGGGCCCCCCTAGTTGTGGGCTATAGTCCACTCCCTCTCGAAAAGAGGAGGCCTATGTCCCAGCAGTGGGAACAATATAGGCTGATTATGTAATATGGTGAGCAGTGGTGTCCCAGAAGTAACGGCCCCGACTTACGATCTGGAAGGTCATAGGTTCGAACCCAGACAGGCGCTTTACTTTGTGTCAATTATTTCATCACCACTATTCTCAAAACGGTGAAGGAAAACATCGTGAGGAAACTGGCATGTTCTAGAACCAAAAATTCTAAGACATATGACATGTGTCAACCTAAAGGCCTGTGTCACGGCAATGAGAACAAATTGATCTCACATTGTTGATTTTATTTTGCTTAGTTTGATTTCACACTGATGGCAATGTTATAAACTAGGTAAGTGTTTCTTTTTTTTATTATGATTTTAGATTAGTTAAACATTGACTTATATATTACTATCATTGTAGTTAAATTTTAGTTTCTCTTTTCCTGTCTTGCAGTAATCACTATGCACTATGTACCACTTAAATTTGAAAATGTCGCAACACTGACTCCCTAGATACAGGCAAATTGGAGTTCACAGCTACAGCGGCAGTTTGGAGGTCACAGTTTATTCTATTCTTGTACAAATTGTGACCAATAAATATTTTGAATTTTAATTTGAATAGGCTGATTATGTATGTAAAGCCAACAAACTATTTGACACTTATTAGGTATTTCCCACAAAATCTACCTAATTTTACACACCCACTTCTGACCAAAGTCCGACTATTCACCCAAAACTCGCAAACTTCTATCCTCGTATCCATCTATTTGGCGCCACAAAAAAAGGTCTCCAATACAGAGATCACTCATCAATCGAGCCGCCAATATGAACTAATAGCCTGATTACATGTTTAACTAACACGCCGACGACAACGTCTCACTTTCGAGCGTGTGAAACGCACCTTAGATGAAAAAAAGGACGGGTTTCATTGAGATGTATCCGAAAAGTATAGTAGTGTGGGAGTGAGGGCATAATGAGGCGGTGGTTCATCTAATGGTATAATAACGTTGGCAGCTCAAGTTTTGGAAGTAAGTTGTGTCAGGATTGGGAGGTTCAGTTTGTACGAATTGGGGATAGAATATTTGTGTAAAGCATCACAGACCACGAGTCAAAGAAAAATATTCGGAAGTCGGAAATTACCGCACGGGAACCTAGTTCGTAGGTACTACCAAGATAAAAAGTATCCTATGTCTTAACAGTACCTTTTTACGCCACACGTAGACCATGTCTTCAGAGACCATGACCTTGGTCAAGACAGGGTGGACTCACAAAACAGACAGGCAGGTTTACTTTCACATTTAAAAATTATATTTTTAAATGTGAAAGTAAACCTGCCTGTAAACAATTATCACTTATAGTGATAATTGTTGGTAGTTGTAAGAATTATAAATATAAGTGACCAGCTTCCGCTGATAAAAACTATCCTATGTCCTTCCCTGGGGTGCAATCTATCTCTCTGCCAAATTTTATCGAAATCCGTTCAGTCGTTTAGGCGTGAAAAGGTAACATACAGACAGACAGACAGTTACTTTCGAATTTATAATATTAGTATGGATTATTGATAGTAGTTGTAAGAATTAAATTCTTTCAAATACTCAGTTCAAACTTCGTACCCTCTGGTGTGGCAACTACCATCGTAGCCTTAGTTCAGTCTGGTGTTTGTTACAATTTTCTTAGTCACCATATTAAAGCTGTCTTGATATTTGGTACAGCTCCACGTTTGTTTAGCTACGCTTTCTTATAATGAATATACATAGAAATAATTTAAAGAAAAAAAAAAGATAAATAAATAAATAATAAATAATTTAAAGAAAAATGTGATCGATCAATGATTTTGTTCCCAACTGTACCAACATCCTCCTTCCTCTTAATAAAAATAGAACAAAACATTGTCATGTTTAACTTGACTTGATACTGTAATTACTTCACGACTGATTTTGAGGGCCTGGACAAAGTCACATTCTGTTCGCGAGAACGATGACGTAAAAATAAAAAATGTTTGGTGTCAGATCTCATGTTCTTTTTCAAAATGGTTAACAATAGAATGGACTGCGATAAATTAACAGAACAAATTGGACTAAAAGTCCCCTATAATTTACCCAGATATCCCCTTATCCATTTGTTCTACACTAAAGCATCCAACACAAATATAGGAGTAAACTCCCCTCTCAATAGGCTCAGCCAAGAGATGAATTCCACTCCAGATCATGACTCCTTAAAAAACGCACGCAACCCACACAATCTAAAGATTCGTTGTATTAGTATGTAGGTTTTTCTTGCAACCTCTGTATCCTATAACTTATATCATTTTATATTTCTGTTTACATAGTTAGTTTTTTCACTTAATTTTTATTCATTTCGTTTTTACCTTAGGTTATCACTGTATTTGAGAATGTTGGTTCACCTGTTATTGGCAACTGTATAAGCACATAACTGTTACCTAATGTTATTTGATATTTTGTATACAGAAGCTGTTGGTGTACCTTTATAAATAAATAAATAAACATAAGCTACCGAAAAGCTGTCAATCCTGTTAAAAGCCGTTGTAGAAATACGAAATGCTTTGAAAGTGATTGAGAGTCTTTTGTCTAGGATATTATGTTCAAATATTTTGGTGTGCCATACTGCTACCAAAAGCCTTAAAACCTCCAGTATCAGAGGAAACAAGCTATAAAAGTGCTAGAAGATCCGACAAAGGTATCTGGAAGCAACCCGTCTCTCAGCTTTCAATTTAATTTTATTACACGAACTACCTACCGAGGGCGTGACGGTATCTCGTCGTAAACTTATACCAACCAAAATATTTTGTAGATATTCGTCAAGTTGTAAACGGGTCCACCGTTTTTATTGATGTCCAAACTTATTTGTAAATGTTTTCAACCAGTAAATAGTTCTAGAATACAACACTTTTACGATCCTTACGATTATATGGAATATGTTTTTAATGGCACCCAATGACGATTTAATCTTTTATTAGGAACCCGTTAGGTGTATTAAGTTATAGTTTGTGGACGTATGGCTTTATCACTGGTGATATGTGGCTTTTATGGGTCTTTAAAAAATGAAAAATAAACTGTATTTAGGTGTTTTGGTAATGTCTATGGTAGTTCTATGATGATTTTTTTTAAATTTGAGACATCCTTAACGACATCTGCGTATTTCCAGAACTGATAAGTGCGTCGTAACAAGCACAAAATTCCCTTGTGTTAATAATTTATCATTTGAGCAAGTAGCTCTAAAAAGGAACTTTTACGTTACTTTGTCCAAATATTTCACTAGAAGTTTTCGAACAGAAACAATATGCCAATTCGGAAAACCAACTCTAGGTAATACCACCTACCTACTATATACAAAATTCAAAAGAAATAGGTATTGTACCTACAATTCCCACAAGCGATCCCATGCGGCCATTCGTACGAAATGTTAGAAAAATTGAAACTTCCAAAGAAAGTGAAACAAACCATATCAGATAAGAATCGATTGTTCTCTAATATCGGCACCTTTGTTTTGCAATTTTTACAATGAGACATTAAGCTAATCCTTTTTAAATGATCTGAAGACACCGCCTCAGTTCGGTTTTGAAGACAATACCGACATTCAGACAAAGCGGTAGGGCTCATTTAGACAATGAGGGACTGGTCATGTAGACATTTTGACTGTATGGTCGGAAATATGTGTCAGTTCCCAGAAAAGTAAGTAACGAGTTAGAAGGAAATATTTCGAGATATCCCATGTGACTTCTCAACAGGATTGAGAAGCCGTCTGCCTACATATTGTGTGAAAATCCATGCATACCTAAAAAAATAGTAAGTATGTGTATATAATAGCCTATTTATATACTTGTGTACCTAGTTTTAATAGTTTTTTTTTGTCATTGTTCCTCAAAACCAAGGCACCTGCCATCTAATCTCTTCACCACCCTTGGTTGACTGGTAGAGAATGCCTAAGGCGTTAAGTCCGCCTTTGTTCCTTTTTGTGCGAAAAGTTTAAATAAATAAATATCTTAATAGTACTAAGTAGATACTTAGGGCTTTTCTAAATGAGGTCACTCAAGGAAGTACTACCATCAGAGCCCATGGCCATTTCTACTGCCGAACAGCGTACAAAGGTTCCAATTTGATGAGTATGGGAATACAGGGAGGTGTAAAGATACATGAGAGATTTTAGCTAGGTACGAGTATGTCTCCTGGGAGGAAACGTATTTGCGATGCCTCTGGTAATTCTGATGTTAGGCATCGGTCACCAATATACATCAGAGGGGCGATTCTCGTGATTCTAAGACAAATCAGTCTGATCTATAAAAAAACCTCAATTTCCCTACATTTTTGACAAGTTTTTGACATTTGTTTGTCGCCGAGATGAGACTGATTAGAGTTTGAACATTTTAAATTACGAGAATTGCTCTTTTGGAGTCCGATCCATGTCAGGTGTCAGGTGTGAGGTGGTATGGAAGCTTCCTTGTTTGTCAGCTAGTAACTAACAAAAAAAATACACCTTGCTTGGTGTTAAAGCCTTTTTTTAATTCTACAAGGAAAATTAAACCCAAAAAACAATCAGTTAAATTGAGCTTTAAAAACAACTTTCGTCTGCTTTATCTTGACTACGCTAGATAAGGAAGGTGCAAATTGCAGGCACACCTGTACAGTTAGATTTTACAGCTTCAAGTGTTCATTGCGGGCCATAAAGTTTTATAGTCCGGGTCCCAGGGCCCATTTTGTCCTGGTTAAAAGTCCACAGTAATCCAATTGTTACCTCTGTTCATGTCTACTCTGGTTCGGTTTAGCACAAAAATGTAATGGGGTAATAAAACATGTACATTACTTTTAACACATGGATAGGTAAGCTTCTCAGAAAGATTACCTATTGATAACAAAAGAAATATTTCATGTTTTAGAATTAGAGTTTTATTGAATGTTGTAAACAAAGGATTATCCCCTTTTGTTTAACCGACTTTGCGAATTTTTACTTTCCTTGAGATAATTTACAACTTGCAATTTGTGTTCTTGCAATGGGGTGTTCAGGTAAATGTGTTAAAGAGTTTGACATACCTTTTACTTGAAAAATAGGTATTGTAGATACCTTTTGCTTTTACACTAGGGCTGCCATACGTCCCGGTACACCGGGACATGTCCCGGTTTGAAGCGTTGTGTCCCGGTGTCCCGGTCATCAAGTTATTTGTCCCGGTATGCACACAATTCGCAAGCTACCCCTGTGTAGGTAGGTACTACGTCTGTGATCGGCGAGTTATCGAAGCGCCTCCGCCCGAGCGTCTTGTTTACATCGTTGCAGTGTTTTGTTTAGTTGCTTTAGAGAACGACGTATACAAACCTACCTAAAAAACCGAAGAACTGGAAAGAAAAGCGAATCTTCTTAAAATGTGTCAATATATTTTTGCAATCCCTGGCCACAATGCTCACGTGGAACGAGTGTTTTCGTTAATTTCAGCGCAGTGGACGAAAGAACGAAATTCACTCAAAGTAAGCACAGTGGAAAGCATTATTCCATGCATTTATAATTATAAAATGACGTGCGTAGAATATTATAATTATGTTAAAGGGGAAAAGGAGTTATTGACAAAGGTCAAATCTACTGAAAAATATGAGTGGGCAAAGAAAAGTGTAGTTTAAGAAGACTTCATTATTTTTTTATTAAATTTTCTTATATACCTAATACTACTGTTTTTTTTAATAATCCATGGTTAGCCCTATTTCTGTTCTAAATGTCCCGGTCGGCGTCTCCGAATTTATGGCAGCCCTATTTTACACGATATTTATAAGGAATATTTTCCTATGTATTGAATGTGAGAGAAGTTTTTTTTGGAATAATAGGTCTAAGTGACTTCCCTTATTTATATATACAGGATGTCCCTGGAAGTATGGATCAAATCAAATAGGACAAGGTTATTTCCAAACTTTTTGATTCTGACAATGTCGGTGAATTTTTTTACGGTTCAAAAGTTATGACCAATTTTTGTGTTTTTTGAACCACTTCGCATAGTGCTCAAAGAAAAAAATCATTAAAATAAACTATCAGGGCTATCTAAAAAAAATTAATTGATAACCCTGATAGTTTTTTAATGATGTTTTTCTTTGAGCACTATGAGAAGTGGTTGACGAAAAAACAAACTTTGGTCATACCTTTTGAACCGTAAAAAATTCACCGAGATTGTCAGAATTAAAAAGTTTGGAAATGACCTTGCCCACGCCCCGATTCCATTTGATTCATACTTCCAAATACACCCTGTATAAAATTCAAAGTCCTAACTGACTGATATATCAACGCACAGCCTAAACCGCTGGTCCTAGAGACATGAAATTTGGAGGGTATGTTCTTTGTGAGGAGTAGGTACCCACTAAGAAAGGGTTTTTCGAAATTCCAACCCTAAGAGAGTGAATGGGGAGGGCGAAATTTCAGGCGGACGAAGTCGCGGGCAGAAGCTAGTTGTTTACAATATAGAACGAAATACTGCTAGGCAATTTTATTTCTCATTATTTCGTTCAAAAAATCCAATAACACTTCTACCATACTGCTAGTGCTAGGCAATTTTATTTCTCATTATGGTAGTGTTATTGGATTTTTTCATCAGGAATTTCTCAGTAGCAGCCCGGAGCCATGATTTGTTTCCCGTTTGTTGGCAATAGGCTCGCCCACTATTACATGGGACTTAAACATAACTGGAGGAATATGAGTTTACATGCTAATGTACAGACGCCAGCACATCAAGCTACCCGAAACTGTCAAATATTCGCAATCAACTTTGAACCTTATGATGTAGCGATAAAGTTGAAAATCTATTAAAGAAATTTGACAGATTGTAGTAGCTTGATGTGCTGGCGTCTGTACAACCTCTGCCTAACGCTCCGGGGAATTACATACATAGCTTATGTTATAGAGGTATGAGAAACAGGGTGTAAAGTTCACTCATCCTCTATAGAAAAGAAAGGATCCTCCGAGCAGACGGGTGTTGTGTCTGGAGAGCAACTGCCCTATGATTCATGTCGGGCCGTTACATAATGCTAGTTGCGCGGTAAACTCTGCTTGCGAGATGCAGGATTTTGCGTGACGTCGTATGACGCGTAGTTCGCATGTGGCGTGGCAGATACCGCTACAATGTTTTCCATTGTAAATTCTTCAGGTTATTACTATACATCTATCAATACTGGAGTGTGAAAGTGTTGGTACCATTAGGTACCAACACAGATATTATTAATATTTTGATGGTATGGTATTAACCATACCATCAAAATATTAATAATATCTACATATAAATTATTCCTTCCAATACAAATAAAACTATAATACAATAAAAAAACTAGCTCAATCGACAATAAATTCAATTCCCAGCGAACAAATTCAAAAGTAATTAATACAACAATACGTCATCATGCCTCCAACCGCATTATAAATAAGAAAAATTAGTTAACAGCACACACAATAATCATTGCGCCTGCGCATCCCACCCACTAGGTAGGCAGGAATACCAATATTAATAGAGACGTCCCGTCGACAGAAAAATGCCTTTATAATAATCATAGCAACAATTAATCTTAGAACACACACAAAGAAAAATATAATCGCTTACTCATTTTGCCAAAAAATTGAAAAGAGAAAAAAAGGTGGAAGATGGAACAATTTTAACAAATTAGGCGACAAACTCGCCACTTTTTGAAAGTAAATTATTGTATTTTAGATTGTTTTGTGGGCTGAGATTATTGATGCTTTGTGGGCGTGGTAAAGGGATGGGATGTGCGTGTCTGTCGATATTTTATGTTCATTGTTCAGTTGAGTTTGTATGGTTATGTGACAGCTTACTGAATGTCCATAGAACCGCTGAATATAAACCTCCCACGTAGAACGGTGGGATGATTCTAAGGGATGTTTTTCATTATCATCACGCTTTGTTGGTAAAAGTTTGTGGAATGTTGTACCTACATTTAAAACAAAGATGGTTTCATTTCACTCTCTACATTCTCATAATATGTGAATCCGAGAGTGTCGCAATAATGAGAAAAACCTTGAAAACATTCCAAATAAAGAATTAATTAACGGCAGCAAAACTTAGAGAATACAACTCTTCAAAATGATTCGGGCACAGTCATAGCATAATGAAAGAAAACAAAATAGTAGCAAAATTCCTTATCGATATCGGTATTTCTTCGAATTCCTTTCCCAACCCTACCAACCAACAATTTCTAAGATGAAGTTCAGACGACCGTCACGAATGGACCAACGTAGGGTGTGAGAGCACAGGGAAACTATTCTCAAAGAAACTATCGTTTACTCACTCACTCTTCAGGCATTAGACAGAGAGGTTAGATGTGAAATAAATTTATTAAAACATCACTGTTCAGAGTGGTTATCATCGTGTGGGTTCGGAGATGCGTTCACGCCAAGACTCAATGGACAATTAAACTGAATTATACAATATAAACATGGGTTTATTGTTTGAAAATTATGATGATTCTAAATTAGGTTTCTGTACGACTAGTTTTGGGTTTAGAAATTGTGAATTATCATGTGGGAAATAATAGTTTGAACTTGCGCGGGACAATGAGGGTTTTCGTGAAAATTTACGACACCAGTTGGCATCACTGTGACAAGAGGTCTTCCAATATAAAATATATGATGACGTTCATCATTCGATTCATTCATTCGTTCATCATTCAGTCATGACTAAAGAAAATATAGGCTCTTTGACAGATGCCTGGACCTGACGTGTCAGTGCTGCCACCTAGCGAACGTCATTTCAGAAAACCCTCATTGCGTAACAGATTATCAATCGAAATCGGTTTCATTTTGACAGTTCAACAATATTCATTGCGTTATTTACGTGTTGAGTTAACAATTTTTTCGAACTTATGAAGCAATGGATTAGCAATTTGCTTCAAAATGATTCAGATTGATGCTGTTTGCCATTGAAATTTCACTTGCACATTTTTTCTTAATTTTATTTTTATTATGATACTAGCTTCTGCCTGCGACTTCGTCCGCGTGAAATTGAAATTTCTTGTTACTCCGACCCACCCCGTCGCATATATCTGACTTATTTATTTTTGCTCGGCTCCTAAAGGTCATAGCGTGATGTTAAATAGCCTATAGCCTTCCTCAAGGATTGGGCTATCAAATGCAAAAAGAATTTTCAAATCCGACTAGTAGTTCCAGAGATTAGCGCGTTCAACCAACCAAACAAACAAACAAACTCTTCAGCTTTATAATATTAAGTATAGATTCAGTAAAAATCCTTTTGGAGGAAAAGTGTAGGTAACTGATTGATTTATAGTAGGTATAGGTCTACAAGAATCTCATGGCAAAAAAAAACATTGTGATTTTCATATGGCAATGTCAATCCATATTAAAATCACAAATTTTTTTTTGCCATGAGATTCTGGTAGACATATATCTATTAGTGGTTGATTGATCTACTTTTTATTAATGGTTTGTAAGACATACCTATACATACTCCAATACTTTTCTTTCTTGTTCATTTCATACTCCGTTATGGATAAACTCAAACAAAAAGAATGTATTTCAATTAAACCATTTACAGGCACTTTTGAATTGTCAAGAAGTCGGTCAGTCAGAAAATATGAAGCTAGTTGCCCATTCCAACGCGTAGGTACCTATGGAGAAGAACGGGCAAGAAACACCATGGACATTCTTTTAAATTATATTCTTACAAAAAATTTTTTTTTATTACATAATTAATGTTGAATTTATAATTATATGTGAGAACGATTTAAAACTATATACATACATACATTAGCCCCCCATTCACCCTCTTAGGGGTGGATTTCGAAAAAACCTTTCTTAGTGGATACCTACTCTTCACAAAGAACACACCCTCCAAATTTCATGTCTTAGGTCCAGCGGTTTAGACTGTGCGTTGATATATCATTCAGTTAGGACTTAGAATTTTATATGTATAGATAATTAATCAGCCTATAATGTCATAACTTCTGGGACACTGGCCTCCTCTCTTTGAGAGGGATATATTTACCGTAAATTGAAACTAGGTACACCTGACTAACGTATGTATGGTGATTTTCTAGCCAATTATTGACAAAAGGCCTATTTCAATAACTATTAATATTTCATTCATCCACGTGAATGACTGAACATAATCATTTACTTCATCCATCATTGATTGGCCCCACACAATTTCAGCTATAAAATACTCATAAAAATATTCAAAAAATATAATATCATCGATAAAGTCGTAATCAAATAAAAAACATGGACATCATCCCAAAACATATTTCATAAACATCACTAAAGGAAGATGGCCGCCGTTTCGGTACATCATAATAGCAATATCCTGTCCATTGATTGTCAAAAATTAGGAATTTCGGCAATTACGTCTCACCTCCCACGTGATTTGGGAAAAAAAACATCGCACCCGGCGCATCCAAATTTTCTTAAAAGATCCGACATCTTCTTTTCGTGGGGGACGGGTGATGAGCGTTGGCGATTTTGCTTGAGCGGAGCGATAAAGCATGTGCAGATAGCAAGAAAATTAGTGGTTAAAAGCTACTTGTCTATTGTTTTTACATATCTGTGAAGCTGAAGGAGAAATGGCAAAAAGATTTTTTCCAAATTTGTTGTAAATCAAGTTTATTTGTGAACCGTGGTAACCTCTCAATCACAGCTCCAGCCAAATCAAAATATTTTGTTTCGCATAAACCTACATGGGCACTTATGAAACGTAAGTAGCTAGGTGCATACTGCATGATTCCAATTGGTCGTTTCCTACGGAGAAGAGACGGCAAGAAACTCACTCTTTTAAAAAATAATTGGCTTTTACAATGTTTTCAAATTACGGTAGGTGTGGGAGGACAGCCTGTCAACAAGTACCAGATACTTAATAAAATGAAAATTTTTCTACAGATCTAAAGTCTACAAAGCCTAAAAGTCCTCACATTACAGAATATAAAACTATCAAAAAGATAAATAAAATATATTAAAACCTATTAAAACCAGATGATATGATTACCATTACAAACACTAACTAAAGAGTTGAAATAATAAAAAGATTATGTCAAAGAAGTATGTAAAAATAAATGAAAAACAAACATTATAATTTAGGAGTTATGCCGTTAATCATGGTGCCAGGGAGGCTACATGTGCAGAAGAAATTATTGCCAACCTATCTTATCTTGTCTTCAGCGTAGTCTTTAATCTTATAATATGCTTTTTGATAAGGACACGTTTGAACTAGAAACTGGCAAAAATAAAGATGTTGGTTCTGGCTGTCTTTGTTGATCGTAAATATACTTGTTTTCTAGTATCACCTCGAGTAATGCTATGGTAAACAGACTTGTCAGCAATCCAGTAGCAACAGGAAACGAGGACTATTCCGAGGTTTACAAAATATAAAGTTATCCAGAGCGACATTCTCCATGGCGACTAATCTCAGCGCAGACCAGCTTTCGGTGCGGGAAATATTATAGTGCACAAGTGTGTGCGCAGACACAGGTGCACTCTCTGTGCATCTGTGCATAGTTCGATGGGACAGGTAGCAATCGGAAACGACCAGAGAGAGATCAGGCACAGGACCAACGGCTTAAAACGGCGACGGCGGCTTCTGGCAAATAAATTTCATTTCATTTCATTTCTTTTCATTTCTTAACGTGCTTTTCGAGGCACAGGGGTATCACACCGCCAACTTCCAAACTCCGGGCTGTTACTAAGAAAATCCTAATGGAAAAACCCTATAAAACTTTTCCCGACTTGAGAATCAAACCCTGGACCCATCAGTCAATATACCATGTGCCAACTATCGCTAGCCTCTTCCAACTTAACCCACACAAGTTTCGACAATTTTTTTCTTATTTTTTCCCTTTTGTTACCTTTGTGCGAGCTAGCGCCGGCACGAAAGGATCCTATAAAGTGTTCTAAGGCGTATCCAGCATACGCCGACCGTTACATATTTATTTTTGTGTTGTGCATTCTTGTCCTGACATGTAAATAAATGATAGATTTTTTTTCCAAAAACAGTTGTTTAGCGATTTCGCGCTTTCATGGTGGCGCGATGGAAATCATGGCGGTCTAGTATCTATGGTGGTAAATTATGTGAGCTAATATTTCATGTGGTTGACGTGCTGATTTTTTGTTAAAGAACGAGGTTCAATCTGAGAAAATTATGAATGGAATGTCACCTTATGCTTTTTACATTTTAAGAATTTTATGCCATTTTATTTGTAGAGTGAGATTTAATAACATTCATTCTATCAATTAAAAAAAAAAAATTAAAAACGTAATTAAAAACGTTCAAAATCTCAGCGACAATCAACAAGAGCTTGTCAAAAATGTAGGGAAAAAAGAGGTTTTTTTAATAGAATGAGGCTGAGATCAGACTTAACGATCTTAAAATTACGAAAATTACCTCTCCAGCCAGACGTAACTTGCAGCAAAATATTCGTGTAAATATAATTTCCTACTCTTACCACCCGGAACTTAGAACACTCAAGGCCGCCTCTGCAATGAATGAAACAGTTTATTGCTACTAATTCAGGTAATGGGTGAAATGGTGCACTATTCAATGAAAATACCAAGAACAATACAATTTCATGCTTTAATGGTACCGTAGGAGCAGGCGCCAGAGTATTACGTAATTTTAAAGAGAATAGACCGATTATAAAGTTTACGTTTGTTTGGCTGTTTACCGCTGTGTTCACTAATTATTTAATTAGTTTGTTTTACTGTGGTAATTCTGGATTGTTAATAGGAGAATTTTGAGGGATAGTGACAGACAAAGGAGCAATAATGAGAACCGAGAAAGTGAATTGTTTCACTGGAGCCATCGGGAACTCAGGAGTTTTCTAGTAAATTTTGAGGGAACATTCTATGGTGCCATTGCAAACACTTATTGTTTAAGCCCTTCCACAACTATGCGGGGGTCGGCTACCAGTCTAACCGGATGCAGCCGAATACCAGTATTTTATATGGTGCGACTGCCTATCCGACCTCCGCAACTCAGTCACTGGAGGACAAGGACTGGTTTTCAGACTTTTGGGCTTCTGACTGTTCTTTCCGAGGCACGGAAGGGTCTCGATAGGTAAAGCAGGATGGTCACCCATCAACAAACAGACCGCAGCAAGCGTAGCTTAACCTTCGAGCGACAAGTGCGGCTGTTATTATTTAGCCACGAGACCCTATGTTAGGAATGAAAAAAAAAAAACATGACGCAGAGAAAGAACTAAACACAAAATAGAACAAGTTGGTGGAAAATATGCGTCACATCCACGCAAAACGGCCAGCGCTCAGCATAATGCTAAAATTCTATGCGAGACAGAGACTGGTTTTCAACAGCTGGCAATAATAACACTAATAGGTATATGTCGTATGCTCTCTCTGTTTCAGGTTGACGTTGACAGTTGGCTCAAGTGTACCAACTGTCAACGTGTCGACGTAACGACTGTCGCATCAGGTGCGGGTCATCCAGCGTGAGCATATGCTGGATAACGTCGTACTTAACAGACTACGCCTCGAACCACGGAATAGCCATGTTACGCCTGCTTCGTCACTGGTCGCGGTGCAACTGCAAAATTTACCCAGTGTTTCACCGCGACCCGACCGCGTTGATGAAGAGGATGTGACAGGGCTATATCCGTGAGTTCCCAGTGCAATGCAACGTTGAGGAACGGTTTGGAAGTCGCTTTCCGTGAATACCGCTCTATTCCGCCTAGACTTAGACCACGTTTACCTCGTTTGCCATAAGAAAAACAAGGCGCTGTGTGCTCTAGACTCGCAGCTGTCAAATTGTTTTGACGGCAGCAAAGACCTCATCGATACCCATTCAATCTTGTACCTACTATGCAGCTGTAGCGGCATGTCGCGTAACTTATGTCAAATTCCCCAACAGTGACAGAGCCCCATCAACAAAACCAGCTGTACCAGCTTGGCAGTGCAAGATTGAGCGTCGTATCGGTGAAGCTAGAGCGCTCATCGGCAAGCTAATCTGCTTCAGGGAGGGCAATACTCGCCCTAGAGTGAGTGGTGGTATTCTCCGGGACTGACCTTAGTTCTCGAGATTATTTTTTCCAGTTTGTCGCGTTTATGAGCGTATCGACTTCCTGAAGCAGAAGCCGACTTCCTGAGCATGGGAAAATCGTTTTCGTCGGTACAGGCGGAGAGTGGAGCGGTACACTCAGAAACGCACATTCCAGAGCGATGAAAGCTGGGTTTATAGGGCTTGAGAGCGACCGGACCAAGGTGTGACTGACACGCGCCTGACGGATGATGTGTTCGTTCTGACGAAACATCTAGTGAAAGCCGAGAAAGATAAACAAATCAAGTATCTTGAAGCTTCTTTGGGACAACCCTAAACCTATCGACTGAAACCAAATACCTGGGTATCTTTTTGGACAAACAGTTGAACTGGGCAAAACACACTGATTACATTATCACAAAAGCTAGTATAGCCCTATGGCAATGTAAGAGACTCCTCGGGAGAAATTGGGGCATAAGCCCCAAAATCACCTACTGGCTATACACCACAGTTATCCGACCAATTATTACATACGGTTCTTTAGTTTGGTGGCCCAGGACCAACCTAAGTACAACCCAAAAAGATCTCGAGAAACTACAAAGATTTGCATGCATAGCAATCACCGGTAGCATGAGGACTTCCCCCACTGCTGCCTTACAGGTGATGCTGGGGCTACCTCCCCTACACCTCGTCGTAAGAGAGGAGGCGGCCATAGCGACTTTCAAACTCGAAGTATCCGGCTCCCTAAGCAATGATTCTAGAATCAAACACACACGCATCAGAGAAGATGCAATCAATGAACAACCGATGATGACATCACCCATCGACAGAACCCTGAAGACCCACTGCTTCCAAAAACACTACAACATAGAGCTCATAGAGGAGTTGTGTGACTACTCAGGTACAACAGAGCTAAGAATTTACACTGATGGATCAAAGACCGACGAAGGGACGGGCGTCGGGGTGTTCTCCAACGACCTAAACATTAAGATATCCAAACCACTTGGAATGCTCAACTCCGTCTACCAAGCAGAGTGTGTAGGTATTATCCAAGCGGCACACGCTATAGAGGCCAGGAAGGTTACGGATACCAATATCCGAATACTCTCCGACAGTGCCTCAGTTCTTCAATCCCTAAAGAGTAATCAGATCACGTCGAGACTAACACTAGAATGCCACAAGGCCCTAGAACGAATCACGGTACTAAATCGCAACACGATAACGCTACAATGGATTAGAGGTCACAGTGGATCACTTGGAAACGATGCGGCTGACGAACTTGCCAGAAGAGGATCCAGTACAAGACCCTACGGACCTGAACCCATTGTGCCCATTCCTTTCAAGCAGCTAAGAAGCTGGTTAAAGGATCACACTCGAATACAAGCGGAAAAATGGTGGACCTCGACACCAGGATGTAGGCAATCCAAGGAAGCTATGCCACCCTTGGATACAAAGCTGACCAGGTGCCTTCTGCGCCTGGACAGAGACAGCCTGCGCCTGGTGGCGGGGACCATTACCGGACACTGTTCACTAAATAAACACTTTCATACCCTGGGAATCACTGATAGTCCCCTGTGCAGAGCATGCATGGAGGCAGAGGAAACGGTGGCGCCTGTGCTTCTTGAGTGCACAGGCGTTACCAAGATTCGCGAGGAGACCCTGGGAACACCAACATCCCTTGCGGATGCCCTGAGGAGACCGGGAAGTCTTATCTGCTTCTGGAGGGAGGTGGGCTGGTTGGAGTAATCGGCCACCATGGCTCACGTACAATGGTCCACTTCAAGGACTAAGTGCGGAAACCTAAACCCCATGATAGATAGATAGAAGTATCTTGAATTGGCTCGTGAGGTCGTCGGCATGTGGGATGCGGACTCAGCAATCATTGTGCCGATAGTCGTGACAGCCAATGGGCCAAGAGCCTCGACCAACAGTCCAACACCTCAGGAGGGTCGTTGGGCAGCTGGATCAAGGGCTTGATTCAGAAAGCGGTACTTCTGGACACGGCTCGTATCGTCAGGAGGTTCCTCTCTTTGGAGACCAGACCGCCGGTAGCTTAGGCCCTGTTCCCGATACCGGTGGGCTACTATTTTTTTTATTTTTAAATGTTTTTATTTTCTAATATTTAAAAATATAATTCATTTGTATTTAATTAAATAAAGGAAATACTAATATAACACACGTGGCAGTTTATTTAATAATTATACCCTAATTTCTATTTTGACACGGGAACGCGTGCGAAGCCATATTATAAGCAACTAATACACTTAATTAATTAGCTTTAATTTATAGACTAAACCAGTCACGAAAGAGACATCAATTACGCACCCAAAACATTTTCTGTAATCTAAACGTCCCAAAAAAAATACGAAAAATATCTGCTAACGGAATCAATCCGAGTTTTAATATCTTGCTAACTTTATCATCTTAATCGGAGTGTCAAAAATAAGGCTGCAATATACCGAAAGGCACGTAGGAGTGAAACGATGAAAAATTCTGTACACACACAGATCTCACGATAACTACAGTGATTGAGAAGTGAAATTACGAGATATGCGAGCTAAATATTTTTGTTTCGAAATGTCAGTGAGTGAGAAGTGCGAATAGTGTTGGGGCGGAATGAGTGTTGCGTTGAATTAATTTTACGCAGTTATAAAAAAAGGATAAATTAATGTCGATGGCTATAAGAGTAGGGGAAGACCAAAGAAACGATGGATGGAATGTGTGAATGATGATATGGTTAGAAGGGAGGCGACTACCGAGATGACGACTAAAGGCCTCTACAAACAGGCGCGACACGCGATATAATCGCGCGCGACACAAAGGCACCGCTCGTTGCGCAACTTGCGGTGCCTTTGTGTCGCGCGTGATTTTATCGCGTGTCGCGTCTGTTTGAAGGAGCTTTAATAGAGAAGTATGGAAGAAAAAGACATGATGTTGCCCCCAAAGAAATTGGGATAAGGGATAATGATGATAAAAATGATAAATAAAGAAAAAGGTATGTTTAATTTATACAAAATACTAACACTAGAGGACTATTTTTAGGCCCAAGAGTCAGCAGCCATACAACGTGGTAATGCTGCCAGTCTTTTGGGCATTTTTGTCATTGACAGCGATGGGGAAGAATTTTTTTATGCCCATGGAGGTCTTCCCTTTTTTATATATGTACTTGTAAATTATATAAATATTCTTGTGTTCATTAGTCTATTATATTTAAGATTTGTGTCAATTTGATCACACTAAATATAAAAGAGTTTACAAAGGATAGAAAATAAATAAATAGGAAGTATCAAAATGAAATAATTAATTGCACATCTAAACTTAATATATATATTTATCACACCTGCTCTGAAAATACATACTAATTATACCAATTAGAGGGAAGAAACGCCTTTATCCCGCCCTTCAAATCCTTTCATCCCAAGGTATGTAAATTTGTATGAAAATCCTTCCGACCCAAGGGTGGGAAGTATGTATGAAATTCCATTACATACCCGGTTTTTCTTTTTTTTTTAAATTTGTCAGCAGTCATACTGCCAAGAGACTTTAACTGTCTATTAATTAAATTTCAAGTAAATTGTTACTGGCCACATACAGTTTTTTTTTTACCAGTTACCAACCTCCTTGGTGCATACAGAAAATTAAAAACGAAATTATTTTTGTATATAAAACGCGGACTTCTTAACAATTCAAAAGTGCCTGTAAATGGTTTAATTGAAAATAAATGGTTTGAGTTTGAGAACAGAAAGGAGGCCTGTGTCTCACCAGTGGGAACATTATAGACTGATTATGTATGATTTTGATACACTTCAACGTGTACCTAAGTATTTTTTGTTACTAAGGCGTCGTGTAAAAAATAGCTGCACTTTTAATAATTGTACTTTTAACTAAATATAAACATTTCTATGCATTTATGTCCATAATTTTCCTCGTAGGTGTAATAAAAAGCACTATACATCCCTCAGGATAAAGTACAGTTCCATACCTCAAATGGTTTGCGCCCCTCGCAAGCTCGTGGCGCAAATGCCATAATCTCGGTATGGAACTGTCACTTTCTTCCCTCTGAAGTAATGTACTATTTTTTATGTTTGTTTCTCACACTTTCACGCTAAAACTACTGAACGGATTTGGATGAAATTCGGGACACGGATAGACTAAGGCTACATACGCACTATGCGGTTAACCGCAATGCGGTCAGCCGTCCGGTGGACCGCAGGATGCGGTTGCGCTTGCGGTAAGCCGGGTGGCGGTTAGCCGCAACCGCAACCGGAACGTGCGGTTAGAAACCGTCGTGGTTTGCGGTTGGATCGACTCATTTCCAAGTGGACGTCGAAGAAGTCGCAGCTATTTACTACATTTACTCGCGTTATATAAGATTGCTGGCCTATTTTGTATCTCAATTATAAACTTTTCTGTATCGAAATCCATAGTTAATTATCGATAAAATGCGCGAGCGTCGGTGAACACGTAAACCGTCAATGGCGGGGAACCGCAAACTAGCACCATCCGCGTAGTGTGTATAGCAACCATGCGGCTGGCCGTCTGTCGGGCCGCAGCGCTCAGAACGACCGGAGCGGTCGGCCGGCAGCCGCATCGCAGTGCGTATAAAAACTACTTCCTCGTACAAATTTTTGATTCCGGTCAGCCGGACGGCTGGCCGCATTGCGGCTAACCGCTTAGTGCGTAGGTACCCTAAGACCTACATAAGGACATAAGATACTTTTTATCTCGATATTATCACGGAATCGAGGCCTATACGGGTAAAAGGTGCAGATGCGGGGCGCAGCTAGTACAAAAGAAACGTTTAACAAACCACAGTTGCTTAATGTTGCAAAGACGTCTCATCAAAAGACCAGCACTCCAATTGCGTAACACACTAACAATCACAATCTAAAGGATTTTTAAGGAAACTCATAATCCATTGCTTCATATGTTTGAAAAACTCGTCTGCTCGACAGCGTGAAAAACGCAATGAATGTTCTTAAACTGTCGAAATGAAAGGCGTTGAAGGTGCTGCTTTCAGGTAATAATACTTCCACCACTTAGAGTAACCTATGTTGTTAAAAAAACTACATTGGATAAAAAAAAGAAGATTTTACGAGTCAAAATCTCATCAGACCATGGCACAAAGTTGATGTAAAAAAAGCATTTTTCACTATTGTACTGCATGTATGAGTAATGTTTTTGATAGCACTCTGTGACTTAAACCCGCACTTAATTCACGCTTATCTGTGATTTAAGTAGTCCATTTTTATACAGAAAAGGGGGCGTTTAGGTCACACGTGCTATAAAATGGTAAACGATACGTGTTACTTAAGTAGCATTATTGCACGGCGCTTAGCTAATTTCACGCCATGCAATAATTTATAATGGACTACTTAAGTCACACGTATCGAAATATATTATTTTCTTTCATCCCAAGAGGAATTACTACCTCATACTCTCTCTCCTCACTATTCGATACATATCTCCAACTGTCATCAGATCACGTTATGTGTTACGCTATATTTCAATTCGGCAAAGGCACAGCAAACATTCTGCCACCGAAACCAACGACATGGATTAATGATATAATTTTAATTGACTTTCGTGCGAATGTCGACCTCGATGGTTGTTTTTTAAAAAGAGAAATATTAGCTTGAATATTTTGCTGGAGTAACTGGGGCGAAATTTATTTAATAATATTAATTTATTCTATGTAAATGTGTTCTATGTAAATGAAACATGTGTGCAAATGGATGAAGATAAAAATTTGTATCACAAAGTAGTTGTAAAGTAACAAAAAAAAACGTTAGTTCACAAAAAAATCTCAGGGAAGAGGCAGCGGTAGTTTTAAAAATAATCATCGACTTAAAAAATAATTACAAAAAAAAAATCACCCGTTTTTTCCATAAAAAAACAGATCACAGATAGGTAAATAAAAACAAAACACCATCAGATAAAAATCATTGCTAAAAAAATACACACAGATGATACGGCCTATAACTTGGTTAATTGAAAAGATGTATCATGTATGGGAGAGGACTTCATTAAGACCTTAACTAGAGCGTTCAATTATAATATATAGCTTTTACACTGCGCAGTGCGAAGTACCTCATTACTTAAAGGATGTAACTATACGGTTAATAAATCCTAAGAAATGCCGTATCTTGAATACTGATTAAAGCTAAATGATCAGTAAATGAGTGCTCTTTTTAGATACCAGTTCAGAGCTGGTTGTAATCTGAGATGTTTTGATACCTTATTAATGGCAGTTGTGTGTCTGTTTGTTTGTTACTAGATTATCGGAGAACTGCTAAATATTTTTTTTTTAATTTGACTTTATACGTACACCTACTGACAGTATTACAGGGTCAATTTAAATTAGCCAGCGAAACTCCGCACACGTAATGGCGGTCTATATTAGGGATGCATCCGATACCGATACCGATACCGATATATCGGCGATACTTCAGGTTTGCCGATATATCGATATCGGCGATATTTTTATGGCCGATACCGATATTTGATACTTTTCAAATTTCGCGCTTTCAAATGTGATGTAAACGCGCGTGTTGTTCGTTGCAAACGAGGCACGAACTAACTATGCTCGGGGAAACCCCGCGCTTTATTCAGTGTTTTGTTTCGCCCGCCCGCTTTGGCCTCGCACTCGCACATCTATCCCATTTAGGTTGAATGTTGTGGCGCGTAGTATTTTTCCATGCAAATAAGATTAAGAATTACATATCGTAATTGTTTGTGTATTGTATGTCATTTATAACTAGTCGTTTGAGTCAAATAAAACAAATAGCAGTCATATCAACTTCAAAACACAAAAGTACTATATGGAATCACTTTGAAATTTCGACAGTTGATAATTCCATAAAAATCTCATGTTAATTTTGATTACCAAAACTATTAATTAATTGTGTTTTATTTAATCTACCTTCCTTTTTGAATTCAGTAAGCGTATCGGTATCGGTATCGGTATCGCCGATATTTTTATAAGAGTATTGGTATCGGTATCGTATCGGCAAAAAGGCGTATCGAGGCATCCCTAGTCTATATCTAAGCATGATAGAACAAAAATAAAAAGATTTGATAAAACAAAATTTGGGGTCAATGACCGTAGTTAGTGTAGTAACCTAAAGTATCAGCTTTTTTGTGGTAACTTCACAGACGTAATTGGTTTTATCGTGTTATCGATACCCCATCACGACTGTGGAGTTTCGCTACCTAATTTAATGTGACCGTAAATAACCTGCTGATGTACTCTTAATTATATAATGGTACTTTGTTCGTATCTTTCACGAATAAATTGGGATTATCACACAATTA
Organism: Luperina nickerlii; assembly: GCA_963855955.1. Classification (NCBI taxonomy): domain Eukaryota; kingdom Metazoa; phylum Arthropoda; class Insecta; order Lepidoptera; family Noctuidae; genus Luperina; species Luperina nickerlii. The sequence continues at coordinate 18,224,907 of OY979667.1, forward strand.
TTTCAAAACTCATTCTAAGTTTTAAATTTATTCATAAATCGTGATATAAGTTCTCATCAACCAGCATCCTTGATAAAGGCTCCTTCAAACAGGCGAGACGCGACACGCGACACAAAGTCACTGCAAGTCGCGCAACGAACGGTGCCTTTGTGTCGCGTGCGATTCGCGTCGCGCGTCGCGCCTGTTTGCAGGAGCCTTATGGCGAAGTTTAAGCAAAACCAAGATTCTCAAGTATCAAGTCTGCCCATAACGTAATCAATGCTTATTATATAATTACAGCTGGGTTAAGTAATAGGGAATATGCATGATTTTTTTTCATGGCATTTATTAACAAAATATGAAAATACCGTAGTAGAGATGACAAAAAGTGAAATTAAAATTAAAATCGGCCAAGAAACACGGCCTATATGAGCATTTAAAACTATTGATTACACACCAATTAGACAGAGAGATCCGACATAGACTGTGACGTCACATGTCACTACGGCCATATAAACTCCGTGTTAAATTTCGTTTTGCGAGAAAGAGATAGAAACAAATCTTCGATGGCTCATATCTTTTTTAATTTCATAGTTATCCGAAAAACAGTTTTACTAAACTGTTTATTACATGAATGAGGATTAATTTTTTAAATAAAAAAAATCATGCATATTCCCTATTCGTTTGTATTTATACACTAGCAGCGCCTCGCGGTTTCACCCGCATAAGTGTCGATACCCCGATGTTTCACCTGCGTAAGTGTCGATCCCGTGGGAATATCGGGATAAAAACTATCCTATGTCCTTTCCCGGGACTCAAACTATCTCTATACCAAATTTTATTTAAATCGGTTTAGCGGTTTAAGTGTGAAGAAGTAACAGACAGACAGACACACTTTCGCATTTATAATATTAGTATGGATGGTGGTGGTGGTGGTGGTGGTGGTTAGTTGGTATGTGTTTGGTATTGGTGCGGATTGGTTGGTTAACGGTGGCGTGCATTGCTTTTTAGAATAGGTAGGCACTAGGCCGCCTGGTCTAGTCAGACATATTATACGGTCACTAATCAGAAACAACAAAATTATCTGTTTTGAATGTTCAAATTATTTTCTTACCTTTTATAGTTCTATGTGCCTTCTATGAACTTTAAAAGCAGAAAATCTTGTCGGTCTTGAAAATAAAACAATGTATCTTGACAACATACGAAAACCTAGGTACCGAAAGGATTCGTCCGCAGTTTGTCTATACAAAGCGATTGATCGCCACAATCTAAGCACTTTAGTTTATCCATTGCTCACACAGCACCTCAAACTTAAACACAATAAACACAGCAATTTCTTTTTTTCAACACTTAGTAATCAAAACAAACAACAACTACAACTACAAAAATGGCGCGCGCTCGCCGATTATAACACAAACATTAACAAATGAATGAGTATGGAATGAAATTATCTCCTTCCGCGTGTCGCACGCCCCGCGCTCCCTATTATCCATCCCTTTCTTTCCTCGCGCGGCCAAATTACGACAACATTCATAATCGGTTGGTTGGTAGAGTAGGCATGCCTACCTAAGGATGATAAATTGCGAAGGTCGAACATCATGGTATTGCGCGTAGGACGTAGGTGATATTTTTAATTTCGTCGTATTAACTTGAACGAATACTAGACCAATGAATGACCTTGTGCAAAATATTACGGTACGGGAGCCGAGTAGGCCGTCGGGCGACTGCCTACTGCCACGCACCGCGCGTACGTTTGTATGGAGTTTGTTTGTTTCTGATAGGTATGATAGGTTAGTGAAGTTCTTAAAAGCGGGGCACACACACTATCAATGTACAGTGCGTGCCACGTAAGAAGAGACTTGACCCCGCCTCCCCCGCCTCTTTCCGCCGCCCCTATGACGTCCGGTCCCGTCCCGCACTCAGACCTCATACCGCTAAAGATACCTAAAATCGTGTTCTGCGCATGTCAGACCACGTGGTGTGTCAAGTCTCTTCTTACGTGGCACGCACTGTACCCAATTGATGATAAATTATTGGTGATTTTTCGAGGTAGACACTGCTTAAATGCCTTTATGCAATGCGCGCCACTGGTTAACTGTAAGCTGATGATGATGGCTAACATCATCAGCCTACAGCAGTCCACTGCTGGCCATGGGCCTCTCCAATTGCACGCCATTTATCACGATTCTCGGCAACTCTCATCCAACTGCTACCAGTCACCCTGCAAAAATAGTCGTTCCACCTATCCTGTGGGCACCCTACCTTATACGTTGGCCGATTCGCGGTCTCAAGAACACGTCTACCCCAACGGTCATCGGTTCTACGGCTAATATGGCCGGCCCATTGCCACTTCAGCTTACTTTCTCTGTGGGTTGGCCAATACAATATACAAAATCCACGTTACCGTTACAAAATAACTAATAACACCCAAAATAGGCAACAACAGCCTGAACAGTCGTAATTTCTTAACTAAGCGTCACAAAAACCCGTGTGTTAACCCTTTCCGTTTGATTGACAAACACTGTTGCAGTATAACCCGTCGCTGCTGTCAATCCGATCTCGTTGTCACTGTGAAAAAATAACCAACACCACGGGGTTTGTGGTTCAAGAAAAGAGCGGCGAGCGAGTCGCTAAAGATACTGTAGCGGTATCTACAACGCCACAAGCAAACAACGCGTCATACTGACGTCACGCAAAATCCTGCATCGCGCAAGCAGAGTTTACCGCGCAACTAGCATAGATACAACGGCCCGACATGAATCATCGGGCAGTTGCCCGCCAGACACAACACCCGTCTGGTCGCAGGATCCTCCCTTTTCTATAGAGTATGAGTGAACTTTACACCCTGTTCCTCATACCTCTATAATACTTTACAGCTCGGTCAAAGCTCGTTGAAAAGAAAGAAAAAAGTCATTTATTCAAATTAGATTGAGAATCTGCCCTTTTTGAACGTCACAATTACATAAGACATGTCCCCCAAAACGCCCGCCCTTCACCTTTTCCTAGTGCTTTAGCTGGGAAGAAGAAGTGAAGCAACAAATTCCCACAGAAGCATCGCTGTCTGTACAGTTAGAAGATTCTGATTCTATCTGATGTTGTAAAGGTTTGGACATTACATCGATGAAGGAAAAACATCACGAAGAAGGCCAATTCTCGAAAATGTTCAAAATCTAGTCGCAATATCATCTCGGCGATAAACAAATATCAAAAACTTGTCAAAATGTAGGGAAATTTGAGGTATTTTTGACAGATTAAGACTTAAAGAGAATTACCTCTCCGGACTCCGCGAACCCGCCTTCACCAAGCGTGTTGAATGCGATGATCAATGCTCGTGCCTTCTCTGCATTATTGTTGTTACCTATTAGGTAATAGGTAATACGGGCTGGTGTCCGCAACTCCACGTCAATGCGCGTATTTTGCGTTGTTACCTATTATTATTTGATTTGTTTAGTCCGAACGAAGCGACCTTCTATTGTAACTTGGACCACAACCCTAAATGTAGTCACTCTACGGGGAGCCAACAAGAAATATGTCGAAACTCGACTAAGTGTTAAATAATACATTAACGTGGTGATACATAATTGAAAAGGTGCCACCATAACGTGGAAGCGACGAATTTAACCAAGTGCACTGATATGGTATGCGTTTTTACTATCTAAGGTAACTCTTCCTTTATTTCCAGTGCGGGTTGGTAGATGTCACGTGTCTACGAATTTTTGGTTCTAAGACATGCCGGTTTCCCCACGATGTTTTCTTTCACCGTTTTTAGAGCACGGGTAATGAAATAAGTTACACAAAGGAAAACGCCTGTCTAGATTCGAACCTACGACTTACAACTCGTAAGACGCGGCCGTTACCACTGAGCTCCACCGCTCAAAAAATATAACTGTGTCTTAACTTAATTATATTTTAACCCCTACGAAAATCGTTAAATTAGTTATTTACCATTCACTAAAAGATACAGATAATATTTTAAGATTTCTTGTCCAATAATTTCTTAATACAGAATGGAATTTTATAATCACTAGCGATCTCGGGCCTGGCTTGTTAAGATCTTACTTTACCAATATATTTAATCATTGAAACTGGTAAATTGAAATTTACGACCAGTCAGACTATTTTTGTATTAAATGCATATCTACTCTATTATAAATGATTGTATCACTTTTCAGATATTTCATTAAATATCTGTTGATTGATTTACTTTCAAGATTTGGGTGTGGTGTGTTTTTTGTACTAAGTAACAAAATAGTTTCGCAAACTAAAAAGGCAGAATTTTCTATTTAAATTCTGCACTTTCATAGATAAGCATTCGCATCATAGATAAGTATCAAGAGAATTGATCACGATTGAAAGACATTAGAAAAAAAGAGCCGCAGTAAGGAACCACTTTCTATTACCCATTTGCGTAAAGAGATTCCAGCTCCTAAGCAGAGTTTTAGAAGATGGCGAAAAGTGGAAGACTTTTATTAATATTACATACACATAAACGATGCTGAGATATCAGCCGTAGTTTATCATTCTATACATAAACTAGAGGTTCAGCTTTAAGGATCCTACAAACAGGCGCGACGCGAATCACGCGCGATACAAAGGCACCGCTCGTTGCGCGACTTGCGGTGCCTTTGTGTCGCGCGCGATTTTATCGCGTGTTACACCTGTTTGTTAGCCTTTAGGATTAAGACTCGTACACACAGGCGCGACGCGACACGCAACACAAAGGCACCGTTCGTTGCGCGACTTGCGGTGCCTTTAAGTCGCGTGTCGCGTCGCGCCTGTTTGTACGAGCCTTTATCAGAAGACGAACAACTGCTGGTCTTTCGAAAATCACGTTTCTAGTAATGACAAGTCTTCCGATTCCTTAAATGCCGTATTGTTTTTAACTTGAGTTTATATTATAGGTGCTTCATTGTCCTCATCACACTATGTCTCGACCACTAAAAACTCGTCCAAAACCTATACAGCAAATAAATAACAACAATTTTTCTCCCTACCAGCTAACACGTCAGAATGAAGAGATTAAAAATTATTAACAAAACGGCCTGGAACCAGTCGAGCGTCATTCCTGATTATCAACGGGCATCAACCGTAGTGGTTCTTAATTAAATAATCAAAAAATGTGTGTGCCCTTAATACTGGGATCTATAGATGAAATGCTAATGAGTTTGTGTTTATGCTTTGACGCCTAGTTTTTGAGGAATTATGACGTGACTGCATTGGTGTTTTAGCTTCGGAGGTGTATTTGACAAAGAATTTCTTAGCTGTATTATAAAGAAATAGCTTGTACTTATGTATAACATACTCAGCCAATAACTTTCCCACTGCTGGGACACAGGCCTCCTCTCTGTGAGAGTTCTTCCGAGTTCTTCTGAGAGGCTGTAATCTACCACGCGAGCCTAGTGTGGGTTGGTAGATGGCACTTGCCTTCGAATTTTTGATTCTTGACCATGCCGATGTTTTCCTTCACCGTTTTGAGAGCTGTTTTTTTAATTATGGATCAGTTGGAAATCCAGAATGTTGTCTCCATAATGAAAATGAATTTATTTACTCCGCAGTATATGATTTTAGTACATGATGTAGGAGTAACCCGAGGTGAGGAATGATACGAAGATGACCGTCTGATAAGTTTTAGCTATCATATAATGGTCAAGTGTCTCGAACCTCATTTTTTATATCAACGCAATCACTGTCCATTCCAAGGTTGCCTGGAAAAGATCGCAGAAAGCGATAAGGCCGCCCATTGTATGTTTTGTATTCATAATCGTATTTATTTGTTATGTATTTTCTGGTGTACAATAAAGTATATATAAATAAATAAATAATGTTTGTATTTATTTAGATATCCACATCTAAACAGGAACTCTCAAAAATACACACAATGCTGACTTGCCAATGTTCCAAAAATTCATTCTTACAAGCCTTTGCAATAATAACTGACATAAAAACTGGTAACATATCTATTAGCCTTTCACAATATACATTAGGACGCAATCCCCATTGTCCATCAAGGAGCGCACGCGCGAATGCCCACGAATGACGACGTAACTGTAAATTTTGTCGCAAACAAAATACTTCACATTTATTGATCCTAATACCATTGTGCAGGGATTTGGATCTGTCCATTCAAATAGCAGGTAAGCGATACTTGAGGTATGTAAGTACAGATTTTTTAGTTAAGCCCTTATACGTATAATTGGTAGCATTCGCTTTGGTAAGGGATGATGATAATCTTTTGTGATTTTTGCACACAGTCAAGAGATTCTTGACTGTTAGTTGATGTTTTTGTAAAATAAACTATGGCTATACAGAATCTTGTAAATAAGTGAAATAATATATACGAAGCGTGGGAGAAACCTATAAACAGTATATTAATGAGAATAAGGACAATGTAAACCAGTGGCTGGTCCTGATCAGACTGATATGGAAGTATATGAAATAGTAGCATACAAGTATCAAGTAGAAAATGGTCGTAAGGCCAACGTTAAAATCACATTGAAATGAGAATAAGGACAATGAACCTTTCTAAGATCCTGATCAGACTGATATGGAATAGTAGCATACAAGTATAAAATAGTAAATGGTCATAAGGCCAAAGTTAAAATCACATTGAAATAAGAATAAGGATAATAATTCATCATTTCGATGATCCTGCTCAGACTGATATGGAGTATATGAAACAGTAGAATGCAAGTATCAAGTAGAAAACGGTCATGAGGCCAACATTAAAATCTCATTGGAGTTGCTATTTCTGGCAGTCTAGTGATTACTGGTTTAACTGCACAATTATAATGAAGAGCACGAAGTGTTTACACCAATTATCTTGTAGAATTAACATAACTTCAGAATGGTTAGCAGCATTGAAAGGGCTCTAGGGACAGGACATGTGTATAAAAAATTGTCGCATCATATTTCTTTTCAAATTACTATTCCCATTTAAAATCACCCTTTCACGCGAAAATTCGAAAGACCAATCATTTTCCGATCCACTGCCTTCCTATAAGCTGGCAAAAGGAACTTCAGGAGTCTGTGTGAGGCAACAGCCTCCTAATTACGTAAACCTTGCGTTGTTATTGTTATATTTTCGCTAAATACCCGTCAAATAATAACTTCCATTTCTAATCCTTCAAAGGGTCCTTATGTAGTTAGTTATTCTTTGAAGTGATCTTAAAAATAAATGTGCTCAATTATGCGTATATTATTTGCAATCATTAAGCCGTTGAAATGTCAGTATTGTGATTTTTGGCTGTGGGTGGTTAAGCGGCAGGCAGTTTGAAGAGGTTAGTGTGGTCTTTATCATTATGATAACTACGTGAAAGTGCCTTAATGCTCGTCGCTCTTGATTTCCTTGACATCGCCACCTGTAAGTTTAAGTCTTATTAGGCCTACCAAAACGAATCAATATATATTTTTTTTATATTTTAACTTTATGGTCATGATGATGTATGTATCTAGGTTTCAGATAAATAAAAAAGTCTGCCAGATACTTACCTAAGCTTACCAAAACTTTACAGGAAATGTAAAAAGGACAAATATTTATAAAAAACCGAGGAGTTTTTTTTAGTAGACAGTCTTTTTGTCGAAGAAACCGTCAGAAACCATTAGATTATTTGAGGTTATAAGCAGATTATTATATGCTCATTACACTGACCTCTATCATTCTTCTACATCTATATTCTACTCGTATATCTATATATGTATATACCTACCTAGTATAATAAAATCGTAGCGAAGTCAAAACTGTACATTGTTTTTTTTTTTAAGTAGGTATTGTATAATTCAGGTCAGTGTCATAATATCAATGTAGTACTTACCTAGGCTTTATATTCCGTATAAACCTTGAGCTGGTATATTTCTACTATTTCTAAACCATTTCCGTGGTAAACGTTATTTCTACCTGTGTCATTTAATGCTATTTATTTATACCAAGATTTTCATCGCCCATAGAGATTTCAATCGCGATAGGATAATATTTAGTGTCGTTACTTTGTAGTTGACTATAAATTATAAACTAGCTCGAATAAGAACTTCTGACACTTGGTATATGTGCTCATTCATAGCAACTTTGTAAGAGTTAGTTCAATACATATTTCTGTTGAATAAAATAGATATAGTAGTATGGTGTCATACTAAGAATACGCGTAGTCAGAAGACCAAAAGTCTGAGAACCACTCTTACCAAAGAGTATCGTGATAGCCAGTAACTGGGTATTGAGAGTTCTGCTGCATTCAGTTAGTCTGGAAGCCGACCCCAACAAAGGCTTGGTAGATTGTCTAAAGGCTGATTTTTCCAATGCCAGATAATTTTTTATGAGAAATAATTTTGAATTTTTGACAGTTCTTCCAGACAAAATCTGTCAGACGTCAATTTTATTCCACGAATAAAAAGTATCTGTCGATTGAAAAATCAACCCTGAGAATAATGTTTCTTAGGGCTGATTTTTCCATCGCAGATAACTTTTATTCGAGGAATAAAATTGACGTTTGACAGTTTTTGTATGGAATAACTGTAAACATTTCAAAATTATTCCTGGAATAAAGTTATCGGATGATTGAAAAATTAGCCCTTAATCTAAAATAATGTTATTCTAATATTACGTAAAATAATTGTTAAATTCCAATGCCCTGTCTCGATTTATATAATTGTATATAAGCGCTATATAATTGGGATAAGAATATGGACGGAGGAAAGAATCATATTAAGAAATAATTCTTGCTAAGTATCTCCTATGAAAAAAAACCTTACGGCGCATTATCTATATCTTTACATACAATACAAATAAAATTGAAGTGTCTGTTTGTAATGTCAAAATAACAGCTTTGTACTAAATGCATATGAAATTATGTATATACGGTACTTTTAACAAAACCACAATTCTTAAAAAAAAATCTGTCTTTCTGTTTATTCCGTCTAATCTCCGAAATGGCTAGATCAATTTTGACGAGATTTTCACCGACAGATAGCTGATGTTATAAGAAGTATGTAAATCTTAATTTTAGAAAAAAAAAGAACTAATACAGATACACGTTTTTGCTTTCCAACATCCACGCGAACGAAGTCGCGGGCACAGCTAGTTTAGGATAAGAATTCAGAGGACGATATATAGTGTCACATTCCTTAGTTTCTTAAAACAATACTTCATAAGTCTTCTAAACAAAAACCCAGCTCGCGTGTGAACCGACGCGTTAAACACGATATGCATAATATAGCATTATTTAACATAATTAATTAACAAAATCCTCATAACAGACAGATTGACAAAACAACAAGTAAATTATTTTACGTCTTCATATGATATCGACAGCCTCATCTGTTTAAGCAAACATTAATAATTTAACTTGACGTTTGATTTCCCTTCAGTTTTTATATAGAGGGTGTTGGTTTTGTTAGAGCCAGAGGCCTGAGTCCCAGTAGTGGGAAATAATAGACTGATTATGTGTGTGCGCCGTCGGATCCTAAGAAGAACTTCTGTCGTGGTATTCTATATGAACTCTACTAAAAACGAAAAACGCGAATGCCGAATTTTAACCGACTTCAATAAAAAGGAGGTTCTCAATTCGGTTGAATTTTTTTTTTATGTTTGTTACCTCAGAACTCTGTTATTTGTAAGCCGATTTGCAAAATTCGTTTTTTAATGGATAAAGTATGCCTTAGGGGTGGTCCCATATAAATTTTATTTGATTTTGTAATTTTATAAATTTTATTATATTTATTTTAGTATTATATTTATTTTATAAATTTTATTTGACTTTGATTTTGTAATTTTTGAGTTAGCTCCAATAATACGAATTTTTTCCACTTAGTATAAAGGCTCCTTCAAACAGGCGCGACACGCGATAAAATCGCGCGCGACACAAAGGCACCGCAAGTGGTGCAACTAGCGGTGCCTTTGTGTCGCGCGTGATTCGCGTTGCGCCTGTTTGAAGGAGCCTTAACTTGATGATGTTTTAATAACTTCTAATCACTGATATTTACATAGCAAGTAGTGTGAATTTGTGTGGGGTAGGTACGACTTAAAAGGATTTTAACTATTCCTATATATAATAACAAAAAAAAATGTTACTTTAGAGAGGGAAAAGGCTGAGTGATAATAGCCGCAAGGGTCGCTCGATCAGATTAAGCTAGGCTGCCTCGATCAGTCCCTGAATAGGTGACCATCTTTATATACCGAAGCCCCTACGTGCATCGGAACGTGCTTAACGTGCTAAGCAGTTGGTCTCGGCTGTTATTCGTGGATCTTTGACAGTCGTTACAGGTAGTCAGAAGTCCGAAAGTCTGACAACCAGTCTTACCATGGCATATCGTTTTACACAGTAACTGGGTTGTGGAGATGGAGATCAGATAGGCAGTCGCTCCATTTAAAATACTGGTATTCAGCTGCATCCGGTTAGACTGGAAGCCGACCCCAATATAGTTGGGAAAAGACTAGACAGATTAAGTTACTTTATGATTCATACGTTATACATTTATTCCGATATCATGGAATGGATAAGTACAGTCTCGTGCATAGGACTTGTATGTTCCAAATTAACATTTTGAACCGATCAAAAATACGTTCGTCTCATAAGAAATTATGTTCAAATTACCGCACATTGAAGCGGACTTTCGTTTGCCGATAATTAGCAAAAGACGCTCAACAAATTACAAGACCAATTCACTTTATTTAATGCACAAAACATCCTTAGTTTCCCAACCAATAACTATTATTAAAAATCATGAAAAAAAATCATCGTCATCAAAACGCATAACACAATCAATTAAATTCCCATAATAATTTCTATAAAATACGACAGCGTTCCCATATTCAATAATAAAGTTTTAATAGTAACAATAATAATTCATTCAGTTAATAATAAATAAAAACGGGGCGCATATTAAAACGTCCGTCGAGTATTACATTAAGCTGTAAAGAGTTTGGTTTAATGGTCAGTAATTGGTCGGAATAACATAATTTTTATTGGTATTGTCTCGGCTAGGTAACGATCTCCCTTACTCGTAAAACTCGAAGACTTGTAATTTTTAAAACTTTAAATCAAATCATAATCTCGCATACTTAACCTAGATATTAATCAAAATAAATAAAACTATCTATAAAATGTCGTATAATACCTTACTACATTCTGTTAGCGCGCTTAGTACATAATTTATGAAATGACACTGTAAAGGGGTGGAATCCTAAATGGCGTGTTGGTCTAGTGGTTAACACTGCGGCTTAGCAATGCGATGGTCTGAGTTAAAATCCGCGGATGAGAAGATTTTTCAGCGGGATTGTCCGAAAGGGTTACCGCTGGCCCGGAACATAAAGGGCTAAGGAAGGAACAGGGGTGGGTTTTAGTCAGTAAGAGTCTGACACTCCCTTCCGCTCCACCCAAAGCGGGAGGTAGGGTCATTTGATGATTTTCCATCCAGAAAAAAAGGGGTGGAATCCTGGTGTCCTGAAACACAGGCCACGGCCCTAGCTTAGGCACCAGTCTCCCAAAATATATTTATTTATTTATTTTACTTACCTGAACCATGTGTCAATGTCAAATCAGACCAATGTAAAATAAGTCATGTATTTATATTGTGAGAAGAAGAAGAAGAAAAGAAAGAAAGAAAAATTGTTTATTCTGCACAAACAAAAACGCACATTGCAAATAAAAATTTAAAAAAATAAAAAAAGACATAAAATATACACACACAACGTAGTCAAAAGCCTCGAATCATACTCAAGCTTAGAAAATGTCGACAATTTTGTCCATTGCTTGATGTCATGTCAGGGCCAAAAACCAAAAGCAAAAAAAAAAAAAAAGAAAAGTGAGAAATAAAGTTGATTGATTGATAATGATTTAGAAGCCAATCATTACTATCGACCATCATCTGCCTAGCCTTGTACCACCAACGTCCCCTGGGGTCAACATCCAGTGTAATCGGATGTAGCTGATGAGCTGCATACCAATCTCTATCTTTAGACTAATAATGAAGCTGAGAGTTTGTTTGTTTGTGCGTGCTAATCTCTGAAACTACCAGTAGGATATGAAAAATATTTTTTGCATTTGATAGGCCATTTCTTGAGGGACAATTAAGGCTCTACTTAACATCAAGCTAGGACCCATAGAAGCTGAACAAAAACAAAACAAAATCAGAAAGAACAGCTGAGCGAGAACGAAGTATAGCGCGGGCAGACGATGCGATGCGATGCATCAGGGTGGGTCGGGGAAACAAAAAATTTTACACGGACGAAATCGCGGGCAGAAGCTATAGTTTATATGGAGCGATTGCCTATCCTACACAACCCAGTTATGGAATAACACAATGCTAATCATTACGAAATCATAATCAAGTATCAAGACTTATCCTATCTATGTTGGAGTCAGCTTCCAGTTCAATCGAATGCAGCTGAATACCAATATTTTACATGGAGTGACTGCCTATATGATATTCACAACTCAATTACTGGGTTATACGATACCTCTTGGCAAGACTGGTTGTCAGACTATCGTGTTTCTGACCACCTGATAACGACTGTCATCTACGAATAACAGACACCAACTGCTTAACGTACTCTTCAAGGCACGAAGGGGTATCAGTATGTTATGGATCGTCACGGACCATGGACCGACCTCAGTAAGCGTTGCTTAACCTTGAAGACCGACCCGTGTGCATTATTTACCCATGTGCCTCTCTAATCATTAACTCTTCGCACGTCGAGTGTACACCATGTGTACCGATGACAATAAAATTTCTGTTGTGTCTGCTAATTGGACGCGCGACGAGTTAATTAATAAAAGCTTGTCATTACTAAGTACTATATCTATTAAAAGGAACCGGTCAAGTGGGAGTCTAACTCGCGCACCGAGAGGGTTCCGTACTATAAGTTTTTTTTAAATGTAATCTTAGTTTTAATTTTACTTGTGCTACATGACACTGCTCCTTGCCAAATTTCATGAATAGAATATAATAGAATAGAATACTCTTTATTATGTACACCATATAAATGAATCAATGAATTCTAGGTCAACGGAAAGTACCCTATAGGTTTTGATTTCGGAACATAAACGCGTATCTTTTGATTGCGTGAACTAAGAAGTTTGACTTTTATACTGCTTCAAGAGATTGCAGCCCTGAGTTTATTTTAAACTTGATAACTCCACGCGTTCCTGAGAAAAAGGGTCTTGACCGACCGACTGACAGACGGTCAACGAAGTGATGTTATAAGGGTTCCGTTTTTCCTTTTGAGGTACGGATCCCTAAAAATCTCGAAACACATTAAACATGACATAACATCATGCCAGCTTTCTCCAAAGGGTTAACCAGAAGTGTACCAGCAGTACACCAAGATTTCGCCAGATAAGTGGCATGTAAATCTCGAGATATTTTTTACCAAAACGGGGTGACTCACGACTGAGTTCCTCCAAGAGTAAGGGCAAACCTCGCTTCGGGTCAATAAATAAATAAATCTCAGAGTTGCCGTTTTTTAGCTTATTTTTCATTAATATCGTAATTATGTGAGTTGGTATCGAAAACAAACCGCAATCTTATGCCTGCCTTAATGGCTTGGGGTCAATTATAGGCGTTATAATAATAATGTTGTGTGCGATCTTTAGACTTAATATGTATCCGTATTAGTCATTCATTTGATTGTAGACGATTTTATTTAAATTCTGCTTCATTTTTGAGGTGTTCGCATTCTTTAAGATGTTGTAAGGGAGTGGATGACGTCACGGGATTAATGACACAGGCCGACAAGATTTGACGAACACTCTTTCCCAGAAACCTGTCTATACTTTTCCGAAGGATTTTGACGCGCTGAATTCGAAATTTTCCAATAGACTGTATGTGTATGAATTCTCAAACGTAGAACAATCTTCGTACACGAAAATTTCAAAATGCGATATCTCAGCGAAAAAATAAGATATTTGAGTAAACTCAACGTCATTTTAAAGAGGAAGACTAGTCCTTTGAAATGCTATAATAATTTTTGAAATAAAATAGGATCGGCCGTGCTACATAATCTCAAAAATGAGAAAATACTGTATTTTTTGCACTTTTAGTTTAGGAAGGATATCTCGAAACCCTGACGTGATAGAGCAATTTTGAGGCCAGATTTGATATCAGCGCGTCAAAATCCTTCAGAAAAGTATAGTCTGGTTTCTGGGTAAAAATTTTGTCGGCCTGTGATTAGTGATAAAATGAAAAAGTGGCGAAAAAAAAAGTGGCGAAGGAAAACATTGTGAGGAATCCGGCATGTCCTAGAACAGAAATTTCGAAGACATCTGACATCTACCAACCCGCACTGGGCCCGCATGGTGGATTACAGCCCATTCCCTCTCACTGAGAGGAGGCCTGTGTCCCAACAGTGGGAACGTTATAGACTGATTATTTATTATGTATCTATGATGATGTAGCGGTATCTACAACGCCACAAGCAAACAACGCGTCATACTGACGTCACGAAAAATCCTGCATCGCGCAAGCAGAGTTTACCGCGCAACTAGCATAGATACAACGGCCCGAAATGAATCATCGGGCAGTTGCCCGCCAGACACAACACCCGTCTGGTCGGATCGAGATCAGTGAGACAATTCTCGTAATTTTACGCAACGTTCAGTCTGATCTCAGTCTCAATCTGTCAAAAATACCTCTATTTTCCCGATTTTTGTTGACGACTTTTTTGACACAAGGAGCAATTGCTGAAGGATATTTTTAAGAAATATGAGACTTCACAACAACAACTAAGTGAGCGATTGTTTGAGGCTGGGGAACTACTGGAATTGGTGAAGTGCAATGCTGAGAGTTATGAGTCTCTGACTAATAATCTCTTATGCAGCTGTGCCAGCCAACCACCACCTCCTCAGACTCAGAGTGACTTGTCTCCACCGGTGTTGTCTCTTCCAGCAGAGTCCTGTTTTAGTACACAGAATAATAAATCAATTTTTTTTAGTGACGAATTAGGTTCAGGCTTTGGAAATATATTACTCAATTACCTTAGCCATGGTTTTACCAATCATAGTTATCATAATATAAGTTTTAAACAAATGATTAAAAGAATTGCAAACACAAACCTAGACAATTATTCTACAATGGTTTTGCTACTAGGTAAAAGTACTGGTATTACCAAAAAGGACATAGTGGATGGTGTGAACACCTTATTAAAGTTAAACATAGGTAAGCTAATGTTGTGTGCTTTACCTTACTCTGATACTCTATCAGAAGATGAAAATAAATATATATATAAATTGAATAAAACTATTCACATGCTGACAAGTTATCATAGTGACAAATTATTGTTTTTTGACACTAATAAGTTTGTTAGTGGTTTTAAATTAACTCAGAGAACTTTATCTCTGTCTTGGAAATGTAGACATATGATTGCTATGTTGATAGCATATAATATTAATGGGGTTATAGCTAATATAACAAATTGTAGTATTAGGGACGAGTCTGTGTTGTCTAGTTATACTAACAACATAGTGATAAATAATTATGAATCATCATGTTGTACGAAGGAGGGTCCACCTATAATACCATCATCATTGGAGGCCACTACCAGTCAGATAGGGTATTCTCTTCCTGCTGGAACTCATACGAGCTCACTAGACACTTCAGTCGTAGTTGTGGAGGTCACTCCGGATAACTCTTTAAACTAGTTAGTAAGACAACAGAAGTTACCCCTTCAAATAACCAATTACTATTAGAGAATAATAAAAAGGTATCTTCTGGCAATATTACTCAGAATAATAAGAAACTAAAGGGAGGGCAACATATTTTAAAATTATTTAACCAAAATATCCAAGGTTGCTCTTCTAAATTACTGGAAATAGAATTGTTTTTAGAAAATACCAAGTTTGATGTCATTTGTTTAACAGAACATTGGTTAAAAGCCCATCAAGTAATGTCAATTAATTATGAAAATTATTGTGTAGTTAGCCATTTCAGCCGAACACGTATGATACATGGCGGATCATTAATATTAGTTAAAAATTCAATTAAAGCAAAGGAACGAAAAGACATCACCGGGCTGTCTGTTGAACACACTATTGAATTGTCCTGTGTTGAGCTCGATAAGCATGTAGTAGTATGCGTATACAGACCTCCAAGTTACCAGAATCTAGCTTTGTTTGATTCTGTAATGGAAGATGTGCTAAAGAAACTTTCTGCTAGTAGTAAGTCAATAATAATATGTGGCGATTTTAATATTAATTTATTAGAAAATAGCACGAATACTATCAGATTACTAAGTCTTCTTGGGTCATTTGATTTGTCAAATGTTTTTATTGAACCCACTCGAGTAACAGCTTCCACTGCCACTTGTATAGATAATATTTTCTGTAACTGTGATTATTTACACAAACAAATTGTAAATAAGTTGCCATCTGATCACAGTGGACAAACAATAACATTTTGCTCCCACATGCCTTTACAAAAATTCTTAATAAGGTTTAGGCCAATTACATGTAAAAATTTAGAAAAATTTAATAATTCTTTGGCCAGTAAATTATGTGTTCAGAGTTTTAATAATTTATGTGACCCAAATGAGTTCTACGCCGACTTCTTTTCACTATTAAACACGCAATTTAATGACGCTTTCCCACTAAAGACTAAAAGTATTTACGCAAAGTTTTTATTTAGTGATTGGGCGACTCCAGGTATTCGTAAAAGCAGGGAAAACCTTTTTGAACTTTATGGCCTGAAGCAATATATGAATAACACAAGCTTTCATCAGTATGTTGCAACATATTCTAAGACTTTCAAAAGAGTATGCAAAACAGCTAAAGCTCTTTATATTAGCAATAAAATAAAATCAGCCGATGATAAAATAAAAACTACCTGGCAAATAATAAACAATGAAACAGGTAGGAAAAAACAGCGTAATACTGAATTTAATTTAGAGACTGCTCGTGGCCCCATCAATTCAAATATAGAAATTGCTCAGGAATTTGAAAATTTTTTTGCTAATATTCCCATTAAAACTACTGAAGCTTTAAATTCCTCACCCACGCTTTCTGCTGACTTACTTAGAAAGAATGTTGAGGCATGCCCTTCGGAATTTGGGTTTCAACATACAAACCCCCAGGCTGTAATAAAAGCTTTTAAAGATCTTAAAATTAAATCAACAGAAGATCTCTGGGGAATGTCTGTAAAAGTTTGTAGATCTATCATAGAAACGATTGCGCCCTATTTAGCTTTCATATTTAACATCAGTGTAGACCAAGGAGTCTTTCCAGATCTCATGAAACACAGTAAAGTAGTTCCTTTGTTCAAATCCGGTGATAGTAAAGACCCCAACAATTTTAGGCCTGTCTCGATTCTGCCGGTTCTCAGTAAGGTGTTTGAAAAGTTGATGCTCAATCAAATGTTACGCCATTTTAATAAAAATTCCATCTTTCATGAACACCAGTACGGTTTCACCAAAGGGCGTTGTACCACTGACGCCGGTGTCAACCTAATAAAAAACATTTTTAACGCCTGGGAAGAGGCACAAGATGCCATTGGAATCTTTTGCGACCTCTCTAAGGCGTTCGATTGCGTAAACCATGAGACACTTCTGCTGAAACTTGAGCATTATGGGATTAGGAATTTAGCTCTTGATTTACTGAAGTCATACCTAAAAGATAGAAAGCTTAAAGTTCAAGTAAACGGCGTAAACTCATTAGGGTCTTAAATAGCAATGGGCGTTCCTCAAGGTTCGATATTGGGTCCATTCCTCTTTTTAGTTTACATTAATGATTTACCCCAATTACTTCAAAATCAACCGAAGATGGTGTTATTTGCAGATGACACCTCATTGATCTTTAAGATAGACAGACGGGCACAAAATCTTGACGACGTGAATAACTCTATTCTTCAGGTCCAAGATTGGTTTACGGTAAATAATTTGGTACTAAATGAAAAGAAAACCAAATGCATTAGATTTAAATTACCTAATGTTAGAAGTAGTGAATGTGACATCATATTGAATGGAGAAAAACTGGAATTTGTTGATCAAACTGTTTTTCTGGGAATCACGGTAGACGACAAAATGCAATGGGGACCTCACATAACATCTCTTGTGGGGCGGCTTAGCTCGGCCGCTTATGCTGTTAGAAAGATAAGACAGTTAACTGATGAAGAAACCGCACGTTTAGTATATTTCAGCTACTTTCACAGCATTATGTCGTACGGCATTTTACTATGGGGTCGAGCTGCTGACATTGAATCCATCTTTATTTTGCAAAAAAGAGCTGTCAGAGCCATTTATAATCTACGTCGCCGCGAATCTCTCAGGGAACTTTTTAAAAGGATTAATAGTATGACGGTACCTTGCCAATTTATTTATGAAAATATTATGTATGTAAGAAAAAATCTACATCTTTTTAATAAAATAAGCGATAGACATAATTTTAATACTAGAAATAAAGATAAAATACATCAACCATTTTTCAGATTAGCCAAGGTACACACATCTTTTATGGGGTACTGTGTTAAATGTTACAATAAAATACCTTGTGATATATTGCAATTAAATGAAAGAAAATTTAAAACTCACATTAAACGTACACTTTGTAAACAAGCATACTATAAATTAGAAGATTATATCCAAGATAAGAACGCTTGGAAACATGCTGGTCCTGCTCCATAGGACAATCTAGAGTCTAGACAAAATCAAACTGGTTGCTAATTTAATTGTAAAATATATTCTTTTTTTGATATTGATTTACATTCTGTAATAACTTTAACTTACACCCTGACTTATTACTTGTAATTTTTATTTTATTTAAATGAAAATCGTTTACTTTTACCATGCTTGTAAATATGTGAGCACCATGCATCTATCAGATAATTAATTTATATGTCATGGTTTCATTTTTAATTCTTTTACCTATTGTGGTATAGTAATTTTATTTTAGGTGCATCGTCTTCACATATTATTATGATATAATTAATGTATACAAAATATTGTAAAACATTTTAAAAGAGTAACGGTGGAGTTTCTTGCCCATTCTTCTCCATACGAAAACTACCCTTTGGAATGGGCGACTAGAATCAATTCTATTTGTTGTAATTTTTGACGTTCAAAAGTGCCTTTAATGTGCCTATTTGAAATAAATGCTTTGACTTTGACTTTGACTTTGACATTTGTTTGTCGCCGATATAAGATTGCGACTAGATTTTGAACGTTTTAAGGGGCTTGCAGGACCTAATCGCAAAAAACGCAAGTTTTAGAAACAAAATCAGAAAATTATATGATATTCTTCAGGATATATGCTAGGTAGATAATGTGTTGAAAATATAATACAACTAATTTGATGCGATAGAAAAAAATCATGAAGATACCTCTAAAAACTTTCTTTTTACAATAAAAACCATACTAATATACATACATTCTGATTTTTGGTCAGATTATTCTACAAGTAACATACTAAAGCACTAGTCCAAACAATCGATTTCTTGTAATTAAATAATTGCTTCATATTTTGCAATAAATTACCAGCGTTGTGTCATCGCGCTTCTCTTTCTTTTCTATGCAGTCCGACAGAGACCGCGCTTTAGGTCATGTAAGCCCCTTAAATTACGATAATTGCTCTTCTGCTGCAATAAAGCTAAATTGGTGCAGTGGCAGAACTTACGAACTTAGTCAGGTGGCGATACTCCGCTGAGCAGTACGATTGTGGAGCTACATCTCAGAATATGCCCCTCTTTCGTGCTCTCCGTGCACTAACATCTGCACTATGGAAGACCTTTGCGAGGCCAACGATTTAAACGCTATCGAAGTGATTGAATTCTGGTCGAATTGTATTTAAAACATACAAAATGGAATCATCGATACGACGAAGAAAAATAAGAAGATGCAGTGGCGAGTTTGAATCTCGAACAGCTATTAATTTGTATGGCCCAGATATATGTAGTTGTTTTTGGCTATAAACGCATCCAAGGAATCATGATAAAGTGGTAAAAACTTTTTTACAAAAAAATAATAATAAACGACTTCCAAAAAAAAACACTACAAAGTGAAAATTAACTTTAATTTCGGAAGTCGGTGTCGTTGGTTCTGTATTTTCGTTTGGTGACACCGATTTTCGAAATTAAACTTATTTTTCACTTTAAAGCTTAAACTTATTTTTTTTGGAAGGCGGTTGTTTTAATTTTTCACTTTTTAGTTGTATCTACCTACCCCAAACAAATTCATATAACACTACTTGCTATGTAAATATCAGTGACAGGAAGCTATTGAACACATCTGTCTACCCCTTTAAAGGGTACACGCGTGATGTTATGTTATGTGATTAAGTAAACAATGCATACATATGCTATAGCTGCAATTACGGTTGATTTGCTGGATTTTATTGAAGAGTTCCGTTGTCTGTCTCCGAAACTCACCATCCGATCTTTACGAAATTTAAATGGGACCATTTCGGAATAAATCTCTTTCGAACAAAAAAAAAATTATATTTGATTTGTTTTTATTTTCATCATAAAAAATACATCCGAATTGAGAACTTCCTCCTTTTTTGAAGTCGGTTAAAAATAGAAATGTTTTTTTTTGTAAAAAAGTTTTTGATTTTATAAAGTCGTAAGGAAAGTTTCGAGATGCTTTTAAAAGTTTTAATGTGGATAGCTTTAAGAGTAGGGGAAGACCAAAGAAACTACTGATGGACTATATTGTGAAAGATGATATGGCTAGAAAGAGGATGACTACTAATGGAGGAGTATGAAAGAGATAGAGATATTGCACCGATCCCAAATAAATTGGATAAGAGTAGGAGATTATGAATGATGTAATAGTATGAAAGAGATAGAGATATTGCACCGATCCCAAATAAATTGGGATAAGAGTAGGAGATTATGAATGATGTAATAGTATGAAAGAGATAGAGATATTGCACCGATCCCAAATAAATTGGGATAAGAGTAAGAGATTATGAATGATGTACCTAATAGTATGAAAGAGATAGAGATATTGCACCGATCCCAAATAAATTGGGATAAGAGTAGGAGATTATGAATGATGTAATAGGGGGCGCGCTTATTGCTATCAACGGGGCACAAATCCAGACTACTGGCTGCTACTGAAAAATTCCGAATGGAAAAACTCAAGATAAAACTGCCTGAACCGGGAATCGAACCCAGGACCTCAAGCTCAGCACTAGCACTTACGACCACTAAACCAACAAGGTAGAATGGTAGGTACATAGTTCCATCAAAATAACCACACCCTCTATCCACATAAAGACGTGACATTTCAAATATTGTGTTGTGGTCGGTATAGAGGTGAAATTTATTTTGTTCGCGCTCCCTCAGTTGCAAGCCGAATGTGTCTTGTATCATCATTCACGTCCCAGTGCTTCGATAGTGAGTGCCTTCGATATCGATAATTATTTATTATATTGGTTATACACATTACTAATGAGTTGTGTTTGTGTGAGTTCGACGTTTAAAGGCTTGAGCATTATTTCGACACTTTCAAGAATGATCTTCAAAATTAATTTTGGCCTGTTAGCCGTCATTTTATCGATTGATCATGTAGGCCCTAGATTTTTTTGATTTATAGTACAAGTAAGAAAATGTCGTTTGTCACTTGTACGCACGGCCACAACAAGCTATACATAACCACTATAAGCTGACTTCTGAGTGTACTAAAAACCTATACAATGTGAGGTCAGCAAAAACTGGTAATGTATAGCTTCATGTGTCGCCGTGTATGTGTTTGTGCATCTCTGAATTCGGAGAATAGAAGTGTGATAAAAGTTATGCGTCTTTTGCAGACTGTACATAGGTAAGTACCATCGCGGACACTGGTGATGGACCACTTTTAAAACTTATTACTAAGGCATAAGGGTGAAAATTAATCGACCGCAATTGACCACGGTTGTACCTACTTAGCTGTTTGTACTGCTGTGGACTGACCGGCCCTAGAACATAGGGCCTGGGACCAAAAAATATGAATATAATTAACTTAGAACTATTAGTAGCTAGGGCTCTTTAGCACCCTCGATGGGTTGTCCTATCCGCAAGTACTCATGAATCTAAGTAGATACCTATGTACGGTCTGCAAAATACGCATAACATTTATCACACCTCCGTTCTCCGAATTCAAAGATGCACAACCGACATTACACAACTTGTGTTATAATTTATAAATCATAAAATCAAGAAATAAGTAGGTGGTGAGTCTGTTATCGTTGACCGAGAACAAATCCAGAGTCCAGGCTGTCACTAAGATATAGCCCAATAAAGTCCAAACAGGCGTGACACGTGATAAGATCGCGGGCGACGCAAAGGCACCGCAAGTCGCGCCACGAGCAGTTCCTTTATGTCGCGCGCGATTCGCGTTGCGCGTCGCGCTTGTTTGCAGGAGCCTTAACACTAAAGTCCTGCCAGCCCACACTATCACGACTATGCCCAGCAGCAAGGCCCAATTGTCCAAGCAAACACAAAGGGCTTGTACACAAAACTGCGATGCGACGTCGCATTGCAGCAATTTGTGTTGCAGTTTTCTGCGTTGCGAATTCGCATCGCAGCGATTCGCAGTTTTGTGTACAAGTCCTTAACCAATGAGGCGCAGTCTTATTTATAATTTTTTCAATTATACCCATTTTACGCATTGGAATCCTTCCATCCTTTTAATCCGCAAACTGATTCATCTTGCTGACCGTATTAAGATTTCCACGCATATAATATTTCGCGATCGACATGCATTAAACTGATGTTATTGATGCATCTGGATTCCATCGCGGTGAAATTATGAATAACGCATCAACTCAAACATGTTTGAATCTCAGGAATTTTAAAATAAAACTTGTGTTTTTGCTGACCATATTTTTATATGTCAAATTATTGAGTTTTATCGTTTCATGATAATTAACGTAAAATATAGTGGGAAGTATTTATTTTTAAGACAAAATTAAATAGATACTCAATATGAAAAAAAGAAATAAATACCTACAGGGTTTCCGGTAACGCCATCTATACAGCAAATTATATACTGTTTGAAACAACGCCACGGTGCGGGGATTGTAAAAGCTACTGTGTCAAAAAGCGTTTGTCTTGGTTTAAATATCATCGAATAGATGGCACTGATGACAGTTTAATTTTTGGTACTTGTGATCATTGCTAGAGGGCGACGACTTTTTCTACAGAAGTTCCTAGAAAAAACTAATATTTGTATTTCACATCCAGTCTGGTAGTGGTAAAATGTCTCCGTAATCAGCCTATAATGTTACCACTGCTGGGACACAGGCCTCCTCTCTGTGAGAGGGAGTGGGCCATAATCCACCACACGGGCCCAGTGCGGGTTGGTAAATAAATGTCACATACTTATCTTTGAATTTATGGTTCTAGGACATGCTGGTTTCCTCACGATGTTTTCCTTCACCGTTTCGAGAGCAGTGATGATGAAATAATGTACATAAAGTAAAGCGCTGGTCTGGGTTCGAATCTACGACCTACAGCTCCTAAGTCACGTCCGTTACGAGATAAAAGTGCCTACTGAAGTACCTAGCAGAAGAGCGGGTCAGTGGGATTGTCCGAAAGGGTTACCGCTGGCCCGGAACATAAAGGGCTAAGGAAGGAACACGGGTGGGTTTTAGTCAGTAAGAATCTGACACCACCCAGAGCGGGAGGAGTCATTTGATGATTTCCCATCCTCAAAAAAAAGGGTAACTTTTACTTACATTTTTGACAAGTTTTTAAATTGATTCTCGCTGAAATTAGATTGCGATTTGCATTTGAATGTGTGTACGAAAATTGACCTTTTGATTTCTATGCAGTCATTGCTTAACATCTGCCACTTCTAAAGTGTACTCTCATCTTAT
Source organism: Luperina nickerlii (assembly GCA_963855955.1). NCBI lineage: Eukaryota > Metazoa > Arthropoda > Insecta > Lepidoptera > Noctuidae > Luperina > Luperina nickerlii. The sequence continues at coordinate 18,248,657 of OY979667.1, forward strand.
TAATGTAGGAAAGGAACGATAAGCAACTCATCACGTCATATATCACTAATGTCCAATTTCACACACCATGAAAAAATATTGTTGCACCATTGGATTTTTAACTCTCACCATTGAGCCGAGATTTAAAAGTACAACAGTACGCTTTTATTTAGGCATTAATTTAATTTTGCCTGGTGTTAAAACGGGCATTGTAAAAATAGGGGGTGTGCTTCTGACCATTTTATAGAAGTGAAAACTTACGACTGGCCCCCCTGAGGGGGATTCTGTCAGGGGGAATAGTGGAATAACCCAGCCTAGTACACGCAACTCAGCGCCACCGACCGACTGTAGCCGAGGATACACGATTCAGTGTCACCGACCAGAAAGAGCGCAAAATGCGTTTAAAGAAGTTTTCACTTCAAAAATAAAACTACAGCTAGTTATAATTAATTTAATCATTCCATAAAAACCTGCAACTTCCTCAATAACTAACCTAAAGCGCGTGGCTTATATCACAGTACTATCGGCCATATCTCGAAGACCCTCCTACATCCTAGGCCGCATATCACATTCAACCTTATCGTAAAACAAATACGAGTAATTAATTATATAAATAAGTAGTTCACAATTTCATTGTTAATATTTCGCAGTTTTAATTTAGGGAAATACGTAATAAAAGCTCAGGGAATTCACTTGAGCCAATGATTTAAAATAGGCAGATTCTTACGTCATTGACATGATACATAGTAATGATTATGCTTATAAAAAAACTCAAGAAATACAGATTCTAAACAAACAAAAAAAAAGGAGAAAACACTAAACGTCTAGGAGTAGAAGAATGTACCTAAGTATCTACCGTTAATAAAATCGGAGAAGTTGAAAACATTCTAAGCAAAGCATCAATATTTGATGTCTTAATGCCCGTCTCCAATAATGCTGTAAAGTGACACCAAACTAAATGTCTACATTTTCATAAGAGCGCGCTGTTGGATTGTCAACTTTAAGCACAGAGCCGAGCGATAAAAATCCAACAATGCAATGCCATGCCATGCTTTAGGCATTAATTTAGGTGCCGGTTAGGGTTAGTGAAAACGGGCTTCAGAGTTTTATAAAACACACCAGGTGAAAGATTCAACAAGTCAATCGAAGTTCATCCTTTCTCTTATAAATACTGAGATATGGCACCAACAGTCACTTACAAGTAAACTGATCGATCTCTTCAACACAGGTATCACATTGCACAAAACAGCAGTTTACCATCTTACACCTACACCTAGAACTCACCGACATTTTACTTGTTTTAAAGCCCCTTCCACAACACAAAGTCGCACAATTATGTCTGTCTTTGCACACCCTCCCCTTTGTACTCACACACAAGTTCGGCGTCCTCTGCAAGTAAACCAAATTCTTCCTTTCAATCTTCATTTTGTTCCTTATTTTTGGTGATATCGCCCTTTTAGTCGTGTAGTTCATAATCTTCTTTTTTATTGCGTGGTGGTAATGCTTCTTTAGCAGACCCATTGCTGAGTTAAAAGGTCCTAATCGTTTCCAGCAAGTTTTTGTTGTACAAGATCCTGAGAAACCATGGCATTTGCAAACTTCTTTTAACTGCTCTCCTATAGAATCCACTCCAACTATGACATCTTGTTTTAGTATTTCGGCGATTTGATCGTTGCCAGCGTGTTTGAAATCCAAGAAATTCTTCGTCATTCTCTTTCCATGTCTGAAATCATCCCCACATCCTGCCATTTTCCAAGTGTTGTTTTTGCCAAAATTTCCGGGACATGAGCATGACGATAGGTCCCCGGAGGCGCATGCTTTTGCTACTGAATGTGTAATAGATGCTGCCATCAATGCATGGACGAAAGCAGTTTCTCTGAATAATTTATTAAATATGCTCTTTTTAGGTTTTTTGTTGAAGACGAGGGAGCAGTTCCACCTGTCGAAGTTGAAGGTTTCTTCGCAAGCGGCGATCGCTTGTTCCTTTGCGATGGTCAGAACGTTTGATAGGCCGGTGTCTCGGTCGCACATTTTTGTTTGTCGTTTTGAAGCTCTGATCAATTTGCAGGCTCCAGGGTATATTTCGTGAGTTCGGTCGCTGAATAGAGCTTCGATAGTCTTTTGTAAGATGGGCTGAGATCTGTGAAATGTAAGCAAATATGTTAATTGGTTAACTGAATTGAATTTGAATTGAGTTAATGTTGATATTTTGGAGTTTAATTCAATTGGATTTAGGGCTCTTCGGAAGCTGAATTTAATTTGATTTTCTGGTTTGGACATTGTGTGTAAGTAAATCATTAATTCATAGAACATCTTTCTCTAATAAAAATCAGTTTCGTTGACGCACGTCATCGTTGAATTTGAAACAAACTCGTTACTGCTCGATAAAAGGCTAATTTTCAAAGAATATTAATAATTACCTACGAGCGTCTAAGTTACAAGAATTAATTAACATCGTACTATTGGGAATCGTGTTAGTTCCTCGAAGAGACTAACTATGTAGATTACCATTAATATACTCTAAAACGAGAACACTAGGCTACACTAGGTACCTAACCAACTTACGTACAGTACCCAGCCGTAGCTTATCGATTTTCTAGTTTTCTTCTTCAACATTCATTATAACTCAATTTGATAAAAAAATAACTCTTTTAAAAACACAGAATTCGCCAAATAAGTTAGGTACCTACTCTAGATGCGAAAAAATCTCAGTTATTTCAAACGTCTAAGGACACACTGAGCCTTAAATTTATATCACAAAAAAATTAATAGCTCGTAATTTAGAACGTTCAAAATTTAGTCGCTATCTCAAACTTGTCAAAAATTTAGGAAAATTAGAGGTAAATAAAAATATTTTAGACAGATTGAGACTTAGATCAGACGGTGAACCTTCTTGAAATTACGAGAATTGCCCCTAAGGTAAACTCACCCTTCAACAATCTTAGTAGCAAAAATAGAAACGGCACATAACAATAAAACATTAAAAATACAATAACTAAACATGTTTAAGATCTCAGGAGTCACATGATCACCATCTTTTGCTATCCACTACAAAATGATGGCGCGAATGACTCGGCACACAGAGCAAGGTGTCGCGATACACTATCGCTAAAGGGTGGGCCTTCCAAAAATGGTAAAGACAAACGAAGAAATCAGTCTGTGTTTGCTGGTTGAGCAAATATTGAACCGAGTCATACCTTGACTTGAACTCGTCTAAGTGGAAGGTATAGGTAACCTATTTGCAGTCTGTTGCGGTTTATTGGTACGGCGATAAAGGGTTATTACTTGTCCGTTCTTGGAAGGCACAGGTGGAAAGTCAATTGTACCTAACAGACTACGTAGTGCGTATGTGAGAGTCGGCCATAATTGCATCCGAGAATTTCCTTGTAGGAATTTTCACATCACTACTATTACATAATGTTCGATTTCTGTGTAATTTCCTAAAACATCCTCCATCAGTTCCTTCAAAATTCACAACACTGTTACGTGCTTATGTGAGCACATAACAGTTTTTTAAAAGCTACGTATTAGTAAATTGTGTTGACACTCATTACTTTACGCATTTAAAATTGAGTCTTAGTACCTTGTAATAAGATTTAATTTTCTTTGGTTCAATTGGCGGTCAGTATGGCAAAAGATATACTTTTGCCATACTGACCGCCGATTGAACAAAAAAAAATATTTTTTTAAATACCTGTAGTTACCGAAATCGATTCAGTAATCAATTATGAACAAACTACTTTCAGGACTTGCGTTTATTCTGTTACACCTTGTATAAGCACGAATTGCGGGAATCCATGTAAAAAATTGTTAGCAAATATTGCTGGAAGTGCATTCAATTCTCCTCCAAATACACTAGGTTTGGTTGTGACAGCGGACTTTACAATTGGTATACAGGGCGCCCTATATTTGATGGCATTCTCCTTTGGTCGACGTCTGTCGGGTCATCTAATAATTATTCTGTAACAGTGGCGCGAGTTCAATGACTTTTTCCCATCTCAAAAAATTCCAAACGCGCCTGAAGAAGTTTTCACTTCAAAAAGTGCAGTACGGCCCGCCGATTGTGTGCGTAAATCAAAATTTTCGAAACTTTTGCAAAAGAAAAGAAAGAAAGAAAATTTGTTTATTCTGCACAATCAAAACGTACAGTACAAAATCAAAAAAAAACAAAATAAACCCATACAAAGTAGGTAGTCAAAAGCCTCGTACTCAAGCATATAAAAAGTTGTCAATTTTGTCCATTGCTTGATGTTAGGGCCAAGGACCAAAGACAACATACATTAATTGACATTGACAATACATGTTAATCCGTGATGCGCCCGCGACACTGGCAGAACAAAACAAATTGCCAATTGCAGAATGGAAAAATAACTACTCTTGTAACAAACCAACAACAATACTAAGAACAATTAAGTATTTAGGAGAATTTTCCAATGTTTTGCGGGGTCACTTCAACGGTAGTAATAATATTGATGTATCTAAAAATGGGTTTTCTATACGATGACCATAGCTACCTCTCCCCGACCTCGCGGTCGGCGCGGCGGTCACGGTCGATAGCGCTCGGTAACCGCGAACGATAACATTCCCGTTCGTCTACCCGCCGCTTTAAACACGAGCTCTTGTTTACAACTTGTTATGTGTTTCATAATTGCTTAAGATTATTATTATCTATACATTATGTTATGATCCAATAAAAACAAAGTATTATTTTAGAGAGAAAGAGTAAATGTTGGCGCATTCATATGTTCATATAAGGCAAGAACATCATTATTTCAGTCGCCTGCTGTCAGTAGATAATATTCTATAAAATCTCATGAAAATCTGTGGATTTTCAAGAGTTTTAAGGAAGACTTTGACGTCGTTACGTTTCATTTATTTCCAACTAGTGGCCCGCCCCAGCTTCGCATGGGTGCAATTTTTTTTTTTGAAATTTTCTTTCATTCAAACCTTGTCCTGGAAATATCGAACACAACAAAAAAAGAATTATCCAATTTCGTGCAGTCGTTCGGAAGTTATGCGCGTAATACATTTCGTCGATCAATCTTAGGGTTCCGTATCAACATGGTAAAACGGAACCCTTATGGTGAGAATCAGTCTGTCTGTCTGTTTGTCTGTCATAGCTGGATATCTCAAGAACTACTAATGCTATCTAACTTGAAATTTGGAACAGTTTTAGACGACGTTTGCCCAACTATTTTGCAAATAAGAAAGAAATAAAAATATTTGTATATTTTTTGCAACAGGGACTGAAAGGGGGTCTGAAAAATTCGAAGTGGGGCTACTATGGGCATGTGGGATATCACATGAAAGAGCGCAGTATGCACATTCTCAAACATTTTTTTCAACTTTTGATGAAAAATGTAAAAAAAAAATGTCGACCCCCTTTATCTCCGAAAAGATAAAAATCTGACATTATTCTATATGATAGAAGTTTATGTAAAGATTACATGAAAAATAAAACGAAGTCTCTAAATATCACACTTTTTCATAAATCACCAACAAAAGATTCATTAGTTCCACTATCGGTCAAGAGATGGCGCTGACATAAAACTGCAATATTCTACACCGCAGCGCACAGTGTTAAAATTCTCTGTCAAATATAGGCCTCGCCGATGAAAAATTTAAAACATGATGGCACGGAACCCTCGGTGCGCGAGTCCGACTCGCTCTTGACCGGTTTTATTTATATAGATAAGCACATAAAAAGCACCTTTGAACGACAAAATTTCAATAAAATAGAATTGATTCTAGTCGGGGCGATAAAAAAGGTAATTTCGTATGGAGAAGAATGGGCAAGAAACTCCACCGTTACATACATCCATACTAATAATAAAATTGAGGGGTTTGTTTGTTTGAACAAGTTATTCTTTTCTCAACCTAAAAAAAAGCGATAAATTATTTTTGCATTTGATAGCCTAATTCTTGAGGAAGGCTATTTAACATCACGCTAGGCTAGGAGCAACAGGAGCCGAGCAAAAAGACAAAAAAAATCATAAAGAACGCTAAGTGAAAATGAAGTAATAGCGACGGGGAATTTTATAAAAATGTGGCTGTTATTATAAAATAGGCATTGTGTATCTTACGACTTCCACGCGAAGTCGCGGGCAAAAGCTAGTTAATTATATAAAAGATACTTAAATATCCTTCTAAAAATCCCAAAAGATACCACAGGATCTCATCCTTACATTTGTACATTTGATATTTGTACGTTTATTTGTAGGTATCTGTTTACATCAAAAATAAAATGTATCCCGTAATGTCTCCCATTAGCAATCACACTCGGAAATAAAAGGATAGTTTTTGCAACGTGCGACCGTTGGTCTTAACATACTTAATGTGTGCAGGTAAAACAAAACCTCAAAGCTAGCTAAGTAAATACATTAGACAAAGAGACAAAAGAGCAATTTCTAAAACAACAAATGGAGGAAATTTCTTTAATTTCCCCTACGACAAATACATCCGACAAATCACATCGCTGTAAATGAATAACATGACAAAATTGAACCGTCTATATCCGCGACAAATGATTGCACACGAGCGATTTTACATCCTCCCTCGGTCGTTGGTCTCGCGACCAACTCGCGATCAATATCGCGTGGCGAGACGCGGCGCGGCACGTACAGATAACTTTCAGAACCCAAACCCCGACACTTTGGAACTGAGCTTTTGTTTGCATTTAGTTAAAAGTACCTACCTGACTGTATTTGTAATGATTTCTGAGGATTTTTTTATTGTGGTGAACATCTAAACAAACATTATAAATAGGAAAACATTGTTTATTTGTAAGTTGTATGTAGGGGGTAATCTCTGGAACTACCAGTCGTATTTGAAAAAGTTTTGTATTTGATAGCCCAATCCTTGAGGAAGGCTATAGGCTATTTAACATCACGCAAAGATCCTTAGGACCCGAGTAAAACTAAAAAAAGTCAAAAAGAGCAACAAAGTGACAGCGAGGGCAGGTAATGCGATGCGACGGGGAGGGTCAGGGGAACACAAAATTTCACGCGGTTGAAGTTGCGGGTAGAAGCTACTGAGTTATTAATAATTAATTAGTTATTAATAAAAACATTGTTATTAATAAAATATTTGACGACACGGTTGGCGCAGTGGCTGAGCGATCGACTGCTGCGCTGCGTGTCGCGGGTTCGATTCCCGCACGGAACAAATATTTGTATTGCCTACAGGTAGTTGTTCCGGGTCTGGCTGTTTGTGTATGTGAATTTAAATGTTTGTAAACGCACCCACGATACAGGAGTAACTCCTAGTGTGGGGCAACGTTTTTAAATAAAAAAAAAATAAAAAAAATATCTAGGTATACAATAATATACCTATAAGGTGATTTTTTTTCTAGCCAGTTAGGTACCTATTATTAGTTCTTATGTACAGATCTCATAGAAAAACGCTGAAAGGAACCATGTAATCAATTTTAAAAAAATATCCGCGTATCAATAATGACGTCTTTGTGACTGCAGAGAAGACGAGCTATACAAACTTGATGTAGGTATATCCTACTTCCCACTAAACTAATCACACTAATTTTATAAAGACGAAAGTTGGTGAGTATGTGTGTTACTTCTGCACGCACAAACGGCTGGACCAATTTTGATAAAGTTTGGTATGGAGGTACCTGATACCCTGGATTAACACATAGGCTACTTTTCATCCCTATGTTCCCACGGGATTGAGACTTATACTTACAAACTATTTCAATATCCGTGACAAATAAAGGCTATGACGGTGTAACAACCGCGACTGGTCGTTGGTCGCGGTCGATATGGAGCCGTCGGGAACTCGGGATGTCACGGAAACGGTACTATCGGATCCAGAATTCCGGAGTTGGAATGGAAACTTTTGTATTGAGTTTGAAGGTATGTTCTATAGGATGTGTGGGCTTTTTGTGTCGAGAGTCCTGTGGACAATAATTCACGTAATTTTAAGAACGTTCAGTCTGATCTGTCTCAATCTGACAAAAATCCCTCTAATTTCTCTACATTTTTAACACGGATTGTCTCTGAGATGAGATTGCGACTATATTTTCAACGCTTTTAGGGTTCCGTAGTCAACAAGGAACCCTTATAGTTTCGCCATGTCCGTCTGTCCGTCCGCAGATTAGCTCAGAGACTCTTAGCACTCGAAAGCTATAATTTGGCATGGATTTACATAATATTAATCACACCGACAAAATGGCAATATAAAATCATCAAAAAAAAATTTTTTTTTATGGTTTTATATTGCCACTTGAATGAGACTCATTTCATTTTCATTTTCAAATATTACCAATGGACCAATGACCAATTATTTACCAATGGAACAATAAACAAAATGCACTTATCCTAAGTTACATTAACTCATTAAAATTAGGCACTTTATGAGGCTAGCGGTTCACCTTTCAAAGCTTATTATGACAGATATATAGTTTTAACTGCTTATAACATACACTTTGCACACAATAACCATGGGTACATGATGACAATATACAAATTATTTAGTTATAATTTACTGATTGGAAACAAAAATTTATTTAACTATTATGCTGAATATTTGAATGAGACTGAGATCAGATTGTGAATGTTTCAAAATAACAAGAATTACCCCTCAGATCAACGAAGCAACAGGTACTCCTGTTGCTTAAAAAAGTTGCTTATAAAAGAACGTCACCTGTTACGATTCTTAGATACTTCTAAGAATCGTAACAGGTGACGTTCTTTTATCTGCCTATCCCTAATGGTAAAAAGGCGTGAGTTTATGTATGTATGTTTAATAAAACTATTACTGCTCAAAGCAACATCCACCGCTTTATAGATGCTTTTAAAATTAAATATGCAGAAACGTCCTGAGATATATAACGAAATTGAAACTGTATGGAAAACTTTTCGCATGCGGGAACTCAGAACTGAGTGGATTTTCAATTCATTCAAAGTTAAAAAACTGCATATTGAAAGTTGAGGATGCACGTGTAACGTTGAGCTTAGCTCAGACTTGACTCGATTTTTAAATGACTTCAAAATAGGGAGTTCTGTATTTGACCTGTATGTCCGCGATTTTCTCAAAAACTCCTCATCCGATTTGGATGGGGTTTTCGTTATTCAATCGCGGACAAAGTCGCGGGCAGAAGCGAGTAATTAATAAAAGCCCTAGAAGGTGACAAGAAATCCTCAATGAATAGATTTAGTTCTTCATTACAAGAGTATTCTGAACCAACCGTTAGGCCATGTCGTAGGGTTCAATGAACCGAAATATCGGAACCCGGTCACGGCTATACGTGGTAGGTGGCCTATTTAAATTTCCACCCAGAGACATTCCGCCCAACGATTTTCTACCCTCTCGAACACAAATCAAGTACTATAGATACTCTTAAAGCAGCTATTGACAGCATTTATGATGAATAAAGTGTTGTTGAAGTTTGTCATGAAATTAGACCTATGTAAGAAGTACGTAATAACGTGTCGTTTTAGAAAAAAACGAGTGAAGTAGAAAAAAAAACCGGTCTAGACCGAGGGTTCCGTACAAATTTGTAGGTATGTAAATAGTTTATAATGGGTTTTTTTATGTAAGTACAAATTTACGGTTTTCAGATTCTTTACTTGTGCTACATGACTTTGCTTTTTGCCATATTTCATGATTCTAGGTCATCGGGAAGTACCCTTATACATTTTGTTTCCCTTGAAAGTGTCGAAATATACGTTGTTTTTGCATAAACGGCCGAATCTTTTTTTTTACCTTAACTTAGAAGTTTGATTTTTTTCACAGCTTCAAGGGACCGCAGACCTACGTATATGGTTTCAATTTCAACTCGATACCTTCACGCGTTCCCGAGATAAACGGTTTTGACAGACAGACAGACGGACAACAAAATGATCATATAAGGGTTCCGTTTTTTCGTTTTGGAGTACGAAACCCCAAAAAGGTCTTATTAAAAACTGTTAAACCAAAAGGTCTAATGAAAAGAATATTGGGAAAGAAAGTACATTTACAGGAGTAATAGTGTGTTACTATATCCAGACGTAACAGTAACAGCACATACAAGAATCCTACTATCCTACTTCCTACAAATATTATTGTAGCAGTATCTGCAACGCCACAGGCGACCAACGCGTGATACTGACGTCACGCAAAATCCTGCATCTCGCAAGCAGAGTTTACCGCGCAACTAGCATACATACAACAGCCCGACATGAATCATCGGGCAGTTGCCCGCCAGACATCAACACCAGTCTGGTCGGAGGATCTTCCCTTTTCTATGGGGTTGAGTGAACTTTACACCCTGTTCCTGATACCTCTTATATTTTATTAACAATTCTTTTTTTTTCAGTGTAAACGCGAAAGTCTGAGAGGATGGATGGATGGATGTTTGTTACTCTTTTACGCAAAAACTACAGACCGGATTTTGTTGAAACTTTTCAGTAACATAGCCTATACAATAGAATAACACATAAAATACTTTTTATCCCGACATTCCCACGATATCGACACTTATGTGGGTGAAACCGAAGGGCGCAGATAGTAAATAATAAATCTCTCCTGAACTGTTTTAATACAACAGACATGGACTAATAAACACGCTACCAAAACCATTAAAGTAATAAACTATCCACCACCTTACTAAAACAATTTCCTTTAGATAGCCTCATAAAACTACTGACGAACTTCAACATATTGTGACAAAACTTTGTATAACGATCACAAAGCTACGACTTGTAGATGCTACGCGTTCGATGAACTCGTAGCCGGCTACGAGTCTACGGCGTAGCGATTTTATTTGATTTCTACAGACGTGGCTGTAAATTACGTGTAACGTCTGCTTCGGCTTGATTGTAGTCAATTGGAGTCTGAATTGGGTTCAGTCAATTAGATTATAAGGGCCATAATATAAACATTTGCTACGTAAATAATTGATGGTACCCAACGGTAGGAGTTGCGAGCGAGAGGTTGTAAGTTGGAACTCACCTTTTTCCTCATTAGCTAAGTTTACTATATACTAACAACTTTCTATAATCTATACATAGTATAAAATAAAGATGTTTTTCGCGTCTGTCTGTATGGCCGCTTAGTTCTTCTAAACCACACAATGGATTTGAATGCCGTTTCGATGCGGATCATTTAGACAATTTATTCCGGGAGGTTTATGTGCATGATAACTGATTATTAATCTTACGTATATCTCCATGTTTTGACAGTTCTGATCGCCAGTCACTACATACTATAAATCAAAGTCCCCCCTGTCATCTGTCTCAAATCTGTCTGTCTGTCTGAACGCGATAAACTCATTAACTACCGAACGGATTTTCATACGGTTTTCACTATATAGTTTTCACTATATTTAATCTATAATTTTCACCAGTGGACGGAGTAATTCATGAGGATGGTTCAATAAGGTTAAAAATTCATTAAATTTTGTGTAAATTGACTGAAATATAAATGTTGGTTGAAGTTGTCAGAAAAAATCATGCCGGCTGGGAGCTTTCCTGGTGTGTGCCACGTAAACCAATAGAGTTATATGATAACAATGTATTACGGATTCCTCGTACATATATGTAGTTTAAAAAGCATTGAACAAGAATATAACCATTCTAGAATACAGAAACGAGACATAAAAACAAGAAGCTTTACACATTTCTATTTGTAACAAAAAAGGTACTTACACTCATTGTGTAATATATTTACAATAAACAAAATTATTCTTTAATTAGCTGTGCCCGCGAGACCTCGTTCGCGTGTATGTCGAAAAACAAATTAGATTTTATGGGTTTTTTTTTGCGTAGAACCCTAATTTTTTTCTAAAATAAAAGGAACTTAAGTTGCTCCTTATAACATTAGCTATCTGCCAGTGAAAGTCCCGTCAAAATCGATCTAGCATTTCGCAGATTACCCGGAAAACAGACGGAAAACAAATAAAAAAATGTATTTTTGTTATAAATACCGTATTTACCGTTTTTTTTTGTTTAAGTATCGTATATACTTTCATATTAATTTAGTAAAAAGCTATTATTTTTTAAATTACAAACGGACACTTCAATTTTATTTATTTGTATACATAGATATAATTCGAGAATTTTATTGTTCTGAATAAAGTTGTGAATCATGTTACTAGGAATTCAATATTGGAAACTCTTATATTCTTTGAAATTGAAACGATTTTCTCATCTAAAGCTAAAACTTGTGAGCTGGAATGTAGGTATCTGGTATTCCTTCCAATCCTCTTTATGAGAAACGTGACATATAATATGTTATGTATTTTAAGCTCTCCCGAATATTAATACCTTCGTTGTTACCAAGCTACGGATGCGATACGGAGGAATGAGGCGAAGTCGTGAGGAAAGTTTTCACTATGAATGTCGATGGCTCAAGAGTTGGGGAAGACCAAAGGAACGATGGACGGTCTGTGTGAATGATGATATGGTTAGAAAGGGGGTGACTAGCGAGATGACGACTAATAGAGAAATATGGAAGAAAAAACACATGTTGCGGTGACCCCAAATAAATTGGGGTAAGATCAAAAGAATGATGATATTGTTACCAAGCTACCCCATTCAAATCAGTCTGCCTAGCCCTTTCCCACCTATGTTTGGATCGGCTTCCAGTCTAACTGGATGCAGCTGCCTACCAGTATTTTAATAGTGCGACTGCATATTTAGACGACACGGTTGGCGCAGTAACTGAGTGATCGACTGCTGCACTGCGTGTCGCGGGTTCGATTCCCGCACGGAACAAATATTTGTATTGCCTACAGGTAGTTGTTCTGGGTCTGGCTGTTTGTGTAAGTGAATTAAAAAAAAAACACTGGCACTCCGGTAGTGCCGACAGAAGTGAAAACTTGAACAATTACGAGTGTATTTTGTGAATCGTCTTATAAACAAAACACGCGTGTTAAGGTGTGTTCCTTATTTTATAGGGTTTTTTGCAAATCAGGTATGATGACCAAAGTGACTGGTTTATTCTTCTCGTGAAAGGAATTTATTCAGATTTGCTCGTCGTCAGTTATATATCCGTGGTTCAGCGCCATCTCGTCGTTGTTGGATGAACTACGTAGTTAGTACGCGAGGCCTACGTAGTTAGTACGCGAGGCCCTCGTAGTTCTTCCCGGTGTGCATAGATGGCGCTGTCCTCAACAACGCGCGTCACGTCTTACGAATTTTCGATCAGGGTCACGTGACCTGACGCGAATTTAGAAGTTTTTACCCATTCCAAAAAAAGTACACAGCGCCGCTAAAGAAGTTTTCACTTCAAAAATACACAGCAGTGTGGCCACTATGCTGACGGTCGAGTCATCAGCTGTCACCATCCATGGATGCGCGTGGCACGCTATAACATTAACACACACGAACATTCGCGCAAGCGCCCTGCGCCGCCTGTCCTCTCTCCATCCGTCTTACGAATTTTCGATCAGGGTCACGTGACCTGACGCGAGTTTAGAAGTTTTTACCCATTCCAAAAAAAGTACACAGCGCCGCTAAAGAAGTTTTCACTTCAACAATTAAGAGTGTATTTTGTGAATCGTCTTATAAACAAAACACGCGTGTTAAGGTGTGTTCCTTATTTTATAGAGTTTTTTGCAAATCAGGTATGATGACCAAAGTGACTGGTTTATTCTTCTCGTGAAAGGAATTTATTCAGATTTACAAATAAGCACACAGGATAGACTTCAGCAGTGCTATTCTCTAAAAGACAATTTCATGGCTGTAAGCTGCGACGAGCTCGTCGACGAGACAGCCTTGAGATCGACCGAGCGTACAGCGCTGATTCAAACCGTATTCACTAACGTGGTTGTGCTCGTCGTCGAACCCAAGGCTGTAACCTCCCGTCGCTGTTTCTCAGACGAACGTAGGGCTTGACACAAATTCTATAAATTATAATCGATCAATCTCGACTGAGAGTTTTATAGGTTTAAAATATATATTAAAGGTCTATCTTTAAGTATTATTAAGGAATACAGTTAAACTATAACCAATATCATATTTAAAAGAGCTTATTTCATATTTCTTATTACATTTTAAGGCTGAATGACGATTCCTTTGCTCTATTCGTGCAACGCGACGCGACGATGAATTAAAAGTCAACATGACATAACAATAACAACCGATGACGCGACGCTAACAAAATCACTTGAATTTGTAGTTTTTAAACTTTTGGGTGCTTGATTATTTGTATCAGCGAGTGCTTTTAACATAGGTAGTTCTGTGACTAAGAGGATAAATACAACTACCTAATGAAATGTGAGTATTATGATTTTTTCACTGATAGTATATGGCTATTATTACTATTGTCTCATCCACGAGTATTGTATGATACACGAGATATTAATAAAATTTAAGTAAATTACATGATTAGCTATTGTTTTACTATAATATGTACGTATAACTTTATTGTTGTAACGTAACATTGTGTGTTTTAGCATGCCAAGAAGTGCTATACTTTCATTACATAATATGAAAACTGTATAGGTACTTGGAAATTATAATTTTCATATTTAATTTTGTAGAGTCCTAAGCAACCCCTAAGACGACCTACTGACCAATTACTGCCTGTAGAACAATCTACTAGAGGCATGCTCCAGACCGAACAGTCCACACCTTCAATACCAGTAAGTTAATTCTAATAAAATATAATAATGTAATGTTATATTTGCAGGGCGAACGGACATACAACCAGGCCCATCTTTGTATAGGGACAATGTGCCAATGGAAAACCAGCCTAATACAGAACAAAAGGTGAAGTTTTAAATAAAAGTCTTACAATAATATGTTTTAACTTTATAATGGATATTTAGATAACTTTTTTTGTATTACAGTTTGAGGCTAGATCACCACTTGCAGTCTTGCAATGCGTCATCATAGGAGTAATGCCCCAATTGCATCTTCATGTAAGGTTAACTTAATTATAATTTGGTTAATTATTGGTTTAGTGTAAAAAGCACTACATAGTAGTGGTCTCACTTTTGATTCCCGGGTTGGGCCAATTTGTTGGGATTTTCTGTAGGTTTTTTCAACAGCAGCCCTTATTCAATCAAGATCAAGATATAGACTACATCTAATAGAATCAAGATATAGACTACATCTAATATGTATACTACATTGTAATATCTATTCCTTTAGAGGGAGAGTGATGTGATGTTGATGATACTTACATATTTGTTTTACCTCTGTATAGTAATTTGTTGCATTTTTATGTTCATAGCATCTCGTAGGCATCGAACGGCACACCGCCGTCTGATCCAGCACTCACCACCTTCTCAAAGGCAATCCAAATGGCGAGCCTGACTGAATGTTTTGTCGCCATTAAAGAGAGGTGTTTGGAAAATGAGAGACTTCTTATTGACAACCAGCAGAGGATGTTCGACTTTTAAGGAAATAAGTGAGTCATGGTCAAGGCAGACCCAGGCACTGCAGGATTTATGAGCATCCATCAGTCGAGGAAGTTGAATCTCCGAAACATGGATCTACTACTATGTTTAGATAATTTTAAGTTTATTTAAGATGGATGTTAAGAAGTTTAAGTATAAGAACTGTTTTTTTGTAGTAAATGTCAATATTTGTTAGCGGGCATGCTCTTTATGCCTGCAGGCTTTTATTTAGGTACTTATTTAATTTTGTTTTGCTTGGGTAGTTTTCATTGTATATACTAAATTATTTAATTAAATGCCCTGTTTCTTGTAATGTTAATTACTTTGCATACCTACTATTGTATAGAATCAAGTTTTTCTAACTGAATATCAAAAGTCATTTTGAATAAATGATTTTTGATTTGATTGATTGTTTTTAATAGTAAATAAAAAAGAAAATAATGCAGTTATCTGTTTAATTTCTCATACCCCTGTATACACTCTTACCCATTTAAAAATATAGTACAAATAGGGACTAAGGTATAAATAGGCACATATTATTATAGGCTATTGATATTATACTAATCATATACACCTTAAACACCACACTTTAAATACACACCTTAAATGTTATGACAATTGTTGATTATAATAATATTTTTATTAATAATTTAAATACCTATTTATTGTATCTAATCAATAATGGTGAGTATATTCTATCTAAACACGTTAACCACATCTGTAAAGGAACGCATAAATTGTAGATACAACATGCTCGCCATAAGTTAAATCTCGCCTACTTATCCAGCCTACTCTCTAAGTCATCATGTGTTGGAGCCTGATGTGTCAGGATTCCAAGTAACCTAGATTCTTCATCTAAGTCACATTGGTCTCGTCATCATAGGAGCTGGTAGCCCGGCTCTATTACATATGTTGTTTAAAACACAGGAAGCCATCACAATTTCTCCCACTTTTATAGGATCATGGTACAATACCCTATGTACTAATAAACATCTGAACCGTCCTTTCAGGATTCCAATAGTCCTCTACACTGTTTCTTGCACTGCTGTGCAAATTGTTGTAATGGCTCTGGAGTCTCAGTTTCTGAATTACTAAAGGGAGTCATTAAATAAGGCCTTTAAGGATATCCTGAGGCACCTGAAATCAATGAATGAAGCTAGAATTAAGTGCAATCTTGACTTGCATTTAAGTTATCATTGTATTGTAAATAATAACTTCGTGGATTGCCCTAGAGGCAGAAGACTGAGATATGTATGTGTCTACTTCCCAATGATTTTTTGGTAACTTCCATTAGCCAAAAATGATAGTGTGCATAATATCTGAAACATCAGGAATTCAATAGGCTTTTGTTGGTGTGTGGTGAGGTATACCCATCATATCTCAAGAAACCTAGATGTAAACAAACCTTTAGCCTCTTGGTTAAACCACTGGAACGAAGTCGCGGACGCATATATGGAGTTAAGTCATCTTCCAATATATTAATTAAATCCTCAGAAAGCCTGTGAATATGGATAAAATCTGTATCACGGAATATTGTTTTAAACTTTCGTATTTGTTTCGCCTGTCGAGCTTTCTTCAAATTATCACTTTTCTTAGCTTCTTCTAATAAATGTAGCTTCAATTGTGTAGTAAAAGAATAGAAATATTTAAAAAATTAAGTACAGTTTATTATTTTTGTCAGTCTACGCTCGAATATTTAGAGCTTTTTGATTTGACAGTTAGAATCGAGGCTGTGGGCGAGACGTCTGACGTTTTACGTCTTACGAATTTTCGATCAGGGTCACGTGACCTGACGCGAATTTAGAAGTTTTTACCCATTCCAAAAAAAGTACACAGCGCCGCTAAAGAAGTTTTCACTTCAAAAAAATGATTTCCTGGGTAACACGGTACTCCTTGGTAAGACAGGTTAAGGAGCTTACAGGACCTAAACACAAAAAATGCAAGTTTTAGAAACAATAAAAGTATATGATCGACTACAGTAAACAAAATCAGAAAAATATATGATATTCTTCAGGATATATGCTAGGTAGATAGTGTGTTGAAAACATAATATAACTAATTTGATATTATAGAAAAAAATCATGAAAATACCTCTTAAAAACTTTCTTTTTACAATCAAAACCATACTAATGTACAAACAATCATTCTGTTCTTTTTTCAGATTATTCTACAAGCAACATACTAAACTACTAGTGTTTTAGTTTTTTAGTCCAAACAATAGATTTTTTGTAATTAAATAATTGCTTCATATCTATACTAATATTATAAAGCTGAAGAGTTTGTTTGTTTGTTTGGTTGAACGCGCTAATCTCTGGAACTACCAGTCGGATTTGAAAAATTCTTTTTGCATTTGATAGCCCAATTCTTTAGAAAAGCTATAGGCTATTTAACATCACGCTATGACCTTTAAGAGCCAAGCAAAAAGAAAAAAAAGTCAGAAAGAACTAAGCAAAAACGAAGTAATAGCGCGGGCAGGCGATGCGATGCGACGGGGTGGGTCGGAATAACAAGAAATTTCACGCGGACGAAGTCGCGGGCAGAAACTAGTTTTGCAATAAATTACCAGCGTTGTGTCATCGCGCTTCTTTCTTTTCTATGCAGTCCGACAGTGACCGCGCTTTAGGTCATGTAAGCCCCTTAAGGCGCTACCTCGAAAATAAGTCGTAGCGACTGATCTACTAAGCGAGCGAAAGTGATGCAATTACTTTCGAAACGCAAAAGAAGAGAGATGGCTATAATGTGCGTGCGCTCGGAATAAAACGACGTATGTGCCAAAACGAATTTACTCCTTTTTTAACAAAATACATTAATTAAATTTAAAACTTCTTTGAGTTAACTTTGTTATGATAACTGTTTTAAAGAAAATTCCATTGAATAACTCTTAAGTGTTACGCCGTGATGAAAAAAGTAAAAAAATAGATATAACTGCAATTTTTTTGTATCGAGAAAAAATCATTGAATCGTGTATTCATTTTACATGATACTAAACCAAAGATTCAAAAAATATGTAACAAAATGTTAAATCCCTACTCCACATACTTAACAAATTACACGAAATAGAAAAACCACATTTTTTTCAATATATCACCTTAACAGACTTTCGGGCTTCTGACTGACCGTAACTGTCAAAGATCTACAAACACTTCTGTCCAAGAACCGACCTCGGCAAAAATAGCTTTATCCTCGACCAACCCGAGCGCCTATTATTACTTAGCTATGAACTCGATTTGAGCATCTATTTCGTTTATAATGAAGTACAATTTCTGTTTATTGTTTACCCTTTCTTATCTGCATAACACAACAGATTTTCAAACACACATACAAGTCACTATAACGTCATAATCGAAGGGGAGCGGCTATGGGGATGCTACGCGGTGTCATTGACTCCTGGCGTAGCGCCAACTGTGCTACGCTAGCCTACGCGGTTACGCTATAAAATAGACGCCATTTTTGAAACGTAAACATGACATGTATACTGTATAGTAGCGCTCAGTCTAAAGGGACTAATTTGTCCGAGGTTTCGGATGGATGGTCATAAGTTGGGTTATTTTTACGATAAATCCTCTGGACTAGACTGAAATAACTGTGATAAAGGTAAACTGTTTTTATAGGCGTCCAAAGGCTTAATAACTAATCTCGGTAATGACGCCGCTGTGCCAAGAGTTTGTAGGCAATATATGTAATATGTAAAAAAAAACATGGCTAAGAATTTAGACATCTGCGAGTCTCGCAAAATATAAGAAATATTTAATTTGATTTAAATATTTCTACGTGTTACATTTTCTTGTTTTATGTCCTCTAATAATTTATTAACTTTTCCAAATGTCACCTATTATTAATATTCTAACTTGTTAGCTTAGTTGTTAATTTTATTTTACATGCTTAATACCTGAAGGCCAATTCTCGTAATTTAAAACGTTCAAAATCTAGTCGCAGTCTCATCTCAGCGACAAAGAAATGTCAAAAACTTGTCAAAATGTAGGGAAATGTGAAGTATTTTTTGACAGATTGAGACTGAGATCAGACTGTGAACGTTGTTAAAATTAGTAGAATTGCCCCTCAGATATCTGACGTCTACAACAAGCTTTACAAACATCACGTAGTAGTGATAGTAATTTTGTAGCCAAGAGGGTTTTTTTTGCAACAAAGGAATTACAGTATCATTTGAGACGCGTGAGACACGTGGCTCGAATATCTTCAACTGGTTGGCACGGCCGCATCTATTGATTTTCAACATGAATAACCTTCATGGTTCTTTGAAATAAATCAAAAACTTTTTTTATAATATAAGATATTTTAAACGGAACGCAATGAACCGATTTAACGCCAAAATCTATGAATACGTCTTAGGGCTGATTTTTCCAACGCCAGATAATTTTATCCGAGGAATGATTTTGAATTTTTGAGAGTTCTTCCATACAAAGTCTGTCAGACGTCGTTTTTATTCCACGAATAAAAATTTATCTGTCGATTTTGATTTTTCAATCAGCCCTTAATGATTTTAATTTAGAACAATGTTTAGGTTAGGTTTCGACTGAGTTATAAATTAGTAGTTTATTTTTTTTTTTACTTTTCGCACAGAAAGGTAGGTACAAAGGCGGACTTCAAGGCGGGCGGTGATTAAAAGGTCCTTGCAAAGATTAACCTCAAATGGTGAAATATTTTAAATACCATCATAAAACAATGCTTGCTTGTTGTAATTGTAACTGTATTCCAGATTACCCGACCGTTTTATTTAAATTTTCGGTACAATCCCGTGTTTATTTTCTGTTAAAATTTCTACTTTATTACCCCAGCTACATAGCTTATCGGCAATCACGGTTCAGGAATGTGCAAGTGGAAAATTATGATTTTTAATTTGGAGTCGACAAGTTTTTACAAATACATTTCATTTTTTTTTTGTGACAGACAGAGAAGTAGGTGTTTATATATTTCATGGCTATACAGAGCACACATCGGTACATACCTACTTATATATGGTCACGTTCTTCTTTTCTGAACTCAAGAATGGCAAGAGGAAACAAGTTCCTCAAATACAAAGACGTTCAGAAAAGACATATGAAGACATCAGTGGCGATGGTTCCATCCGACTCAATTCCTACCGGCTTCCCTTTGAAAAATGGCACAGTCAGTATTCTATAGACAAATAATATAATCATATTAAAATATCTACTCCGACTTACCTCTTACAAAAATTGACCCTTCGCTACTGGAAGACATACAATATAGATCCCTCTCGTTGGAAGGAGTTCACAAAGGATAGACCTGTTTGAAGTCATGGTAAAGCAAAATGTTTTATGACTTTGAAGACCAGCGGAAGAAAGAGCTAAAATGGCAATGGGCCGGCCATATTAGCCGTAAAACCGATGACCGTTGTGGTAGACTTGTTCTTTTTTTTCTTTTTTTCAGGATGGGAATTCATCAAATGACCCCCCCTCCCGCTCTAGGTGGAGCGGAAGGGAGTGTCAGACTCTTACTGACTAAAACCCACCAGTGTTCCTTCCTTAGCCCTTTATGTTCCGGGCCAGCGGTAACCCTTTCGGACAATCCCGCTGACCCGGCAGGCTTCAGCTCTAACGCCCCCGCCGCCGCCGCGGTCGGCCATATTGGCCGTAGAACCGATGGCCCTTGTGGTAGACGTGTTCTTGAGTGGAGACCGCGAATCGGTGAACGTAAGGTAGGAAGCCCTCAGGCTAGGTGGACGACGATCTTCGCAGAATGGCTGGTGGTGGTACTGGTAAGCTGGATGAAAGTAGCCGAAAATCGAGTTGGATGGCGTGCAATAGGAGAGACCTATGTCCAGCAGTGGATTGCTATACGCTGATGATGATGATGAAGAGAGATCTCGACAGCAGGCGAGATCACCTCAAGAATAAACCACTGCCCAACATACAATATCATTACCACAATGGCATTCTAACGTGTCCGCACTGTGGACGTCAGCACATCAAGCTACTACAAACTGTCAAATTTCTTTAATAGATTTTCAACTTTATCGCTAAAGCATAAGGTTCAAAGTTCATTGCGAAAATTTGACAGTTTCGGGTAGCTTGATGTGCTGGCGTCTGTACTTTTACAGTCAAGAGGTAACATTAGCAACATCGGAGCACAGGCCCATAATCTATAAAAGCTGTAACGTTAAATGTGCAAAACCTCTTAAAAGGTCATTGTAGTCATCATTATGAACAACTTTTACTATGAGAACAAACTGGAAATCGCAAAAAAAAAATCTGCTGTTTACTACATTTTGACGAGTTATGCGAGCATAAATGTTTTTTTTTTCTGTGTATTATATCTTGTAGTTGTCAGAAACAAAAACAGTCACTGACCAAACTTGGGGGTGTGGTACAGGTCATCAAACTAACATCGTAATCGATTGATACACTTGGATTGTTCAGAAATTCAAAGCCATTTGAAGGATTCATTTTTATACGTTTCTGCTTTATCGGAATCGAAAGCCAAAAGTGAGCCGTTTACTATTGTCATTATACCCACAAAACTATGTGACACTTCATATACCTACTTTTCATATACGAGTAGTATAAAAGTTTATGAGCACCAAGTTATTAAAAAAAAAGTTGTAGGTACCATAAGCACGTCACAACAATGCTCGTTATTTATTTTTATGTCGTGCTGTCACGCGACAGCTACTGAATAGATTCTTATGAGATTTTTAATGTATGTTACGTAGTGTATGTTGTACATTACATGGATATCACTTAAATAAATTATCCATTTTTTATTTTGACATGAGAATTATTTAATCGAAGCTTAAATAATTCTCATTTAATATTTCGTAAAAATGTTAATGGACACTTTAATATATTAAATGTGCTTCTTTTTGTGAGCCTCAAATAATTCCCATTTTGTGGTACTAAAATACTAAATAGCCACGTTGCTACTTAGTACTTTAGTACCACAAAATGGGAATTATTTCACTCCTTCCATCTTTCGCGAGCCCGCGCGTCCTCCTTCCAGTTTTGGGACCTATCTTCTCATCCCATCTCCTACGTGGTCTGCCGCGACCCCGCTTCGCTGTCTCAGGCACCAATTCTGTGCTATTTGGGCCCATATTTTGTCCAACATGCGGCAGACATGTTCTGCCCAGTCCTATTTAAGTTGTTTTATCCTGTCCATTCATATGTCATTTCAGCTTGGAACTCACCGCTCGGTAATAGGCCTCCCCTTTCTTCTGCCATAATTCCCGGTTGCGTGCATCCCTCATCCAGGTATTGACCCGCGACTTAGACGATATCGTCAACCCAACACGCTTTTAGATGGCCCTGGTTTCTTTGGCATAATCTTGGCCATCATTCGGTCACAGCTTTACTCTACACTTTGAATAATAGCAACGAAATCGGCCATCTTTAGCAACTTAATTGTCACTAAATAAATGAAACTACATTATATTCTCGACCCCAACGCAAAAAGCGAAATGCAATGTTTCAAAGGTTTTACAGTATCGGCTTTACTCACGCATTTTCAAGTTTGGCAAAAACAGCGACATGTTGACAAAAAGGATAATATTTCATTTTGTATACTGAAAGGAATCACAAAGTTTTGTGTAAACAACCCGAGAGTGCTCAGAGTGCTTACCTTATTGTAGAGTTATTTTTATAGGATTTTTCATTGAAGTTGTTTAGAATAACAAATAAACTGGAAGGATGAGATGAAGGAGCCGCCATATAAATACCAGGCATTGCGGTCATTGATCTGCAAATTTATTCATCATCCTTTTTCCCAACTGTGCCAACATTTTTGGGAAAAAGGCTGTATCCGGTTAGACTGGAAACCGACCTCTAACCGTCTAACCGGATGCAGCTGAAGACCAGCATTTACATGGAGCGACTGCCTATCTGACCTCCACAACCAAGTAACTTGGAAATACGACACCCCTTGGTAAGACTGGTTGTCTAATTTTCGGGCTTCTGAAGACCCGTAACGACTGCCAAAGATCCACGAATTACAGCCGGGACAGATGGTCACCCATCCACGGACAAACTGCGGCAAGCGTAGCTTAACCTGATCAATCGACCCGTGCAGCTGTTATAACTTAGCCACAAGCCCCTCCGATCCAGCGGGATTGTCCGAAAGGGTGACCGCTGGTCCGGAACATAAAGGGCTAAGGAAGGAACACGGGTGGGTTTTAGTCAGTAAAAGTCTGACACTCCCTTCCGCTTCACCCAGAGCGGGAGGGGTCATTTGATGATTTCCCATCCTGAAAAAAAAAAGCCCCTCCGATCGGGATTGTCCGAAAGGGTTACTACTGGCCCGGAACATAAAGGGCTAAAAAGGGAAAAAAAAAGCCCGTGCGATCCGCAAATCTCCAATATAAAATATATCATCCCCGTAGTGGTAAAGGCAGGCAAATAAAGGCCAAGCAAAAATCATTAATAATTTTAACACACTGGGGGTGTTTCCCTTTTCTGGCTGTCTCATTAATTTTACCTTTTCTCAGCAATGGGAAAAAGAAAAACTATAAAGATTGTCTAGCGTTGATAAACATTAATAATGATAAAATACTGTACAAGGTTTCTTTATCTTATTTTCACATTAATTTTACTTATCACAGATTGTGGAGCTTAACTCAGCGTCAGGGATAGGTAGCGGTTTCCCACGTGACGTGATACAGAGGTCAGTCTTGTATACAAATATAAACAGGTTGTTTGTTAGGATCTAATACTCGTAT
The DNA here is from genome assembly GCA_963855955.1 of Luperina nickerlii. Lineage (NCBI taxonomy): Eukaryota > Metazoa > Arthropoda > Insecta > Lepidoptera > Noctuidae > Luperina > Luperina nickerlii. Next base: position 18,272,665 of record OY979667.1, read on the forward strand.
GTCGTGTCTCGTTCGTTTAGGTTGGGTTATTGCCAGCACATTTTTTTTGTAAAAATTTATATTACTCGTAGTTTAGTAAATTATTCCGACTGATTAAATCTGTTGCTACTAATTTTCATATACCTTTTTGTAAATATGTATATCGTTCTTATAAGGTTCCCACTCCACTAAATAGGCCCAGTGCGGGTTGGTGGATAAATAATAAATATTTATATGTATATAGTAGAAAAGCAACACGTAAAATTATAATTATAAAAGGAGAAACTGACTGACTTACTGACTGACATGTCAACGCACAGCCGAAACTACTGCAACTGGGACTAGGAATGTCAAATTTCGCACACGGCTTCCTTTTATAATTTAGGGGAGCACTAAGAAAGGGTTTTTGGAAATTCAACCTTTAAGGGGATGAAAAAGGGGGATTATGTTTGTATGTAAAATCTTATTCCTTGAGTTAATAAACTTGAAACTTTGCACGAATACTTATCTAAGTAAATTATGAAGTTTGGCATATTTTGTTTTTAGTTAAATTATGATGATGATGATGATGATGATGCAGTCTCAAAACTTCTCGATCACATCATTGAGTAGCCGTTTAGTTAACCGCCTAGCCGTTCAACTAACGGCCTGAATGATATTCAATTATAGTTTCGGTTGGAATGGAACTGCAACCAATCACGCGCGAGCCGAACTTGGCCGCAGTAACTAAGCCAGGGCATCCCGACCAAATGGGTTTTTTTTTCCAGGATGGGTAATCATCAAATGACCCCTCCCGCTCTGGGTGGAAGTGTCAGACTCTTACTGACTAAAACCCACCAGTGTTCCTTCCTTAGCCCTTTATGTTCCGGGCCAGCGGTAACCCTTTCGGACAATCCCGCTGACCCGGCAGGCTTCGGCCCTGTCGGGCCCCTTCGGATGATGCTGACATCTCTTTGAGGAGCCGAGAGAGCGAAGCGAGGCGAGCACTGCTTTCAAAGGCCAAGTAGTTAACCAAACGGCTAATTTAATACGATATTATGTCATATATCGTCGCCCGCATGACTAAAAGTCCTATCTCATTTTTCTCATTTTTTTTGGCTGATTTGAGTTAGGACAACTACATTTCTCTAATTGTGATTCTTCAAATGTGTCACTAACGGTCGTATCTCTATGTTATTTGGATCTCAAAATATAACCATTTGAAAGGCAACAAAACGTATAGAATCACGTTTAGAAAAACGTAGTTGTCCTAACTCAAACCAGCTAAAAAATGAGATAGTACTTTTAGTCATGCGAGCGACGATATGGTGGCAGGTACATTTACGCGCAAACCATGAATTCAGCACATGATTCTAGACGTAGAATTTTTTCGTCGGTTATCAACAAAACAAAGGTAATTCATAAAAAAGTGCAATACCTACGCGGTCAAAATGTACGAAACAGCAATTTTTTTTAATAACCCTCAAAAAATTCCAATCGAGTGGTTCAGAATCATTCACTAAATCCATGGTAGCAGGTTGCGCTTCGATGGCCCTTTTTTTTGCCGTGTGGAAATCCTCATGGATGTTCACCACCCTGGGGTGGGTGGAGGGGTCTGTCAGACTCTTACCTACTGACTAAAAACACACGGTGTCCTGTTACTCCCTTTAACCGGGGTGCTGGAGTGCTTGCGCATTTCGTCACGCTCCCCCGGCCAGGTGTTGGCCCGCATGAATCCATGCGGACCCCGACACCCTCAGCGGCCGCATACGGCCACCATTCCTATAAAGAAAGGCACGCGCGCAATACGGAGCGCCGCCATCTCGGGCCTTTCACTGTTCAGACAACAAACTCCCCAAGTCTATTGCCTGCCGGCCACACCCTAAGACACCCTGTATGTCCATACCCAAGGTGTTTACTTTTAGAATATAATACAAGTACCTAATACAAAAATAGGATAAAATAAACATGTCTAAATACGTCACAACACTCCAGTAGCGTGACTGTCACCATTATAAGGGCACTATGCAAAGATTTACTGGAACTAGTGCTTTTAAAGCGAACATAAAGTTTTATTGCTCTCTAGTTAATAGTGTTTGAAAGGGGTATTAAAAAGTATAGAGCTGTGAGTCATTGACTTTGTAGTTTCAGTTACAATATCATAGTGATAGTGATGACTTATAGATGTCATCTACCTAGCCTTTTCCAACTCTGTTGGCGTCCGTCAGTTTCCAGTCTAAACGGATGCAGCTGAATACCAGTATTTTATATGGAGCGGCTGCCTATCTGACCTCCACAACCCAGTCACTGGGTAATACGATACTCTCTGGTAAGACTGGCTGTCAGATTTTCAGGCTTCTGACTACCCGTAACGACTGTCAAAGATCCACTAATGGAAGCTGGGACCAACGGCTTAACGTGCCTTGCGAGGCACGGAGGGGTCTTGGTATGTAAAGATGGTAACCCATCCACGTACCAACCGCGGCAAGCGTAGCTTAACCTGATCGATCGACCCGTGCAGCTATTATTACTTAGCCACAAGGGAGGGCTTGTGACCTGAATATGTATTCTGTAAAAATGTCACTGTGAGAACTTAGGTGAAGTGAGCTTTAAGTGAGCTGTCATTCCATTGTCACTATTGACAGTTCACTTCAAACTCACTTCACCTTAGTCTTTACGGTGAGATTGTTACAGAATAGACCGGCTGGCACTGGAAGGTGCTAACAATGGACCTTATTAGAAGGCTAAAAGTCACCCAAAGGACAATGGAGAGGGACTTGGAGTTTCCCTACGTAATCATCAGAAATGAAGAGATCCGTGGGAGAACCAAGGTAACCGAGACTCAAAAATTGCCAAACTTAAGTGGCATGGGCTGTGGGCAGGGCACATTGCTCGCAGAACAGATGGCCGATGGAGCTGAAAGGTTCTGGAGTGGCGAAAAATATTTGAACCTACAAATATTTGTTTTTAGTCGACGTTCGCACGGACGTAAAAATATCGAGACTAGCATTGAGAATCAAACGCATCCCAGTGCGTCAAAATACCATATTGTTGGATTTTCAACTCTCGGCGCTAAACAGTGCGTTAAAAATCCAGTGCGTAAAAAGAAGAATCCTTCCAATAGCTATTTGGGAATGGAACGCCCTCGCACTAGGAGGATGTGCGTATTAAGCGTTATGTTATTTTATAAAGCAAAGTGGGTCCCGTCCTGCGGGATAAACATTTGGGTAATAACCCAAAAGGGTAATTTACACGAGAAGAGTTTCTTGCCCGTCGAGTGGCGAGAATGTTCATGCGAGACTCGCCAGGTGATAATCCCACTCGAGTTTACACTCAAGCTAGAAACTGAGGCTCGCCTAAGATTATGACCTATGCGATATTTGTTTATGCGGAAACTTTAAATTTTTGACGTAAGCGAGTATCAGTAATATAAGACAACTTTTTTATCTCCTTTCGAGGCCAGAAAAAATAGACACTTTTGAACGTTCGAATTTACAAAAAAGAATAGAAATGATTCTAGTCGCCCCTTTCAAAGGGAAGTTACGTATGGAGAAGAATGGGCAAGAAATTCCACCTTGAATTCCACCCACAGACTATAATGTTGTAATTACCACAGACATTGGTTTAAGTTGAATATATCCTGAGTCTAAATTCGTAATAAAAGAACAATTTTTACTTAAAAAAAAACACGATCTGTGGTTAGTTTCTTTTATTATAAAATGTTGCTGCTTAAAAACACAGTCATAATACCTTAACTTTCAAAAATGTTGGTATTTGGTATCTATTTTAGGGCTGTCCACTACCAATTTAAATTAATTAACTATATAGCTTATTATAGCGTACTTTGTGTAACATGACTTTGTGAACATAAATATTTTATTGTATTATGATAGTTAAACAAACAAGACATAGTATTAGGTCTGAATTTATCTCATAAGCAAACATTACCAAATATACTTGATTTTAAGGACCACACAAACAAAAACGCTCATCCATACTAATGTTATAAATTCGAAAGTAACTCTGTCTGTCTGTCTGTATGTTACCTTTTCACGCCTAAACCACTGAACGGATTTCGATAAAATTTGGCAGAGAGATAGATTCCCGGGGAAGGACATAGGATAGTTTTTATCCCACGGGGTCGACACTTATGCGGGTGAAACCGCGGGGAGCTGCTAGTCTTATATAAATTGACTTTATAATATAAGATAATGAAGAATAAAACCATTAACTAACCTTTTAATGTCTTATTTATTTATTGATTTAGGATCTCCAACAAAATATGTACACAATACATGACACATAAAATAAATGCCAACATCAGAGGGGCAATTCTACTAATTTTAACAACGTTCACAGTCTGATCTCAGTCTCAATCTGTCAAAAAATACTTCAAATTTCCCTACATTTTGACAAGCTTTTGACATTAATTCTTTGTCGCTGAGATGAGACTGCGACTAGATTTTGAACGTTTTAAATTACGAGAATTGGCCTTCAGGTATTAAGCATGTAAAATAAAATTAACAACTAAGCTAACAAAGTTAGAATATTAATAATAGGCAACATTTGGAAAAGTTAATAAATTATTAGAGGACATAAAACAAGAAAATGTAACACGTAGAAATATTTAAATCAAATTAAATATTTCTTATATTTTGCGAGACTTGCAGATGTCTAAATTCTTAGCCATGTTTTTTTTTACTTATTATTATATTGCCTATAAAGTCTAGGCACAGCGGCGTCATGACCGAGATTAGTTATTAAGCCTTTGGACGCCTATAAAAACAGTTTACCTTTATCACACTTAATAAAAAAAGTCTTATTTACCAATAGATTTTCTTTTTCCAGACAGATTTTGACCTGAAACTCTGACTAGACAGGCAATGTCCTGCCGAAGCAAAACTGAATTTAATGAATTGTCCCAAAACATAAATTTATTTTAACACAAACATTTATGTAAAGTTTGAATTGTAGAGATTATTTATTTGACATTCATAATCGTGTTAAATGGTTTGGAAGGTTCTAGGTGAGTCTGAAAAGGTCAAAGGTATAGATAAAAGGGAAATAAGCTTGTAAAGTAATTAAATTAAATTTTCGTCGATAGTTACGGTTAAACTAGTTTATCGAACATTCATTGAATAGTATCGAATAAAATAATACCGATTGGCTGGAGAAGGCACAACATATAAGGAAAACTGGAAACGTATTGGGGAGACGTTTTCCCAGCAGTGAGATAACATAGGCTATCTAAAAATTAAATAAAAAGAATGCTAGCACCTGTTTCCAGAGAAAGCTTTTCCGAAATAAATGACCAAATTTGAAAATGATTTACATGATTGATCAGTATAGGATCAATCATGTTCAAATTCGGTCGTGTTTATTTTTGCAATTCCATCCAAGTGTTAGTCCTCAACATTTTGTTACAAGCCACAGAAACACTACTCTGACTTATTTTACAGTTTATTATAAATCTTACTGTCAATCACATAAAGTTTAATTTTCCGTCACAGGTTAGACTAACGGTTGTGTTTCAGCTAAGCTGATAAATCGTCACTGTGTCATTTTATAATGTCTAAATCGCTATAGATGTAGACACAGGTGTTGCGTGTATGGAGTTGGTTCTCGACGAGTGTGAGCACGCATGCGCGGTCCGAACAACAAATAGGCGACCGAACGCAAGCAGACGAGTGTCGCTTCAACCTGCGACGGTCGTTTCACGGCGCGTAAGTCAAATCCTACCTTTATCTAAACAAAATATTTGTGTTAAAGAATTGGTGGTTTTAACTGAAATTCAAAGTGTTTATTAGTATTTTTGTGTGTGACTTGTTGAGTAAGGCAGTAATTAGTTTCTATAGTTGTGTGTTATAAATACAGAGTTTGAATATCAGGGTGTGATAAGAAAATGCAACGTAACTGATCAGGTATTTATTTATTTGTTTTCCTACTTTTATATCCAGAATTAACTTTAAAACAACCTATATTTTGACAAAACCTTTATTTAGAAATATTTTTGCTATGTATTTCATATTTATTCATTCATCATATTCCTAAAAATGTTTGATGTATTTTTGTTTGTACTTCAAGCAAACTTATTTCGATGCCTTACGAACTCGATTATTTCGAAACCCGGTGTGTATTATAAATGAGATAACGAATGGTTTCCTGTTACCCCTATTGTTCTAATTAGACGGACCTTTGGCGTGTCACGTAGAGTTCCCTTTCTCCTCTATATTTGATCCAAATAGGTTTATGAACTAGTTACGACATTCTTGCTGCACATAAGTTTGTATATAATATAATAATTATAATAAAATTTTATTTGTACACTTAGAAAAACATACATAAGCACACAGGATTTAATGTAAACTAGCTGCGCTCCGCGGTTTCGCCCGCATAAGTTTTGATCCCGTGGGAATATCGAGATAAAAAGTAGCCTATATGTTAATCCTGGGTGTCAGCTACTTCCATACCAAATTTTATCAAAATTGGTCAAGCCGTTTGAGCTTGAAGAAGTAACAAACATATAAACACACACACACGCACTCACAAACGTTCGCTTTTATAATATTAGTGTGATTCTAAAGGACGAACTGATGCCTCTTAAACTAGGCCAAGTTTAAGAGGCATCATTTCAGGCTTCTTCATTGGTATAAACCTCATTAATGACACAAGGTTTCTAATGTACCAATCTATTCTTTAAGAGATTAGTATGAAATTTAATAACGCTAGTATTATTCTTTGGTTTGCTTCTGGAAATGTGTAGCATTTTTCTTTTAAATCTCATCTCACAGAAAGCACAAGCCTCCTTGTGTTCAATCAATGGGAACGTTATTATACTAAAAAATAGGATAGCTTTAAAGACGATTCATCGTACAAAACGAGTAACTTTTCTAAAGAAAGTAAGAAAGAAAATACATTTATTTAATACAGACTAAAAGATACACAGTACACCAGAGACATAAATATCAGATAAAATCAAATAAAAAAGTGTAAAGTCCGATGCAAGAAATTAGCAGGAAAGTGTGCCTCACGGCTACGGCAAAAAGGCCCAATGCCAGACAACTAGTGCCTAACGCTGATTTTCAACTGGACCGGATCTGTGAGGTGACGGATGCATTATACAAGCAGCATCATATTTTTTTTATATAATTCCTTTGTCACGCCTCTATTTCGCAACTATGTATTAACCGTCATGGCGGATTTTAAAAGCTGAACTTTACTGAAATAAAACATACCATAACATCACGCCTGTCCCCCAAGGGTAAGACAGAGGTTTACATGGATGGGGGGTCAGTGGGTCGTCTTAGGGGGTTATTGAAATAATACTGGACTAGCATAGGTACTTAGTAGAACATTAAACATGGTGCCTCAGGAATAAATACTAATTATAGCCCGGCATTTCTTAATCGCTTCTAAAGACACGCATTAAATTAAAATAAAACAAACAAATTTATTTTATTTTTATTATTATCTGTGTTGTATTATTTCATGTAATATGGGTTTCTTCTACCTTTTTTATTGCATCCATATGGCTCAGCGCAGACGGAACGGAGCGCAGCGGAGAGGATTTTATTAACGCACTTGAAATTAAACTTTAAAATTATTACAATAAAGTGCATAAATGCTTGAATCTGACAAAAAATGCGCGTCTCGCGCGTCCTCGAAGATATGCGGGAATCCCAAGCTCGGGGATACGCGATCCGTAAAGAAAATGCCCGAGACCGCGCGGGGATTATTCCTCTCTGTCTGCGCTGTGTCGCCAGTTATGTTTCAGTAACCTGTAATAGGATGCGAACCTTTTGCCATCAATTGGACACAAATCCAACCTCTGGGCTTTTACTGAGAAATTCCATATGGCTAAACTCAATACTTACCCACATCATAAAACACTTTCATAAACCAAATGAAAATTCATAATCATAAAACAAACAACATAGATACAATTCTATGCCAACATCACTTGATCAAATATTTACGAAGCCATAAAACCACCCATGATAGATGTGCGAAAACATAATATACGCTTAACTTAGTATATAACGCGAACAACAGGCTTTCCTCGCTTGGAAGCCGAAGAAGTACAGTGGGAAGCCTTTTATATAATATTCTCACCTCTTAACGGATACATGGTGGATTTTTGAGAAAGGCCGTAAGAGCGGGTACCATAACCGATATAGCTACAGGAAAACGTTCTTAGGAGACTGCACTTTTAACTATTTGAGTAATTGCTTTCGCAAAATTTTCGAAAAATGGTACAGCCTATGATGAGAAAAAAAAGAAAAGATCGAGGTGTTAAGATCACTCTTAGCGATAAGACAGCCCATTGTGTCACCCTTTGTACAGTTTATATATTTATGTCTGTAATTTATATGGTATACATAATAAGCATTCTATTCTATTCTGCGCTTTAAGATCATTTCTTCTCATAAGAATTACAATACAACAACAACAATATTCACACAACAACAACAACAATAATGTTACGAGCTTGGGGTTCGTGACAATAAAAACTGCCGATTTAATAACCAAAAAAATGACACTTTACTCACCAACACTAATTACAAGTCAAACACAGTAATTAGGGAACACAATTGCACTACTGATCACTCTTAGTCGCACTTGAATATCGCCTTCGATGTAATCGCATGTATCGCTTTATTATTAGAAACTATGTGTCTCGCGGCTCGCGCCCGCCTTAAATAGTCCCACAGAGCTACTCTATAAACATCTAGTATGTTCGAGTACATAGCGGTCCCGACTGACTCGACGTCGATAGTTCTCGGAATTACTAGTACTTAGAAAAAGGTCAAGTAGGGTCAAGGTCCTAGTACCAAGGTACTAGTTCCGCTACCCGATACTAGATGGCGCTAGTGGTAACTAATGTCGCCATGTATCAAGCATTATTTGTGGCGCGCAACAATAACAAGAACAATAACAACAACAATATTCTATTCTATGTTCCCGCTGCTGGAACACAGGCCTCCTCTCGGTGAAAGGGAGTGGGCCGTAATCCACCACGCGGGCCCAGTGCGGGTTGGTATATATCACATGTCTGAAAATTTTTAGTTCTAGGACATAGTGTCCTCACGATATTTCGATTTTTCCCTTCGCCGTTTTGAGAGCAGTGGTGATGAAATAATTTACACAAAGTAAAGCGCCTGTCTGGCTTTGAACCTACGACCCACACAACTCAGAGAGCGCCACCACTGCTAATCCACCGTCTATATCGCAAACTAGATTTGGTCACACTACGGGAATAAAAGACGGATTTACCTCGGGTTTCTAAAAAGCATGATTTCCTGTCAAATCTTGTAGCCTTATGATTGGGTAGTGGTGTTTTGGTTAACTAATATTGGGTGACATTATCATGTTTAAATATTGATACACATCACATCTACGGAGTTTTGTTAGCTAATATAATTTGACCTTGTATAGTTACGAGCAAATAATTGATATGATGTACAGTACCCGGCGATAAATATTGCACATCGACCTATTCTATCCTATCGATTTTATACAAAGAATAAAAATAATTATCAAAAGGAACAAATCATAATTGTTTTAACAGCTCCTAATAGATACCGGACTGTTTGTATTTCGTGCGACAGAGATAATGCTCTACGAAGCCGAAATTAGCCGATTGTCTCTTTCCAAAGGTCGATGTGCAATATTTATCGCCGGGTACTGTATTATCAATCCCACCGGCCAAAGACCTCTACTCTCTTTCCACTTCTCTTGATGAATCTGCCCTGCGGTGGATAATACGAACCCACATTTCTTATCGATCGGAACTGTATCTCTTCGGCCCAAGTATAAGTTCGGTTCGGTACAGCTGAAGCTTTTGATGTTGCAGTTCATCACACTAATATTATAAAGGCGAAAGTTTGTGAATGTGTGTGTGTATGTGTGTTTATATGTTTGTTACTTCTTCACGCTCAAACGGCTGGACCAATTTTGATACAATTTCGAATGGAAGTAGCTGACACCCTGGATTAACATGTAGGCTACTTTTTATCCCGATATATTTACGATTTATCCGGGTGAAACCGCGGGGCGCAGCTAGTATCCTATAGACAAACTTCTGCGTTTGCGTTAAAACGTTTTGTCTATAAACGTTTTAACGCAAACGCAGAAGTTTGAGTATAAAGCTATTTACAAAACTTTACGCGTTGACTTCAGCTAAAGTACCCAGTCTTTCAATTACTCACATTAGGGTATATTTATTAACTTTGTAAGTAAGCGACTGTTTATCAATATGTACATTTTGAAGTTGAAGCTTCTCTTAACTTTAAGCAAGATCTATAAATTGAGAGGATTATGTTTAAATTAGATTGAAGTGAGCGGTGAAACGACTAAAATATTGAACTCTTCGTCAGTTTTTAAATTTATTACCTACGTATATGAGACTTACTGATCTCGCCTCAAAATAAAGGGTGTATTTACAGCGGTGCTATTCTGTAAAAATCTCACCGTGAAAACTTAGGCGAAGTGAGCGTGGAGTGAGCTGTCAATAGTGTCAATTCCTAGAAAAAACAAACAGATTTTTACAGAATCGACCGGCGGATTTTGCTCTGTGGGTGTATGGTACATCGACGAGCAAAGTGTTACTATCAACCTATGCCTCTTATATCGATATATTATGATTACCTAGCTCATCTTCATATCATCCGCCTATATAGCCCTTTCCTATCTTGGGGTCGGCTTCCAGTCTAACCGGATGCAGCTGAAACCAGTAATTTACATGAAGCGACTGCCTATCTGACCTCCACAACCCAGTTACTGGGTAATACGATACCCCTTGGTAAGACTGGTTGTCAGACTTTCGGGCTTCTGATGACCCGTAACAACGGCATCCACGAATGACAGCCGGGACCAATGACTTCACGTGCTTTCCGAGGCACGGAGGGGTCTTGATATGAAACGATGGTTACCCATCCACGGACCAACCGCGGCAAACGTAGCTTAACCTGATCCATCACGCCGTGCGGCTTATATTACTTTTTTTACTAGCCACAAGCCCGTCACTACTTAACTATGAGAAATAAGACACGTTCGCAAGTTGAACGAAGTATTCACCACACCAAAATTAAGTTTTGGTCCAACTACAGTTTCTGCTTCTTAGTTAGAAAAACTACCCACAACCGTAGATATTTATTGCGAGTGAGTTGTTTGTTTGCTCTTTAGAGCAGTCTTTCATTAATTTAAAAATGGAAGCTTGTAAGGTAAATTAGAAACGAAATGTTTGATTAGGTTCATTCATTATTAATTCTATCGCAAATGTGCATAAGACTCGCATTTCCATTAAGCCCAATTGTAACCTTAGCCATGTTTTTTAATACGCGTCAAACATCCTCTTAGGGCTGATTTTAACAAAGTCAGATATCTTTTTTCCGTGGAATAAAATTGAAGTCTGACAGTTCTAGTATGGAAAACCTGTCAAAAATTCAAAATTTATTCTCAGGATATGACGTATTGTAGGTATAAAAGTTCGGTGAAATTCGCCCTTAATAACATAACATAACATCACGCCTTAATCTTCCGAAGGGTTGAGCAGAGGCGTACCAATAGTACCTATACCCACATTTCGACAGATATGTTAAGTCCTGTGTAATAGCGGGCGAACCTAGAGCACGGGCACTAGAGCTGCTACTAAGAAATTCTGAACAGGGGGCTTACTCTCCAAACTAATTTTAATTCCAATGAGATGCCAATATGATTCCAATGTTAATTTTACAGTCACGTGATTCGGTACTCTTGAAAACAATATTGTCAACAATTACCCCACGCCAAGCCCGAACCCAATTCCACTTAGTTCTCCAAAATGGACACCCAATCTAAAAATCATTTGGCGCTAGCATCGAACTCAAGAGTACGAAACGTCACAATTCCAATGTCGATCTATCGGAATTAAAGAGTTAAGCACCCAGATTGTACAGACGCCAGCACATCAAGCTACCCGAAACTGTCAAATTTTCCCAATCAACTTTGAACCTTATGCTTTAGTAATAAAGTTGAAAATCCATTGAAGAAATTTGTCAGATTGTAGTAGCTTGATGTGCTGGCGTCTGTACATTGACCGACCTAGGAATCGAACCCAGGACTCAGCAGTATCAATTGCGACTACTAAACGAGGGCTTAAAATCCTTACTAATATTATAAATTCGAAAGTGTGTCTGTGGCTGTCTGTCTGTTACTACTTCACGCTTAAACCGCTGAACCGATTTAGATGAAATTTGGTATAGAGATAATTTGAGTCCCGGGATAGGACATAGGATAGTTTTTATCCCGACATTCCTACGGGATCGACACTTATGCGAGTGGAACCGCGGGGCGTTGCTAGTAAATAATAGATTTTCAAACAAGCGTAGCAATAATCAACAATCGTTCTTAAACAAACTTAGACAGACTAAGCAAAGTTTCGTTTAGGTACACAATGTGATTAACTTGACCTCTCGAGAAACCCAGACTCTTCTTTTGCTCGACATTGTCGTAACATCGGCTGATAAGGTTAAGACCTTCGCCAATCTTATTACAGAGGCTACATCTAATAAAGGTTTGTTGCCATAACAACCACGAATGGCATGTGGATTAATTAATGATGGCAGATTTATCAGATAGGTTAGGTCTAAAAAATATCGGACTTCTAATGATGCACATTTTTTTAACACAAAAGAGCTTCTTTTTAAAATTTTGGCCTTTTCTCACAGTTGGTCGCAGTAACCAAGCTAGAGCACCCCGAACAAATGAGTTATATTAGAACTGTGGCCAACCGCGCTAGAGTGCTGCGGCAGTGCCCGGCGAGCATTACATCCATGTTGGTCGCAGTTACTTGACTACTAGTAGTTTTGTGTTTTTGGGACCCCAAAATAGAAATTATTTGAGGTTCACAAAAAGAGGCTCATTCATTATATTAGTTAGTGTTTAATCATATTTTAGGAAAGCAAAATGGGAATGATTAAGGATTGGATTACTTACATAATAAGCCATTTTTTTCCTCGTTCAATCACAAGTAAGTATATCCAACAAAGTATTCGGTCGGAAATGAATGAATGGTTTTGGTTAATAGGTTAATCAAGATGTCAGGGACCCATCCATGTTGGTCGCAGTTACTTGACTACTACTAGTGTTTTTGGGAACCCAAAATAGAAATTATTTGAGGTTCACAAAAAGAGGCTCATTCATTATATTAGTTAGTGTTTAATCATATTTTAGGAAAGCAAAATGGGAATGATTAAGGATTGGATTACTTACATAATAAGCCATTTTTTTCCTCGTTCAATCACAAGTAAGTATATCCAACAAAGAATTCGGTCGGAAATGAATGAATGGTTTTGGTAATAGATTAATCAAGATGTCAGGGACCCATCCATGTTGGTCGCAGTTACTTGACTACTACTAGTGTTTTTGGGACCCCAAAATAGAAATTATTTGAGGTTCACAAAAAGAGGCGCATTCATTATATTAGTTAGAGTGTTTAATCATATTTTTAGGAAAGCAAAATGGGAATGATTAGGATTGGATTACTTACATAATAAGCCATTTTTTTCCTCGTTCAATCACAAGTAAGTATATCCAACAAAGAATTCGGTTCAAATGAATGAATGGTTTTGGTAATAGGTTAATCAAGATGTCAGGGACCCCTTTGTAACTTTCGGAGCTAGTCATTGTTATTTGGATAAGGCTTTCATACTTTGTCTCTCACAGTAATGAACGTGCCCAAACGTCTGAATTCAGAATATTAACACTAGTGCCCATTGGGAGTCATAATTCACTCAATTCTACTTCTAAAATTAATACATGTATGTATAGTATGTTAGCTTCAATAATGCTGTACAGTACCCGGCGATAAATATATATTATTATTATATTATTATTATTATTATAAATATTGCACATCGACCTTTGGAAAGCGACAATCGGCTAATTTCGGCTCCGTAGAGCGTTATCTCTGTCGCACGAAATACAAACAGTCCGGTATCTATTAGGAGCTGTTAAAACAATTATGAGTTGCTTCTTTTGATAATTATTTTTATTCTTTGTATAAAATCGATAGGATCGAATAGGTCGATGTGCAATATTTATCGCCGGGTGCTGTACACTGGTATAGTCAGTTAAATATACCTATTATGTAAGGATAGAAAATTGATTTTTTTAGCCCTTTATGTCCCACTGCTGGGAAGAGGCCTCCTTACTCTCTTTCTACATCTCTCTGTCCAGAAGGACCAATCTTTATCAAAGGAGTTTAGCTCTAAGAATAGTGTAGAATAGAATATTCTTTATTATGTACACCATAAATATTACAGATTTACATGTAGAAATTTTATAAGGGGTGACACAATGGATGGTCTTATCGCTAAAAGCGATCCTTTAAAGACAACCTTTGCATGGATTTAGAGAGAAGAGGAGACACAATACTGCAGATAGTCTGTGGTGTACCATTTACATACCCACCATAAATACTGCCGTGGCATAACTAAAATGCCGTTATCCGACATCTGGTCGATTTTTAACTTTTAATGATATTATAAAGAGAAAAAAAAATCTATGGATCTGTTTCCGAATTTTCAATAGCTTGAATAGCAAGGTATATTTTTCCTAGTGGTCCACCCCGGGCAACGGCACTACAGGCTTGCCTGTGGTACGGCTGAACGATCCTACTTAGCGGTGGTAGGCTCCGCTTGGAGCCGCCTGACTCGCGACCACCATCCCACCGGAGTCCGGCGCCAAGCAGCTTGCTGTGTTTCGTCGGTGTGTGGGAGTGCCAGTGCCTTTGGGGGAGAAGGAGTTTGTCAGTTGCTCTGCTCAGAACCGGTTTTGGTCCCTGGGCATAACTTGTCGGGTAACTCATTCTGGAGGGTAGCGGGATCCGAAGCACGGTGCCAGCCGTTGGCCGACCGCAGTCAGTAGGGGGCCCAAGTAGCACGCCAGCCACGTGCCAAAGGCTGCCCCGCCAACTCGCGAAAAATCCCGGTATGCACCACCGTGCCAGTCGGCGACTGGATGGGAGGACCCGGTGGACATATCCGGGGGGGTTCGGGCGTCCCCGCAGTCTCCAAATGAGTTCCCCATAGATTAGGTTAGCTCTAGTGTTCCACTTGGTTCACTGAGCAGCGCCTCGACAAGTCGCCTCTTTTCCCCCACAACTCTACTCAAAAAATGATCAAAGCAAAGAAGATGAATAAGGTTAAACAACGGCTGCACTTCCTCCCACTAAAAGTGCACCTCACTAATATCAGAGGGTTGCACTCAAATCTAGATCCGGTCCATCACCACCTTGAGACCGAGAAGCCGCACCTGTTTTTCCTGACGGAGACGAAGATAGCAACCTCGTCGGATGTGGCGTACCTTAACTACCCGGGTTACTCTCTTGAACACAAGTTCAAGAAGCAAGCTGGGGTCTGTGTGTACGTCCGCGGTGATATTTGTTGTCGTCGTCTCCGTTGCTTTGAGAAATCGGGTTTTTCTACCATATGGCTACTTGTGGACACAGGCGTGGAGAAATTTGTCTACATCGGCGTCTACCGATCGCACAGCGGTGACCAGGAGACAACGGCGCTCTTTAATTTCCTCGTGGAATCGACTGACGTAGCCCAGCAACGGTACCCAACAGCGAAGCTCATTTTTCTGGGGGACTTTAACGCCCACCATAAAGAGTGGTTGTTCCCGTTCCAGAGAACTGACCATGCTGGGTTGGAGGCGCGCAAGTTTGCTTTAACGCTAGATCTAACCCAGATGGTGAATGTGGCAACGCGGGTACCGGATGTCGACGGCCATACTCCCAATTGCTTGGACCTTCTGCTGACAACTGATCCGGACAGTCATTCAGTATCGGTCTCAGCCCCGCTGGGAACGTCTGACCACTGTCTGGTGAAATCCATATCGACCTGCTCTCCTCCAGATGAGAGTCCTAGAGGCACGAGGCGAGTATGGCGATACGAGTCAGCAGACTGGGATGAGATGCGGCACTTTTTTGCGTCTTATCCATGGCGGCAGGTGTGCTTCTCCTCGGGTGACCCTTCGTGCTGTGCTGACGTGGTTGCGGACGTGATTCAGCAGGGGATGGAGTATTTTATTCCATTCTCCGACATTCCGCTTGGTCGCAAGTCCCGGCCTTGGTATAATGCGGAATGCGCCCGCGCTGAGGCCCGAAAAGAGTCTGCGTACCAAGCCTGGGTCAAGGCTCGCGACCGCAAAGTTAGAGCGCGTAGGGTTCGCGCGAAGAAAAGAGCCTTTAATTCTGCCGCTAAGTCCTGCAAGCGGGTTTTGCGTAAGGCACGTTTTGACCATGTCGGACGTATTGGGATCAAGCTGGCATCGCATCCTCCGGGTAGTAAACAGTTCTGGTCCCTGTCTAAAGCGGTTGAAACGAATTTCTGTCGTCCCACTTTACCTCCAATGATGAAACCTGATGGGTCGCTTGCTCACTCTGCAGGCGAGAAAGCGAATTTATTTGCATCTCTCTTTGCAAGCAATTCACCTCTGGACGCTGGCTCCAAGCAACCACCCACTGTACCTCATTGCGACTCCTCGATGCCGGAGATCGCAGTTCAGAATAAAGAGGTCCGAAGAGTTTTGTGCAGTCTAGACGTGAACAAGGCAAGCGGGCCTGACGGTATTCCAGCGAGAGTGTTGAGGCAGTGTGCGCCTGAACTGTCTCCTGTGTTGACACGCATGTTTCGCCTCTCTCTTGAAAAAAGAACGGTGCCAAAATCCTGGAAGCTTGCAAATGTACAACCAGTGCCCAAAAAGGGCGACCGTGCAGACCCTGCACATTACCGACCGATCGCCATTACCTCCATTTTCTGCAAAGTTATGGAAAGGGTACTGAACAGTAAGTTGCTGACCTACCTTGAAGACAATGATCTCCTCAGTGACCGTCAATATGGCTTTCGCCGGGGACGGTCAACTGGCGATCTTCTTGTGTATGTCACGCACTGTTGGGGTGAGGCCATCGAGAAACACGGCGAAGCACTTGCTGTATCGCTTGATATCTCGAAGGCCTTTGACAGGGTCTGGCACGCCGGTCTACTCAGCAAGCTTCCTGCTTATGGCATCCCAGCTGATTTTTGTAGCTGGATATCAGACTTCCTTAGTGAGCGGTCGATCAGAGTAGTCGTTGACGGCTGCTCCTCTGACCTTATGGCTATTGATGCCGGAGTTCCTCAGGGGTCTGTTCTCTCTGCAACTCTTTTCCTGCTGCACATCAATGACCTACTTCAGCCTGGTATTGTTGGGTACGCAGATGACAGTACTGTTTCAGAGAGATACTTGTCCAGCACAAAGGCCAGCGGGGCCGAAGTTCGTTTCTTGAGAGAGGCCATGGTGGAGCGGACAGATTTGACCTTGAGCCTTGTCTCCCAGTGGGGTGCTGACAATTTGGTTTCTTTCAACGCCACCAAAACACAGGCGTGTGTTTTTACCGCTAAAAGGAGTCGTTTCGACCAGACTCCTACTTTTCGGGGTACATTTGTTCCTGTAACAGATCGGCTCGAGCTCCTGGGCATGGAGTTGACATCTAGTCTCAACTTCGGCGCCACTATCGAGTACAAAGCCCAAACTGCGGCCAAGAAGCTGGGCATCCTTAATAGGGTGAAGCGATACTTTACGCCTGGACAGCTTTTAATTCTTTACAAAGCACAAGTACGATCCTGCATGGAGTATTGCAGGCACCTTTGGGATGGCTCAGCGAAATACCAACTTGCCGCGCTTGACTCGGTGGAACGCAGAGCTAAGAGGCTCATTGGCGACGAAAAACTGGTGGATGCCAAGCTTCACAGCTTGGCTCATCGCCGCAGGGTTGCCTGCTTGTCGGTCTTCTACAGATTGTACTTCGGTGAGTGTGCCCAAGAACTCCACGACCTCATTCCACTGGCCCCCTTCTACCTTCGGACATCCAGACGCACTGCAAGTTACCATCCCTACCTAGTTGCTATTCCACCAATTCGCACTAAGCGTTTTAAAATGTCCTTTATAATGCGCACAGCAAAAGAGTGGAACTCTCTACCTGCGTTTGTGTTTCCGAGTGCATACAACCCGAATCTCTTCAAAGTAAGAGTGAACAGGCTTCTTTTGGGTGAGCTCACTCCATCGTAGACTTTGTCTCTGTCATCTCCGACCTAGACTAGAGTCAAGAGCAAACCCATTTCAAATAAAAAAAAATAAAAAAAAGATATCGGATAACGGCATTTTAGTTATGCCACGGCAGAATAGATACATACACTCGCGGCTGGTAAGCAGTCGCCAGACGGCCTATAACTCAGCTTCCGTATCTACTATTTCGCATATTGTCATTGGTCTTTACTCGTTCAAGTTAATACGACGATAATAAAAAAAAAAATACGTATGTCTCACGCATGACGTTCGACCTTCGTAATTTATCACCCTAAAGTAGGCATGCCTACTCATAACCAACCGAGTATGAATGTTAAAATCGTAATTTGTAATTCGTTTGTAATTTGGCCGTGTTGTGAAGAAAGAAAGGGACGGAAATACTGAGGTCGCTGAAAAAATAAAAATCCAAGATGGCGGCTGCAAACATTTACAAATTTTTCATCCTGGGTGTCGTTTTTATGGTTTTCAAGGGTGCTAAAGCCGATAGTGATGTTAAAATGAAAATCCAAGATGGCGGCTGTATTCTTTTTTTTCATCATGGTTGTCGTTTTTATGATTTCCAAGGGCACTAAAGCCGATAGTGACGTCAAAATGAAAATCCAAGATGGCGGCTGTATTTTTTTAATTTTCATCATAGGTGTTGTTTTTATGATTTTCAAGGGCACTAAAGCCGATAGTGATGTCAAAATGAAAATCCAAGATGGCGGCTGCGAAATTTTTTAAACTTTTCATCATGGGTGTCGTTTTCATGGTTTTCGCTGAAGCCAAAATTAAGGTCAAAATGAAAAGCCAAGATGGCGGCTGTACGTTTTTTTTTGTTAATAGGTACTTTTTCTGATTAGTGACTGCGTCTGCCTAGACTAGACCCGGCCTAGTGCCTGCCTACCTATTCTGGAAACCAATGCACGCCACTGATAGATACAATTTCCGTTCATTGTTCGTTCATTCATTTTTTGTCGGATTACATATCAGGGCACAAACATTGCAATTCTATTTTATGTTTCGTCGCATGTTAACTCAAAAAACACTAATGTCAGGTTAACTAACCTAGTGTTACTTTTTAGTGGCACAACGCGTGATAAGAATTAGTTTACAAACTCAACATTTATTTAATTAACTCGACTAAACGTGCAAATGGGCCGTGAAGTTAAAATTTTGTGAGAGTTGTTTTTTATTTATTTATTTAATCCTTTAGGCATAAAAATGTACAGAGGCGGACTTAATGCCAGGCATTTTCTACCAGTCAATCTTTGGGTGATGCAGAGACAAACAGTCGTAGGTGCAATTATGAAAATTGAGTAATAAATATTTTTTTTTATTTTATTTATTTATCTACTTACATAAACCATTACAGGATATAACCCAATGCGGTAAATGCGCTTATCCTAACTTAAACATACTAAATTCTATAACTTATTATAAATAATGCGTTTCTTGTGAAATATATACCTATATAATGCATTCCTTTTATAAATATAGATGTGCAAAAACCTATTAAAACTATAAATATAAAGTACGGGGTTATTGGTAAAACATTAACAACCTCTTAAGGGGTAATTGTACTCATCATTATGAACAACTTTTACTATGGGACCAAACCTGAAATCGTGAAAAAGATTTGTATAACTCGTCAAAATGTAGTAAACAGCTGATATTTTTGTCGCGATTTCAGGTTTGGTCTCATAGTAAAAGTTGTTCATAATGATGAGTATAATGACCTCTTAAGAGGTTGTTAATGTTTTACCAATGGTTGGTTGGTTGGTTGGTTGGTGGTGGTGTTGTTTTGTTTTGTTTGTGTTTTGTTTTGTGGTTGTTTGTTTTTTTTTTTGAGTTTTTTTTTTTTTTTTTGTTTTTGTTTTTTTTTTGTTGTTTTGTTTTACCCTGTATATACCTAATTGTATAAAAATATAAGCACAAATTAATATACATGCATAAATACACGAATATACTAAAAAAAAGTAAGACAAACAATAAGAAAACATTACTGTTGCGATGATATTGATTTGTTGTCAAATGTGGGTAAGCAGTTATGAGGTAGACTACACGTACCTACTATTGGTAGAACAGAAAATAATACCGAGAGGTTCTATTGTGTCTGCTAATAGCCGTTTAACGGTTTAAAGCTGTCCTTTGAAGGATTAACCGGTTACCAATTATATCCAGTCGGCTTCCAATTTAACCCTTTGCGGCTAAGTCACTTTAGTATCTAAGAAAGACGTGACAGTCATTAAACGTGTCTGAAGATAATACCTACTGATATTATCACACTAATATTATAAAGGCGAAAGTTTGTGTGTGTGTGTTTGTGTTTATATGTTTGTCACTTCTTCACGCTCAAACGGCTGGACCAATTTTGATAAAATTTTGTACGGAGGTAGCTGACATCCTGGATTAACATATAGGCTACTTTTTATCCCGATATTACGAAACCGCGGGGCGCAGCTAGTACAGCATGAATCAGAAAGGTGTGGTCAAATTTAATGTTATGGTACAGACCATCGAACTTAACATTCTTCTCCATGGGCCCAACATCGTAATTGCCTGTCTAAGTTCGAACCTACGATCCACAACTCCTAAGTCGCGGCCGTTACCACTGGGCCACTACTGCTCTCCAAATTATGAGACACAAAATATTAATTCGTTGTTTGATTTTTCACTACCTCTTAAGGGTGCATACATTTACATGACCTAAAGCGCGGACACTGTCGGACTGCATAGAAAAGAAAGAGAAGCGCGATGACACAACGCTGGTAATTTATTGCAAAATATGAAGCAATTGTCTACATAAAAAATCTATTGTTCGACTAAAAAATTAAAACACTAGTGCTTTAGTATGTTGCTTGTAGAATAATCTGACATAAAATCAGAGTCATTGTATGTATATTAGTATGGTTTTTATTGTAAAAAGCAAGTCTTTAGAGGTATCTTCATGATTTTTCTCTACCGTATCAAATTAGTTGTATTATGTTTTCAACACACTATCTACGTTTTCACGGTGAGATATTACAGAATAGCACTACAGGACGCTGTTCGAGCTGTTTTTATTATTATTATTAAATTATTTATTGCGAGTAACCAAGAGACTCATACAGTGTTAGTAACAATAAAATAAACTTACAACTATGTTAGTAATAGGTACAATTACAACACCAATTACAAAAACACACACAACAAAACAATCACTGCTTCCGCATTCCAGCTGAGATACTGGAGCAACGACTTATAGTTATAACACAGCAGTCCAGCCTGTCAGCAATAACTCTCAGGATACTGTTGGAACTGGCTCGCACCCTTCGCGCCAAGGACGTAAATCTTTGTGTGTTTTGTAGACCTGCCAGATTTTTTAAATCTCGTAGAATACTCGTAGGAGGCAAACCTTTTGCTTATTAAAGATTTAATAGAAGTTTTATGATTATATTAAAACTTACTGCTAAGAATGATGTTACTAAAGTGTTTTAAGTCAGGAAGAGATTGATAGAAGCTGCTCATGCCAAAACTGCCCAGGAAAAACCCTTTACCATTCTATAACCGTTTCATGTTTCGGAAAATTTTACTACGTTTAATTAAATTCTCCCTTTCGTATCAAAAAGGGAAAAATATTACGAAACCTTTTCCTCGTTCCTTACAATACATTTGAGTGCAGAAGTTTTCTGATTCGGGGGAGAGCGTTCATCTAAAAAGGCTTCAGGCTTAAATAATATTGAATAGGTAGTAAAAAAAATATATACGAGTCGATTTGAGAATCTCGACTCCGTTTTTTCGTCGGTTAAAAAGTAGAGAACTGTTGGTTTGTTTTTAGTGTTTGGGAATTGCTTTTGATGAAATAGTGTTTAAAATGAACCAAAGGAAAAAGGATTTTTGAAGTGAAAACTTCTTTAGCGGCGCTGTGTACTTTTTTTGGAATGGGTAAAAACTTCTAAATTCGCGTCAGGTCACGTGACCCTGATCGAAAATTCGTAAGACGTAAAACGTCAGACGTAAAACGTAAGACGCGCGTTGTTGAGGACAGCGCCATCTATGCACATCGGGAAGAACTACGAGGGCCTCGCGTACTAACGTCAGACGTAAAACTTAAGACGCGCGTTGTTGAGGACAGCGCCATCTATGCACATCGGGAAGAACTACGAGGGCCTCGCGTACTAACTACGTAGGCCTCGCGTACTAACTACGTAGTTCATCCAACAACGACGAGATGGCGCTGAACCACGGATATATAACTGACGACGAGCAAATCTGAATAAATTCCTTTCACGAGAAGAATAAACCAGTCACTTTGGTCATCATACCTGATTTGCAAAAAACCCTATAAAATAAGGAACACACCTTAACACGCGTGTTTTGTTTATAAGACGATTCACAAAATACACTCGTAATTGTTCAAGTTTTCACTTCTGTCGGCACTACCGGAGTGCCAGTGTTTTATAATCTCAGTTATTGAGCAAAATATTAATACTTCAGTTTTTTTTATATATTTTCTGGTGTACAATAAAGTATAATATAAATAAATAAAGGACTACGTAATGATTTAAAAAAAAAACTGTGTTGCACTCTGAGAGTTCCGACAGAAGTGAAAACTTGAACAATTACGTGTGTATTTTGTGAATCGTCTTATAAACAAAACACGCGCGGTACCGGCTACGGCCATTCGTCTTACGAATTTTCGATCAGCCTGTCGATTCTGTAAAAATCTCACCGTGAAAACTTAGGTGAAGTGAGTTTGCTTTTGCAATGAATTGACACTGTTGACAGCTCACTCCACGCTCACTTCACCTAAGTTTTCACGCTGAGATTTTTACAGAATAGCACCGCAGGTCACGTGTCTTAACGCGAGTTTAACATTTTTTACCCATTAAACAAAAAGTGTACAACGCCGCTAAAGAAGTTTTCACTTCAAAACGAAAAATAAGAATTTAATCAATTTTATTTTCTGGTTTTATGTAGTCGAGGGACTTGTGGCTTAAAAATAAGAGCCGCACGGGTCAATTGAAGGTTAAGCTACGCTTGCCGGGTCAGTTTCGTAGATAGGAAAGACCATTCAAAGATATCGAGACCCGTCAGTGCCTCGGAAAGCACGTCAAGCCGTTGGTCCCGACAGACATTCGTAGATTTTGACAGTTGTTACGGGTAGTCAGAAGCCCGAAAGTCTGACAACAAGTCTTACCAAGGGGTAAGATTACCCAGAGACTGGCTTGTGGGGGACAGATAGGCAGGCGCTTCTTCAAAAATACTAGAATACAACTACATAGTATGTAGTATGTACGGGCAACAAATAACCTTAAGCAAAGGCCAAAATCTACGATATTTGATCTGCAACTTTTGCCCAATTTGGGGACAAGATTACTGCGTTTCGTCCCCAGTCAAGTCCGACTAAGTGATGCTCCTGAATTCCTGACCTTGACTCGAAACACCAACGAAGCGGTTGAACATCCTAAAAATATTGGATTTGGCTGAAACATCTTTTTGTAGCGAAAGACAAAAATACCATAAAGGAATATTGTCGCAAGTGTAATTCAATATTACTGTAATTAACCTTACACATTCACTAAAATAATTATAATCACCGCAAGCAATTATTCTCCACAACAATCCTACCATAGTAGAACACAGTGTAAAAACTCTACGAATGCTTTGTCCCCAGAACAATCAGTGCGTCCATTTCGCTTTCAGTAATGTAATTACAGTGTCGTTGTTCTCGGCGTTGCTACCTTGCGCTGATTAATCTTCGCTTTGTTCCGGTAAGAAACTAGGTAGTGAAATATTGAGGATTAGAACCTTCATATTTGGACAGCTTTTATTACGTGAGTTATGAAGGTGACAAAAATTTAAAAGAATATGCTTTGATGGTTTAGTCGTGTTGTGAGAATGAATGGAAGGCGACTAACAAAAGGTATTTACAAGACACATGTCACTACCAATGAGTGGAAGTATGGCAGAAAAAAGTGGAAGCCTATACCCAATAATGTGTGATTCCGATTGCGCTGGGAGGGGACGCCTTAGACGGTCATGTTAGTGACCTCATTGATTATGTTCCCTCAAATATGGCGAGGGGGGAAATGGCTGATCTTTGCGTTATGCTCGTGAACTGGTGCTGCTTGTGATGACTGGTCGTCTTGCTGACCATGGTTTTATTGTTGTTATTAGTAATAACTTGTTTATTTATTTTACTCCGATGGTCCTAATTTATCATTTGTGACTTCAGGTGACAGCTATGTGAACAGAACCCAGCATTGCATACATAAGTAAGCCCTCACACCCTTTAAGAATTGTATTATTTTTATATTTTTATTTATTATTTTTTTGCTTGAGTACGTATAGTTTTTATTGTATTTGTTGGTATATTGGCGTGGCTAGCTGACATATGGCAAGTAATTTAATTTAATTTTATTTTATTTATTTGGGACAAAAAACAGTTATACATTGCAGCATTTACAAAAAGTAGTTATATTACAGTAAAAAAAAAACGTATAACCCACACTATTGTCCACGACGTGACATCAGAGTATGATAACGAACGCATGTTAAAAGAGAGAAGAAAAAAAAAAAGGAGTAGGTACATAGGTATTTAGAAGAAAAACATATATACCATATAATGTTCTGTGTCTTGCAATGTTAATAACTTTACATAACCTAGTATTGTATACGATTAAGTATTTTCTAACTGAACAGACAGCTGTGCTGCTGGAGAGTTTGTTGCGCCACTTCTTCTTTCCAGCAAAAGCACTAGGAAGTGGTGAAGGGCGGGCGTTTAGGGGGACTGTCTTTTGTAATTTTGACGTTCGAAAAGTGCTGATTCTCAGCCTACTTTAAATAAATGACATTTGATTTGATTAGGAAGGTCTGGTGCGTTGGGGCGTGCGTGCATGACCAGATGGATGAACGTAAACGAGGCAAAAGGAGCATGTAAGGATCATAACAGGTGGCGTTCTGCAGTTTATGCCTAGGGTCCATGGGAAGAAGGTGTAAATTTATGTATCTGTATGTATGTAACGAAGGTTTGTATTCTAGAGTGATCTCCATTCATCAATACATTTAAAATGAAAAGTTATAGAGTAAGCGACTTATAAAGTAAGCGGCGAAGCGTACGTTCGATTAGATTTATTTATTTCAAAGTCAAATCATTTATTTCAAATAGGCACTTTTGAATTTTGCACTTTACTTACCACTTTAACTTTTTTTAATAGTTCAATTTGAACAGGCGGTTTCTTTTTTCACTTTACTCAGTAAATTCAAGCCTTTAGTGGAATTTTCTTTGCATGAAAATTGCTCTAACGTATTACTTGGCGATAGAAGTTTCGAGTAGTTTTCAGTTTGTTCAAGTTTCGTGTTCACAAAGAGCTAAGCTAACTGCATTCTAAACTTCGTTTTTCAACTTTTTTCCTCATAACCTTAAATGTTAGAGACCTTTTTCATAAGCTGTCAGATTTACTAATAAACAACTAATCCGATAAATTTTATATTGACCCTGTCATTTTCAGGTGTGTTGAACCGACAGAAGTTCAAAAATTATTTCTGTCGATAAGTTTAGTGTAATTTAAATCAGTACTGTCATGCTGTGACTGTTGTGTGGCTATAACACGGCAAATTTGTTTAAGTCCAGTAGTATCGCAGTGAAAATCGTTCACGGTAATGTGCATCGAAGTGTAGTGGCGTCGCAGAGACAGTCTTTCGCAGTAACGTGAATCGCAATTTTGTAGCATCGTATTAGCATAATTTATCGATATTTTGTGCGTCGAAATTCCGTATTCTACTCGTATTTATTCATCTTGCCATTCAGTTTTACAAGGCGATTTTATTTCGGTATTCTAATTAATCGGAATTCGTATTTTTGATGTTTCGAATTATCATTAATTCGGACTTTTTGTTATTCGATCTATTGAAACTCGGTATTTTGAGAATAGTAATTATAAACGTTAGGAATATTAAAATTTAGGAATTATAAAAATACGATGAATGATAAATCTGAATTGTTAATATTAGCAATTTTGAACCATTCGGAATTATGAAAATCCGTATTTTGAAATTCGCATTTGTGACTGTCGGGATAAAGTTTTTCGTATTTATGTAGTGTACCCCTGTGAAAGTCTAGCATTAATTCATAACTTGTGTAGAGAAAATAAACGTTTTATATTATTATTTTGTGTCATAGAGAATTACGGCCCAGGAACGGAGCACGAATGTTGTAGATACTGTAGTACGGATGAGGTATCAAAGACTGACATCGGTCAAAGGCACACTAAAGAGAGTAAGTCAACCGAGCAAGTCAGCCCGTAAATATCCTGGACATGTGCTACTAAAGTGAAGCTACAGTTATCTGTCACCGGGGAGATTGCCCAGACTGTTAAACAGTTAGAAGTTAGCTAGGTGCGTTAAAATAGCATTCTGGACAGAAATTCTCGCTCACCTTGCTGTCTGACTAGTAATTTTACATGGAATAGGCTATTCCTATGTAGTTCCTGTTGAACCAATCAATCTGCCTAGCTTTTTCCCAACTATGTTGGGGTCAGCTTCCAGTCTAACCGGATGCAGCTGAATACCAGTATTTTGCATGGAGCGATTGCCTATCTGACCTCCACAACCCCGTTACTGGGCTACACGGTACCCCTTGGTAAGACTAGTTGTTAGACTTTTGGGCTTCTGGCTACACGTAACGACTGTCAAAGATCTACGAATGACAGCCGGGAGCAACGGCTTAACGTGATTTCCACGGGATGGAGGAGTCGTGGTATGTAATGGATGGTCACCCATCTACGAACTGACCTCGGTGAGCGTTGCTTAACTTAAGATAGACCTGTTCGGCAGTTATATTTAACCACGAGCCCCTACGAGTTCACGCCGAAATGAGAGGAGAAAAAGTAATTGACGGCTTTTAATGTAGATAATAAATTAGTCATTCGATTGTACTCACTCCAGGTGAGGATAGGTGCCAAAAACCACATAAAACTTCTAGCCCAATACAAAAGGTAACCAGAGCTTTCCAACTATTTTCCGTAACAAATTCAAACAATAGTTTAGGAGCTCGACATTCCGTACCAAAACCCAAACTACTTAGAGTATTATATTTATTATCTGTGCCCAAATGTTTAACAATTTATTTCATATTTACCCATTTTATTTCGCGCTTTATGTAACGAGATGTTTGTTGCAACCCTCAGGGATCTGGTCAAGGTTCTGTACCTTATCTTTTTATCTTTTACGGTTACCCAGACTTAGAACGTTACATTACTTAGCTGGGTCTGCCCACTGACCGAAACATTTCAATTTGAATGTTTTACCTTTGCAAGAATTACGTTTTGGAAACACTGTGTAGGCTTCATGTTTAATATAGTTATTCAGTTTCTTGTGTTGGTTAAAATGTGGAACCATTGTTTTTTTGTAAAGTTTTCTCTAATGGAAGATTTTCCTTCTGCTAATAATTGATAATACTTGTTTCGCACATAATATTTACTTAGTTTTAAGACTTTAGAACCATAATTATCGTTGATACTAATTGAGCTTGTCGCAAAACTTTAAACCAAAATGCTATATGGCAGTAGCCCAGAGGGTTTTGGAGCACGCATATGTAGGGCGAAAAAAAGGCGTAATGAAAGACGTCATTTATATATTCCCCTCATACAAGAAGAAGAAGAAGAAGAAGAGAAGAAGATAGCCGAGTAGGTATAATATATAGCCCACAATTTCTGTATCAGATTTGTCTATTTAAGCCATTATGGGTTAGGCCGCACACGATCATACCAAATATCAACAGCTCTGAAGATCACTTTATTGGTCTGTTTTCGATATCTGAAAGCGGTCTCCTGGCCGCGGGGCCAAAATATATCTTTTTTTTCTTGCTGAACGGGCCAGCTCTTGAGCTCGATCACGCCCGATGGAAAGCGATGGATGAGGTCTATGGTGGAACGACCGTGCCCAGAAGATGCCTAAGGCACTGGAACTCCCACGTATCGACGAAACACAGCAGGCTGCTTGACGCCGGACTCCGGTGGGAGGGTAGTCGCAAACTAGGCGGGCGTTAGCCTTACCACTGCAAGGGAAGAATTGGCCAGTGAAATAAGGTGTTGGGTGTGACTGCCCAGGATGCGCCGAGCGCTCTGTTCAGTTGAGTAACTGGCGAAACAAACTGCGCTACACGAGGAGGCTTCTTCATGCATCCCAAAATATCTGAAACTGTTCCAATAAAATCTCGGTGTCCTCCCATTATGCGGCACTTACTCAGCTATCAACTTTTCGCCCTGCATATGCATGCTCAAAGACTTTCTTGACTCCTTTTTTAATAAGATTATTGTATTTTCGTTTAAAAATTATTTGACCCGTTTACGTAGCGCGTTCGTGCTAGGCTTCATGCTATGCTAGGCCGGCGATCAGCTGTCGGCAAGTTTCAGCTACTTTTGTTTTCACAATAAATGCAACATTGTATTCCTTAGTACGTACATTAACCCCAAGAAACTCGAGTATTCCGTGCAGGCCATTTTAGTGTCGAACATTATAACTTTACGAGGGCAATTCTGTTCTATTAAATTCACCGGATTCATAAAAAAGCGGCTGAGAACAAGTCGTACTCATGGATGGTTCCTTACGATATTTAACACTACATATTTTTATTATTTGCTGTAATAGCGGGTAGTACACACTCTGTGAAAATTTTAAGTGTCTACCTATTACGGTTCAAAAGATACAGCTCTGTGGCAGACGGGCTGACGAACGGACGGACGGACAGCGGAGCCGTAGTCATAGGGTCCTTTTGGCATCATTTGGGTACGGACCCTACAAAAAAATTATGTTCTGTCACACGTAACTGTATGAAAAAGTAAACGATGTTAACATTTATTAAATTTTTGCGTCAGAAAACAGATATTTATATGAACGGATAAAATTAGGCGTCTGCCAATTTCCTGTCACAATCAGTTCGGATGAATATTGTTGAATAATAATTATGTACGAATCTGTAAGTGGCATCAGATAGGTTGGGTTGTCATATTGGAAATATAAATGGAAACGTGTATGTAGACTCTCAATGTGTATAATCAATACACATTTAGAAATATATATCTATAATCAGTAAAATGTGAAATGAATTAAAAAAAATGAATAAATAAAAAATGAATAAAAAAAATGAACGAATAAAATGTGAATGAATAAAATGTGTGTGTGTGATGTGTGTTTGTGTGTGTGATGTGATGTGTGTGTGTGCGTGTGTGTGATGTCAATGTGTGTGTGTGTGTGTGTGTAAATGTGTGTGTTAAATGCTTAGTCGTTTAAGAAATGTATCAGATTAACAGCGCTCCGCGGTACCCGCATAAAGGCTCCTTCAAACAGGCGCGACACGCGATAAAATCGCGCGCGACACAAAGGCACCGCATGTCGCGCAACAGGCAGTGCCTTTGTGTAGCGCACCATTCGCGTCGCGCGTCGCGCCTGTTTGCAGGAGCCTTAAGTTTCGATCCCGTGGAAATATCGGGTTAAAAAGTATTCTATGTGTTAATCCTGGTTATAAACTATTCGTGAGCCATTCAAATCCATTCAGTAGTTTTTGCGTGAAAGAGTAACAAACATCCATCCATCCATCCTCACAAACTTTCGCGTTTATAATATTATTATTTATTATAGTAGGACTATCCAGTGTTAAGCTGGCTAGGGGGCTCGTGGCTAAGTACCTAATAGCCGCACGGTCCACCGATTCGGTTAAACTACGCTTAAAAGTTTAGGGATGGGTTAGGTTATCACTAAATCAGGATATAATTATAAGTAATTGGGCCATATTGCGTGATAATTGTTATCCAAAACTTCGTTCAATAATGTCAATTAGCAAGTGATTTGAAGTCTCTTCAATTGATGCCTTAAAACGTCTCGACCCACATTACGTGTTGTCATAATATGCCCTTGAACTTCGCAGAGGTTATCTATTGAACCCATACAAAACTAAGCTCGTAATACGACCCTTAATCCTCTTATAGACGTGACGGAGCAAATCTCTAAAACAAACAAAATAATTAAGCACACCCTTATATGTCTTGATAAATAAAAAATAAAAATTCGCCAGTAAGCAGTTGTGGGCCAGTGGTAATGGCCTCAACTTACGAGTTGTAGGTCGTGGCAGCCTTTTATACTCTAGTTTGTGTGTGTGTGGTGTATATGTATGTGCTGGCCATCAACCTACCCGAAACTGTCAAATTTTCCCAATCAATTTTGAACCGTATGCTTTAGCGATAAAGTTGAAAATCTATTAGAGAAATTTGACAGATTGTAGTAGCTTGATGTGCTGGCGTCTGTACATTATTTCAACACCACTGGTCTCAAAACGGTGAAGGAAACATCGTGAGGAAACTGGCATGTCCTAGGACAAAAAAACGATAACATATGACATCTAACCCGCACTGGGCCCGCGTGGTGGACTATGGCCCAATCGCTCTCACAGAAAGAGGAGGCCTGTGTCCCAACAGTGGGAATATTATAGGCTAATTATGTGAATTCTCAAGTTGTGTTTGAGTCCCATGTAATAGGGTCTGCGCATATGCCGTAAACTGAGAAAAAATTGGGATTCCAGGCTGCTACAGGTAAATTATCTATTCGAAAAATCCAATAACACTTTACCCGATCCGTGCACCAAAACCAAGATTCCACGCTCAATAGTCTTGCTTGCAACTAAGGAGCCAGAGTTGAAACTTCTGTAAATAAAAAAGAGAGAGAGAAACCACCGTTGCAAATGAGAATAGTTTTTATTTCAACAACAAAGAGCATATTTGTATTTTTTTTTTGTATTGTGTGTTGAGCGACGGCGCTTAAAAAAAACTCGAATTCAATTATAAAACTTCCGTGCTCGTTTTAGAAGTTACTAGTGTTGGCACGAGCTTGGCATACAAGAGAAGCTTACGCTTTTAAAAACTCGTATTTTTTAATTATAAAACTTATGAGCTTCTGCAAAAGGTTATTTTTTGTTGGTCTTTTCATGAAAGGACGATCTTTATCAGATTAGCTCGTTCCATGGTCAAAAGATTAGCCAATTAGCAAGGTTGATGGCGAGACTGACAGTTCAGGGATTAATGGAATTAAGTTCGTCACTTGCGAAGGCTTTAATCGGAGTCGATATTCAGGCTGGCAACATTACAAATGTGTCACGCACGTTGGTCAGAATTAAAGACTGACCGTGTTTTAATTAAGTATGAATATAGGAATGGTAGGGCATATAAAAGTTTTGTATAAAATATAAGCTGTATAAAATGTATAAACTCGATAAAACTATATTATTAAAAAATATAAAACAGTGCGCCACCAAGGCTGGCTCAGGAAGAGGTGGCGCCACTGCGTCGACTGCCGGGAGGACACGGCGTGGCATACGCTGGCAGAGTGTGCCGCTTGGGAGGAGCCGCGCCGTGCCCTCATCTCAGAAGTAGGCAGTGACCTCTCGCTGCCGGCCGTGGTCGAGTCCATGGTCGACAGCGAGGAGTCCTGGGACGCGGTGGTTTCCTTCTGCGAAACGGTTGTCTCGCAGAAGGAGGCTGCGGAAAGGGAGAGGGAGATCTCGTCCACTCACCCTGCCCGCAGCAGGCGCACCGGGCGTCGGCGGAGGGCGGACAACGCCCTCTTCCGGCCCCCCTAAATGGGTCCAGGGGCGACGGACTCGGGGACGTCCGTCGCCCCCCACACATCAGGACCCGAGGTGGCGGCGCGATGTGTTCCACGCGCGCCCCTCTTAGACGTCACGGGGGGAGTCAAACACCTCACTCCCCCCCCTGACCAGACGGGGCCCGCTGCGGCGGGCCGGCACCAGCCGGGGGTTGCGGAAGGATCGTACGTTCCCGCGACCCCCGGCGTAGGTGTGAGATGGAACACCGGGGTGGTTTTTAGTCAGTAAGAGTCTGACAGACCCCGCCGCCCGCCCCAGGGCGGCGGACATCCATGAGGATTTTCCACCCCGGATCAAAAAAAAAAAAAAAGGAAGAGGTGGCGAGACGACCTACAGTCAGCGTGGAACTAGTTGGCCGCGCCTTAGGTGGGGACAGGGGTGGGGAGGCGGGTTGCCTAGTGTTCGCAACGCACATGAGATTAATGACAGCAGGCGACCCCGCCCGTCCGTCCCACCGCTCATACCTAAGGTGCGGCCAACTAGTTCCGCGCGAACTATAAACGCGTACCGCGGGTTGAATCGAAGTGGCTCTAGAAAGAGATGCCCGGAGGGATTTGAGGGAGGCCCTTACTCAGTAGTGGGACAGTGCAGGCTAATTTAAAAAAAACAGTGAAGAACAAAAATACACAACCGTCTTGGCTCATCATCGTTCTGTCGAAAAAACAACCAACTAGCTACTCCGACATCTAAAATTAAATAAAGCTCCTGTTTGGATAGATTTTGAATTAAAATATATATATACATCTCGACCTGAGACGCATTAGGTCTGATCTGGTATTTCACAAGTTTAGAGGAGAGCCAAAAGAAAGATCTTGACAAAATCGTGTCAAAACTATTGTTCAGTATCGATTAGGCTAGCAAAAATAGTATAATGTTTTAGATAAGTCTTATACCTTTGTATTAGTATGGTAATAAAACTAGTCACAGTATAATAATAATAATTTATTAATCAAAAACTACTTTTTCGGTGTCATCCAACCTTATGCTTGTACAGAGTTATTAAAAGACTAATCCTTTTAATTTTATTTACTGATCCAACTTTATGCCTGCAATGTTTTGGTAAATTCAATGCGTATTGTAAGTTTTTTTTTAACATGTAACATTATGTTTGACAAAAAAATAGAAATTAGTTAAAACCGATCTTCTGAAATATTCAGGTACGTAGCTTGTAAATCAACTATTTATGAAATACATAATGTCGGAATCAATAAAATGAAATAAAAAAATAATCAAAGCTAAAACATAATGACTTTCGAACTAATTTTTTTAACTAAAAAAGAATAGCATAATTATGTAAAAAGATTATTCAAATTAATTATTATTAAAAATTTAATCAACTTCAGGAAAATCTGTCTGACTCTCGAAATGTTTTAAATTTTTATAATATGTATGGAATTCTTGTGGAATCCATTGTAAAAGACTCATCAAATCATTGTATTTTGCTGTTGATATGGACTTTTCAGTTTGACATAGACTAGGTAAATGTTGAGGTAACTGAATTCGCTTAGAAGCATTTCGGATGAAAGATATTTCGGTAAAATCTTCTGCAAATGTATTTTTATAGAATAATATTCCGGGCTGGTCTTGTTTAATCTGAAGCCAAACACATTCTGATATTTTAAAATCTTTACCATTTTTATTCTTCTTTCTGGAAACAAAAGGACCATTTTTTATATAAAGACGTAACGTCTTTAAAATTATGGAGTTGCATATCATAGACGTTGAAAATTCTCCTTCCTCCACAAGTTCGAATAAACTGAGACCAGTCTCGGGGTATCGCAATCTGCATTGTTTTCAGTTGTTTTTTCTTTTTCTCAATTTGTGAGTGTATTTGATCGACTTCCATGTGTGTATGACCCTTCAGCATAAATTTGTGGTTTATTATTTTCAGCTGGGGATGTTCGTGAAATATCCACATGTAAGCCATCACTACCATCAAATTTCGGTTTTGGCCCGCACAGTTATCAGACCACAGAGTTAATTCCCTCACATTAGTAAGACTTTCAATATTTTCTTCAACCCATCTAATCAGACAAGAAGCTATTTCGTTTCCTCCTCTACCACCTATATTTTCAGACCATAAAATATTTGCAGCTCTATTTGCTGTAGAATCAAATATTGTCAAATTTAGTGTCCAAAGCTTTCGTAGATAAAAAGATTTACTATTAGTTAAATTCGGTGTGGCCAAACACTTCTGCAAATCAAACATCAATACTTTTTTTTCACCTGAACTTGATTCTGCTTCTTTTTTGTCATTTATTTATTATTTATTTATTTAATACTTCAAGCACATAAATGTACAGAGGCGGACTTAATGCCATAGGCATTTTCTACCAGTCAACCAACATTTCTCTTCAAGTTATATCTTTCTTCAGCATTCTTGACATGAATTTCTTTTTCTTTTTCTATATTATTTTTCAGCTCTTCATCCACAACATCTGTTAGCTTTCTCTCAAATGCATCGCAATCATCACAAGTGTCGACTGACGGTAGTTTGAAGCTTAAATTGAACTTGGTGTTAAAAATATTTCGGTATAGCCATTCTTTGGCTACCAAATTCGGAGGGATCTCTTTAGATTCCATCATCTCCTTATATTGTTTATACATAGTAGGGATATTCAAGTCCGGTCCTAAAAATTTTCGTCCGCTCTTTTGTCGTGAATAATGACTCTCATAACATGGATATAAGTTAATGTGATCTAACACTGATTGGACTACCACGTCTGATGATTTATTACCAGGAATATGCTTTCCCCTCTGATCTGGAGCTACCAACCCTCCATCGAGCTGTTTCTCCAAACTCACCTTAACAAACTTTTCTCCTATAGATAGCGTATTAAGAAACATATTCCGGCATATTTTTTCGCTCTTAGAATTGACAATAAGTCTATATTCGTAGGAAAACTTTCTTCGGTCAGTGTTTAAGTTCCCATCTGTCCTCATCATGCGTTTTATTTTCTTTGTGACATGAGAGACTATAAACTGGCGACGTTGATCCCAACTGGTACATTTTTTCCAAAATTCGTTGAATATTTGCATTCTTGTTTCACTAGGTACTTTCTCATAACATTTAAACTTACACATGCATGAAGGTTTCAGCTCACGACCCTCTATTTCAGGATTTTTTTAGCTACAGTTGAGTGACAGGGAGAAAACCTTTCAGCCTTGCAATTTCAGCAGCAACTCTTTTCCATTTAGTCACGTTTTTAACTTTCTTTCTTGTGTTAGATTTTGAAGGGACTGCTTTATCGATCTGCTGTATGTCTTCATTATGTCTTATTTGTCTGTCACCTGGTATATAAATATTCCCATTCATATCTGCGACCAGAATACCGGCGCCGAAAACGGCCGAGTGATCGGCGATAATGTCCGAAGCCACTCTATCGCGTCGGTGTGCGGTCACGAAGTCAATGGAATAGTGTTTCTTTTTCACATATGCATTTCTGTACAACGATAAAGTAGCACTTTTTAAAGGCATAAGGACTAATTATGTTTGTAGACCTTAAGCAAACAAATAAAATTTTTGAGGCATAACAGTATATCTCGAGGTACGTCATCTGATTATTTAATTTCAAGAGGCATAAAGTTCTATCTGACAATCCGTATTATTTTTAGCAACAATCCTTGTAGAATAAAGTCGAATGACAAAATAGTCCCTCCCTTACGCGTAAAATAATTTAAAAGCATAAATGCTCAAGTCAATATTCGACCTTCGAATTATACCAAAATTTTAAGCATAAACACTGTAGTTGATAACAAGCCTTAATCCACGATATAAATTCAAAAACTCGACAGATACGACCTTATGAACTTGTATATCTCCCAGTCAACACATAAGCCAGATAGTAGCGAAAATATACCACAATAAGCAGTGTCAAGCTTTATTACTTTTGTATTACAGCTGATGTTATGGCTTTATTTTGAATAAGAGAGTTCTTAAAATAAAATAATGTTGCAAGCTTACTAAATTCTGTATAAAGCTCGCGGTATTTTTTTAAGCTGAATAGTAATCAAGAGTAGAATCTGCTAAACAAGCGATATTCAAATAAAAGTGATTGAATCAGCTATTATCTGCACAGTAGCTGAAGTTTTTGCATTGTCCTGTATAACATATTTAAACAAAGCAGTTAAACAGCAAAACGCTGAATATTAGACGAAACATTTTCTTTAAGCTGCATAGTGTGCGAAATGGTACTAATTTATTCAGATGCTGAATATTTTAGATTTTTTCTTCTTTACACAGCTGACTTCTGCATAATTGAAAATAAACTCCTTGTTTTACCTAACTTATAGCGCTATAAGCGTACAATTGTCTTTATGTTCAGCTTAAAACAATATCAGTTACAAATGTGGGTATCTTAAGCAGCAAATAACTGATTAGTTGAAGATATCGTATGTTTAAATATTCAAATATTCATGGATTTATTTTCTATAAAAAAGAACCCTAAAAAGCTGAATAAGAGTATACCGCATTATGTAATTTAAGATCTTTCTCTGAGAAATGTATAATTATTGTACTTTAAACCAAATAATTTCTGGATATGTAGTCGTATGTGAACTATTATGCAGAAATAAGCAAAATAATCACTGAAATAGACACTTTTATTCAAATTGGCTGTCCGCCATTAACTAACGCCATTAACTAAAAATCCTCAACATTTATCTTATGAAACACTTTGTTTAGTGAGTAGGAAACATAAGCAGTTATACAAAATTTGATTCTCATTATTTGCTGGGACTGAAATTTGATAAAAAGTAAAGATAATTTAATTTCAATATTATTTCACATTTGTTTATCTTTTAAATTGTAGCTTTATCTTAAGGCGCTCAAAAAATTTACAATAATCATATTGATAATTCACAGTAAAGTGCCATGCGTTTCTATAATTCACCTTAAACTTACTTAAAATGTATGAAACAATTTACTTAGGTACCAAATTTTTGAAGACATACAATTTTTTGAACTAAGTAACACAAAATAATTTCGTCACAATAAAAAATACATTTATACTTTTTTTACTTGCATAATTTCTTTGTAAAACTACTCCTGAGATCGGAATTTTGAATATCATTTGAATATCTAAACTCACAAATTAACAACTGCATAAAATATGTATAATTTCTGGACTAAAGAAAAATCAGAATTTATGCAGAAGATATTCAGTGTGTTGTACATTTATTCAGCTGCTATGTGGCTATTAATCAAATGTTATCCAAATTGAAGCAAGATATTTTGTGCCCAAATTGCTTGAATATCATCTGTATAAGCGCTTACACAGAAGTTATACAAATACTTTATCCAGCTTAAAGTCAAAAGAATTGCTTTTACGCAAAATTTATTCAGCTAATCTGTGTTGACTGGGCTATCAGAACCAAAAGAGATAGAATTATGATTGTTATATGCTTAGAAAGAGCGCGAGATACCGGTTTCAGCTGTCTATTAAAGTTATTTTGCTCCAATCTCGAAATTCGACCTTATGCGTCTCAGGTCGAGACATATATATATACATTTCACCAGTTTCTATGACAAATCTTTTACCGTCCAAGCAGTACGGTTATGGAATGACTTGCCCGTGTCGGTAAGGCGTGCTCAATCTTTGTCCACGTTTAAAATTATGGTAAAAAAGCACTTCCGCCCTCCTTAACCCTTAATTACTCGCGTGGGGTATATTTAACCCCACGGCGTATTTGAAGCGTCGTATCTCCACCATTTTTAAAGCTACCTCCATGCCGTTCTTAGTAGCTGCCTAAATACCTCCCCCCGCCGCGATTCAGTCGCGAGCGCCGCTCCGTGTCATGTGGTTGTGTCAGGAGATCGAGTCTGGGGTATATATTGCCCCACGCGAGTATTCGTGCAACTTTTTTTTGGACGAGTGAGTATATTTATTGATCCTAGCCCCACTTCCAGAGGTGGTCCATCGACAACTTATAAAAGGTGCCATATCTGTCCAAGGTCGAAGGATAAAAAAATAAGATTTATGTGTGCCAAATGCCACCAGCAAGTTTGTCACGACCATTCCACTATGATATGTGATAAATGTATTGATTAAAAAGTTCCTAAATTTAAAGTTTCATATCTTTAATAGTTTATAACAATGTTGATTAAGGATACTATTACAATTTAGAACAATGTTGTCTTTTTCTAATTTTTATAATAAAAATAAAAGTATGTCATTAAAACTATGTTTTATTGTACCTTTAAAATTGGGGTTATATATTCCCCACGCGAGCGTAAGTGTAACTATATGGACGCGAGTAATTAAGGGTTAAACATCATCATTATATTTTCGTTGCTCCTGTTTCATGTTTGATATATTTATATGTAACGGAGAAGGTATAGTGTGTCTCGTTATTATCAGCCATATTTTAACTATTGTGGGCGTACAGTGGGTAGTGTTGGTTATTGCGCAATAGAAACACCGTTTGCAGTTCAAATCAGATTATAATTTCACGAACAATTTAATCACACTAGCAAATTACACACTGTAGGTACACGACACAACCAGATACGGAACGCTGGACAGTTTCTGAGCACATGTTGTCCGTACGATGTCCAATGGTCAACTCCCCGTTCAAAAGTGAGCCCCACATCGTTCTGTCGAGCTGTTTTATAACCCCCACGGACTCAGGCTAGACTCTGTCAAGCGCCACCAGATGGCGCTTAGCGTTCCGACTAGTCAAATGCATGACCGGATGCGACACGGCCATCCTGCGATGCACACGTCCTCGTGTGTTAATCTGTAAACAAACATACCCCGCAAAGTATCTCATAGCTCGGTCACTCCTGACCAAATATGGTACAGGCAAAACAACACAATGAAAATTCGCACAAACTAAAAAAATTGCAGAGTTCAGAGTATCAATCATAATTTGATTCCCAAATCTCAAGATCACAAACTAAATAATCAAGTAAACATGATAGAGCAGCTAATAAAACATCCTTAGAGCATAACAAAACACAGCAGGAATCTTATTCGTGGCCTGTGGCTTTTCACTAAGCCCCTACAACAAACCCCATGTTTGTTACTTTGAATTCCTCCTGAATTCCGAGTCCCACGGACTCTATGGTCTCTACAAGACCCCGACCTCCGAACTAAGATTCACCACTATCACTAGACTTTAATCTCTACTCTGTTTCATCAACAAGACTTACTTGGCTTTCCTCAAATTCGTCATTAATACTCTGATCCCTTTGCCTGTGCCATGACATATGCCTTAGCCTCATGAGCGTACTTGACTCAACCGGAGCCATGTAATCAAACTTTAATCAATCATAACAAAAAAAAACATCAACCAGAGCCATGTACCATCGTTATCCACATTACAACAATAATCTTTTCCACTAAGAGCCTTAGACACCTGGGAACCCACAGACGAGTAAACCACTCTAACGCCACGGCACTCCGGCCGACCAGCAATCGCATTGCTCTCACACATCCAGCGCATGGATCCATGTGTATCACCCCTGTGACTACACACTTTTTACTACGGCCGATAGAGAACCCCTACTCGCGTGGTTCCCACTACTTAGGCTTGCTCATAGCTCATTACCACTGTGATCACAATCTACTTCGACTGGTACATAACCTACTGGCATCATTCATAACCTATCGTGAGCGTATTTAAAAATTGCATCGTTAACTAGATTGGGCTATACCTAACAATGTAACCGTTCTTTGCCGTTGTTTACCAGGGAAGCACTCTGTACCAGAGTCAAAACAAAATGAAAACGACTCACCAAATTCAAATTCAGTAGACAATAGATCTGTAGCTGGCTTAATGGCTGTAGTGGTTGCAATCCACAGCCTCCTTGGCAGAAGTCTTGAAACTCCTCGCTCGAAAAGCACCGTCCCTGATCAGCGACCACTCGTACAGGAGATCCAAAGAGCGCAGCGCTGTCCACCACTGTCATTCTGCTTGCACGTGTCCTTGTATGTAAACCTGTAACCAAAAAAATCAACAGCAGTGCATGTTCCCCTCGGCCAATTCTGACCACATTTAATAAAAACAATAACAATCATTGATAAAAAAAGATTCCTCTAAGCCCTGGCAATAATTGTTCAGGAACTGCATCAACTCACGAGTAGATCACATACAACGCTCATGGCCCGGCTGCCGCAGCAGCTAGTGACACTCATGCCACCCATATCGTCATCACCTCAAGTGATACGACCAACACACATCACTTCTCATAGAGTCTACGACTCCCAGGTCAATACATGACCAACACAACAATAGTCTCCCTTGAGACCCAGGTCCCCGCCACACCACTAACTGCCCATCGCGCCCTGAACAACTCCTAAATGAGTTGCAGTTACGACTACAGACTAGTGCGTGCAGTGCGACCAAATAGCCATGGTATGTGCTCTACTACTCGGTGAAGGAACTATCCTCACCGCCTTCTACGTTTAACACGTTAGGAACACTACTTAGAGGCATCTTTCGTATGCGATCGTGAGCATACTAGTAAGTTCGGTTAGAATCTAAAGCTTATGTATGACGTATAGCGATCACTTGTCAAAACTTCCACAACCTTAAATGGACCTCTGAACTTCCGATCTAGATTAGTCTGATAATCTGATTTCACTCTTCGTTTTATAATAACACAAAATAGCCTACCCAAAATAATACTTTGCAAGTAAATGTCGTGTAGTAATGAAATAAAATCTCAAGTTGTGGCTCGCTATTCGCAACGCTTCTTATGATTTGTTTTGTGCTGAATACACGCGTTTAACCAATACCAGTTAACGCAACAACATTATTAACTCGTTTGCCACTTAATTTGGCTGCACAACTCGCTTTTACTAACGAGCATTCAGCACCAGAATAGTAACAAAACAATACAGCTGACCTTTATGTTCCAACGTGCCTGCGGGTAGCTGAACGACGCAAACATCCACTCGCCGCTGCTGCTTGCAGCGCGTGCTCCACCTCCACCTCTGCTTGGCTGCCACTTCTCGTGCACCGGGCCGCAACATGTCCTGGATTCCCTCACTTGCAGCACACGAAGGGCTTCACCGACGGCTGCGGGCTGCTTGGCTCGATTCTTGAAGTCACTCCACGTCACTGGTAGCTCCACGCTACGTCCATCGTATTATTTACGACAGCCACGTTGATACTGCTTCCTTTGTGCGCCTTAATGACGGCCACAAGTTGACCTCCTTGCAGTGAATTTTCAGCAAAACACAAATCAGCTGTCGTATTGTGTGCGGTTACGTTTGCACACGCGTCCTATCGCGTTTTCTAATTACGGGAACACTTTTTTTTCTAACATGGCGGTAGGGCGCAACTGGCGCGTCACTGGGCAAAGGTATTTTTGTATACAGCCTATGCTCAAAACAACATTCACTATGATCGCGCATCCGTATCTGGCTTGTCTGGGTTCAACTCTAACAGGTCCACACGATTATTTAATAAGCGTTCGCAGTTTGCACTTTGTTTTTAAAATGTCAACGGTCACTTTCACTCTTAGCGTTCTCATTTTGCGCATGAACCAACACGAATCCCACTTCTGATAACGGAGAAGGTATAGTGTGTCTCGTTATTATCAGCCATATTTTAACTATTGTGGGCGTACAGTGGGTAGTGTTGGTTATTGCGCAATAGAAACACCGTTTGCAGTTCAAATCAGATTATAATTTCACGAACAATTTAATCACACTAGCAAATTACACACTGTAGGTACACGACACAACCAGATACGGAACGCTGGACAGTTTCTGAGCACATGTTGTCCGTACGATGTCCAATGGTCAACTCCCCGTTCAAAAGTGAGCCCCACATCGTTCTGTCGAGCTGTTTTATAACCCCCACGGACTCAGGCTAGACTCTGTCAAGCGCCACCAGATGGCGCTTAGCGTTCCGACTAGTCAAATGCATGACCGGATGCGACATATGTATGTGTATATACAATATTTATTTAGATTAGTATAATATACTTTATGTATGTATTTATTGTATTATGTAAATGGTACACCACGGATTACCTACAGTATTTGTCTGTCCTTCCCCTTTTTAAATCCATCCTAATGTTGTCTTTAAAATATCGCTCTTAGCGATAAGACCGCCCATTGTGTCACCCTTTGTACAGTTTCTATATTTATGTCTGTAATTTATATGGTGTACATAATAAAGAGTATTCTATTCTATTCTTTCCTACTCATTTCCCTTTGCCTAAATGTAATTTAAATAAATGCTTGTAATAAACATGCTACTCGTAGATTAATGAAGTTTTCGCACTAGAACATTATTGTTTTATCTTAATAAAAGCGTACATATTTCGGATTCATACTTCTTTCATTCACAAATAAAGATTTTGTATTAATTTTCTTCCTTTAACCAACATCACCAAACTATGTTTATTTGAGTCTAGCTTTAATAAAAACAACACATGTTAAAGCTAACGTGTTAATTATATAACTATCAATTGTTTCAATAGATACCTATACTCGTAATTTCACGCTCACCTCCCTTTGTGGACAGCAATTAGATTTGATACCACGTGACGGGTCCGTGTCAGGAATTAATAGGATATACGACAGTGCCATGTGGTTCAGAGGTCTTACCCGATGGCGTAGATCCCTAAAGGAAGATACCTATGTATATGTATAGTTTACATAAATCGACACGAAAACCTTGTGAAACATAATTTTCTTGCAGTAAACTAGAAAATACACTGTTTAATCAGATCAGAGATCAGTTATAGTTGATCAGATCAAATGATCTGATCACTGTTTAAAGTAGATCCACGCGAGACACAATTTTTGGCGATATCTACAGCGCCACATGCGAACTACGCATCATATTGACGTTACACTAAATCCTGCATCGCGCAAGCAGAGTTTACCGTGCGACTAGCATGAAATTTTTCGTCGGGTTTTTTGGTAGCTGTTATGAACGAAGGTGGGTGTTTTAGAAATAATGCAACCGGTAACGACAAGCTCATATATTCGACTGGCGCAGCAGTCCTTGATCTCCAGTGGTTCTTAATTCTACCGTACTTATCTATTTATAACGAGTTAATAGGTACCCACATAACATCCCTCCACCTTTAATTAGAAGAACCTCTTATAATCTACTTTAGTTCTGTTACGTTTCGACCTTGTGTCGGGCTCAAGTTCTACGGAGGGTGCTGCTGAAATCTGTTCCCTTTCAGCGGAATGGTCGCCTTGAAGCTCTGTTGCAGGCGTTTCAGACTCGACTGGTAGTTCTTCAACAGACACTTCGGTCGACAGCTGCCCGGAGCTAGTCGGTTGTGATGGCATTATAAATGCTGGAATGATCTC
Source organism: Luperina nickerlii (assembly GCA_963855955.1). Taxonomy (NCBI): domain Eukaryota; kingdom Metazoa; phylum Arthropoda; class Insecta; order Lepidoptera; family Noctuidae; genus Luperina; species Luperina nickerlii. Next base: position 18,315,640 of record OY979667.1, read on the forward strand.
TTCGCATGGCCCATCTTCCCTCCCTCTTATTTTGAGCAACTGATTAGCGTGTCTTTTCACTGTTTGATTCGATTCACTCAGTTGTACTAAGTACATTGTTTTTCCAATTTTATTAACAATTTTGCCGCGTGACCAATAATGTTTTTGTTGATTATAAAGTTTCACTAGGACTTGGTCACCCACACTGAACAAAACTTTACGGTTACCACGATAATTGTCAATCTGCGAACACTGTTTGACTTTAACAACTGTGTCGAGTGCTGCGTTGGATGGCGTCGTGGTGGTCTGTGACAGGAGATCCAGCCTACATCTTAACTTATGACCGAACAAAACTTCCGCTGGTGATCTGTTTGTGGTCGAATGTTTGGAATTCCTATAATTGAGCAAAAATTCTGATATTTTAACATTTAAATCCTTTAAACATGTTCCCGATAACAAATATGATTTTATTGCTTTTTTGATAATCTTTACGTAACTCTCCGCTTGTCCGTTGCTAGACGGATTATAAGTTGGTGAAGTTAAATGAGCAATATTGTTTCGGGCACAAAATTGTTTAAATTCATGCGAACAAAAAGAAGTACCGTTGTCTGAGCAAATTGTATGGAATAAACCAAATCGTGACATTACTTCGCAGAGCTTTTCAATTACTACTCGCGAAGTTCCACCTTTTGTAACGTCAAAACATTCCACCCATTTTGAATACGCGTCCACTATTATTAAAAATGTTTTGCCGTTAATTGCACGGCTGCGCAGGGAAAGGCCAGGGAGTGAGGGGGGTGCGCGGGGGCGAGGCGCGCTGCGACGCACACACGGCGCACGCGCCGATGTGCTGTTCAATAGCGACAGACATACCCGGCCACCAAAATCTATTGCGTGCCTCTTCTTTCACTTTTGTGATACCTAGGTGACCTAAGTGTAACTCGTTTAATACTTTGTATCGTAGACCTGTTGGAATTATCAATCTGTGACCCCTCATAAGGCAACCATTTTCTACCGATAATTCCAACCGGTGGCTATAATAATCCTTAATTAATGGTTCTTCGATTTTATTAGGCCAACCATTTGACAAATAGTCTATGACGGTTCTTAAAACCCTATCTTGTTTAAGTGCATTCCTGATATCCGTCAGCGACAAAAATCTTTCACCTTCGTAAACAAAACGAACATAACTAGATTTGTCCACTAATGACTCATCACGTGGCGGGTGTGTGACGGCCGTATTTACATCCTCCGCTACCGATCTACTTAGAAAATCAGCACAATTACGAACACTGCTTACGTATTCTATAGTAGGTATAATTATATGCGGAGAGAAAAATTGCATAACGCTGTAAACGATTTGCTGATATCTCGGGAATGCCCTTGCCTGGATTAAAGATTGAAACGAGAGGTTTATGGTCAGTTCTTAAAATAAATGGTTTGATTCGACCATATAAGTATTGGTGGAATTTCCTGATTCCAAATATTATAGCAGTAGCCTCTTTTTGTATTTGACTGTAACGTTTTTCTGCTGTATTAAGTGAACGCGAAATATACGAGATAGGTTTTTCTATACCACCCTCAACCTGCGATAACACGGCGCCTAGCCCGCTTGGTGACGCATCAACCGTTACTATTAACAAAGCTTCCGGATTGAAATGTGCTAAGGTGGTATCCGAAACTAATTCGCGTTTAATTAACGATACTGCTTCGTCATGTTTCTTAGTCCATAACCAGGGCTCATTTTTTTTTAGCAAATCATGTAGTGGACTTAAAATCGATGAAGCGTTTTTAATAAAATTTCGGTAATAGTTGACCATGCCTAAAAATGATTTTAATTCTGATGTGTTGGTAGGTATTCGACTTTGCAGAATGGCTTTAATTTTCTCCGGGGATTTGTGTATACCATTACGGTCAATGACAAACCCCAGGTAGGATACGGACTCTTGAAAGAAAGTGCATTTTTCTATGTTTAAAACTAAACCTGCTTCCTGTAACCTACGGAAAACTTCATTTAATCTACTCATCATTTGATCTTTGTCTACCCCGCACACTAAAATATCATCAAGAAATAAAAGAGTACCATCTAATCCTGTTAGAAGCGCTTCCATGTTTCGCTGAAAAATGGCTGGTGCACTAGCCAGACCGAACACTAAGCGGGTGAACTTATATAACCCTTTATGTGTGTTTATGCAAGTGAGCATTTGCGATTTCTCGTTTAGACATAACTGATTGTATGCATGCGAAAGGTCTAATTTGCTGAAATACTTACCGCCATGTAGTTTAGTAAACAGCTCGTCATACCTTGGTAATGGGTATTTATCTACAAGTAACTGTTTATTGATTGTCACAGAGTAGTCAGCACAGAGACGTATCGAACCATCTCGCTTTAAAACTGGCACTACTGGACTTGCATACTCCGCGTATTTAACTGGTACAAGCACACCTAAACTTACAAGACGGTCAAGTTCTTTTTCAACGCTTTCTCGAAGAGCAAAGGGTAAGGGCCTTGCCTTAAAAAAAATTGGCTTTGCGTCTGGTTTTAAAGCTAAATCCACCGTGACGTCCTTAAAACAACCTAATTTATTTCCAAACAACTGTGGGTACTTAGTGGAATTAACTGTTAGAAAATCGTTGCAGTTATTCAACGAGCATATTTGTAGGTTAAACCGAGAAAAGAAATCTCTGCCTAACAGGGGCGGCCCCCCGTTTTGCACAACATATACCCATATTTTTTGTGATTTGTTATTATAAGTAAACATGAGATTTATTTTACCTACAATATGTAACTTATCGCCATTGTAACTATGCAAAATAAGGTCACTGGCTTCCAACGTTATATTTAAAAAGTGTTTACGATACAATTGCTCAGAAATGACGGTTACTGGTGAACCCGTATCTATTTCGAAAATTTGCTCAATTCCATTGACACAAACAGATTCCCGCATCGGTTCGCCGCGAATAGTGCGGATATTTAGGCATACATGTTTACCATCATCGTCTTCATCCCCACAGCACTCGACATAATGTTGTTTTTTAATAAGTACTTTGTTTGCACATTCGCTTAAGATGTCCTTGAACGCCGCACTTTTTGCACTTACACCGCACAAACCGACACGCCGATGCCTCGTGACCTGCGTAGCCGCAGGCTGTGCACCCGCTGCCGCCGCTGCCGCCGCCGGCCGCTTTGAGCGCGCTCGCCGCGAGCTGTGGGCGTTACTGCTCCCGGCTCGCGGCGCGGCGCGCTCCTGCCGCGTGCTGTGCCAGGCTGTGCTGCCGTGTCCATCTTCATCAATTGAAGTGGCGTACCAATGTCTGCTTGTCGAGTCGTTTCTTGCGCTCCCATGCGCGCACTGCGTACGCCTTCAGCTATTTCTAAGGCCTTGTTGAGCGTCAGCTCTGACATCGCCTTTGTAAATAATTTATCTCTCTCAGGGCCAGGTGCCATCCCCAGCACAAAACGGTCGCGAAGCTGTTCATCAAGACTCAACGCCACGAACCCGCAGTGTATTGCTAAACCACGTACTCGTGCCGCCCACTCTGGCAATCCTTCGCCGACATGTTGCGTGGCACTGTGAAACTTATATCTTTCCGCGAACGTGCACTTTTTCAGCTTGAAATGTCCATCCAATAAAGCTACTACTTCATCATAGCTCAAGGTACCGACCTGCCGCGGTAAAGCTAGATCACGAATCAATTTATAACTTGATTCCGAGCAGTTGCTCAGCAGAATAGCTCGACGTTTACAACCGGCTTTATTCACATCTACCCCAATTTCGTTTGCAAGAAACCACTGTTCGAGTCGTTCTTTATACAATTGCCATTCTTGATGTTCATGGTTAAACACTGTTAATGTGCCGACCGAAACTGTAGCGGATACTTTTGCCATTTTAGGATTATATACGCGTAACTGATAGTTTGTCCTCGTCGCCAACTGTTATGAACGAAGGTGGGTGTTTTAGAAATAATGCAACCGGTAACGACAAGCTCATATATTCGACTGGCGCAGCAGTCCTTGATCTCCAGTGGTTCTTAATTCTACCGTACTTATCTATTTATAATGAGTTAATAGGTACCCACATAACAGTAGCCTATACTGTCCCACTGCTGGGAAAAGTTCTCCCCCAAATCCTTCCAGGAATTCTTTTCTCAAGCTGCTTTGAACCAGCCCTCGCGGTACGCGTCCAGGTCATCTCGCCATCTCTCTCTGGGCTGGCCTCACGACACTGTCTATTTTCGTCCATCTTTCGTCGTTTACTAAAATAATGAATTGCTGTTCAGTACATTTTGACGGCATAGGTATTGATTGCACTATTCTATGAAACTGCAGATTCTTTTTTTTTGATAACCGTCTAAGCATTTCTGCGCTAGGGGTCTAGAATTATGTGCTGAATCTATGGTTACCGTTTGCGCGTCGTTGCCCCTGCCACCCTGTATACGTGCAGTGCATCCTGGGTAGTCAGCTCAGCTACTATCTTGGTGACTGTCTAAGTCCGTACCAATCCGAGAGAACATCAAGGCGATTTCAAAACCGGGAAAAATCTAATTTAATGATCTATTGTATAATTTGTATAAAATAAAATTTAATAATCTTATTCCCTTAGAACCTGAATCAGAAGAAACTACGACAGATTAGCAACTTTTCCTATATATATAAAGTTACCTAAATCCGAAAGAAAAACTTGGAAAAAGTTAGTCCCGTTCCAAACCTAATATCAAAAAGGTTTGCGCAAACTTTGTATGAAAATAAAGACGTAACTACTGATGATTCTCTTACTAATAATATTGGATTTACGTTTAGACGATAGAAGTCAGATTCAGACAATTTCATTAAAGAGATAAATTATATAGGTCCCTGGAGACATTTTGAAGACCCAATACCGGTTAACTAAAGCTATTCAATATACGTTTGGGAGCTTCAATCATAGAAATGCTATCTTGGATTTTTTTCTTTTCTATTTTATCACTGTGCTGAAATAGGTAGGTAAATACAGGTCAGGTAGGAATATGACCTTTGGTACGCTTTCTTTGCAAAGATTTTTAGGGCGAATTTTCCATCGTCCGGTTAAGATATTTACATTCGATTTTTCATCATCATTCTCCTGTTTTTATCCCAATTTATCTGATTTATTGCGGTCTGATCCCCTGAATCCCCCCCCCCCCGGATCCCCTGCTAGTTATTCTGTTATTCTTCTGTTTTAATGGGGTCGGCGCAACATCTCTTTCTCTCCCATACTTCTCATAGTTCTCCCCCTAATTAGTAGTCATTTCGGTAGTGATCCCCTTTCTAACCATCATCATTCCACACAGTCCATCCATCGTTTCTTTGGTCTTCCCCTACTCTTATATCCATAGACATTCATACTCAAAACTTTTCTCACGAAATTTTCCTTATCCCTCTGCATCACATGCCCAGACCATGACAACCGATTTCCACACTACTTTTCAGTTACCGGTGCCACTTTCAGACTTCCTCTTAGGTACTTATTTCTTATTCTATCCATTTGCGTACATAAGATTTTTATTTGACTATAATATATGGCGATGATGATGATGATGATGATAGGACTCCCTTTTCCGCACTTAGACTCTCATTCGGTCCGTTGTGCGTGGGGATTCTGGCTAACAGAGCCAGCCTAGCTCCGCCCAGAAGCACAGAAGCTTCCTGGGAGCTTCACAGGCTTCGCGGAGCGACCTCATTGTTCCGAGGATTTCTTCACGTTGAGAAGCCACGGCCTCGCAATCCAGGATGACGTGGGCGGCTGATTCCTCGGCATCAAGGCAGCCCCTGCAGAGGGGGCTGTCCGTGACGCCTATGTTGAAAAGATGTTTGTTAAGGAGGTTGTGGCCCGTAATTGTACCTATTATTATTCTAAGGTTATTCCTACTCAGGTTGAGAAGTTTTTTGGTTAATCGCGGGTGTATCATTGGTAGAGCCAATTTTGACTGTCTACAGTCTGTTGCCCGTGACCATCTGTTGTTATGGAGTTCGGTCGATCTTTGGCGAATCCACGCACGAAATTGTGAGAAAGGCAAAGGGAGAAGTGGGTACGGGCCTAGCACCCTCATGTCAGAGCCTCTCTTCGCAAGTTCATCTGCAGCATCATTGCCCAGAGATTCGCTGTGCCCCTCGATCCACTGGAGAGTAATACGATTAGACGTCGATAAACTCTCCAGAGCTAGATGGCACTCAAAAATTAGCTTATTGTTAGTTTGTTTGCTTGCTAAAGCTTTGAGCACAGATAGGCTGTTGGATAGGAATTTAATGCCATAGTTCCGGATGCCTAAGCGCTTTACTGCTGTTGCAGCTTGTGTTAAGGCAACACATTCGCATTGAAAGATCGAACTATGTGTGCCTAGTGGTATGTGAAAGTTAATATTGAGGTCAAGGGAGTGTACGCCAGCACCTGAACCGTTTTGTGTTTTAGAGCCGTCTGTATAGATGCGCACTTCATTGACTCCTGACTGATCCCTTTCTTCCTGAGCTGTTTGTATAATATAGTTTTTGTTGAACATCGGTTGGTTTGGTGTTCTGTCACACGGGGCAGCGATGAGAGGCTGGTACTCAATCGCCCGGTCCAGGATTTTAGCGTGTGGACTGGTAATGTTTTTGCCCCATATGCCCAGATGCATCAGCCTGATGGCGGCTAGCGCCGCTTCCTGCTGTATGTACAGGTCAAGGGGAGTTAATTGAAGGGCTATCTCCATGGCTGCTGTTGGGGTGGTTTTCATGCAGCCAGTGGTAGCTGAGCAGGCCAGTCGTTGGAAGCGTTGTAGTCTGGTAATGGTGGTCGAGAGTTCTGTCCTCGTCCACCAAACCAGAGCGCCATAAGCCAACATTGGCCTGATCAGCGCTTTGTAAATCCACAGAGTAATCTTCGGAGAGAGCCCCCATGATTTCCCTAACATTTTTTTGCATTGGTAGAGTGCAATTGTGCTTTTATTAAGTTTGTAGTCAAGATGCTTGTTCCAGAGCAGTTTGCTATCTAGAATCACCCCCAAGTACTTGACTTCGTCTTTCAATGTTAGTTCTGTGTTGAAAAGTTTTGGGAGCCTATGAGGTCCAAGAGTTCTTTTGTTGGTGAACATTATTAGTTCTGACTTCGAGGGGTTAACCGATAGCTCGTGCTTCGTGCACCAACTCTCGACTATTTTGAAGGCCTTTCTCATGAGATCACATAAGATGCCCTCAAATTTACCCGAAATCAGAATTGCTATGTCATCCGCGTATCCCACTGAGTACAGACTGCTGGCGTTGAGCTCTGAGATAAGCTCATTAACGACTAAATTCCACAGCAGTGGTGACAGCACCCCACCTTGTGGGCAGCCTCTACTCACGATACCTCGTGTGGTGGTGTTCACGGTGAATTGAATAGCTCGGTATTTTAACATGTTATTAATCCATTCTATGAGTGTTCGCGCAACACCGTGTGTGGCAAGTGCCTGTTCGATACTGACGAAGTTAGTTTTGTCGAAAGCACCTTCTATATCAATGAAGGCGCCTAGGGTTGGGTTTTTGGCTTTTAGAGCATTACCTATGCGTGAGACTACGCTATGAAGTGCTGATTCAGTTGATTTGCCTGCACAGTAGGCGTGTTGATTAGGATGTAGAGGTCTTTGTACCGAAACCTGGGATCTGATCTTCCTATCCCCCAGCCTCTCCAGTGTCTTCAAGAAGAACGAAGAAAGGCTTATAGGTCTAAAAGATTTGGGCTGGGTGTAGTCGCCCCTACCTGGTTTCGGTATAAATATTATTTTTACTTCCCGCCATTTCAAGGGAATGTAGCGGTGGGCCAGGCAGGCTCGGAACACCCTAACGAGGTAGTCGGCCAGTACATCTTGACTCCACCTGAGCAGAGCCGGGAAAATACCGTCCAGTCCTGCTGCCTTGAAAGGTAGGAAGGTGTTGATTGCCCATGTTAATTTGTCTTTATCAATTACTTCCAACGCCACTTCCCAATCTAGGCTGTTTGTGGCCCTATCCCTATGTAGTTCCCAGCTTTGCTGGGCGGCAATCTGGCATCCTGGGAAGTGTGTGGTTAGGAGTAGTTCACTTGTTTCAGCGTCGTTTGTTGTGTATGTGTTATCTGGTTTTTTTAGGCATCCTATTGAGTGGTTAGTCTCTTGGGCAAGACAGGTTTTGACCCTCATTGCCTGGTTGTTACTTTCAATGTTAGTACAGAAACGCCTCCAACTATTCCTACCTCTGAGGCGTATCAGTTTTTTATATATTTTACGAGCTGTTATATATCGGTCCCAATCTACTGGCGACCGTGTGTTCCTAGCTCTGTTGAACAGTCTTCTCAGCTTGTGCCGGTGTCTTTCCAGTTCAGGACTCCACCAGGAATGGCGAGCTCCCTGTCTAGGTACCGTGAGGGGACAAGACTGTTCATAGCTAGATAGAAGTATGTGTGTGATGTTGTTTACATGTTCGTCTAAGTTGGTTACTGGTATTTCAGCCGGAAGGGCGGGTAATCTACCAAGTTCAGCCTCGACGAGTTTAGTGAATCTGACTTGGTCCGTATTCCGCGGAACCCTTCTTGGCTGTGGTTTGGTTAGGTTGAAGTTAATGGTATAACGGATCCATCTGTGGTCTGAGCATGATATCTCGGTGGACACATGCCAGTCCTGTATGGAGTTTGATATGCCTATTGTTGCTACAGTTAAGTCAATTATTGTTTGAGATCTCGCATTTATGAAGGTAGGTTCGGAGCCCTTGTTGAGTAAAACAAGGTTATTGCTAAGAATAAAGTCAAGCATTTCCTCACCTCGGTTGTTGGTTTTATCATTACCCCATAGCGTGTGATGCGCGTTGGAGTCTGTCGCGATGATTAGTTCCAGTTTCTCCTTTTCACAGTACTCAACCAGTGAGGCGAGCTCTGGCAGAGGCACATCCTCATCGCCTGGCAGGTATGCCGAGGCTAGTACGATGTCCGGGAGTTCTTGTTCAGTTCTGAAAAGCCTGACTGCTGTCAGGTCCCTTGAACAGAATTCGTTAATTAAAAGGTTAGGTACATGTTTTGGAATAAAGATGCAGGTGCGCGGGTTACTAACGGAGGTGTCTAGTAGCAACTTACCCCCGATGTTGCCAAGACCGCATATTCTGCCACCCCTGATCCACGGCTCTTGGATGAGGGCGATGGTCTTTCCTTGCTGTTTTTCCAGCACTCTGCGCAAGGTAGCCGACGCAGATTGGCTGTGCTGGAGGTTGGTCTGCAGGATCCTAGTCCCGCAAAGGAGAGGAGCAGAGGCTGCTGTCCTCGCCCTCACTACTCTCCCCTGGCGGAAAGCAATCCTCGTCCGAAATCAGACCGGACGAGGGTGGATCCCTCGTTGAACCCGCTGCTGAGAGAACCTCCAGCGCGGCCATGGAAGTCGCCAAATCCACCGCCCCCTCAACAGTCCCCATCGCGGGAGGCGACGGGGAACGTCCAGGAGGCGGCGAACCAGGCTCCCTCTCAGGCGCACCCGAGGCTGTTCCTGATATTTTTGCGGCGGCATCCTCCCTGGTACCACCCTCCTCCAGGAAGCGGATGTAAATACAGCCCATGAGGTAGTATACCCGCCGTTGTTGGTCTTTTATTGTTTTAACCATGGACTCCGGCACACGAAAGAAGAGACAGGTACCCGGGGGCTCCTGTCTAGCCCTTTCGTGTGTCAGGGTCCAGGTGTTCATTTTAAGATTAGGGTTCTGCCTCGCCAGCATCCTAAGAAGTTCAGCTGTGTCCTCGCTGTTCTCGGGGACAAACAGCATGCACATTACCTTCTTAGGTATGTCAGCTTGAGGCCGAACGGTGAGCTTGGTCCCCGGTAATGGGGACGATATGTTGTTTATGACCCCTTTGAGCCAGGCCATTGTGAAGTCGTCCTCACACCAAGTCTTAAGGACGCCCTCAGCAAAGTGGGCCCGGCCTCTAAAGTGGATCGCGGTGCTTTGATCTGTGTCTGTTGGTTCTGTTGGTTCAGGAGCCTTTAGCAGAGCTCGGAGCTGGTTTTCTATTACCTGGCGGATCCCCTCCGCTTGCTCCTGCGTCATTTCCTGAAAGGGCTCGGTCATGACGGCAACGCAAAGCTCGTTGTTCTTGTATGACGCAGCCGCTTCAGCGTAGCTCACCAAGGTTCCGTCAACCATCCGGGAGCGAGCAGGTTTGCTCTTCTTGCTAACCCCGGTCGGTGTGACGGTATCCTCGGGACGCGAACGCTTCTGCGCCCTGGTCGGTGGTATGATGTTGGTTTTGTTTACATTTTTTCGCCCTCTTGGCCTCTCGCTGCGCTTGCGCTTAGCGCCGGTGGCAGCCTCGCCTTTTGGCCTCTCAGCCGTAGCCGACACCGCCTTGAGGGGCGTTTTCTTGTTAATGACTGTTTGCCATTTGTTGTCGTTTGAAGCTCCTGCACATGGGGCTTCGGCCAGACTCGCCAGGTCTCTCTCAGAGTCCGCAGTCGTTGACGCAGCCCGTGTTGTGGGCGCATCCACTTCCACAGTACTCCTCGAGTCGCCATGAGCGAGTGCTGTCCTTGGCCTTTGTGTCAGGGTTAGGTTAGGGGGCGCATCCGTGGACGCAGATGAGGTTGGGATCGCTCGGGACGCAGCCAGTTGTGGCGCATCCTTTGCGGTTGCCTTCCTCATCGCATCCTTGGACGCAGCCGAGCGTTTATGTTTTTTGGGTGCAGCCTTAGGCAGTTGCCGCTTAGGCGCATCTTGAGACGCGACCCCTGTTTTGGACGTTGATGGCGCATCTGAAGACGCAGCCTTTGGTACAATTGTTTTTGTAAGCGCATCCGACGAGCGGGACGCAGCTTGTGGTTTAAATGTTGGTTTGGTCTCTTTATCCATAACTTTGGACGTTTATGATTCACCGTTGGAGCTCTCCACCCGCCACGGAGCCCTCAGTCGGGGACGTCGCCCGTTCAACGAGCGATCGCCAGAGCTACTCCTACGGTATAGGACCAGCCTAGTAAGAAATTGACGAGCCCGCACGCGACGGAAGATCACAGGACTGTATACGACACGAGACTATGCCGCAACTCATCCCGAGACCCCACGCCACGCCGGCTGCCCTCCCCCACTAGGCCGCTCCTCGCTTGACATCCCTCTTACGGGATGCCTCAGCCGGTTGATAGTGGGTAGCTACCCCACTACCTCCCGTGTAAGAGGAAATCCGGGCCAAAGTGGTGTGTTGTGTGCAACCTGCTCCACTCAACCACCAGGATTCCTTCATCCCTCCGTACGGGTCCCCGCGCACGGCACAAACACGCGGGAGGTCATTGCTGTCCATCATCAGCTCTTGTTTGATGATGGACACCCAGGGGCATGACCTCGCCACCCCTGAGGTAATTCGCCCAGTGATTTCTGTTACGTCTAATTCATATGGAATTAGACCAATAACGGGGAGCAACCTCGAGAAGGAACATCACCAGACTTGCCTTGAGGATCTACACGACCGCTGCGCTCTCCCTCAAGACCACGCCACCCTGCCTCCTCTGAAGGAGAAGGCAAGGTAGGTTTGCGTCTACAAAACCAAGCCAAGCAAGTAAGCAGCAAAGCGTGTTGTGGAAGCCAAACCATAAATTTGCAAACACAAACCCCCCCCTAATATAAAAAAATATAAAATATATGGCGATTTGGAGATTTGAAGAAAAATTGCAATTAAATTTTCTAATGCTTTGACTTTGGCTTGTGCTATGGCATAAGCATTGGCTCTTTGAGACTCATCTCCATTTCTATAGCCATGCTCATTAATTATCTCTCTACCTTATTTTATGTCTTACTTCTTTAATCTAAATAACCCATTTTGAATTAGAATGATTAGCATACCACAAAAAGCAACCACGACAATAGAATTTCTGCCAATATAACAGCCCATTTTTCTATTTTCTCGTCAAAGTCAATCATAAACAGACACCCAATACACGATCACATCCCACAATGCCAATGATTGACGTGAGACATCGCGGAACTAGCGACCCAAAAACTACGATCATATAGTTTATTGACTTTTGTGGTGTTACCGATTATTTAAAGTGGTTTTGTATGCCCTTGTATTTATTTTTGGTACTATCTTATGCAATCATCTATATGAGATCGCTTTTTCCGTTAGTGTCCTTTGTATATTTTTTTTGGATCCTAATTTATTTTTTAGACTCATGAACTTGATATCAATCTACACACATCTAAAGTGTCTAGGGATCAAACACGTTTTTGATATTTACAAAAAAAATCTCTATGACTACTTTTTTTAGTAAACTTCGTTATTTGAAAAGGGAATACTTTATTAAATTACATATTCGAAATTCTGAAATTTGCGGTCAAAAGATGAAAATCTTCCGTCAAAGTCGTATTCCTATGTAATCCTGCAACGGGTTCGAGGCCAAACCAGTTAAATTTCTGCCATACTTCTTAGTGGAATCAACATAAAAGAATATTATTATGGAGAGAAGACGTCATTTGAGCCGAGAAGAAATGATCGAGCCGTGGGAATGTTGAAAGCTGATTCGATCGCTCATAAGTCGACTTTACCGCATCACTGGCAACATGGCAAAGCGACATGGAGGGCGAGCTCGCATCACAACACGCAGACAAAACCGGCACATACAAATTACTGCTCGACGAAATCGTACAATGACCGCGATGATGTTGGTTACTAGGCTTCATAGCTCTTCAGCGATGTTAATAAGCGATCAAACTATAAGAAATCGCTTGCATGAATTCAATCTGCATTCCCGCAGGCCGCTACGTCTACCCCCTATCGAGCCGCGGGGTTCTGCGATTGTGGAATCGCAGAGCCCGTTTACAATGGGCTCGTGAACACAGAAATTGGGCAGAAGAACTGGCGTTTTGAGTTTTTTGACGAATCTCGCTTTGATCGCTTGGTGATGAGGCCCGATACTTTTAGTTGTGTATAAAGTTATAATAAATTTAAATACTTAAATAAATAATTATCATTTGATGATTTTATTAAAGAAGCCCCTGGGCCCAGGTATATCGGTAGCATCCGTCCGTCATTCATGTCTTGCCTATTTTTAGGCAAAATCTCATTTCATTCTAAATTAAAGGACAAAGTGTTTGTTCTTTATCTTTTTCAGCCTTCAATTTCACGATATAAAAAAAGAGTCCTTTTTCGTGTAAAGTGATATGTGAATGATAAGTGTGCAAGGTGTCCATTTGTCTACATATTCACATATGAGTTGTATGATTGACAAGGGTAGACATTTTCTTGTAGGTAAGTACAACAGTGACATGAATGATGAATACGAAAGTATCAATGTACACACGCCAGCACAGCAAGCTACCCGAAACTGTCACTTATTCCCAATCAACTTTGAATCTAATGATTTAGTGATAAAGTTGAAAATCTATTAAATAAATTTGACAGATTGTAGTAACTTAATGTGCCGTCTGTACTCACGTGGGGTTAGTAGTATAGTATCTTATTTAAGGAGTTGTTGAGGAGTTGTTGTTGTTGTTGTTGTTGCTGCTGTTGTTGTTGTTGTTGGAGTTGTTGTTGTTGTTGTTGTGTTGTTGTTGTAGACTGTTTTCAAAAGGCTTGGGATTTTGTGAAACGATATCATAAGTCATAACTTGAACAGTTTTATTCTGAACAGAAGTTCAATTCTCATAATCCCGTAATTAAGAACGTTCAAAATCTAGTCAGAATTTCATCTCAGTGACAATCAATGTCAAAAACTTGTCAAAAATTTCGGAATTTTAGAGGTGTTCTTGACAGATTAAGACTCGAGATTAGACTGTGAACGGACGTGTAACATTAAATTACGAGAATTGCCCTGCTCGCAGATGTTCGACGTCAAAGTTTAATCCATAGTTTGACATCCAATGGAATACAGTAAAACGGGGTGAATTGCATGGGTGAATCGGATCGAAACTTTAAAATGGATTTTAACGTTGAAATAATATAGTTTGTTGCCAGAAAATACTCTAATGTGTTTACTGTTTGATAATTAAAGATGAAGTGCCCTTGTTAGCAACAAACTTTATTATTTCAACGTTAAAATCCATTTTAAAGTTTCGACCCGATTCACCCATGCAACCCGATTCACCCCGTTTTACAGAAAATAGTCTCTTATGCTTAAAGTTAACAATTCCAGTTAGCATTCCATGCCTCGGTTCAGTATGTTTTCAACACCCGACTGTAGATTTCCAATTGTGAATTAAAAACATCATTAGACATCACAATTTACTCCGCTGTTTCATTCCCGTCAATACTTTCGGTCTTTCACAAAAAAAAACCACTATACACACACATTTACTAAAGATTTATTTACTCAAAACCAAAAGCGTTATTAAGAAGAAAAATCATCCCAACACCGATTAATTTTCGGGATCGAAAAACGGTGGAGCGTTCTTCCATAAATATGAAAAAGTAACGGTTCATTGAGTATTTGGGGCTCTTGAATGCCTCAGATGTACAATATGTACAATTTTACAGCTTAGTTTGTTAGTAGATGGTTTTGCGTCCTTGTGAGGGTATTTATAACATGCCTTACGAGCGTTAAGGTCATATTAACATGTCGTACATACTATGCTTTACATACCAGCGAACCACGCGTGCTTCGCACGGTTTTTACGTACAACGTACGTGTTAAGTAAGTACTTAACTTATAAAACATCAAAATTTCTTCTTATCATAATTAAGTTTATTATTAATGTATTATACACATTATTTAATCTCAGTCTCTTAAATATAATCAGCCTATATATAATGTTCCCACTGATGGGACGCAGGCCTCATCTTTGTGAGGGAGTGGGCCATAATCCACCACATGGTCCCCGTGCGGGTTTGTGGATGTCACGTCTTCGAATTTTTGACGGCGCGGGCGGTTACTTGTTGTAGTTAATTTGAACCTTACCAACCGCCTTTTGGGCCATAATCCACCACATAGTCCCCGTGCGGGTTTGTGGATGTCACGTCTTCGAATTTTTTACGGCGTGGGCGGTTACTTGTTGTAGTTAATTTGAACCTTACCAACCGCCTTTTGGGCCATAATCCACCACATGGTCCCCGTGCGGGTTTGTGGATGTCACGTCTTCGAATTTTTGACGGCGCGGGCGGTTACTTGTTGTAGTTAATTTGAACCTTACCAACCGCCTTTTGGGCCATAATCCACCACATAGTCCCCGTGCGGGTTTGTGGATGTCACGTCTTCGAATTTTTGACGGCGCGGGCGGTTACTTGTTGTAGTTAATTTGAACCTTACCAACCGCCTTTTGGGCCATAATCCACCACATGGTTCCCGTGCGGGTTTGTGGATGTCACGTCTTCGAATTTTTGACGGCGCGGGCGGTCACTTGTTGTAGTTAATTTGAACCTTACCAACCGCCTTTTTTCTCTTCTATGATTACCATGATATATTTTGTGTCAACCAACTAGGTTGCAATTTTGATGATACATTTACAAAACAGTATCTACATTCTCATTTTTTCAATCATACAGTTATGACCCCATAAATGTGGTAGAGGAAATATATCCAGGCACACACGTGAATCCTTTGATTTGTGATAATGGCTCTGAATGCCCGAGCACGGCTGGACTTTTAATAGTTTTATAGCCGTTTTAACGTTTTATAGCTATGGAAGCAGTGAAAAGTGCATTTCCAAGAGGAAAAAAATTGTCACTTAACACAGATTTTCAATGAAAGCTGTGAAAAATGTTCACTAACGATTTTCTGAAATTCAGTGGAGTCGTTTTAAATAATGGGTTTTTGCAATCGTTTGGATTGGAAAATCTATTATTTAAAACGATTCCATAAGCACTGTCAACCCAACCCTATTATAGAGCTGTGATTATTATAACCTCGATTTTGGATTTGAACTACTTATAAATATCTTGAATCAAAGTCAAAGTCAAAGCATTTATTTCAAATAGGCACATTAAAGGCACTTTTGAACGTCAGAAATTACAACAAATAGAATTGATTCTAGTCGCCCATTCCAAAAGGTAGTTTTCGTATGGAGAAGAACGGGCAAGAAACTCCACCGTTACTCTTTTAAAATATTTTACAAAATTTTGCATACATTAATTATATAATAATAATATGTGAACACGATGCACCTAAAATAAAATTACTATACCACAAGAGGTAAAAGACTTAAAAATGAAACCATGACATATAAATTAATTATCTGATAGATACATGGTGCTCACATATTTACAAACATGGTAAAAGTAAACGATTTTCATTTAAAAAAAAAAAATTACAAGTAATAAGTCAGGGTGTGAGTAGTAAAGTAGTTACAGAATGTAAATCAATGTCAAAAAAAAAAGTATAAATTTACAATTAAATTAGCAACCAGTTTGATTTTGTCTAGGCTCCAGATTGTCCTATGGAGCAGGACCAGCATGTTTCCAAGCGTTCTTATCTTGGATATAATCTTCTAATTTATAGTATGCTTGTTTACAAAGTGTACGTTTAATGTGAGTTTTAAATTTTCTTTCATTTAATTGCAATACATCGCAAGGTATTTTATTGTAACATTTAACACAGTACCCCATAAAAGATGTATGTACCTTGGCTAATCTGAAAAATGGTTGATGTATTTTATCTTTATTTCTAGTATTAAAATTATGTCTATCGCTTATTTTATTAAAAAGATGTAGATTTTTTCTTACATACATAATATTTTCATAAATGAATTGGCAAGGTACCGTCATAATATTAATCTTTTTAAAAAGTTCCCTGAGAGATTCGCGGCGACGTAGATTATAAATGGCTCTGACAGCTCTCAGAATTTACATAACTTCAGAACCCTGTTAGGACTGGCCATGACTCGAGCCACCATCGACGCTGTGCGCTTGCGCATTATTGTGTAAAAAAAATCTACACTTGCCAAAGTCATCTACATAGTTTAAGTACAAAAGTGTTTGGACATTCAAACCTACTTACAGAAATAAAATCATTTATCATTATTCAATGATAATGATTAATATTCAATGATATTAATAATACATAGTAGTTGGACTGTAGTTTAACAACAGTCGATTTGTTTTAGAACAGAATATTCTTTAATAATGTACAACTTACTTGGATATTACAGAAAATAAATGTAGACATTTTACAAGGCGTGTTTTCTACATAAAATTCAGTATTTTTTATTTAGATCAATGGGTTTTTTTAGTAAAGCTGTATCAAATAAAGAACCATTTTTATTTTACTCAGACACCAATTTTACAACGTTTAAAGGCTGTCACCATTTGAAAATAACCCTCTTTCTGGCGCAGACGGGTAATAATAGATAATTTAAAATAAAATCCAAACTCCGAAACTGAAAATGTAATTAGTTAACTGTGAAAAAATTGCTTTTTTCAAACCAATAAGCACTTTTACGGTTTCTAACGTGACGATAACATCGTGGACATCCACGTTCACGTCACGGCATCACGATGACACAGGGAAGTAATCATACGGAAATATAATTATGAAGAATCTTTTACAGTGTACTGTTTTTACATTTTTCATTTTCACTGTCCAAATTTCTTTTCACTGAACAATCTCCTTCGTTTGATGGACTATCATTCTAAGTACGTGAAATTGGCAAAATTGTGGTGTTTATTCCACAAAAGCCATTAATCAAGAGTTGAAGTTGAAGTTGAATCTTTTAAATTTCCGTGCTCAATAACGTTATAACGTGTACGTTTTCCATACATTTGACGGTCGTGGACGTCCACGATAATATAGTCACGTTACAAATTATAAAAACGCACATTGTTCTCTCCAGCCAATTAAACTGATCGAACGCGACTAACGTTAGTTACTCAAGAGTGAACGAGTACGCATTACAGGGTAGATTTAAATTAGCTAGCGAAACTCCACAGACGAGGTAGGTATCGATATCGAAACATGATAAAACTAAAAATAAATCAACCTGACGACTTTTTGTGGTGTCATCGACCGCTATTAGCGTAGACACTTAAAATACCAGATTAAAAAATCTTTTTTTTTTTCTGTAAACTTGTGTAACACAAGAAAACAGATTTTCTCAACTCTACTTTAAGTAACAACACCAACTAACAGCGGTCGTTGACCCCCCAAAAACATCACACCTTTTTATTTTATTAACCGACTTCTAAAGGAGGAGGTTCTCATTTCGGATGTTATAAATATATTTTTTCATGTTTTTTCGGGCTCCGTCATATATAGGTGGATTGTAGTGTTATAAAGGTCACGTTAGTAATCGTAAAAGCGTACAATGAACTTTAAAAAACAATAAAACGATACCTGCCCCGTAATTGAGTTTGGAACCATACGTGAAAATCGCACGAAATATTCCCGTACAGCGAACACATCGAAATAACACATTTAAAGCTGCACTAAGTTACATAGGAAACTCGTTACTTCTGACACGTGTACTTTCATTAAAACAGTCCACGAGTGTTGCCAGACTTCAGAATTATTCGCTTTGAAATAAATTTAGTTTTCAGTTTATTTCGACGATGTTACTCTAAAGCTCCTGGGAGAATTGTTAGATTAAATTAATCTTTTGGCACGACTAGTGATGGGATGAGAGACTATTCTCTGACGGAGAATGTTCTCCGATCGAGAATACTCTGTAGTCATCATTTCGACGGAAAATATTCAGAACACGAAAGCTTTTAAAATTGATTTAATATAAACGCAGTAGTTAATTATAATTATCTCCTACCTGCCAGGGCTTATTTTTAATCTTATATTTTGATTTGTTTCTTCATTTTATTATATTACATTGTTCACACGTCATAATTATAGAAGCAACAACATTTTATTCTAAACTAAAATCAATAAATTTTGTGTATGTAATGCAGCAATCCTAATTTAATACCCTACGAAATTTTAAAAGAACTTATGGGATTTTCCTTAAAAATATTCTTACTGTTTTTTTTTACTTTTAAAACTTTTAGATGCACTCAAAACTATTACTATAAAAATAGATTGATACAATGGAGACATTGAATTTTTTAATTCTCATTCAAAAGAGAACCTAGGAGAGTAGTCTCGGGAATTTACCATCACTAGACACAACACGTGTATGATAGATTAGGCCACCCAAACTCAGTTGTCGGTTTCACAAAAGGAATGATTAAGCGTTTACTTCTATATAGGAATGAGGAACAGGAAGTAACGTTCATTCATTCTCCATAGAAAAGGGAGGTCCCTCCGACCAGACGGGTGTCGTACTGTCGTGTCTGTAACGGTTGATGACAGCACGTTGTTATTGACACTAGTCGCGCGGTAAACTCTGCTTGCGCGATGCAGAATTGTGCGTGACGTCACTGAGTTGCATAGTTCGCAGGTGGCGATGTAGGTGCCGCCTAACTTCTATTACATACTAGCTGTGACCGCAGCTTCGCTCATCTTTCTGTGTATTCTATTGGCATTATAAGTTGATGGTTGAAAGGGTCTCGTTTCTTGCAGAAACCTTTTTTTAAGGCTCCTTAAAACAGGCGCGACACGCGATAAAATCGCGCGCGACACAAAGGCACCGCAAGTTGCGCAACGAGCGATACCTTTGAGTCGCGCCTGTTTGCAGGAGCCTTTATGCATAAATATTATTTTTTTGGCATTATGGCCCAGTGGTCAAGGTCTCGCCTCTGAAGGACAAGTACCCATAATTTCTGAGTTTATCTTGGAGATTACTGACATCGGTTAAAGAAAAAAACCGGTCAAGAGCGAGTTGGACTCGCGCACCGAGGGTTCCGTATTGTGAAACGTTAAATGCTTGTAAATTTTCATCGGCAAGGCCTATATTCGTCAAAGAATTTTTAACACTACGGTGTAGAATATTGCAGTTTTAGGTCAGCGCCATCTCTTGACCGATAGTGGACCTAATGTAATTTTTGTTGATTTCTGAAAAAGTGTGCTATTTAGAGACATCGTTTTATTTTTCCTGTAATCTTTACATAAATTTCTATCACATGGAATAATTACAGATTTTCTCTTGTAAACTTCGGAGATAAGGGGGAACGGTATTTCTTGTTTACATTTTCATCAAAAGTCAAAAATTATGCGGCCTAAAACAAAAAGGAAACATGTTTGAGAATGTGCAAACAGCGCTCTTTCATATGATATCCCATATGCCCTAGTAGCCACACTTTGAATTTTTAAGACCCTCTTTCAGTCCCTGTTGCAACAAAAAATATATTTTTATTTCTTTCATTTGCAGCATAGTTGGGCAAACGTCATCTAAGACTGTTCTAAATTTTAATTTGATAGCATTAGTAGTTCATGAGATATCCAGCTGTGACAGACAGACAAAGTCTCACCATAAGGGTTCCTTTTTACCATTTTGGTAAGGAACCCTAAGAACGTAAGGATACCTGGACTTATAGTTAATATAAATCTAAAATCGCCAACCGTCTTGAGCAAGCGCGGTGATCAATGCTCGTGCCTTCTCCGTATGAAACCTTTGTCCTGCAAAATAAAACAAATTCGCTTTTCGTGTCTGTGTGTCACTTAGATCTTCTTAACAACACAATGGTTTTAAATGCGGTTTTCATCATCATGTCATTGATTGTGATTGTCATTTAGTGCGGAAAGTTTATTTTTACGTTAGTTCAGCGTAGTGACTACGGGGAATAACCCTCTATATTTTCCAAGTGACACAAAAAAACGGCCTTCAAAAATTTACAACAGTATTGACCTCCACGACACTGACATGTTATGAATTCATCTATACTTGTATCCGTGTCAAATAAAATAACCATAGCTTCACGAACACGACTATTTAACAACTACCCACATTTTAGCAAAGCGGCCATATTTGAGGCGAACAACACGGAAAACCTTTCAGGAAGGTAATAAAATACAATCGAATGAATATATTGGCTATGATTTATATTCAGCTGAATATTAAGCGAGGAAATGCGAAGAAACTGAATGAAGTTATAAATTTCTTCGCGAGTTAACTTGTTACTTGATAATTTAATGATTTTCATGAGGAAATATTTATTTAGGTTTTTTTTCTATGAAAAATACTGGTTATCAGACCATCAGCATCTGATCACCAGTATTTTAAGTAGATATTGTAAGATTTGAAGCAGGCCCGAACATAGTTGGGAAAAGCAAGACAGGTGATGATAATAGTTTCATTCGTCGATAAGTAGGACGTATAGGTAGCTTGCAACTTTCTATTTCGCAGCTCTTTTGCAAAAAAACTCAAACTCAAAGTATTTATTTCAATCAAACCATTTACGGGCACTTTTATCTGTTACTCTGACCCATCTTAGCGGATTAGTGTGTTGTCAAATTGATCGAGGCAAGTTAAAGCCTCCTTAGCGCCGCAAGTCGCGCAAAGAGCGGTGTTTGTAGGAGCCTTGAGGCTTTTTGAGATAGGTACCTACATATTTTTTAAACTAGCTGAACCGGCTTCGTACCGCCTTAATGTATGAGAAAATTAATTATCTTCACATTTTTTTTTCGTGATTAAGTATTAAAGCATGGGAAAAGCCTTCTATAGTTATACTGATATTCGAGGCAGAGACAAATCCAATAAATCAAAGGTCATAATTAAATGTAACCAGTCGTTCATGAGTTATAAATGGTGTAACTAACCCGACTTTGTTATTTATATAGATAGATATTAGTAGCTACATTATATCACATCGTCAAATTAGTTATGCTTCGGCAGACTTTTAGATTCGTTACTATTTGTCCAAAATTCATACTTCACTGACTCTTTTCTGAATAAATTTTAAATCTTTCGCTCTGACGTTTTAGCCATTAGCACAAATTAAGTTATAAAGAAATAAAAACCAGCCAAGAGCATGTCGGGCCACGCTCAGTGTAGGGTTCCGTAGTTTCCCGTCCGTCACAAAAGTGTTCCCACTTATGAGTTTAAAAGTGGGTATCCATTATGTTCGCGCTCCAGCAGCGCTCCGCGCTCCTGCAACTGCTCCCGGTAGTGGGTACGTGCGCGAACACGGAGCGTGCAACATTGCACGCTCCGCGGCAGGCGCTTCGACTCGTGACGGTTTTTAGCGCGAACACAAAGGGGAGCGCAGTGTGTCAAAGGAGAGCGCATGTAGAAGTGCGCAGCGCAGAGCAGTTGCAGGAGCGCGGAGCGCTGCTGGAGCGCGAACATAGTGGTAACCCAACTTAAACGAGAACCGATTTCAATAATTCTTTTTTTGTTTTTGTTTGAAAAAAGATACGTTCAGGATAATAAAATATGTAAACGAAGTTAAAAAAATGCTTGCATATACGATTATACTACAAACTTAGTCCAGAAATTACTTTGTACAACTTTTTGTCTTTTTGTACAAAAACTGTTGTTTCCATCAAGTTCAAAAAGATTTTCCTAGAAAGTCCTTATAAAGTTTTACTTTTCAGATTTTTTTCATATTTTCTAAACAGACGGACAGACAGACATGGTGAAACTATAAGGGTTCCTAGTTGACTACGGAACCCTAAAAAAGAAAGAAATACATAAGGACACAAGGGACACATAAGGGACTCATTTTAACAAGTCTGTGTACAGTATATATTTACTTTTTATCTAAACTTTATACACGATTTAACCTTCCTTTGCCCTGCTATGTCGGGTCGTTACTTTGAGTAGGGTTGTAAAAGATTGTAAAACAGAAAATGGCTTTTGCGTAAATTAAAAATACATAGTTATGGGAATGGAAGCCATAGATACCTACCTCTTAGAGTAATTAGATGAAGAAACCTGCCATCCAATCTCTTCACCACCCTTGGTTGACTGGTAGAGAATGCCTAAGGCATTAAGTCCGCCTTTGTACCTTTTTGTGCGGAAAGTTTAAATAAATAATAAATACATTAGAAAATAAATAATTTTCATACATGAAATGTCTTTGAATCATACGTAGGTACAACCAGTCTATAAATGCTGATATGAAGTCAATATAAATCCAATTCAGCCTGTCAAACATACTCCAATTTATCTTTCTTATGTTTTACTAGTAGCGCCCCGCGGTTTTCACCCGCATAAATTTCAATCCTGTGGGTGTATCGGGATAAAAACTATCCTATGTGTTATTCTGATTAAGCTATATTACTCTACAATTTCATCAAAATCCGTCCGCAAATTTGGGTGGCCTTTATCCATAGAAACGCTCTCGCCTGTTTTCATTCTGGGTAATGAGCATAAAACAATGATTTTTTACAGACTAATAAATAGTAACTGCTTGTATATCCCTATGTTTTCCTTTTTGATGATACATTATATTTACAAGCACTAGAACCCTCAAAAAATGCCGATTTAAACCGGTGTCAGTCAACAGAGGACTAGTGTACTTTGACAACTAATAATGAAAAAAGAAAAACATAGGGACACAGTATATATATATCCTTCTATTCGTCCAATATTGGAAGAGGAAATAGGCGAGAGACAAACCTCGATTTTTTCATAATATTTCTTCGGTTACATGTTTGCGCGTCAATGTCCCCGCCATCTTGTATTTAAATACCAAAGCAAACTAAAGGTCATACAATTAAAACCCTCTTTTCCTTTAATTTAAATTATTCAAAGAGCAGTGCAAAAACTTCTGTTACTTGATTACGCAACTATTACGTAAGGAATCTTCAGTTTTATTGCCAATTCGAGATCCAGTGGCCAATAACATTATCACAGTAAAGGCATAATAATGGTCCACCGCTTGAGCGTTACTCTCCGTGCTTTAGGTTTTATGATAATGTTCGTTCAACGTACTGATAATAAGCTTTGTAGCTTTTCTGATATTACGGTGGGAATCAGCGCTTTTATAATTTCTGACGTGACGATATTATTGTGGACGGCCGCGGCAGGGAAGATAGTATCTTTGGCATACTTCTTTGATCTCTAAATTATATCAATCTTGAATCAATTTAATTCTAATCGTTAAAACCTAGCCAATTATTTTCATATCTTTTGACAACGAGAATAGCATCAAATTGACGGGAATTGACATTTTATAAATCAATATTTTATTACGATAAGCCTAGCTCATTTAAGTTATCTGTAACACAAAGACTTGGCGATATTCTATGCAATTTAAGAATATGGATCAGTTGTACTCAAAAAGCCAAGAACAAGGGTACTTCACAATTACCCTAATAATATCAAAGTAGGTGCCCATTTACGAAACGACTTGACCATTATCAGCCTTTAGGCCAACAAAATTAACCTGAATTTCAGACCAAAATATAGACCTACGCACTCGTTATCAGGGACTTGACTAGGTTTACTAATATTATGACCCTAATTTAGGTTAACATAATTAAAGCAATGCTTACCGTCGGACATTAATCTACATTTTGTTTGACTTAATTTAGAGTGAAACGTTTTGAGCGACCTAGGCCACATGGCTTTTTTTTTGCTGATCGGAAATTATCAAACGACCCTCTCCCGCTCTGGGGTGGAGCGGAAGGGTGTGTCAGACTCTTACTGACTAAAACCCACCCGTGTTCCATCCTTAGCCCTTTATGTTCCGGGCCAGCGGTAACCCTTTCGGACAATCCCGCTGACCCGGAAGGCTTTGACCCTGACGGGACCCTTCACTTGATGCTGACATCTCTTTGAGACGCGCGTGGAACACGTACGCGCCGTCCGGCACGGGCCTGGTCCTGATCGGACGGTGAGCTGCCCATTACTCTCCGCCCGCAGGCCCGCGCCTACGGTGGCCGGGAGTCGTCACGCGGCTCCCGACGCCCGGAGCGTCTCCCGCGGTGACGTGAGGCTCTCTCCCTCAGCCACCCCGCCACGTCCTTCGCTATATGACTACGTGGCTTGAATATCTTTTCTAGGATACCTATTACCCTTTCTAAATATTTACTTTGTTAGAGCAACTTTTTTTGTTTGGTGGCCCATTATTAGATCGTGGGTTCAAACACAGACAGGCACATTCCTTTATGGAATTTATCACTGCTCTCAAAACGGTGTAGGAAAACATCATTAGGAAACCGGCAAGTCCTAGAACCAACAACTCGAAGACTCATGAAATCCGCCAACGCGAACTGTAAAGTCATTTTTGACTTTACAGTGTCTTTTTTGGAAGTTGGATGTTTATTTTTTTTAATTTGTCTAATTTTCACTTTTTAGAGTTGTACTTACTCCACACAAATTCGTATAACACTACTTGCTGTGTAAATATCAGAGACAAGAAGTCATTATAACATTATCAATATAAATTAAGTGGCAAAAATACGTATTATTGAAGCTAACTCAAAAACTACCCAAGCAAAGTTAATAAAATTTATATGGGACCACCCCTGAGCTTTAAAAAAGAATTTATTTTAGAAATCGTTTTACATTTGACAGAGATATCGCGTAACAAATGTACAAAAAGAATATACAGTCGAATTGAGACAGACTTCAAAAAAGGAGGAGGTTCTTTTTTTGAAATCTGTTAAAACGAGTCTTCTAAATGCTGTTCTAAATCCGAAAATTTCGTCAGTTTAAAACTAATCTGACAATCGCCATTCTTCCAACAGCTATTTGCAGATGGCAAGGCAAATTAGTAATTAAAAATGAGCCAGTTTTTCGACAACCTGTCAAATGGTTGTGAATAGCTATACGGATCAGGCGTGTTATCATAAGATAAGAATATTTTAGCCCATTACTTACTCGTAAGTATACACTCAATGAAACCAAGACAACTCAAATAATTGTTTCAGTTCGCGACGATAAAAGAAAAATCTTGAACACAGTATGCAGATGCAAATGTAAGCTACTTTTCCTAATGAAAGAGCTAACAAACATGAACAGTCTTCATAAAAAATAATTAATGAAAAAGTGAATGCGTGCTCGTTCAGTTGTTCACCCTTGAGCTAGCATTAGTGTCGTTCAATCACTTTAATTGGCTGGAGAGAACATTGGCAATGTTTTATAGCCACCTTTCTGGTTTTATTAAACCATTGGAGGACACATTAACCCAAGGACATTGAACGAGACACAATAGAATAGAATAGATTTTTGTTTACTGTCTCCAGTATTACAGCTTATAGTATGTAGTAAGTACGCCAGCACATCAAGTTACCCGAAACTGTCAAATTTTCCCAATCAACTTTGAACCGTATGCTTTAGCGATAAAGTTGAAAATCTATTAAAAAAATTTGACAGGTGCAATTTGATTTGCTTGATGTGCTGGCGTCTGTACATACACAAAACTATAATACCGAAAGCAACAGGTTTAAGCGTCAGCATTATGCTCAGCCGGTCGATTCTGTAAAAATCTCACCGTGGAAAACTTAGGTGAAGTGAGTTTGTTTTTGCTAGGAATCGGCACTATTGACAGCTCACTCCACGCTCACTTCACCTAAGTTTTTACGGTAAGATTTTTACAGAATAGCACAGCAGGTGTCCTAGCAGGTTGCTAGGACACCTGCGGTTAGGTTGGTTGGTTTTCCTTGATTCTTGTTTACAAAAAAAAAGAGAAGTTTTATCAATTGTTATCACGTCTAGGGGCGGTTATGTGTCCTGCAAAGTGTTAATAGATCGTTGTGTTTCGAGTGTAAATTGTTTCAAATAAACAGTCGGACGACAGAACGGACTATAGAATACGGACGTTCTTTAAAATACAGTAATTTCCCCTCCGCACTAAAGCTGTCATTGCCTTGCCTAATATTATCACAATTTCATTCCGACTTGCAAGAATCCCGGCTTCCAAAACAAAGTTAATTAAAACAAGCCTTAGTAACAGTGCCGTGCGTAATATCACGTACCTACAAGTTAAACCCAAAATACAACTAACTTTTCTGGGAATCCTCTATAAACGTAAACATACCTTCCTTTAGTAAAACTTTATAAGTTCCGCTCACAGATAGGGAACAGAAAGCACGGATTCACTGCGCCGCCCGGCAGGATATAGAGACGGCAGGACTAATCTATACTAAAATATATAATAATAAAGTTGAAGAGTTTGTTTGTTTGAACGCGCTAATCTCTGGAACAACCGGTCGGATTAAAAAAAACTCTTTTGCATTTGATAGCCCAATTCTTGAGGAAGGCTATAGGTAAGCTAGAACGGTCACGCATAATGGTCCATTGAAGTACTAAGTGCGGAAACCAAACCCGTAACATAGAACTATCACGATAGGACCCTTTTTTTTAGGATGTGTAATCATCAAATGACCCCTCCCGCTCTGGGTGGAGCGGAAGGGAGTGTCAGAGTCTTACTGACTAAAAACCACCTGTGTTCCATCCTTAGCCCTTTATGTTCCGCCGCCTTTATGTGCAGTAGCCGCCGTGACGTATCCGTGCTCTTTGGAACAATGTGCTTTTGTTGAAGGTATATCACCTCCATTGCCTAGATAGAAAACTGTCTACATAAAAGTTGACTTATAGATTTTGTACGATACACCATTATTTATTTATACATATATACTTTATTGTATGTACACCAGAAAATACAAACCAATACCAATACCATACCATAAAAAAAGCTGTGTCTACCGAGCTGGATTAATTGTCCTACTAGGGAGACATAATCCTTCACAACTTCGAGAAGCGACCCTTCGATGTGGATTGGACTTGTTAAGACGTGCGAATTGTACATAACTTTCGTCTTGTCTAAATTCATGCCGAAGCCAACCCGCCGAGAGGCTCCATTTAGGCTGTTTCCTTTATACCTTCCTAATAAATGCTTCAAGTATTTCCTGTGTTTTCCCTCTGTAGACGTCCCCAACAAAGTTTATGGGCCCAGCAAGCTTAAGAGCCTTTCGTTTGTGTTTTGTTTTTATCTGTGGTATATTCCCGTCAGAGGCTCTCTGAAGGGAAATGCGACCAAATGTGACTTAATATCGTTATACGAGAATAAGGAAAAATAAATACATATCTGGTAAGGGTTGTTTATTAAAATATGTACTTGGAAGATGGAGTGGATCGGTAATCTTTGATGTGTTTCTTTGATTTGAATAAATAATAAAGCAATCTATAATTTATATGACGTTAGCTGTGCTGTCTTAACATTAATATGGTGGGTGGTTTTAATATTTCAATTTGAATGAATGAGTAAGATGGTATACAATGAAAAGGTTATAATAAGGTACATAATCAAAGTATTTTTTTTTATTAATAAGTATCTTTTAAGATACTTATTAATTTTAAAATTTTTTCTGAATTTCACATTGGTCAACTTATGTTTAGTGATTACACGCTTATTGAAAAACAAAGTTTATTCACCTTTATTCACCGCGCAAATACTACGTGGGCCGGTACCTACGTAGAATAGAAGTAATAAGAAATAATAGGTATTACCTTTATTATTTAAAGCAACCTTTTTATTATATACCATCTTACTCATTCATTCAAATTGAAATATTAAAACCACCCACCATATTATATCTAACATAAAATAAAATATCTTTTCATTATTTACCTACATTTACATACACATGTGTTCAGAATCACGCTATCCTGAGACTCTTAACAACAGCGGGGTTCAACGGCTCTACGACGAAGCAAGGCTCTACGTAGCGGAGTCTACGACGCGACGTAGCGAAGCTATTCGTAGCGCGTCGCGAGTAACAAGCTCTATTCTGCGCAAACAGTATGAGTACACACAATAGAGCTAGCAAACTTGTTTTGTACTCGACTGTAGTGTGAAGGAAGATTTCGGAATATTGGATAAAATTGGTAGTTATTGTGTACTTGTCTATTTATTTTATTTTATACAACGCTGAATCTAGAAGGAGATGTAATGTTATTAGGACTATCACACTAATATTATAAAGGCGAAAGTTTGTGAGTGTGTGAGTGTATGTGTGTGTGTGTGTTTATATGTTTGTTAATTCTTCACGCTCAAATGGACCAATTTTGATAAAATTTTGTATGGAGGTAGCTGACACCCTGGATTATTAATTTATTTTATTTATTAAACTTTATGCACAAGTAAAAAAACTGTACAAAGGCGGACTTAATGCCTTGGGCATTTTCTACCAGTCTACCTTAGGGTGATGCAGAAACAACATTCAGTAGGTGCAATAGCAAAAAAAAACAAATTCAAAATATTTATAAGTAAAATATAAGAATAAATACATATATACATACATATAAAAATATATACAACAAAACAAAAGAAAAAGTTATGAGAGATAAACAAGGAAACCTACAACAACTTAATTCTGAGACGAATCTGCCAACTTCTTGTGTAAGTGTTCTCGAGCTTTCATTTTAAATGTGAACAGGTTGGAAACCGTCCTGATATTCTGAGGTAGCGCATTCCAAAGGAAAACCGCCTGGACAAAGAAAGAAGATTTATAAAACCAGAGCGATGAGAAGGACAACGAAGAAGACAATTATTCTTGGAACGAAGATTCTTGCTATGTGCTGAGCATAAATATTGACAAAGAGAAGTCAAATAGGAAGGAGAAGTGGGTTTGTGAAGAATAGAAAACAGGGTTGTCAAATTACCATATAGGCTACTATACTATTATCCTGTACTATACTTTTTATCCCGATATTCCCACGGGATCTACATTTACGCGGGCGAAACCGCGAGGCGCAGCTAGTAGGCTATAAACTCGATCAAAAATCCATACTAATATAATAAATGCGAAAGTAACTATCTGTTTGTCGTTTACCTTTCAAGCCTTAACAGTAGAACGGGTTTCATTAACATAGGATACTTTCCATCCCGGTAGTATGTTCCTGTAAGATAATATCCGTCCTCCATGTGGGCCAATCTGCGGGCAAAAGCAAGTAGGATATAATGTACTTACGTTGTAAACAAATGAGGTGGTACGATAATTGCTGCAAATTTTCTGCTATAATGTACTTACGTTGTAAACAAATGAGGTGTAGTACGATAATTTTCTGCTTTTGCTGCAAATTTTCATGTGGAAGGTTGGCTCTGATCTCTAATTACTGAAAATCGACATGGTGTAATTGTGGTAACTCCATCCAAATTTTATCAGTTATGTTTAACTGAAATGGGGCGCGCTTATTGCCTATAAGAATCGGGCATAAAATTCCATTTTGAAAATCCAAACGCTTTGCCCAATTGGTTATAGAAACCAAGACTCTAGATCGCTTGCAACCAAAGAGCCAGTTCGATCACAGCCCTCGGAAAGCCATTGTCATCGTTTATAGATGACTCGTATATCCGTTTTTCGATGGATAAGCTGTCACCTACAAAACAGACAGCTAACAATTTCTTATACTGATAGCATGAACGCGTGGCGTAATCGTGACGTGTAATCGTATAGCATTTTGGTTATTTTTTTGCGACAAACACGATCAATATCACGCATAGATATACAGGGTGGTCAAAAAGTCGTGGATCAAACGAAATAGAGAGATAAAGGAGGCCACTTCCAACGCTTTTAAAGTGAGAAATAATATTTGGTAACACTTCAAAATTTTTGGAAAAAAAAGAATTGCTCTTGAAAGGTACCCAGAGCCGCAATAGAACTTTTGTAATGCACATTATCTAGTAATAATACAACACAGTTTGTTTTATTGTTTTATTGTTTTATATATATTTTTTTAATTAGTCTAATTGCAAAAGAACTCGAAACTTATACAAAAATATTCATAACTTTTAGGGCAATTGAATTATGGTCATGCTGTAGAAAGATTTTTTGTTGGAAATGACTTCCTTTATCTCCTTATTTCGTTTGATCCACGACTTTTTGGCCACTCTGTAAGGTTTAAAACTAAGGAAATAATATGTGAAAAAAGAGTACTTTTACTTATTAATTTACGTTACGTTTACTTCGGGCGTTCATGCTAGGCCCACTGAACTTGGAACTTTGGATCTATAAGATAAATAAGCAATTTATTATATTTTCTTCTATTTGAGTCATTTTTCTAAAAGATATAGTGGATACTCACAGTAACAAAGGTTAACGAACTCGATGGCCAAACAAAAACAAACTGTAGTGCTATTCTGTCAAAATATCACCGTGATAACTCTGGTGAAGTGAGCTTAAAGTGAGCTGTCATAAGTGCCAATCCCTAGCATTAGATGGAATGACTGCTCACTTCGCCTAAGTCCTCACGGTGAGTTTCTAACAGAATCGACCGGCTGGTTGCAAATTTAATTTATTATTTTTATGATATTGATTTACATTCTATGATTACTTTAACTTACACACTGTATTATTACTTGTAAAATGTTTAGGAAAATCGTAGAATTTTATTACAATGTATGTTTGTAAGATATGTGGGCACCATGTATCACATAATTCATTTATCCGTCGTTGCTTCATTTTTAATTATTTCAACATTTTGGTATATTTATTTTATTCTAGGTGCGCACCGTCTTCAGATATAATGATAAATTAATGTATACAAAATATTTTAAAACATTTTAACAGAGTAACGGTGATAACTTGCCCAATCTTCTCCATACGAAACTACTTTTTGGAAGGAGCGACAAGAATCAATTCTATTTTAATGTAAATTTTGACGTTAAAAAGTGCGTTTTATGTGCCTATTTGAAATATATGCTATGGTGAAGAAAAACATCGTGAGGAAACCGGCATGACCTAGAACCAAAAATTGACTGTCATACTGAACTTCAAAGTTCGAAATATCGATGTAGTATTCAGAAAGCTTACAAGTACGAATTACGTGAGTTCGAAGGTACGCTATGACGAATTACTTAATTCAGAATATTCATCATCGCAAAGTACGGAACTTCGATAGTTTGCCAAAAATTCTAAGACATGTAACATCTACTAGCCCGCACTGGGCCCGCCGCGTGGTGAATTACGGAATGCTGGGACGCAGTATTGGGAACATTATAGGCTAATTAAGATTACATTGAGTAATTTTTCTAAACAATATCGAGGACACTCGGTAACAAAGGGTAAAGAACTCAATGATAAAAATAACTTTTCCTATTATTCCGACTTCTAAGTAAAAGCACTTTTCTAAACAGATTTATATTTTCTGAAAGAAAGGTAAACGCACACTCATCTGTAAAACAACAAAACGTTTGATTCTAACTTCTTAGTAAAAGTTTGTATAAACACGTCATAAGTCTTTACAGGATGACGCGCAACCTGTTACAATTCATTTCAGGATTCAGTACATTATTCAAAAACTCTTGCGTTAAAATTGTTCGTCAGTTATTTAAGCATACATTTTGACCGCATACCGGAAGACGTCTCCCACGAGGTGGACCGACAACCTTGTGAAGGTCGCAGGAACACGCTGGATGCGAGAAGCACAGAACGGTTGAAGTGGAGGTGCTGGCTTAAATGATGATGATGATGAGAAAATTTTGACAGCGTAGGTATTGCAGCTTTCTGTGAAACAGCAGATTTTTTTTACAACCGACCTAAATTTTCTACACTAAGGGGTCTAGAATGCCTCAAAGAGATGTCAGCATCAACCGAAAGGGCCCGTCAGGGCCGAAGTCTGCCGGGTCAGCGGGATTGTCCGAAAGGGTTACCGCTGGCCCGGAACATAAAGGGCTAAGGAAGGAACACGGGTGGGTTTTAGTCAGTACGAGTCTGACACTCCCTTCCGCTCCACCCAGAGCGGGAGGGGTTATTTGATGATTTCCCATCCTGAAAAAAAAGGGGTCTAGAATCATGTGCTGAATTCACGGTTACAATTTGTGCGTCGATATCCTTACACCCTGTCATCATTCTCCTGCCTTTATCCCTATTTATTTGGGGTCACCGCAACGTCTTTTTCTTCCATACTTCTCTATTAGTCGTCACTCAGTACCTAATTACCTTTTTCTAACCATATCATCATTCACACAATCCATCCCGATGGATTGGACTGTGTGAATGATGAATGAGAATGTCGATGGCTATTAGAGAATCGTCTCTTATAGCCATCGACATTCATACTCAAAACTTTTCTCACGACATTTTCCTCGGTATGAAATATTTTTTATCTTTCCCTCCGACTTCGATAGACGTTCGAATTTTACGATGTTCACAGAGAGTTACTTACGTCATTCCCTCTGACTTCGTAAGACATTCGAATTTTCCGATGTTCACAGAGAGTTACTTACCTCATTCCCTCTGACTTCGATAGACATTCGAATTTTGCGATGTTCACATAGAGTTAATTACGTCATTCTCTCTGACTTCGATAGACATTCGAATTTTCCGATGTTCACAGAGGGTTACTTACGTTGCTCTTGAATGCCTACCATGTTAATTGGGAAGCGAGAGATTTATTCATTGCAATGTTTTCGTTCCTAAAAGGTTTGGTCTTTTTATTTTACCCAAAAATATACCCAACAATCTTAAGCTCTTGCTACCAAAAATAACTTCGAGACAAATTGAGTTCCAGTACATTCCCGGTTTATTAAAGTCAACACAACTTTGTGTTTCTCCTTCAAAATGTATTATTATGTAGTCAGGTAGGTACTGAAAACTAATATTAGAGATACTTACACGGGTACAAGGTTCAATTCGAATCAATCTTTATTGCATCCATAATGTACACATACAGGGGGTATCAATAGAATCAATTATGGGCCCTGTCGCACAGCAAAATTTTAAATAATTAGGAGAGAGGAGAGCGCTTTTATGGTTTTCCTTATTATGAAATATTTATTATATAATATGTCCTTTCTATCTGTTTTTTTAACAATAGTATTTGTTTTTATATATTATTACTCATTTATTTTTACTGAATATAATTCCTATGAATCCTCCTATTGGTTCCTATGGAATAGAGATAGTGAAGACATTAATGGAAGACAAAATAAATATAGTATATTTATTTCTGTAAATTAAAATAATAAGTAAGCAAATAATAATACCTAATTAATTAATAAAAATAACAAAATTAAATCCTAACTTAACTAAAACAAAATAGATAAAAATAAATATAGACAAAATTGGATTTTAATTAGTAACGAATTCTCAGGAGTATGATGCATAGGTTGATTCAAACTGTTAATTGGAAACATAACATGTTAATATCTACCAAATTACGCTTAATGTCTTCTAATTTCCGAATTAGCACGAACGTTGCGCCACAGAGTAACGAAATGCCGCCTACAAAACTTCTTAGTTTTGTACCTCCGCTTACCTACTCCGGTCGCAGTTGATCACTTGCCATTCAAAAATATTGAAAATTTATATGGAAATGCATAGAGTTGTAATTCTATAATTTTGTAACCATGGTAACACCAAATTAGGCCAGTTGCACAACTCAATATTAGATCTCATCATTTATTTTTTACCATCGCGCGTTCGAATTTAGATTTTTCATAAAGGGATTTATAGATGTTCGTAGTTATGTTTGTGGCATCACAGCGAGCGCTATCAGAATAACAGCGCTGTGGTATTTATTTTTTAAATATCGCAACATTATGCGGATATAGGAGCCTTTTTGGCCTCGCACAGGTCTTTTTTGTTTTATTTTTGTGGCTGTTTTTAGTGTAACTTTGTTCGTTTTAAATGCTCCTTTTTTACACAACTGCCCAAAAAAAAAGACTATTATGTTTTTACACGACTGCCCACAAAAAAGAGTGTTATGTTTTCAGGGTTCATGTATGTTTGTGAGTTTCTTTATTGCACCATAACTTCTAAACAGCCTAGCCGATATCAATTTAGGTGGTATCGTTAGAAGCGTTGCGTTATCCCGGGTAAAATAGGCTGCATTGCAGTCCAGTCGAGGGACGGTTCCGACTTCGCTGAAAAGTGGAAAACTGAAAACCAATCTGTAGTTTTCAGTTTTCCACTTTTAGGCACAATGGCGGTTTAATTTCACAGTAAATATTATAATCTATTTATTAATTAGGTACCTTGTGCCCATTCAGCATTTAGCTTATTTTTAATGAAATTTTTTAATTCACTTTTTGTCAAGGCAAATGTGTTTTTTCATTATCTATTTAATGTTTTGTGTTGCCTGTGTGTCAAATAAAAAATAAATCTTTCTTTCTTTTTATTTCCGAAGCGCATTTTCTTTTATTGGTGGCCGGTCCGGACACAGCTATACATATCTGTGTCCAGACCGGCGCCAATGGGGATTACTCTACTCTATATACATCTGACATATCAACGCACAGCCGAAACGACTGGAGCTAGGAAAGTGAAATTTTGCACACGGGTTCCTTTTATTATGTAGGGGAGCACTAAGAAAGGGGTTTAAGAACGATCTTCGACCTTTAAGGGGGTGAAAAGGGGGATTATGTTTGTATGAAAAATCTTATTCCTTGAATTCATAAACTTGAAACTTGGCACCGCAATACATAATATCTAAGTAAATTATAAAGATTGACATATTTTATTTTTCCAAACTTTGGTCAGCTCGGCAATAATATCTGACTTCATGATTCATCCATTAATATCTGTAGTCAAGATGACGCCAAATATATGTGATGATTTGCGGCATCACAAATATGTGACATTAAAGGAACACCAAAACTGATTGATTGATTGATTGAAGCTATCTGACGAAACGAGGGATGCCAAAATATAGGATGCTGCATCGGCTTCACCAATCCGTCTATGAGCCAATTTATCAATCGTCAGATAACTTTTATCTGAAGAATAAATATGACGGTTTAACTTTTTTTTCTATAAATAAGCTGTACCCGCAGTTTTCAATTCTGAGAAGAAAATATGAAAATTAATAAATCGCACCTTAAAAGACTGTTCATTATGTCAACGGCAGTTCATATTCACAAGCTAGGAAAAATAGAATGTTTTTTTTACCCTAACAAACGCCCCGACATATAATTTCAAAACAGTATCAGACAAAAAGCCGATAACGTCACCTCTCAAACAGCCTAGCGGCTTACAGCTAACAAATAGAGAGCGATCAAGGACGAGCTTAGCCTGCAAAATGGCCGCCAGCAGGTTTCCACTGCAGTGAACGATATTTTGAGTTTTTTCGTATCCCACTTTAGTAGAAAACTGTGGTCTTTTTGACGATACAAACGTGAAGAATTGGAAGTGCTTTTTGGGGTTTCTGCTGCCCGCTTGGTGCCCATGTATCGTTCTTATATTACCTACCTGTCAATGATATTATATATAATAATACTTAGAGATATAAATATCGTTTTACTCATTTACTGGATTGTGGAGGTCAGATTTGCAGTCGAAGGCAAGGTAGATAATGATTTAGAGAGCTTCATCATCTTCTATGTTGCTACATACAGTGGCCGGCAAAAGTGAGTTGACGTTTTTCCACTTCAGCTGTGACACATTATGATTTAAAAAATATATTTTATTTATGATAAAGGCTCCTGCAACCAGGCGCGACCCACGACGCAAATCGCGAGCACCTCTCGTTGCGCGACTTGCGGTGCCTTTGTGTCGCGCGCGATTTTATCGCGTGTCGCGCCTGTTTGAAGGAGCCTTAAGTCAATCAAGACATTATAGCAGTTCAAACAGCACTAGAATTTTAAATCATACTGTGGTGTGTCACAGCTGAAGTGGAAAAATTTCAACTTACTTTTGGAGGCCACTGTACAGTCAGCATCAAAAGTCGATTAACACTTAAGTTTTTTTAATCTCGGTTATTGAGCAAAATATTTTAAGCCCTTCTGTTTTTTAAATCTCAGTTATTGAGCAAAATATTTGTTCAAAATCGCATTATACTTCTGCTGCAATTTCGAACAAATATTTTGCTCAATAACTGAGATTAAATAAATTGAAGTGTTAATCGACTTTTGATGCTGACCGTACTTACACATGTTTAAATAAAGTACAGAGGAACTTTTTCTGAGCAGAGTATTTAGAAAACCGCTTCTACAAAGAACTATTAAGGTACCATCGCGTACACTGGCGGTGGACCACTTTTCAACTAAGGGCAGTGTGAAAAATGGTCAACCGCCATTGCCCGTAGTTGTATTTATTTATTTATTACATTTGGGTTAGCTGTAGCAGGGCTAACTCAATGAAAAAGAAAAAAGATAAACGATATAATTATATTCTATAAAAGATCAAAAAAATAAATATATATCAAGCATGATGTATCATGCAGTTCCCTAGCCTATCAATATTGATACGTACAGAAGCCAGCACATCAAACTACCCGAAACTGTAAAATTTTCGCAATCGACTTTGCACCTTATACTTTAGCGATAAAGTTGAAATCTATTAAAGAAATTTGACAGGTTGTAGTAGCTTGATGTGCTGGCGTCTGTACATACATTGTGTAAAACTTATGAAGCCTACTGACGATCCTTTTTACTTAGCTATCCATAATAGTGATCATCCTTCTAGCCAGAAGGATGATCACTATTATGGATAGCTGACTCGACTCCTTTTTCTTCCAAAAAAATAAAGCTTGTTTTCTATGAAAGACCAAAATGAACAGCCTGATAATGTATATCTTACACGTCATTTCGTTTAATTTAAGCATTAAAGTTAAATATAATGCAAATACAACGACAAACTAAACCATGATTGAAAACATTAACAGTAATACGACCTTTATACGAGAAGTTAATAACACATTAACTCAGCTAATAGCTCATAAGAAGCTGTCGCAAACTCATTACCTAGAGAGAGAGACGTTAGGCTATTAGCAATTTCACTTTAGTAAGATTTAATTCAATTTCATTTAAGGCTGTGCGCAGACTTAAATAAAGACTATCTCTGTGCTATTGTTCTAAAAAGTAATGAAGAATTACTTTTCTTCTTCTTAGCGTTTCGATTTCTTCGTTATCAGAATGGTCGGATATGATGGGTAATCGAAATAATAGTCAAAATTCTAAGTAAAGACGTACGCATATTAATGCATTAAAGTTCACTATTTACAAAAATATCACTTGACTAGACCCCGCTGAAAATACTGTTTTTCAACCCCAGAAAAATTTATATATACCATATTTAACACTTGTTTGACTTGACACTTTGACGGACACTAAACGCCCATATAGGCGTAATAACAATAAAACTTCTTTTGTCTCTCGTTCAGACTCTACTAACCGATTAATCTGGTGTATATTGACTCTGGTGTCTGTCTGTCTTAGACATATCCAAGAAATATCACAGTGAAATCTTATCTCCGAAATAGGGTGAACTCGAAAAAGCAATAATAAGAAAACAATTGAAATTCCATAAATCTCAATGCCAAATTAAAATTCAGCTCTCTGTAGCATCGATGGAATAGGCATTCAATTTCTGAATTATTACTTGTACGTGGGCGCGTACAAGTACATTATAATAAGTACAATACGTAGATTGTAGTATACACACGCACCATTGTTACCATACCTAAGCGACACCGCGCGTGATTTGTTTATAAGACGATTAAAAAAATCCCCGCTTCGGACATAGTCGGCTGTCCTCGGGATGTACTCGGTTTTAATGTATAACAATATCCGATATGTCAGTGAGTGATGGCAAAATTGGCAAAGTATTCTGTTCGTAAAATAAAAAATTTTTACAAAAAAAAAATACAACCGACTTCTTCGAGATCTTTACGAAATTTAAATGGGACCATTTCGCAATAAACCACTTTCGAACAAAAAAAGAATTTTGCAATATATGACGAAGTTATGTCCGAACATACATTAAAAAAATATGTATTTATATTTTATAAACATCCGAATTGAGATACCTCCTCCGTTTTTGAAGTCAGTTAAAAATCGCCGCGGAAAAAATTCGCCTGTGGATACGAGTGCTAAAACGTTAGTAAAAATTCGCATTGGAGCAAAACTACGGTTTTGTCAGCTCCAAAACAAAATCATTCATACAAAAATACATGTAGAATGTAAGTAGGTACAACTTTCGAAACAACGACTAAAAGTGACTAAAAGCCTCAATTATGAACGAAATACAGGGAATAAAACCCTGGCTTGTTAGTACGGCTTACAATAGGTTTCCATTAAACGGTTTTTAGGCACGATTCGTAGACGAAGCTAAAAGGGTCAAATTTTAAAGCATCTCTTGAATGATCAACGAAACAAATCTTCAGAGAAAACCCAAGATTTCAGAGGATTTTTGCTGTGTTGGACACGTGCGTAATCAAAAAAATAATATCCTCGGTAAAAAAGCAGTACCGGCAGGTACTGCTTTTTTGGCGAAATTTTAGTAAGTACACCTTTAAAAGTGTTGAATTTGCGTTTCCGAAGAAAGGTGTGACAGTGAAAAGGTTTTATTTTTGTTAATTGACGAAGGCTCTTTAATGTGGTATTAATACTTTTAAGATTGTTTGTTCCTCTTTTTATGATTTCTGTCCAACGTGTACAAGGGTAACCCACAATGCAGCTATGATAAAAAAAACGGCATATCTTTAATCGAACCTCTAAATATTCCCATTTTGCGCTACTAAACATATAAAAGAACACTCTCTCCTTCTTTTTGGGTTCCTAAATATACTAAATAGCCAAGTAACTGCGACCAACTTGGATGTAACACTCGCTGGCCTCTGAAATATTTTCCATCAGAATCTGCAATATTATTCAAATTTCATTAGTGTGATAAACGATTCTATCAAATCAGTCCGCAATTTTATATTCATTGAAAAGTAAATCTTATTACGTCTCGATAAATCCCGTAATTTAAATTCTAAACTAGTATCGCTGGACAATAAATTGCTAAATTAATTCAAGGTGATTTCATCTTTACCACATTACGTTTTTGCTTTTGTATTGACATTAAAATAATTAATTGTAATAATTGAAGGATTTATGTTGTAAGCCAAGGGAAAAATCGAAGAGCAATTTCTGAAGAACTATTTTTGTTCCTAAATAGATTTTGATTAAAATGCCTACATGGATACTGTATTTTCCCTTGGGTGTCGTTAAATTAGATTGATGATATTAAAGCAACAGCCATACCAAGGGAGCGTCCATTAATTACGTGAGGAGATTTTGGCAACTTTTGGACTGTTTATCGTGAGATTTGGTTCGACCCCCTCCTCCCTACTCTAATCACACGTGAGATTGCTAAAAATGCGTATTTTCAGTGTAAATACGTTAATCTGTGCTTCATTGCGTTGGATTTATTAAATAAAAACTATTAGTTCAATTATTTTTATTTAAGACTAGTTAAGACTAGTATTTAAGATTACTAAAACCATAGTCTAGAATCATAGTGAAAAAATTGAACATACTTCAATTAGAACTACTGAAATTGGTAAAAGAATATTCATTCTATTTCAGTCCACGGAGACTCGTGTACGGTCTCAATAGTGACTACGAGTACCAACATGTCATTGTGATTTTCAATAAAATCTCTGCTCCTTCAACCTAGCTCTGATTTAGCCACTCTAATCCGTTGTCGTTTGCACACAGAAGTCCAGTTTAGCCCGACGTGTGACAATCCGTTAGGTGTGAACTGTGATAGTACGTTCTGATAAATTTATGAATTGCAAGTATGTGCGCGACTTTGTATCTATTGCTTTTACTGAACTACGCGACTGTGACATCGGGTTCTGACACATTTTCAACTACCGGTCATATCTCCTTCTTTCATAAATCTATGACCGCGATAAATATTATTGTGTAGAATTTAGTCAAATTTTAATAGAGAAATACATTTTACTCAATTCAGCCCAGTTTTCTCGCAATTTTACACTGTATCTTGCGTAAAAAAATTACGTGATACTTGACAGGACCCCCCTCTTCCCCACGTGAGATCGGGTGAGAATCAGCTTGACCCCCTCCCCGCCTAAACGCCTCACATAATTAATGGACGCCCCCTAACTTGACTACTTTTAATATTAATCGTTATTAGAAAAAATACCTATATATTTAGATTTATTTTGTATACCCACGATAATGGTTGTATTTGGGTCAAAAATTTTCATAAACTTTCTTTTCTAAAGCCTTCTTTTTTATTCACTTCAAGGAATATTGTTCCCCAATTGGAGAATTCTATTGAATGAAAGTGGCGAAAGAGCTGTTCAATTCGTTCCTAGTTCAGTGGAATTCATACTAACGACCTGTCAGTAGTGTCAGTTCACGTGTAGGTAGTCCTGTTATCTCAAATCCTTTACTCTATTACTATTGGCAGTTTTCCAATTTCAGTATGTTTGACAACTGCATGTATGGTTTCATATTTTTGGGATTTCGATTAAGGATATCGTATTCATCGCGGGGAAATGGCAGACTGATTATATTCGTGTATTTTGTATAGGTTTATCTTTATCGCATGTTCATGTTTCCCTTTGAAATAGATTGAGAATTTGATATATTAAACCAATATCTCTGTGAAATCTGTCAAAACCAGATAAAGTCAGAGTTCAAAATAATTGTATTACTATATTTGAATTAAGAATTTGAGATAATTTTCAAGTTATGGAACAACACACTGATTGCCATACTAAGTAAGTTCAAATTCCATTGCAAACAAAAACTTATTTGGAAAGGTCCAAATAAGTTTTTGTGTTGTTGTTTAGGACAAATGGTCACTCAAAAATCAACTTAAAATACATTTTACTAAAGTAGATTACTGATTAATTGGCGACGAGAAGTAAATTATCTGAGATTATGAACACTGCTATACATACCGTCGCCGTGCAGTGATAACCTCTTAATTGCAATAAACGTTATTTTACAGGTGAAGAAAAAAACTATCTGTCGAAAAATGGCCGTCATTGGCGTTCTCCGAGGTTCTCATCACATCAATAGAAAGCATTAGAAGCATTTGCTGTGCACGTTTCGTCGTCGTCGTTAACGCGATTCAGCTGTTTTACATAACGGAGCTGTTTTGTAAAATAGCTAGCAGTTATGTAAAACAGCGGATTCGACAATCCATCTGCGAAATATGCATTATGAAGGTTTCTATACTACAAATAAATAAAAAGAAAAACATTAAATTTTTCTTTTCGAGGTTTTCAATGCACGGCGACGATACGTGTTTATAAGTTTAGTAAAATGCTATTTTTCTTTACGCAGACCGACTAACTGAGAGCAGTGGTAACTCGATGGATAATGGCCCCGACTTACGAGTTGTAGGTCGTAGCTTCGAACCCAGTCAGGTGCTTTACTATGTGTACATTATTTCATCACCACTGCTATCAAAACCGACATGTCCTAGAACCAAAAATTCGAAGACATGTGACATCTACCAACCCGCACTGGATCCGTGTGGTGGATTTCGGTCCACTCCCTCTTATAGAGAGGAGGCTTGTGTCCCAGCAGTGGGAATGTTATAGACAGATTAAGTGTGTTCTCTTTCCCTTAGAGCGGTGCTATTCTGTAAAAATCTCACCGTGAAAACTTAGGAGAAGTGAGCGTAGAGTGAGCTGTCAATAGTGTCAATTCCTAGCAAAAACAAACTCACTTCACCTAAGTTTTCACGGTGAGATTTTTACAGAATCGACCGGGAGGAGAGAATTTTCCTTTAGTCTTTCCTTTACTTGTAACTCTAACAAATCCAATTAAAATATAAAGGCGTACTAAAGAAATCTTTCTGTTTCAGGTGAAACGGGCCGCCTACGCCCAAAGGGTAAGCTTTGTTTAAGTTTTTAAAAGAACAATAGTTATCTAATATTTTAAATAAATTGTTAAACTGTTAATATTTTTTAATTAATTATCGCGTGTTGAATCAAAATACTAACCTCAATAGAATAGAATAGAATAGAATACTCTTTATTAAATACACCATATAAATTACAGCCATAAATATAGAAACTGTACAAAGGGTGACACAATGGGCGGTTTTATCGCTAAGAGCGATCTTTTAAAGACAACCTTAGGATGGATTTAAAAAGGGTAAGGACAGACAAATACTGTAGGTATTCCGTGATGTATCATTTACATAATACAATAAATACATACATAAAGTATATTATACTAATCTAATAATAGACAAAATATGTCGGTTACCATAGTTCTCCTGCGAATTTCTTCATTTCTGATTCGATCGCATAGGGAAACTCCAAGAATAGCCCTCTCCATTATAAAATATTATCTTCAACATCTTCTTCGCGTATTTGTATAAGCATAAGATTCATTCATTCAACTAATTGGTTGCTGCATGCTACATTCAATACGCAAATACCTAAATATAGGGATTTTCAATTCAGCAACACCAGATAAATTCATTAAGAAATCCAATTGAGCCACAAAAAGAAAATTTTGTTTAATTACAATTGACAACGTCCCTAACATTGACCTCTGAATCCAATTTATTCATGACCTATCAGCGGTGACCTTTAGATACAAAAACACGAGAAAACCCGAAGCGAGGCCGAAAGACACCGAAGCACTGCCTTTTAAATTTTAATCCCAACGTTGCAATTTTAACCACGAACGAAGGTGAATCTCGAAAAAGAGTTGAAAAAAAAGCCACACCGTTTTCAAAGAAATAGGTACTTCCTTTGCCGTGCGTATTTTTTTTTTTACTTTCAAGCACTTTTTCCTCTCATTTTCAGAATCTAATTAAAGGCAAAAATATTTTGCGACTATGTCAGGTTTTTAGTTAATGTTTAAAAGGTCAATTATTTTAGGCTTGAAATCTGTGTAATGGGTTTAAGTAGGTGAAGCATCGCGGCGTTTTACGTAAAAATGAAGTAGTTTTTAAATTAAAATCAAATTCCTCATTTATTTGGATTTATTACGTTTTTTTTGTGATTTATTAGGCGGGGTGTTTTTCATTGAGGTTGAGTAGTAACAAATGGGGTAAAAGAGTCGAGTTGATATGAAAGAAAGTGAGACAAATCGAAAATCACTAGTGATATATGGTTTTATTGCATAAAAAATTGCAGATAGTATGACAACT
This sequence comes from Luperina nickerlii, assembly GCA_963855955.1. Lineage (NCBI taxonomy): Eukaryota > Metazoa > Arthropoda > Insecta > Lepidoptera > Noctuidae > Luperina > Luperina nickerlii. Next base: position 18,359,152 of record OY979667.1, read on the forward strand.
ATGACAATAAGTACGTATCTACTTTCTTTTAATTTATTAAATAGTAAACATATTATATTCAATAGCAAATAATATTACACCACAACTGCTAATATGTTTCTATCAGGATTTTCCCGCCGTACTGATTTTATATTTTAGTTTAGTCAACTTATTATTATAGCTTTATTTATCCATACATTTAAAAAATTACATTATAAAGATTTGTAGTAGTAAATATACATATGTTTTATTAAATGGTACTTATTTAGTAAACTACTTACCTAAAAATGTGACCAATATTTATTTAACTAAAACATTCGAGGCATATTTTCTTTCATTTGTTGTGTCATTATAAAATAGATTGTGCTTTTAGGCAGTGTCATGCCTCGTTGCAGGTTACCATATTTTGTGCCTCACATACTCGCAACTTCTGCTTGCAGTTGATATAAATCCAAATTTTCAATCTACATATTTATTTATTTTCTATTGCCATCATGGACAAGGTTTTATGAGAAATAAATTCAACCTAAACGTTATGTTCATAATTGAGAGTGGTACCTACACCTGGGTATTGCATTTCAAATTAGATAAAGCATAGGTTCTCAACGTGGGCGATAACGCCAGAGGGGCAGTAGAAGACTAAGAGAAAATTATATATGCTAGTAACAAAAATTGGGGTCTCTAGCAAAAAAATATTCTCAAAGTAGGCGGTGGGCAAAAAGGTTTAGAACCTATGAGATAAAGCAATCAAATGATAATGAAAGGAAAGCAGCAAGTTTAATAAAAATACCTTCTTATCAATACATAAATGATAATTATAATGATTATGTATGTCCTACACCAACCAGGGGTTATCTTTGGGTGCACTTGCTTAGTGCGAACAGGGATATCTAATCGTCGGTTGGTGCCTCATTTAATTCAAAATGTCTATCGGAGCTCCAAATCCGCCAAAGCCTGCCGGGCCAGCGGGATTGTCCGAAAGGGTTACCGCTGGCCCGGAACATAAAGGGCTAAGGAAGGAACACGGGTGGGTTTTAGTCAGTAAGAGTCTGACACTCCCTTCCGCTCCACCCAGAGCGGGAGGAGTCATTTGATGATTTCCCATCCTCAAAAAAAAAAGCCTTCCAAGGGTCTGGAACCGTAAGGTTCCAAGATACGTCAAAGACATGATTATGTATTATGTTTTTTATAAAAATATTTATAGAAGGTAAGTAAACCATGTGTATGTAAATCGATAATAAAATGATTATGTATCATAATTTACCAAATTGTAGCAACAGTCTTGAGGGCTACACATAATTATCCCTTTAACATGACGAACCTCCGGGTAATATGTTAAGTAAGACCTCATAATTATATCCCTGTTCTGGTCATTGTGAAATTACTTAATTGCATTTGGTAACCGACAGGTTACTCGGATAATTTATTAATGTACTAGCTTTTGCCAGCGGATTCACCCGCGTGGGAGTCAGAAATTATCCCACGGGAACGTACTACCGGGATAAGAAGTAATAATAGTGTTAATACAGGTTTTAAACTATCTTCATTCTAATCCGTTCAGTAGTTTTTGCGTTAAAGAGTAACAAACATCCATCATCCATCCATTCATGTTCACAAACTGTCGCGTTTATAATATTAGTAAGAAGTAGGATGGATAACCATTTTTCACTGTTATTGAATTCGACACTCGGGAGAGAGCAATTGTAACCAAAAAGATATTTGTTGGTTGGTTGGTTATGGATACAACCCCGCGTCCTAACCAAAAGCGACCGTCGCACGAGTACGCGATCGTTTATAAGAAGAACGCGACCATGTCATCTACATAAATATAAATAAAACAAAGTCGGGTTAGTTACACCATTTATAATTCAAGAACTGTTGGACAGTTTTTTATGATCTTTGATTTGTATCCGCCCGACTACCAGAATGCCTAACTGTTAAAACAGGAAAATTAATGAAAAAAATAACTGAGGCGGTACGAAGCTCGCTGGGTTAGCTAGTATTCATCTATAAAAGGGCGACGATCGATTTCAATTAGGACGCGGCCTAAATACAACTTCTGTCGTGTTTAATTTCGTCCTAAGGCCCACCTTCACACAGTCGTAAAAATATCGCGACGGGATTTCATCGCGCAGTAGATTTTCCACTCTCGGTGTTAAGCCGATCATTGAGAATACAACAAAGCCCATCACAACGCGTGAAAAAAACACACTGTTGAATTTTCTACTCTCGGCGTTAAGGGGCTTACAGGACCTAAACACAAAAAACGCAAGTTTTAGAAACAATAAAAGTACGTAGGTATATGATCGACTACAGTAAACAAAATCAGAAAATATATGATATTCTTCAGGATATATGCTAGGTAAATAGTGTGTTGAAAACATAATACAACAATTTGACACGATAGAAAAAATCATGAAGATACCTCTAAAAACTTTCTTTTTACAATAAAAACCATACTAATATACAATTATACATACAATCAATTACAATTTTTTGTCAGATTATTCTACAAGCAACATACTAAAACACTTGTGTGTTAATGTTTTACTCCAAACAATAGATTTTTTGTAATTTAATAATTGCTTCATATTTTGCAATAAATTGCCAGCGTTGTGTCATCGCGCTTCTTTTTCTTTTCTATGCAGTCCGACAGTGACCGCGCTTTAGGTCATGTAAGCCCCTTAAGGAGTGCGATGAAAATGTCGTGCGTAAAAAAAATCGGTTCGGGACAAAATGCGCCTGTGCGAACTTGGGCTACAGTTCTGATCAAACTAAGGTAGAACATTCACGATCGACGTAAGACCATTAAGAAGTCATTGCAATCTACCTCGTATCTCATTAAGGTAAGGTATAAAATTAGAATGATTGCCGATAGTTTTATCAAACTCGCGGAAATCATTCAAATTTATACTTTATAACAAGGAGATAAGAGTTACATTGCAGTGGCTTACTAATGGTTTTACGTAATTGGAATTTGATCGTGAATGTGCGGCATTAGACGAATCCCGGGATGCGAGACAAAATTAGCTAGCGCCGATTGTGTCAACTAATAACTTATATAGAGATGCTCAAACTGGCGCGAATAGTCGGAAGAATTCCTAATTAAAAAAAAACGAAGCGCGCAATCGCGTCTCGCGTCCCACATCCCGCGCGGAATTCGCCTCAGTTTGAACAGCCCTTATATCAACGAAACGAATTATAACCATCTATTACACCCTGACCTCTTAAGAATTTGAAAATAGCGGGCAATCTTCTCGTAGAAATTTTCCGATTAATTTTTAGGACTTGAGGCCTTTGGAGGCACCAAGTATTCTTTATTAACGGCCTTCTGTACCTAAACTATAATAACGTTATTTTAAAATACTGTAAAGTTTCACAGACAGAGGTATTATATCAATGTCTCAAACACTTCATTTACTTTGCCTGTTGCTGAAGCGAGCTTGAAGTAAGATAAGATAAGATAAGATAATCATTTATTCACAAGAAATGTGGTTACATAATGGTGGTAAGGTAATTCTAATCCCGTCACATTCTACCATAACAATGGTGCGTAAATATGTCAAAGTTGTACGAAATCTCTTGATTTTAAAAATAATATAAATTGATTAGTTAATTAATGTCAAAATGGATGTCATGAATAATTAATTATTGTATTAATTTAAATAATTGTACGAAGAAGCAAAGAACCAAATTTAAAAGTCAAGTGTTGTGTTGCCATGTCAGTGAGATTAAGAAATTTCAACATTAATTAGTTAAGTACATCATTTTCTTTATATGTCATAAAATCCTTCAAAGTATAAAAACATTTATCTGCAAGCCACGCTGTAAGTTGTTTCCTAAACAGAGTAAGTCTTAATTCTTTGAAATTATCTGGCAACTTATTGTATATATCTATCGCCTGCACATAGACATTCTTCTCATAAATATCCAACCGACACCTAGGTCGGAGAAGTTCAAATTTATATCTATTATGTCTACCCACTTTTTCAGAATATTTACTAAAATATTGTGGATGCAGTTTGACAAAGACACATAGTTCTCTAATGTACATGCAAACCAGTGGTAAAATATGGAACTTTGTAAATAGTGGCCTACAACTGTCTGTAGACCAGGCTCCACATATTGCTCTCACGCATTTCTTTTGTACCCGAAATACTTAAGTTGTCATTTTACCTGCAGATGCTAGGAATTAACACTATTGACAATTCAATTTATTCAGTAACAATTCAATTACTTTCGAATATAAGACAGGTCACTTCAAAGTCACTTTACCAAAGTTTTCACGCTGAGATTTTTACCGAAAAGATTGCCTGTATTATCTGCTAGGGTGCTTACTCTTCAATTTAATTCCGATAGATCGACATTGGAATTGTGACGTTTCGTACTCTTAAGTTAGATGCTAGCGCCAAATGATTTTTAGATTGGGTGTCCATTTTGGAGAACTAAGTGGAATTGGGTTCGGGCTTGGCGTGGGGTAATTGTTGACAATATTGTTTTCAAGAGTACCAAATCACGTGACTGTAAAATTAACATTGGAATCATATTGGCATTTCATTGGAATTAAAATTAGTTTGGAGAGTAAGCCAATTTGCCAAAGCCAAAGTTCAGTAACCAATGCTCACGATGTTTTTCTTCACCGTTTTGAGAGCAGTGGTGATGAAATAATTTACACAAACATGTCCTAGAACCAAAAATTCGAAGACATGCGCCATGCGGCATCTTCCTACCCGCGCTGGGCCCGCGTGGTCGATTGCGGCCCACTCCCTCTCACTGAAAGGAGGCCTGTGTCCCAACAGTGGGAACATTATAGGTTGATTATGATGAACCAATGCTAGTAACCAGCAGTGCGATTCTGTAACCATCTCACCGTGAAAACTTGGGTGAAGTGAGCGTGGAGTGAGCTGTCAATAGTGTCAATTCCTAGCAAAAACAAACTCACATCACCTTTTTTTTTTTTGCTGTGCACTACGTAGGTATAATCAAAGAGATTGGATTTGGATTAGATTGATTGGTATTTTAGCACAGCCAAAAAAAAAATAACTGGAAAATCCTTCACCAATGGGATTATATACGATTAACTTGACAGTTAACTATCTATTATGATTCATAATGTTATCCTTTTATGATTCTGCCAAAGTGGCCTTTTTAGGCCCCCTGACTGTGAACGTTCTTAAAATTACGAGAATGCCCCCCCCCCCCCCCCTCTGATCCCTATTACAAATCCAATTACTAATAACCCGTAATAAATTTATTAAACTCCTTAGCAACAGTGCCTACAGGTTACTCATTAATTTGTAATCCATCTCTCTTCGTAACCGCTTTAGTCGAGAATATCACAAAACCGGTAATTTACGATTTAATTAATCTGGAGAGTGTAATTTTATCTTGGGAGAATTTATAAAGGTAACAGGATTATCCTGAAAATGGTCGTGAGAGTCCTTCAGGAATAGTTTTGTTTTTTACTGTATGGAACGCATGTTTAGACTTGATAACCGAAACTATTCGCAAAATGGTAAAATCTTTTTGTTTTTTAATTTACCAAAAGGTTTCTAAATTAAAAGAAACAGAAGGTGACAAAATGGATTCAATATAAATCGTGTAGATGGCCTTAGCGCTCACTTATCCTGTAACTTCAAAATGTTCTTAAAATATGTGGTGCGGTCATGCGGTGTATCGCGAGCAGGCTTGTGTAAACCGCTGCTGCAGCAGATTCTGCAAGCTTTTTTCCTTGCCTGAGTTTGTAGCATGGTTTATAATAATATTGCAGTGCTAGCTTAAGTGTGTTAAATAATGTGTATAACATAGTTATTGAGAATCACGTCCCGTGCCCGCTGGGATTTTCCATCGGCAAAATTGACGAACTTCCATTTAAACTTTCATCTCCTCCTTCCCCTTATGGCGGTGAATTTGAAAAAAATCTTTTATCATCTTTAGATGACGACACGGTTGGCGCAGTGGCTGAGCGATCGACTGCTGCGCTGCGTGTCGCGGGTTCGATTCCCGCACGGAACAAATATTTGCATTGCCTACAGGTAGTTGTTCCGGGTCTGGCTGTTTGTGTATGTGAATTTAAATGTTTGTAAACGCACCCACGATACAGGAGTAATTCCTAGTGAGGGGCAACGTTTAAAAAAAAAAAAAAAAAAAAAAAGATACCAATACCCAACACATCTGCGGAGTTTCGCTAGCTAATTTAATTTAACCCTGTATGTGAAACTCTTGCTAAAAATTTCATGCTCCTAGATCCAGCGGTTTAGGCTGTGCGGTGTCGGTCAGTGAATGAAGGAATGAATTTATAGATATTGTTACAGTCTCTGTTACTTGTACAGACGCCAGCACATCAACCTACCCGAAACTGTCAAATTTTCGCAATCAACTTTGAACCTTATGCTTTAGCAATAAAGTTGAAAATCTATCAAAGAAATTTGACAGATTGTAGTAGCTTGTTGTGCTGGCGTCTGTACCTTAATTAAATACAAAATATAAATCGCACGACGTTCGACGTTTCGTTCGTTCACGTTCGTTCGTTTTTGAATACAATAAACTCATTTGGATAAACCTAAAAGCACAGTAGGTACGCGGCCATCAATTTTGAGTTAGGTATTAGAAAAAGTTCGCCTTGAGCGTCAGGCTCGGTCATTCTTGCCTTTATTACAATTTCTTTCCATAGCTCAATGTACGATATTACCGCCAGAATACTACATCTAAATATATATGTCGCAGCCAACTGGTTAAATTAGCCGTTTAGTTAACCGCCTGGCTTTTGGAAGCAGTGCTCGCCTCGCTTCGCTCTCTTTGCTCGCACGCGGCTGATCACAGTTCTATGGTCGGGGTAATCTGGCTTAGTTACTGGGACCAATTCGGCTCTCGCGTGATTGGTTACAGTTCCAACCTTAACTAGAATATTGAATATCATTCAGGGGGCCTAAAAAGGCCACTTTGGCAGAATCATAAAGGATAACATTATGAATCATAATGAACAGTTAAATGTTAAGTTAATCGTATCAAATCCCATTGGTGAAGGATTTTTCAGTTATAATTTTTTGTCTGTGCTAAAATACCAATCAATACAATCAAAATTCAGTCCCAATATCTTTGATTAAGTATACCTACGTAGTGCAGCGAAAAAAGAAAAACACGGACTGACTAATAGATAAGTATGGAAGTTGGGATAAGTACAGACGTCAGCACATCAAGCTACCCGAAACTGTCAAATTTTCCCAATCAACCTTGAACCTTATGCTTTAGCGATAAAGTAGAAAATCTATTAAAGAAATTTAACAGATTGTAGTAGCTTGATGTGCTGGCATCTGTACAAGAGAATGATGATGATCTGTACATAATTATTATAAATTAAAATCGCTGTTCGTGTCTGCCTGTGTGACCGCGTTGTTCGTCTAAACTACTCAACGGATTTGGACGTGGTTGACTCCACCATTTAGTTAGAGGAGTTATTCCGGCCCTAAATCTCCCCTCCCCCCCTCCTCGATCTCCTGAATTTATTCAGGAAGGTTTTATTAAAATTACATATATATAATAAGGAAATTTCGATGTTTTATCAAGTCATAAAAACCGTACGAAGCAAGGTCGGATGGCTAGTCAATGAATGTATTAAAATTCAACAAGGTTCATATATTAGGCCTCACTAAGTCAAGAGACGCCGCACCGATTTATTTTAGTCTACTGCATTATTGATCGTTAGAAGGTCAGACCTCTGATCGCTCACATTGAGTAGCGGTAAATATACCTCCCATTTGTTGAAAGGTTGAATTATACTTCACTAACGGCCAGTCCCAGCTTCGCACGGCTGCAATTTTACAACAACAAAAAAGTATTATCAATTCGGTGAAGTCATTCAAAAGTTATGCGCGTACAGACATTTTGACGACTCTGTTTTATACTATTCAAAAAAGAAGAAGAATAGTAGATTGTTTGCCAAGGGAGCAAACAACTATTTTGAAGGCGAGAGCGTTTATTTGAATCCTTCGCTCCGCTCTGGACTCTAAAGTAGAATCCCGAGCACGGTAAGGGTTTCTAAAGTGGAATCCTGAGCGCAGCAAGGGATTCAAAGTACGTCGCTCGAGCTTAAAATAGTGTGCTCCCGAGGTGGACCCTCTACTTTTTATCACCCTCTATGATAATTTGAGTAAACAATTACAAACGAAGGCAGAATGCTCATCGCGTGTTTTAAACTTTTTCACAAACTTTTTTTTTTAATTTGGCTCGCGCCTTTTTTTTATCATACAGCCTGTTACTTGTACATACTGAGGTTCATACAATGTTCGTGATTGATCTCTTTGGTGATTGTAACTTTTACTAACAATATCCACATTCCAAATTCAAATCACTTTAAGTCCCGAGGGATTGAAGAGCTATTTTAGTCCCTGTTTACGAAGAATACACTAGCTGTTTTTGAATAAATGTGATGAAATTTATTTATTTTATTAAAACATCAACATTTTCATAATATTTTTTTTTCCTTTTATAAGTATCAAAATGTAAAATAGGCTATGGTTTAGAAAAAAATAAACAGGTTTTTAGTTAAAATATATGAAGGCATCAGCAGTTTTCAACAAAAGATAGATTGGACTGAGATTGAGATTGGTGTTTACGCTGAACGTAATTTATACGAAAGTCCGACAAGGATTCTTAACTTTTCTGATAAAATCAAAATCAATAGTCCTTTACTCAACAAACTCCCCAGCAGCACAGCTGTCTGTTCACTTAGAAAAACTTGATTCTATAGATCAGTATGTATGCGAAGTAATTAAACATTACGAGAAACAGAACATCATCATCTGCCTAGCCTTTTCCCAACTAAGTTGGGGTCGGCTTCCAGTCTAACCGGATGCATGTCTAACTGAATACCAGTATTTTACTTTGAGAGATTGCCTATATCACCTCTACAACCTAGTCACTGGGTAATACGATACCCCTTGGTAAGACTGGGTTGTCAGATTTTCGGGCTTCTGACGACCCGTAATCCACGAATGACAGCCGGGACCAACGGCTTAACGTGCTTTCCGAAGCACGGAGGAGGTATGTAAAAATGGTCACCCGTCCACGAACCAACCGCGGCATGCGCAGCTTAACCTTATCGATCGACCCATACGGTTGTTATTACATAGCCACAAAGAACATTAAATTAAATGATTTGCCATATGTCAGCTAGCTACATAACTATTATCCACTTCCCTGGTCGATGTAAATATTAACGACACCCCGAGCGTATTACCGGTAGCGGGAACGAACGAGCTGTCTCGATGATAAACACGCTCCCTCGTGAACTAGCTCAGATATACTCATAGATTTATCGTGTCTCACTTCACTGATTTACAGTGGGTAATCTGTGTTTCTTTTTTTTTTCTGTAAATACGTACTAAATTTATTCCAAATGCTGCATTACTGTCTTTTAAGTAACGAATTTCGGCCTACATTCTGATATAGTAGAACCACATAACAGTTTACACGTAGCAGTCGTTATGAGATAGAAATCGTCTTAGTAAGAATTCGATGGGGAAACCTTATGTGCAGTCCATGAATTTTCGCGCAAAAGGGACTGGTAATGCCTGACCAAATGTTCCTTTATTAAAACTGAGTTACCATAGAAAAGTTTTGGCTCCCCATCTTTTGTATGCAGGATGTCGTATTAACAGGAACGAACGAACTGTAACTAAATATACAAGTATGTAGCTGTGTACCAGCTCAGATATACTCATGTTTCATGGAGTAAATCTTTGTTTATGTATCAGAAACTGTACTAAGCTAATTTTTTAATTGCGTTTTATCAATTTCATTTTATGTTTAGAAAAAGATTAGTTTCATCGTCACCATTAGCGAAATATTTTCACATCACAAGACGTAACTTTGATTCAAATTACTAAATAAATTTTCAAAAATTCTGAAAAAATTATCTGATTCAATTAGACTTTTTTATCATAATGTATTTATGTACTAGTTTCAGGTAAGTACCTAATGCAGAATGCTGTGTTCATATTAAAGAATGAACGAGCTGTCTTAATGATTTAAACACGCTACCTCGTGAACTAGCAAAGATATACTGGTAAATGAAATAAAAATAAAAGTGCTTAAAAATTATGGCGGTACAAACTGGCGGCGCATCAAGTTACTACAATCTGTCAAATTTCTTTAATAGATTTTTAACTTTAACGCTGAAGCATAAGGTCCAAAGGTTGTTGGGAAATTTTAACAGTTTCGGGTAGCTTGATGTGCTGGCGTCTGTACGTAGTCATCAACATCGATTTCATCAATCGCTTTTGACAAAACAAAACTATTTTCTTTAAAACAAAATCTCATACAAGAAGACGTGTCGTAACAACAAGAAGTACACTCACGTTTAGTGGAATCATTCCATTCCATTCCACTAGGAGGTGGAAATGAGCGACCGTTTTTGAGGACTCTCTTATGTAATTTTGACGTTCAAGAAGTTCTGAAGGTCAATTCTCGTAATTTAAAATGATCATAATCTAGTCGCAGTCTTATCTCGGCGACAAACAAATTTTAACTTGTCAAAATGTTAAAAAGACTTGTCAAAATGTAGGGAAATTAGGGGCATTTTTGACAGATTGAGACAGAGATCAGACTGTGAACGTTCTTAAAATTACGAGAATTGCCCCTCTGATTTTCAACCTAATTAAAAAAACTGGCCAAGTGCGAGTCGGACTCGCACACGAAGGGTTCCGTACCACAAGGCAGAAACGCCGAAAAAAACCTCGTTTGTTGTATGGGAGCCCGCCTTAAATATTTATTTTATTCTGTTTTTAGTATTTGTTGTTATAGCGGCAACAGAAATACATCATGTGTGAAAATTTAAACTGTCTAGCTGTCACGGTTCATGAGATACAGCCTGGTGACAGACAGACAGACGGACAGTAGAGTCTTAGTAATAGGGTCCCGTTTTTACCCTTTGGGTACGGAGCCTAAAAGTTACATTTGTTTTAATGCATTTAGTGATTTGTGGACGTGGTGCAAGTAGGCCTTAGTCTTAGTAAGCCGGATCACACACAACAACGCGCCTAGTGACGGGGTGCGGGAAATAGAGCCAAAATCCGTAATTTGTTTATAGAATTTGAATGTAAAAAATCACGCGCGGCGATGCGTTATCTGCGCCCCGTCGCGTGGCGCGTTGTAGTGTGTGATTAGGTTTGTCCGCTCTTCGCCCTGATCACGCATCAAGGCGAAACCCAAAAGAACCTCGTAAAGGCTCCTACAAACATGCGCGGCGCGCGACGCGAATCGCGCGCGACACAAAGGCACCGCTCGTTGCGCGACTTGCGACTTGCGATGCTTTGTGTCGCACGCGATTTTATCGCGTATCGCGCCTGTTTAAAGTAGCCTTAACGCTGTTATGAACGCCACTCTAAAATACAAATCATGTTATACCAAGTTCGCCCAATCTTGTGCCGGCCAACTTTCCCATCAAATCAGAACGTACCTACCCCATCGCTGACCTTTCTTGGCAATCAAAAAATATCTGAGAATAAAATTGTAAATTAACTTTATAAAATAATCTTGTTAACTTTATCGTTTGAAGTTGAAAGTACCGCCTGATGTCGTTTCATAGTCTGAACATTTTTATTCGAGAGAGCATATAAAACAATTTATAATTGAAAGCTAGAAGAATTTGTTTCTTGAGTTGACATTTTTTTGAGATTTTTGCCTTGATTGACTGTGGGACGCTGGCGATTGATAGTCAACTTTTTTTCTCTATTTATTAGTTGTTAATATCAATTCTATTGACGTATATTAAAAAATATGCAATAGATGCAACAAGGGAAGAATTTCTGTACTATCAATCATCATTAAAGCGACTGGTTCACAACAAGCTCGTGTAATTACCGCTATGCAATCAACGCTACAAAATTGCATATTGTTTTCGAAGAATAGAGTTTACATTTCTTTTAAGATATTTAATTAATAATTTCCCCACTTTCAAATACAGTAACAAATGCTAAAGTGAATAAAAAACAACAGAAAACTAGTTTATATATATTTTTTTATAAATTCCAACTTAGAACGGTGGAGTTTCTTGCCCATTCTTCTCCATACGAACACTACCTTTTGGAAGGGGCGACTAAAATCAATTCAATTTTACTGTAAGTTTTGACGTTCAAAAGTGCCTTTAATGTGCCTATTTGAAATAAATGATTTGACTTTGACTTTAGAACTGAAGCTAGACCGATGCTCATTTGTTTTACACTAAGCTCAATACGCTTCAATAGTGAGTTTGAACAACAAAGCAGCTTACGGGACGCTGCACCGCTTTGCATATGGCTTTTATTAAAATAGCAACATTGTTGCTTTTAGCTTTTATTAAAATAGCAACACTATTGCTATACGTTTGGTGATGACTGCAAATGAAAATACAAGAGAGAGTTGGGGTGGAGATTTAAATAGTTTACCAATACGGAGTCAAAGGTAAGTAGAATCTGCGGTTCTGGCAGTAAAGTTATCTTAGGTACTCTAATTTTTAATCCGTTATGATAAGCTAACAAAAATCTAGACTTATAGGTGATACCTACTTATTTATTCAGTGCAGAAAAGGATAAAATTATAATGACAGTGCATTAACGAAGTCCGGAAGAATGATCGATCTCACTATCATCTGCAGTTCCAAAATCGCAATTTAGACTGAACGTACTAGCGTTCTAATATCATACCTTTCCATATCAAGAGTACATAAAGGTTTGATGGATATGGGTGTACTATACGAGGTACAGTGGTGCTATTCTGTAAAATTCTCACCGTTAAAACTTAGGTGAAGTGAGCGTGGAGTGAGCTGTCAATAGTGTCAATTCTTAGCAGAAACAAACTCACTTCACCTACGTTTTCACGGTAAGATTTTCATAGAATCGACCGGCTGCTCTGCTTTACCTTTCGGTGAAAACCAGCGCGATGTTATGTTGCAGCGAATCGTAAATGGTAAACGAGATTTGATATTGTGTGAAAATGTTTTCGTGAAAATCACACAATCAATTTAATTTACTGGAAATTCTTCCACTCAATGAGTCCGTATCGCAATTAAAGTAAATTGAAGCGCAAACAATGAATAAAATTATTACTCTGGAACAGTTTAATTTTTCGCGAAAATATCATACAAACAATAAGTTTAATTACTGAAAATATCGAAGCTCAAACAGTCTCTTTTACATTTTCTCATTTGAAAATTATACAAGTGATTAAATTTTCCGTAAATATAAACTGCATTTCTGTCAACTCCTATTATATCCAAAACATATTGGAATCTAATTAAATCCATCACAAAGGCAATTTCGGAATAATGACTATATTTCTGCGTTCGCAACAGTGTTTCCAATTATGTAAGCAAGTATTTGGGAAAATTACTTTAAAATCTACATATAAGATTCAGTTAGCGGTACAAATTAAAGAAACATAACTTTTCAATGGTACTATTACTACATTTATAAAAAAATAACGGCCAAAAAAAACAACAGTTATTGTGTAGTATTGTTGAAATTACTGCATTTAAGAGTTATATTTTGTATGTAAATAGTGAATAGATTACATTGCTTTTTATTTAAATAACGGAACTTCCTAAACGTTAATTATATCGAAACAACGAAAGGATTATAACCGTTATTTGTCATTAGACAAATAACGATTGATTTTTACATTAGTAAAAATCAACCTATTTTTATTAACCTATTGATTATATTTGTTTATGTGAAAATAACATCAATCGCAAGGATTTGAATAGAATCTACACAATGCTGTTTGCGATGTCAATGTGTTCTACAATGAGCTCTCGTTAAGATAATGTAGAAGGTATAGAGGTACTCTACTAGTAGAATGAAACTCAATATAACACACACGTGTAAGCGACGCAGACATAATGGAAACTCGCTCGCTCCATACAATCTATTCCCAGTCGTACACCTGTGATGCTACAATTGCCTTATTAAGGGAAACAAAGACAAAATGTTACATTTTTATCCATTCGCTTTTGTGTTTTAGGCACCTCTGAACAAAGGGTTCATTTGAAATGTGGATAGTTGATTTTAGTATCTATCTTATAGATACTCAATACACAATTAAATTAAATTCTCAAAAAATAAATAAACTTTGATATTTTACAGTGAAAACAATTTACTTTTCATATCAAAAAAATACCTACAGAAAAACAAAAATCTTAAAAATGTCAAAAGAAATTCTGCGTCTGAAATGGATCTGCTTTTGTCACATTATTATAAACGTGAAATTTTGTGAGAATGGATGGATAAATGTTTGTTACTCTTTCACGCAAAAACTACCGAAAGAATTTGAATTCAATTTGGCACACGGATAGTTTATAACCAGGATTACACATTGCGCATGCTTAATGAAACATTGACCCATTAGTAGATAGGTCAGAATTTTAATTTTTTTATTAAGATCTCATCAATAGATAATCATACGTTCAAAATACAAGCATCATGATTAATTAATAATCAAATTAAAGCAGTTTTAATTTTATGCGTCAACAAGTAGGATAAGTCCTCATAGCAAGATCTTCTTTCGCGATTTCCCAAAAATCGTCTTTTTGAGTTAAGTCAGTATTCCATTAAGCGTGCGATTGGATACTTTTATCCCGACGAATCCCACGGATCGAAACTTATGCGCGTGAAACCGCGGAGCGCTGCTAGTTATATGTTTAGGTTTAATTCATTTAATTTTGATTGGATCATGCTGAAATAATTTTAATTGTGAAACAGCAATGCTAGATTAGTTATATTCTAGACCTTATATATTCTGTGTTAATACTGGTTATGCGTCATGTTCGTGAACGGGCGCCGTCAGTTGGGGCTGGTCATCACTTAGCTGCCTCGGCTTATTTTTAATTATTTTAATTTTGGATTGTTGTTTGTTAAGTACTATTTGTTGTACTCTGGACGCTTTTAACACTTACGTTTTTCTTAATTTTTTTACATCGTTCTCACATTATATAATTTTAAAATCAAAAGTAATGATGTAACTAATATTTTTGTAAGATATCATTTAAAAAGTGTCCATGGAGTTTCTTGCCCGTTCTTCTCCATAGGTACCTACGCTTTGGAATGGGCAACTAGCTTCATATTTTCTGACTGACCGACTTCTTGACAATTCAAAAGTGCCTGTAAATGGTTTAATTGAAATAAATGCTTTGAGTTTGAGTTTGAGTCTGGTTATAAACTACCTGTGTGCCAAAAATCATACAAATCCGTTCAATTGTTTTTGTGTGATTCAGTAACAAACATACAAACCTTCACATTCATCCATACTAGTCCATACTAATATTATAGTAACACTGTCTATCTGTCTGTATGTTACCTTTTCACGCCTAAACCACTGAACGGATTTCGATAAAATTTGGCAAAGAGATAGATTGCATCCCGGGGAAGGACATAGGATAGTTTTTATCCCGATATTCGCACAGGATCGAAAGTTATGCGGGTGAAACCGTGGAGCGCTGCTATTAATATTATAATCAATCCTTGGCTGGCCGTTTATTGGTTTGGTTTGATATTGGTTTCTCCAAGAACGTTTAAAGGCCCCTTCAAACAGGCGCGACACGAAACGCGACACAAAGGCACCGCAAGTCGCGCAACGAGCGGTGCCTTTGTGTCGCGCGCGATTCTGTCGGGTGTCGCGTCGCGCCTGTTTGTAGGAGCCTTAAGGCTCGTACACACAAGCGCGACGCGACACGCGACACAAAGGCACCGCCCGTTGCGCGACTTGCGGTGCCTTTGTGTCGCGTGTCGCGTCGCGCCTGTGTGTACGAGCCTTTAAACATCTATCATGATCAGATATTTTTTTATTTCCATTGGATGTTTCACTTTTGTCAACATTTTGGGGCAAGGGCAACACGGTAAGTACAAAAGAGATAATTAGATACCTACATTACATACCAGGGTTATTGGATATCGTTGAAGCTTTGTAAGAAACCGATGGATGTTTCCGAATGAAATTTTATTTGACAAATAAACAGTTTGTTTTCTATTAATTAAATTATATTTTATTCGTAAATATACGTCGGTTTCTTACTAACCTTCAACTATATCTGACAACACTGGTTACAAGTCACTTAAGAACATTTTCGAAAAATAATATTACAGGCAAATTAAGCCGATTTTTTATTTAATAGAAACAGAGATTTCCAGTTATCTTTTTTTAGATAGGACATTTCGAATATATTCTTTACTAACCTTTTAGAACTTTGTATCCTGCTTAAGCGTGTTAACTTTCATTAAAATCGGTTTATTCATTTCGAAAAACAAGGGCTTGAAAGTTTGTATGAAATGCCGTATATCGTAATAGTACATTATGATATAAGTGCGGTAAGTTATAAAACGTCGTATGACATACGTGCGCTTTGAAAATTACAGCCTCTGCTTTCTTTTAGCCCTCGCCTACGGCTCGGGCAAGCAATATCGCCTCGGCTGTAATTTTCAAAGCGCACGTATGTCATACGACGTTTTATAACATATTTGCGAGGAAATAAATAAAACTCTGACTGAACTTGCATATTTGCTTGTTTTCCATATGATGAAATTTTGATACGCTTGTAAGCATCTATCGGTCGATTTTTCGGGCGAGGCTTAGAAGTAGCCTTTTTCGCTGCCTCTGAGACTTCTGACGGTGTGGAATTAATAAATTCATCATTACTTGACGACATTTTCAAATAAAAAAAAGTACAGCGAAAAGAAAAAGCGCGCGGAATAATTTTTACTTCTTAACAGATAAGCGATGCGCGCGCGTTCGCGCTTTTTTTTTTCAGGCATAGGCACAAAACAGCCAGTATTATTAATAAAGTAAATTAATATTTTTTTTTGTTACAGATATTAATGGTTGTAATTTATTGTCAAAATTAATTAAATTAAAGAATTAAATGTTTATTTATTATATTTTATCTCCCAAAGTTAATTTTATTCATAAAATGTTGACATCTTTTCTGAAATAAAAACTCTTTGCTAAGATTTAAAAAAGTACCGTTCGTTTTGACGGAGCATCTTGATAAACCGTGCGATTTACTTTACATTACCGCACAAGTGCGTAATGAGGTACATTACGATATTGAAATTGGTGAAATAATAGACCCTTTACGAGCAAATATGTTATAAATGCTCTTATGCATAAATGACAACACATTATATACACTTAGAGAAACGGAATCTACTCCAAGATTCAACTATTCTTAAACGGCTGCCCCATTTCAAAACCTAGTAAGGACTTAAAATGAAATTTTACAGGAGAGCGCATAAACGTAATATTGGTCAGCCTATGGAATGTATTTTTTGAATTAGTTAAAGTGACTTACTAGGTTTTAAATGGTCACTAGGTAGTGAAAGGTGCACTTACTATGTATCGATGCTTAAATATATCTCCATTTATGTAAGTTTAAAACGCTGGTGTTTTTGTATTTGGTAGTAGGTAGTAAACGATTTTTGTAAAAAGTGTCCCTTACTAGGTTTTGAAATAGGACAGCCGTAAATCTTTGTAAAGTAGGTATCCTTAATTAATACGCAAACCACTGACCAGCGATCGCAAATCGAGTCAAGTGCAGATATTTTGCATAGACGTTTGCCTAGTCGTATCCATAAAAGGTAATTGGAATAAAATTATCGCTTTTTGTATCACATGACTGAACCGTAGAGTTGAAATTGCAGTTTCGCCATTTTAATTTGCATAGATTTGCAATCTGTTTTTCTTAGAACGACTTTTATCGTTGTTCAATGTATCTGTCTGGTTACTGGTTATTATAGATTTTTCCCCTTACTTAGCCTTGCTAGAAGTAAGGATTCATCATCTGCCTTTTCCCAACAATGTTGGGATCGACCATGGGGGTCGGCTTCTAGTCTAACCGGAGCTGAACACCAATATGAATACGCAACGCAACGTATTTTCTTTCTTTCTTTTCTTTTCTTTTCTTTTCTTTTCTTTTCTTTTCTTTTCTTTTCTTTTCTTTTCTTTTCTTTTCTTTTCTTTTCTTTTCTTTATTTCTTTCTTTTCTTTCTTTCAAATGATAAATAATTAAAGAAATAAACAGAATCTCTGTCTTTAGTAGATTCTTCTTTTTTGGAAGACATATAGCTACCTACCTACTCAAAATAATACTGCCGAAATCTATATATAAGAATAATAAAACTGAATAGTTTGTTTGTTTTAACGCGCTAATCTGGAACTACCAGTCGGATTTAAAAAATCAAATTACATTTGCTAGCCTGATTCCTGAGGAAGCCTATAAGGTTATTTGACATTACGCTAGGAACCGGGCAAGAAGAAATAAAGTCAGAAAGAACGCTAAGTGAAAACGAAGTAAGCGATGCGATGCGACGGGGTAGGTCAGGGGAGCGAGATATTTCACGAGGACCAAGTCGCGGGCAGAAGCTAGTAAAATAACAAGAATAAACTGCAAAATCGCACTGAAGAAACTAAATTCTGTAACTATCTCACCGTGAAAACTTAGGTGAAGTGAGCGTGGAGCGATCTGTCAATAGTGTCAATTCCTAGCAAAAACAAACTCACTTCGCCTAAGTTTTCACGGTGAGATTTTTACAGAATCGACCGGCTGGCTTATTTAGATAAGATCTAGGAAGACGACCCCAACATATTTAGGAAAAGGCTAGGCAGATGATGATGGTAATGATGTAGATAAGATCTCTAGGTACCTTTAAAACAAAACACTATGTAGAGACACCAGCACATCAAGCTACCCGAAACTGTAAAATTTTCTCAATCAACTTTGAACCTTATATTTATGAGCAATAAAGTTGAAAATCTATTAAAGAAATTTGACAGATTGTAGTAGCTTGATGTGCTGGCGTCGGTACCTACCTACAAGTGTAATCTTAGTTGACAAGGGGGCGCAAAAAAACTAGAAAAAAATCAAGTTTCACTTGCGCCTCTTTGCCTACCCCTCTCATCAAACACGACGAAAACAAAACAGAATCCCTTCCCGCCTGCAGAAACTTTTCGCCCGGCATAATTATATCTAGATATTTGAATTTGATTATTCTTTAGTTAGTATATGCAAAATAATCAAATGAAAGGGCTCTATACAATGTACCTAAGTATGATCGCTGTGTGTTACTGTGTATGCCAGCACATCAAGCTACCTGAAACTGTAAAATTTATTATCGACCTACCCATACAACATGTAATTTGATGCTTACATTGCAAACATTATTATGCTATTAACTCACTAAAAGCCACTCTAACAGCCTATTAGGGTAATTGACCCGTGGAAATTGTGATTAGGTAGTGGGGCTCGATTAATTTTTCAACATTCTAATAATTAGCTATCTACGATTAATTTTATTATGAAATCTGAAAATTATGATGTCTTTTTATTCATTGGTAAAAAATATTGTTTTAGGTAAATATAAGTCTACCTGATTAACGTCTCATGACTTCGAATTTCGAATTGTTTGTTCTAGAGCATGCCGGTTTCCTCACGATAGTTTTCTCACCCGCACAGGCCCGCGTGGTGGATTATGGCCCGCTCCCTCTCACAGAGAGGAGGCCTGTGTCCCAGCAGTGGGATTTAGCTCATGGACAAGTATAATTGCAACACACATACATACATATATACATATTATAAGCTAGCTGACCCGACAGACGTTGTCCAGTTTTTGATTCGAAAGACACGTGGCGCCATCTATTATCATAGTAAGGTTATTATTGATTTCCTCGGGAACAGCTCTTTTTTCGGGATGAAAGGTACCCTATGTCCGTTTCTGTACACCTGACAACGTATATGCAAAATTTCAGGATGATCGGTTCCCACTGAACCGATCATCCTGAAATAGGCGTGAAAAAGGTAACAAACAAACTTACATTCACATTTATAACATTAGATTAATGTCACTTTTTGTATCAATCTGAGTGACCGCGTTGTTTTTCTAAACTACACAACGGATTTTGACGTGGTTTTCACAAACATATAGAGAACTGATTCCGGAAGGTTTATGTGTGTATTTAATACATTGATATTAAACTTACATAATTATGATAAAGTAATTTCGTGTTTTATCAAGTCGTAAAAACCGTTCAAAGCAGGGGTTGGTAGTCTTCCACAGTTTCAAATCAGTAAAAATACATACCTACTTTTCATTTTGGTTGATTAAAAAACTTAGCCAGCAAGAGAACCGCACCAGCTTTTCAATAATTCCTGCGCTCAATATCCGACCAAATCCGATTCAGGAAAACTGCGATTGACCGTAAACGAATAAATCAATTAATATCAACAACGTCGACACAAATGGCTGCCACATATGCACGGAAACAAATAGACCAATTCAAAAGGCTGGTGCAATTTGGTTGACAGAATTCTAGTCGCGGTATTTTATACCGAGTATCGTTATACCTAGTATTCCAATGTTGAAAAATGCCCTGTAAAATATGGCCTGTGAGATAATTGCGTAACACACCAAGGCCCGATTTCACCAACATTCAAACCACCGGTTAGGTATTTAAACAGTTGGTTTATGTCAAATTTCCTAAGGAAATTTTAAATAAAGAACTAATTAAATATTTAATCAGTTGATTTAAATGTTGGTGAACACAAGGCTAACAGAAGCAATGGCTTTCATTATGACAATTCAACAACATTCATTGCGTTATTTACGTTGAGAAGACAATTTTTTCGAACATAATTATGAAGCAATGGTTTAGTAATATCCTTCAAAATGGTTGATAGTGTATTACGCAATTGGGAACCTGACTTTCAAAACCGGTCCTATGCTTCTCGCGTCCAGCGTATTCTTGCGACTTTCACTAAATCGTCGGTCCACTTCATGGGACG
Organism: Luperina nickerlii; assembly: GCA_963855955.1. Lineage (NCBI taxonomy): Eukaryota > Metazoa > Arthropoda > Insecta > Lepidoptera > Noctuidae > Luperina > Luperina nickerlii. Next base: position 18,379,934 of record OY979667.1, read on the forward strand.
CCTTTCGGTGCCTCCAACAAATTAAGCTTCTCAAAACTATGTTGGAGTCAAACCGGATGAAACGGAGTAGCAGCATTTTACATGGAGCGACTGCTTATCTGTCCTCCACAACCCTGTTACACGGCACCCCTTGGTAAACAGGTTGTCAGCCTTTTTGGGTTTCTGACTACCTGTAATGACCATCAAAGATCTTCGTATGACAGCCGGTACCAACGGCTTAAGGCTCCGACAAACAGGCGCGACACGCGTTATAATCGCGCGCGACACAAAGGCACCGCTCGTTCCGCGACTTGCGGTGCCTTTGTGTCGCGTGTCGTGTCGCGCCTCTTTCCTTTTATCGTGCTTTCGGTGCCGCCGACAAGTATACAGCAGTATTAATGGCATTTACATTCCAAAGTATCGAACGAAGAACCTGCTTCCCTTGGGTCAGTTTAAAACTCCTTAGAATTAATATTCAACTTGTAAACACGTTAAAGAAAAACTAGTAATTGGCAGGCGGTATGTTTTTTTGCCAACTGCGTCTTTATTGCGAAATCGAAATCTTTATACGCACTGCGGGTATTAAACTTTCATCCTTATTTTATTTAGCAAATGGTAATATAACTATCTTTTTAACCGACTTCAAAAAAGGAGGAGGTTCTCAATTCGGATGTTTATTTTTATATTTTTTTTCAATATCACTTGACGTCGCCTCATTGGCCTAGTGGTCGTAAACGCTACTACTGAGCAATGAGGTCTTGAGTTCTATTCAAAGGATGGGCGAAGTGTTATTGGGTTTTTCCGCTGGAATTTCTCAGTAGCAGCTCGAAGTACGGATTTGCGCCCGGTTGATTGCAATAGGCTCGCCCCCTATTACAGTGCGTGCCACGTAAGAAGAGACTTGACCCCGCCTCCCCCGCTCTTTCCGCCGCCCCTATGACGTCCGGTCCCGTCCCGCATTCAGACCTCATACCGCTAAAGATACCTAAAATCGTGCTCTGCGTATGTCAGACCACGTGTTGTGTCAAGTCTCTTCTTACGTGGCACGCACTGTACATGGGACTTAAACATAACTGGCGAGACTTCGGTGTATTATAATAGGAACACTTCTGAACTCTTTGGAAAACAGGCATGATGGTGACTATTATGTTACCACTAGCTGCGCCTCGCGGTTTTACCCGCATAAGTTTCGATTCCGTGGGAATATCGGGATAAAAAGTAGTTGTGACGTCATAGTAGGTAGTCAAAAAATGGCACGCTTGGTTTTCATACAGATCGTGATACTTGTGTTATCTGGCAGAATCATAAAAGGATGACATTATGAATCATAATGGACAGTTAACTGTTAAGCTAATCGTTTCAAATCCCATTGGTGAAGGATTTTTCAGTTATTTTTTTTTTATCTGTGCTAAAATACAATATATATACAATCCAAATTCAATCCCAATCTCTTTGATTATACCTATGTAGTACAGCGAAAAAAAGAAAAGCACAGTATGTGTTTTTCTTTTTTCGTTCGCCATATTACGATTCATAGTGTTATCCATTTATGATTCTGCCAAAATGACCTTTTTAGGCCCCTAGGTCTATCTACATCTGTGGTACCAACCCTGGACATTAATGATGCAATTCTGCTTCTGTGAATGGCATTGACGCTAACGCGTTCAGCCTCGCCTCCACGAATATTCCAGAGGCACATATGTATTCAACCCTATATATGTCTGTTATAGATGTTATTGTACTGAACACGTGTGCCATCCGAAGACTTATTTGTATACTCAGTCCAGAGCTGGCATCTATAGAAACACGGCAGATTGACTTAGGTACTTCTTTATCCGTGTGATGATAGTCTGTTTCAGTCTACCACTTATCCTTTTTTTCTTTACTAGCTACTGCTACTACTGCGAAACTCCGCAGACGTGGTGGTTTTCGATATAATACACACAACAACAAAATAAAAAGATTTGATGATTTTTTTTTTGGGGTCAATGCACGCTGGTAGTGTTCTTACTTGAAGTGTGAGTTGACGTACGTGTCTCAATACGTCACGACATTCCAAACTTTTTGTTTTTATTTATTATTATATAAATATTCATTTAGATTACCTAGTGTAATATACTTTATGTATGTATTTATTGTATTATGTAAATGGTACACCACAAATTACCTACAGTATATGTCTCTCCTTCCCCTTTTTAATCCATCCAAACTTCTAAAGGTTATCTCGCTCTTAGCGATAAGACCGCCCATTGTGTCAGCCTTTGTAAAATTTATATATTTATGTCTGTAATTTATATTGTGTACATAATAAATAGTAAGTGTTCTATTCTATTTAGAAGACCCGGCCTTCGTCTTTCACCTAATCACTAACCAATTAACCTATCATCTAACAGCACAAGATAAAACAGGGTTTTCTCGTTAATTGAATAAGTCACGCGGTGCAGTCATAGTAAGCAGTTGGCACATTACCTAGTTGGTATACGGTAGCTAGTTAGTAACTATCAGGCAGGTTTTATACTCCAGTAATCTGCCGACGGTAGCGAGTTTCTGACGCGCCCTTCGTGAGGGTTGTGTGATTTAAATATTGTGTGACGTTTAATTACAAAGTTTGGACGCCAAAATGAAATCGAGTCTTAAGAAAATTCGGTTCGATATCGGTTTTCGGTAAGTTTTTTTTGTGTGACCTGTTTATAAAATACTTATCTCGCTGAAATTAATTCTAAATATTTATAACAAAAAAAAGTGTCATTGAATTGATTAAAAATCAATTTCAAACGTAACGAAAGGATCTTTAAAAATAAAAATCATACTACTGGAAAATTACAAATTATATGTCATTAAAAACGTAACCTAAAGCAAGTCATTAAAGCCCTAGGCTCTCGCCGGGCAAAGATCAGCGTAGGTTGTCAATAACATCTCGGAAACTCGAGGAAACGACTCCTAACGTTTTACGAACCTCTTGAGGCGTAGATTAAGTGTGGTCATGAACTTTTCTTGTAAAGGATGTAACTATAAACGAAAAACAAAACTACCAAGCCTCATATTTTGACTAAGATGTACAGTTTGTGAAGTTAGGACTTATAGAGTTAGGGCGTGTAGAGTTAGGAGCTTGGTTCTACATGAGATCTGATAACTTTTTGACGGTGCCATATGGTCTCGTCTTGGCAACATTTCACATGAAAATGTTTTTGGTGGGATTAGTTTATTAGATAGAAGATAAAGTAATCTCGATGATTTGTCAAGTCGTGAAATCCGTGCGGCTCGGCCAGCCCTAATCTGCGTTAGCCTCATCTTCTTTGTTGTAGAAATACCGAACAGCTGTATGCGTTTACATAGTATAGAGGTATCAGGAACAGTTCACTCATATTCTATAGAAAAGGGAGGGTCCTCCGACCAGACGGGTGTTGTGTCTGGCGGGCAACTGCCCAATGATTCATGTCGGGCCGTTGTATCTATGCTAGTTGCGCGGTAAACTCTGCTTGCGCGATGCAGGATTTTGCGTGACGTCAGTATGACGCGTTGTTTGCTTGTGGCGTTGTAGATACCGCTACAATAGTTACTCATGCAGCTACTACATGTACTAGATCAGCGGGTTGATTGCCTAACACACTATCAGTAACAATAACTTTAATTTTGACAATTCAAGAACATTCATTGCGTTATTCACGTTGTTGAGCGTATAAATTTTTCGAACATATGAAGCAATATCATTCAAAATGATTCAGATTGAGTTTGATAGTGTGTTACTAATGTAATTAGGATGCTGTACTTCAAAGTTAGAATTATCCACTTACGCGTACTCACGGAGTTTATTTAGTAAATGAGTCGCAATTAAGGTAAATTGGATAAGGACCAATTGAAAAAAAATTATCACAATGTACTGCATTTTACGCTCTGGGTCTTGACTTCGAACTTCGTGAGGTTTCCGAAACACACTTATTTTGATTGCCTATAAATGTGTTAATAATTTATTAAATTCATATACTTTGTCAGTAAACGATTAAATAAAATGGATAGCATAATCAACTTATTATGCTCCCACTGCCGGGACACAGGCCTCCTCTCTGTGAGAGGGAATGGGCCATAATCCACCACACGGGCCCAGTTGCCGGATGTCACATGTCTTTGAATTTTTGGTTCTAAAACATGCCGGTTTTTTCCCGATGTTTTCCTTCGCCGTTTTGAGTAAATTTTTTCACCACCACTGCTATCAAAACGGTGAAAATATTTTTTTACCATTGCCACTCGAAAAAGGGCATTTTATTCATCGATAACAGTGAATAAAACTCTCTTTTACTCACTGAGTGAATAAAGACATTTTGAATTTGGAACAAACACGAATTACGTACAAAAAAAAAACGCTGCTGCTGAAAGTACGTACTGGGAGGCTGAATGAAGCTATTCTTTTATTTTCTCACAGTCAATGGTAAAAAGTAGAGTACACAACACGTGAATAAAAAATTTATCTCGGTACTTATATCCCTCGCTCCGCTCAGGATTCTAATCTAGAATCCCTCGCTACGCTCGTGATTCTACTCTAGAATCCTTCGCTGCTCTCGGGACCCAACTTCGTACCTCGAACTAAATTCCCTTTTTATTCACTTGTTGTATAATCTACTATTTTTTATCACATAGCTTGATGTGCTGGCGTCTGTACTTAACATTAATCCTCAACTTTACCATATATTTATTTCTAAATTAATGCTGAGGTATTTTCGACATAACTGAGGATCATGCTAAGTCATTTGAGGTAGTATATGCTCTTAACGATTACGTTAATATTTTCTAGGAGTTAAGATGAGTGATGTACCTACTTACTAATGGATTTCTAACAAAAACAATCAATCAGTCTCACAGACTGTTTAGGAGTGAACTATTCTAACTATCTATGAATTATTAGAGCCGGTTGTTTTAAACGGTTGGTTAACGTAACATACTTTTGTAAGCAAGGCCATAATTTTTCATAGTCAGCGGGATTGTCCGAAACGGTTACCACTGGGCCGGCACATAAAGAGCTAAGGAAGGAACACGGGAGGTTTTAGTTAGTAAGAGTCTGACACTCCCTTCCGCTCCTCTCAGAGCGGGAGGGGTCATTTGACGGTATCTCATCCTGAAAAAAAAAGCCATAATTTTGTAATTGTAATTTGAAACAACGCTTTTTTTGGTTAGACGATACTTAGCGCCATTTTTGACGTATACGCGTGGGTCAAGTGTAAGCATTTATTTCAAATAAACCATTAACAGGCACTTTTGAATTGTCAAGAAGTCGGTCAGTCAGAAAATATGAAGCTAGTTGCCCATTCCAAAGCGTAGGTACCTATGGAAAAGAACGGGCAACAAACTCCATGGACACTCTTTTTAAATTATATTTCACAAAAATATTAGTTTTCATCATTATAAATGATTTTATTTTTGTAAGTAGGTTTGCACAACACTTATATAATCATATATTTTTTAAACTAGATAAGGTCGGCGTTTCGCAATAGAATACCGTATGACATTACACTATGAAAATAACTAAAGTACACTAAACGGGCAGTCTCTATATCAGTTAAATTACGATTTTTTCTAACAGCATATGCTGCGGAACTTAGCTTTTTTGACAATTTATCTATATGTGGACCCCACTGAAGCTTAGCATCCAAAGTTATGCCCAAGATTACTGTGCTGTCTTCAGGATTCAATTCCTCGCCCTTTATCAACACATTAGTTTTCACCTGCCTAACTTGGGGTAGCATAAATTTAATGCATTTGGTTTTTTTCTCGTTTAGAAGCAAATTATTAACATTGAACCAGTGGAATACTTTCGAGATCGCGCTATTTACATCGTCAGTAACCAACTGCTAACGTTTAAGTTAAACAAAAGTGAAGTGTCCTGCAAACAACACTATATCATGATTATTCTTTGAGTTACGGCAAGTCATTAATATAAATAAGAAACAAGAAAGGACCAAGAATTGAGCCCTGTGGGACTCCCATTGTTACTATAACAATAGTTACAATAGATCCAGGTGATCTTTCTCCATTAACGTCAACGCTCTGAATCCTTTTACTCAAGTATGAAGTACTCGTAAGAAGATCCAGAGCAGTATTTCGGATCCCGTAGTGGCGGAGTTTCCTGATGAACGTTTCGTGAAAAACGCAATCGAATGCCTTGGACAAATCACAAAAGATGCCCAAGGCATCGGATTTATCTTTCCATGCATTATAAATACATATGTCCTAAAAGTGCAACAGTTCAGTAGTTGAACGGCCCCTTGTAAAACCGAACTGTTTGCTATGTAATAATTTATGTTTATTAAAAAATATTTGCATTTGGTCTAAAATTAATTTCTCAAAAATTTTACTAAATTAATTACATTACTTTTGAATTCAAAATTATATAATGTGAGAACGATATAAAAAATAAAAAAGTCGTTCGCGTTAAAAGCGTCCAGAGTACAACAAATAGTACTTAACAAAACAACAATCCAAGTGGACGTGATACAACCCGCCCTAAGTGAACCTTCTCAACCTACCCGTTTAGTTTCACCAAGAGCAATTTGTAGTACAATTAATCTCCCTTTATTGCCCATGTCGGGCATCTCACTTAATATTCCCCTATATTAACTCATGCGCAGATAACGTAAAGGAAACGTTCAAGTTAACGTTACCCTTGAGATGGTTCGTCTTTCACTAGTAAATGGTGAGATAATTTGTAGTAAGGAAGTTTAGGGATCAACTTGTTGAATCATCCCCAGTTGGGCAGTACAAAGGCTGACCAATTCGCCGATCAGAAGGCCAATTCTCGTAATTTAAAACATTCAAAATTTAATCGCAGTCTTATCTCAGCGACAATGAATGTCAAAAACTTGTCAAAAATGTAGGGAAATCAGAGGTCAGACTGTGAACGGCTAAGATCAGACTGAACGTTCTCAAATTTACGAGAATTGACTCTGTGATCGATAAGCGAAGGCCGGGTTTAAAAAGTATTTTCTTTGTGAACCTTCGTTCTACACTCCCTATAAAGGAACATAAATATCTTAATCGCTTAGGCTGTGCTATGTAAAGTAAAAGAAATTAATGAAGCAAAACTATGTACCAACTTTATCCATATATTTAAATTACATCTAGAATTCTTTGACAGTTATATGAAAGTGCTACAATACTGCAATTTGACGTAGGGTGTCAATTTGCTTAACAATTATTTTCTCTGATTGTACTTCAGTCAGTTAGTCATGGAACTGTTGCGCACCAAGAACAAAGCTGCTTTGTTTTTCATTGTCAACTTTGACAACGAGACTGTTTCGTTACCATTGTGTGCGCCAACATTGATGGCGGCAGTCTCTCTATTAGGCGGGTATCAGATCTCCGCCGCGAAACCGCAGTAGTTTCGCCATGACTAGTGCATTTTACGACAAGCGAAACTGCCTGCTAAAGCACAGATTTGGTTATGATTCTACCTCTTTCCCGCGTGATTTCACCGATCTGCTCGGAAGTAGGTTACACAGCGCTCAGCTCGATATTCAGTTGCGGTGCCGCGTTTGTTTCGTACGAATCTGTGGTAATCGACAAGTATATAAAGCGATTTTTTTTCGTGGTAGTTGAGTTTACGAAAAAGATAATCTAAGAGGTCTGAAGTAGACCTATACTATATTTAGTAACTCATAATGCTCCGCTACTCGAAGCGCGATATAATGTAGTAACGTTTCTTAGCGGAATTTAAGCAGTTTCCCATCATTATTTTCACGGCGGAGGTGTGCTAAAGCACATACAGTGTTGAATTTTAACTCAATCTGAGCACAGCCAAAGAAGTATAGAAGGAAATGATGACATTTTAGGTAAACATTTACCCTGCAACACTGACCCGTATTATACAAGCGTACTTGGATGATAGAGGTCAGTGCCCTGCAAGCCTAACATAACCTTCCCGAATGTCCAATCATTTGCGGCCCTCTCAATTCCCATTCAATTAATTCCACGCCTTGTTAATCTATGAAAATCCTAACTGACCTCGCATGACCCTCTTGTAATATATTCATTACAAAGCAACGCGGTTTGACCTCTTAATTATTATGTATATTAGTAACTTTGTACTGAAGCCCTGCAATGTTAGGAGTATATTGGCTACATGCCAGGTTGGGTTATATTAAGTCATGTACTGTTGCTTAACTTGTTGAATTCTTATGAGAACTTGTCTTCGTTTTCTACATGAAAGAGTTTAGTATTTCTATACAGCGTGTATCAAAAATGTGTGGTCGTATTTGAGGGTTTACAGCTGATATTTTTTTCGCGGTCAAGATCTTGGTCCCATGGAGAAAGTTGTAAGTTTGATGGTCTGTACCACATTCTAAAATATGACCACACATTAGTGATACACGCTCCATAAGTGTTACAGAGAGTCTTGGGTTTTTGACATCCCTTTGAAGCAGAATATCAAAGAAGGAATGTGTACCTTTTCGAGGAAGATTGATTGTGATCCCTTCAAAGGTGAGAACCTTAAGTGTCGTAATAGATGAGCATCTAAATTGGCACAAGCATATTACATCACTTACATCTAGAGTTATATCTGTAAGCTACTTAGAAACTCAGCGGACATCGACATACTCAAAACTGTCTACTACTCCATGTGCCAGTCACTACTAACATACTGTGTGATAGCCGGGGGGGGAGCTACAAAAACAGCCCTTCTACCGCTGGAGAGGGCTCAAAGAGCTGTTCTGAAGGTGATGCTACGCAAACCGTTTAGATACCCGACTGAACAGGACTCCAAATTGCTCACTTTCGGACAACTCTTTGTTTTCCGATCCACTCTACGCAAACACGCCTCCGTCCCATCAAGACAAATACTCCATACTCGATGTAGGTCTGCTTGAGTATGTCAGGTCGAGCGTTACAGGACCACATTTGCTGCCCACCAATATTTCATCCTAAGTTCTAGATTATACAACAAGCTTCAAAACAAATTAACAATAAATATTTTAAACCCTTTCGAATTAAAAAGGTAACTGTTAAATTTTTCTCCTAAATTTAAATTATTGCGATACAGATGAACTTATTTATTCTACAAATTATAACTAAACTACCTAACTTTTCATTTCCTTGACACATATTTACTATATGTATTTTTTTTTTGTTATTAATTGGATCGAATTCAATGTTGTGTTATGTAATGTGACTGTGTGAATGTATTATGTATTTATATTATGAGTCTGTGATACTTGAATTAAATTGAATTTTTTTTTAATATTCATCACACCTGCACACACCCCAACGGACAGTCTAACTCAACAACAACGCACACAAACACTCCTCACAATTAGCTTTTAAGCCCGTTTAATAAATATGTATGTCAATCCTTTAAAAGTACAGAAAATTCTGTCCTTCAAGATACAGGATTTTCCTAGTTTGAAGGGCAGGGGTCTTCTCAAATGTAATAGCCAAACCCATCCGCTATTGAATTAACACTGATGATACCTAGACTAAGCGCCTTTTAGTAAAATAAATAATTACTTACTTACTTAGATTCTCAGAGCAATAAGTCAGCACATTGTCTACTACTTAAAATTCCTGAAAACCGCGTTTTTTCAAAGTATTATATTACGAGACCGCATAATCTCTCGATGAATATTTAACTTGAGCTACCTACATCGCTCTGTCCTGGAAAATAACTGTAGCATTTAGTCAGCTCTTGCTACATTTTTAATCGAATTCAAACCAGGAGGTTCTCAATTCGGATGTTTATATTTTTTTATGTATGTTCGGGCATAACTCCCTTATATATAGACAGATTTGCAAATTTTTTTTTTGTTCGATATACTTTTATTCCGAAATGCTCCCATTTAAATTTTGTAAAGATCTGATGATGAGTTTCGGAGACAGACAACGGAACTCTTCAATAAATGCCAGTAAATCAACCGCGATTGCTGTTATAGCATATGTATACATTGTTTAAGCGATCACACAACATAACATCACGCCTTTTCCCCGATAAAGGGGTAGGCAGATGTGTTCAATAGCTTCCTGTCACTGATATTCACATAGCAAGTAGTGTTATATGAATTTGTTTGGGGTAGGTAGGTACAGACGCCAGCACGTCAGCCTACCACAATCTGTCAGATTTTCCCAATCAACTTTGAACCTTATGCTTTAGCGATAAAGTTGAAAATCTATTAAAGTAATCTGACAGATTGTGGTAGGTTGATGTGCTGGCGTTCGTACAACTAAAAAGTGAAGAATAAAAACTTTCTTTTACGTACCTATTTAATTCTAATATTTCAATTCATTCATCATCTGCCTAGCCTTTTCCCAACTATGTTGGGGTCGGCTTCCAGTCTAATCGGATGCAGCTGAATACCAGTATTTTACATGGAGCGACTGCCTATCTGACCTCTACAACCCAGTTACTGGGCAATACGATACCCCTTGGTATGACTGGTTTTCAGAATTTCGGGCTTCTGACTACCCGTAACGACTGTCAAAGATCCACGAATGACAGCCGCAACCAACGGCTTAACGTGCTTTACGAAGCGCGGAGGGGTCACGGTATGTAAAGATGGTGACCCATCCGCAGACCAACCACGGCAAGCGTAGCTTAACCTGATCGATCGACCTGTGCGGCTGTTATTAATTAGCCACGGGCCCCCCAACAAAAAACCACACAACATGATATATCACCACGCCTTATCCCCAGAGTTAGGTAGATGGTGTACTATGGTACACATTTGAATTACACAGAGGATCCTCTGTGTACTTTAAATGTGAGTGTACCCACATTTTGCCAGTTATTTTTAAGTCCCATGTCATAGGAGGCGAGTCTTGAGTAAGGTTCTGTTACAGGTGTTGTTAATTACAGAACCTTACTCAAGACTCTAGCATTACTTAAAACTAGTTTCAACCAACCAAAATGCTTTAAACTAGTTTTAAGTACTGTTTGGGTTTTAGGTGAGGTTCTGTAATATAGGCCTAAGGGTAAGTATAGACTAGAGCATTGACTTCTAACAGAACATAGAGCATTCGCCGTTTTTAAATTTTATTGAACCGATCTTCCAACACGACACTCGATTTTTTGCTACAAACTGATTTTAAAAACCAACGAGCGTATTTGTGTAATATTTTATCAAGCAAAGGCACGAGCAGCACCTGTAGGTCCGACATTTCAACAATTAACGCTAGGTACAAAGAAATATTACAGGTAAATGCTCACTCGCCGTGAGCATTAAGTCGAATGCAGCGTCGAGCATTCGCAGAAACGTTACATTATATGGAAATGCTTCTGGAAACTGAACTGTTGCCTTTATTATACCATTCGCAAGAACGTTAAGGTGCTCCCTCACCTGAAACATTCGACTTTAATGTAACATTTCACATTCGATTTTGAGCATTACTTTACAATACCTAACTGACGAGCATTCGCCTGTAGTGTAATATTAGATTCGATTTTGAGCATTTAGTTGATTAAACAATGTCCGACAAAGCGCTCGTTGTGCTGAGCGCGACATTTTTATTTACGAAAAAAAAAACAGAAGAAACGACATTGGTGCCATGAATTATTTCAAAACCGACGAAATACAGGCGGTTTGGATATTTTACAAAGAATCAACCATTGTATCATCAAGTTGCCCACTGTAATGCTCGGTTCTCCTCCCTCCTGATGTAATGCTCGACTCTGTAACGTTACATTACAGGACCTTTTACATTACATGGAAATGATCGTGAAAATGCTTTAGTGTAGGTTAGTTACCTTAATATTACTAAAGTTATTTTATTAACTCTGAGATCACCAAAACACATTCACTTCGTTGGCATTTATATGATTATCTAACAAAGCCTATTATGAGGTCCAGTTCACATTACAGATCCTAGCTCCGTCATCGCAAGTGAGCCTGTCGTCTCATTTATTTGTAGGCTTGTAACCCTTCTGCTTGGCCGAGCGACTTCAATGTAGACCTGTTCATGCCAAGTAACGACATTGAGCTGTAGGTAGCTAAGCTCCGCGAAGGTTGTATTGAATCGAGTAATTTGTGTATTTACTTAGTGGTCATCGAGGCGCAACGCAACCTGTTACCATGGATTCAATATCAATGGATATTTGATTTTTTTGGATATTTAATATCAATTCAATTCTGAACACCCTGCGTTTAAAAATCTTATTCGAGCGAAGACTCATATAAGGTTAGTAACATTTTTCCTATAACATGTGACATCGTATCATGTTGTTAATTAAACAACACGATACGATGGCACATGTAACTGACATCAGTGAATCAAATACGGACAGTCCACTCTGTCAGCAATCATTTTCAGAACCCTGTTAGGGCTGGCCACCATTGATGCTGCGCGTTTGCGCATTATTGAGTAAAAACAGTCTACATGCGCCGCCGTAAGCATCCCTGACGCACTGCAACACCATGGCAACCTCATCAGTTTTCTCAATGCATTATTAAATTGAACACGAAGGGCTCCATACGACGCCCGCGAAAATCTCTCCCACAAGACGCACGACCGACAAAAAATTTCTACACTAGGGATTCTAGAATCATGTGCTGAATTCATGATTGCAGTTCGCGCGTCGATGTCCCTAGGCCCCCTGAAGGTGACGTTTGCTAATTCATTTGTAGGTCTAATTAACTAGTAATATTTTTATCAGCGTTATTAAAATCAATGCCGACCCCATCATAGTTGGGAAAAGGCTGGGCAAATGAGATTTCAGATTATGATGATGTTATTAAAATCAAACGGTAGCCAGAGGATTGTAACATCACAAACTTGCTAGTTTTTGACATTTAGCGTTCTTCCTTATATATAAATACAAGCCTGGTGTCGTATTATGACGGCTTAATGCCATCATAATTCCAGTGTAAGAGAGATCCCTTTTTCGCACTGGAATCGTGATGGCATAACTAAATCGTGATACAGCCCCCAGCTAGCTAAGTTAAGCATAGTTGTATTTAATCGAGCAGACCAACTATATTTAGTTACTAAACATGTAGCATTTGCTAATTAACTCATCTATACATCTATATCTATACATATTATAAATTAAAGTAGTTTTTAGTGTCTGGCTGAGTAACCGCGTTGTTCTTCTAAACTCCACGAAGGATTTTAATGTGGTTTTCATTTTCAGCATCATTTAAAATATTTTATTCCGGAAGGTTTAGTATGTATAATAAATTTAATATTAAACTAACGCATAATAAAGAAATCTCAATGTTTTGTCAGATCGTACCGTGCTAAACTATCATTAATTTAATTAAACAAAAGTCTGTTAAATTGATCATAATAAAATAAAAAACTTGTTTGTGTATAAAATGTGAATTTTAACTGTTCTTGTAAAGTAGGTACTGACCGATTGAAATCAATAAAACTATGTAAAGTAGGAATCAACAATTTACTTACTACTAAAGGAACTGTAACACGCGACTAGGTAAATTGTGCCAGGTTTTTATCTGAGAGAACGAATCCCCTGAGCCGACGCACCTAATCGTTAATCTGACATTTTTGACATGACTAGTGGCTGGCTTTTCCCTTTTACCTTACTGTTTTTATCTGCTGTTTGTATCTGTCTAGTATCTCTCTCTATAGCTACTTATTCAAGCACAGAATTCATCATCACGAAAAATGGTTTGATTTTGAATTATTTGATTTTGAATTATAATCGCGCCTGTTTGAAGGAGCCGTTACGGGTTTGGTCCTATTATGTTTTCTGTTTTCATTGATGTCAGCTATCCATTTATACAGGTTTCATGCGTGGCCGCCAATTTAGAAGAAAAAAAAAACAAAACTGGCCGACAGGTACATACGGCCAGGCTCCATATAAAAAATAGAAGTTCTTGCCCATTTTTTCCGATGAGAAATCCCATCAGACACACAGCTTGTTTATAATAAAGAGGTCACCCATATTTTATTGGATACCACATTGCCAATATTACAGTGTCTTCGTCCTGATTCCCTCGTAGAACAAAGCAGGACCCAAAACAAATGCCAATCAAAGCATCTACCCGTTATTTAGCAGACAATGCTTTGACACATTACAGGGCGCTTCTGACCGATCCCTAGGCGTAGGCGCCGTCCAATATATCAGGCAATATGTATGTAAATAACTTTCTTACCTAATATAATGGGTTTGCTATCTTGTTACTGGGAAACCGAATACATATTATACAGGGTGGTTCTAAGCTGAGTACAAAGTTTTAAGGGAGTGATAGTTGACACCGTTTACAGCATTTTGAGCCATACATGTCTTATGCCCGGTTTCTGAAGTCCCCAGATAAACTCTCATTAACTATGGATTCAATAAAGTTATGCATAAGATAAACGTCGGTTAACTGTCACTGCGTTTCTGGACACGCAACAAACCATTCAATAACTATGAAACCGATAACTAGGGGTCTGTATACGGGTTCGCGTAAAAAAATGTTATTTATGAGCAGTTTACGGCAGATGTTTGAACGACATCATTGTCATTTTTTTTTAAAGAAACCTTAACTCAGCAGTTCATTGTTTTTGTGTAGTATTATTTTTGCTTTGCCGTTTCATTTTAAGTTAAAAGTCTGTTTGTCTTTCCAATGGTTAGTGTTTTATTCATTATTTTGCAAAATAGCATGGTATCAAAATTTTACTGAAAGAATAATGATGCTTCCTATCGAAGTGGCTAATGAATTTCACTATATGATCGACAATGATGCTAACACTCATTGTATTCTTTACTGTATAATTATAATATGTATATAAATATTTTAATATTTTATCTTTCACACGTCATTTAATTTCATACCTTCGTACATAAAATTCGTACCTCAGAAACCGGGCATAACACACGTTTTTGATGTAGTTTTCTATGAAATGCAACGTCAAAGTATAGTTATGGAACCGATAAACGGCGAACATTGGTCAGTTAAGTTAACTTGAGTTTAAACGGAGTTTATCTTACATTGCGGTGTTCGGAAACGCACTTCCACAAGTTGTCGAACCAATAGCGCTAATGGATAGATAAACCACTGACAAAAGTACCTCAGAAACCGGGCATTAGACGAAGTATGTTTTATAAAATATTCGTTAAAAATAACATACCAACTTTAACTGGGAAAAAAATAAAAAACATATTTCGTTTAAGACATGTAAGGCTCAAAATGCTCAAAATGGTGTCAACTATCACCTCTTAAAGCTTTGTATTCAGCTTCCAAACACCATCTATACCTGATGCATGTTGGTGTTTAATTAAAAGTGCTGATTACTCGTGTCTCTTGTAAGTAAATTAGCTTGATTAGGTCTGAACGGGAGTGGTGTTAAAGTAAAAAAGGCAATCGGATCCGGATTAGATGTCTACCTACTTGTTAAATATTTAAAGTTTCTTCAAATATTTGAATGGCGTTTGAGTTGATTGCAGTTCAAACATAACAATGGATATAAGTTTTTCAGTTAACGACGTAAGAGCGCAATATTCTACCATCATATCACTTGTATATCAGCTATATCTACCTATACATAACAAAGTACCTTTTCGTGTCCGTCCCGTTCCGTGTGACCGCTAAGATCTTCTAGACTACTTTGATACAGTCACATCATCATTTAGAGCATTTATTACAGGTTTATGTTTATAATACAATAATATTTAACTTAGATATAACATAGAAATTTTGGTACCTACATGAGGTCAGATATACACATGACATGCATGAATGAGCATGCACAATGGTTTGCAAGTGTATTTCACACTGTTATGCCACAAAGACTTTAGATTGGTGATAACCACAAAGGCATGCTACTGTGCTAACTACTGGCATGTGTACTCCCAGCTTTAATAAGTCCTATCGCTCGGTTTCAGGAAATGAAGCGAGAACATACCGAGTTTCACGACATTCGTTCACACCACGAGTAGTTTAGAACAAAAGCTACGCTCTGCAATATGTTGAAATGCCGCAGTACAGACGGATAAACAATGGACAATGCAGACGCTGTAAATTCAGTATTGCCACGCTTTTCTTTTGTTTTTAACTACAGGCATTGGTCTGTAGGTTTTCCGACCCAGTCTGGAGTTTTCAATGTCAAAAAAACATACTTTCTTTGTTAATTTATCACAATAAGTACAGAGACACTACGAAGAAAAATACAGGGTGATAGATGCAGTACCTACACAATTCTGTAAGCAGAATTTTTTCGTCGGTTATTTATCTTTTGACCGCCACACGTCGAAAAATCAAAAACGTGCCCTCGGCGTCAAAGTCTGTAATGTAGACGAACCGTGGTGTGCTGGGCACATTTTGGTTTGTCATCTATACATGACTGTGGCGGTCAAAAGGTTTAAAAACTGTAAAGTGAAAACCGCTAATTGTAATCCTGAATTTATCACATGCTGAATCCATGGATGCGCGTCGATGTTTCAGTCACATTTTATACAAAATAAGACTAACAAACTCACTACAAACAATTCGTGACACAAATTCGATACAATTGAGCCTGAGGCAACATCATATCAGGCATCAGCCTTTGTGATATTATTTTCTACTTATTACACATTATTTGGAATGCCAAATACAAATTGGACAATATAAATGTCATACCTAACAACAATAACTTGATCACAATATAATTTTAATAAGCATATCAGCATATAATTTTCTCTGTGAGAGGAAGCGGGCCGCAATTCACTACACGCCCGTCGCGTACGCGCGGTTTGGTGGATGTCACATGTCTCCGAATTTTCAGTTCTAGGATATGCCTGTTTCCTCGAGTTATTCCGGTCAGGAGGCCTAAAAAGGCCACTTTGGTAGAATCATAAAAGGATAACATTATGAATCATAATATGGCGAAGACTGAACTAAATAATTATAATAATAAACATTTGGATTGGATTGATTGGTATTTTAGAACAGACAAAAAAAAAATGAAAATCCATCACCAATGGGATTTGATACGATTAACTTAACAGTTAACTGTCCTTTATGATTCATAATGTTATCTTTTTATGATTCTGCCTAAGTGGCCTTTATAGGCCCCCGGATAACCTGAACCTCCCCCCTCCCCCCTCCCCTTGGATCCCCTGCTAGGTATTCTTCTGTCATGATGTTTTTCTTCAGCGTTTGTTTTTGTTTTGGGAGCAATTGTTATGAAATAATTTACACAAAGTGCCTGCTTGGCTTTGAAACTTCGACTCAAAACTCGTAAATCACGGCCTTTTCTACGGTGCCACCACTGCTCCAATATAAGGCTCCTACAAACAGGCGCGACACGCGATAAAATCGCGCGCGACACAAAGGCACCGCAAGTCGCGCAACGAGCGGTGCCTTTGTGTCGCGCGCGATTCGCGTCTCGCGTCGCGCCTGTTGGCAGGAGCCTATAATCAAGAGACAAAAATTTTTCGAAAACACGAAATCCCAAATAACTTTTAATGAAAGGTCGTAAGTAAACAGATGATGAATACGGGCAATTCAATTTAATTAAACATCAAAACTTTTCGTCCTGTAACTCTACATAATATTAAATGTTTAAACCAGAGTTCACTAGAATTTCATCATTAATGTTTTATTTCTTTTGTAAAATGCTCAATCGGGTTAAAATTAAAATTGTAAAAGTGTCTCTGCAAGTGAATAAAGTTAAAAATTAAAATGGGTGATAATATTAAAGTTGGTAGGTAGTTAGTTACCTACCTATATGATAAGCTGGTTAACGATGGACGATTTAATTAACGAAGCAGCCCTGGAATTCACAGAACTAACGAAGTTATGTAACTGGCTTTATTTATAAGGCTGTTGTTAATTTGGTAGTTCAAATTGAATAAACGAAGCAAAAGGTTAAGCGTCAAGTTCGTTGCGAACGTGGCGTTCTGTAGTTTTTACCCCATGAAAATTGGCTTGAGATAATGTAGGTTCCCGTCCACACAAACATGTGTGAATAATTAAGATGTTTTAATCATCCACCCATCTATATACATATATATATCTATACTGATAATAAAGCTGACGATTTTTTTATTTGAACGATTGGCTGTGGCTAAGTAATTACAGCCGCACGGGTCGATTGATCAGGTTAAGCTACGCTTGCCGCGGTTGATCTGTGGACGGGTGACCATTTTTGCATATCAAGACCTTTCCATGCCTCGGAAAGCACGTTAAGCCGCTGGTCCCGGCTGTCATTTGTGGATCTTTCACAACCGTTACGGGTCGTCAGAAGCTCAAAAGTCTGATAACCAGTCTTACCAAGGGGTATCGTATTACCTAGTTATTGGGTTATGGAGGTCAGATCGCTCCATGTAAAATACTGGTATTCAGCTGCATCCGGTTAGACTGGAAGCCGACCCCAACATAATTGGGAAAAGGCTAGGCAGATGATGAATTTCTTTATTTCTCATCTCTGGAACTATCAGTCGGATATTGGAGTATCAAATGCAAAAAGAAGAATTGTTTTTGCTCTTAAAACAATTCTTCTTTTTGCATTTGCATCAAATTGTTAAGGAAGGTTATTTAACATCATCCTTAGGAGCTGAACAAAAAGAAAAAAATCAAAAAGAACGCTAAAACGAAGCTCGAGCAGGCGATGCGATACGACGGGGTGGGTCGGGGGGATAAGAAATTTTACGCGAAGTCGCGGGCAGAAGCAAGTATAAGGTAGATACAGATGGCAGCACATCAAGCTACTACATCTGTCAAATTTCTTCAATAGATTTTTAACTTTATTGCTAAATTATAAGGTTCAAAGTTGATTGGGAAAATTTTACAGTTTCGGGTAACTTGATGTGCTGGCGTCTGTACCTAGGTATTTAACTTTACATTTTAACAAAATATACTTAATACATGATTAACCCTCGCTTTCAATTCGAAATTTAATTACAAGTCTACTGTATTGAATTAAAATTTGAAAAGATGAAACAAATAAACAGCGAGTTCATAACTTTAAATTTTAATGAAAAGAGGATCCCTCACAAAGGGAATAATTAAAAAGAAACGGACACAGTAGGCAGGACAATGGCGGCTTGCCCGTAGTGGCCTAAAGATATATTATTTACTACCTACCAATTACACAGTTGACCTTTTGGGTAAATATTTAATTACAAAGTAAAGCCCACAAATTGATTGACGCCCAATTTTTGTGACAATCTCTTAATGATCTCTGTCGAAATTGACCAAGGGACTATTAAAAATCGAAAAGCAAAATACTTCATTCGGGATAGCGTCAAAAACATTGGTTTCGTGGAAGCCTAAGGAAATGAATAGCCGCGTTTCGAACGTTCTATGAAATATATCTTTGAATCAGCGGTAGTTTTGCGGCGTCGCGGCGGGCCTCGGCGCGGCGGCGGCGAGGTCGGAAGGAATTTAATGATAAAAAGCTGGACTCCTTTTATAAAGATGGGTCCTAGGCAACACTGGACAGAGAGAGAGGTGGATGGAGAGTATATAGGAAGGCCTTTGATGACCAGGATTGTAGGTATTTGCTCAGTAATGGGACATCAATGACTCGTAAAAAAAAAAACAGTGGCACTCCGGGAGTGCCAACAGAAGTGAAAACTTGAACAATTACGTGTGTATTTTGTGAATCGTCTTATAAACAAAACACGCGCGGTACCGGCTACGGCCATCCGTCTTACGAATTTTCGATCCAGGTCACATGTCCTGACGCGAGTTTAACATTTTTTACCCATTACAAAAAAAATGTACAGCGCCGCTAACTTCAAAAAGATGATGGCCAGAGGAACATGTAGGCTCCTACCTCATAATTTGTTTATACCCACACTAATTCAAGGTAGCCTTTTCTTATGGAATAAAGGCTCATACAAACAGGCGCGACACGCGATATAATCGCGCGCGACATAATCGCGCGCGACACAAAGGCACCGCTCTGACGCGCTATGTTTCGCGCGCGATTTTATCGCGTGTCGCGCCTGTTTGAAGGAGCCTTAAACTGCTAATATATTCCCTTACACAAACTTATGTTTGTCCCCAAAGAATTAAAGAAAGAACCATAACACAAACTACGCAAGGACAAATTAACATCACCGTAACGGCATACAAACATCTTAATGATCATTTATCTGAAGACAATGTAAATGTGTACTTAATTAATCATGAACAATTAATCATTATCATTGTCTAGACACGCTATATTAGCATAAAATAATTGCTTATTTTTATTTGTGTCAAGAAGTAACTAGGTATCTACGAATTACAAACGGTTAGTATTTGGACGGGTCGATTGATCAGGTTAAGCAACGCTTGCCGCGGTTGGACCCTGGATGGGTGACCATCTTTACATACCGAGACCCCTCTGTGCCTCGTAAAGCACGGTCCCGGCTGTCAATCGAGGATCTTTGACAGTCGTTACGGGTAGTCAGAAGCCCGAACGTTTGGCAATCAATCTTACCAAGGGGTATCGTATTACCCAGAAATTGTGTTGTGGAGGTCAGCTAGGCAGTCGCTTCATGTGAAATACTGGTATTCAGATGCATTCGGTTAGACTGGAAGCTGACTCCAACATGATTGGGAAAAGACCAGGCAGATTGATCGAGTAATTATTTGGAACGATGACCTTGTGAAGGCTGCAGGAATCTGCTGGACGAGAGAAGCATAGAACCGGTCGATATGGTGACACTTGGTGGAGGCATATGTCCAACAGTGGACATCTTTAGGCTGAAATAGTGAAAGTGAAAAGAGAAAGAGAGAGAATGAAGGGATAGAGATAGAGAGAGAAATAGAGTGAGTGAGTGAGTGTGTGTTTGAGTGAGTGTAGTGTGTGATAGAGTGTGAATAGTGATGAGTCAATAATTTGAGAACCAATAAAAAAAAAACTTAAGAAAAGTGATGGTTTCAAATTGAAACTCTTGTGAATTGAATTTGATTCTAAACTAAAAAGCTTTCAACGCAGGCATATAAACTAGTTTAGAAGCGTTTAACTTGAGTTTTCGCTTTACTATTTTGCCAGTTATAAGAATACTTATAACAATATTTATAGTTTTAGTAGACAACAGAATCGAACCGATCCACAGGGTCCAATTAAATTAATTAGCGAAACTCCGAAGACGTGATAGGTCGATACCTAAACAAGAAAAAAACATTGCTGACTTTTTTTGGGGTCAATAGCCGTATTTTTAGCGCAGTTATTTGAAGTATGTATTAAGAAAATACCCATCATGCCTGCGGAGTTTCGCTAAATTGCAGTAGGTGTAATTTTACAAATCTCACATGATTAATAAAACATTTTGATAGCCAACCAAGTAAATAATGATTAAATCAGCTGCCAATATTAACTTACAATTAAAAAAACTCATTACATCACGCCTGTATTCCCAAAAAGGTTTAGACAGAGCGGTTGCCCCATTTCAAAACTTAGTAAGGACTTAAAATGAAATTTTACAGGAGAGCGCATAAACATAATATTGGTCAGCCTATTGAATGTATTTTTTGAATTGGTTAAAGTGACTTACTAGGTTTTAAAATGGTCACTAGGGAGTGAAAAGTGCACTTACTAGGTATCGATGCTTAAATATATATCCTTTTATGTAAGTTTAAAACGCTGGTGTTTTTGTATTTGGTAGAGACCTTCTAGGTTAGGAAGATTATGCAATTAAACGATTTTTGTAAAAAGTGTCCCTTACTAGGTTTTGAAATGGGACAGCCGAGAGGTGTACCAGTACACCACACATTCAGCCAGTTATGTATTAAGTCCCACGTAATGGGGCGAGCCTATAGCCATCAACCGGGCGCAAATCCACTGCTACTTAGAAATTCCAGATGAAAAAACGCAAAAACACTTTGCTCGACGCGGGAATTGAACCCATGACCTTATGCTCAGCAGTAAGCAGCGCTTGCGACTACTAGACCAACGAGGCGACTTATTAAAGAAAAAGAACTCATCTCATTCAGAAAATCAATACTAATACTTTATATGGTGTACATAATAAAGAGTATTCCATTCTATTCTAATATTTAGAACTGTGGTGATCATGGTTAGCATTGAAAACCACGCTTGAGCACTCCGCGTTGGCGAAGATAATTACTCCAAATACCTTTAAAATCAATACAACACACAAGCACCATTGCATTATGTAAATACAATCAGCAATCAGTAGATTGCCTGTTAGTTGAACACCTTACTATGCCGTAGCTACACGGCAGGGGTGACCAACCTTTGTCGCGCTTGTAACACGCGTCAAACTTTATGGCAGCTCTGAAGTGCGCTGCGCAGTCCCCACCCCTGACCCCCGCTGACACGTGAATTTGTCAGTGTGCAGCCACTCGCCTCACATTCTGAGCTTCCATAAAGTTTAAATTGGGCTGTACCAATAGCGAAACGCAACAGAGGGCTCCGGCATTGAGTACGAAATCTAAATATTATAATTCAATATTAACTTTGTGCAGTGTTCGGGACACCAAGAAGCTGTGCGTAGTTTAATACCCGCTGCTTAATCTGTCTTAGTCTTCTGTTAGTGAGAATTTCATACCATAATAGTTGTATAATAATAATAATAATAACTATATACACAAACCGAAAAAGATATGAAGAAACTAGTAGAAGCTACAGCAGAGTTTAGCCTAGATATAAACATGCAATTTGGTCTGGATAAATGTAAGACACTTCATATCATACGTGGTAAGATACGACCCGGTGACTATGTTGTAAATAACACAGACACCATAACAGCAATGGAACCGACCGATATGTATAAATATTTAGGGTACACGCAACTAAAGGGACTAGATCATGTTAGGATTAAAGAAACACTTACTGCAGAGTACAAAAGGAGACTTAACACCATATGCAAAACACAACTTTCTAGTAAAAATCTCATCAAGGCCTTAAATACATTTGCCATCCCCATATTAACATACTCATTCGAAGTTATTAAATGGACAAAAACAGACACAGAACAGTTAGAACGAACCACACGCACTACTCTTACAAAACATAACAACTTACACCCTAAATCTGCAACAGAAAGACTTACTATCAAAAGACAACACGGAGGGAGAGACCTAATAGACATCCAGCACCTTTGGCGGAAACAAGTCTGTCGACTTAAAACATTCTTTCACTCAAAATCTCGCACTAGTAACATTCATAAAGCCATAGTCCAAAATGATTTCAACTACACCCCACTTAACTTAAAAGAACAGCTAGATACTCCACAAATTACTAGCGATGACCCGCAAATACAAAAAATTGAGGACTGGAAGAAAAAGGTACTGCATGGCCGACATCCTCATGACCTAGAACAATCCCATGTGAACAAAGTAGCCTCAAATAAGTTTCTTAAAATAGGTAATTTATTCCCAGAAACTGAAGGATTTATAATTGCGATACAGGACCAGATTATTAACACTAAAAACTATAGAAAATTTATTATCAAAGATCCTTCAGTAACAAATGATAAATGTCGCAAGTGTCACAACCAACCAGAAACAATTCAGCACATAACAGGAGCATGCACAACTCTCACGCAGACAGACTACACACACAGGCACAATCAGGTGGCGAGTGTAATTCACCAAAAATTAGCTCTCAAATACACACTCATACAAAACACAAACACTCCTTACTATAATTACACACCACAAACAATATTAGAAAACGATACACACAAACTTTACTACGACCGCGCCATTCTTACCGACAGGACAATTCACTACAATAGACCGGATATAACCCTACAGGATAAAATAAATAAAGTAACTTACCTAATAGATATTGCCGTTCCCAACACACACAACATTCAGAAGACAATATCTGAAAAAATAAGTAAATACGCAGAACTCAAAGATGAAATAACTAGAATATGGCGCCAACAAAAAGTTTATGTAGTCCCTATAGTCCTCTCCACAACAGGCGTCATCCCAAATTACCTTCTCCATAGCCTTAAATTACTAAACCTAAAAGAAACCCTGTATATCACCCTACAAAAAGCTGCAATTTTAAATACATGTCGCATTGTCAGAAAGTTCATGCAAATAGATGAAAACGAAATAGGTCCCCATCACAACACATCTTTAACTTAACACACCACAAGCTGCATTTACTTGACTTCGGTCCGTAAATGTTGCAAAAACCAGCCAAAGAGCTGAGAAGAGAAAACACTCTAAAAAAAAAAAATAATAATAATAATAATACTTTATTTTCTCACCACAATATACATGTTATTTTACATCGGTCAGATTCGACAATGACATATAATTCGGTTGAGTATATATTGCGGGAGACTGGTGCCTAAGTTAGGCTCGTGGCCTGTGTTTCAGGACACCAGGATCCCACCCCTTTTACATTTACATTTTACAAATTATGTACTATGCGCGCTGACAGAATGTAGTAAGGTATGACATTTTATATTAGTTTTTATTTTAATTAATATCTAGATTAAGTATGCGAGACAAGTGTTAGTAGATGTGTAGTATGTGTGATTGAATGGTGTGTGGGTGTGTAAGTGTGTGGGTGTGTTAAGAGTGTATGATTCTGTGTTTAGGTCTTTGTAAGGATATTTTCAGTATCATTATAATTTAATTTTAGTAGCCAGTCAGTTAGCCTCTTTTTGCATTTATTTTTTGTGAGACTATAAATATGTAACACCTTATTAGTTTTATTATATAGGTAGCCACCTAGATAGCAGAAGAAACGCTTTGCAAAAATAGTTTTATGACGTAGATGATGGCGCTCCACTGGGTCATATCGTCTTTTCCCCCTGGACAGCGTTGGATTGTAAACCAATAGTGTATGTTGTTTCAACAGAACGTGCAATATAAATAGTTGGCGCACTGTCAGGACTTCATTTTCTTTGTATAGCTGTTCAGTGGGATAGCGATACGGGCGGGGTATATTTATGTACAGACGTCAGCACATCAAGCTACTACAATCTGTCAAATTTCTTTAATAGATTTTTAACTTTATCGCTAAAGCTTAAGGTTCAAAGTTGATTGGGAAAATTTGACAGTTTCGGGTAGCTTGATGTGCTGGCTTCTGTACCTTGTGTAAGCTAAATAAATGAATTTGAAATAAAAACCAATTTTCATTTCTATATTATCACATAATATCTACAGTGCATTGTGCATATAATTTAATTTCAGATAATTATTAGGCTCAGAGTGTATCTTTAATATTTATGTTAGTGAATTAAAAAGGTTTTACTTTTAGTTTATCTTTTCTCCGATAAAGGTGGTACATAAAATAGAGACAAGCCCAATATTTTTTTAACATCATACTCCTTTCGCTGCGTTTAGATTCATAAATCCAGGGTCCTACTCTTATAAGTCCGTGTACCTACACGGACTTATAGAGTACGTAACGTACGTTAATTAAACGGGAGTACGGACCCTACTCCCGTTTAATTAACGTTTTCGGACGGGCAAAAACACATCGGATGTAAGGACAACTGTCAAATTGTGCTGTCTTTTTCATTCTTAGTTCAGGCCCCAACCTAATCTTATATCCGTAAGTGACAAGGAATGGGAAACCCCCGTAATTCGGCTGGAACCACGGACTAGACTAAGTGATTAGTTGGTAGACCTCGTGGTCATAAACGCACGTGTTAACGTTACATTCCTTCACTTTGGTATTCAGAAATGTTTGCCGCCCCTGCTATAAGTACGCTGTACGTGACACTCGCGTGCGAACCATGATTACATACAAATTGGTTGTCGGGGCTGTTTCATATCTATCGTACTATGATACCTCTGATGGACGACACGCTTTAATGTTGATTGGAGATTTTTAATTATATGGTAATTAATCATTTATGTTTTAGTTGATTAAAGGAGTTATTCCGGTCTGATCCCCTAAACCCCCCCTCCACCCCTGGATCCCCTGTTAGTTATGATTAGAGGTAGGTACGAATACAGTTCGTTCAGTTATTTTACCTCTGACTTTGCTTTACTATCAAAATCACAGAGATCTTTATTGCCGTGGCAATTAGGTTGCTATGAAGTTGCTGGCATTGCCAAGTCTGCCAAAGTCACAATGATCTTTATTTTCGTGCCAAAAAGGTTGCTATTCGTTTGCTGCAGAGATCAAATAACTGTGAACGGATTGGACTATCGCCGGAAAGCAGAATTCTAATTCGCAACACCACGCTGTGCTAAAAAACACCTGACGTCGCTCAAAAAGCGACTAAGCTTGTGAGATTGTGCTGGCCATGTCAGACCAATGAGCTGTGTGCCAAAATAACCACTAAGAGCGGTTCTACACTACATTCATCCGATCCGAATCCGAAAATACCGGTCCAAAGTAACCATAGTCCTATTGGTATGAGGGGTTGCGCACTAGATCCGAACTGTATTCGTCCGAATTTAGAACATTCCCAACTCGGATTGAAATCAGAACTTTAATTCGGATCGGATCGGATGTAGTGCAGAACCGCTCTTGGTGGAGCCCTGAGACAGCCAGATGGCATTGTGGCAGACCCCGTAGAAGGTGGCGGGAATAACTAGCTAGAGAAAACAAACGACCAGTGTTTACATTAGTTTCCAGTAAAACACAACCGTTTTCCTAATCCCAAAGTACACGCAGAAATTCGCCAGCGGAACCGCTTGTATGCAATATAAAAACATGCTTCTTTACACAATAATATTTGTTACAATCTCTTTTTCCGTATAAAAACATCGTTGAAAACCGACACATTCATAATAGTTTATGTTACACGTGCATCCTATAATGTTACGTAATACCAACACATTATGAAAGTACACGTTCATTTATTTACTTCATAGATGGATAACTCGCTCCTAGTAATTTAAAAGCATTATTAAATCTATATTATTAAATTCAAAGTCCTGACTGACTGATATATCAACGCACAGCCTAAACCGCTGATCCTAGAGACATGAAATTTGGAGGGTGTGTTCTTTGTGAAGAGTAGGTATCCACTAAGAAAGAATTTTTTTAAATTGGAATTGGGGAGGGTGAAATTTCACACAGACGATGTGGCGGGCAGAAGCTAGTTTAATATAATCAAAAGGACACGTGTATACATTATTAATGGTTGAAGTAACTTGACTGAATCCAGCTCTTTCGATCCGGGGATCACAAGAGCAGGAAGTCATGAAGAGAGGCATTTACCCAGCAGTGATGATGCAGGCCAGTAACAGTAACGACTATTATCAATCGAAATATGAAACCATCGTAGCTAGCGTTCAATTCAATTCTTTTCAATCAAAAATTACAAGGCAAATTCATAAGACATTTATTTCCAACTAGGCTGAGAATCACAAGAGAATCGCCACTTTTCGAACGTCAACATAACATATGACAGTCCTCCAAAACGCCCGCATTTCACCACCCAATGCTTTTGCTAGGAAGAAGAAGTGGCGCAAAAAACTTCTCCTCCTTATTTATGCAGTTGATGTATCTAGAAAAGTGGACCGAAATTGCAAAATATTTCAATTAGTGTTTTGTTGTTACACTAAACACTAATTGTATTCTAAATTTGAAGCTTCTATGTCTGCTAAAAGTGCCTTAGAATTTTGATGATCGGCAGTGACGGATTAACCCTTAATCAAATTAAGCAATTGCCTAGGGCATCACGTCTGAGGGGGCACTAGAAGAAGCACAAAAAAATCCGTCCTTAGGGCATCACGTCTCACTCTCACGTCACCAAAAACCACACCAAAAAAAGTTTCAAGGACTAATTTGAAAATTCGCGCTTTTTAAGTTGACATATAGTCCGACCTAGAGTCATAACCCCACTCCCGCTTGCCCACTCGCTGCCCGCTTGTGCAGCGAGTGGGCATGGGATTTACGAAGAGTTGATTATGATAATGGCCCAAGAAGTGCATGGTAAAATTATATCGCAGATAAAAGATTCTAGATATGGTAGTCTTTCAGTAGATTCTACGCCGGATTTGACGCACATGGACCAGCTCAGCATAGTTATTCGCTATATAAAAGATGGGCAGCCAGTAGAGCGATTTCTTACATTTATTGAGTTGGAAACGCATCACACAGGAGATGAACTGGCAAAGCAGACTCTTCAATACCTTGAAGAACATTGTGGATTAGAATTTTCAAAATACAGAGGCCAATCTTATGACAATGCTTTAAATATGTCTGGGCGTTACAATGGCATGCAGCAGAAGATTCTAGAGGCGAATCCGTTTGCAATATATATCCCATGCACAGCCCATTCTCTCAATTTAGTAGGTCGAAGCGCCGTGGATTGTTGCCTAGCAGCCGTAAATTTTTTTTCATTAGTTTTAATCAAATCAAATCATTTATTTTTGCAAACATGGGTAATTGGTACATAGAATGTTCTCTTAAGATAATATAGTCCTCCATATTCTACCACCTCATGGGCATGCAAATAATATTAGGTTATAAAATTAGCCAGAAATTCTATTGATAACGAATAAATACCTAATTAATTATAAATGTTAGATCATTAGAATTATAAAAAATTACAGAATTAAATTATAAAAAATGTTAAAAATACCAAGTATGTCAAAATGTCAATTAGAATAAAAATGTCAGAATAGGAACCTGTTTGTCAATCAGTGCATAGATTTATCATTAAGGAATTCGTCAATTTTGTAATAACTTTTTTCAATTAATATTTGGTTTAGTGCCCTTTTAAATTTCAATACAGTCATATTTTTTATTACATCAGGTACTTTATTATAAATGCGTGGGGCAATACCAAAAAAACTTTTCTGCATAAGTGCGGTTTTACATTTCACTTGGCATAGTTTATGTACATATTGAGTCCGTATTGGATTTTTCCGAACTGCTGACAATTTTTCAAACAACTGTGGATTGTTTTTTACAAATAGAGCTGTTTCCAGAATATATAAACAAGGAAAAGTCAATTTTTTTAAAGATTTAAAATACGGTAAACAGCTATCTGTTGTTTTAAGACCGCACATTGACCTTATACATCGCTTCTGCACCCCAAATACCTGTTCCCTGTCGGCAGACCGGGAACTGGTATTGGTGGTGGTTTAAATCTATACAATTTTTTTCTGGTTCAACCATAAGGTGGCGCATATTAAAAGATCATTTGGATAATGAAAGTGTTTTGAAATCTTTATCAGAAACGAGATGGGAAGCACACGCTAAAGCGACATCAGCTATTTCACAGACATATAATAAAATTATAGATGCATTAGTGTGGGAAATAATACAATTACTAGATTGAACTAATTAAACTTCGGTTTATTGCACAATAGTGAAATACATTCAATGACTTGACAAATATATATGTTGCAAGGACAGTGGCGCGGAAGGCGGCCAAAGACTGTACTACATTAATTTTTAAATAACGGCAAGGGCGATGTTTACATTCTTCCAACATCCTCTCTTAAACATAAGCCCATCTTGGATGAACAAAAAAACAGCTTGGAGTATGTCGTTGCTTTCGTGAGAGCATCCGCAACCATCATATCAGTCTGTATATAGCGGACTTCAATTGTCCCTCCTAGTACTTTGTCGCGAATAAAGTGGTGCCTCACGTCTATGTGTTTCGTTCTGGAATGATAACCATCAGTACCTGAAAGTTTTATAGAACTTTGATTATCACTGTAAATGATCATAGATTTATTTTTCATCTGTGGCCAAAAACATTCTTGAAATTGCTTCAGCCATAAAGCTTCCTGTACGCAGGATGATAATGACATATACTCTGCTTCCGTTGTGGACAGAGCAACTGTAGGTTGTCTTCTAGAGTTCCAGCTGATTGTTCCTCCCTGAAAAACGAATGCATAACCAGTGCAAGAGCGCCGATCATCCTCTGAGCTAGCCCAATCAGCATCACAATAACCATGAGCTCTCTCTACTACTAGTCTCTTCAGAATTCTGCTTGTAAGTCAGCCTATAATCTTGAGAGCCTTTCAAGTAACGCATGACGCGCTTAAGAGCAACCCAGTGCTGCATTTCAGGCTTGCAATTATATTTGCTTAATGTATTGACAGCAAAGCTAATGTCGGGCCTGGTTGCTTGTGATATGTATAATAAGCACCCTATTATCTCTTGATAAGGAAATTCTATAATATTTATTTCCTCTGTATTTCCTTTTCTATTCAATTTCGTATTCGGTTCCATTGGAGTTTTGACCGTCTTACAATTGGACATACCATATTTTTGTAACACTTCTCGTATGTACTTTCTTTGGTCCAAGTATATTACTCCTCTCTTCCTGTCTCGTTCTACATGAATACCAATGCAATAGCTCACATCTCCAAGGTCTTTAATTTTAAACTGTTTATGTAACTGTTCTTTTATATAACTTTTTGTTTCTTGATTATTAGTAAATAATAACAGATCGTCCACATAGAGAGCCAGGAAAGTTACATTATTTTTATTTTCAATTCTGAAGTAAATACAGGGATCTAGTTTAGATTGGAATAGACCCATTTCTTTCAATGTAAAATCAATCTTTTTATTCCATTGCCTGCTGGCTTGTTTTAAGCCATACAATGATTTTTTTAATAAACATACACTTTCTTTTTGACCATTCTCATACATGGGTGGCTGTCTCATGTAGATTTCTTCTTCTATGTCACCTTGTAGAAATGCTGACACAGCATCCATTTGACATATGTCTAAATCATGTTTAACAGCCAAAGCAAACAAGTATCTCAAGGATGCAAGCCTTACAACCGGTGAAAAAACTTCAGTGTAATCAGTTCCTGATTTTTGAGAACAACCCTTTATTACCAGTCTTGCCTTGTGTTTTACTATGTCTCCATTTTCGTTTGTCTTTGTTTTGAAAACCCATTTGCATGGTATGGAATGTTTATCATCTGGCAGACTAGTAACCACCCATGTGTTGTTGTCCAACAGAGATTTGTACTCTTCATCCATTGCCTGTTTCCATTGTTTTGCATTTGGACCTGATAAAGCTTCTTCAGCAGTCAGTGGATCTGGAACTTGCACAACACACATGTAATTATTGCCTTGCATCTTGTGTCTTCTACTGACAAATTATGTGAATCATTTTCAGTTGGAATAGGGATAATAGCATATTGTGGCAATGTAGTAGGCATTTTCTGAGTGATATTTTCACTGTAATCACATTTTTCGACGAATGTCGCATCTCTGCTGATTACCACTTTCTTATTAACTGGATCAAAGAATCTATATCCCTTTGTGTTCTCACAGTAGCCTACGAACACTAATTCACGTGATTTACGATCCCATTTTAAACGATTTTGTTTAGGAACATGTACCATGGCCTTGGAACCAAATATCTTCAAATGTGAAATGTTTGGTTTCTTACCACTCCATTTTTCATACGGTGTTACCTCAGCCAGCACTCGTGACGGGGATCTGTTGATGATATAGGCTGCAGTAGCAACTGCCTCCGCCCAAAATGATTTTTGCAGTTTTGCTTCAAACAGCATGCACTTAGCACGCTCCACCAGCGTTCTGTTCATTCTCTCCGCTAGCCCATTTTGCTCCGGTGTATATGGGGTGCTGGTCTGATGTTTGATGCCAGAAGCTGCTAGAAAATTAGATAATTCTTTATTGCAATATTCTTTACCATTGTCGCTTCTTAGAATTTTAATTTTCTTTCCTAGTTCATTCTCTACTTCAATTTTAAATTTCTCAAACACTGATTTAATATCCATTTTATTTTTTAGAAAGTAAACATATACTTTTCGAGAGTAATCATCTATGAAGGTTATGAAATACTTTCCACCGCCGGCAGACAGAGTTTCCATCGGACCACACAGATCTGTATGAATTATCTCAAGTAATTCATTTGCTCTAGAACCAGAATTTGGAAACGGTAATCGTGTTTGTTTTGCTTCACAACATGGTATACAAACAGTGTCAATTTCTTTGTTACTTATAGCAATACCCTCAGCACACAATTCTAACCTCTTTACATCAGCGATATTCAAATGCCCCATTCTCTTATGCCATGTAGTTAAATCTGAATTACTTACGCTTATCGTAGCATATGCATTACCAGTAATAGTATTGAGTTTGTACATGTTATTGGTCAGCCTCGCCGTTGCTACTAAATTCTTATTGACATTGTATATATTACATCCAGTGTCAGTGAATTCTATTTTACAGCCACTCTTTGTTAACTGACTGACCGATAGCAGGTTTGCACTCAATTGAGGAATAAATAAAACATCTCTCACCTGGATTTGACATTCATTTCTATTTAACTTGGTTTGTACATTTATATTACCCATACTTTGCACGGAGACTGCTTCATTGTTTGCCACCATTATTTTTTGAATCGGAGGTGATTTTATGTCATACAACCAATCTGAGCGTCTTGTCATGTGCATTGTAGCGCCTGAATCGATATACCAGTCATCCTGATTCAATGTACTGTAAGCTGAAAAAATTGCTGAAAAGTTGTTTTGATTAGTTTTTTCTGAATCTTGTTTTTGCAATTTGCACTGGTTTTGAAAGTGACCATATTTGTTACACTTGTAGCAACGGGGGCCCTTTCCTTTTGGTTTTGTACTATTCTTAGAGGTGTGTTTGTGCTTAGTAAAGAATGCAGAACTTTCGGATACTGTGACTTCCTGTAAAAGTTTTGTTTTTATAGAATCTGATGAGATTTTGATGCCAGAACTTTCCAGACCCATGATCATAGGGTTATATTTGTCGGGTAGCCCTGCCAACATGAGTGTTCCCAGCCATTCATCTCCAACTTCGAAGCCAATGTTCCGCAATTTATGAGCTGTACTCATAATTTTGTTCACATATTCTTCTATACTGGGACAGTTATCTAATGAAGTGTTGATTAAATCCTTCAGTAGGCCAACTTTCCTAGACAGCCCGGAGTCTTCAAATGCATTTTGAAGGTTTTGCCAAACTTGTTTCGATGTCGTGGCAGTTTCTATATGCACGTAGTTTATCGGTTCGACCAACAAAATTATCTTTGACTTGGCTTTTACATCTTTCTTGGGATCGACCTCGGTGCCAGGATCAACACATTCCCATAAGTCGTCCAACTCCAAATATGACTTTACTGCGAATTTCCACGTTGAATAATTATCCCGGCCGGCTAATTTCTCAATTTGCAGGTTAGTCGCCATTATTCACAGAGTGATTCCAATTCGCGTTCTTTGTACTGTACTTTAAACTTTGCAATAAATATTTAATACTGATCTAATAAAGGTATATGAGACGGCCCATAACCTGTGGGAAATAATACAATTACTAGATTGAACTAATTAAACTTCGGTTTATTGCACAATAGTGAAATACATTCAATGACTTGACAAATATATATGTTGCAAGGACAGTGGCGCGGAAGGCGGCCAAAGACTGTACTACATTAATTTTTAAATAACGGCAAGGGCGATGTTTACATTCTTCCAACAATTAGACGTCATTTCTGTGGATAACATGCAAAAAGGAGAAACCAGAAGAGAAGCAGCTAATTTGTCAAATAAACTACAAGAATTTGAGTTCGTACTCATGTTGGTCATGTGGGACGAAATTTTGCAAACCTTCCGAAAAGTCAGCAAGGTATTACAAGACCCAGAAGTTACTCTAGAGACTGGCGCTAATCTCTACAAATCACTCGTGAATTTTTTTGAAAAAATGAGGTGCGACTTTGATTATTTAGAAGCCCGCGCAAAAGAAAAGCTACCAGATGTGGAATACAAAGACACCCGTCAAAGACGAAGAAAGAAAATGCCCAATGATGGTTCAGCTCCTGAAGTAAGTTTCAGCCCAAGAGAACAATTCAAAATAACGTGTTATTATAGCATCATTGATAAATTAAATGCAGAGATGCGAAAAAGAGGAAAGATATACAAAGAGCAGACAAATTCTTGAATAAAATACCCGATGCCGATAAAATTATGTGTCCCGATCAAACTGCAGAATACAAATCTAGTAAACACATATCCAGAAGACCTTAACACCTAATTAATAACAGAAATTCAACAGTTTCATTCATATGTCATAAGTAAAATAAGTTCCAGACCCAGTGATTCGGCTCGCAACAAGTTTACATCAAACTCACGCACAATTGTATAAAATAATACATGATAATAAGATTGAATCAGCTTATATACCCTAATGTGGAAACAGCCCTGCGTATATTTTTATCGCTTATGATTACAAATCGCTCAGCGGAACGTTCTTTTTCAAAATTAAAAATATTAAAAAATGAAAAAAGGACAAAGATGATACAAGAAAGGCTCGATAATTTATCGATATTGTACATAGAGTCCGATGTGTTAAAAACGTTAGACGTTAATACCACTATCTTGCGTGAATTCAATGCTCGGAAAAGCCCCAAGACGCATTTCAATAAATAAATAAATTATGCTTTAGTTTTTATTGTTGTCGCACCTACTCCACTTCTAAAGTACGTTACATCTCATCATCTTATTTTACAAAAAACTAATGTTTTTAGGCGGTAAAGGTTTAAAAACCGCTTCTAGTTGACATACGGATAGGGGGGCCCACAGGCATGGATTGCTTAGGGCATCAAGTAGTCTTAATCCGTCACTGATGATCGGTCAGTCAGTCAGTGAGTGAGTGACAAAGTTAAGAAACTTCGATTAGTTATAATTCTTAAACTACTGGTTCAAATTAAATGCAATTTGAAATATACCGTGTTTAATAATGCCTGCTTGGTTACTGAAAATTTAGACGTCTAGTTTTTTTCTTTCTAGTTTTGAGAAAAGGAAAAAAGTGTTCGTTTTAAAAATGTATTTCCCTGGGCACAACGTGAAAATAACACAGTAGATACTATCTTGAATGGAGCATAACCTTTCACCGATTTCTCCGTCAATTGTAGACTTATTCTATTCTTTTTTTTTTTAATGGATGTACTCTCGAGGTGGTTTCATTATCATCAAGTTGGAATCTGATGAGAGGATCCCATGCAAAACGAGGGAGACTCTCAAATTTTATAGGCAAACCTATAGAGATTTGGGTATTTTTTAAAGTACCTTTAGCATTTGATCTCGCAAATCAACATTTGGTAAATCGAAGCTGATGATGAAGACCACAGATGGAAATGGAACTACCTACTCAATAATAAATATTTCACGGATTGCGATTCCATTACTTTAACATGGTTGCTAAGCAATTTATGCTCGTCACAATGCGTATGGTGAGTGGTTGTTGAGTTCTCCTGGTTCTTACCAGGAGAACTCCTCAACAATTAACATCCCATCATCGGGATATGCAATATTTTGTAAAATGCGATGAGCAAGTTGACATAAGCTATTGTAACTTAGATAAATTAGAAACAGACCCACTAAAAAGCGAGAAATAAAAACTTTTTAACAAAAAAAAACGACTTTTAGGTAATCAAATTAATTTTTATTCCAGAATTTTGCAGTTTTTTGATGCATAAAATTATGATACTACAAGAATTAGAATTTGAGTAAAAAGTGTTGTCTGAAAACTTATCTAGTACAAATAAGTTGACTGAAAACCGTCATTAACAGACGGTAAATCTTTCTGTATAACACCTCCATACCGAATATCGGCCATGGAGACTAATCTGCGGAGACTAGCCACCGATGCGGGAGATATTATAGTGCACAAGTGTACCTATGCGCCGTCACAGGTGCAGGCTCTCTTTCCTCTCTCTCATAGTCCGATGAGACGGCAATCCGACACGACCGGAGAGAAGTCAGACGCAAGTACAACGGCTTAATGTACTTTCCGAGGCACAGGGCACGGATTCTATATTAACTATCCCGATTACTACAAACAATTTAATCTATGACTAGTAAGAAAGGTACATTTACTAAGTTTAGAATTTCCTTAGTAGACCTTTGGTTAGTGATTACCCCTCTTATGTAAACAAGAACGAAAATGTCAGAATCGAAAAATTTAAGAGCATGTTCTATAGTTTTTAGTACAGTAGTTTAGATCTAGAGCAAGCTTTTAGTCGCCATAACTCGTAGATCTTGAGATATTCAAGGATGGCCTTAGCTCACGTAGAGGTTATCTATGTAGCCTTACCTGGTATAGTGCAGGCTGGCTATAATTTAGCGCGGGTTCCATTTGAACATTCAAGCAAGCTTAGATTGGAATATGTAACGTTGTTCTAACAATATAAATTTAAAAGAAGTCCTATCGCTGTTTAATTGCTTTAAAGGGGCTCTTCAAGCCCCTTACAAATTGGTCGGCCCTCAACGATAAGTGTTTTTAAACAGGTTTTCTAGTGTTTATTTAGGTACTAGGGCGATATGAATGAAAATAGTCACTGTTATATTAAAAAAGTAGCAGGTAAAGGGTATATATATATAACCCTAACAAACAAACGTTTAAATATTGCATTAATCACGAAAGAAAAATCCTGAACGACTCTAGTTGCGGCGGTCCTGATCCCGCTTTCAAGTTAATAGTTCTAAATGGCAACCTTGGAATTGTTATTGTACCCAGTTAATAGCATTAGGGATCAGTAGCCTTTTACAAGGACCGGAAAACCATCATTGGCGAAATGTTTGTATGCAAAAACATTCACAACATAAAACATAATATAACACCAGAATTTCCCAGAAGAATAGGCAGCCATTTACCGAGCACAAATCGAGATTTCGTGCTGCGTGGTAATTACATAACACAATAATAGTAAGAAAAACTTTCATTTTGACAGTTCAATAACATTAATTGCGATGTTGAACAGACAAACTTTTGGAACATATTGTTACGAGCTTGCGGTTCGTGACAATAAAAACTGCCGATTTAATAACCAAAAAAATGACACTTTACTCACCAACACTAATTACAAGTCAAACACACTAATTAGGAAACACAATTGCACTTACTGATCACTCTTAAGTCGCACTCGAATGTCGCTTTGATGTACTCGCTCGTATCGCTTAATCGAAACTATGTGTCTCGCGGCTCGCGCCCGCCTTATATAGTGCCACAGAGCTAGTCTATAAACATCTAGTATGTTCGAGTACATAGCGGTCCCGACTGACTCGACGTCGATAGTTCTCGGGATTACTAGTACTTATAAAAAGGTCAAGTAGGGTCAAGGTCCTAGTACCAAGGTACTAGTTCCGCTACCCGATACTAGATGGCGCTAGTGGTAACTAATGTCGCCATGTATCAAGCATTATTTGTGGCGCGCAACAATATGAATCAATGGATTAGCATTATCTTTCAAAATTATTCAGATTATGATTCATATTGTGCTACGCAATTAGGATTCTGCTACTGTGAATTTCCTAATAAAATAACCCCATAACATCCCACGATACGCAACAGCTTGTAACTACAGCGGTGCTATTCTGTAAAAATCTCACCGTGAAAACTTAGGTGAAGTGAGCGTGGAGTGAGCTGTCAATAGT
The DNA here is from genome assembly GCA_963855955.1 of Luperina nickerlii. Taxonomy (NCBI): domain Eukaryota; kingdom Metazoa; phylum Arthropoda; class Insecta; order Lepidoptera; family Noctuidae; genus Luperina; species Luperina nickerlii. The sequence goes on from OY979667.1 coordinate 18,417,103, forward strand.
GTCGATTCCTAGTAAAAAAAAACTCACTTCACCTAAGTTTTCACGGTGAGATTTTTACAGAATCGACTGGCAGGACCAGCGACACAGTCGTTTATTTAGAATAAAATTCATTTGTTTTATTCATAGATAAACTTGCGGGGATAGCCCTTCAGGGAACAATACACAGTTTTCTTTCAGTGAGAAATAAAATAAATTCTCCCTTGAGTAGAATTTGCTATTCTTTAATATTCAACAACACTTTTCCTTCCAGTGGCTTCAATTTTTCCACCCTATAAGGGTTTTGTTATATATTTTTGTGAAACATTCCATAATAGACCTCATCCATCGCTTTCCATCAGGCGTGATCGAGATCAAGAGCTGGCCCGTTCAGGAAAATAAAAACCTTTCAGCAGGCACCCAACTGTAAATAATCGGCATCTAAGTGACATCTTAAAAAAAGGCCTTAAAAGTAACGTTTTACAAACTCAAATGACCAATGAGTAGCTAAAATGTCACTGGACTATACCCTCATCGTTTTAGCGTGACAGTAGCGGTCACTGACCCACCTACATTTTCTAGCATTATTTATTTCAAGAACTGAAAAAGTAAAGTCCGTTTACGTCCTGAATCAATGTCTATCGTGATCTTCAACATGCTCTAATAACGAAAAAACATACATAGTTTATTGTTTAAGTTCCTACGGAGAGATATTAGGGAAAGGGTAATGACCGCTATTGTCACGGTAAAACGATTCGGGTATCCTAATTCAATGGACGACGAAGGGACGACGCGACCTATGAACGCGTTATTAACTAGTTTGTGATTGGTTGTGTCGTGTGTAATATAGTGTCATCAAATTCTTATTGGTGAATTGAGTTTGTGATTAGTTACTTTTCGATTAGCGAAGTGGACCTAACTTCACCATCTATCTATATCTATGTTAATAACAAAACTGAAGAGTTTGGTTGTTTGTATTGGCTAATCTCTGTCTGGAAGTACCTACCAGTCGGATTTAAAAAAATATTTTTGCGTTTGATAGTCCAATTCTTGAGGGAGAGACTATAAACTATTTAACATCATGCTCGAGCTAGGACTATTAGAAACCGATCAAAAAGTTAAAAGTCAGAAAAAGTTCTAAGCGTAAACGAAGTAATAGCGCGGGCAGCCGATGCGACGATCAGAGAGGTGGGTCTGGGGAACAAGAAATTTCACGCGAACAAAGTCGCGAGCAGAAGCTAGTCAGATTAGATATAAGTAATCAGTCAGGCTTAAAATCCTCAGAAGGGAATTATCGTGAGAGTGTGTGTTTTTCAGTTCCGCTATGTATGTTGGGTGTGTGTGTTTAATTGTGTATGTGTGCCCTCTTCGTTAATTACCCATTTGTTCCTAGGAGAAATGGCTGTGATATACTGAAATAGATATTTGGGATTATTTGGTCACAGTATAATTCGGGTCTATTTAGCACACTTCAATAAAAACCCAGCGGGCTTTTAGGTTTAACCAGGATCAACTTATTCTAATGTATTGCGGCAGTATATTGTTGTTATATAATTATAGGTAATGTTCTTTTTGGTTAGGTAAAAATATTTATGCGGTATTTGCATAATATTGTGTGTAAATCTTCTTTAGCATGTGAAGCAGTGGTGGTAACAGCCGCGACTTACCAGTTGTACAGTACCCGGCGATAAATATTGCACATCGACCTTTGGAAAGAGACAATCGGCTAATTTCGGCTTCGTAGAGCGTTATCTCTGTCGCACGAAATACAAACAGTCCGGTATCTATTAGGAGCTGTTAAAACAATTATGATTTGCTTTTTTTGATAATTATTTTTATTCTTTGTATAAAATACAAAAAAAGGTAAAGGTCGATGTGCAATATTTATCGCCGGGTACTGTATGTCGTAGCGTAGGTTCGAACTTAGACAGGCGTTTTACTATGTGTAAATTATTTCATCACCACTGCTCTCAAATTGGTGAAGGAAAACATCGTGAGGAAACCGGCATGCTCTAGAACCAAAAAATTCGAAGACACGTGACATCTGCCTCACTGGGCCCGCGTGGAGTATGGCCCACTCCCTCACACCGAGAACCTGTCTTCCAGCTGTGGGAAAATTTTAGGCTGATTAAATTTCTTTAGCATATTAATGATTATGATGAAAATAATACAAAAACTATAACTTTTGGGAGGGAATTTTACATTTAATCGAGGTCATCTGCCTTATTTCAAAGTTTTTTTTAATTTTTTTTTTATCAAAATCTGTATTAACAATAGCATAGGTACATATTAAAGTCTCCCAAACTGCATAACAGTGTCGGCAGCTTTGAAGCTTTAACTTGTTCTTTGGTAGGCTCTTTCAAGAAAATGTATGTCAGGTTAGGCTGGAGCCTTACCTAACATACATTTCATTACATTCATTTACAATAGAGGGGGAGGGGGGGAAAGCCCCTCCCCCTCTTTTCTCACAGCGAAAGACCACTCTTAATATGAACGGTTCACATTATTTAAGATCTTCATCTTGTCCTCAGGCCGTGGACGATGGAGACCAGAGCTGATGATGACGAGGCACCAACAGACCCAGCAGCGAGGAAGCTCACACACCATGACTACACAGAACAGGACTTTGAAGGTAATTAAGACAAAATATTTTTTTTATTTTTATTTTGTGTTGACCGTTGGTAGTGTTACTTCTTATAATATGAGTTGAGAAAATCTGTTTTCTTTTGATTTATCATGTTCAAATAAAAAAATATTATATTATACGATATTTCAAGTGACTACACTAACTTCGCTAGATGAGGCCAATAAATCATCAAATTAATTTCTCTTTTGTTTAATCATATTAGGATACTCATAGCAATAAAAAATACCATTATTTTTAAACTGATATTTCAAATGACTACACTAAATGCGGTCGATGACGCCAAAAAAAATCATCAAACTAATTTCTCTTTTGTTTTACCATGTTTAGATAGCGATACATATCACGTCTGTGAAGTTTCGCCAACTAATTTAATTTGAACCTGTGTAAAAAATTAAATGCTGTTCGTTGGTAGGCTGTCACTTGAGAACGGATAAGCTATTTTTTGTTATAAATTTTTCGTAATAGGCTGAATTAGATTTTTACGTAAAGAAAAATTGGAAAAGTTTCAAACTTGGGAAAAACTGAAAGTACTTTTTTTGTATGGGAAATGAGGACAGAACGCCGACTATAGGGGCGGCCTGGAAATATATTTTAATCACACGTAACTGAGAGATGAATATAAATGTTGATAAAAGGTGAGAGAGAGGAAGACAAAAGAAAAGATGAATGAATTGTGAGAGGAAAGTTATGAAAGATAAAGAAGTGTATAATGGAATGACAGCTGACAGGGAAGAATGAAAGGAAATAACGTGTTGCGTCGACGCCAAGTGTAATATGAAAAAAAGGACACGAAGATGATGATATACCAATGATTAAACGAAGAAAAAGTGTACTATTTGTGCGAATACTTTTAGATAACATACCACCACTCCTATAATACCCGAAGATTTAGGCAGAATACCTATTAGTACATTCACATTTCCCCAGTTATATAGGGTGTTTGGTAGCTGGATACAAAGCCTTAAGGGGGTGATAGTTGACACCATTTAGAGCCAAACATGTCATAAACGAAATATTTTTTTTTTGCATTTAAAGTTGGTATGTTATTTTTGACTAAGAGTTTACAGTTTAAAAAAGAAATTTCGTCTAAGACATGTATGGCTCAAAATGCTGTAAATGGTGTCAACTATCACTCCTTAAAGCTTTGCAATCAGCTTCCAAACACCCTGTATATTTTTTTTCTGGCTTCGCACGATTTGTGCATTTAGCCAATGTCATGTTATTTAGATTTAGGAGACAAAGGTAGGGAAACTGGAATTTATAAATATTATCTAAAACGGAATTTGGGATATAGGATCAGTATCTAGCATTCTATCTAAATACGGTAATAATGAATAATGAAATACAATAAATAGACGAAAGAAATAAAATAAACACCCTGTATGTACTTACATACAGGTTGTTTATTTTTTTTTCTATTTTTTTATTTCTATTCTATTTTATCCTATTACATGGACTTCCATGTAATAGGGCCGAGTCTATTGTCATCAATAGGCCACAAATCCAGCCTCCGGGCTGCTACTAAGAAATTCCTGATGGAAAAACCCAATAAGACTTAGAGCCTATAACTTTATTGCCAAGTAATAAAATTGGCCAATTCAAGTAAAATATAGGTAAATGATAAATCTTCGGCCAAAACAACAATAGGATAGGCTATAAACGGAATATAAAATATGAGTGACAGATTGCATATAAGAAAGTAAGTAAAATATAACGCTATGGATGTCAAAAATGTTTATAAACAACTTTACTGTAGTGCGATTCTGTAACCATCTCACCGTGAAAACTTAGGTGAAGTGAGCGTGGAGTGAGCTGTCAATAGTGTCAATTCCTAGCAAAAACAAACTCACTTCACCTAAATTTTCACGGTGAAATTTTTACAGAATCGACCGGCTGATATTCATAGAATAGATTCATGTTTTACCGATACCTTTTTCTCGAATAAGAGCGGCAATATTCATTCAAATGATATACAAATATAGATATTTTACATAGGGTGACACAATGGGCGGTCTTATCGCTAAAAGCGATCTTTTACAGACAACCTTTGGTTGAAACGGAGGAGAGACAATACTGTAGGTAGTCAGTGATACCATTTACAAATACAATAAATACATAGATACCTACACATATAAAACTTATACTTTATAAATAAATACAGGTTGGCAGGCGCATGCTCACAAAACGGTGAAGGAAAACACCGTGCATGTCCTAGAACCAAAAATTCGAAGACATGTGACATTTACCAACCCGCACTGGGCCCGCGTGGTGGATTATGGCCCCCTCCCTCTCACTGAGAGGAGGCCTGTGTCCCAGCAGTGGGAACATTATAGGCTGATGATGATGATGATGATGAGGCGCATCCACGCGCAAACTGTAGCCTTGAATTCAGCACATGATTCGAGACCGCCTGGCGTAGAAATATTTCGTCGTTATCAAAATAAATCTGCTGAGAAAACTGCAACACCTCATCATCATCTGCTTAGCCTTTTCCAAACTATGTTGGGGTCGGCTTTCAGTCTAACCAGATGCAGCTGAGTAGTAAAAGTGCAATACCTACGAGGACAAAATGTATAGGAACAATTTGTTTTTTAATAACCGAGCGAAAATACGACACGATTGTTCAGAATCAGTATGTGAATCCATTATAAATTTGTAACAGATTGCGCTTTGATGTCCTCGCCACCCTGTATATGTATGTAAATAAAAAGACCCGTACGCAAAATACGCGCATTGAGGTGGAGTTGCGGACACCAGCCCGTATTACCTATTACCCATCTATAAAAGACGCAAAACACGCTGTTTTATGCGCAATAGGTCCGCTGGCCAGCAAAATGAAGCTTTGACAAAAGCTTTTTTTGCAAGGCTTTTTATAAATGTCCTATTAAATAATAAAATAAAAGAGATGAGATGAGATTGTGAGTAGATTTTCAACGTTATAATAATGGGAATTGGCCTTCAGATCTCATGCTATGTAATAGACTATCTAATAGCAGAGTGCCTAAAAAAAATATATTTTCCAAGAAATAAGTTTGTATGAAAATTTAAATATTTGATTAAATATAACCAAGCGAAAGGTAAATTGAATTTTTTGAGTAAAAAAATATAATCATAACTTTTATTAAAACTTCTTTCTTTCACAGGTTAGTGCTCAGCCAAGATTTTGATGCTTGGCTAAAGTTTTTAATTTAGCTATAACATAGGCTCGTTCAATATTGAAGTTATTAAAACTGATGCACAGACGCCAGCACATCAAGCTACTACAATCTGTCAAATTTCTTTAATAGATTTCAACTTTATCGCTACAGCATAAGGTTCAAAGTTGATTGGGAAAATTTTACAGTTTCGGGTAGCTTGATGTGCTGGCGTCTGTACAATCTGTACATAGTGTTTTGTTTTAAAGGTACCTATTTTATCTACATCATTATCATTATCATCTGCCTAGCCTTTTCCTAAATATGTTGGGGTCATCTTCTGAGACAAGCCAATATTCATTTTTATTATATTCGTAATAATTATTTTTAAGCTTATGGCATATTTAAGAAAATTCCAAAAAAAGTAAATAAAAATTGAATTTCGCCGGCTTCCCTGGCGCTTAAGTAACGTTTATAAGGGGGGAGAGGTAAGGGTTTGAATAAAAACGAGTAAACCGTTAATAAGTGGATTTTCCATATAAGCGCTCTAACGGAACACAATACAGTATTAAGTTAAACGAAGGAAAAACTTTAAGGGAGTGTCGGACACCACTTATGAAAACGAAAAACTGAGAAAAATTTGCTTGGACCGTAAATTTTGATCGGGTAGGTATTGCACTTTGTAGGAAACCGCCTTTTTTCATATTTTAGGGTTACTAACATAAAAAAAAGTTGTTAGTTTTCATGAGTATCTCCCTCGTAAAACCTAACACCCTGTTTAGCATCGCTAAGTTCTAATACCCCCATGTTATCAGGGTCCCCTAATAGTAGCCCACCGGTATCTGGAACAGGGTTCAAACTACCGGCGGTCAGGGCTCCAGAGAAAGGAACCTCCTAACAATGCGACCCGTGTCCAGAAGTACCGCTTTCTGAATCAGTCCCTTGATCCAGCTGCCCAACGAGAACCTCCTCAGGTGTTGATTGAGGCTGTTTGCTATTAAGCCATTATCTGTCACGACTGTCGGCATAATGATCGCTGAGTCCACATCCCACATGTCGACAACCTCGCGAGAACTAAGACCAAGTTAAGATATATCTGAAAAAATCATGTAGTAGCCACTCCCTTGCCTACACCATCACCTAATACAAGCGTGAAGATATGTTATGAGTTGCTACACTCCATTAATCGCTACATTGTAGTCACAGACACATCAGTTTTAAACTACAACAGACCAAGAGACAATAATTTCCGCAGTTGACAGTAATAAGTTACAATGGTATAAAAGCAGTGGAGATGTTGTTTGTTGTTGTTTCCCCTGTGTGGCGTGAATTCTAGGAATTGTCGTTCAAGTTGCTTGATTAAATAAACTCTCGAGAACTGGAAACTGTAGGCAAGTTTGTCGACCGCCATAAAACAGATTGGCCATTTAGTCACCTGCGTTTGAGGGGTGGTTTTACACAACTGAAGAACTTTTCCAAACTTAACAAGTTCAACTTTTTAAATGAGCACAATTCATTATTTACTTATACTTCACTAACGACCCGCCCCTGCATCGCACGGTTTTTTACGATTTAAAAAAACATCGAGATTTTTTTACACATCATCATCTGCCTAGCCTTTTCCCAACTATGTTGGGGTCGGCTTCCAGTCTAACTGGACGCAGCTGAATACCAGTATTTTACATTGCGTGACTGCATATCTGACCTCCACAACCCAGTTACTGGGGAATAAGATACCCCATGGTAAGAATGGTTGTCAGGCTTTCGGGCTTCTGACTACCCGTAACGACTGTCAAAGATCCACGAATGACAGCCGGGACCAACGGCTTAACGTGCTTTCTGAGGCACGGAGGGGTCGCGGTATGTAAAGATGATCACCCATCCACAGACCAACCGCTGCGAGCGTAGCTTAAACTGATCGATAGACCTGTGTGACTGTTATTATTTGGCCATGGGCCCCTTGGATTTCTTAACACATACTTAGTAAAGAAATCTTGGAATTTAATATCAATGTACAGTGCGTGCCACGTAAGAAGAGACTTGACACACCACGTGGTCTGACATGCGCAGAACACGATTTTAGGTATCTTTAGAGGTATGAGGTCTGAGTGCGGGACGGGACCGGACGTCATAGGAGCGGCGGAAAGAGCGGGGGAGGCGGGGTCAAGTCTCTTCTTACGTGGCACGCACTGTATTGTATTGTATGTATTTAATCACCAAAACTTGACACTTTAATCACAACACTAATTACAACTCAAACACACTAATTCAACACAATTTCACTACTGATCACTCTTAGTCGCACTTGAATATTGCTTCGATGTACTCGCTCGTATCGCTTATTTAAAACTATATGTCTCGCTTTTTTTTTTTTTTTTTTTTTTTTTTTTTTTTTTTTTTTTTTAGAATATGGCATCTCGTAGTTGACCTTGAGAGGTCGTGACTACTTAACCGGACAATCCTGCGGCTGCCTTGAGAAAACTCAAAGCCTCCAGCCAGGGGCTTAAAACTAACTAAATAAACTAAGCGACTACACGCTAAGGGCACCCCCTGTGGGGTACGAGCCTCGGCTTAGGGCGTCGCTGGGGGGAGGGCAGCAAGTTGGGACAGGCTGGATCTAATTTTGATTATTTAACGAACGATGGGGCCGGCATTTCCTAATTGACTACTCTGAGAAGAAATGCCGAAACAAACTCAGAGGTCAGAGTCGGGAATTTAAATCTACTGGCTCAGCTGCGGCGCGGGCTGGCACTACATCGAGCAAGGGTCGGTGGGGGGCATTTACTTGGGGACGTCGCGAGGGACCTCGTCGGCGAGGCCGGTATGTCGGTTTCTTGTATCTGTTTTTCCTAAGCGTGCTGGTTGCCCTACTGCTCTCTTGGAGGACGGTTATAGGGTCATCTGGGTCGGTGAGAACGTGCCTTGGACGGCGGAGTTTACTGATTTGGGAGGGAGTATATCTGGCGGCCTCGACAACCAGCGGGTTTCGATGGTTGGGGGCGGAGTCGAAGAATTGCTTGGAAAGGCGCTTCATGAATTGGTGGATAGTGGGGATTTTGAGATCGACATGGAGGATCTCATTTCGAACGAACCAAGGGGCTCCCGTAGCCTTTCGGAGGAAACGGTTCTGGAGGGTCTGCATCCTATGGATGTGGTGGGGCTTTGCGTGTGCAAAGACTACGCAGGCATAGGTCTGAATGATAGGGCGAATGCACGCTGTGTAGATGCGCAATTTGCACTTAAGTGACAATTTGCTGCGTGCATTTAGCATCGAGTGGAGGCTACCGAGGGCGAAGGCGGCGCGCGAGCGAACCGCCTTTATGTGCTCTGCGAAGGAGAGGTGCCTGTCGAGGATAACACCGAGATATTTGGCTTGCTTCTCCCAAGGGATCGGCTTGCCGAACATGGTGATAGGTCGGGGGGGGATGGGTTTGTGTCTCGGTTTCGAATAGAGAACCGCTTGACTTTTGTCGGGGTTTACTTCTATTCTCCACTTCCTAAACCAGTCAGCGAGCTTGTTGACTGAAGTTTGGAGGATGTGGGAGATCTGGACTAGGCTGCGGCCAGTGTACAGAATGGCAGTATCGTCTGCGAAGAGAGCCAACTGGGTCTTTTTACTCATTGGGATGTCACTGGTGTACAGCGTGAATATGAGCGGGGCGAGCACAGAGCCCTGGGGGACTCCTGCTCGGATCGGGTGTGGAGAGGATATAGCTCCTTCTACTTTGTAGCGGAAGGTGCGGTTTGACAAATAGTCTCGAAGGATGAGCACGAGACGGTCGGGCACACCGAGTTGGTATAGCTTATATAGTAAGCCATTGTGCCAGACTTTGTCGAAAGCTTTTGCTATGTCGAAGTATATCACACCTGTCAAGTATCCACGCAGGATCCCTGCGTGGATCTGTTCGGTGATGCGGTGGACTTGCTGGACGCTAGAATGTTGGGTTCGAAAACCGAATTGTTCATTAGGGATTAGGCCCTTGGTTTCGGCATAGTTTCTGAGACGCTTATAAATAAGCCTCTCGTAGACCTTGCCTAGTCCATTGAGCAGACTGATGGGGCGGTAACTCGTGGGTTCCGACTTGGGCTTGCCGGGCTTGGGAATGCCAATGACTGTGGCTTCTTTCCACTTCTGTGGGAAAATGTTGTTGCTCATGGCACCGTTGAAGATGGTGGCCAGTAGCACAATTAATTGGGCAGGGAAGAGTTGAATCACTCTATTGGTGATTCCATCTGAACCGGGGGCTTTCTTAGGTATGAGACCCTTTATGATGTCCTGTACTTCGTCTGGAGTGACGGGGGGTAGAGGATTTTCGGGGTCTTCTACTGGAGGGAGGGAGGCTCTACGCTCGACTTCCGCGTCGACCTCAGAGAGGTGAGCTTGGTCTACGGGTAGGGAGCTGGGTGTACACTGGGCTTCGAGGCTGTCAGCCAAGCATTCTGCCTTGTCATCGTCGTCAAAGGCGATGGTTTTGTCGGGGCGGATCAGTGGGGGCATGGAGACGATGTCTCGAGATCTAAGTCTCCTTTGGAGTTCCCAGAAGGCCTGGTGATTGGGTTCAAGATCGCTCAGCGTCTTATTCCATTTGACTTCACGCCACTCCGATATGCGAGTCCTCACAGTTCTCTGTAAGTAACGCATATGGGCTTTGTTTGGGCCACATGGAAAGCTGCTGTAGGCACGGACAGCCGCGTTCTTCTCGTTCAACAGTTCACGCAAGTCGTCAGGCAACTTCCAGCGATGGTCGTCCATCTCTGGAATTTCCCTTGAACAGTCGTTCAGGACTGACTGTACGTGTTCCGTGAGCGAGTCGATCGCCGCCGTCGTGTCCGCGATGGAGTTGAACTGATCGGGGATGGAGTCTAAGTGGGGGGATGTGGTGGATTTCAGGCATTCGCTTACTTTCCTCCAGTCCGTTACCACTTTAGTTTGAGGGGGTTGGTTGGGGTCGGGGAGACCAATGCGAGGGGCCATTTTGATGATGACTGGTCGGTGGTCTGAGGAGAGCTCTTGTACCACTTCTATATCGGTCAACCGTAGGTTGACGTTCTTTAGAAGTGCCACGTCGAGGACGTCAGGGGTATGGTTGGGGTCGTGTGGAAAATGAGTAGGACTCGTCGGTCCGATGACATCGAAATTCAGAATGGGGGAAAGGTCAAACAGTTGTTTGCCTCTGGTCGATACCCTGGTGCTGTTCCAGGCGTGATGCTTTGCGTTGAGATCGCCCGCTATGATAACGGAGTCACTCAAGCCTAGGAGCGTGGAGAGGTCGTTAGAGAAGAGTTGGGAGTTCTCTATCGACGTTTGGGGGGGGAGGTAGACCGAAACTAAGGTGATCGGTTGGTGCCCTGACATGCCTAGCCGGCAGATGGACACTTCGAGTCGTGAGAGTGGGGGAGGATCTATTGGAATGCAGTATAGTTCCTTTTTGTAATAAATGAGTGTGCCTCCTTTGTGACATCGCTCCCTGTCGTTGCGAACCATGCGATAGTTTGCAATTGAAGGGTTACGGTGGTGGGGCTTGAGGAAAGTCTCTTGAGCGAGGAAAATGTCAATTTGATGGTCGCGTAGGAAAGTGGCGATCTCATCTCTTTGACCATGAATGCCGTTGGCATTGAAATAGGCTAAGTTTAGGGATCGGAGTTTGGTTCGTGAAGTGATTCCTCTATCCATTGTTGGGTTGAGCAGTGAAAGAGGTGAGGACTCGGGTGATGTCAGGATAGGCATTGTAAATTGCCTGTATCCTGTTCAGGTCGCAGGAGTTTCTGGCAGCGAGAAGTTCGCTTGCCATTTTCCTGGCGCGGGGGGACATGAAGGCCGTGAACGTGCCTGCTATAATGTTAAAAGAGTCCATTGGATTAGGACCGACAGTTGGGACCGGGGCCGCAGTGTAGGCGGCGGGAGCGGCCATTTGAGTGGGCGTAGCGGCCATTTGAGTGGGCGCGGCGGCCATTGCGGTGGGGGCAGGGGTAGCGGGGGGCGCGGTGGTGGGCGCGGTGGAGCGGATGAGACGAGGGTCCATCCTAGCGGGAGTGGGTGGGGGGGGGCTGATGTGGCCATCAGAGCTGGGAAGGCTCTTTGGTGGTTTAAGAGATTCCAGGGGCTAGGCCTTTGAGGGCTTAGTTTCGCTGGAAGTGCGGTCGCGGTCCCTTGGGAGGGGATTTCTCTTTGCTGGCGGGCGTCTGCGCGCTTAGCCAGTTTGGGAGAGGATGATTTGGGGGCTTTGGAGCAGCACCGGTAATTGGCCGGGTGACCTGTTTCACCGCATAGCACACAGCTGGGCGGCTCTGTGCATAGAGTGCGGTCTTTTGGTCGGGGGCAGTTTTCGGTGCCGTGCGCGCCCAGGCACTTGACGCACCTGGGTGTTGCGTGGCAGAACCGTTGGGAGTGGCCATAGAGCTGGCAGCGGTGGCACTGACCCACAATGCCGCTCCTCCATGGTTTTTCAATCTCGATACCGGTGAGATTGCAGATGGATTTTATGGAAAATATTGGGTGGTGGCGGCCCTCGGAAGGGGGGCAGACTACCAGGACCATGTCGTATGCGACTTGGCCCTTGGAGCGGTGCATGCGGTGCACCTCGGATACTGGAACCTCTTGGGCTTCCAGATCCGCCTTGATGTCTTCGGTGGCGATCTCTTTAGGGATCCTGCGGATCACCACTCGGGTCATGCGCTCCTCGGGGAGGGAGTACGTGTGGAAAGACACGTTCCTTTGCCGAAGAAGGCTTGTGAGATCCCTGTAGTCTTTCGACGTAGGGATCTGCACCTTGATCCCCTGTTGGGTGGATCGGGCATTGGTGAAGCCAATCTTGCGATCGGCGCACCATTTGGACACATCGGTCCATTTTCCCTTGTCCTGGATGAACACGGGGGGAGGAGGGGGTATTTTCCTCGGGGCGGAGGAGGTTTCAGCACTGGAGCTGGGCGGTAAGTCCTTCTGAGAGGACGAAGCGATCGGAGTGGGGGCATTGGTGGGGGTAACCAATGGAGCGGGGGCGGGGGTGAGAGGGGTTGAGGTCGCGTCGGTCGCGACTACCTTCTTTGATTGCGTGGAAGAGAACTTCTTCCTACGCTTGTTTGACCTTCCTGACGCCAGCGTAAAGCCGTCGTCGTCGGAGGAGGGAGATGAGTTGGTGGAGTTCTGAGACTCCACGTCGGAGGGCGGGTAATGTAGCCTCTTCACCGAGAAGTCCTCTGTGTCCATAGAGTCGGGCACAGAGTCGGGTGAGGCACTACCGGGTTCAGCCGGCGTCGACTTTTGCTGCAGAGCAGCGAATTTCTCTCCGTATTTCAGGAGGAAATCGGGGTCCTTTAGGAGGACGTCCTTGACGAACGCCACTATAATGGCGTCCATCTTGATTAATGGGGGGGGGGGGAGACTAAAACATTAGTCAGAGAGCCCTAACTCTAACTCCCCGGGTGGATAGGCCCGGGGGTGTGTACCCTCCCTGTCGGGTATAGACAGGGAGGTGAGTGCCTAAGGGTGAGCCCTAAGCTTGTAACCCGACGCCAGTCTTAATGTGCGTACGGGGCCCTGACCAGTCTAGTGCGAAGGGTGTAGAGACACCCTAAAGACACTAGGTGTGTAGCTGTGAAGAAAAACTGTCATCCAGCGCCGACTAGGAGACCCCCCAAGGCCGAGGCTGGGACCCGTCCAATTGACTGCCTAGCCCTGAAGGGGTTCAGCGGGTGTATTGGGTCAACACCCCACTCGGTTTCGTTGGCACCGTAAGGTATCCACCGAGCGACCACGAAACTGTGGTTTTAACCCAGAAGGGGTCAACTGACTCTAATTCAAAACGCGAACGTTAAAGAAATAGAAGGTAGCCTTGAAAAAGGCAGTTTTTTTTCATGTGATCTTAATCGGCTGATAAATTAATATCCACCGGCGATCGGTCGTAGTCAGGGCGACTACAGAGCTCGTTACTTAAAAGCAACGAAAAAGAACAGAGGCCACTAATTCGGCGCGGAAGTTTAGGGACAACCGGTTCGAGCGAGTGACAAACGTTCTATCTATATGTCTCGCGGTTCACATCGGCCTTATATAGTGCCGCAGAGCTACTATATAAACATCTAGAACGTTCGGGTACATACCGGTCCCGACTGACTCGATGTCGATAATTCTCAGAATTTCTAGGACCTTGACCCTACTAGTTCTGCTACCCGATACTAGATGGCGCTAGTGGTAACTAATGTCACCATGTACCACACTAGGCATCAATTGTGGCGCGCAACAGTATTATACTTACACATAAACCTTTCGTAATAAATACTTTAAATGATTGTAAGATCTGTATCAAAATCCTTTGCGGAGTTTAAAAGAACAACGCGGTTACACAGCTACACAGTACACGATACATACATATGTACATAATCAACCTATAATGTTCCCACTCCCACTGCTGGGACACAGGCCTCGTCTCTGTGAGTAGGAATGGCCCGTAATCCACCACGCAGGCCCAGTGCCGGTTGGTTGTCCCACATGTCTTCCAATTTTTGGTTCTAGGACTTGCCGGCTTCCTCGCGATGTTTTCCTTCACCGTTTTGAGAGCAGTGGTGATTACATAATTTACACAAAGTAAAGCACCTCTTTGTGTTACCTACGATAAACAACAGATACACACGATAAGCGACTTTACTTTATAATATGTATGTATATAGATTTAGACTTCACGTACAAAAGTATTATCTACCTACATAAGGTGGATTGAATGGCCATTTTTACTAATTCAAAATCCTTTAAGTGGAAATGCAGTCGGTGAGACTTTTGAAAAAGCCTAAGTAAAAAGCCATAATTCGAGGTTTTTTTTTTCTGGATGGGAAATCATCAAATGTTTCCTCCCGCTCTGGGTGGAGCGGAAGGGAGTGTCAGACTCTTACTGACTAAAACCCACCCGTGTTCCTTCCTTCGCCCTTTATGTTCCGGGCCAGCGGTAACCCTTTCGGACAATCCCGCTGATAATTCGAGGTTTGGCTCTCATCTATTTCCTCCTCCAATATTGGACCAATTTAAAAGTTATTTCATAAACTGAATAAGAAGGATATTTACTGTGCCCCTATGTTTTTCTTTTTTTATTTTTCATTAATAGTTGTCAAATTTTTACACTAGGCCTCTGTTGACAGCGGTTCAAATCGGTTCATTTTGAGGGTTCTAGAGCTTATAAAAATAATGTATCTTTAAAAATTAAAACGTAGAGACATACAAGTACTTAGTAAATATTTATTATTCTGTAAAAAATATTGCTTTATGGTCATTAACTAGAAAGAAAACAGGCGATAGCGTTTCTATGAAGAAACGACCATCCGCATTTCCTCTTAATCGGGTAATTAACATCAATTAAGATACAGATGTAATATGTCACCAGTAATCGTGACTCTAAAAAGCGCAAACATTCAACTTAAATAAACAAAAGTCCTTCTGCTGGTTTAGGTCCTTCCCTAAAATTGAGGGTTATTACATTATGATCACTGTGCTGTGATCATAATTACTCAGGTACAAAGCAATTAATTCTGAACTAAAATATTTGTTTAACAATACAAGTGTATGCAATTTAATATTCATGAAAGGTGTATTTCATTTCTTACTGATGATTTTTGTTGAAAGTTAAACGACTGTTATTATAAAACTTTTATTTTAACTCAGCTCTGAGTTTAGTTTGTTAATTTGTTACTACAAACAAACGAAAATCAGGAGCCTTATCGTACTTCGATAAGACTACTGAGTTTTCATTTGTTTTTGTTAGTAACATTTCTAATATTATTCAGAAAATATACCTATTGTTTTTTGTAGACACCTACTAAAGGGGGACTTGTGGCCAAATAATATCAGCCGCACGGATCGATCGATCAAGTTAAGCTACACTCGCCGCGGTTGGTCCGTGGATGGGTGACCATCTTTATATACCAAGACCCCTACGTGCCTCTGAAGCACGTTAAGCCGTTGCCCCCGGCTGTCATTCGTGGACAGTCGTTACGGGTCGTCAAAAGCCCGAAAATCTGACAACCAGTCTTACCAATGTATCGTATTCCCCAGTAACCTGTAACTGGTTTGTGGAGGTCAGATAGGTAGTAGCGTCAAGTAAAATACTGATATTCAACTGCATCCAGTTTCACTGGAAGCCGACCCCAACATAGTATGGAAAAGGCTCGGCAGATGATGATGATCCAAACACCCAGTAGGTTTACTGTTACTGTTAGCCTGTAACATCTCTCTTTATGACAAACCTACTTCATAAATCTATATTGAACTCTTCGGAATTTTGAAACATCGAACCTATTCAAGGCATTATAATATTTTTTTGTATTATCGTAATAACAAGCGAGTGACGGAGAACATTCATTTTCTAAAGACTCGATAATCACAAAAAACTTCAATTCAGTGAGAACTAACGAGCAAAACAACAATAAAACGGTAAGCTGACTTCTGCAATATTTTCCACGAGTCCACAACGATAATAAATCTCACAAAACGTTTTTCTCTCAATCTGCAAAATGACGTACTTACCTACAAAATAAATTAACAACTGCAAAGCAATATTTCATTTTTAGAACATTCTCTGTTTATAATGACAGTTCGAGCGAAAGAGAAGGAAGATTGTCTTCGGGGAAATTGGGTCAGGGGGTGAACGAATGGAATAGGGGGACCCGAAAACCCATACCTGCGTTTTATATAATTATGTAGCTTTTCTGGATATAGAACGTTATTTTTAGGGTAGTGCAAGCCTGAAAGTATGGTTAGAATCAGCGGGTAGGTATAGACGCCAGGACATCAAGCTACCCGAAACTGTCAAATTTTGCTAATCAACCTTGAATATTATGCTTTAGCGATAAAGTTGAAAATCTATTAAAGAAATTTGACAGATTGTAGTAGCTTGATGTGCTGCCATCTGAACTAGAGTCGATTTTGATAGTACCTATGTCTACAATGTTTTATTGCACCCTATGGGGCAGAACTAATGTAAGTACAACTTCCTCAGTTTTAATTTATTTTTAAATTAAACCCTTGGCCTTTTCTACATGGCAACCACGCCGTAGAAAAAACGTGTCTGTCAAGAAGCTGCATAGTGATCCATACAACACTGACGAGCGTGCCTACACGGCGAATGAACCTTAGTTTTTCGCGGCAAGAAAACCGTGTGTGTAAAGCCTTATTCTTTGTCTAGCCCTAAACCATTGCATTTGAAGTCAGCTCTCTCCTTGCCGCCTGGCAAGGAGAGAGCTGACTTCAAATGCAATGAAACGTTTCGATCTCGAAAACCAGGGACAGATTTGCCTAAATCTGTCCCTGGTTTTCGAGATCAAAACGTTTCGTGCGTCTTTTGGATCTTTTTATGGAGGCCGAAAACAGCAACGTTTTATTATAGTAACGCATATAGCGCTTCGCGATTCTGTAACGCTTCGCAGATGTTCGCGGAAGTCCGTGTGGACGATTTTCATGGCATTATGAGGGGGAGAACAACGTCAATAATGGGTAGGTTGAACGAAAGCTCCTACAGACAACATCCTGAAAACATTCTAGACAAAGTGGACAGTCCCTTTAAGGCACTGGGTACGGAGGCACGTGCTAATGTGTGTCCCAAGTTATTTTTAGTTTTTTAGTTTGAAAAAGTTTTACTAACATAGTTATTAAGTCATTGTTACTAATACTACTCGTATATGGATTGTGAGTAGTACGAAATAAAGAATATAATAACACCAACCTTCGTATTGGTTAAGTTTGAGATTTATGGGGTGTCACTAACTGTGATGAATGTTTGTCGTCCTGTGAGCACGATTGATTCCACTATTGTTGTTAAGTTTTTATGCTCGAAGGATTTTGGAAGGAACGAAAACAAATAATAAAACCCAAACCTACAACAATAACAATCCTAAAAGTTTTTTTCACGCGCATTTTATCTTAGAAAATCTATTTTTGGAAAAGTTCTACTTTATTTAGAAAATAACCAATAGAAACTTCAGATATTTTGACTAAGGAAACTTATAAAATGCTGATAGTTAATAGCTCAACTATGGCTAATGAGACACAATTGAAATTCTATTCCTATAAATCAAATTTTTATTTTTCAACAGAAAACAATTTCTTAATCGGGATAACAAAAACACGGAAAAATCGCTCCGATGAATAATATCTAATGGAGCCACATTATCCCCGTCATTCCAGCACTTCCCGTAGGTAATTACAACCTCGTAAATAATTCATACCCTGTCGCGAATAGCAACTGAACAAAAATCACTCGCCTGCCTTGCTATAATAAAAAAAATAAGTGTGGATCGCAGCACCACCCAGCAGGAACGAAGGTCAAAATGAAAATCTAAGATGGCGGCTGCGAAAAGAATAAAATGACGAATAATCTTAAATTTTTTGGAACCTACTTGTGTTTTCATTATGACCTCATATTGGCTTCAACATCCCCAAAAACCATAAAAACGACACCCATGATAAAAAAACAGTGGCACTCCGGGAGTGCCGACAGAAGTGAAAACAAAACACAAACAGCCGATCGATTCTGTAGAAATCTCACCGTGTAAACTTAGGTGTAGTGAGTTTGTTTTTGCTAGGAATTGACACTATTGACAGCTCACTCCACGCTCACTTCACCTAAGCTTTCACGGTGAGATGGTTACAGAATCGCACTGCAGATTAATTTGCCATCACTCACTGACATATCGGATATAGGTACACTAAAACCGAGTACATCCCGAGGACAGCCGAACACAACCGAAGCGAGTATTTTTTTTGTCGTCTTATAAACAAAACACGCGCGGTGTCGCTTACGGTAACCGTGGCGCGTGTTCAATGGTATTTTCCTATCTCAAAAAATGCCCAATGCGCATAAAAGTTTCACTTCAAAATTAAAATTTTTGCAGTCAGCCATCTTGGATTTTCATTTTGACTATCTCTCTCTCTCTCACTCTCTCTGTCGCTTTCATATAATAAGAAGTTGCATTGCATACAATAAAAAGTCGCATGGAGGAGGCATAAGGAGGCATTTGTAATTAGTCTGTAAGCCTTCTTAAAAGTAATAAATAATAATAATAATAACGCTTTTTCGTTACGTGACGATTTCTACCCGTTTACTTAGGAGTAAACGGGTAGAAATCGTCAACATCCTCAAAAACGAAGCGACGAACGAACCAAACAAACCGACCGACGGCGACGTTCCAATAATAGCTCATACATCACAAGTTGCTAATACAGAATTTCCTTCGCCATACGTAATTGGGTTAGTACAAGTCGTTTCCAAACCGTTGCCGACTGATATACGGTTCAATTTAAGTCCGAACTTAGCCTAAGAATATCGATCTGAAAACTTGCACAAACTAGCTTGCTTGCTAGAAAGAGTAGTAGATGTGGCAGTATGTGGCTTCACTTGGCTTGTAGTAAGAAAAATCCTGTGCTAGGCTTGCTATTAAGAATTTTCTTATCGATACTTCGGGGTTTTTGTGTATTTGGATTATCTTTTCTCGTGGTGACTTTGGTAAAATTTTAGGCACTCAGAGGGTAGCTGTTTTTTGGCCTTTCTTTAATTGCAGTTGTGTTTTGATTACAATTTTAGTTGTTTGCCACTTATAAAGTCAGGGAAATTATTTGTTTAACAAATTGATTACTTACCTGACTTAAATTGTCTGCTTATTCAAATCACAACCGTCATTCTTTGACAGTTGTATGAAATTACCATAAAGCGGCAGATTGACGTAGTGTGTCAATTTGATGAACAATTTATATTCTTGAAACATAATAAACGCCTTTTTCTTTTATCGTTCTTGGTTTACACAAATATAAAATACTTGAAGGAAATAGAAAGCTTTGAGAAATATGTATTGTTATAAGTTGACTCGTTTAGAAAAGCAGATTATACTCTTTTTCTATAGTACGTTTACATGGACTCATTTTCCTTTTACATAAGAGCTCTTGGAAGCATTTCAAGGGACAATAGCTCTGGTTTTTAAAGCGTTTACTGAAATAACTGTTGTTAGAAAACTCTTCTAGTACCCACTCATATAATTACTAGCTTCGGCCCGCGATTTCGTTCGCGTGGAAGTCGTAAGACATCACAATGAACTAAAATAACAGCCACATTTTTATAAAACTTTCCAGCTTACGACGTTTGTGGCTTTGGTCTCAGCAGCCGAAATATTGTTCCGAGCTTGGGGTTCGTGACAATAAAAACTGCCGATTTAATAACCAAAAATGACATTTTTATCAACAACACTAATTACAACTTTAAGCACACTAATAACAAAACACAATTGCACTACTGCAGTGCGATTCTGTAACCATCTCACCGTGAAAATTTAGGTGAAGCGAGCGTGGAGTGAGCTGTCAATAGTGAAAATTCCTACCAAAAACAAACTCACTTCACCTAAATTTTCACGGTGAGATTTTTACAGAATCGACCGGCTGATCATATATTCCGTTGTATCGCTTATCCAACCCGGCCGGCCGGCCGGCCGGTGGCTCGGCTTACCCGACTCGTGGCCCATACCGACCTTATAGTGTCTCAGATAGTTCTAGAACCTTCTAATGTAGAAACATCTAGAATGTTCGAGTTACATATCGGCCCCCACTGACCAGACGTCGGTAGTTCTAGAAAGTTCTAGCATCAAAATTTCTATAAGGATCTTGACTCTACTAATTCTGCTACTCGATACTAGATGGCGCTAGTGGTAACTAATGTCACTATGTACCGGGCATTAATTGTGGAGCGCAACAATATGAAGAAAGCCAGCTTCAAGCGACGTACAGTTGCCCGTGTGAGAAGCAGCTCGTCCTGAGATCGACACCCGCCATTAGTAATTTCCCATTGCTTGCTGCATGTATGTTTTACGAAGTATTATCAAAATAGTATAACAAAATGTAAAAAAGGAAGCACAAAAAAATATCAATTGTTGGAAATTGAACGCAGGTTTAAAAAGCAGTCATCTAATCGCTAAGCTATTTGTTGTGTTTAAAGTTTACTAAAATAGCAGTATTATTTAGGTCATGATTGACTGCATAATAGCTCATGAGATTTTCTCGTAGCTCGTGCTAATTCGAGAGAAGAAGCTAAAAATATTATGTAAGATTTTCGATACAATATTGAAATATAAGGTATTGTAAAATAACTAACAACAAGAAAGAGGATTTTCGATACAATATTGAAATATAAGGTATTGTAAAATATCTAACAACAAGAAAGAGGATTTATATGGGACAGCTTCCGAACGTGTCTCCGCGATTTAAAAGATATATTTCAAAGCACCTCTCGGCTTGCTAGCTTCTTCAAGTTTTGGGTTGTACAATGTAGCGCAGAATAAAATATATATGTATATTTGTTACCCGTTCTTTATTAATAACATAAATGCGAAAGTAACTTTGTCTGCGAAAGTGACGAAGACTACCTTTTGAAAGGGGCGACTAGAATCAATTCAATTTTACTGTAAGTTTTGACGTTCAAAAGTGCCTTTAATGTGCCTATTTGAAATAAATGATTTGACTTTGACTTTGTCTATCTGTAACCTTTTCACGCCTTAGCGACTAAATAAAGTCGTCGTCGTTTCTAGGAGACCATAACTTGGGAAAGGACATAGGATAGTTTTTTATCCCAGTATCACGTTACCGTGGGAAAATTTCCAAACTCCACGTGACGGTGAAGCCGCTGGTAAATGCTAATCAGTTTTATGTATGAAAATATCGTCAGGAATAAGTCAAACTCAAAACAGTCTTAAATCCCCAACTTATGCATTGAACAGGTGTGACGCTCTTTTGTTCTCTGTGTGAAAATTCGACGTAAGTTTTAAACACCGTCGTTTCAAATTTTACACTTTTTTGACGGGATTACTTTTAGAAATATGTTGATGTTATTCGTTTGTACTGCATTAAATAAATTTTTGAAAAGTATAGTTTTAGTCTCCTTTAAATTATCTATACAATGGTATGTAAATTAAGTAGGTTCTGGGGGCCTCAAAAGGCTAATTTGGCAGAATCATAAAAGGATAATATTATGAATCATAATGGACAGTTAACTGTTAAGTTAATCATATCAAATTAATTTGGTGAAGGATTTTTCAGTTATAAGAATAATACGGACTGTCTTCGCCGTATTCTGATTCATAATGTTATATCATTTTATGAATCTGCTAAAGTGGCCTTTTTAGGCCCCCTGTTCTGTGTACTATCAGGAAACAGAAACAACAGAAACAGTAGAGGCAAAAAAAATCGATCGTAAAGCACTCTCTAATGCTTCTTAAAGCATTTAAAACTTTTAAAGAAGCGCTGCAACAACATACGGCAACCTTAAAAGCTATAAAGCTGTACACGGAAAGGTCAAGCATACGTTCTTTAGTTTTAAAAGACCTCTGGGATAGCAAACAGCCGGAGCGCGTTATGAATGTGACCAACGCGTTTTAGTAACTAAGAGCTAGTGCGAAATTATAAACTTTTGTAGACATCCCAAGGGATATAAAGCTATTGATAAAAGTTGCTTTAAAGTGTAATTAATCATTCAATTTATTAAAGACACTAATGGCTAGCTGTTTCACCTGGTACTAGAAAGTTTGGGTTAAGCTACCTAGCAGATTGATTCATATGATTTATCATCATAGATATTCAGTTTTTTTTTTTTAATCTCATAGACAACGCCTGTCCGGGCAGTTATGAAACTGGCTGTATGTCAATCTACATAGTAATGCAACATCATCGTCTGCCTAGTCTTATCCCAACTCCCACAGGGTTCGGTCCAATCTTTTTTTTTTGTAAAGGGTTTGCTCTTGACTCTAGTCTAGGTCAGAGGTGACAAAGTCTACGATGGAGTGAGCTTACCCAGAAGAAGCCTGTTCACTCTTAATTTGAAGAGATTGTATGCGCTCAGAAACACAGACGCAGTCTAACCAGAGTCAGGTAAATAGCAGTAGTTTACATGGAGCGACTGCCTATCTGACCATCGTGTTAGCAAATGCATGAATGCAACATGAACGCGTGCTACGCCATCGTAGCAGCTACAAGTGCTACGACGGAGTAGCTCGCTCGGCAGTGGATCGTCAGGTTTACCGTAACAATCGCACAATCACTTTCGATATAGTCGTTGTACAAATAGTATAATGTATTCATTTATTCATTGCTTAGCCATATCTATAAGTAACAATGTGCAATTTTTTTCATACAATCAGCTGAATAAAACAAAAGTTATTCAATTCAAATCCTGTATTTAAGGTGGCACTAGTCGATATTTTTTCCATACAAATTTCGGGAGAGTATTACTCCACTGTTTGACATTGTGCATCCAAAGTTAAACATGATATCGTTTTGACTTATTATTAATTTTGTCTGTACGAAAACAGAATAGTAAAATAAAAAGGTAATAAAAAGTTATGAACCAACAAAGATTCGTTATTTTTGCTATTTTTAACGTAACTTTGGGTGTAAATAAGTAATAAAAAAACTATAAAATCTTCAAAACCAAGTCAGTACCGACAAAGCTCAGTTATCGAAGAGTTAAATAAACTTATTATTGGTAATTGATTTATGCAGTCGTTTTTTCATAAAACTCGATTTTCCGAAGCACTTTTCGAATTTTTTTACGCGCCTTTCACTTGTGAAAGGGTCTTTCTGTGCGTGAGAACTAGACGTTGTTCGTGTAGATTAGCGTCTAACTGCTCATCACTTACTAGCGCTGTTGGACACGAAGTCAGGTGAGACAGCGTGCTTTATGGGCATGACCACCAGTGAGTTCCAGCTCGCGACTAGTTTACTCTTAAGCAAAGAAGAAGCCCTTTTATAACATAGTCAGCATAATAAGCCGATAATGCTCCCACTGCTGGGACACAGAGGCCTCGTCTTTCTGTGAGAGGGAGCGGGCCACAATCCACCACGCGGGCCTGGTGCTGGTTGGTCAATGTCACATGTCTTCGAAATTTTGGTTCTAGGGCATCCCGGTATCCTCACGATGTCTTCTTCGCCGTTTTGACTTTTTGACCTTTTGTAGACGGCAGGTAAATCTTATAGTTACTAAAATGCCGCAATTCGCAGTCTAAAAACAACAAGCACTTCACGTTATTGGCATCCTTTGGAAAAAAAACAACAAAAGAAATCAATTTCAATAGGCTATTATTTTTAACAGCTCCAGCCCAGCGCGGGCCGATATCGGCCCAGAAAATCAATTGTGTCTCATCAATAGAAAGTACACGGCTTAATTTTCAAAGCCTTTGTAGCAATATTTTCGTTGTTCCTTTCCAAATAATTGTGGAGCGATTTATTCCAACAAAGACAATGGGATTACTTCCTTCGTACGGTTTCTATGGCAACGACCTTCAATTACCGTGAAACCTTAAGCAGTCTACACACCAAGCCCGCCGACCCGCCGACATGATGACCCGCCGACACGCGCGGGTACAAGACGCCGACATGATTCTTTTGAAATAAAAGCCGCCGGACATCAAGCCGCCGGGCTGTGTCGGCGGGTCGGCGGGTTTGGTGTGTAGACTGCTTTAGTTTTCTAAAGCTTTAATTAAAGTAATCGAAATTGATACTAATCTTGGGTTTTGACAGTCTGTCATAATTAATCTGTTGTTATTATTGTTTCTTAATATTTTGGCACGCCTCAAGGGATGGCACAAGCCTTTCGCAGTTTTTCAGCTCTAACAGCAGTAACCCAAAAGCAACCCTATTGTAATGACAATAAAGATCACTGTGATTTTAACAGTCAGGCAATGTATGAGGTACTGTTAAAGGACCCATATTTGATAATAACTCATGTCGTGGAAAAATATTAGCTAGTGAACAAGATTCTTATCGGACTGCTAGGGAGTTACTTAGCTTAAACCACTGGGTCTAGAAGAATGAAATTTTATAGTTCCATAAATAACGAAAGTAAATAGGTGCTAAGGAGGGATTTCTGAAAATTCATGCCGAAAAGGGAGTTGAATAGGAGATGCAAGTTTGTCATTTTTTCTGATGGGACCTTCCATTGGACACATGACATGTACAAGCATATATATGAACTTATTTTTGTGTTAAACTAACCATACAGCTAACAACATTATTCACTGATCAAATTCTCGATCAGTTGAGTTACAAATCAGAAACGCAGCCTTTCAAAGACCGGAGGTTGGTTGCTAATTCAAAGCGAACTCGTCCATGAAATTGCTAATATTCTCCCCCTTTGCACTTGACCCGATTTCAGTGAAGATAAGATTTCCTGAAACCATTTACAGATACACCGTATGAGTGAGATTGCATCGATTTATGTAAAGTATTGCACTACAATGTTTTCAGTGTCTATGTTATTTTAGAAAACGAGATTTTATTATCAGAATCATTATAGTTAAATTAGGAGTAAACAGTATCGACAAATAATTTGAATAAATCATTTCCATTAAATTCTAGTATGTTCTACATTGGAATTGGATTTGCTTTTTAAAATTGTTCAAACAATAAGTAATAAATATTTATTCGAAATGATAATATCAAAACATATAACACAACAAAGAGAGAATAGAAATTAATTCCCAGACCATCTCGGACATGGACCTACATGGTCTTCATATAACCTGACCAAGATTATGTCTGGACTTTAAAAGAGACTATGACCTCTGAGTTTGTTTCGGCCTTTCTTCTCAGAGTAGTCAGATAGGAAACGCCGACCTCATCTAGTTTAAAAAATATGATTGACGTGTAAAAGTGTTTGTGCAAACCTACTTACAAAAATAAAATCATTTATCATCATTAATTACATGAGAAATATTAATTTGGTGACTTCAAAACTGAAATTACGACAGCACAGTGACCGAAGGGCAACAGACTCCACACGTTGGGTGCCTGAGGATGGACGGCGCCGCCGAAGCCGACCCAGGAAGAGGTGGCAAGATAATCCAGAGGAGTACCGCAAAGGTTGGACTGAGTTGGCTCTAGAAAAGGATACCTGGGGCCGTATTACGAAGTATTAACGTATCATGATTCCAGTCCGAAAAAGGGGGTGGTGCTATCGGTCGTGCATGTATAGCTCCGTCTCTCTCTTACACTGGAATCTTGATGGCATTAAACGGTCATAATACGGCACCTGGAAGGATTTGGGGAAGGCATTTGGTTAGCAGTGGGACAGTGTAGGCGAACTAAAAAAAAAACATCAAAACCCTTAAAAGCAAAGTATCTTGTAAAAACAAAGGTGTCAAAACAAAAAGCGAAAAAAAAAACTGTAATCATAAAATTTTAATGAACAGGGGAAAGCGAACGACGCCAGTTTATTTTCTCTTGAGGTACTTTTTTATTTCGACGCTGAAAATTCTTGTCTACCAATTTTTATTGCTGCTGCTAGGAATTTATATAGAAAACTGGATGGTAAATATTGGGGCGAAGAGTCTAGTCATTATCATACACATTTACTGTTTTTATAACTGGGTAGATATTCCGTTCTTTACTGCTATTCTGGTCCTTTTGGACCTTTATTTAAATATAGAATATAGATCTTTGTGTGTGTACCTACTTCATAAACTTCCTAGCCTTTTCCTAACTATGTTGGGGTTGGTTTCCAGTCTAACCAGATACAGCTGAATATTTTACATGGAGCGACTACCTATCTGTTCTTCGTGATTTACTATGTATTACTAGTAAAATTACTCGTAATAATGATAATTGAAAAACAAAAGCTTACATGATCAGCCTCAAATTTTCCCACTGCTGGGACCCAGGCGTCCTCTCTGTGAAAGGGTTTGGGCCGTAATCCACCACGCAGGCCCAGAGCGGGTTGGTAAATGTCAGATAATTTAGATATTTTGGTTCTATGAAATGCCGGCTTCCTCACGATGTTTTCCTTCACCGTTTTAAGAGCATCGGTGACGAAATAATTTACACAAAGTAAAGTGCCTGCTTGGGATCCAACCCAACTCTTAAGTCGCGGCCGTTATCACTTGGCCACCAGCCCACCACTGCTCTTACCAAAATCACACACACACTACACATACACACAAACTACACACTTAGCCAAAGCACACACACACTACACATACACACAAATTACACACTTAGCAAAAGCTTACCATTGCCTAATCTTAAGATCATATAATGTACTATACCTATTCTGACCAATAAATGATTATAGCCCTTCAGAAGTTCAAACTACCATTTTCGACCTTATTGTATTATAATGGAGTTTTAGAGTTCCTCTAATTACACCACTCTGGCTCAATACTAAAGTACATTTTGATATGCTTCTGTCGGCTATTGTTCAACTTAGGTATTTCCAGTACAGCGGTTATTATAAGCCCCATAAACCACCCTACATAAACATGTTCTTTAATATTCTGCCTTCGTATTAATTTGCATTTGTTTTAATAAAGCTAATCTTATTTTATGGATGTAATAAAAGGCGACAAAGAAATTGTGCTACAGCAGCCACAGAGCATGTAACACTTACAGCAGCAACACTGTCTATTACTAACCAGAAAGCCAATACTCGGACTTAAAAAACATTTAAGTTGCAATCTCATTTCAGCGACAATCAATGTCAAAAATAATAGGCAATTCAGAGGATTTTTTGGACAGATGATGAGACTGAGTTTAGAATGGCGAAAGGTCTTAAAATTACGGGAATCGCCCAAAGATTTCCGACTGCTGTGTATAGTGCTGTCAAAGTCACTCAAGTTGTTGGGAGTGACCGTTATTACATGATTCGAATTTAAAAACGAATTCATTTGTTTTTTTTTTATGTTGCACACATCGCTTCAGCTCCAAATTCAAAATAATGATGCTTAGAGAATATCAGGAGAGTACCTTTATGGCCTCTTTATTCAAAATTCGAACAAGCCTAGTTCTAAATCTGCACAATTTTATTATTTTTATTAAGTTTGAGGACAATTCCGCCATTTCATCACATTTTGATGACAGACATTTTACTGTATTATTCATGAAACTCTAATACGAGCTATGTTATTGCAGTGAGGGCGTCTAATAACAGGCGCCTTCCAAATCAGGAAGCTTTGTTTGCATAGTAAAACGTGTGACGACACATACAAGGTTAATATATTAGACGTCATGTGACATGTTTGTAGGTTTAGGATCTTTGATCTTGTGTTTCTAACAAGGGCTAAACTGTTTCATTAAATCACAAAATGCAAAGCATTTCAAAAACATAGGCGTGAACTTGGAGGTGTTGTGAACTTCGGGACTATAAAATAAATTAGAATAGACAGAGTTAACCGAAATGGCGCCTGTGAGCAAATTCCTAAGTTTAAAAAATTCCAAACATCATCTGCCTAGCCTTTTCTCAACTATGTTGGGGTCGGCGTCCAGTCTAACCGGATGCAGCTGAATATCAGTATTTTTACATGAAGCGACTGCCTATCTGATCTCCACAACCCAGTTACTAGGTAATACGATACCCCTTGGTAAGACTGGTTGTCAGACTTTCGGGCTTCTGACTACCCGTAACGACTGTCAAAGATCCACGAATGACAGCCGGGACCAACGGCTTAACGTGCTTTCCGAGGCACGGAGGGGTCACGATATGCAGGGCACAGAAGGGGCCTATTCTTAGCAGTGAGTGGAACAAAACTGCCAATAATGATGATGACGAGAGTTTCATCTTCATCGCTTTTTTAAATTGTCGCTTTAAGCCCGAGGGTTTAATGTCACGATAAAACATGTCAATTATCTCATCGTCATTTATTATGTTCTTTACACTTGTTTTATGATTATTATTGATTATATTTATTTATATAGATTCGTGAGAATGTCGGAATAAAATCTATCCTATGTCCTTTCCCGGGACTCAAACTATCTCTATACCAAATTTCATCTAAATCGGTTCAGCGGTTTAAGCGTGCAGAGGTAACACACACTTTCGCATTTATAATATTAGTATCAATATTTAAATGGTACACCACAGACTACCTACAGTATGGTCTCCCTTTTCTCTTTAAATTCATCCACAGGTTGCCTTTAAAAGATCTCTCTTTTAGCGATAAGACCGCCCATTGTGTCACCCCTTGTAAAATTTCTATATTTATATCTGTAATATTTATGGTGTACATTATAAAGAATATTCTACTCTCTCCAATAGCTTAATTGTTGAGTTGTCAGACTCGCCAGCGAAAGCTCATGAGTAGGAATCCAATTCCGTTGCACAAACATTAGAGCATAATTTGAAGAGTTGACCGGAATACTAATAACGTTCAATCCATATTACGATGTGCACAGTTAAGATCCAAAGTTTTACTTACAGATATTAACTAATATTATTATTAATTATTAATTTGAATAAAACATTTACTTTATTTATTATTAAGGTCAAGTTCAAACAACATTAGATAATAATTCAGAGTGAGTGAGAGTGAAAAGCATATAATTACCAAGTCTATCTATAAGATATTTTCCGATCAGTTAGGGCGTAACCGGTCCGTGTCGAATCGACGTGAGTGAACTGATAAGGTGACAGGTGAGGTACACTTTGATAAATGACAGCATATTAAGTTAAGGCGACATGACCTAAAGCGCGGTCCTTGTCGGACTGCATAGAAAAGAATTAGAAGCGCGATGGAACCCTGGTAATTTATTGCAAAATATGAAGCAATTATCTATTTACAAAAAATCTATTCTTTGGACTAAAAAATTTAAACACGTGCTTTAGTATGTTGCTTGTAGAATAATCTGACAAAAAATTTAAATGATTGAGAGCTCAGAAGCACTAGAATCGGCTGTCATATAGATAGTGTATTTATTATCAATATAAGCTATGCTGATGATATGGTGCTGGTGAGCCCCTCGATCTGTGCGTTGAGGGAGCTCATAAAGATTTGCGAGACTTACGTGAACACTCATGGCCTAAAATACAACTCAATTAACTCTGAGCTTATGATATTTAAATCAGGTACTAAACACTGAAAATGTACCTAATATAGTCTTGAATGGTACCCCTTTAAAAAGGGTTACTAAATTTAAGTATTTAGGTCATTGGGTCACTGAGGATTTAAAGGACAGTAATGCCATTGAGAGAGAGCGCAGGTCGTTGTCTATTCTATGTAATACACTGTGTTGTGATTTCTGACCCGACCACGATATGGAACGGAGAGTTTACTATGGCACAAAATGGTTATTTTAATTGTGTTTTATTGTGCCACTTATCCCAGGAATTTGTGCCTTGTACTTTTTGAGTAATAAGAGTACGATTGTGGTCGGGCTATGGATCACGATTCCTGACCCGACCACAACCAGATCTAATAAAATATCAATAGTGTGAAGTAACTGATTATGCCAAAAATATGTGTCAAATTGTGCCTATGGCACACGAAATTCTTTTACTATTCATATCACAGAATAATTATATCTTGATTCGGATAAAATCGAAACGGCTTAACGTGGTTTCCGAGCCACGGAAGGATCTCGTTATGTAAAGATGGTCACCCATCCACGGACCGACCACGGCAAGCGTAGCTTAACCTGATCGATCGATCCGTGTGGCTGTTATTACTTAGCTTTGTCCTGCCCCTGTATTTGTCTCATTAATAATAGATATGCATTTGGCATTATTAGGACCAAACACAACTCATATCGTAGGAGCACAACATTTCAATCAATGCTCCAATTTATTATATAAAATAAGTTCTCCATAAATCCTCTTAGTCCAGTCTTGATAAATGCTGCTCTATTTATTGGGTCTAGATATAGTAGCAATTCAATGAATTAACAAAATCATAGCCTTTTAAGAGCACTTTATGTTTCTAAACTGTTCCATGTTTCAAACTCTTCTGTATGTTGTCTCTAGCGGAAGTCAATAGACCTGAATTGCTAACCGAAAAAGCAAGACCTGACTTTCTAAGAACGATACCACTCAAAAATAAATACATCTTACCAAAATTCAGTAATGTGTACGGAATGAGGGTTGCAGAATATTTAGTACCTTTTTATCTTAATAAACTCCCAGAAGACTTACAAACGTTATAAAAAATGAGTTCGAAAAGTTATAAGTACAAATCAAAGAAGCGTGAAAGCGTTTCCTTACACAAAATTTCGCCTAATGTACCTATGTATTAATGTAATGTAATAAATTATTAACATTTTATAAAATTATTGATATAAACGGCTCGCCAACATGCAGATAAACCCTGAGAGGATTTCGTTATTTGGCTAAACCTAAATGTGAATTAGTTTAAGTGTTTTAGAAATTATATAAAATAAAATAAAAAACATTTTTTTTTATTTTATTGAATAAATGAGAAGTTAATATGTGTGTATGTGTGTGTGTGTATATGTGTGTATGTGTGTATGTGTGTGTGTGTGTTTTTGTGTGTTTGTATGTTGCTTTTATTTTTATTTTAATATCGTTTAAAATATTTTTATTATCTTACAATACATGTAGGTTATTCAGGAATTTTTATCATTGAAACTATAGGTTTATGGTAACTGAAATAAGAAACATAAGTTTGAGACTTGATATCCTCAACTAGTCGCGGGCTCGAACTCGTGGACGCGGCAAAAAAGCACGCTGTCTCACCTAGCATCGTGTCTAAAAGAGATAGAATCAGTTATGAGCAACTGCTCATAACTGATTCTTTCTCTTTTAGACACGACTAGACGTATGCGTGTAGACTAGCTGCTAACTAGCAGCTAGTCTACACGCATACGTCTAGTCGCACGCACACAAACACCGTGCCGAAGTCTTCCGAACTGAAACGACGTTAGATTAGACGATGCACGGCTTTCAACGCCGCGCCCCGCTGTGCCGGTCGGAGTGGGGGTGTTAGGTTTTATTTTCGTTACGGAATTTCTTGATTCGGTCGCCGCGCTCAATGCCCGCGATAAAAGCTATGCAATAGCTTAAAAAAATAAACCTTGCATCTTCATAATAGCTAGATAAACTATATTAACGAATTAAAAACTTTATACTACTCATTAAATGGATTGACTGTGTGAAACATTATATGGCTAGAATGACAATGAGATAACAACTAATAGAAAAATATGGGAGAATAACACTTGTTGCGCCGTCCCAAAATAAATTGGGTTATGAGCAGGAGAGTGATGAATGATCCTACTACCTATTCATAAAATGACGAGTCATTTATTTTCTCGCAACATTTCATTTCAGTACCCATGTATTAGGTAACAAAAGCTATTGCGGTTCGTAAAACGTTTCTATACCGCTTCCTACCTCAACATGCGGGTAAGTTCTGCTTCGTCCATTGAAAAGCAGATAAGAGGTAAACCTTTACGCTTTTGTAAATGGGTACCTCTGAGGTACACCTCAGAGTTAAGGGTCCTACAAACAGGCGTGACACGCGATATAATCGCGCGCGACACAAAGGCACCGCCCGTTGCGCGACGTGTGGTGCCTTTGTGTCGCGTGTCGTGTCGCGCCTGTTTGAAGGAGCCTTTATGCATTCACAAAAGTATAAAAATGTTCATATTCCATTTAGTTAGTGGACGTAGACGTACTGTAAATATAACTGTATACATAAGTATGGACCATACTTATGTATACAGTTATAGTTACAGTACTTAGGATCAGATACCATACTGTATGGTATCTGTTCCTAAGAAGAGGCTATTCATCATCTGCCTAGCCTTTTCCCAACTACGTTGGGGTCAGTTTCCAGTCTAACCGGATGCAGCTGAATACCAGTATTTTACATGGAGCGACTACCTATCTGACCTCCACAACCCAGATACCTACTGGGTAATATGATACCCCATGGTAAGACTGGTTGTCAAACTTTCGGGCTTCTGACTACCCGTAACGACTGTCAAAGATCCACGAATGAAAGCCGGGACCAACGGCTTAACGTGCTTTCCGAGGCACGGAGGGGTCTTGGTATGTAAAGATGGTCACCCATCCACAGACCAACCGCGGCAAGCGTAGCCTTAACCTGATCGATCGACCTGTGCGGCTGTTATTATTAATCCACGGGTCCCTCAGCTAGAAGAGTCTATTTAAGATAATTGTAAAATAATACAAAGTGTAGTGTGTACTTGAACTAAGTCGCGGGCAGAAATTAGTTTAATGTAATACAATATTCGCACCTGTAACTGTCCCGAAAGTTCATTGAGAATTCCGTTCGCGTGACGGCGGATGAATAGCTCTTTACCCTGGATGAAATAGGATGAAACGTGGTCCTTTTATCCCGTTCCACTGACACGTAGTTTTCGTTGAACTGTAGGTACTTTTTGGTCCCGAGGGATGTGCCTTACACGCTTTGCACGGGGGGGGGGGTCCGGAATTGGTCTTTTGAGAGACCACCCTATGTGCTGATGGTGATCACCGGGGTGGTTTAAGTCAGGTAAAAATCCCGCGATTACCTCCCCGAAGGTCGGGTGTCTTTTGAAGGTTTACCTCCGACAAAAAAAATTGGTACTTTTTGGTATACATTTTGACCTTGCCTTGAATTATACTTGTAGTTTCGGGTTTGCCTTGGGAGTTGTTAGAAAAGAAAAATGTTGTTAGAAAACTTGAAGTTCAGCTAACATCCCTATTATTTAATTAGTTCTTTGTTTATCTTGAAATCAGCAATCGCAAGGTAGGACGCCAGGTGGAGCGACGATCTTTGCAAGGGGGCTGGTAGCAGCTGGATGAAAGTTGCCGAAAATCGAGTTGAATGGCCTGTTTGGAGATCTCTATGTCCAGCAGTGGACTGCTATAGGTTGATGATAATATCGAGAAATTAAAATCAGAATACTTAACTAAGACGCCATGCTTATTTACACCTTGGAATATTCAGGCTATGTATTATTTCACAGCTAAACTCAGATCTCTTCCAATTTGTGCTCACTTTTCAGACTTCCAGTATCTAACTAGGAGGGGTAAGTATAGATTATTTATTCTTTCTTTGACCTCCCTTTGTATACTATAGATACCTACAGATGGTTTATTGGCCGCCATTTTGAAGGTTCGCCTAGGGCTGCCATCACTCCGGGTTTTCCCGGATTTGTCCTA
This sequence comes from Luperina nickerlii, assembly GCA_963855955.1. NCBI lineage: Eukaryota > Metazoa > Arthropoda > Insecta > Lepidoptera > Noctuidae > Luperina > Luperina nickerlii. Next base: position 18,450,762 of record OY979667.1, read on the forward strand.
GTTTGATCCGGGAAGCGTCCGGGCGGGGCTTTTAAATAGCGTCCGGGTAAAACCCGAACACTTTCTGTGTTAAGGCAAATCCGACTTTGAATGAATTGCAATAAATTAAAGCATATATCATAGTTAAAAATTCGCCGCGCGGCAAATATCGTGCGCTCGTGACAATTCATAATTTGCTTTTGATTTACAATTTTTTTTTTAAATTTTCATTGATGCCTAAAAGGAGAGCGTTCCTAATTATTTTTGCTACCAGAATACCTCTCACATATATAGAAGAGTGTATAATTGATTAGTAAATTAATCGTTTCATTTGGTTTAAGTTGATTTTCTATAAATAATACAAAATAATATGATACTTAACGATGTTTTTATTTTATTGTAAGTATTTTGTTTTTTCGAGGGAGTCCGGGGTAAATCTTTAGTTGACCCAAATATCCGGGGTTTTTGAAGTTTTTATCCTGGGTCCGTAATTTAGGTGATGGCAGCCCTAGTCGTACCTCCTCTTGATCTGACTCGAGGGTGATTGAACTTGCTAATAAAGTTAGTTAGTTTCGATACTGTAAGTAATTGACTTTCAGATGCTAACAGAGTTGTACAAACTAACGTTTCCATTTTAATTATTCGATGTTCAAGAAATAAATAATAGCTTAAACTCTATAATGAAATTACCAAAACCTTTCTTGATAATAATAATTTACGGTATGATACATGATAACAGGGAAAGATCAACATGATTGCAGAGTGATGGATGACCTAGGTAGGTAGTAAGCAGACATTGAAATGAAACAATCCAATTAAAAAAAAAACCGGCCATGCTGTGTTTCGGTCCACGCACAATGAAGGGTTCCGTAGTTGGAATTAATTTATCCCAAGAATAAACTTAAGATTGTAGTTGAAAAACATGTTCTCCATGTCATTCCAGTTGCAAATGGTAAATTTACATTTACAGTACCTACGCACAATATTAGGATATTTACCATGTTATTTTACGACCATAGACTTCTTATAGGGTTTCGTGTAAGCTAACCCCATTACTAAATAACGTTGTATAGCGTCATGGGTTACACAACGCTTTGTCTTCTTTTTTCGAAAGTCAAATTACTGAAGACTGAAAGAGAGTAATCGGTGTTTAACTATTCATCTAATATACCTAATACTTTTCGGTGTGGAACCTAAGATAAAAACACGCTTGTACTATACGACTACCTACATACAGAAAGCAAAGCCAACAGAAATCTCTATTCCTAGACAGCACGTTTCGCCGAAAACTTTGTTGATAGAAAACATTGTTTGTAGATATCTCAGTCCATAGGAAGACCCGGCGAACTTCGTTCCGGCCCGCCAGCCGCTCCGCCCCCGCTTTTTAAATCTCTAATATCTTCTAAGATATCGTTTATAAATGGGGATGAAATGTAAATTATCTGAGATTAAGAATTCAAGTACCTAAACTAATTATAATCATTAAGTAAACTCTCTAGTTATTTTTTTCTTATTGTAACTATATTGTTATTTATTCTGTCACTAGCTGCGCCCCGCGGTTTCACCCGCATAAGTTTCGAACCCATGGGAATATCGGGATAAAAAGTAGCCTATATGTTAATCCAGGGTGTCAGCTACCTCCATACCAAATTTTATCAAAATTGGTCCAGCCGTTTGAGCGTGAAGAAGTAACAAACATATAAACACACACACCCACAAAAACTTTCGCCTTTATAATATTAGTGTGATGTGATTAACAGGCTTCGTATGTGTACACATAGACATGGAAGAAGGTGGTCTTGGGTTACAGATATCTCTATACTTAAAAGAAGCCCTCTAAAATGTGTTTGTACAAACCTGTTGATTATGAAATAAATATACTTCTATTATAAACTTACAGGTACAATTCTATCTAACCCTGCGGCGAAAACAGGCGTGATGTAATGCCTACCATAGTCTTCAAAGAATTCGCTACGGTTCAATATTTTTTACAATCTACTTAATAAAAACCTTAAATTAATACATTCACTGACAGACAACGGGCAGCTATAATTAGGTACCGCTGGGTTTAGAAGCATGAAATTTTCCACAAGAGTTTGTTATACATATAGCGAAAGTGTATGTGTGTATGTGTCTACGCAAGGATTTATGAAGATTCAGCCCCTAAAAGGGTAAAATAGGGGATGAAAGCCTCTATGGAAGTTTTTCATTTTTGCAGATGGAAAATCTTATCGAGTAGCCGGCTTCTCAAATAATAATTAAGAATCATTCAAAATCCTTTCTAAAACTTCGGATCGTAATAGCCTAACTTGTGTTGGTAACGGTACCTATAGCGTTTCCAAGTCGACAACAAACGGTCTGTGATGAATTCTTTTTAATAGAATTATTAAGTTGGAAACTCCTACTAATTGAATAATTCAAAGTGTTTTAAATGTTTGAGTTAGACGACAGAAGTGTTGGTGCAAATAAAAGAAATTAAAATAATTGAGTCAGAAACGAAACAAAAAGTAAACGGGACAAGTTATGATAATTTTTAGGAGTACTTCGTTTTGATTTGCAATATGATTTATTTTTAAGTATTATTTCAGTAACAATTAAGGATAATAACAGCTTTCGCATTATAACTTTATATGAGACAATGAAACATTTAAATTTTTTGTAGACATATATGCAGTCAGGCATATTATAAGTTAGGGGATTACATCGCTGATAAAAATGCCTGGCTCAATGCTGGTCCTGCTCCACAACCTCAACTAATTGATTAACACTTGAAAATTCTGTTGGAGCTGCTGAAGATTGTAAGACTATCTTTGCATTGTATAAACTCAATTTCCTTTATATTGTATAATTGCATAGCACATATGTGAGTTCTATGTATATTATACCCTATGTACCATTTATCGGGTAATATGTCTTTCATTGTCCTGAATGTGCCCCGGCGGCGGCTGATAGTATGTCATGCTCACACAAATGTCTCGCTGACGGTGGCGTGTGTGTTGGATCTTTTAGCTCCCTTCAAAATGGTTGAGCTGAATGGTGCTGATCTATGCGTCATGTTCGTGAACAGGCGCCGTCAGTTGGGGCTGGTCATCTCTTAGCTGCCTCGGCTTATTTTTAATTATTTTAATTTTGAATTGTTGTTTTGTTCTATTTGCTGTACTCTGGACTCTTTTAACGCGTACGTCTTTTTTACATCGTTCTCACATATAATTATAAATTCACATTAATGATGTAACTAATATTTTTGTAAAAATATGATTTAAAAGAGTGTCCATGGAGTTTCTTGCCCGTTCTTCTCCATAGGTACCTACGCTTTGGAATGGGCAACTAGCTTCATATTTTCTGACTGACCGACTTTTTGACAATTCAAAAGTGCCTGTAAATTGTTTAATTGAAATAAATGCTTTGAGTTTGAGTTTGAGACGTAAGTACCTAAACCACGCGTTCACACCCACATAGGTACCTACAACTTGTGATACTTGTATTCGACAAGTCATATACGTAATTATTGTAGTTGACATTAGGTAGTTCATTTTGAAATTTACTGTAGTTGACATTAGATAGTTCATTCTGAAATTTCCTGTAGTTTGACATTAGATAGTTCATTCTGACATTTACTGTATTTGACGTTTAATAGATTTAATTTGACATTTGTTTTTGACATGATAATTAATTAATTTGAACGTAGGTATTTATAAATTAAGATGACAAATTGATAATTTATGTTCTTTTTTTTTGTATTGATTAAGGGTCTTAGCTTAGCTTAGTCTTTATCTGAAATAAATGAATTTTATTTTATTTATTTATTTTATGTTTTTAAGACTTGTCAAAACCATGTCATGTAGGTACATACCAATACAGGTGGTGCGGACATCGACGCGCATCGTGTTAGTACCATGGATTCAGTACATGATTCTGGACCCCCTTTTTTTGAAATACCGACGTAAATATCTACCCCAAGGGGTCTAGAATCATGTACTGTGTGTGTGTGTGTGTGTGTTCATGTGTGTGGTGTGTGCGTGTGGTGTTACTCAACTTTTGACAATTTTTGTTTTTACTAGTGTTTACAAACTTGTTATAGGTGTAAACGACAAGCGAATAACACAACATAATACTTGTTTAATACCTTGGTGTAATCGCGGAGAAATCAATACGTAAATAAAACGATATTTCAATTTTATTCAACAAGTCCTTACGATGTGACGAGACTGGGCAAGAAAACAGGCTAAAGCCTCTAAGACGACCTACTGACCAGAAAATCACTTGGCAAACTGTCCAAAAGTGAAGAATTTAGCTGTTGTTTCATCAATCGAGCCAGTGCGAAGTATTTCAGACCGCAAACACCGCTGAAACCGGACCATTCGGCGATCTCAAGTTAAAAGCCGTGTCCGGTAAATTGTGGGCAGCCTCAAGGCGCGGGCCCACCGCGGTGCACGGAGAGGCTACGCACGTGTATTAAGCTTCGCTTTGGGAGAAAATTTATGTGATTGTATCCATTGCAACCCACGGAGAGGCTGTACATGAATTGACGTCATTGATACACGCGTGGCTTGCTCGAATAGGCGGTTACATAGCTCAACGCTGGCGACGTGGGTCTACGTTTCTACTAGAGTACACGAATATGACCCACGTATGTATGTACAGCTCGCTTATCGCAGCGCAGTTTTCAGTCAGTTTTTGTCCGTGGATTGCAGTGGCACGTGCGTAGCCTCTCCGTGCGCCGTGCCACGCTATACATAGTCGTGGGTCATATTCGTGTACTCCAGTGAAAACGTAGACCCACGTTGTCAAACAAATTAATACACGCAGCTAAAATGCGCCGCGGTGGGCCCGCCCCTTCACTATCTATCGATTTACGATCTAGAATTTATCACCTAAGTACCCTGTGTTGTAGTATTGATTTCTACAACAATGCTGATATTATTAATTATCAATTAATCGACAATAAACTTGCCCTCGGGTCGTGGCAAAGTAATAACTGCCGCACATGTCTATTGATCAGGTTAAGCTACGCTTGCAGCGGTTGGTCTGTGGATGGGTGACCATCTTTACATACCGAGACCCCTCCGTGCCTCGGAAAGCACGTTAAACCGTTTATCGCGGCTGTCATCCGTGGATCTTTGACAGTCGTTACGGGTAGTCAGAAGCCCGAAAGTCTGACAACCAGTCTTACCAGGGGTATCGTATTAGCCAATAACTGGGTTGTGGAGGTCAGAGAGGCAGTCGCTCCATGTAAAATACTGGTATTCGGACTGGAAGTCGACAGATGATGATGATGCTATTAGATATTATTGAGTACCTTGGATAGGTACTCAATAATATCAGCATCATCCATTAAATTATCCATTAAATGACAATAAGCTTGCCCTTCTCTATTCTTTATTACAAGGTACCGTTAAGTTACCTTTTGTATTGATAACAGAATATAATAGTTTTTACCACATCGCTACATAGTACGTACCTACGCTTTGTTGATTACATCAAACATGCCTGTATTCTACACATAGACACATTTTTAGGGTTCCGTAGTCAACAATAGCAATAGCTCAGAGACTCTTAGTACTAGGAAGCGATAATTTAGCATGGATATACAATACATATTAATAACGCAGTGGTGGCCAAGTGAGCAGTGGTGGCCAAGTGGTAACGGCCGCGACTTACGAGTTGTAGGTCGTAGGTTCGAACCCAGACAGGCGCTTTACTTTGTGTAAATTATTTCATCACCACTGCTCACAAAACGGTGAAGGAAAACATCGTGAGGAAACCGGCATGACCTAGAACCAAAAATTCGAAGACATGTGACATCTACCAACCCGCACTGGGCCCGCGTGGTGGATTACGGCCCACTCCCTCTCACTGAGAGGAGGCCTGTGTCCCAGCAGTGGGAACATTATAGGCTGATGATGATTAATAACGCCGAGAAAGTGGCAAAATAAAATCTTGCATAAAAAAAATTTTAGTCTACATTCTAAGTGGGAATGTTTCTTTTTTCTCGTCTACCCCATTGGTGTGGGGTATCGTTGGATAGGTCTTTATTGGTGAAATATTAACCTTTAAAGTGCTAATATTCCTAATTTTTGTTAGAGTTAAGTGCGCCCCCAAGCTAAATGATTGCTTTTGGATATGTGAAAAAATTCACGGCAGTGGTACTTAAAACGAAATTAAAAGGAAAACTGTCACAGCTGAAAAGGCTTTACAAGATTACGAGTAATAGTCGCCCAACTTAAATTTGCAGTTGCAATGTATGGGAGAAGAGTTTGTTCTTTGGATAAATGCATTCCAACTACGGAACCCTTCATTGTGCGTGGTCTGACACGCACTTGGCCGTTTTTTTATCATTCAACTACTTTTTAACTAATTGAGACAGCTGCTAACAAATTACCCACTGTTCAGTAAGCAGGTAAATATCCTCTCGAATTTATTTATTTATTATATACTAAAATTTCCTCGTGACCAAAATCCAAACTTTCAACGAGTACCTATTGAACTTCATAACCATAAAGTTGGAACCAATTTCAATGTAGAATTTATGAAATATTGGTTTGTTTACTCATATTTAGGCTACTAGAAACGCCAAAGCCCAATTTAATTAAACTAAGCATGAAAATAGCTGAAACATACACTAATACCTATAGGCATTAATATGACAGGAATTTAATATAGGCATTGGCTGATTCAAAGATTCATCCCTCTGTCTGTGAGCAAAGGAAACCTTCGCTAATATGTTCCTATGAATCATTCCCTCTACGACGATTTCTGTTATATGTCCCCCTATAAGGGGCGCCAATAGAAACTAGGTATACATCTCGGGCTGTCTTGAGTTTACGCATAAATTCACTTCATTTATTTCCAATATTTTTTGCTTCATCTAGAACAATGCTTTGCCAGGTTTGGGTAGCGAGAATGGGTTAATAAAATTGGGAAAGTATTCACAATATGACGATATCTTTTATTAAAGACATCAACTATATCATCAGAATCTGAAACAATTATCCTATCAATAAAAAACGATTTGTCAAAAATGTTCAATTTTGTTCCCAGGTCACCGCGCCCATACTGTGTTCGTGGGTGTTCACGTGCCAGCCCGAAGACATTCCCATAGGAAGCACAAACACCATCATCGTAACGGGGAGAAGGATGCTGAGAGACCCGGTAAGAGAGTTACAAAGGGTAGGATTAAAGATAGGAAAGAATTTTGAAGAAAGTGACTGTATAGAGAATAATCGTAACTATATAAAGAAAGAAGGAATATACATGAAATTTTTAATAATATGATGTTTCAACCACGAAGAAACGGTAAAGAAGATGTAACTTCGAATTCCACATCGTTTGATTTCGAATAGCCAACACTCTTTGTACATAATACACTTTGTATCACGATTGGCTGTAAATTAAATTCAAACAGATATAAATATATCATGCAACCCTTTCAAACTTATATTTATTTTTGTGTAAGTCAAAACGTAGGTACCTATTCATATATATACATTTATAGTCTCACCTCCGCTACCCAAAGCGAGTACTCCAGACATACCTACATAGAGTTAATTGCACAAAAAACAGCATGACACCCTATTTGTAACCTAGCTAAACGATATACATTATGAGACCAAATTACATGACGTTATTCATACCCTTGTACGAAATTACCAAGCTCATAAAATTAACTCCTTTGACAACAACACAATAAGGCTTGTTAGTCTCTGCAGTATCATAACTCAACGCGAGATCATTAACATAGAAAATAATAATACCCTTTTGAACATCATAGGATAATGTCCAAAATATTTTTATTGGTTCCCAATCCCTAGGGCCGGGGTTAATGACGAGAGTTAGAAGACTAAGCGTCACAGATGACGGCGAAACATGTAAGATAACATAGTAGAAGAAAACCTATCATTATTTGTATTGAATCCAATTTCCTTTTCAATCTGATTTCCATTTTTTATATACTCATTTCACCATTGGCAATAAGCATGGATTAATTATTCAATCAGGATCTTTCCTTCCATTTATCTGTGTAGGTATTAAAATTATTTAAGCATGTTTCAACAGCTTATATTTTTATTCTCTGTTTTATTCATGAGCCTTCGAGATTAGTCATTCAATTTCATTTTATCCTAATGTTTTTACATTTGGATGTTTAAAATGATCGTACCATTTACGTTTTTAATTAAATTTTCAGTAACTCCACCGGCCCAAAGAGTGCAGTTTATACTTGGTGAAGATGTCGATGATTCCACGCTTGAGTCCCATCCGTTATTCTCCGAGATGGAAGAGCTGGTCAAAGATGGCGATGAGCTTGAGTGGAAAGAGACAGCTAGATGGATAAAATTTGAAGAAGACGTTGAGGAAGGTGGAAATAGATGGTCAAAACCTCACGTAGCGACATTATCACTTCACTCTCTCTTCGAATTACGGAGTCTCATACTAAATGGATCGGTAATCCTGGACATGGAAGCAGGCTCTTTGGAACAAGTTGCAGATAACGTACTAGATAATATGGTAGCTGATGGTGGCATAGGATATGATTGTAGAGAGAAAGTCAAAGACGCTTTATTGAGGAGGCACAGGCATCAACATGAGAGACGGAACCATCATAATAACATGTCCAGACTCCCTCTGATCCGATCTCTAGCTGATATTGGACGCAACCATTCATCTTGTAAAAGTGAGTTGAAATTTTGCACTAGCAACTTTTCCTAGAATCATTTCTCATGTTGTTTTATTAATGAAAGTTTTCTAGCGTAAAATTCATGGATCATCCGATCCTATCAGATTTCCAGGAAGGTGGCTCTCGACGCTCCAGTTCGAGGAGTTGTCGAGGGTCCACCTCGTCTCCTCACACTGCTCTTCTTCAAGCTTCAGATGCAAGAGGTTCTTATTTGGCAGTACCAGGTTAGCCATGCGTGTGATGGTACCTAACACATAACTGCTCACTGAACTCACGCCCTTTTACTGACATTCACAGCACGCACGATGCTAATTCTAATGTTTGTATATATCGGTGTAGTGTTTGGAGAAGGTAAACTAATCTGAATCTGTGACCTTTATCCTAAGATTCCTTTGAACATTGGCATTATGTTATATTACAGTTGAAGAAGGCGGTTCAACCAGCGGACACTCTTACAAAGGAGAATTCAGTCGTTTCCTAGGCATCCCTAGTGCGGGTAACCGCTTATCCTCATCAATGTTATTTCTTCTCTTTCTAATTGTTTTCTGTTTCTTACTTCCTTTTCATTCTCGACCTACATCTCGCAATTTCCATATAACTGTGCTGAACGCTGGTGTCCTTGTTTATGTACAGTCTGCTATATGTCAGCTTTAGCTCATACCGCCTTATTATTTTAAATACATAAAATTAAATTATGTAGGTTTAAGAATTGCTAGATTGCATTGCAAAGAGATGTTCATATAATAAGTAGGTAGTAAAGTTGTTTTGTATCAATGCGCTCCATACCTCATAATTGATTTAGGAATTTAGTGAAATAGCCTCATAACACAATTTTTGGTAAATGTTTAATCTTTTATACGTTTTTTTTGCTTTGACACGAAAATTCGCACTGTTTTCTAACTGGTTTTGGATGTTACAAAAGCTTTTAATTGGTCGATGTTTATAACTTCAGCATTAAGTCACAGAATTATAATATTGCAGGTGCTGCTCACGATGATGGTATGGTGAAAAGTCCCAGCAGTATATCAATGCAAAGGAATCATAGCTCTGGCGATCTTCCGATGAACGGAGACATAAATCACAAAAGCAACACTAACTTTATGCGAAAGATACCACCAGGAGCAGAAGCATCCAATATCTTAGTGGGAGAAGTAGATTTCCTTGAAAAAACACTATCAGCATTCGTTAGACTGAAAACGGGAACGATAATGGGTGATTTGACAGAAGTGCCAGTGCCAACCAGATTTATGTTCGTATTACTCGGACCACCAAACAGTAACTCTAGTTTCCATGAAATCGGCCGTGCTATGGCTACCCTGATGTCCGATGAAATTTTCCACGAAGTTGCATATCGGGCTAAGAAAAGGGATCACCTTTTAGCTGGTATAGATGAATTTCTTGACGCCGTAACAGTTCTGCCACCAGGTGAATGGGATCCCGCTATCCGTATTGAACCCCCAGCAGCCATACCTTCCCAAGACCCTCGAAAACGGCCAAATGATAATCACCCAAAAGAGGAGTTTGATGAAGAAGAGGAAGAACAAAGACAAAGAGAGGAATCAGGATTAGCTAGAACTGGAAGACTATTCGGAGGCTTGATAAATGATCTCAAAAGGAAAATGCCTTGGTACTGGTCAGATTTCAAAGATGCGTTGGCGATTCAATGTGTCGCCTCGTGGATATTTTTATATTTCGCCTGTTTATCACCTATAATTACATTTGGAGGGTTGTTGGGGGAGGCTACCGGAAAAAATATGGCAGCTATGGAATCTTTAATATCCGGATTCGTCTGTGGAATGGGTTACGGCTTTTTTTCAGGTCAACCATTAACAATTTTAGGATCAACCGGCCCAGTATTAGTTTTTGAAACTATAGTATTCGAATTCTGCCGGCAGATTGGCTGGAATTACATGTCATTCAGGTTTTGTATCGGGACGTGGATAACGATAATCTTGGTAATATTGGTAGCGATCGATGCTAGCGCATTTGTCTGCTACATAACCAGATTTACTGAAGAAAATTTCGCTACTTTGATAGCATTTATTTTCATTTACAAGGTAAACATGTAAAGTTAGTAACTTTGATGTTAAAATTAAGTAGCTTTTACATTATTCTAATTTTGTAACATTGTAGGCGGTGGAAAATGTAATATCAATCGGCAAAAAGTACCCTCTTAAGACACGCCCCGATGAAGTTCTCAATTACGAGTGCTATTGTTTGCCAAGCAATTACTCTAAAGTGCCGGAGCAGTTTAATTGGACTTCGCTAGACAAAGAGTCTTGTCAGGTATCTACCTAATTAAATTATAGTCGTTAGACGAGACAAGTTTGCACGTGTGGCTTGTATGCCTCATTATACTAAAGAGCTAATAATAAATATTCTCAAATTACAGCTCTACAATGGTACTCTAGCTGGCGGCGGGTGTGATACTAAAGTGTATATCCCAGACGTGTATTTAATGTCCATTATACTTTTCTTGGGAACGTTTACCATATCGATAATTTTAAAGGACTTTAAGAACTCATTGTTCTTCCCATCCAAGGTATGTTGAAGGGGCTTATTAGGTTTGATATTTTCAATCCTGCAAGCTTGAAATATTTGTTCTTTTTTTAATTTCCAGGTTAGGCAAATTATAAGCGACTTCTCAGTAATAATAGCCATATTATCAATGTCCTTCCTGGATTACAAAGTCGGTGTTAAGACCCCAAAATTGGAAGTACCTTCAGAATTCAAACCAACACTGCCAAGCAGGAACTGGGTTATTACTCCGTTTAGCGGTAACCCGATTTGGTCAGCTTTAGTGGCCATATTACCAGCATTATTGGGAACTATACTTATATTCATGGATCAACAGATCACAGCAGTTATAGTGAATCGCAAAGAGAATAAACTGAAGAAAGGGTGTGGGTATCACCTGGATTTGTTCGTACTGGCGATCCTTATACAGATATGCTCAGTAATGGGCCTTCCTTGGTTCGTAGCAGCAACAGTTTTAAGTATCAACCATGTGAATTCTTTGAAAGTAGAGTCAGAATGTGCTGCACCAGGAGAGAAGCCTCAATTTTTAGGAGTTCGGGAACAAAGATGCACTCATATATTAATCTTTTTAATGATTGGATGTTCAGTAATATTAACGCCCGTACTAAGCCACATACCAATGCCAGTACTGTTTGGCGTGTTCCTTTATATGGGAGTGGCTTCCCTGAAGGGTCTACAATTCTTTGACAGAATCTTGATCATGTTCATGCCTCAGAAATATCAACCTGATCATATGTTCTTGAGACAGGTAATAATTATGACTACATCTTTGCGTTGCTTCCATTACATGAGCAACTTGCTCATATACGCTTTTGTTTTAGGTACCAATACGTCGAGTCCATATTTTCACTACAATTCAACTGACATGCCTCGTTTGTCTCTGGGTAATAAAATCATTCTCCATGACGTCAATTCTTTTCCCATTGATGCTTGTGGTAATGATAGGCATAAGAAAAGCTCTTGACTTGTTCTTCACAAGAAGGGAGATGAAAATACTCGATGACGTAATGCCAGAAATGACTAAAAGGAACCAAGATGAACTTCAGGAGCTCGGCGACGCTGAGGTGGGATGGCATGCAAAACTATTAAGCTTTTGCGGTCGAAACTAAAATGTTGCACTCCTTAATCGTTTTAGTTTCCTTTGTCATCCTATCGTTTACCTAAATATTTTTTGTTATTCATATTTAAATCTATGTACGAATGAAATAAACTCAGTGTTATGTTCACACACAAACGCATTTTATTTTTGCTATTTCGACATTTTCCTTATTATTTAATTTTCGTCTTTGTACCTTATTACATTCATTACGGTGAGTAGTACCTATTTTCCAAGTTATTATTTTAGATTTTTTAACATTATTAGTCCATACGATTTCTTTGAGGAAGTTTCTTAGGTTGTCCCCTTGTAGGATGCAACAAAGAGCAACCCGCCGCCGTACCAAGAGAACCTGCAAATACCTCTGATCAATGGCAATATAATGAATATACCGCTGACGTCAATAAATATATCGGAGGAGGTAAACAAAACCGGGATATGGAAGCAAGTCAACAGCAGCAACAAGGTAAAAAATTCAAAATCGAAGACGGGAAAGAAAAAGTAAGTGACAGACAATTGACTATTCATGATACTGTAGCTCGTCGATATAAATGATCAAATTCTAGGTCAAGTTTGAAGGAAGAAATCTGAATGTGTGATTTTCCAATCACCTTTAACCTCACACTTCCCAAGCTAGGTATTGCAACTTGGATCGACTTTGTTTATATAAACCACAGATATAGATAGACCTAGATAAGGCAAGTATCACGATCTGTATGAAAACAAAGCGTGCCATTTTTTGACTACCTACTATGACTTCACAAGCACTATTTAGTGATGGGAAAATCAAATCTATTTAAAGACACCACCGCGTGCGGCACTTGTCTCGCCCTACCCCCGGGGCCTAGCGCAAGCGCTCACGCTCACCCACCCAGGACAGGACTGAGCGCGAAAGTGGCGGCTTACGACTTTTGTACGTAAGCCGGTGCGATTTTTGGCACGCGAAGTAGTTACTCTTGCGTTATCTAGGTGTATCTATATCAGTGATATAAGCTATCTCTTTTCGCTTTTCGATCTATAATGTTTCTCAGATTAAAAGGGGATTGAAGATTTTTTTATGGAGATTTTTTTCTTATACCAACTGTCGCGCCGTTTAGTTTTTTTTTTTTTCAAAATGGTGGCCACGCATGAAACTAATGAAATTAAAAAAAAACAGCATGTGTGCAATTCACACGTGGTAGAAGTGAAACCTTCAAAAACACTGTATAATGCTGCCTATCTCATTTTCTCCCACGTTAAATCTTATGTACCTACCTATTTACATGTCTCTAAAAAGAGACATGAAAAAACTGTCGCTTTTTCGTTTCTTAAACTTTCAAATCACAACGATGCTAAAGAACATCCATCCATCCGTCCATCCATCTGATTCTGATACTGATTCATCTATCCATCCATCCATCCATCCATGTCATTTGTATAATGCTTCCTATCTCATTTTCTCCCACGTTAAATCTTATATGTCTCTTTTTACTGTCGCTTTTTCGTTTCATAAACTTTCAAATCACAATGATGCTAAAGAAGTTTTCACTTCAAAAAAATGGCGGTCAGGTAGGAATTCCACGGACCTTCAAAGCTCTTTTGGATTCGACACAAGGAAACTGATAATTCACATATTCTCATTTCGTCTGTTTCAGTAACAAACACAAGAAAATAATAATATCCAAAAACGCACAAACTGAAATCGAAAGGCGACTATCTACCATGGATGAAGTAGAAGAAGACGATTCATTGGCCAAGGTGTGCATCAACGACACAAAGTTCTAAATGGAGCATGATAGCACCATTTTCTTGAAGATTCTGCATGCACAACAACTTGTCACAACGTGCATGAAGTTCCAACTTGTATAGAATGATAGCACCCCTAATTTTTTTGGTTGTAAATCCCTATTTGATAGAATGTGACCTATACGGTGGTAGGGACATCGACGTGCAACCTGTTACAGTACCCGGCGATAAATATTGCACATCGACCTTTTTACACAAAACCATTTTATACAAAGAATTAAAATAATTATCAAAAGAAGCAAATCATAATTGTTTTAACAGCTCCTAATAGATACCGGACTGTTTGTATTTCGTGCGACAGAGATAACGCTCTACGAAGCCGAAATTAGCCGATTGTCTCTTTCCAAAGGTCGATGTGCAATATTTATCGCCGGGTACTGTACAATAGCTTCAGTACATAATTCTGGAACCCTTGCGTTGCGGTGTATGGAACAGCAAATTTTTTTTTAATAACTGGCGAAAATTTTCAGTATCATGTACTGATACTACTCCATGGAGCAGTGGTGGCTAAGTGGTAATGGCCGCGACTTATGACTTATAGGTCGTAGGTTCGAACCCAGACAGGCGCTTTACTTTGTGTAAATTATTTTATCACCACTGCTCGCAAAACGGTGAAGGAAAACATAGTGAGGAAGCCGGCATGTCCTAGAACCAAAAATTCGAAGACATGTGACATCTACCAACCCGCACTGGGCCCCCGTGGTGGATTATAGCCCACTCCATCTCGAAGAGAGGAGGCTTGTATCCCAACAATGGGAACAATATAGGCTGATTATGATGGACTCCGTGGTAACGGGTTGTGCGTCGATATCCCTGACACCTGTCTACAGAGTGTATCAGAAAGTTGTGGTCAAATTTAAGGGTGTGGGTATAGACCATCAATCTGAACAACTTTCTTCTAGGAACTAACATCGTCATCGAGAAAAAATAATCAGCAAGCTAAACATTTGGGTCGAGTAGGTATTAAAATTTTGTATGGGACAGTTGATATTTTTTTCGCGATAACGATTTTGCTGTCATGGACAAACTTGTTCAGTTTAATGGTCATTACCACACCCTCAAATTTTACCAGAAGTTTCTGATATATGCTGTAGACAATTTTATTATATTCGGTAGTTTCTAGATGAGCACTTGAAGTTATGGAAATTGTAAATAGTGTCTAACTGTTATATAAAGTTTTGGAGTAGGTATTTTTAACGATTAGGGGCTGATTTTAACGAAGACACTTATCTTTTATCCGTGGTTTACGTCTGACAGTTTTTGTATGGAAAAGTCAGAAATTCAAAATTTATTCTCAAGATAAGACTTCTTTTAGGTAGGTATAAACGTTTGGTGTAATTCGTCCTTTAAATGAGCAAATCGTAATTTATGTATACTAATACTAATTAATTGTGCTTATGCATACAAATGATTTCAAGTCATATTATTGAAAATAGTACAAAACTGTTGTTTTTAAATTATATTATATGTTTAATTTAAAGGTTATGTAGTTTAGATGTCCCAGAATATTTTAAGTAAATGTTAAACTAGAATTAGATTTTAGCCACTAGAAAAAGAGCGGTAAAACTTATGACGTAAGTAGATTTTTAAACAATACCTACAGTAGTTTTTTTCTGTCCATGTTTTAATACATTTTTATTTTATTTAAACGTGCCTGCTAAGTGTTCTCGAGTTAAAAGTTATATTAATCGTGCACTCGTAAGCATGATTTTTTTAAGTTGAAATACAGACATACCATCTATTTATACTTCAAAAACTATTCTCTCTAGTTTTTGTGCATGCTTTATGTTTGGCAAAATCTTTGTCTATTAGATGTTTTGTTCGATGATCATCCTTTCACGGAAGGAAATCCTTCCATTTCCTAGAGTGTCGCTGTACATACATTCACAGGCTTTTAGTAGTAGATGGTTGCACTTAATTTCCATGACAGTACATAAATGCAAACGAATAGATATTATACAATCACCTATTTATTATTAAACTATCTACCTACTTTATACTCTGTTCCAAAACAGTTTGAAAAAACGTAAACAAATGGGTCAGAAAACGTACTTGTAGTCGATTTGTAGTTCTACTTACAAATTGGCAGCATTACTTAATTTTTCAATCAAGTATGATACTGCATCAATTAACAATCAACAACCTGGTCAAAATATTTATCAAAGCATGTTTTTTTTTTTAATATTTGATTATTCTATTTGAGCATCGATCCCTAAATGATTTTCAGAATGACCACGTAAGGCGCAAAGATTCATGGAGCAGTGGTATCAGGAAATCTGAATCTCGAAAAGGTAGCACCTCTGCTGAAACTTCGGTCTAAGACCTCAAATATATCGCCGAATTCTCAAACTACACTTAGTTAAAAGTCTTTTAATAGCTACAAATACATCTTGAAGCAAAAATATGGGATTTTAGACAACAAATTAAAATTGGGTTGTGTTTGAAAATTCGGCCGTTCTCATACAAAATATGTCATTAAATTACAGTTATTATATTTAGTAGAAATTAAGGAAATTGGCACAAAGTGTGTTGATGGAAATTAGTAAGTATTCATATACTGTTTAATTTGTTTATATTAAAATAAGTTCTTGTCTAACTGTTACTGTGTATTAGTATTAGAATGTCGGAATATGTTAACGATTTTAAATATATATTTGAATAGCAATATGAAATACCT
The DNA here is from genome assembly GCA_963855955.1 of Luperina nickerlii. NCBI lineage: Eukaryota > Metazoa > Arthropoda > Insecta > Lepidoptera > Noctuidae > Luperina > Luperina nickerlii. Next base: position 18,467,511 of record OY979667.1, read on the forward strand.
ACTTGAACTATTGTGAAAATAAGCCTGTATAGACCTGCAAACTTCAACTGAACTACATAGTTTACTAAGGCCGTTACACGGAGCGAATAAAACGCGTGACTGCACGCGGTCTGGAAATTGTAAAAGTCTATAATCCCGCGTACGGTCATATAGCAACTATTAGGACCCGTGTGACCTTAGCTTTATGCGTACCAGTTTTCCATGTGATTTCTTTTCTGCGTAGACTCCTAGACCTTTATATTAAGGTGGGTTTAGACCAAATGAACATAGAACCCGCAACCAGATTGCGTAACACATTATCAATCACAATCTCATTTTGAAGCATAATAATCCATTGGTTCATATGTTCAAAAAATTTGACTGCTCGGAAAGTCTCCGAACGTAAACAACGCAATGAATGTTGTTGAACTGTCAAAGTGACAGCCATTGCTACTGATAGTGTTACGCAATTACCCCGCAGAACTAGAGGAAGGGCAATCTTTTCTTGATTTTCTTGCAGTCAAACGCAAGATTGCTCTGTTTACACTAAAATAATTTGATAGAGTGGGAATAGAATATGCATTCGCTCGTTTGACCTAATAGAAGCTAAACCGACCTTTAAGTGCTTGTTCAGCAAATTTTTCATACTATAGGCCGACCGCTTAACTGAGACATTGCCTGAGGCCGCAGCGCGGTGCGGGAGGGGTGTGGTGCGGTGTTGCCAGAGCTCAGTGATTCGGCAACTTGTGACAACTCTCACCCCTCCCGCACCGCGCAGCTACCTCAGGCAACGTCTCGGTTAAGCGGTCAGCCTAAAGTTTTGCTGACGGTCAGCGGCAAACTTAGCGCGAACGGGTAGTGATGCCTACTTAGATGGTGGAAATAGCAAGCTATCTCAAGTAGACAGTCTCAAAATTTAAAAAAATATATAAAAACGAAGTGCCAATAGAGTAACACCATTAGTTTATAGATTTGTACTTTTAAATCCAGTCTAGATTTTGTAGATGTCGCCAAAATAGGTCCATGATTGTTAAATAGTAATTATTAAGTAATTTGCAATTAAAAGGTTTTGTTTATATTTTTTGAAAAAATAATTGTAATTGTGTAGTTTTAAAATGTTATTATTATGTAAAATTAGGTGCTTAATTATATAAAGATAGACTCAATGGTATGCGAGTGAAAACCTAATAAGAATTTTATTGTAATATTAAAAATAGCAACCGATTTTGATAAATTGATGTTTACTGCTTTCTCTTTTAGCATGATTTTTTATTCAATTAGTTTTATGTATTATTCATTATTTAAAAAATATGTATACGTTGTTTATGATATTTATAAGTACATAATGTTCTATTTTTTGTTATTTAGGTACTTCATATTTATTTAAATGTAGTTTCTCTCATACAAGCTTTATTATAAAATGTAGAACATTAATTTAGAAAAAGCTTCTGCAATTTAGCACGACGCATAAAAACGAGAAAGAATAATTATAAACTGTGCTCTCTTTATCCATATTAAATATCTTCATGAGACACTATATCGTGCAAAATCGTATGGGCGTTTATGCGATATCCCTCTGGAACATTAGCAAAGACTTAAAAATAGTTAGGTTTATCTAAATTCTTGATGTGAAAAATAGTATTACACTAAAATAGATCCAAATACCAATTCCTCTTTCAAATATACCTATTCCTCTTTCAAATATACCTATTTTATAGAAATACCTTTTAGCTCTACATTCCATACTATACCCGCGTTCTAACCAAAAGTTCGTCGCGCAAGTAGGCGATCATCGCGTTATTTATTTTTTTTGGCGAATCCGCACTCGTGGTCGCGCCGACAGAGGGCGCCTTCCAATATTCCTAACAAAAGATAACATATCACTGTCGCCACGATATCATATTCCGGCTTGCGATTATTCTTGTTAGGACGCGGGATCCAGAATAGTCCCTATATAGTCTAAAGTAATTCTGTCTATCTAATAGTACTTAATATTTATTTTAATAGCCATAGGATTAAGTAATTACATGTAAGCAAAACAATTATTATTTGTACCTGGAGCGTTTGTTACGATTTGTATCGTTTTTGGAATATATTTGTGGAGTGTTATGAATAAATGGGTTTTTATAAATGTATTGTTGTTGTTTTATTCTGTATGACGCGGTTAGTTAGGCCTGTTTCGATGCCAAAAGTTTACGAGTGCACTGCCAAAAGCTGAACTGATTTAAGTTTTGTATCATTTGTGCTGCTCGACCCTAACAATCAAACAAATCTAAAAAATACATTAGGAGAGATCATGGAATTTATCTTACCCTTGTTTGAGATTTAGTATGATATCGTTTCACGTTTTCGGTAGGTTCTAGCTTAAATTTCGTTATAGTGGCAAAATAAGTACACACGACATATCAAGCTTATACATTACCTGTTTTGGCTGACCTCGCATTTTTTTTGCTGACCAGCTTTTCGCACAATGAGAATTTAGCTTACACTGGAAATGTAAAGCTTGATATGTCGTTGTGCGTACATAGAATATTTGTACAGAACTACCAAAGTATCCAAGAATCACAGGACACTTACCTGTTACTACATACTCCTTAACCCTTCATGACATCAGTAATATTCTGAAAAAGATTCATAGGGTCATAACCGCTATTTTTGCAAGTGGGCGATTCATTCTACTTGAAATCCACATATTATTTCTCAATCGAGAGTAAATTAGCTTCTTTCTAAAAATAAAACAAACCAGTGAAAATTACTAATAACCTTATTTATCAATTTATCATACACTAAGAATAATTCGCCTTAAAAACAACAATACAAATAACGATAAAATAAATAAAACTATAAACATTAGCTATACTTGAATTCATATTCACACCATCATCATTTACAAGCATTGCCACTCAACTATGTACTTTAGCATTATGAAGTCTAAGTTGACTTTTGAGTGACTTTTGTAAAAAAAAATGTCTTTTAGATGCAATGGAATTTGAACTTTTTCATCTATGAGATTGAGTTTGTGTTTCCAAAACATGATGATAATGTAAGATTCTGAATTCAAGTTATAAACATTAGCTAGGCGGTTAGTTCTTCTTCTTTTTCTGGTCTGGGATGAGACCCATATCTTCTTGATGTTTTCTTATGAGCTTCTCTTGGATGTCGGGTAAGCAGGGAGAGTATCTACTGTATTCCATGCTGAATTCACCTTTGCCTTGGGTCATTGATCTGAAATTATAGGAGGGTATTTCATGAATAAATTTTTAACCTAATTTTTCAAGATGGGAAATCTTACAGGAAGCGATTTTATGACTTCTTGAGTTTGTATGCAGTTGCAATAAAATACCATAGATCGAAGATAACATTTAGTCGCACACTTTGTGGTATTAGTGGATGTTATAAGTGTACAAATAATGTTTCTAATCTACCGCATTAGCCTATTCGACGAGCGTAAATTTATATCTATAGATGTTATGAGAAAAGCTACATGGCCGACAAACAGCGAAAATTATGTGTCTGTAGAACAGACAAAAATATAAATATCATTATTGCCTAGCAGTCAGTTAAAAAAAGCCAAAAAAACAATGTGACCCATGCAAATTGTTAAACTAAGGGCGCGTACACACAGCAACCCGTTGTACAGGTCCGTTATTTGATGGTGTATTTAGTTGTATGAGCGAGTTCACACACAATACAGTATTTCGGATCCAGTAAAAAAGAAAAAGAGATCAGATAAAATCCGTTAGAAAGGATCCTGTAAAAACGGACGTTCTATGTGAATGCGCCCTAAAACAATTGAAATAACGTCCCACCTAAGTTCACCAGCGTATCCGAACATGTTATTCAGCGGAACTTCAGCGTATATTGTTGTCCACCCCTCGGCTCCCTCCGTGCCTGTGATAATTCCGCCTCTCTTGTTCAGCTGTCCTATCACTGTGCCGTGGAACTCATCGGGTAACACTACTTCCACAAACATTATAGGCTCTAGGATCTGCCAGGCACCGTCGTCGAATACTGCGGGGGAAAAGGGGGGTTATTATAATAATCATAATTTCACGCCTATAGTGTCAAAAATTTACTGCATCTCAACACTCCTTTGCCTTTTTTTTTTAAGTGAAAGCTTCTTTAGTCGCGTTGGGCATTTTTTGAGATGGGAAAAACCATTGAACTCGCGCCACTTTTACCCTAAGCGATACCGCGCGTGTTTTGTTTATACGACGATTCAAAAAATACCCACTTCGGATGTGTTCGGCTGTCCTCGGGATGTACCCGGTTTTAATGTATATCCGATATGTCAGTGAGTGATGGCAAAGTATTCTGTTTGTATTTTGTTTTCACTTCTGTCGGCACTCCCGAAGTGCTGGTTTTTTTTTTTTTTTTGATGCTCTTTGTTAATCCTCATGGACTTCCTCCATCGTGGGGGTGACACGAGGGGCATCTCATCGAGTGGGGGGGGGGGGTTTACCGGCTAAAACCACCGCGGTGTTCCACCTTTGCCTATGGCCGAGTGTGCGGGATTCGCATAAGCATTCAAACCTCCCAACACTAATTTGCCTACCGCAAAGGAATGTTGTGGGTGTAGGTAAGTTAAAGTCCTACGTAAAGTAAAAGGGGTCGACTCTACTACAATGAATCCGGCACAAATCCAGGTTTAGAGCTGCTACTGAGAATTGATTATAAGTAAAAATTGATGACGCTTTGTCCAACCTGATCGAACTTACGTTCGGCAGTCACGCTTGCCACCACTAGACAACAACGCAGTCAATAATGTAACTAGTAATGGTTCCTCCCTTATTGCGACATATAGAATCGGCAGCGTCATCATCTGCCTAGCCTTTTCCCAACTATGTTGGGGTCGGCTTCCAGTCTAACCGGATGCAGCTGAATACCAGTATTTTATATGGAGCGACAGCCTATCTGACCTCCACAACCCAGTTACTGGGTAATACGATACGCCTTGGTACGACTGGTTGTCAGAATTTCGGGCTACTGACGTCCCGTAACGATTGTCAAAGATCCACGAATGACAGCCGGGACCAACAGCTTAACGTGCTTACCGAGGCATGGAGGAGTCTTGGTAGTAAAGATGGTCACCCACCCACGGACCAACCGCGGCAAGCGTAGCTTAACCTGATCGATTAACCCGTGCGGCTGTTATTTGTACTTAGCAACAAGCCCCCACCAAGAAACGGCAGCGTAACTTCTATAATTATAGTCTTGGCAAGCAGTCTCCAAAAGAACCATGCAACTCTTTTCGCTTCTAATGAGGGTTTTCGTGAAAATTTACGACACCAGTTGGCACCACTGTGACAAGAGGTCTTCCAATATAAAATATATGATGACGTTCATCATTCGATTCATTCATTCGTTCATCATTCAGTCATGACTAAAGAAAATATAGGCTCTGACAGATGCCTGGACCTGACGTGTCAGTGCTGCCACCTAGCGAACGTCATTTCAGAAAACCCTCATTCCCATGTTGCAAGGAACAAGTGAAATACAAAGCATTTACAAACCAGTTAAAATTAACACCAACCTTCCTTTACCGCTCCTTTAGCTGCTAAGAAGAAAGACAGTTCACTGGAGTCCACAATATGATGCGCACCATCTTGTAACCTGAACTTGACACCTGACACTTTATGTCCCGACAGGTATCCTTTCTGACAGGTGTCAAGGAAGCCCCTTTCTACTCCGGGGACGAATGGTTTGGGGATGTTTGTGCCGATAGTTTCGTCGATGAATTCTAGCACTGGAAATTAAAAGACATTTTTTGTAAGTAATAGGGGAAAATGTATGGCGTTCGGACAAGGTTTTAAATTATACCGTTTTTTTATTGAAGCCTAGTGGCAAGCCGGCTTTGCCGCCGGGCTCATTTTCGTCTCAAAATGAGCTCGGCTGCTAAGCCAGTTTTGGTGTGTAGACACCTTTAAAAAAACCTTAGTATACAAAACAGCAAGACGCGCGTGCAATCGGGTTGATAAAATAGACGGAACTGAGTATCGTGTCGTCTCGCTCCCACGTTTTATGACCGTGCCTGTGCTGAACTTTGGTATAGAATTTGCCACATAAATCTTTACAGTATGGGGTTTCTACTGCTTATTTATTTGCCGCAACAAAAATGCAGTCATAGCAGAAAACACACGGTATTGTCGAGTGTAATATAACTAATATAATATACTCACTCGTATTCTGATGCGGCGGCAAAGGTTCCATGATACCACAAACTCTGGCGTACTGACCAGCACCACCCGACTGCTTCTTGTGTAGGTAATCGAATGAACACGGCGACATCATTGTTTCTCTGTAATACAATACATAAAGCATGAAAATTTTCATTTTTATTAAGGCTACGCCGACCGCCTAGGCCCTCATCGTTTGTTTGGTCATTTCTTTTATTTTAGAATGAAAATGCAGAAAATAAGCACGTTAAGTTGTGCTCCACAAGATTATACGTTCATTTTATTATAAACGGTAGTTTTACATTGTTTAGTTTTATTATAATCACTAAAACGGAAAATAGTGGCCACTATTATCCGTTTTAGTGATTATAATATTAACATATAATCTTGTGGAGCACAACTTAACGTGCTTATTTTCTGCATTTTCATTCAAAAATAAAAGGGATAACTAAATAAACGATGAGGGCGCCACTGCGCGGTCGGCGTTTGGTCGAATCGGCGCCCTCTTAAGCAAGTTGTAAATGTTCTAAGAACGTAAGAAGCGAATGCGGCTGGCTATAATCTGTTCGAGTGTGATGATGATCGCAATCTGCTAATATGTTCACAGTATGAGTCTGCACGAGAAAAAGAACAAACAAAATGAATAACCTAGCTGTAAGATGAACTTATACGACTCTGAGATACAGAATATTTTGGTCGATATCTAATCTCGTTTATCCTGTGCGGTATTCGAGCGTCATAGGATAAGATTATAAATAAACAACCTATAACATTCCCACTGTTGGGACACAAGCCTCCTCTCTGTGAGAGGAAGTGGGCTATAATACAAAAGGTCCCGGTTACATCTATTGCACGAGTTAAAATATAAAAGGCTCGACTCACCTAAACGCCACTTTAGGCTTGCCCAGATCCACAGGACAGTTGTACTCTCTCTCCATTCTCTGCGCGTATATCTCTAAGTGGAGCTCGCCCATACCAGACACGATCGTCTCCTTATTGTCTGGGTCGTAGCGAAACTGGAATGTTGGGTCTTCTTTGGTGAATCTGGAAAAAAAATGGAATGATCGGTACCTAATGACTTTTCTTCTGCATATAGCTTATACACAAAAAAATACATTTAGGACAGAAAAACGTCGTAGGACCGGATTTTGTTTAGCCAGTTATTTGTCAAAAACATTTGACATCCTGCATTTTCACTGTTGACACAATAAATGTCATAAATGGTATTTGTTATGGCGTGTTTTAATGAATGAAAGGTATTGTGGGAATATCCATACGCATACACCAAGTAAAAGGTCAATTCCCGTAATTAAAAAGGTTTAAAATCTAGTTGCAATCTCATCTCAGCAACAATCAATGTCAAGTAGATTGAGACCGAGGTCAGACTGTCAACATTATTAAAATTACGAGAACTGCCCCTCAGTTACAATACAATAACGACCCTCTTACTAATAAACATATAGCAGATGAATAGTTACACACCGATTTCACTCTTTCAGTCGTCAGTAATTTGACTTTCGAAAAAAGAAGACAAAGGGTTATGTAACTTTAGAGACGCTACACAACGTTTATTAGTAAGGGGGCGTCCATAAATTACGTGAGATTGTTTAAGGGGGGGCGGGGGTCGAGTCAAATCTCATCTAATCTTACGTTGGAGAGAGGGGGGGTCTCGGCAAATATCACGCATTTTTTTTCTGATTGGAACAAAAACAAATTATGCTATTTTGGTCCTTTTAATCCAGATTATACATGCTTATTAAGATCATTCAATAATTCGTTCGAAAGAAAATAATTTCATTCATACTTCGACGTTATACATCTACTGACTGTCAAACCACCATATTTGTGTAAATAAAAGCACGAAGCAATTTTTTTTTTCTTTTTATCATAACAATCCAACGCGTTTACGTAAGAAACCCACATTTTGAAAAATCTCACGTGAGATTGGGGGATGGGGGAGGGGGTTGAATGAAATCTCACGACATCTCACCATGGAGGGAGGGAGGGACAGAAAATTAAAAAAAACACGTCACGTAATTTATGGACGCCCCCTAAGGGGGTTAATCTTTTAAACTATAATTTGTTAGTAACTTACCTAGCAACAGCTTTCGAGAAGTTATCTCTATCCTTATTATTCTTCGGCTTAATAGACATGGACACAACAGGGTCAGGCACGTGTATAGATTCCATTGCCAACTGTATCTTGCCATCATTGACGAACGTGTCACCGGACGCACAATCTACGCCGAACAACGCGAAGATATCACCTGCCATTACTTCCATTACTTCTTCCATGTTATTTGAGTGCATTCGGACTAAACGGGAAATTTTAACCTGCAAGTAGTAGAAAAACATCATCATCATCATTTCAGCCGAAAGACGTCCACTGCTGGACATAAACCTCCCCCAAGCACCTCCACTTCGACCGGTTCTGTGCTTCTCGCATCCAACGGGTTCCTGCGGCCTTCACAAGGAAAAACATATGAATTGACTACATTTCTGGTTTTTAAACAAAAAAATCTGCCGAGCCATTTTCCAACTATGCTGGAGTCGATTTCCAGTCTAACTGGATGCAGCGGAATAAGTGAATACCAGTATTCTACATGGATTGACTGACTGTCTATCGGACTTCTACAACCCTGTTACTGGATAACACGATACTTCTTGGTAAGAGTCAGACTTTTGGGGCTTTTGACTACGTGTAACGACTGTCAAAGATCTACGAATGACAGCCGAGAGTCTGAGACCAACGGCTGCTTACACGTTGTTGTTGTCACGGCTGTTGTCACGATATCTAATATATGGCCATATACCACCCCGGCAAGCATAGCTAATTTTTGATCGACCCATTCGGCTGTTATTATTTTACCACAAACTACACCTCCATTACTGGATTTTGAACATCGTATCCTCATTTCTAATTATTTCCTTAGGATTAAACATTCGTAAATGAATAAAAAGGATAACTTTAGAAATCCAGCCCATTATAAATCAGATAATCAACATCACCCGGCAAATATTATTGTTAAAGGTCACATTAGATAAACGCCATAACCTGAATATATTAGGTAGACACTGATTGAAGATTCTATGCATTTTGAGGAAGACAAATGACACGCAAATCTTAATGTATTTGAAACAAAATGACTATAAATAAAATACAAACCTTCTTACCAGTCCTAGCATTAAAGATATTCTCTCCTCTCTTCAACATCCCCTGGTAACATCTCAAATATGTCAGCTGTCCGAACTTGCTGACTTCCAACTTGAAAGCCAGACCGACAAACGGCTTCTTATCATTCCTTGCAGCATCCAACAGTATTGTCTGTCCCTCTCCCTCCTTATCCTCATTCAATAAAGCCGTGTTTTCCACTTCACCTGGGTGTGGGAGGTATTGTAATACTGCGTCCAGTAAAGGTTGTACTCCTTTGTTCTTTAGCGCTGTGCCTACAAGTACTGGGGTGAAGGTGCGTTTGAGAGTTGTGCGACGGACTGCCTGCTTTATGTCGGCTACTGTTGGTGTTTTTTCTTCGAGAAATAGTTCTCCTGGAATATTTTGTAGAAAATGTGGTCATAATTAAATCACTTGCCTTACAAAATCCGATGGAACATTATGAAAGATAAAATATAGCATCAAAGCAGCACCGATCTATCCAAAAAGTAATTAATATTAAAAATGACTGTATCTAAATTGCACTATTTTTCAAATCAAGAAATGTATTATAATTAATGTTTCTGGTCAAAAATTAAGAACAACAATTTTAAAATTACAGTGTTGTATTTTGTCTTTCTTGGCGAAGAACAAACAACTATTTATCTTTGTTCAGAAAAAATAATAAATAAAAACATTATTTTTTTGCTATAAAACTTACCTAAACTCTCATCAACATTAGACAGATGCTCAATAAGCTCATGCCTCCTTTCCTGAACCTCAGTTCTCCTATCTTGAGGCACTTCATCATACCGAATCTTCTCTCCATAATCTCCTTCAAAGTAGATAGCTCTCTCTTCAATCAGATCTAGGATACCTTCACATTCTTTTTCAAGACCTATTGGGAGCTGAACAAATGCAGCATTGTGGTTCAATTTGGAACGCATTTGTTTTATTACTCTGGAAAGTTAAATGTTGTGTTTAAATACCTTTTTTGTTTTATTAGAACATGGGCCTACTCTTGACCTTGATCTCGCCTGATGGAACACAATGGATGAAATCTATGATGGAAGCAGCGAGCCCATAAGATGCCTGTTCACTCTTGCTTTAGTATTACCTATTCCTGAGGCATACCTATTTGTTGGTAAACTATACACCACATAGTCACAGATCTGTAATGTTTTTCTGTATGCCTGGCTTTTAGGAGCAGTTTGGGTCTTTTTAGGATCAAAATATTTTAAAAATATGTACTAACCTGTGAGGATTAGCCCCCAATCTATCAAGCTTATTAATAAATGCCAAACAGGGTACATTATATCTCTTCATCTGCCTATTAACTGTTAACGTCTGACTTTGTACTCCGCCAACAGCACACAGTACAAGCACAGCTCCATCTAACACTCTCAGAGCACGTTCAACTTCGACTGTGAAGTCTACATGACCAGGTGTGTCTATGATGTTGATATTGTGGTCTTTCCATACTGTGTAGGTGGCAGCCGATTGGATGGTGATGCCTCTTTGACGCTCCAACTCCATGGAGTCCATGACAGCACCCACATTGTCTTTGCCTTTGACCTGATATTAAAATTGGTACTTAGAAATTTTCATTATAGAGTTTTAAATAATTATGGAAAGGCTAGCAATAAAACTTAGTTGATTCAAGCTCAAATTATCACAAATGTGTAGGATCTCGGCTAGTAAGTGCGGCCTAACTTTGTAAGATATCTAAAACAACCCACTGACCGATATTTCACTGACAAAATGCAATAGAGCTGTTCATTAGCCAATTAAATTTAATTATAGCTTAAAGTAATTTGCTGTCAGAGGGTATCCAATTTATCACGGATTTATAAGTTAAAAAAATACTTCTTGTAATTGGATTATTATATTAAATACCTCGTGCATTTGTTCTATTCTTCCGGTGTAGAACAATATTCGCTCTGTAAGCGTAGTTTTTCCTGAATCGATATGCGCAGATATTCCAATGTTTCGGATCCTTTCCAAAGCCTTGTGTTCAGCATCTTTTACGTGGGACGAGAATTTCTGCAACACATTACATTAAAGATCACTCCTGGGTCATATAATTACGTATTGTTTCATAGATACAAGAATAATTAAATTACGTAAAATCGACCGGATAATTCGGGAATTAATTTGACAATGTAGAACTCATATTTACCTCGATTTGTAACACATTTGATTTATTTACACCTTTTAGAACGTTTGCTAACCGTAAGAAGTTTGTTATCGTCATTTTACTTTCATAAAACTTTAATTATCACAGAATTTCCAGAATTTTTAGGTTACAGCTTCATGTCAATGTCATGTGGGGTGGCCGGTGGAGCGGAGCGGAGGGCCAATGGGCCAGCCAATAGACGAGAAAGAGAGAGTGGAAAAGGAAAACCACAGATCAGTAATATTTTAGTGTATACTGAGTTGAGTAGAACAGGGGTTCCCCACTTTTTCACGTTATTTGGTAAACATTTACAGAAAAGCTTAGGAAGACTTTCGAAGAAGTTAGATTTTTAATCGTTTAAGCAGAAATAGGAGATTTTTTGTGTTATAAAAAAAGTCAAGAATTAAGAGAATGCAAGAGCAAGCGATGTGAGCTCGAAAACTTATGAACCCCGGCTTGGATAGGTTTGGTTTTCTTTTGATCATTCATACAGGAATAGAAAAACTTATTTTGTAAACATGCGCAGAAAATTTTACCTCCTTAAACAGCGCATAAGTATTATGAAACGTTTGCGAGCCTAGCCGTAACCAACAATTGCATGGGTTGACAATTTGTGTTGATTGCTATTGTTTCTATAACAGAATACTAATTACAGTAATTACAGTATTGTAAGTAACTATTTTATGTGATGATTAGTCTATACCATGATTTCTATTTGGTTAATCTAGTGAATAGGAAGCCTTATGCCATTGAGAACTAGATATAACGTGAAGTTAGCCGTTTGTAGTCACTTCACGTCGTTAAGTTGGCAACGTGTAAGCAATAGACAAAAAACAGTTTCTTTTCAGTTCAAAAAGAATATGGCCGTGTTGGGGCCGTGTGTAAGTGTAAATATGAATGGGCACAATAATATTCATAGTCAGTTAACAAAATCGTTAGAGAGAATTTTGGAGGATGCTTACTTGAGTGGTGAATTAAAACTAAGTGGACGCAAGTTGAGAGAGTTTCCTAAACCAGTGAAGTATGACCTGAGCGATACAGTTGTTGCTGGTAAGTCGAGTTTTATAAATAAATCGTGCTGCGTTTCTATGCGTTTTACGTATAATATTTTATTTTGGGGCTTGTTTTATGTTCTGTAAGTATAGCGGAGTGTTTTAGAGACGTAACTGTGTTATTTTTGTATGCCGGCTGTGAAGCGTCGCGGTGCCTCTATTTGTCATCAAATCGATCGAATATGATAACGACTTGAAACAGGAATTTCGATCCGATAGTCGCCTGCATTTCTAAGAAACATAGCGAAAAATTAAAATATGGAACTTGTTTTTATAGGGATGTCTATACAATACTTATATGATTGTGTCTATTTTCTCTATCGAAGTTTGGGAGAGAACTATCGTCTGTTTTGGCCATGTGATCGGCAAAACATACAGTTATTCGGGGTTTTAGAGACAACACTGCGCTAATCAGTTCCGAAGAAGTTTTTAGGTGCAACTTTACCACTACTTATAACAGTATACACTGCAATCATGTTAGCCACTCAAACACAATTTGAGCCCTCATGGTTATCTAATGACTGACTCACAAAATAATCCTTAAGAAGTAATTTTATTGGATAATCAGGATATGAAGTGCATTCAGTCTCAAGCCTGATTTTCCTGTTATCAATGTGGGTTTGGGTATTCAGTCTATATTCACATAGATTATAGAAAGACATGATTCTAAGTCACAATATTCTTCAAAAATGATGTAATTACTGACTTACCATTAATAAAAGGTATAAAGTATCACTAAAAGATGATACAGCCTCACAAGCATCTAATTATGCATAAATAAAATGTGCAACTGCAATTCTTGTTGGTAACAGACACTTAAATCATACCATACTGTTGTCTCATATCCATGATGCATTTGAATACCTAGGTAGGATAAAAGGACTTCTTATATCAAGTCTTAGTCATAGGATGGATTGATGTTATACACAGCAATTTCCTCCCAATACATTGTAGGTGCCTATAGGCATGTAGCCTGTTTTATACAGGAAAATATCTTGGGTATTGGGAATTTACTGGCTAGAAATATTCTTAGAGCAAATGCATAGAATTTTATTATGTTTGTACCTACTTTATCAGTTTCTGTAAGTATTATTTCCTAGAAAGCTTGATAAAATTCAGGCATTAAGTACCTACTTATTTATTTTATTTATCAGCTGTTGTTTATCTATGAAAGTTTTAGCATATTTTGATATCATTATACTTACTTATTATGAAATGTGTACAAATGATGCAACTCACATGTTTTGAATTAATAACATTCTTCACAATAATAAAGAGGTGTTAATTTTTTTAGTGTCTCAGAAAGCATCATATTATACAATTCTATGATGTGAAGAATTTCTTGACCAGCTTGGGAATTAAAAACGTTTCCACCATTGTCTATTGCCATAACAACTTTATCATCACATCATATGGATGTAAAGTGTTTATTAGGCGAAAATGTTCCGAATGGCTGTATGTTGGTGGCTTGTGCCCATAACTGGTTTCTTTTATTGCTACAGGCGCCATGAGATACGGTGTGGGCTATTCTAAAAAAAACTTTTTTTTTCGGCATTTCGGCGTATTATCGTGGGCGGAACGCGCGCGTTTGTGTAGTTCAGACAGGTCAGTAATATTTGTGATTATGGCGGCATGTAGTAATCTTGTAACTTACTGTGATCGTGATGTTTTAGTAGGAAAAGAACAGAAGGAAACTGATTAAATAAAAGGGATAAATAAAATCATTTTTACAATTTGTTGTAATTTCTGACGTTCAAAAGTGCCTTTTATGAGCCTATTTGAAATAAATGCTTTGACTTTGACAAGTCCCCCCTGCTCTTGTTAAAAATATGAGCAGATGGGAGCCGGACTTCATGACATTGCCGTTACGGTGACACCTACCTCTGGTGACAGATGGAATAAGTCAAGTAACAGTCCCGTTGGAACCCTTTTGGTGTGGGACCCTGATAATTACACTCAACTTCGCGTAGGTTTATTGCCGCGTTTTTTAGATGTTGAGATTCAAACAAACAACCTACCTACAAAAACTAATAAAATATCAGTTATAAATCGTAATACTGCATAACCACTACAACCACCTAAGCTCCTTCAACCAGTTCCCCTCAGTTGGTTCTACAACTCGCGTGGGATCACAAGAGTCTCTGCTTTTCTTTTACACCTCGAACAACTGTAAACTGTAACTGTTTGGGATGCATGAAGAAGCCTCCTCGTGTAGCGCAGTTCGTTCCACCAGTTACTCAACTGAACCGAGCGCTCGGCGCATCCTAGACAGTCACACCCAACACCTTATTTGACTGGCCAATACTTCCCTTGTGGTGGTAGGGCTAACACCCGCCTGGTTTGCGACCACCCACCCTCCCACCGGAGTCAAGCAGCCTGTTGTGTTTCGTCGATGCGTGGGAGTTCCAGTGCATCTTCTTGTCACGCTTGTTCCACCATAGACCTTATCCATCGCTTTCCATCAGGCGTGATCGAGGTCAAGAGTGGGCCCATTTAGCAATATTAAAAAAAAAAATCATGTAAAACAGTTTTACTGTTTTTTGCTAGTAATGCCGGGTACTTGTTGTGAAATCGTATTAACTATCTATTAAAGGCAACTAAACAGTGTTGCTGATTGTCAATGATGCTAAAAATATCAAAAGATTTATAGAAGACTAGCAGCGCCCCGCGGTTTCACCCGCATAAGTGTCGATCCCGTGGGAATATCGGGATACATCCTATGTACTTTCCTGGGACTCGAAACTATCTCTATACCAAATTTCATCTAAATCGGTTCAGCGGTTTAAGCGTGAAGAGGTAACAGACAGACAGGCAGAAACACTTTCACATTTATAATATTAGTATGGATGGATAGGGTATACAGACAGTGTTCTATAGTTGTGTTAATGTAATAGCTTTTATTCCATAAAGTATCACGACCCCAGACCATTAACCACAGCTTGCCTCAAGGATTTAGTCTCAGAAGGACGGTAAGTCCGTCTATTTATTGCTTCTAGTGGGACTAGAGGGTTGATTTACTAAAAAACAACTAAGACTTGTAAATAACAAGCCAACTCCCGAATATTTACCACAGACTGAATAGGATATTTTGGTCTAGAGGGTTTACTTAAAAACATTCGGAAACTACAAAACAGTTATGTTTTAGCAGATTTTGGATGTTTCCTTGTCGTTGCTTAGCAAATGCAGAAAATTAAAAAAATGCTTCCTAATTTATTACTAAAAACTTTACGTACAAGTAAAACTAACCGCACAAAGGCGGGCTTAATTACACGGCGGATTTACATTCACCAAAAAAAACCCAAGAATCATTAGACCTTACAGAGATAAATAAATGGACTACGCACTGTTGAATAATATATTATGTGTAATGTTATCGAATGGTGAACGTTTAGACAATGAGCGTGTGTTCACTCGGTGATAATCACATTCGTAAAGAGAGAGTGGCGCTGTTTAATTTGTATGCTAAATACGGAAATGTACAGAGCGTGGTGTGAGTTCACCTGAATCTACTCGTGGTCGTGTCGTGATCGTGTCTATTACAACACCACCTGATGACCTGACCACACGTTTGATAGTATAGACAGGTAGGAAGCAGTAGCGAAGAGTCAGTTTTTGTAAGAGGTAAGCCGGAGTAGATATATTTAATATGATTATACAGGGTGTGGCGTAAGTAGTGGTCTACCGTTAAGGATTTGATATACCAGACAATTTACTATAACATATTACAATTTTAACCATTTTTATCCAATGGTTCCAAAAATATATTTTTTTGTTTTTTATTTACGAAATTTCTACCTTTTGTTACAAATTTGGTTGTAGTTTCAACAAAAACCATTATATTTTCATTTTGATTTCTGCTATTTACTGCTGAAATACTAGAGCTGTCGTGTAAAATTATGGTTTTTATGTAAATTTAGAGCTTTTGAAGAAAAAGTTAGTTCTTCTCTGTTTTAACCATAATTTTTCACATAATCATGCAAATTCAAGAGGAATTTTTGTATAAAAAAATTACTACTAAAATGGTTAAAATTGTAGTATGTTATAGTAAATTATCTGGTATATCGAATTCCTAACGGTGGACCACTACTTACGCCACACCCTGTATTATTTGTCTATAGAATACTGACTGCCATTTTTCACAGGGATAGGAATCGAGTTGTATGGAACGTTCGCCACTGGTAGGAAGGTACCGTCACCGAAGGAGATAAGAAACCAGGGTCATCGGATATAGTTGGAATTTAGTAAAGAACCGATGGATGTTTCCAAATAAAATTTAATTTAATTAAGAGAAAACAAACAGTTGATTTATCAAATGAAATTTCAATAAAAAAAATCCATCGGTTTCTTACTAAACTTCAACTATATTCGACGACCTTGGTTACTTATCTCCTTTGGTGACTGTACTATTGACGAAACCATATTTTATAATGTACAGTGCGTGTCACGTAAGAAGAGACTTGACACACCACGTGGTCTGACATGCGAACACGATTTTAGGTATCTTTAGCGGTATGAGGTCTGAGTGCGGGACGGGACCGGACGTCATAGGGGCGGCGGAAAGAGCGGGGGAGGCGGGGTCAAGTCTCTTCTTACGTGGCACGCACTGTACTTAGTTGAAATGAACATATTTCAGACCGTACTCAATTTCGAGAAGTTCCTGAGATTATTATGCTGATATACTTAACATAACACCATGCCTATAATCCCCGAAAGGTTATGCAGAGATGTGTACCTACATTTATAGTACACTCACATTTCTTAAGTTATGTTGAAGTCCCATGTACTTAATAGGGTAAGCCCATTACCATCAAACGGGCACAAATCCAAATTTCGGGCTGCAATAAGAAATACCTGATATTTATTGATAACTAGCTTCTGCCCGCGACTTCGTTCGCGTGAAATTTCACCCACCCCGTCGCATCACATCGCCTGCCCGCGCTATTACTTCGTTTTTGCTTAGCGTTCTTTCTGACTTTTTTTCTTTTTGCTCGGCTCCTAAAGGTCATAGCATGATGTTAAATAGCCTATAGCCTTCCTCAAGAATTGGGCTATCAAATGCAAAAAGAATTTTTCAAATCCGACTGGTAGTTCCAGAGATTAGCGCGTTCAACCAAACAAACTCTTCAGCTTTATAATATTAGTATAGTATAGAAGTATAGATATACATATATACATATATTTTTTAATAAATAATAATAACAAAACGTAGCTTCAGAGATAATCAAAATGCTGCCATAGATACATAGAAGCACTTAAGCAAGATCCTCTGAAATCAAAACAAAATTCCACTTACTAACGTTTTTAAATTAAAATAGGTACTTACCAAATAAATGACACACTAAAACTTTTATTGGTCCTTTCTTGTTTGTCAGTGAAAAGGTTAAAGTAATCTGAAATCATTAAAGTGCTCCCCATTCTCAGAAGCACTCCACTTTGCCTCTTTTTTGTTAAGAACTTACTCATTCACTACATTTTGCAACTCCAGAAAAGCTTGACTGATTAGTATCCATAAAAGGAGGTTTACTTCAAAAATAACACAAGTTCGTAATCTCTTTATCTTCGTAGACAATAATGCAACTTTCTTTGAAGACTGCTATATTTTTTGTGTCAGTTAAAGTATTGTGTTTCAAGTTAACAGAACAGAAATTAGAGCTTGTATGGAAATCGGTTGGTTGGAATTGAATGTATCAATTTCTATAAAAGGTTTTGCGGCGCGTACCCTGTAGACAGCTTCAGTTTTACCCATAATGGCATGTGGTCTTTTGGGCAGGGGTAACGTTGCAAGGTATTGGTAATTCTCAATACTATAGTGTACTGGTTCACGTGTTCTCTATTTGAGTTAGAATAGTCAAAATCAAAAGTCATTTATTCAAAATAGGCTGAGAATAAGCACTTTTTGAACGTCAAAATTAGATAAGACAGTCCCCCAAAACGCCCACCCTTCACCACTTCCTAATGCTTTAGCTGGGAAGAAGAAATGGCGCAACAAACTCCTCAGCAACACAGCTGTCTGTATACTTAGAAGAACTCGATGAAGAATGTTGCATTGATATTGTTTTGATACATTTTGAAGCTGGAATTAATATCATAGCATCGTCCTTTGTGGCTTCTAAACAATGAGCCTTGATCATACGATAATAATCACAGTGGCAGGTGTGGGGGCCAGAGTATCGGGTATTAATTAACCTCATCTATTTACATAGAAATCGAACCGCTAACCAGTAACCACAACATAGCAGGGAATGCGTTCATACTATGACATCAGTGTCATCTTTGTTATCGTAGCCTCATCTGGTCCTTACATCCGCATTGTCGTCCATTATCGTGCATTTGGTCCTTACATCCCAATTACAATTACCGATCTCCGTTAGTGTCCACACTATGCCGAAGGTACGCTACCGAAGTTCGGCATGATTACACCTGCAATGCTATTTGTATTACTGACGAGACATTATGCCGAAATTACGTTGCGTTAAATAGCATTGCAGGCGTTATCATGCCAAACTTCGGTCGCGTAACTTCAGCATAGTGTGTTTAGACACTTAAGGCTGCCGCAGACAGGTGCGACGCGATTCTGGTAGAACAATAATTTTAGTGAAGTTTTCATAGAAATTGTTATAATTAGGGCTTTTAGGGTCGCGACGCGCCTGTTTGTGGGAGCCTTTATCTTAATTAATCGTAGTACTACGCTTCTTATGTCATTATCATTACCAAGGTCTTTAAACAAAGGAACGGATGAGCGCTTTAATTGAACTTGCTGATAAACAACGAAGTACTTATTAACAATACATAACAGAAAAAATGTCTCGAATGTCTATAAAAAATTGCTACGTCCCAACTTTCCGAAGCGAATTTGGTTAAAAATGTGCCCTGCGTTTTTGAGGTATTCCTAATTGGCTAAAGTTTCAAGGACTTAGAAATAATTGTGTTCGGTCTGCGTTATTCTAAAAATGTTATATATGTAAATAAGACCCATGTTTAAGTTATTTTAAGTCCAATTATGTAATTGGGGGCTATTTTATTAATTGGAGGAAATCTTTTCTAAAAGTAGCAATAATTATCATTAAGGCTCCTGCAAACAGGCACGACGCGCGACGCGGATCGCGCGCGACACAAAGACACCGCTCGTTGCGCGACTTGCGGTGCCTCTGTGTCGCGCGCGATTTTATCGCGTGTCGCGCGTGTTTGAAGGAGCCTTTACATTAAGGCTTAAATTGCTCATTGATGTAATTAATATGAAATTGGTACCTATAGGTTAAATTCGTAAACGTGGTATTTTTACTACAACGGAAACTACGTACTAAATACTGTTAATTACCGAAGTTTTGTTAACAAACAAGCTGCTTTGTTGTGAATTTTAGCGATTTCTGGTACTTATTTCATTCATTAGTAATATCGTAATGACGCAAGCTCAATGTAAAGGTGAAGTTTAATATTACATGGACAAATAATGTCGGTTGAATCAGAAGCTGATGATCTAATTTTATGCAGAATATTAGTATAGATTTCCATTACATTTGCATTCTCAGATTTTATTATTTAGATGTAGGTACATAAGAATTGTCTAATTAATAAAGTCGTTGTAAGATATGTATTTGGAAAATGATCTTTACCATAAATAATCTGTTCTCATTATTTCATAGATGCTATTTCTCTGGTGTTACTACGAGACCACGCACACGAGCAAAGTCGAAAAACAGACTCATACACGTAAAGGCTCCTACAAACAGGCGCGACACGCGATATAGGTAATCGCGCGTGACACAAAGGCACCGCTCGTTGCGCGACTGCTTTGTGTCGCGTGTCGTGTCGCGCCTGTTTGGAGGAGCCTTAAACATATACAGGGCTACAGCTGTATAAACTCACGCCTTCCTCCCATGGGGGTAGGCAGAAACTAAACAGAACGCCACCTGCTACGGTGGTACCTTACATACTCCTTCTGTCTCGTTTACCTTCATACATCTGGCTGGTCGTACACGCACGCCGGTTGTGAATAGTACGCACCTGACGTTATAAACGAAAAGAGTCGTATATGTATACGTATATAAGACACGTCCACCACGTAACATTTCACTGTCCAACAAAAAATAAACAATTTACGATATTATAACCATGGAAAACTAGATCTAATGCCAATGCACTTGCTGTAATACAGTTACTAACATCTCCAACACACGGCTATTCTATTAAAATCCTCGTCATAAGAGAGCAGAAATAAACGACAGTTGGGTAGCCAAGAATCAGGAACGCTGCCTCAAATGGGGAAGCGGATTATTATCCTTTTCCTTCCACTCTTAGCAGTTAAATACAGCTTTTACTCTCAAATCCAGGTCACCGCAGAAACTGTCGCAGTTCATGAGATATAATAACATGCCAGTACGCGTACGCATGAAGTTGCGCGGAATCTAGTCCAGACCGTATTATGAGGTATTAATGCTATTATGATTCCAGTCCGAAAAAGTCCGTTGTTATCGGCCTTTTATAGCTCGGTCTCTCTCTTGCACTGGAATCATGATGGCATTAAAACGTCATAATAATAACGTCACCTGACTGATAGAGTAACTACTGAAACGTTCACAGGTTAATTAGCTATGGCATCGCATAAGCCTGGATTATCCTTAAAAGTTTCTATGGCATTAATGTATAGGCTATGGAATCATAATACCAAGAGTATTAAGGCTCCTACAAACAGGCGCGACGCGCGACGCGAACTACGCGTGGCACAAAGGCACCCCCTCGTTGCGCGACTTGCGGTGCCTTTGTGTCGCGCGCCATTTTATTGCGTGTCGCGCCTGTTTGAAGGAGCCTTTACTCAGAAACTGGGTTGTGGAGGTCAGATAGGTAGCCGCTTCATGTAATATACTAATCAGCGGGTCATTTATTCAAACTAGGCTGAAAATCAGCACATTTTGAACGTCAAATTTACATAAGGCAGGCCTCCAAAACGCCTGCCCTTTACAACTTCCTAGTGCTTTAGCTGGGAAGAAGAACTGGCACAACAAACTCCCCAGCAGAGAATTAACTAAATAAGCAGTAAGTAACTAGATTGTTTTCCACAAATAAAAACAGTGAAATAGGTTTTTGCAAATAATAATGCGCATCCAATTGAATCAATAAGAGAAACTCCTCGCGTGGCTGTCTTTCAAATTATTTCTCGCTTATTTCTCGAAAGAGCTCTTGTATGTGCGATGAAAGTTGTAATTGTGATTATTTACGCTTATCGTAAGATCTGCTCTTAGATAAATAAGCAGACATGTAGTTAAGCATACTTGTTATACGGGCTGGTACTTCGAAGCTAGCAATTTATGTGTAATTTGTACATCTGAATTAGAAATATTATTTTGTGCAGAATAACTCTGCCAAATGCGTAAAACGTGATGTTTTTTAAACAAAAATAACGTATTATTACTCAGAAATATTCATTTATTCATACTGTGCTAATAACTAGTAGGAAAATGCAATTTATTTGAACTAAAGTCGTAGCAGAAACGGCATAATGCGTAGTTCATGTTTATTGTTTTCAACATTCGTTTTATGTACATTTCCCTGTGTTTATGTGAATTTTATCCCGGACACATGTGTCGTCTGCAAAGCTGGTACTTCAACTTTACAAACAGACCACGGTTCATGTACTTAATGGCAAAATACGAGTAGAGCCGACAGGTGCAGCCGAGCGCGCTCGAGCGTATCCACACTCCGGATACGGGGGGCGATAGGACCAGGTAATTCCACTTGGCTGCCTGCTAACTATACACAAACTATACAAACAAATTCTCGACTTTATTACTCGGGAAATAAAGCCGCTAACCGAAATTAAAAAGCTACGTTGAACTAGAAAGGCACGGGAAAAAACAGTCCCCTGTTTGGAGATCCCATTCAAACGTTGACACTCATAACGCAGGTACCATAACAAGTTCATGTGGGTGGATGAGTGGGTGTTGTAAAAAAAGTAAACAAACCACCATATCGGTTCCATAGTCTGTTATCATTTAACGCCATAACTGTTCCATGGGATGACCTCTATGTATGTATTTTAATACAGGCCTTTATCTCGTCTGACCCTTTTAATTTTCCAATACGTTGCTTCATTACCTTCGGGTAAATTAACGTAAAATTAGCCACAAGGGTAACTTGGCACATTAATATTATTTATGCGTATTTAAATATTCGCAAGGACCATAGTTTTGGCGAACTTTAAACTTTACAATGCATCATTCTTATTCGATTCGTCGGTTGGTCGTGATGCTAAGAATACTGATTACGATAGATGTAGCCCGACTGTTCGTGTTGAATACGAATCACTAAGCTCGTGAAGACCTGTATTGTCTTTTCGTTTAGTCGGATAATTTTAGCGTGGTAATAAATTAGTATGCAGGTGGATACTGACTTCCTCCACGCTAGGCGTGTCTGTTCATGTCCTTAAATATTTCCATAGGCGTAGGCGACACGGCGACGTACTCGTGTGGCTTGTTATGTATTCAGACGAAAAAGGGTTTAATCCCTTCATTTTCTACTCTGGAATTTGTGATGAACGAAACCGTGGTATGCTTTTGCAGCATGTTTAATTAAATTAGCATTGTGTACCGTTGTTAAATAATATACTTATCAAAGAAACGTGTAGTCGAAATTAATTTCATATTTCAGCAGAGAGAGAATGGTTATGCATTTGCCTTGTTTAAACTTATTCTCACCTAATAATGTGCCTATAGCTACAGTTTACTGCTGCGATCACCCTTTTTGCGTAGCACACTATCTATACTGCTCGTACACACAGGCGCGACGCGACACAAAGGCACCGCAAGTCGCGCAACGAGCGGTGCCTTTGTGTCGCGTGTCGCGTCGCGCCTGTGTGTACGAGCCTTAAAGCTGAAGAGTTTGTTTGTTTGTTTGGTTGAACGCGCTAATCTCTGGAACTACCAGTCGGATTTGAAAAATTCTTTTTGCATTTGATAGCCCAATTCTTGAGGAAGGCTATTAGGCTATTTAACAACACGCTATGACCTTTAGGAGCCGGGTAAAAAGAAAAAAGTCAGAACGAACGCTATGCAAAAACGATGTAATAGCGCGGGCAGGCGATGCGATGCGACGGGGTGGGTCGGAGTAACAAAAAAATTTCACGCGGACGAAGTCGCGGGCAGAAGCTAGTCAATCATAATCTGAGTCATTTGCAGGATATTGCTAATCTATTGCTTCATATGTTCGAAAAATTTGTCTGCTCTACAACGTAAATAACGCAATGTATGTAACTGTCAAAATGAAAGTCATTCCTACTGTTAGTATGTTACACAGTTACCCCGCAGATTGTTTTAAGTATCTGGCATACGATTATCTACAACAATAGCAGAACCTCGGTTAACAGATTTTCGTATTCGTAGAAAAAGAAGCCACGATGAGAACTTAACGAGCAGCAAAAGCAATAAATTCGAATGTCAAAACTCGAAAGCATGAAGCGTGCGCACATGCAAAACAATCAGCAATCAATTTCAAACTTTCATGCTGTAAACCACGCAGGCGTTACTCAAAACGGATAATAAATACATCGAATCACGAAGTAAGAGCTACCGCAAGAACATTGATTACTTATCCTAACCAATAGTATTAAGTACTGTGAAAGTGGGTATGTTTGTTCCACATCGGCTTGACTGGAAAATAATCTTAAAATGTTTGTCATAAGGCTGAACCAAACGTCAAACCTAGCATTGCCAGGGAATGACCGTTGCATCACTGTTCAGGAAGGTTCATCGCGACAATTACTCGCATTGCCCCCTTTTTGAGATCATGCCAAATCAGTTTCGGTACCTATTACCTCCTATTCAAGAAATAACTATTTTCAGTTTCATTACAGACGGTTAATTAAATCTTAGATGCAAAAAAGATCTATAATCAACATCCACAAATGAACCGATTCCAAGCATGTAAAGCCAGTAAAAGTTAGTACTCTAATAAAAACCTGCGATTTCTAATAGTTTGCGTGCCGACTGCTCGTGGGAAGTGCATTGATTCAATTAAGAATATTAAATTAACTCCTCGGTACAGATCTGCGCCGGCGCACTTTATCGAGATCAAAATGCGCGTGAGTTTAAGTCTCGATTGGCAACAACACAAGAAGGATTATGTTCAGCCATCTTGGCGTCATGTGTTCGTGTTATTGGTTTATTTGTGAGTGTATAATGCAATTAGATTTTATTGACGCAGTCATTTATAAAAGGACCGCTTCATAAATTGATCGTTTAGTACAGAGACAGTTCCTAAATTTTGGCAAACGACGCTTAATTAGGGTCAATTACAGTACAGCTTGCGTTTTATCAATTTTATTACAGTTTATACACATAACCATTATCCCCAATTATTTAATTTCCATTTCGTGACTACAATAGTCAATTCTACTCTTATCACAATATAACACCGGTTCCCGGCCTCCCCATTTTTTTCTACTTCGTCATTCAATTAATTAGTATTTTATGTTACATTACAAATCTCCAGGTAATAGTGTCCTGCGCCTATGGCCGACGCTCAATTAATTTAGGTAATTGTTAACAAAGTGGGTATATTTAACAACGATAATGGGATACCCATTCTGGGAATTGTCGGTCTTCTAGACTAATAAACTCCAATTATGTCTTGGCTTTTGTAACGTTGGAAATACTAATTTGGAGGGCGAAGCACTGGAATGATACTTTTGGACTGTATTTGCGGCGAGGTCAGCTTTGATTGGCTTAACTTAAGAACTTAGTAGGTATAATATGATTGACTGGGTTCAAAAGGAAAAGTGACTGTTTGCTAACAATAAATTTATTAAGAGACGGAAATATTAGCTTCAATGCAAAGCCATATACGACTAGCGGTTTATAGTCAGTGAAAGTTGAGACCATCGCCCACTAGCCCCATAAAACCAGTTTCAGTTTTACCATCAGTTTCTCAATAAAACTGCTACTAACTAATGAATAAACTTATTTTTCATTCATAAATGTTTCACCGCTCCACTCCACTCCACAATCGTGCCAAATCTCTCGAGGATTAGATGTAGGGTTTGCAAAGAAACCAATCAATACTCTAAGTCAACAATAAATAAGGATTTAAGGCTACCCTATACGCTCCCGTATATATAGGGTAGCCCTATCCTCTTCACTCGCCCTTTCCTTTCAAAGTTCCAACACATCAGAAAGACCAACACGCAAATACTACATATCTCATCCAAATCGTGCAATTTCACAATATTGATATTGCACAGCACTTTGGACGTTTAGTCCCCCGCAATTAGACGTTTCTCGTCTGAGCACGCTATTTGGCAACCGCATTAAAGTCAGTCACAATCGCTTGATTAAGCTCAGCATCACGCGTTTCCATCTCATTCAAGTGTTTTCACTACTGCGCTAGACTAAAATTAGAAAATAAATCAGACTGATACTCCAAAAGTTTTTTTTACGGGTTCAGAAATTCATAATCATTAAATATTGACAGCTTATCTTCAATCTGCTGTAAAATACGACTTCCTTGGTCAGTTTACGAGGTGATAAGCAGCTTATTCACTCAATATTTTCTCGTTATTGCTTGAGAGCAATCTCAATATTACCAATAGTCGGTAAATAGTAATTCTAGCCACCCTCAGCCCCTCTCATCTCGCCCTTTACGTTTCGCCGCATCGAACGCTGCAGTGGCATCGTCACTGACCCACATCGTAGGCGTTAACTCAATGACTGGGTACTCATAACAGGGTTGCTGTTTTCATATGCATATTTTATCTTGATGAAGCAATTTCAGTCTTTTTTTTTCTAAAGCATAAATTCAGCTTTCTGCAATTGTTTTGCCGTACTAGCGGCCTTTGTTCTCTGTTTACTTAGGATTACTGCAGGCTGCAGACACACTTTGGCTTGTACATTGTACCACTAGCTAGGCTACAAGGAAAGGACGACCTAGACAAATGAGACAGGGAATTGGCCACACTTTTTCTAACCAAAAAAGAAGTTGCAGGGTATTAAACATAGATTTTCTCGGCTCTTTTGAAAGTGCCCGATTTGCTTAAAGGAACCGCTCCGCTCGTGCGGTCACACAGAAAGCACACAACGAGTTCCTTGATCGAAGATATGGCCAGTTCCTGATTACCAATAAAATTGTTGAAATGTATTAATTCCATTTAGATTAAAATCTAATTGACTTCAATGAACTCCTTCCGTATTTTTCTATACAACTAATTATTTTATTTTCCAAAAGGAATGAACTTTTATTTCCATTCAAGTTTATTTCACGCAAGTTTTCTATACATTCAACACAACATGTTTTCAATTAGTTTTATTAGTGTGACTTGTAGTATTAACACATTTGTCGGTGTAGGCACGCGATTTGCAAAACCATTTGTCAGTACAAATGAAAACATTTGTAATTTGTATACAAATTCCGCTGAATGCGGACAGTCGTTGTATAACTGAACCAGTTTATTTTCTAGTAGTTCTATTTACTAAGTGATCAACTGGAAAGCAACTGAGTTATCACCAATATACTTATCAGTGTCTCAAATTCATTAGCGTCGGTATCTTCAGCACTTAGATTAGACTTTAGCTTTTCATCTTCATGTGATTAATCAACGGCATCCCTTCGATATCTGTATCCACTTGACGAGCTCTCCAGGCTTTATCGGCACATGTGCTGGTAATTAGAAACCAGACTTAAGTACTTGGGCGTGAACTGAAGTACAGCGGTTTGTAAATATGGGAAGAAATAATTTGCCTCTCGAAACCGAAAAGCGGTAAAGTACTTATAATTCCTAAGTTTGAGGGCAACAGAAGATAGTTTGTTTTTTTGCTGACAGTACAACAGAACAAGCTTTATAAGCGCCTCTCAACTCTTGTCCCTTCATAGAAGGACGGGAGATATTCTCTTCAATACTGCCTGTCATTTCCCGATTGTTAAACCCAATGATTTGACAGATGCTGGTAGCCAGTACACCACAATGACCAATTTCAATTTCTAACAATTTGTCATGTTGGTAACTGGTAACCCTTGATTGAATGTTCAAACGCTCTTTGTAAGATCTATCAATAGCTCGATATGCCCATAGCTTTCAAATCACGTTTATGTAATTGTGCTTTATGTTCACGGCGCGGCGGCGATAGCTTGTGTAATCTCTACTTCGGATTTACGACTAAATTGTGCTAACGTCCCATAAAATGTGCAACGCCATTGGGTACATGGTCTTAATTTACTTGTGATCATGATGTAAGTTTGGACTTCAGGCTTGTGCTTTCAAGCCTGATCGGCTTATATCATTTCTCGTATGGTAGAGCAATAGCATAGTTTTTTTTTTGCTAGTTTATTGTCATGTCCGGTGTTTCTTATTTTATGTTTACTAACTGAATCGTGTTCTGGAATTGCGTCTATTTGTCAAACACCCGAGATTGACTCTAATTAATGGCCGACATTTGTTTCAGTATTCAAAATAGAATCTGGTAGAACGGAACTCTTGTTGAAATAATTCATTTCCGTCAACACCTTATCTTTTCTCATAGAAAACACTGATTTATAATAGAATACTCGTTGTTCATATACGGTTGAAATGTGAATAATAATGTGGCAGAATGTCAGAGATGAATTCTCAATCGTATCGTGAGACCTAGGCTTCAATGCGGCAAGACTTGCGCAAGAAATACCATTGTGAATAGGACAGTTTGCTCGCCTGAACTTTCGGTGCTTTGTCTACAACATTGAGAATTCATCGTATAACATAAATGGGCGTACTGGGCTTAAATAAATCCTATTCCCGAGTTATACGACTTGGAAAGCTGCTACGTTGATTGTTAAATTATCATGCAGTAACATATTTCATAGGAGTGTATGGGTTGACCTGAAATGTTCAATATTGCTCTTTCTTATAAATAATATTCCGCTAAGACTACAGCATTGTTGCAGTCAAAAGTAGATAACACCTACGCTATAAAAGTCTAATAACATTCACATAACAAGCCCTTTGGCTTGAAGAATAAATGTTAATAAGTGAATCATCCTCATTCCTACCACCAACCCTTTAAGACGTGTAGACCTTGGCTATTTCCTGACGTCATATCACATCCTCATCGTGAGACGGAACTGCGCTTCCTTCACTTTCCGGTCGGCTGCGCTGGTCCCTTGCAACTATCACACGGCCGGGAAAGGCTATTGTTCCGTGCCATTGTCCCTATCATGGGTGCCGTACCGGAAAATTGCTTGCACATAATAACCTTGGTGCATCTTTGATTTGCTAACTAAAGGCTCCTGCAAACAGGCGCGACGCGCGACGCGAATCGCCCACGACACAAAGGCACCGCTCGTTGCGCGACTTGTGGTGCCTTTGTGTCGCGTGTCGCGTCGCGCCTGTGTGTACGAGCCTTAAATTGTGCAACCGAATTACCGATTTTACCGTTATTATGGGGATTATTTACGCTTGGTTTTTGTGTTAAATTTTATTTAGTTTCGGAATAGTCGGTCAGAACATCGTACATCGTACCTGATCGTAGACCATGGACAAAGGACTCTCTCCCAAAACGGACATAATTTACTCAGCCATACTCTTTCAATAAAATTGGCATGTCGGCCTGTAAATATAACACTAGGCTTAGTTTTCCTGAAGGCCTTTGCCATACATTACAGTTCCAATAAGTGGACATAATTATCATTTACCTTTTCTTTATCTAATCAATTAACCATTAAAGAAAATTCCAAGCCGACGCAGAGAGTTGTAAATCAATATTCTCGTGGGCCCTTTCCTTTACATTCCGTTCGCCGTCAAGTCCCGTTCATCATAGAACGAGATAAAGGCTCCTTCAAACAGGCGCGACACGACACGCGACACAAAGGCACCGAAAGTCGCGCAACGAGCGGTGCCTTTGTGTCGCCCGCGATTATGTCGCGTGTCGCGCCTATTTGTAGGAGCCTTAATGCTCATCGTAAACCTTTGTACCTACTTAGGTATGTGAATTTAATTAAACTCTTTTATAGTCTTCTCTTTTAACACCTTGCAAACCTTTTTTGAAGTGAAAACTTCTTTAAGCGCGTTAGGCATTTTTCTAGATGGGAAAAAACCCATTGAACTCGCGACACTGTTACCGTAACCGACACCGCGCGTGTTTTGTTTATAAGACGATTAAAAAAATACACACGTAATTGTTCAAGTTTTCACTTCTGTCGGCTCTCCCGGAATACCACTGTTTTTTTTTAATCTCAAAGCTGGAATAGCGTCCAGAAATAAAACGACACATGTTTTCCTCGTAATTCGCACGTGTTTTATCATGGTGAATAACTGAATAACTCGTCACTGAAATACTCAATAATTCAACGAGTTATTTTATTACCTAATACAATAAAATATTTCAGTTCATTCCTCTCTTTGAAGATTGTTTTGCCAAAACATGCTCCCATCACAGATCATTACTCATACTCGTGCTAATCTTGGCAGAGAACTGAGGCAAATTCGGGTCACACACTAGATCTATTTAGTCGACTGTTTCAGGAATATGCCGGACATAATGTTTGATTTTTATATTGTAGCTGATTTGATGTGCAGAAATACTACGTATGTATATTTTTATGTCCTGATGATTTCGTGTTTGTATGATTTATTTTGACTTATTATCACAAGTACAAAGTGCAAAGTTCCATTTTATTGACAGCTTGATGCCCGGGCTTCCGTTTAAAGGCTCCTGCAAACAGGCGCGACGCGCGATTTTATCAAGTGCCGCGCCTGTTCGAAGGAGCCTTAATAAGCTGGATCAAAATTTCCCCTTAGAAAATGCATATACCTGCTTAACTACATTTCCGATACAAGAATAGAATAGAATACTCTTTATTATGTACACCAGCACAAGCAACAACAAGCAGACACAAGCAGTGCACTTAATAAATGTCCCTTCCCTACATTTGGCCACGAACTTTAAATATAATACAGTTTCGTCGCGTGCCCTCTGCCTGTTGTTATTATACTCCTCCGGCACTGCGCGGGCGCATGTCACGAGGGGGCCCCACACGTGCTCCATTATGAATTCAAATCGTCTCTAAACAAAACGAACAAACACGATGACACAGGATTATGGGTCAGGATGTGCTTTTTAAGTTTCGAGATTATACAGTACCACTAAAACGTTTTCAATTGTGTTTTAAAAGGAATGCAAACAATGGTATTTCTATTTAATGCTTGAAACGAATAGGAAAGTAATTAACGACAACTTATACAGAATTAAAAATCTATGAACTGGGCCTCGTATTGGCAGCGTGAAGCCGGCTTTATGGGCTCATCATCGTACCGGTCAAAGTTGGTGGTATCACCTGGACCCTTGTATTTAGGCACGAAAGGAGGTTGCGTCCGGCAGTTAAGAATACACTCCCATTCCAAACCCTTAAACCATTTGTGGTTCTTATAGTCCATTACACCATTTTTCATCACACCAAAACGGTGGGTTATGTCAACTTGGAGAATGTTTCTGATTAGATCCCTTAGATCGCTGTTGAAGCTTGAAGGACACCTGTATTTACCTCCTACAATTTTCTCATAAGTCTTCATTGGCTCATTCGCGTAGAATGGTGGGTACCCTGCGCACATTTCGAATAACAACACTCCAAAAGACCACCAGTCGACGGAAAACCCGTACCCCTTACTCAATATCAGTTCAGGAGCTAAATATTCAGGCGTCCCACAGAGAGTCCAAGTTCTGCCTTGTAAAATTTTACAGAAACCAAAATCGGTGATCTTCAAGTAGCCCGTCTTATCGATTAGTATGTTCTCTGGCTTCAGGTCGCGGTAAACTAGGTTACAGAAATGCAGATATTCCAAGGCCAGAATTACTTGGCTGGCGTAAAATTTTGCTAGTGGCTCTTCAAACTTACCCATTCGTCGTAGATGGGTGAACATTTCACCGCCTGGTACGAATGGCATAATAAAATACACATAGCTGTTATCCTTGAAACTAAATTCCATACAGACCGTAAACGGAAACCTGATAGCTTCGAGAATGCGTTTTTCGTATAGCGTATGCTCGACCTGTCTCATCTTCACTATCTTTTCTTTTTCCAACACTTTCATTGCGTATAGTCTATAGCTTTTTGTATGCTTTAGTAACACTACTCGGCCAAAAGCTCCCGTCCCAAGAGTTTTAACTCGTTCATACTCTGTAAAGTCCATGTTTTGTTTTGGTCTCTTGCACCAACTCTCTTCAAAGTCACTTTTTAACTTCTTTAAGTATTTAGTGTACTGTTCTTGCTGCAGCTCTGTATATCCATCGTGAACCTCAGCGTCAGATCTGTAAGGACCTTCTTTCGAAGTTCCAAAACCTTTACGCGAATACATTTTACCTAAATATTGAAACACAATTGAGGTAGGTATAAAATTAGCATCGCAGCCATCGCGATTATGGTTTTTCATAAATTGCGACGAAAACGGCGTTTACACTACCAGGAAATTTGTGATATTCGGAAGGGAATGTTTTTAACGAGATCGAAAGTTTGGGAGGGTGCTGGGGAGCGCGGGACGAGGGGTGAACGAACTGGCTGCGGGGGATAGGTGGAATCAGCTGTGTTTAGGGGCGACACGCCATGCCGCCGACAGCCGGTCGCCGTCCCGACCGGCGTATTGATCAGTTGGCACGTGTAACTTGCACATCGCTGCAAAAACTCCCAAACACTGCGTACATTTATGCAGAATTTGCCTTAAATAGTCGCCCACACCTTTAAAGGTTTCTGAAACCACCGACATGCTTTCGACCTTTTTAATCGCATTATAAGGTAAAATATATAGGTCTGCTTGACCAATTATCCCTCGATAAGCAATCGAGCTTCAACGAAAGGCGTTTGTCTAGACCGCACCTTATTTCACTAGCTTAATGTGCTTGTTGTGAATGTCAAAGTTATCTTAAATCTTATCCAAAAAAGATAAACTTCCAAATAAGTGCCGACGAAAACACTCCAACCGAAGAAATTGAGCTATTTACTTTTGTTTTTGATTAAAGTACCTTCGATAGCCAAGCAAGTATGATATTCATAGAATTTAGTGTTATGATCGGCCAGTAAGTTTGCTTGCTTCCTGTACTTAATAATAAATTAGAAGAACTCCTAAAAATTGCTATACCGTTATCCACTCCATTTTATACTCATCTTGGGAAAAATAATATTGTTAAATTAGATCTTATTATGCATTATTAAGGTCGGAACCCGGCAAGTACAGTCGCGAAAAAAGCTGTCGCCTTTAGCGTTCGTTATAGTCCCGTTATCGTGACGAAACCTACTCGCTCGTACGATTGTACGACACACAACAATTTTTGTAAGTATGACGCATGCGCGATCGTTTCATATGTAGGCTGATGGAACGTCCGATCCACGATCTGAGAACGTCATTATCCTTCAGCAGATGGGTCTAACTGGGTTGTGTCTATTTAAAATTTCGATCATGGCTTGTCAAAAGCCAAAATTTGCTTTTGAAGTAGCTTCTTGCATGCTAATTATGCGAATCCCTTCATCGAATCTTCTATTAAATGTGTTAGTTTAGTCTAAGGCTGTTTGTGTCAATTTATCACTAAGCATAATTCTGCATGACATGTATAGGATCCAACGAAAATAAGTCAAAACTTTTCTTTAATCATCTCTAACGACACTCACGGGACCGGTAGTCCCATGAGTGTCGTTAGAGATGATCAATTCACGATAAATTAACATACAACTAATTAATTAACTATACTGACCAACATGCGTTCTCGTTCATGTCAGGCCATCTCATTTGCATTGTTCGAGTGATTTGTTATTCAATCTATACCGGTGTCACTGTACAGTAAGTACATACCTTGCTCGTACATGTTAACGGGTATCGCGATCGTATTGCTACATCGATTCATTGCAACCAAGCTTTCGATAGATGGACTAACCTGATACTTAGACAGTCATGTTTTTGTAAGCCTTTGAATCAGTTATCGGACCTCATGCTAGTTATCACGAACGTTTTTCTGCATGAGTTGAGCCACGGGTGTCGGTGTAATGAGCAGAAGTTTTTCGTCTGCAATCTGATTCGGTAGTTCAGGTTCTCCACCGAAAAGAAATTCATGAATAATGGCAATTTAAATTTTGAGATAAGCTAAAGAACTGACTGTTTTGAAGGCGTTGAACTTGTGAAGTGTAGCAAAAGCGTCGATACTGTATATCTTAATATGGAAAGAAGTTTAACTTTTCAAGCATCGCACGTTTTATTTGGTGTTAATGTTACGCCGGATGACTTTAAAACATGATGTAATGTAACCTCAGTAACGCTAGATGCGTATTATGCTGGCAACAGTCATCATGAATTGCTGCCAAGGCCAAGGAGGCTCACACTGATTGTTGTACGTGATCACTTGATTTTTAATTTGATTGTTTCGAAATTTTATAGCAGCCTCACCGATATGGTAAACAGGAATTGAGATATCATCGTCGAAGTCGATAGCGTTTTGCACAGAAAATTGTTACACTAGATCTATAATTACCTCTATGCAGCAGGCGCAGCAGCATGAAACGTTAAATGCAAATTGAAGAGCCTGAAGCATACTGCGTCCTATTTCCATTACGTGACATAACACTATTTCCACTTCAAATAAACTTAAATCTGCTGCTCTTTGTACTTCGATTGAATAACCCACTAAAATGGACTGAGCTGACCATACTGGTATTGTTGCAATAGAGATAGCCAAACCTTTGTGAGGCGTTTGAGATTTATATGACTCGGTCGCCGGTCAAGGTTGGTTGAGGCCCGCAGTCCGCACTCTGTAGCGCGTGTATCGGCAAGTTGGCACGTCACCAGATATTCAATCTAGGCAATAAATTTCGCTACATAAAAAGTGTCTTTTACTAGACAGAAGTCTAAATGGCACTAGGGGATGCTCAATCAGTTAGAATTGTTTCTAGGTCATCATAATAACAACGATTAGTGACCA
Organism: Luperina nickerlii; assembly: GCA_963855955.1. NCBI lineage: Eukaryota > Metazoa > Arthropoda > Insecta > Lepidoptera > Noctuidae > Luperina > Luperina nickerlii. The sequence continues at coordinate 18,501,959 of OY979667.1, forward strand.
AAATAGATTCGTGACGAGAAGTCGTTATTTGTCATCAAGATTGTTAGTAATATTTGTGTAGGAGACAGGAAGATACCGTTCAAAAAAGCACAATCTAAAAGTCAGCGGAAACGTAGAGGACACATTTTTTTTTGGACACCATATTGATGCACGTACATTTCCATTTTTAAGTATCCGGCATTTTTAAAGGCATGCTCGCAGGAAAAAGCAGTTAGATGGCGTCGAAAACTAGACTCGTTAGCAATGCCACGTGGTATTGACGGTTATTTTTCGAGGACGCTAACCAACGTAAAAACTAGACTGCAAACTCGTTCCCAAACATTCGGCGCCAAACAGTTACCAGAGTACGCTCATACGCTGATTGCTGAATATTCAACGTTTGCTAATTCGCTCATGTTTTGATTTTAAATCCAAAATTCGAGGAAGTACGTAAACACAAGACAGTGAAAGTAAATAAAAAAAACTGTCTATTTCTGTACTCCACACAATAATATATTTTAGCTATAGCTCAGGCGTCATGAATTGTTGATAAGGGAAACTGAGCCAAGTTGTGAAATATGGAATTGGATATCATGGCAAGACAGGGACAGACATAGTCATTACCCTGAAATAACGATACGATACGGCCTTCAGTACATTTACCTGACTTTTTGTTACACCGTTAACGTAAAGCTTTATGTCTATCGGTTTATATTGAGATACTACATGAACAAGTATTTCATCTATCGCACTAAAAGGTTTCGACATTATCAAGGGCATCTGTTGACGAGGGATCAATGTTTACCTGCGATAATGTCTACCTGGAAAGTACTGACAATGCCAGTGTATTTTATCCGATAACGCATTTGCAAATACCAACTTCTCATTATTACATATTGTGACATCAGTCAGCTCTGGGGATTTAATTTCTCCGAAGTCTCTTTGCTGTGTTATTTTGTTCTAACCTCTGTCATTTACGTTGTCAATCAAAAGTTCAGGGTTGTTGGGTTGTGGCACATTACTTAATGGCCTTTAGCCGTCAGCCCTCCCTTCGTCATGTAGAAATAGCTCACCTTTTGTATAAAAATATACTCTTTCCCGGGAGGATATTTGCAGTATATTGATGCGATACGGTAGAAACTGGGAAAACTATATAATGATATTCCGTTACGTAAAAGATCCCGACGAGTTTTCCAATATGTTGCTTTGAAAACCAAGACCAGATATTATTTGTGTCATATTGAATTCTTTTGCAAAGGAAACCACATTGTTTTCCTCAGTGGGAATCGAATAAGGCCAAAGTACAGTAAGCCCGTCGCGCAATACGTATAGTTTTGTAATTCTAAATACATAGATTACATGTCTCGTATAAATTAATTACGCTTTCTTATCCACACGTAGCCGTCTGCACGCAAGTGCAATTTCGAGGCTTCCTGGAAAGCTTTTGATCATAAACACCATGTCAGTATCTGTCAATAAAGTGTAATTTTAATCTGCGGTGGTCGATGTTTGTGTTCTAGTTAGAATTAACGATCGCTGTCTTGTCTGATCGTCTCAGCAAGATTACATCATCAGAAACTGCATACACTGTGCTGCTCTTGAATTTATTTTTGTTTTCTCTATAAACTGCGTCCAGGACTGTACCCTTTGATGTCGCTCGATTGGTTCGCCTACGTGATATTTTACGCTTATTAATTCTCATCAAACGCTTAACAGAATAATTAAATAACATATTATTATGTCATTGCGGGCTACATGGTTTATTTTGAAACCTATACTATTATTACATGTTATATTCTCACAGTTCACTTGTATTTGTAGAGGCGTTTACATAACATCTTCTGAGCTTGCTAGTATTACTTGTGAGGGTACTGAGGCATATCGTTTTGAGATTAGGTACTCAGCGTCGTGACTCATAAGACTTGTAACGAACACGTTGTATATTTATGACAGTCGCCGGAAACTCTGGGATATAATCACTGAATACCAGGACTCGAGTGTTGCCCTCGAAGTTATTAAGTCTCACGTTGGCCTCAATTGCGTTAGATTTATGTATGTGTCTGCACCGTTGATGAATTGTAACGCGTTTCAGATTAGCTCTTGTTCTGATTAATTGTAAGCTACAAGCATTATATTATTCTTCGACTGTATCTGGTAACGTCGTTTCTGGTATCACTGAACCGTTACTGGACTATTTTAGGTAGTTAATAATGTATTCTTCATTCCAATTATGGTGGATTTTGAGTATAAGCCCAACAATAATGTAGTAAAACCCAAAACAAACTAATAAGTGTGTCAACAACTACTGTGAGCTCGAATTAACTCACCTCATAACCTTTTCACAGCCCCATCAAAACGTATCATCTTTAATGTTAATTGCTGCTGAACCTCGCTCATAATTATGAGTAGCAAGGAGGCCCCGAGAACTAAAACTTTCATCATGTCTGGAGTAGTTAGTCTCATGTTCATTGTTCAAGGCGTGCCTCTAGTCATTAATGCTTAGGAGACCTCCTTTTGTCACCGCCCACGTTGTCTGTCAGCGAGGAAAGAAACCTTTATTCTCAGCCTTTACACAGGAACAAGCCTTGATGAACTTCGTCTTTCTAGGCTTGTGTTTGAAGATTGGAGTGATTTTCTCATTGTTTTAGTAATAATACTGTGAAAAAAATTTTAGAGTGGATTTTGGTCGGATGCAAACTTTTCTTTTAATTATGCTTTTACTTTTCATTGATCAAATTCATCTTTGAAGGTCTAAAACTTTTTTATCAATCTACGGTTGCTTCGCTGTTTTATCCGTCTTGCACCGATATTGTAATATTTCCACAAAAGGAAAAAACACAATTCCGTGACGAATTAGTTCAGTATCGCCCCAATTTCCCAAAAGTATAACTACTCCCTGAATTGTTTCCATTAGCTATATTACTTGGGCGCATCATCAGGAAAAAATTAGGTCGCTATTATTTCATGAATCCACGTTATCATTTAAAATATTTTGCTAGTTTTTGAATGCCTTGATAGCACTAACTTATTTACGTGCCAAATTAGATAAGTGAGTACTGTCATTTAGTAACTGGTTCATCTTGATAAAAACAATATTATCTTTACTGTTTTGGAGGTTTTCCTCAAATATTTGGGTTCTTTTTGTTTTATCGAATCTCTCCAGTTTAGAAAGGCAGGTATAGTAACCGTGTCATATTTATTTTATTAGCAACATTATCTACGGCTTCCTTTAAACGGCGCTCATCATTCAATTATACATATTTTCAAGTCGATTTAACAGTATAATGAATGACACAGTGTCGCTGCAGGAAAACGTTGAAGTTATAGTGAAGAAAAAGTTAAACGTAATGCTCTGGACAGTTCTCACGAAACTCTGTAAGGAGAAACCAGTTTTGGTGCAGTCTCGCCCATTGATTGTTGACACACATTTTTTGAGGCAGTGTGTGATTCCACTTTGGATATTATATGTAGTGTATTTATAGATAACTTGTATGAAATATATCGTTTACAATCAGTTGTGTCTACTACATTATTTAATGGAACAGTTACCTACGTCAGTTTATCATTGTCGTCGTCGTCGTTGATTGCTCTTATAATAATAACATAACATTTGAAATCGATCTTGTAGACAGTAATTTTTGAGTCACCGAAGCAGAATTCTTTGAAAGCAAAGCAGTTCCTTGTATGTGTAGTAGAATAAGTTCTTATTCGGAAATTATGTTAGTACCGGACACCATTTCTCTTCTCACATTATCTCACACCTATATTTGTGTTTTTTATTTCTCGGTTTTGGGCCAACCTCGAAACTTGGCCGTTTTTCACTCGTATTTGGGGCGAGTCTGCTCAAAAGCCTGTGGTATTACGAGCATTTATCATTCGGAGTAGCAAACCCCGGTTGTTACAATCGCACCCCTTGTAACAGCTTTTAGCAAAAACTTGGGATTAAAGCCAGCAAAAAATGTTACACGGAAAATGTCATCGCACAACATTTGACAGACCTATTTAGAGCAGAAAACTCGTACACACGTAAGATATAATGCTTTACAGGGACCCACTTGAGTTGCATAACAGATGTTTTCTATTTATTCAGCTGTCACTACATTTGTCAGCCACAATGGGTAGTTAGACCGTTAATAAATCATAATATGAATTGAGTTCAACTATCCTAAGATATAAGTGTTCTCAATAACGACTGGAGATTAGATTACATTAGTTGCGCCTATCATGTGGAGCTGAATTGTTGTGTCAATCTTCGGTTACAATCGATTGGCTCTGTTTAACGCTTCCTAATCGATCCCCAAAATCGATTTACAAGGAAATTGTGTCAGCTTGGCAACGTTATCGTGGGCTTCAATTAGATTTTATTAAGTATGTTCGAGAATTTTAAGACAGATTAAGATCCGTTTTTTTTTGGCCCAAACCGGTCCAAACTGGGCAACAATAAAATCATGAGAGGTTAAGGTCGAACGCGTTTGTAAAAACTCTTGCTTACTTAATCTGTTTCATAATTTTAGTAGCCTTTTTTGTACATTGCCTTTTTAGTTGAAGATATCTCGATTACTTCCATAATCTTAAGTATGCTCGCATCCGTTGTAGCATTCCTAAGATGGCATTGGATCTCTATCGACTGGCGATTCAGCTTGATTCATTTTACGATTTGCAATAATTTATTAGTTTCCTTTGCAACTGTGCATACACGGTTTTTTGTTTCCTTCGTTTCCTCGTTTTTATTATCTTATCGCGATATCTAGTATAATCCGTGACTACTTTTATGTTTATTAATACAGTTTGAAAAAAAACTATGCTCGATTTTTAATAAGATTTCTTTATGTTAGTCCAATCCATGCACATGAGAAGTTTTTTTTTTTCGTTTTCTATCTTGAAATTATTTTTATTTGACGTCTTCGTAACGGCTTCCATTAAAGATATTCCTAGCAGATTACAGAGCAGTTATACAGGAGTATCAAGCTCCATGATTACATAATAATCAGTTCTTATCCTTGCCAGTCTTGCCTGCGGTTGCCATCAACCGCACTCTGACGCAGTTTTGTGTCAACGAACCTAACTAGTTTACATAACCTAGAAATTGTCTGTAGGTCTTATTGGATATGTGAATATGAATGTAATGTTGTTAGACGATTATGTATTGTAACACAATTATGATTTTGGACGGTTCAAGAGGCGTCTTTGTACGATCACGTCTTGAATTCTTATTTGATTCTGATACGAAAAGCTCTATAGAGATTTATACATCTATGATCATGTCATGTCCATTATTGACATTTACAGCTCCATTTACTTCAGTAACTGTTAAAGACTTATATGAGAATGATAAGCTACATGGTCATTATCAAACCCCGACAGCGCCAGACAAATAAGTGAATCAAGTCTCGACAAATCAGAGGAGTCATAAAGGTATCTTTCGTTTCTTGGACAGGCATATTTCAAATTATTTCATCGACTTTTGTTTGGCTATACTTAGCTATATATTTTTCCTTTATTTATGGAATATTTTTTTTAATAAAGATAATCAATATGATATTATTATGTTTATAATTAATTTATTAAGGTTGACTGGTAGAAAATGGCTGTGGCATTGTCGGCCTCTGTACATGTATGTGCTTGAAGTTTTAAATAAATAAATAATTATCACCTTACTTATACCCCATTCGCAATAAGATTAGACATTGAAATAAATCTTTTTTACAGTCCGTTCAACCGATTTTGACTTCTATTGCGTTGGTGGCATGACAAATGGCAGCTGCAATAAACATTTGGTATTATAATCACGTTTTTGCTTTTAATGCCGTCCTTATACCTACGGAATAGAAGTAAAAATCGGTTGAACGGACTGTAAAAAGTTTTGTTTAAATGTCTAATCTTATTGTAAATGGAGTATAGCTACTTACCTGTCGTATGATGTTATTACCTGTTTTACCTATAAAATGTTTATGCTGAATTGACCTAGTAGACTCGCAGGAAAATTAAACTAAATAATTGTGTAATGTGGACTTCCCAATTTTAAAGCAGGTGTCATGTTTATTCAGACCAATATTTCTTACCCGATAGACGACATCCCATAATAATTGTCTTTGTAATAGGTACCTTCTTTATCATTCTTATTTGTGTTGTTTTCATTGTAACCTTTCTTCTTTGGGGTTTTAAATTTACCAGAACCCCAGATTGAACTGAATATTTAAAAATCTTGACTATCTGAGTCTTTTCAATAGGTACTGATCAAATCTAACGTTGTAAAGTTGTAACTTCGCCTCTATCGTCGCCGTTAGAAGAATGGAATGGTTGTTTTAATCTATTTTTGCGGCTTACACACATATCCCCAAGCAATAACCTTTTATTTATTAATACTTAGTTACCCTCCTAAATCACTATTACGACGAACTTTCATGGCTGCCATTAGGTATTTAAGCCGTAAAACTACGTCTCACTTGGAAAAGAAAATATTGTCTCCCCTTAATGTTACCCCCTCGTTACGAACGAAAATATTTTGTTTCATTATTCTTTGAAGTTTAATCGCTCTGCTATGGTTTCGTAAGAGGATTAATAATATTAATAACTAGTAATAACTAGTCCGCCTCAGATTTATTTTGTTATTTTTTCCCATGTTTTAAATAATTAGGAACCCTCACGGGCATCCCCAGAACACCCTACCAAAGTTTCTTCACAATCTGACCAATGGTTTCGGAACGCATAGAGGACGAACTATGAAAGAAAGAGATATGCCCGGTAGTTGAAAATCTATCAGAACCCGATGTCGCTAGGTTGGCCCCACTACCGCGCCACTACTACGCAATTACCCATGTAGTTCAGTAAAAGCAATCCCAGCAAAAACATAAATGTAAAAAAGGAGAGCCAAGTTCAATACAAAAATTATGCTTGGCTGTGGGCTTCGCCGCAAAAAGAATGGAGATCTAAATGTGTGCCAAGTTCTATGCAAAATCGAAATATGTATTTATAGGAACAAAATAACATTATGAACAAGTATTAAACTCTAATTCTTTGTTTATTGGATACCTATAACAATCGCTGTTATTAAAAATGTGAGATCTTAAAGTAGGTTAGATTTTACTTGACCAGTTTTCATTATATCAGTCATTTTATAAAGTTATTCAACATTTTAATTTTGATAAAAACTGGCCAAGTCAAATCTAACCTACTTTAAGATCTCACATTTTTTAATAACAGCAATTGTCATAGGTATAGACACGTAGGCACAGACACGCCCCCTTGCCACTTCTCCTGTTTTTTTACATTTCTATGGGACAAACATACAAACATTGATTTTATGTCGTTCGTTTTTTGTTGGCTACCTCGTTGGTTTAGTGGTCACAAGCGCTACTGTTGTGCATGAGGTCCTGGGTTCGATTCTCGGGCCGTGCTAAGTGTTACTGGGTTTTTCCATCTGGAATTACTTAGTAGCAAGCGTAGCAGCCCAAACTCGAGATATGTGTTCGGTATCGGTTGATGTAAATTGGCTCGCCCCATGTTACATGGGCCTTATAACTGGCGAAATATGGGTTTACTATATCGTATACCCGCATTTCGCCAAGGGTTAGGCAGATTACAAAACGAACACCGTGAATCCGTGATCTAACTATCTTATGTAACACTAACCATCGCCTTTGTCGTACAAAGTAAATAAACAATCCTGTTTTCTTTTGTGCTGCTCTGTTTTCTTTTGCGTATGAAAGGACCTGCTAAAACTATGTTTTCCTTTGTTCCAGATTTGTCAAAAAATCGGTTCAGTGAATTACCAGACGAACTTACGTCGTATATTTTTTTAGAAAAATTACTGTTATCACAAAATATCATCAGGACAGTCCCAAATGCAGTCGGAGGTCTCCAGTCACTCACATATTTAGATTTAAGGTAAGTCAAACGCAACACTTTTATCGCTTACTTTAATAATAAACATTTGGAATGTACTTAACATAAGTCTTATGCTTGTTCATAAAATATCTAATTAAATGAAAGCTAAAAATCTAAATAACTCTTAGTACTAATATAAGTTAATCGCAATTTAAATCAACTTATGCTCCCGCACTGTATTGTAATTTGCATTTCGTAACACCTGCATCAATTCCATTTTCACGTTCAGACGTAAATCGTCTGGAACTGACTTGAAATGAGGCAGGAGTGACAGTAAAAACATTCTATCAGGGTCATCTGATTCCGGCTTGATCTGAGCATCCACGTTCGCAAAGGCAAACTCATCGACTTGGGGTTTGTTAATTTTTGGCAGTTTTGCTGGTCGTGTTGTTTCGCCTGTATCAATGGAATTATAGTCCCTAGAATCATCGAGAGGTTCGTACGTATTATCATTATCTTCTTCTGAAGTTTCCTCGTCTTTTACTAATTTCAATTTCTTCTTATACCTCCAAACCTTTTTGGTTTTCTTTATTGGCTTATCTTCATCTGATTCGCTGGTAGCAACATCACCATCTTCTTTCTGGGGTACGTCCTGTTCTTTTAACAAGAATTGCAACTGTCTGGTGTAAATGTACGGTCGCTTTGTTCTTTTTGGATTCGATATGTACTTCTGAAAGCAGTCACGAATGCTCTTCCATTTCTTTTGCAATTGAATTTCTGAAACAATTATTGAAAATATATCTTGATTGATGGACCTTTCTGAAATAGTTTGGCTGGACTATATGGGGCAACTCTTGAGATCTTTAACCGGCAGTAGGTATATCCTGCCGCAGAAAAAATCTGATGTTTAATCAGATTTCAAATGATTCTCGTGTTGTATCTTTAACAGTTATACTGAAGTAAATGAAAAAATCTAATGTACAAAATGTTAATAATTCCTCAGCTCAAACTCCGACATCCCCGTTACTTATGATTTCGAAAATATTAAAATTGCTACAGCACTCTTTTATATGCAAATGTATGATGAAGTGCCCACAAATATTAAATTATACCACTTCAGAGGGCCATCAAAACACATTTCAAACAAAAACGGTTAAAAAAGCGAGCGACGACACCGGTCTATACACGTAACGCCATCTATTGGAGCGTCACAGCAACAAAACTTTAAAAACAAACTTGTGTTTACGTCGCACGGTCGCATTGTGTTCGTGTGAATGATCTAACACCGCCGCCGCCGCCGTGTGTTCAAGATAACCTGACACTAATACATGGCTGATAAATTAAACAAAGTTCAACGATACATACCGAGTTCCCTCATTTCACTTTTAGAAACCTTGACGTCCGAATTCATCAGCTCGGTCACAACTTCGTTCCATAGTCTGTACCTCATGTTTTTCGCGCGGTACTCCGTATCTTGGTAGTCCCATATACCAGGACGCTTTCTGACCTCTTCAATGAGTCGTTCAGGGTCATATTCAAACTGCATGGCTAGGAGTTCGTAGCTTCGGCCTTCGTGCATAAATCGTATACACGGGCGGGCGCGCACCGAGCGACTGGCGTGCGACGTGGGAACGCGGCGGTTACGTTCCAAGATGGCGGGCACAAGCTAGGGTGCACAGCTTTATCAACTCATGATAAAGGACTATATTTAGCACTTTATGGTTACAATAAGGATATTGCTATAATAATTTGCGACTATTGTTTTGAGTAAGGGATACTTAACATATTGTTATGAGTCCAGATTGAATTGAATGCGTTCGGGTTAGGTCTCGGTACCTATTATATTAGTACAGGAAAAAGTTGAGCTTATAATGTCGATGTCATTACGTCATAAACATATATTAACAGTTGGAAATTACATGTGGTATTCTTTGGGTATTGAAAAATGTGTATAAGTAATTAAATTAATTAGCTGTAACTGGAAAGTGCACAAACAACAATCATTTTTACAACTATTACGCTGAATAATTCACCTGTAATATTATTACCATACAGAGGGGCGAAATAGAAATGAAATGTCTTACAAATATACAGCTTGGTTACCGGAGCGGCGACGCCCGTGGTGTATCGAGCGGCGCGGCCGACTCGCCGGTTGAGGGGGAAACGCGCGGGTTTGTGGCGACGACCCGTCGAGCGAACGCCAACCGCGGCCGTATTTTCTGTGTGTTTTGTATAATTTATTTACTATGCAAACGCTGTAGGCCCGGCTTTTACTTCTTTGATTTTGACGTTAGCGGTTTTAAAATTGGAATTTTTTGGACGTTTATAATAAAACAATTCGCAACGTTTTTAGTGGCCGGCGTTTTTATTTTTTCTGGGTCCAAGTTGCTTAGCAAAACTTTGTATAATTAAACTATGTATAAAAATTAACCAATCATTAACTTACTAGGAGCTTCAAATTGCAGAATTGGAAGCTCCTAGTAAGTTTAATACATAATTATTAGTAAGCCAAACACGTTCAAAATACAGCCGCACAGGTCGATCGATCAGGTTAAGCAACGCTTGCCGCGGTTGGTCTGTGGATGGGTGACCATCTTTACATACCGTGACCTCTCCTCGGAAAGCACGTTAAGCCGTTGGTCCCCGCTGTCATTCGTGGATCTTTGACAGTCGTTACGGGTAGTCAGAAGCCCGAAAGTCCGACAACCAGTCTTACCAAGTGTCTCGTATTACCCAGTAACTTGGCTGTGGAGGTCAGATAGGCAATCGCTCCATGTAAAATACTGATATTCAGCTGCATCCGGTTAGACTGGAAGCCGACCCCAACATAGTTGGGAAAAGGCTAGGCAGATGATGACATTCAAAATACAATCCCAATTTGGAAGCACGCTAGTTCAAGTTCAAACGTCAAACAAATCGTTTGCCCCCACACACCACCGATATAACCAATTGATTCATCTTAACTCACCGCATACAAACAAACATACAGGCAAACGGCTAGACAGTTTGCTGTGACAGCTGGTAGGGTTTATTAACAAGGTAATAGCAGGAACATGTTACATGGCGTCGATTGTCGAACAAGTCCAAGACATGTCCTGAATGTTCCTACGCTCAGGACTAAAATAGAACATAACTCATAAGTATAATAAGTTTAACAAGGTGGCTAAAAGGGTACTGAAGTAAAAGATATGCAGATTGTTATTGCAGCAATGCTGCGAGCGAAATGTATAATGTAAATGCATCTCTCAAAGTAGCTGTTTAAAGTGGTTTTAATACTGATGTCAGTTACACTTGTGGTTAGTCAGATGGCAACGTGGTGTTACTCAGACCTTTGCCATTAACCCTCAATGTTTAGTCTTAAATCATTTTGTAAGCCTGCATTTGAGTGGTCAGCGGAATTGTCCGAAAGGGTTACCGCTGGCCCGGAACATAAAGGGCTAAGGAAGGAACACGGGTGGGTTTTAGTCAGTAAGAGTCTGACACTGCCTTCCGCTCCACCCAGAGCGGGAGGGGTCATTTGATTTCCCATCCTGAAAAAAAAAATGTCCTGCCTTTGAGTTAGCATAAAATGTTTGTGGGTAAATGAGTTTGTTGTTAAATTTTCCTGTTTCTCGTTCAAAATAAATGAAAAATAAAGTTATTTATTCAAATTAGGCTGAGGATCAGCACTTTTCGGACGTCAAAATTACATAAGACAGGCCCCCAAAACGCCTGCCCTTCACTAGGTATTTTCTAGTGTTTTCGCTGGGAAGAAGCGCAACAAACTCCCCCTAAACTATTGTACCATTGACCTGTGCACTAACACCTGCACTATTGATGCCTTTGCGTTATCATATCACGCTGTCGAAATGGCAGAATTCTGGTCGAAGCTTATTTAAGAGGGAACAGGGCGTGCGATTGTCCATACAAATGTATTCCCCTTTTTTCTTCCAGAATAATGCCTCTAGAGCAAATTTTTTTTTTCTTAAAATGGAATTCTGCTGTAAACACGTCCGTTTTCTTTTTTTTCAGCAACTAATTTGTAAAGTAAATAGTATACAGTATGGCCCTCTAAAAATTACAAAAAATGTCTTATTTTTACCGCTGTGATTAGAGGACTACCAGACAAATTAGAAAAGCTTATAACATAAAAAAAAATGTAAGTATAGGAACCTAAACACTCTTTCTTAAAATGTTAATGTATAAATAAAATAATTGAATCGGCAAAGTTTTCGACGAGAAAAAAAGAGAAATACGTAACGTCGATCTCGTCAAAATTTTTGTGATAATTTCGGTCTGAACTGCAACTGTCACTATCACACTCATTCATGCAAATAATGAGAGTTTCCCATAAAATTAAACGTATTGACTGCCTTAAGGCTCCTTCAAACAGGCACGACACGCGATATAATCGTGCGCGACACAAAGGCACCGCTCGTTGCGCGACTTACGGTCCTTTTTATCGCGTGTCGCGCCTGTTTGTAGGAGCCTTTATTCAACAAACGCAAGAAGCCAACCACACTAAAATACCAACAACGTCAAGCAGTTTAGAAAATGGCTGTAATTAATAGCTTTGGTTTAGAAATAAACTCTGTTTTATATGCGTATAGTATGTTGCCTTTTATAGTTTTTTATTATCATATCTATTTATGACATGGCCAACTAGAATGCCTTTCTCGCCCCCGAGATTTTGCTTTGAACTCGTTATTTACGGAGATTTTAAACTTCTGTTGGCTTTTGTAGTATTTAAGCAATGAGCTGCTTTAGTCAGTTTCGCTTTCAATGTTTGGGTGTTTTGCGGTTTCTGCTTTTGGTAATAGTGTCTCATTTAGGACTTATTACAACATATTTTGCAGTTCTGTGTATTTTATTGTTGCTTATTTGGTTGTTTTGTGGTTGAGAATATTCACGAGGATTTTTAAATGACTCATACTGCCTTGGCATCAATTGGCAGCTATAATTTTTTTATGTTGATAAACACGAGGACTACATAAAATGTTTTGTATAAAAATAATAAGGCATTTAACTGTCATCCAAAATAATTCATTTCTATTCAAAATCCAGATTTGTATGGTAATAAAATTTTAATTAACATACAGAACACTTTCCCCTTCACATGGTGCCTTTATCTGTTAGTAGGTACAGCTGGTAGTCACGCGATAGCTTATCAAAACCGTTGCATTCAGTAATTTTGCCCTCATTATGTCAAGCTTCTTTGAATTAAGTAAAATATTATTATTTTTATCCGACTACGGCAAAGCAAAAAGGAGGGTTATGATTTTGACCGGTATGTATGTATGTGTATATGTTCATCTGTTCCCTCATAACTTCTAAACTACGAGTATTTCATCAACTCGTCCTACATGCCTACGGCACATTTGGGAAGGCTTGACAAAAATAAAAATATAACTTGTGATATTGGACAAATGAGGTGTCGTTGGAAGCGTCTTGATAGTCCGTTGGACGTTATAGGCTATGTGACGTCACAATAAATTGAATATGGCACCCTCTAGCAGACATAAAGTCATGACCTAATATATATATTTTTTTAAATCATGCCCTATCAAATGAAAGGGCTTAATTAGAACATTTCAAAAATATAAATATTACTGAAATAAGCCCCAAAATAATTAAATAAAAAATAAGTACTTAAGTATAAAAGATGAAACAAGAAATTACCTTCCAGTGGTCGCAAGCCGCTGTACTAACATACAAAGCTATGGTAGCATGCGACATCGGGGAGGTACTTTCTTGTTTCATCCTTTTCAACAGTAGTCGGGTTTTAGTTTTTAAACTTATTTTTAACGGCAATGATACTATAAGATAGATAGATAGATAAAAGGTTTATTCAGTGCAACAAAAGACACAATACAGGTATTAAAAACATCAAAAAAGGTGAAAAAAAAACAAAGATTAAAAAGATAAATTGACCCATAGATACCTAGCTCATAAACATCTATAACGGTCGATTACTACTCGGCGGTGTGTCTCATGGTTGCACCAAATGGGAGTCCAGTTCAGCATATATGCCAGGTACAATACCTGACGCTGGTATAACATGATTATTAAAATGAATAGCATGACGAGCTGGTGTCAACTACTACGTCCAAGCGCGTATTTTGCGTACCTACGTAATGTATAGTAATAGATCGATCAACCGTAGAAATAATGTTAAACAAATTAATTAGAATATCCTAAGAGGATTAGAGACTAAAGGCTCCTTCAAACAGGCGCGACACGACACGCGTCACAAAGGCACCGCAAGTCGCGCAACGAGCGGTGCCTTTGTGTCGCGCGCGATTATATCGCGTGTCGCGCCTGTTTGTAGGAGGCTTAATAAGCAAGACCTAAAAGTGCCAAGTTCTACTAAGCATCCTCTTTATGTCCTGAAAATTCGCACTTAATAAATATGTCGGTACAAAATGTCTTTATGTACAATTATGATGACTGGTATGAATCGCTGCTTGACATCAATGAGTAGACCTAACCTTTTCTATTGTTCCATCATAAAAGATCAATATCAGAGTAATCACGTGTTTGCGATGCTCACCATTACAGTTCCTACATTACAAAAATGAACCTTATTCCATAGTGATAAGTGTCACCGGTGCAAAGTTCCGTAGGCGGGGTGAATGACCGTGGATGTCACGGCCAAGAGTTAAGGTGACATAATGGATAAGTCGGACGATAAGTGACAGAGAAAAGGAGCCGTTATCGTGTTATGAAATGCATCGCTTTGATATGGATTTTCATGTTTCCTTAGATAATGATTAAGTATATTTTTGGGATTATTTTACTCGCTGAAAAATCGTTTGAAACAGCCGCCCCATGTTCATGAAAACCGGTCAAGAGCGAGTCGGACTCGCACACCGAGGGTTCCGTACCATCATGTTTTTAATTTTTCATCGGCGAGGCCTATATTCGTCAGAGAATTTTAACACTGCACTGATGTGTAGAATATTGCAGTTTTATGTCAGCGCCATCTCTTGACCGATAGTGGAAATAATGTAACTTTTGTTGATGATTTCTGAAAAAGTGTGGTATTTAGACACTTCGTTTTATTTTTCCTGTAATCTTTTCATAAACTTCTATCACGTGGTTTAATTTCTGATTTTTCTCTTTGCAAGGAGATAGGGGGGGGGGTATTTTTTTTACATTTATCATCAAAAGTCTAACCCTGATGCCTAAAAAAAAATAAAAAATGTTTGAGAATGTGCAAACTGCACTCTTTCATAATATGATACCCCACATGCCCTAGTAGCTTCACTTCGAATATTTCAGACCCCTTTCGGTCCCTGTTGCAAAAAATATACATATATTTATATTTCTTTCTTATTTGCAAAATAGTTGGGCAAACGTCAACTAAAACTATTCCAAATTTCAAGTTGATAGCATCAGTAGTTCTTGAGATATCTAGCTGTGACAAACAGACAGACAGACAGACAGTTTCACCATAAGGATTCCGTTTTACCATTTTGGTACGGAACACTAATAATAGGATGAATGAAAATTCATATCCTATCGCATCTTATAACAATGAAAAACTACCCTAATTTTGGAGAATGGTTCGTTGGACGTAGGTTGGTGGAGGAACGTCGTTCAAAAACGAAATATTACATTTTTTTAAATTTCTTACTTGAAATTATTTTAAATACCTCAGCACTTCCACTCAATTTCAGTTGAATATAATGTTCCTTAATTTTACCCAAGTTCTAAACTATTTATTAATATTTAGTTAGAGGTGGACCTTCATTTAACCCCATACTACAACCCCAAGTTGTTT
Source organism: Luperina nickerlii (assembly GCA_963855955.1). Classification (NCBI taxonomy): domain Eukaryota; kingdom Metazoa; phylum Arthropoda; class Insecta; order Lepidoptera; family Noctuidae; genus Luperina; species Luperina nickerlii. The sequence goes on from OY979667.1 coordinate 18,517,527, forward strand.
CGAATAACATGTAAGTATCAATGTTATATTGTCTTTGGTCGTATGTTGAACTGGACTTGTTTCGATCAGACACCGTTTATTTTTGGCATAGGGCAGGTGGGGTCCCAGCTGTCGTCTGACGTCATCTTTTGCTTATGCCTGTATCAAAGTTATTAAAACTCCAAAAAAGCGGCCAAGTGAGAGTCGGACTAGCACACGAAGAATTTCGTACCACAGTACTTATATTTTCTACAAACGCCCAAAAAAATCGTTTCTTGCACGCAAAAAATTAAAAGGGGGGGGGCTTTTTTAAATTATGTATTGTTATAGTGGTTGTAGTAGTACACACTCAGTGAACATTTCAAGTGTCTACCTATTACGGTTCAAAAGATACAGCCCTGTGACAGACGGACGGACTGCGGAGCCGTAAGAGGTCACCATTTGGGTACGGAAACCTGAAAAGCACGTCATTCACAACAGCGCTATTTTCTTAATTAGCTCCCATTTCTCCTACAAATCTGAGCAATTTCCTTGCTAATTTAATGAAAACTCTCGTTAGTTGCCTATTATATAACAATATAGGTACCCTCTTAATTATGACAAATGTTCAGTTTAAGCAACAACGCAGACGTTGAGAAATAACGTAGGCGGAGGTAATGGACCGAATTTTCCAAGAAATTTACTTTGTGTGTTCCGCCGATATGCAGAAACATCGTATCTACTTTCTTTTCGCGTATGAACTTGAATTCGACACAATGAGACAGTGCAATAACTGTATGTCGTAAGTTGTCGTAACTCGAGAAGTCGGCCGATTAGCCCCGTTTATAAACAGTTTGTACTCGGAACAAGAAAAACTGTTCAACTGTTGTTCTTCCTCTGCTATGAAAATACACAACTGTCACAACACTAGCTGGCGAGTCCATTGTTGCATTATTGTTACACATACAACAGTTTTCACCGTTTATTTGTAGTGAATGTTTAAATGTTTACGGATGGACGACACTGGCTGTGTGTAACTTCTACGAGTATATCTACATATAATAAAATAGTAACGAATTCAAAACAATGCATTGAAAATTTTTAAAAATAAGACTTATGTAAGTAGTAAAAAGTAAAAAAGTAACTGGTAGTAGAATGATGTAGTAAAAAGTAATGAAGTAACTGGTAGTAGAATGATGTATTAAAAAGCAAATAAGGAACTGGTAGTAGAATGATGTATTAAAAAGCAAATAAGGAACTGGTAGTAGAATGATGTAGTAAATAGAAAAAAAGCAACTGGTAGTAGAATGATGTAGTAACAAGAAAATAAGCAACTGGTAGTAGAATGATGTAGTAAAAAGTAATGAAGTAACTGGTAGTAGAATGATGTAGTAAAAAGTAAATAAGCAACTGGTAGTAGAATGATGTAGTAAAAAGTAAATAAGCAACTGGTAGTAGAATGATGTAGTAAAAAGTAAATAAGCAACTGGTAGTAGAATGATGTTGTAAAAAGTAAAAATGTAACTGTTAGTAGAATGATGTAGTAAAAAGTACAAAAGGAACTGATAGTAGAATGATGTAGTAAAAAGTAACTGGTAGTAGAATGAAGTAACTGATGCGGAAAATGCAAGTTTTTGAATTTTTATCCGTTTGTCTGCTGGATGTATGTTCCGGACTGACGCAAAAACGGCGAACGGATTTGGATGAAATTTGGCACACATCATATATTTTATAACCTGGCTTAACAGATAGAGTACCTAGTACTTTTAATCCCAGTAAGACGTTTCCGTGGGAGATTCACGATACGTCCACGCGGACGAAGCCGCGGGCAAAAGCAAGTCAGTTAATGTAACAAATGTCTGTTTTCATTTTTAAAGAGGTTGCATCCTATAGAATCTACTATATTATTATCATGTAACATTTACCTAATAAGTAAGTTATTGTTCATAATACTGATGACTTTGATACAAACAAAGCGATTCACATTGATGAAACAGTCAAAACACTATCGTAAAACCACCAGCAAAGCGTAACTCACGCATTGTGATCGCGGTTCGTCGCACGCGCACGCTCCATGACGCCCGATCAACTCGCGCATGCGCATGACACACGTAAGCTTTCGAAAATGGGACGTCCGCGCCAAATCTGCAGTACAATAGTGAACTACTGGAAAGAGCTGCTATTGTGTAACTCAATTGGGCTGATGCCTGATGCGATATAACCTGTTATAATAGTTTGTGCATCGTTTCGATTTGCTAAGCAAACTTGAATTTTAATAATTGCTTGCATCATCATAATAATTATTAATTTCATGAACCTATCTGGCCTTTGATACTCCATTACTTACATAGTTTTCCGCAATAAAAGTAAAAATTGTTTCCGGTTTTTCACTCATGTCGGAACTATTAGCTCCGATTTGTACCGTTAATTTTACCTATTTTCGGATTGCACTAACGACTTCCGATCAGATTCTTTAATTCTACTAATTGTCGACAGGAATGTATTCTAATTTCTACCTTTAAAGCCCTCACTGTTTTTAAATAAAAAACTGTTCAAGGAAAGCCGCTTTACTTCAAATTAATCTCTTCGACGAGGGTTATTACAACTCAGTATTATCTAAAAGTTATTTCTGTCACCCCACTGTTAACAAATCGATATAATCGACCTTGAATCGCTGGAGCGGAACGTGCGAATTATTTGCTCTAAATTGTTAGGGGAAGCCATGTAGGGCCGCCAATGTCGTTTTCATAATATTGAGTGTGGGAGGCGAAGGAAAACGCGGAAATCATACTGAATGATTTGAAAATTACACCTGTAGTATGTATATGAAAATGATATAGTATTTGATGGATTTGGATTTGTAAGCTAGAGTAGGTACATACTAAAAATCTCGATGTCATTATCAGCTAGTATTTTCTTATTAGTAGAAGTCACAATGGTTACTTACTCTGGCGAATAGAAGTGCAACGAGTATTGTTTTCTGTAACGAAAACCCTCTTAGGGGAAAAAAAAAAACACTTGAAAATTCTCTTGTCCACCAAAAGCAAAATATGTCACAAAAAGTCAAAGAGAATATTATACCAAAATATTCCTACGCTGACCAGATCCACACAGAATATTTTAGCTCCTACAAAAACTAAGATCTCACCCCCAATGTCTAAATAATTAAGTCGACAGCAGGGGGCACCCTACCCCTCCCAAGCTTAGGGAGTATAGGGACCGACCCTCGCAGTAAACGGCTTCAGCAAATTTTGTCATAGCATCTGCTAATTTGACGAAGGTGTGTTCTAGGACCCGTAGAGAATACGACACAATTAACAGTTTGAATTGCTTTTGAATTTACATTACTTTAGAATGTTTGACAAATTCATTATGACATGTTTCCCGGTCGAGAAAGCTTCTGTTCGTGAGATAAGATTATGGTAGAAACGTGGGAAGTAATCAGAAATGTCGTAACTTAGATAATAGCTTGTTTATGACATTGTATGACTCGTTTTCATAAGCCTGAATTAAGACTTAAGCACCTTATAACTATGATTCTGTGACAGGGCTGCCATTGACAAATCTGTCTGATAAAGTACATTTTGAAGTGAGTACTGTACTCTATTTCTGATGCACTACAAACAGACTGGCTGTCTGTAGTGCAGTTCCATTTGATTAAACTAAATTCTGTCTCCGTGTGGCACATTGCAAATTGGTTTTAAAATACGTTTTGTTTCGTTTTGGAGATGGTTCATATTAGATCAAAGATCGTCATGGATGAACAAAATGACGAATGTTTTTCATCCCAACTCCTTTCGCCGAGTTTCATCATTCTCCATAATATTCTGACGTCCAGTTCCTACTCATGAGTGTAAAATTGAATTAACGGTTTTTTCGTCATGTATTTAATTAGTAACGGTTCGTTGAATGTTACGGCTACTGATTTTCTATTTGTTCTTTAAAAAAAAGTGATTATTATTCGCATATTGTGCACGTGTGAGTTTCTGACTTGGGTCGCCGATGCTTTAGGAGCAATATGGCGAACTTTTTATTATCACGTCACTCAGGCTATGGATCAGTGAACGTAGCCTTCCTAATAAACAATACATGCATAAAATGTCTCACGAGAACAGACGGAAATGAAGCAAAAGAAGTATGTAAGGATCGTATCAGGTGGCGTTCCTGTAGTTTCTGCTTGCCCTGGCGTGAGTTTATGTGTATGTATATGAGAACAGACGATATTATCATACAAGTCATTGCAGAAAACCACACTAGTTTGCCAAAAACACTTAGTACGAAAACAAATACTAAGCATAGAAAGTCCCAAAACTGAACTAGAGGTTAGCTTATTCTTGCACCACAGAGCTTGCACTAAGTTACGAAGTCATCGAGAAAGCTTGTTTACATTGCAATCGTATGACAGTCTTCGTATTCTTGTTTCTGGTGAAACTGTCGCGTCGCCATTTATGGTGTTCCGATAACGGTCGTATCTCGCTGACGGGGCGATATTGAGAATTGTGGCACTTGGAATACTTGGATGTTTTGCTTCGTCGACGCCACTGCGATGTGTTGTTGACACAAGGGGAGAGAGTCTATTTAGATTCTGATTAGGCTTGAAATAACGTTCAATCTGATCTGGGAATGTTGTAACGGTGTATAATTTATGAGTGTTTTGCATGCTGCAAAGCAATCTATATATCAGTTCTTATGCACTCCGAAACATTAGTGTTTTCCACGCGATTGGGAAAATGTTGATATACAAAAACATTACTATGTTTAGTGATACTTCTATCCCGGTTCGTTGATCCCATTCTACGTGCTTAACGTCAGCCTGTTTATTAGATTGTTTACGTCATCACATATAATTATCGTCCCTGTTACTACATACATAACATACATGCCATTCTCATTATATCGTGTAACATAATATTATGATAGAACTTTTCCAGCCAACGATCCAAGTTTCTTCACAATTATTTCCTTTGCATCGTCCGTTAACCTCGCATCTATTTATTGATTCCTAGTCTTGCAGAATTGAATCCTGTTTCGAGCAACGTGTCTAAGCGTCTAGACGGCAAAAAAATGTATCTAGACTTGAAGGTACACTGTTAAGTAGGTGTACGTTGATACGGTAGAGTAGTCTTTGCTTAGGTATCAGTTGGTTTGTTTTGATGCTGTCTCTCTCGACCTCGTCTGTGTTTTGTCTGAGACTTAATTCCTGCCGTTCACAATTTGGGAACTTTATTTGCCGCGCCGCCGTGCACATGAAATTATACTATTGGTTTTATGTAACATAATATTGGTTTCGTTATTATGTTTTCGGAAACTAGAGTATTTGGTGTCTCCCAGATTGAGGCTAAATGAAACTGAAAGGAAATTGAAAAGCACAATTTTGAGATCTTAGTCATGATACCATTGTAAATTCGAAAGTCGAATGTCTGTATGTTAGGTACCTTTTCACGCCTAAACCACTGGACTAATTTCGATAAAATTTTGCAAGGAGATAGATGGCATCCTGGGGAAGGACATATGCTACTTTTTGTCCCGGTAGCACCTGCTACCGGGACAAAAAGTAGCATATGTCCTTGGCATAATTTCCGACATCCACGCGGGCGAAACCGCGAACAGAAGCTAGTTGATCATATAAGTAAACATGATGATAACACATAACTTAATCAACTTAACATTGTTTTGACTTCTGCCTGAAAATATCTCTTTATTAGTCTTTTTATGATTGTTTATAGCTTTATATCAAGATACCTACAGATAACATCGTGGGCGGTCTTAAAATATGAACATCACGTCACGCACAATCTAATCTGCATATAAAATTATCAGCTGAACGCCACACGTAGTAATCCAAGTTGTTTAATCTAAAAGCTTTTTTATTCTGTTCCGTTTTAAAACAGGAAGCTTGTCTTAAGAACACTTTTACACCAATGTTTACTAGTTCTCTTGGCACGATCTCCGAAACTATTAGGTTAGGCGACGACCGATTTATGTTTCGACTGCTCTAATTACACTGGGATTGCCCCATTCTGGAGTAGGTTTGATGGGGTAAAAATAGCCGTTTAGTTATGTATCGATTGGGTGCATTTGTTTATGTGCGCGTTCATTGACTCTTAAGAATTATGTCGGTTATAATTTGTGATATAAGAAAGCGAGAGAGTATTCTTAGCGTATTGAAAAGTGTAAGCCGTTTGTTTGATGAATATACATAGATTAATGAACTGGTTATTTGACGCTTTGGCGCATACAGTCCGATTCCAACTTTATGGAGGCTTGGAACATGAGGCTATAGTCGCTGCGCCAGTAACAAATTGAGGCTTCTACAAACAGGCGCGACACGCGATATAATCCGCTCGTTCTGCGACTTGCGGTGACTTTGTGTCGCGCGCGATTTTATCGTGTGTCGCGCCTGTTTGAAGGGGCCCTTAACCTATCAGCGGGGGTGAGGGGTGAAGTACTGCGCAATGAGTAGCACACTTCAAAGTAAAGTGTGAATCGGACTATACCAAATTACCAGTTTTGTAATGATTTGAGACAGCAATCAAAGGTAGGATAAAGATAGCTCCTAAATTGTTTGAAACTAAAATAAGATCGCTCTTGATAACGTACTTAGACATATTTTTCTTGACAAACATTCAGACATTTTACATGACACTTTTCTCTTGTCCACAGTTCAAACCAGCTCACAGAATTACCGCGTGAAGTATGCCAGATGCCGCTCCAAGTGCTCTTAGTTCCCGACAATATGCTAAGTACCTTACCCAAGGAGATAGGCAAGATGTCCTCGCTGGCAGAGCTGGACGCGTCCAATAACAGGCTAACGCAAGTGCCCATGACTCTTGGGGATTGCGTAGGCATGAGGGCACTCGACCTTAGCAATAATCAGTTGGGACTACTGCCGTTACGTGAGTATTAATGTTATTGAGTCATCATCGTCTGCGTATAAACCGTCAAAGTTCAAAAAACAGGCATCTTCTGTGTACGCTCTTTCCAGCATAGACCTCATCTATTACTGTCCTCGACCAGAACAAGGTCAAGAGCAAGCCTATATCTTAATTTTGTCGTTTGCGACGATCTTGGCAGGGTGAATCTGGATGGTTGGGTTGTTGGCTTGGGTGTAGGTAGGGTTAGAAGATGGTGGAAAGTGGCCGAGGATCAAATAAAATTGCGTGCGAATGAAGAGGTTAGAGAATATGTCCAGCCTTATTGATGGTGATGTGTGTGTGTATTAAGGTTGTTACCTAGGTGATAAATCACTGAGACAATAAGGATGCGCTTTTAAATGCTAGTCGTATAATCAGCTCGTGCGCAAGCGCCATAAGAGGGTGCAGTGATCATTGATAAAAATAAGGAGGTAATGATTGTATAAGTAATGATATTGATTAGTAATCAATAGCTATTGATTATTTTATTAACCGATAAGATAGTCTGTGTGTTGCATTTTAAATCTCGTGTCCTTATTATGAAGGCCGCATAAAATTTGCACTATACACATTTGTATTGATAATATAAAACATATTACCATTGTTACATTTCAATACCTGTACTTATCGATACCAATAGTATCGATATCATATTCGATAGTACACAGCACCGTAATATCGATAAGTGCGAGCAAATAGTCTGATGAAAACATTCGTGCCCTAGTTATACGGGTCGGTATCGATATTGCCGAGTACAGTAACGAGGAAAATATAACACCTTGCCTTTGTGAGGCCCTGTTACTGTAACAAGTTTATAATTAGACAGGAGTAAGTTTCAATTGCATTATATGTACTTCTTCGTTTTCTCTCATATTGGCACGAAATAAGCATGTATGTAGGAGTTGGGCTTGACCAGAGAAACACTTTTTCAGGATTTCTTCGTTTATTTTGGCTCATTAAACACAAACATCTTAATCTTCGTAACTTCTTCTTCGTTTTTTCATCATTTTCCTTCTCCCCTCTCATTGACACACTCCCACCACTCATTCACTCATCTTGCGTTCCATTCCACCAATGAATTTAATCTATCATTTCACGGTTAACTTTAATTAATTTAATTTCTATTTAATCTATCATTTCACGGTTAACTTTAATTAATTTAATTTCTATGCTGACTGACTAACATTTACTACCTCGGTAGTAGCGGGCCTGACTGTCCAGGATAGGCACTATCATCATCATCATCATCAACATTGGCAGCCTTGTACCACCCAGCGCTGAGCTGGCTGATGCTGGCTTCCCCCTTTAGTGCCATGCTTCCCTGGTCTGTAAGAGTATTGTCCAGGTCTTACCCGAGGTCTTCTTTTGTAGGTTGTCCACCCATCTTTTGGTCTGCTAACACTCCATCTACCGCACTATACATAATGTATACTAATATTAATTTACTTTAGAAGATGACGACAACAAGAGATCCAAAGGGAAATATAACGTCTAAAACTCATCGTCGGGTAAATCCAGTATCAAGCTAGATAGATGGATTTGTTCGTAAACCTAATAAATTGCAAGACTATGCAGCTGGGGTCTTGCATTACCGTAATGTTTATTTATCTGAAGAAACCATGTAGAGGCGGGACTAAGTGGGCAAATTCATTTTGATTTGTTTGCGGCGCCTCTCAGGAATTCTCTTTGATCTGCGCGGTTAGGAAGCTATTTGAGGGATGAGATCTTGTTAGTAACAGTGTTGCTATTGCAAGTGCATTATCTACAGTACCCGGCGATAAATATTGCACATCGACCTTTTTACACAAAACCATTTTATACAAAGAATAAAAATAAATATGAAAAGAAGCAAATCATAATAATTTTTTTAACAGCTCCTAATAGAGCGTTATCTCTGTCGCACGAAATACAAACAGTCCGGCTGTTTGTATTTCGTGCGACAGAGATAACGCTCTACGAAGCCGAAATTAGCCGATTGTCTCTTTCCAAAGGTCGATGTGCAATATTTATCGCCGGGTACTGCACTTTGTGTTGTGTAGTAGAATTTTCTAAAAATTTGAAATGTTTAACTTGGGCCGACAAAAATAGGGTTTTCTTTGATGTCTCATCGTCATCAACCAGGGACGCTCTACAACTCTTTTATTGACTGGACTAATTCCAGTCAATAGAGGAGTTGTAGAGTGCGTGAGCAGGGATCTAAGAGATTCCTTCAGAAACTTGTTTAGGGTGCTTACGCAATCTACACCCCCTTTTCGGCCATTCGTTGATTGAACTTTATACCAATGTGTCCCTAAATGACAGAACCCAAATTATGATTATTAAAGGGAATATTTATTAAGGGGTTAATCCATACTACTATTATAAATTCGAAAGTAACACTGTCTGTCTATATGTTACCTTTCACGTCTAAACCACTGAACGGATTGCGATCATAATTGGCAGAAAGATAGATTGCATCCCGGGGAAGGACATAAGTAGGATAGTTTTTATCGACATCACGGGCGAAGCCGCCGGCGGAACCTAGTATAATATATACTTATTTATAATAATAGTACAGTACAGAAACGAATGGACACGTACAGAGTAAAAGGGTAAAACACCAAAGTGCCATTAGATTAGAGTAACAAACATGATTCAGCTCTCAGGGTGCCCTTTAAAAATTCCTTTACCTTTCTACAAAATTACTTTTTTTTTTTCACATTTCAGAGATCACCTACCTCAGGCTGGAACACCTGGACGTGAGCTGTAACTGCATATCGTCACTACCTCTGGAACTTCGCAACATGAACACACTCGTTACGCTTAATTTGGACAACAATCCCCTCGTTTCACCTCCCACCACAGTAAGAATATAATACATATTTAAATATTTTCATCATACTACTGATGCTTAGCTTGTCTTTTAGATGAAGTTTTCGAAGAAGAAACCTAATAGCTACTGGTCTACACTTACCTTATTTATTTATTTACTTATTGTATTTATTCGCTAAGTGAACAACGTATGTTCTTTTCGAATAAAAAAAGAATCTTTAAACTCGAGAAATACTCGTAGTTTTGTTTTGACTTAAAACTTGGTGATCCAAGCTCATCCCGGGTTTGATCTCCAGCAGAGATTATGCAATCGGGGAAATTTTCAGTAATAGCCAGGGTCGTGGGTTAGTCTCCGATTAAATAATTACAGCATCACATCATCTGCCTAGCCTTTTCCCAACTATGTTGGGGTCGGCTTCCAGTCTAACCGGATGCAGCTGAATACCAGTATTTTACATGGAGCGACTGCCTATCCTGACCGCCACAATCCAGTTACTGGGTAATACGATACGCCATGGTAAGACTAGTTGTCAGACTTTCGAGCTTCTGACTACCCGTAACGACTGTCAAAGATCCTCGAATGACAACCGGGACCAACGGCTTAACGTGCTTTCCGAGGCACGGTATGTAAAGATGGTCACCCATCCACAGACCAACCGCGGCAAGCGTAGCTTAACCTGATCGATGGACCTGTGCGGCTGTTATTATTTTGCCACGGGCCGCTCCACCACCCTATTATAGCATGAAACTAAAAAAAAATAGCTAAATGTGACTGCATTCATGCTCTTTACAAAATATTTATTGTCCTAATGACCTCTTTACATATTACCGTAGAAACCCTGAAGCTAAATTCGTAATAGTGCAGTTTAAAGGGCAATAAAACTCCTTACTACCGCTGCCACGATTTTCAGTTGTTTTCATTGCTTTAACTAGCACAACTGCAACACTTTCCCTCGGGTTTTATGACTCGCGTGGTATGTGAAGCTGTCAATATATATTGTGTGTTTTCTTTTGCTTTCCGATCGAGGCGATAGTGTGAATATGAAACAAATAAACACTGCCGTCAATCGTGGTTTGTGTTATTTTTAGTATGGCTTAATTAACTGAGTATATTTATGACATAAATGAAGTAATATCTTTGAAGGTTTTCCTTGTTTGTCCCCTTAGATTTATGTTAATCCCTAATGAATTACATGACATACATACATGTACTCACACAAAGTCGGTAATTTCCTAACACTCGATTTTATTTCGTTTGGCAACACAAACAACCATAAAGGCTCCTTCAAAAAGGCGCGACACGCGATAAAATCGCGCGCGACACAAAGGCACCGCAAGTCGCGCAACGAGCGGTGCCTTTGTGTCGCACGCGATTCGCGTCTGTTTGTAGGAGCCTTAAGCCGTTATTGTTGTCTTTTGAAATTGTGTTTTTTCGTAATCTTTAGACATCGCAATTCGCAACATCATGAGCAAAATAATTTAAAACAACAAAAAGGAGCGATGCTCAGATTAACTGTTCTCTTCATACTACTTCTCTTTTTCCAGTCAACACAAACTTTTCAACATTCCAGACATATTTCATATTGCTAAATCCCAAAGAAAAAATAATTTAAAACCACGAACTTGGCTCCGATTTAAGGCTCCTTCAAACAGGCGCGACACGCCTTAAAATCTCGCACGACACAAAGGCACCGCAAGTCGCTCAACGAGCGGTGCCTTTGTGTCGCGCGCGATTATATCGCGTATCGCGCCTGTTTGTAGGAACCTTTACCGACATCTTACCCCTTTGCTATTAATCAACAGCTAAAACTTCACAACGTCAACAGAATCACAGCTTCCAATTTATGTTACCTAACAAAATGTCTTCATCCTTTCTAGATATGCATGCGCGGGCGCGTGCACATATTCAAGTACCTAGAAAACATGGCGAACAAAGACATCTTACCAGCACACAGACGAGTAGACGATACGAGGCGATCAACCAAACACAGCTCCTACATCAGCAGTTCACCGAACCAGAGTACTACGCATCAGATCACTTCGGGCAATGCCACGATAGATTGCCTGAGGCATAAGCCGAGGCATGTCGTTGATAGCGGGTACAGCACCGATGGTGTGGACAAGAGGTGGTCGAATGATGGTAAGTGCCCATGATACTGTTAATCTATACTATTAATATTATTTATTATTATTATTATATTGTTATTTATTATTAATATTACAAAGCTGAAGAGTTTGTTTGTTTGGTTGAACGCGCTAATCTCTGGAACTGCCAGTCGGATTTGAAAAATTCTTTTTGCATTTGATAGCCCAATTCTTGAGGAAGGCTATAGGCTATTTAACATCACGCTATGACCTTTAGGAGCCGAGCAAAAAGAGTCGGAAAGAACGCTAAGAGAAAACGAAGTGGTGCGATAGGGTGGGTCGGGGGAACAAGAAATTTCACGCGGACGAAGTCGCGGGCAGAAGCTAGTAAAAATATAAATACTTAGGTGTTGCATAAGGTCACTTCATGTCGGCGATAGCGCGTACAGCACCGATGGAGTAGACAAAAGAGGGAATGATGCTACAGATGATACATTTTTTGTATAATTTTTTTAAATTTTTTTTTTAATTACTGATTGGACCTGCTCTTGACCTCGATCACGCCTATTCATTATACCTTTTTTTTTCTGCATGGGAAATCATCAAACGACCCCTCCCGCTCTGGGTGGAGCGGAAGGGAGTGTCAGACTCTTACTGACTAAAACCCACCCGTGTTCCTTCCTTAGCCCTTTATGTTCCGGGTCAACGGTAACGCTTTCGGACAATCCCGCTGAATTCATTATACCTACAGTAACGAATAGAAATGAGGTGTCACATATCACGTAACTTCTCGGCACTAAATACAGACATTGCCGTCTTGTCTAATATGTTTTAAGAAAGGTTAACCTTTTCATTTGGATTATAAATAGCAGTTGCATAGTGGGTATCTAATTAGGGATCTGAACTAATTTCGAAACTGCAATGTTTATAGTATTTAAGTCTTACAAATGGAGCTTTGACGGTTTTAATAAACAAGTCACGAAATTGTGTAATATCGTAGTTAACATTTCTTAATACGAAATTATTTTCATTCACGTTTGGTGTACACACCGTTAACGGGCCATTCAATGTGTCAAGTGTCCTTAATGACTGCTGGCATTAAAAAATGGCTCCCGGCCATAAAATATGAATGACGCGCATTTTTTACGTCCGGAAATAGAAACGGAGTAAAATTATGTCTCTTCAACCTTTTCTGGGACAGTTTTTACCGTCTCCTATAAAATAAATCTCTACTAACTTAATTGTTTTTCCAACTTGCCAATGACCTAAAAAGAGGTCAATTATTGATTGAGTGCATGTTGCAATGCAGTTTGAATAGTGTTAGGAGCGGCTACCAGAAAGTTTTCTAACAAAATAAACGTGCATTCGTGCTTGGATACAGTTTAATCAGTTATTAAAATTTATATACTACATTTATATCAGATTTCTTAAAGCAATCCTTACCCGGAGTAATGTATTGGGATGCCGATTTCGTTGTAGGCAGTTCAAAAACATGTCTTGATTTTATCAGTGTTATGAAAGTGCTCATACACACGAGCGACACGCGTCAACAGCAGAGGCAACGTCGACAACATGCCGCTCGTGTATTTAAGCATCCGTACTCAAATACACGAGCGACACGTTGTTGACGGCTGCAGTTGACCCTGCCGTTGACGCATGTCGCTCGTTTGTATACACACCTAAGGATGATTTCCACCGAACGGCTCGCATCGCATCGGATCGGAAAGGATACGAATGGATGCGGCAACAGCCGATCGCGTCCGGCAGGATGTTGACGCATACGATCGGCTCCGAGCCGTCGCTTGCGAACGTATCCGTTTCTGCGCCTAGTCAAATAGTTTCATTCCTACCGTGTTGACGTGTTCTAATTTTTGAAAATAGTTAAAGTTGACGTAGTGTTGTTGGCTATTGCATTAGAAGAAGAAGAAGAAAATAATCATAAAACACACAAGAGGAAAAGAAAAATTTGGACGACAGCCGAATGGATTCGATCGGATATGACGACAGGCGAACGGAGCCGATCGCGCGTCGCAGCATACTTTTGGCTACGATCGGAAGACGCGCGCGGTCAAGCTGCTGTGCGCGGCTTGGTGATATAGACTTTACTTACTGGGTACACGATTTGATATCGTTTAAAAATTCCGTTCCGATTCAATGCGATGAGAGCCGTTTGGTGGAAATCATCCTTAAGATGTATGAGCTGTGGCATCAAAAACTGCGAGTTAAATAGTAATGACGGAAGCCACAAGAGACTAATCAGTCCACAAGTCCAAAGTACGCCATGTGGTCACTGTGTACTGTCTCTTTTTGTTAAGTATCTAATGTTGTAATTCCTGGAAAAATTTGAACATAAATGTCGAAATGTGGCTGTAGTGTGTACTATACACTTCTGTGTAACTTTTTGGCGAAAACATGAGTGGTATTATGTATGTAAGTATTCAAAACTCATTTCTTTACCTACAGGTGGCGGCGACTCAGGCGGAGGGGGTGGCAGCGGTCGCTCAACTCCTAGTACACCATCCACCTTGTCACCAGGAGCAGCATTATCCAGGGCACAGTCGCTATCAAGCGAGACACCCCTGGCGCCTCTCACTCCACTACACTCCGGGTAAGCTTGATAAAAAAAAATGGGACTTTTCTTTTTTGGGTGGCTTGTAGAGAAAATTAATAATAATATTTTTACTGGTTTTAATTTTGGAATACGCACCTAATAAGTACAAGAAAGTATTAGGTTTTTTTTGACATTTGAATACCAGTGACTCAACTTTGTTCATATCTGTATAAAAGTTTTTCAAGTCACATGATGGCTAAGATAATAACTTAGATAGAATCTTTTCATCTTGGCACTGGTATTCATTTTAATATTTTGAAGAACTCTGTGTTTAATGTTAATAGCTTTTTTTTATTACAGTAACAGTTTTAAACAATTTTAATTTCTACAATTACCAGTTTTTATAGCGGAAACGAGCTTAGCAGAGTAAACATAAAATAATCCTAGAATTAGTATTTTCATTTACTTCAGATATCGGACATACAAAATATTATCTGCTCAGCTCGCCTTCGCTTTGGTAGAAATAAATTAATTTGAGTGCTACAATTTAAAAATATTCTGGGTGTTCTAGAACTGTGTAGACTTTAATAGTTGCTTATACATTTATTTTTATTTTTATCGCATTGGCCGAAACAGAGGTAAACTTGAAACTTTTTCCGTTCTTCACAGCCATTATTTCACCCCTTTCCTCTGTCTCATGTTTCCGCAACGATATCACTTGACGCTGTTCAAAATAGATGTTTCACGTGAGTTAGTGCAGACGGAGTATTGCTAAGCTATCCACCATACAGATGGTAAGGCGATGGCTCATTTGATCAAAACAGCATACAATTATAGCTGATTCTATACGACACTGTATATATGTATATAGGTTGGAGCTATGTTAATGAATCTGAAATACAGAATACAAATTCAGTATCGAGTCTCGGGATAGAATTTTAAAACCCACATATTGTTTGCAACAATCACAAATTGAACCAAGAGTTTCATATACACTATACGTCAACTATATCGGGACAAAGCTTTAGGAGCTAGCTAAATATCAGCTTACTGCTGATATTTTTAACACTGGCAGTATATATGTAGTAACAAAATTCTTGCAAAGCGAATATTGGATAGTTTTAGGGATGCATGAAGAAGCCTCCTCGTGTAGCGCAATTTGTTTCGCCAGTTACTCAACTGAACCGAGCGCTCGGCACATCCTGGACAGTCACACCCAACACCTTATTTGACTAGCCAATTCTTCCCTTGTGGTGGTAGGGATAACGCCCGCGTGGTTTGCGACTGGCTCCCACCAGAGTCAAGTAGCTGCTTTGTTTCGTCGATGCGTGGGAGTTCCAGTGCTTTAGGCATCTTCTGGGCACACTCGTTACATCCTATATGGAACGAGCGTGCCCGATGTGCAGCGATGGATGAGGTCTATACCTCATCCATCACTTTCCATCAGGCATGATCGAGGTCAGAAGCAGACCCCTTCAGCAATAAAAAAAAATGAAACTCCTTTATTCTGAACAGCGACTCGACCCAGATATCGTTTTAACTTTCGCCTTCTTTTTTTTATTAACCCCGGTGTTGTCCCTTTCAGCGTCCGTATTTCACCCGATGGAAACATGTCCAATGGCGATGATAAGAGTAAATTAGCCCATCAACAAACCTACAGGTACATTGTCATATATGCACGACATTCACTAACATACGCACTGGATTTGATATGAATGTGGTTTTACTAATGAGGTTTGATATCACATAGATTTCGTAGTTTGTGGTGTTGTTGTTATAAAAAGGACATAATGCATCACAACAGAAAAATATAATTCAATAAATATCTAGCTTTTAGTCAGAAAATGAATAAACGTTTGTATTGTTCTCGTTTATAACAACATCCCACTTGTCTTTTTACGATACATAATCGTGCATGTTACTATTAATTAATCACTCTACTAAAAACTTTTATCTATTAGCAATCTATCTATATTTATATAAAAATGAATTGGCGTGTGTTAGTCTCGCAAAAACTCGAAAATGGCTCGACCGTTTGTGATTGAACTTTGGTAAGTTATTGTGTGCGCGCCGGAGAAGGTGCTTAACAAAAAAAAAAACGGTCAAATTCGAGTCGTACTCACGCACCGAAGGTTCCGTACAAATTTGTAGGTTTACTACACGGTTTTCGGATGCTACATGACATTGCTTCTTGCAAAATTTCATGATTTTAGGTCAACGGAAAGTACCCTATAAGTTTTGATTTCGGATCATAAACGCCCGTATCTTTTGATTGCGTTGACTTAGATGATTGTTTTTTTTTTCACTGCATACTTGATAACTCCACGCGTTCCTGAGAAAAAGGGTCTTGACAGGACGGACAACGAAGTGATCTTATAAGGGTTCCGTTTATCCTTTTCGGGTACGGAACCCTAAAAAGGCATTGCACCGCATTTTTTTGTTACAAATAATTAAAAACACTAGCTATTTAATAATCATGTCTAAAACACTAAGGTAAAGTCTCACAAAACATAATCTAACATCCATCCATGTACTTATATAAAATTCAAAGTCCCGACTGACTGATCTGGGGGCCTAAAAAGGCCACTTTAGCAGAATCGTAAAAGGATAACGTTATGAATCAAAGTATGACGAAGACAGTCCGTGTTTTTCTTTTTTTCGCTGCACTACATAGGTATAAATCAAAGAGATAGGGATTGGATTTGGATTGGATTGATTAGTATTTTAGCACAGACAAAAAAAATAACTGAAAAATCCTTCATCAATGGGATTTGATTCGATTAACTTAACAGTGAACTGTCCATTACGATTCATAATGTTATCCTTTTATGATTCGCCAAATTGGCCTTTTTAGGCCCCCAGATCTCTCGTACAGTCGCCGTCAGATATATTGTAGCAGACAAGGTGACCAAATACTTCTGAACAATTCAAAATGTCAATAAATTCCATACACTACAAGTTACCATTAATATCTGAACATTCATTAGTTCATTAATATCTGAGCAGATGCTTGTCAATAATTTCTATACACACAACTAACCAAAAATATCTGAACACTTACAACGTTACACAAAATACTAATATTTTATATATTATGTAGGTACGTATGTTGTCACAAATAAAAAAATATTATAATTTATATTTTCATTACAAAAGCAAGATCTATTTTCTATCAATAGTTTGACATTAACATAAAATATCAGTTGTATCCTAAACAAATGATTTTTTATACAATTTGTATTCCCTTTTCATCGTATTTATACCTAGAACAGTCATTTGGTGTTCAAAAAGGGTGTGGAACCTGGAATTTGTTCCGGGAGTTTTGAAAACTGCCATTTTTCAAATATGGCGGTGCGAGCGGCAAAGATAAAACAATGAGCGACGATGTGAAAATTCGAAGAGAGCACGTCGAACTCAATTAAATCACCAGTTTAAAAACTTTCCAGGTAAAACTACCAAATGACTGGACTAACCACAGATAGTCAAGTCGATAGTCGTTTTTGGTTCGTCCTTTATATCACGCAGTAACGAATTAGGTAAGCTCAATGTTTGTCTGCGTAGATACACTTAACGTTGTAAGTGTTCAGATATTTTTGGTTAGTTGTGTGTATAGAAATTATTGACAAGCATCTGCTCAGATATTAATGAAATAATGAATGTTCAGATATTAATGGTAACTTGTAGTGTATGGAACTTATTGACATTTTGAATTGTTCAGAAGTATTTGGTCACCTTGTCTGCTACAATATATCTGACGGCGACTGTACTAACGCACAGAATAAACCGCTGATCCTAGAGACATGAAATTTGGAGGGTGTGTTCTACGTGAAGAGTAGATATCCACTAGGAAAGGGTTTTTCGAAATTTCAGCCCTAAGATGGTGGATGGGGGAGGGTGAAATTTCACGCGGACCAAGTCGCGGGCAGAAGCTAGTTAGTCTATATAAATCTATCATAAATTCTTCTCAGCACCTTAACCCGACGTCCGTCAGTTCATTTAATCTTGTGAAGCAACACAGAACACGCGTACTTTTCACGATATGCTCCTAAAATATCTATCTAACTACTACACGGTGAACGGAACAATCAATAATTCTATTTTCATCACAGATTGTAACACTTTGACTTTATTGTTTGCCGTGCGCGTTTAATGTGGATAAAATTTCCTCTAAGAAAAATAAATTGTAGGTCAACATTTTTGTAGCTGGAAACATTGAATTAGAGAGCTGTATTGTTACATAATACAATGTACTAGAATTTATAATACACGATACTAAGTATATGTCATGTTTTTTCGAATGCTTAAGTACGGCTGCCCCATTTCAAAACCTAGTAAGGACTTAAAATGAAATTTTACAGGAGAGCGCATAAACGTAATATTGGTCAGCCTATGGAATGTATTTTTTGAATTGGTTAAAGTGACTTACTAGGTTATAAATTGTCACTAGGGAGTGAAAGGTGCACTTACTAGGTATCGATGCTTAAATATATCTCGTTTTATGTAAGTTTAAAACGCTGGTGTTTTTTTTATTTGGTAGAGACCTAGGTTAACAAGATTATGCAATAAAACGATTTTTGTAAAAGTGTCCCTTACTAGGTTTTGAAATGGGACAGCCGAGTATAACCAGTCTACGTTTCCACTCCTGGGAGACTGGTCTCCTCTCTGTGAGGATTTTTTAGAATGCTATCGATAAAATGCGATTGTAACAAGAGGCTCACTCATGGGCAATAACGGTATCCATCAATATGATAGTAATGTTTAATCACCTCTAATAAATAAAAATTTTAACTTGATGATAAATTACTTTATATTTAAAGTCAAACAATTCTTACTTCATACGCCAGTAGAACGAACGGGTCATATTACTAATAGCATGCACGGTATCGTTTGTCCGTAAACACACTAATTGGAGTCTCCCGAACTTCCGACTACGGGTGCAGTACTAATAAATAGTTCACACTGCTCGCTTTAATGAACGAAGTGCTTCAAGCACTCGTTTTGTCCTTCCTAGTGAGGCGTGGGTTAACGTGTAGCGATTTTTAACAATAATGTTTTTGAAAAACTTGAAAGTAACTAATAAATTGTATTTTTGTTTGGGTAAAAATAATCCAAATTGTATTGATTTATAGATAATAGCCTGTAAAACGAAATCTATGTGCCTTCAAACACATGTCCATAAAGATAAAATCTTACTATATTTTTGCAATATTCCAGACAATACAAAGAAGCCTTAAGACAGCAACGCCAGCAAGACATCTACCGCCCCCGCACCGACCAGCCTTCCCCCGAACTGGACTCGTCTCCGCACTCCAACAGCCAGAGCCCAGTCCACAAACCCTCCCACTCCCCAGTCAACGGATACAGTAGTAACGTATCTCCTAGTCTATACAAAACCGCCTCTTCCAATAGCAGTACACTCTCCAATAACTCATCTCCTAACCTTTCCCAAGTGCCAAACTCCCCCCTCCTACACTCCACCCCCAGAAGATTCCAGAACCAATCAACGAACGGGAACGGAGTCATAGAGAAACAAGAAGAGAACAAAAGGCCCGTACAAAAAGTTGTGCCATCGAGAAATGTCAACAGCAAAATATACTCGAGTATCAACGGCAATGTCGACTACAACGGACGCATCAATGGTCAAACAGATACATACATAAAGCCTAATTCCCCTACAAAATCACCTACAAATACAATAGGGTATAACAGTTTAGGGAAGTCGAGTATACCGCGGCAAGTAAACGGGGACAGTGCTAAGTTGTTGACGACAAGTGTGTCGTTTCTGAAAGGTGCGGCGCCGAAGCCTCCGGGCAAGATGGCGTGGAACAAGGACGCTCCGGCTGATAAGCTCAGCTTTACTATGAAGAGAGAGTTCGATAAGCAGAAGGAAGAGCTGGATCTGCTGACGCAGTTAAGATCGGTGAGTTTTTATGTTGTTTTTAGTAAATTGTCAGTTTAGAGTCGTTGCAAACCACAAGCGCGTCTCATTTGACTTATACGATCGCTTGAGAAATGCAACAACTATAATTAATTAGTCAATAAAACTCTCAGTTGAAACGAGCGATGATTTTCTCGCAAGGGTCCGGGTTATCAACCCGCAATTTTTGTCGTATCTGATATTAACTTTGCTTACCCTATGTTAGTGACCACTAGCATATAATTACTTTCAAGAGTATTAGATTAAGGCTTCTTCCTGAATGATTAGAATCCTGTAAATACATAATCGTTACGGTCGCGAATCATATTTTAATCAACATACAACCTGATACTGACCTGCCAGTTTCGAAATACGTTGGACGTCCTTATCTCGGATTAAAGGTGCTGAGAAAGTAACTCCCGTATCTTTTATTAAAACGTTGAACGCCATGGGGGACAACATATGGGCCTCACCTGTTTAGTAAAAGGAGCCAGCTTAAAAGTAATCGTTGTTGTATCGCAGATCATCGAGTCCCGCCTGAAGATGTCCCTCCCGGAGCAGCTGGCGCCGGTGCTGTGCGACGGCGTGGTGCTGTGCCACCTCGCCAACCACGTGCGGCCGCGCTCCGTCGCCTCCGTGCACGTGCCGTCGCCTGCGCAGGTAGCCGCTAAAGTAATTATTCTTATAGCAACAATAAACTTACTAAAAGTAGATATAGTGACAAAAATTTAAAAAACTATGCTGAGATGGTTTGATCATGTTGAAAGTATGAATGAGAAGCGACTGATCAAATGGTACTCATTTACAAGGTATGTGTGGAAACGCCGGGAGAGGACACAGCCGGCGTGCGTGTATGACCAGATGTATGAATGTAAACGAAGCAAAATGAGTGTAAGAATCGAAGCAGGTGGCGTTCGTAGGTTTCAATGCACCTGCGATCAGCGTGAGAAGAGAACCAGCCAAAGAGTATCTTCACACTGAGCCTGAGCGGTAAGCCTTGATGAAGATACGTTATGCACGAGCTGCGCCCGCTTCGTAAAAGTATTTCCAAAAAATAAATTGGCTGTTAGTCGACAGTGTATAATGAACGAATGTTTGTTTCAGCCCAAACTAACAATGGCGAGATGTAGGAGGAACGTGGACAATTTCTTAGAAGCGTGCCGAAAAATTGGTGTTGAAGAGGTGAGTGATATTACAATATATTTTATATTTATTTGTTACGTTTTTTACCGTTTTAAATTGTGGTAATTATTTATTTACCTTGTAAATTTTTTTGACCTATTTACGCGATTTAAAGTGGGTGTTTATTGTGATTCATATTTTAAAATCGGCTCTAATTTTACATTCCTGCCGTGTCCGTTTCGAGTGTTGCAGGGTCTTGTAAGATATCCTTTCGCGAGCATCACAGATTATTGTAATGAAACTAAGAGACGGGTGGCGTGTGTTGCAGGAGGTCATCTGCTCGCCCGAAGACATACTGGGAAACCTGGAGAGCGACGGAGAGGAGAGTATCGTGCCTCTCGCTCGCACAGTGACCGCTCTCCTCACACACGCCACGCCGCCTCACTGCCCGCCAAGGGATATCCCAACAGACTCCTACTTCACTACCTTCGAACAGTCACACGAGGAATGCGCGGGCGGCGAATATGATGAGACAGAGGACCCCGAATCATCACTAGAAGTCAACTACTACCAAAGGCAGCTCAGAAGATACTCAGAAGAACGCTTTATCAGTAACTTCAACTTCTCCGACAACAACCAACACTACACTATCGACGAATCCGAAGAGTACCAAAACACAGAAAACAATAACACAGACTCAAACGTTCACTACTCACCAGTATACGGGACCAACGAGCTAAGGAATAGAGGACCCTATTACCAGACGAATAGAGTCCAATTCGTGACGCCCTTCTGCAAGGAAGACCACGTACTAAAAAGCGATAATTTCGAAATATACGACACAGACGAAGTTGATTTTCCCACGGAATTGATGAGGGAAGAAGTGGATGCTGAAAGATATGACAGGGGTAAAATGAATCTCGATATACAGAACAATCTGAACAGTGTGATTGCTACTGAGACTGAAGCTCCTAAGGAGGACGAGAACAAAGTTCTTTTCACTTGTCTATGCCTTGGCACGTTCTTCGTGTCCACCATTTTGCTAATCATGTACCCTTTGTAAACTTTACTTGATAATATTGTGATTTGTAACAGACCGAACTTTTGAGACCTCATTTTCCATAATTATGTTGAAACATATTGTTTATCAATTATACAGTATAATTTGATAAAAATAAGAAAAAAAAGATTGACGTTTTGCCCCATTGTGATTATGACGTTGTAGCTATCATTTGAGTCATATATAGGTGATCTCACTGAGTATTCTAGAGCACGTTGACATGATTGATTAATAAGAATGTGCAAGCGCATCAAATTATGTTAGTATGATGCTGAAAAAAGTGAGTCCTTTTTTTATTTGTCCTTTTTATACGCAGACAATGGTGCTGATTCTGTTGTTCACAAACTAAACCAAATTTAAGTTCAACGCATCTTTTTCTTTCTATTTCGTTAAGAAAAGGACAAAAGATAAATTTTAGTTTAGTCCTGTCAAATTAATCAGCGCCTGACGTAAATTGACGTAATTTTAGCAGGCAAGTTTTTAATCACGTCTAAACTTCTATGGAGTAGTGTCAGGCGCTGATTAATTTGACGGGACTATACTAAAATTTATCTTCTGTCCTTTTCTTAATGAAATAGAAAGAAAAAGATGCACTGAACTTAAATTTAGTTTAGTTTATGAACAAGGGAATCGGCACCAATGTATTATTTAGGGGTTTGTCAACATCGGTCAAGTTTACCTGTTTGCCTTTAACACAGTCTGACTGTGATTGTGGTCTGAAATCGAATTTTGAGGCTAGCTTTTTAGAATGATCTTGAACTAGAAGTCTGAAAGGAATTGGACGGTATTTATACAATGGAATTTATATTTTCTTGTTTTATAAAGACATTACGGTTGCAGTGGATTTTTTTGTTAGTATTGATTGGTATAGTTTTATAATTATTAATTGGTATAATTCCACTTGTTATAAGTTCATTCCCAATTGAGGCATTTAAAATTTTTATTAGTTTTTTTTAATTATTAATATTTTTACATATTTTGCCAATTGGTTTGTTTATTGGTTGCTATTGTCGGCTATTTTTGCGTGTTTGGTTTTTGTATTACGTTTTGCAGACTGTACATTCTTGGCCTGATTGTAAAATATGCACTAAAATGAGTTGTATCATACACATAAAATCAAGAAAGGCTGGATTTGCACCTGCGCAAGTATGACATCAAATGCACGTCAGTGGTAATATTTGACTCTGCCTTTATTTCGAAGCAGTAAAGACGATTTTCGTAGTCAAAGTATCTCTGCTAACGAGCGGTTGACTGTCACATCTATCATACGGTCTGCAGAACTATTATTCCCGAGATCTCATCGTTTGTTGTGTTGAAGAGTGATTCGCTATTAAGTAGAATTTAGGTTTTTTTTTGTCTATTTTACGTAACAATGCAATGCAATTCTTATACGTAGCAGCCGTAAGGTTAGGTAGTCAGTCTTTTTGCACCAACATACGATACGACTTTACACGTTATAGTTAGAAACACTCTTTACTTATAAACATTGTTAGACGATAATAAATCTCCGATTAAATGTGTAGTATTTAAACACTGTTTATAAGTAATGAAATTAACAAATAAAGGAATTTCTCATATTAAATTATGGTGGAATTGAAGCCTATTTAGTAGCTGGTGTGTTGTGTGATTCAATATTGATTAATTGTTGGAGCCCAAATGGGGCGTATAACACAGATTTTAATCAACGGGGTTGAAGAATCAATTGGGTATGGGAAACGATAAGATACAAACTAAAAAGCAACAATAGCATCATATTATGAGCAATGCCGCGGGCTTGCAAACGAGGTGTCATGAGTTCGATCCCCATCCATTGCACTATTGAACTCGCTCCAAGCAAAAGCTAGCAGCTAGCTAGTGCTTGTGCTTGGAGTTGGTTCAAGCGAATGCCAAACCATAGCTAGTTAACTTGGGGCTGATTTTCAATACTCGCATAACTTTTCTCCGAGGAATAAATCTAGCTGTTTGACAGCTTTGTATGGAAAAGATGTCATATTTATTCTTCAGAAAAAAGTTACCGCACTATTGAAAATGCAGCCATTAAACAGGTAAAGAAGTGAGTTCGCTTTGCGAAAGAAATCCTGACACGAAAACGTGAGTATCGTTTGCGATAGCATTAAGTAAAAGACTTTGTCGAATCACATAATACATCATAATCATATTTCAAAATTAAAAGTACAATAAACATACTCTTAAAACATTGGTGCATGAAGTATTATTGAGATGAAAGGAAATGTATTAACTAATATATTATACTGATAACGTAGTTTAGCTGTTTACTCGATAACTTCTTATCAAATAAGAATTATATGCCTTATTCGAAACATCATATCGTTATTGTATTATTAATGCAAAAGCTAACTTGGTTTTTAGGTAAAAGTTTGGCGCGGGTGCGCATTGCGTATTGAACGATTAAATTAGGAATTATTTTGTGAAGAGGGGTGAATGAGTTGACACTTAAAAATGGTGAGAAAGTGATGAGGTGGTAGTTGCTTAAACAAAGCGAGGGAATTGTGTCACATTTAGTTTATTGAAGATATTAAAACTGGGTAAGTAATCGGTATACGACATGTTTAGTTATGTCCGACTCATTATCGACACGAGCGGAGCCTCCTTACTCGGCCACATTGTGTGCTGCGCTCGAGAAATCGCGTCAGAAACCAATAAAAAGAGTGTCGCGGTTTAAATTATTTAGACAAAAAGAAAAGACATAACGTTCATAAGCAATGCGCACCGCGTCTCAAGCAGGCAACTTTTTCATCGGTAGCGAAGTAGTACTTAGTATTTGGAGGCTTTTTGCGTAACAATTTTATGAATGATAATAAATATAAAAAGACAAGTTTTACAAAAATGTTCTTATAATAATCAACCTATATTCCTTAACGACGCCAACCAAACAAAATTGATGCCAATAAGATCAGTATAAAAGTTATTATATTTATATATGATAATAATGATGTTTTATGCATTTATAAAGTAACAATAATATGACAAGTTTAAAGTATTCGTAAATATATATAAAGTATAATTATTATTATATTGTAACCATTCCAAAGATGTGTTAATAAAGACTGTAGCTTCTGTTAATCTCTTTTTACATGATTTAAACTTAATATCGCTGTTTTACATACTTCTTGCTAATTTTGTAACGTACACTCGAAATTATATTTTTCTCTAATAGTTTTGCTATTCGGCCGTATTTTTTAACTCTTATTGAAATCACTCCCAAGAAAGCCAAATATACCTCTTTAAAAATATGTGCTAAGTTCACGAGAGCAAGGTTTACGTCTAAAATTACTAAATTACGTTCTAACACAAAAAATAAGTCTTCCTTCTAAGAAATATAACAAGAATATCCTCAATAAATACGCCAAAAAGCAAAACGTATTATTTATTCTAATTATTCTGGTCATGAGCTATTTGTATATGTGTGGTATTTTCTTTCTACGCTTCTTAATATAATCTTATTTTTGAGCTTTAAAGTCGCAAGTACAATGCTAATTATCGATAATTAATTAATTATATAATTAAGAGATATAATAGATATTTAATATATAATTTAAAAGCTTATAGGGTACATATATTTATTAGCTTGAGGTGCTTGGGTACTTATTTACGTAGTATAAAGTGACTGGTTTTAATTTGACCTAAATATTTGCAACTACCCGCCTATGTTTGTGTTTCCAAGATTGTTTGAATAATATGTGTTTGGATAAAAAATGGCTGCTTTTTTTCCATATTTGGACGTATTTTTGTTTTGGATTGTGTAACGAGTTTTGTATTTATTTGTATTTAAGAATGGAACTTTAATAGGAACAAAACGTCTTGTGAGTAGCCCAAACAAGCTTCGCGACCGATCTAAAAATACACTAAATAAATAGTGTTATAGAAATTTCTAAAAGCTCGAATATACTTAGTTTTATTTGGAAGCTTTTTCTGACTTAAATAAACAAAAACCCATATCAACTCGACTAATTCTTGCCAATATCTACATATTAAAGCCAGTCTAATATCTAATTCCAGTTATATTTAATTAAATTTTAAGTTGATTGGTTTATCTTTTTGTCTAAATATTTTCTACTAAAATTCAGTATTATATTTTAGTCGTAATTTGCATTTAATTACACGCATTTTTCATATAATGCACTTTGAGAGAGATTTCATTATGTTTATTCGAAACTACATAATGTGGAACTTTTTCGATATATTTTTTGGCTATTAGTCATAGTTTTATTATAGAGAAAAATGTTTAAAGTGTACTTTTTTTGTATGTACTTACAATGTTTCAACTACTTAAAGAAATAAATTTCTTATTGGCAACCCTTGTGTTTTATTTTCAGTAAGGTCAAATACATAATACATTAAACCTAGATACAACTGTTTATTTGGGACATATTCAAGGCATATCGAAACGGGTAGGATAAATCCTTTTGCTTTCAATTTTCAGTCGGCAAACATTATGGTCACGCTATTTTCACAAGGTCTTTCAAGGTGATTGGTGATCGCACGCTAGCTATATTCAGACGTCTCCAACTGCAAGCATATATCTACTTTTCACTCAAACACATGTTCAATGGCATTCAGCAGAACTGAAAAAAAACTACATAATATCGTTAAAACCTGACGTTGGGCAACCCTATTACACTCTTGTAACCTTTACCACTCTCTTCCAGAAACTAATGTGCTGCGCAGCCGACGTGCTCGAAGGCAAAGGAACAGTCCAAGTGGCCATCACAGTAACCGAACTGCTTCGGCGACACGCGGCCCTGCGCGCTTCACCTCACGCCGTCGCTAGCGCCACCTAGCGCCCGAAACTCGCACTCGCGCCCATGTCCGCACTGTCACTCTAACTACTACACGAAACGTGAGTTAACATGCGTGCCGTCGCCGTCATAAAACATGCGAGTAGGACGGCAAAATTAGTGTCGTGTCATGTCGCTCTCCCGTTTCATGACTGTTGCTGTTAACAAACGTTGGTGTATATTGGTGGATTACGACGACTTTGGAGAGGTTGAAAGCGTGAGTTTGGATGTACAAATGAATTTGATCTAGTTTTTTAATTATTGTGTCAATATGACATTTGAATGAAGCTCGGTAGGCGCGATGTCCTTTTGTGCGATTATCACACGTATTGCGGTTGCATACGTCATGTTATCGAATGCGCTAGGCATTATAGAACTAGTCTAATGAACGATAAGTCTCGTAATTTGAATCAAGATGATTAAAATGCTGATATCTTTACACTGATGTAGATGGTCCTTTTCCTGAAAAAAAAAATATGTCACAAATGTTGGCAGATACGCCAAAGCACCGTTTCGATGCTGATGTTTTTATACTGATGTAGATGTTCCTTTTCCTGAAGAAAATGTGTCACAAATGTTGGCAGATACGCCAAAGCACCGTTTCGATCATATCGGTAATTTTTCAGTTATAATGTCTAGGTGCAAGTTAGCCATAACTAAGAAGTGAAAATTACATGTTTTAAGTTTAGAATCGAAAGACGGTCCAAATATCAAATGAACAAATTAAATTAGTATGTCAATATTGAATAAGAATAATTCACAATACGTTAATCTATGAATGAACAGATTTAAGGGGACTACAGGACCTAAACGCAAAAAACGCAAGTTTTATAATGCCTAAAAGTATTATGATCTACTACAGTAAACAAAATCAGAAAAATATATGATATTTTTCAGGATATATGCTAGTTAGATAGTGTGTTGAAAACAATACAACTAATTTGATACGATAGAAAAAAATCATAAGATACCTCTAAAAACTTTATTTTTACAATAAAAACCATACTAATATACATACAATCATTCTGATTTTTGAAGTAAAAACTTCTTTAGGCCCTCTTTATTTTTTTAGATGGGAAAAAAATCATTGAACTCGCGCCTCTGTTACCGTAAGCGACACCGCGCGTTTTACTTATAAGAGGATTTAAAAAAATACCCGCTTCGGATGTGTTCGGCTGTCCTCGGGATGTACTCGGTTTTAATGTATATGTCTGAGTATTATTATTATTTAGCACAGTATTCTGTTCGTGTTTTGTTTTCACTTCTGTCGGCACTCCCGGAGTGCCACTGTTTTTTTTTGTCCGATGATTCTACAAGCAACATACTGAAGCACTAGTGTTTTAATGTTTTAGTCCAAACAATATTTTTTTGTAAAAAGATAATTGCTTCATATTTTGCAATAATTTACCTGCGTCATCGCGCTTCTCTTTCTTTTCTATGCAGTCCGACAATGACCGCGCTTTAGGTCGTGTAGTCCCCTTAAAACACTTTATTTCACGTTACGTGGATTTTATTTCGATGACATAAGTACCTTGTAACTATAAAACACGGTTTAAAAAAGTTTGATTAAAATGTTCAAAGATAAGCTCTCTTTCATAAAGTTAAATAAATACTAATATACCTATGACAGAGTTGGGTGAGGCAAATGAAAAAAAAAGTAGAAAGCGTATCCTTTACAATTGCTTTTCTACCGCGTAAGACTTTCTTGTGCAATACGACTTTTATGCACATCGTAGATTTTCAAGACATTTAATGGTACCAATGGCCCAAATATAAGTACCATTTGAAGGTCTGATGCTTTCTGAAAAGTTAGGCAATACAAGAAATAAAACATTTCAGCGATGTAGTACATAATAGCAAACATCACAATAAGGTGCTTTAAGTAAATGCACAATACACGAATTTATTAGTGAATTTTCTATGAAACATTTTACACAAGTTGAGTAAGCCGCGTAAGTAGACAAATTGTTATGACGTCTTTATTCGAAGTGCCTCTTTACACTGGCGAGCAAAATATTGACCACTTCCAAATGAAGCAATAAATATTTTCCAAGCAACGTGTCATTAGAATAATTTTACTATCAAAACGATTGTATGGTGTTTAAATCCTCTAGCAATTCCGTTAAATGGGTCATTTTCTGCTTGACAGTGTACTATCATCTTTCTCCGAAGTAGATTCTTGAAGTGTCTTAGCAAATTGGCATAGTCTGAATTTGAAGTTATCAAGTTAGTACTGAATTGCACGGGCCTTATGAATGTTAGTAGTTACTTCGATGGTCAATGAGCAGTCCTAATGAATCCCCTTGACAGATGTTAAAATATAAGGGGATTTGAGGACTGGAAACTATATTTGATCAAGATATGTATTTCGTTTATTTCTTCTTGATTTTTACTTTCCTTATGTAGTCTCCTCATTTGTCTTGATATCCGTTAATTAAATACCGATACTTAGTAACAACTCATGAACTCGAGTTAGTTTGTTTAGTAAGTCAAGATCAATACTAAATGATCTTGTAGGCTATGTGTAGGCGCAGGCCAAAGTCAATTTTAATTAATATCAAAGTTTTCTTGACAAAAGCTGGTTGGTTTACCCCATAACCTTCAGAGGGCCAGTTGTAACACGAATGGGATTGTACCATAATTCGGGCTGTGCATCTGTCATTAGAAACTACCTACTTTTAAGTAGTCGCGAAATAGTAGTTAGTAGATTTGTTCTCGATTTATAACACGGCCGTGAAATACTTAAGTAATTGAAGGGGTTTGTTCACTTCGTCATATTCAAAATTAGCATAAGAACTGTCCTTACCTGATAGTAAATTTACACTGTGCAACATGAAATGTAACCGAACTTGGAATGCAACATTATTGCATATATTCAATTTGGGTGTATAATAAATGTGATTTATCACTGGACTGGTGATGACAGATTTACGTTTGCCAGTCATCACTACGTTGTGTTACACCACAAGTTACATTGCATGTTACAAGTGTGTTGTTGCACCATAATTAATAATAGTGTAAAAAAATCGTGATAGATTGGGACGAGTTTCGCGTTGTTTAGGAATTGTGTAGGTTTTAAATTATTCTAAAACTTTTGAATTCTGAATAGACTCGTGTACTCGTTTGCAGTGATATGATAAGGAATTTTGTCGTATATTTTTTGACTTCTAGATGAATTTTCATCAATTATAAGAATCATCATCATTTTAAATGCAGGCATACTACAAACGATTTTGGCAGCGTGGGTTATTAAAACTGTATGCAGATTAACCTTCCTTTCTTTTGTTAATATCCTTAAAATTCAAGTCACCCAACCAAGTTTGAAATTATTTGTAGAATGACTTACGTTAAACATTACAAAATTAAAAATAAATTCACAACATACTCATTCATTTTCATGAAAAAAAAAAGAAACTTGTAAATATTATTCACATATCTTTTTTACCACCGAATTCTAAACGATATGGAATTCTAATACTCACATAGGTACTATAATTATAACATTATATTCTAGTTTATAATTTTGTTCTCGTCACTTTTAAATATAGTCAATTCTCATTAATATAAGTCACAATAATGATGTATAATATTATATGTAATTATATAATTAGTGTTGTGTTTAGTATATTTTTCGTAATTTATCAGAAATGAATGCTTTATTATTGATTAGGCTTGGTGTCTTGTAATGATTTCCTTTTGTTCACAATTATATGAAGTCAGGTAATGGCGATCTAATCTTCTTCCTTGAATACTAATTAATTTAATTTCCTGAAGGATAAAAACTTAATGTAGTCGAATTTGCTTCGCATAATTTTGACAAGCTTCGTTTGAGGCGAAGTTTGCATTTATATGTATGAAACAAAAGAAAATCAAAGTTGCTTCGATTAATAAAATTGCACTAATTCGTTTTCATTCAAAATACATATAATTCAAACAAGTAATTCAACCAAACTACATGTAGTTTGGTTGAATTACTTGTTTGAATTATATGTATTTTTCATGAATAGTCGATTGATTTCATTGCTTGATGCACTTACAAATGTCTTTGTGTGATAAAAAACAAAATACATAAATTGTTCGTCAAAACTTTTGTTTACAGAAAGAAAAGCTCTTATTATTTTATGTTTAAGTTTACAATTCTATATTGTGGTTTTACTGCCAACTTAATTATAAATATTATAAGTTTTGTGAACAACTCATTTTATACGTAATAGTTTTTATTTCGCTCTTAGAGTTGTGTTACCACTGATTTGAAATTATACAGAAATTATTCAGAAACTTTATAATTAATATGTATTTTGTAATAATCACCAACAACATTGTTGTTTTTAGTAGATACTGGTTTTATACAACGGCGATTGGTTTTGAGAACAAAGGATAGTCTACTGTATTTGCCGATAGAATGGAATAGTAAATATATATTTTTGTAGTGTTTCTATTATTAAAGAAAAAAAATATAAATTAGGAAGTTTTTGATAAAGGTCAGTACACACTAGAGCATTTTCATGTAATGTAACGTTCTTACGTATGGTACAATACAGGCAAAAGCTCAGTTTCCAAAAGCATTTCCATTTAATGGAACGTTTCTGCGAATGCGCGACGCTGCGTTCGACGTAATGCTCACGGTGAGTGAGCAATTACCACTCGTGCCTTTGCTCGACAAAATGTTACACCAATACGCTCGGTTTTTAAAATAAGGTTGTAACAAAACATCGAAGGTCATGTTCGAAGTGCGGTTCGATAAAATAAAAACAGCGAATGCTCGATGTTCTGTTTCAAGTAAATGCTCTAGTCTATACTCACCTTTAGATGAATTATTCAAAGCGTCAATAATATGAATCAGCAATATCAGATCATTATTTCAGCCGAAAGACGTCCACGTAATGTCAGATAGTTTGCTGTAATCCTCAGTAAGACAATAGTTATGATCTTTTGCACCCTTTTAGCAATAAATGCCCATTCCAAAATAAATCACCTTTGTATAAAACCTGTGAAAGGGATTGTGTATAAATAGATATTAAGAATTATTAAAGAACTGAAAGTTAGAATCGAGTCTTTGTCCTGTTCAAAGATAATGTGCCAAAGACTAAGGTGAAGGATTTTATTTTGATTGTAAAAATTAACGTTTTGTGTAATGCACTGGTCTCCTAGTTTAAGTACCTTTGATGTAGCAATATCATACACACATGTTTATATGTAGATAAAATAAAGGTATATACGTTTTCGAAATTATAATTTTTATTTTTCTTTAAACTACCCACCTGCTGCACCTTTTACACAACTTATCTATTTTATCGTATTATAATTTGAATAAAAAAAATAAAAACAACCTTTAATACACAAGTCAACCAAATTCTTAACAAGCAAACAAACGAATATTTTACCTAACTCCCTACCTTCTATCATTGCAAACAATTAACAGAAAAAAGGTCGTATTTATTAAAAATGTGCAAGGTAACGTAGTGATTACGTCAGCAGGCGGGGCTGCGTAATCGTCAGACGCTGACTCGCAAGTCGCAACCACGCCTTACGTGGCGCCGCCATTGTGAGGCTACCTTTATACACGGTGTAGATTTCAATTATGTTATTGGAAAGTTGAAATAGTAAGTGACGAAATGTGGGTGAACCATGTGGGTAGGTATACATCTGCGTTACCTTTCGGGGGGTACAGGCGTTATGTTATGTTGTATGAAATAATATCCTCCCGACCGAATTTCGGTCGTGGCGGCCAATCTCAACGGAGATTAGCCAGGTATGCAGAAGATATAGTACACAAGTGTGTGCGCAAACAGGTGTACTCTTTGTTCCTTTACTCTCAAAGTTCGATAGGACGCCAATCCGACACAACCGGGGACAAATCGTCCAGTCGGTCGATTCTGTAAAAATCTCACCGTGAAAACTTAGGTGAAGTGAGTTTGTTTTTGCTAGGAAATGACACTTGACAGCTCACTCCACGCTCACTTCACATTAGTTTTCACGGCGAGATGGTTACAGAATCGCAGTGCAGGACTAACGGCTTTACGGGGTATCGCACCACTAACTTAAGTTCCGGGCTACTGCTGAGAAATTCCTGATAGAAAAATAACACCGCTGAGCATGAGGTCCTGGGTTCGATTCATAATCGAACCCAGGACCTTACGCTCAGCGGTGGCGTTTGCGACCACTACACCAACAAGGCAGTGTTATGAATAGTTCCTTATCAACATAGTAGGATTAGGGGTGTTAACTTATGTACAGTCTATTCAAACTTATATTTCAAATTAATATTATTTCAAGTTAAACAAATATCAACTTTATTTTAATGGAAATTAAGCTAATTTCAGAGTGATTAGCACTATTGAAAAAGTTATAAAAATGTTTGGAGTTGTAGCGTAAACTGAACTTTATTGTGTAGGACTTAAGAATCCGTGCATAAAATTCCCTCGCTAGAGTTTAGGTAAATTCATTGCAATACTATGTTTGTGTGCAACGTTCACGCACACACGCCTAAAAATCGAGCGTAGCGATCGTTTAAACAGTTTTGATCCTATATATTTTTTTATTCATAGAGGTACGGTTAAGAAATATAAGTCTGGAATATTTGTCTAACATAGTATTCGTTTAGTATAATTACCAAAATCAACATAAAAATGGTACAATTTGGTGTTAGATCCATTTAAGTACATTAAGACATTCAATAACATTGAGGTAAGCGTTTTACATAAATATCTACGAGTAGTATGCATATTTAGGTAGGTAATTCAATGTTTTCCTTCATCGATGTCAATGATGACTAAGATAAACTTATTTCAAACAAATTGAAAAAGTCTTCTTGGGACTGGGCCCGTACCTATTTGAAAAAAATAACATAGGAAGATTGGAATTGGATTGGGATAAAAAATATAGTTTTGGAAAATGCAAAACAACTTTTGAATATTAAGTCTATACCTGTGAAATTGCTGTTTTATTTTACTGGCCGCGAACCAAGGAATTCCAAGTCAAACTGTAACTACTAACATTTACAGTTCGAAGTGGCAGTTTAATAAAACGACAATTTCATAGGTATCGAGTATTCGTGGTGTTTTTATAATATATTACAATGGAGGTTATTATTGTACTTATCATTATGAACAACTTTTACTATGAGACCACACCTAAAATCGCAAAAACAAAAATCAGCTGTTCCCTACATTTTGACGAGTTATACGAACATAAATATAAGACAAAGGTGATGCCATGCCTAGATCAAGCTGATATGAGTTTTAACAACTCATGTCAACTTTACCATAGAACATAACACTAGTAATTAATGTATTTTCAGAACTTCCATTGTCATCGATTTCCTAAAATTACCAGCATTTAAAAATAAGAATGTAGGTACTCGTAAATACTTCTTTATGCAATTCTAGCGTTGATCGAAAGTAAAAGCTTACATCCCAATAAACATTTACAACGTTGAGTAGACGTGTTGGTGGCAACTTAATGTTATTTAGTATAATCGTATAAATGTCATAAGGACGTTTACTCGACGGCATTAGGGCCCATTTTATTCAACTTAAGGCGCTAAGAGTTTCGTGTAACAGTCATATAAATACCTAATTAGTCGCATAATTGTCATATACACGTCGGCGATTTGACTACATGTCATGTAATGATAGCTGTTGCGGCGTGTATTCGACTTTGTGTCACACAATATGACTTTTATATGATTTAATCGTTGTGTTATTGTCATTTAATGATGATATTGAAAATTATTATAAAATATTAATGACATTTAGCATGGCAGTGTTTTTGACAGCTGAGTTAATATTGCATTTTTTCTGTTATTTGAGGTGATAAAACCATTTCATCAGTTGTAAGCCATTGTGCAATCAAGTTTACTGATTAATGTGCGGTAGGTTTGTAACAAATTTTTAATGCGCTTTTAAAATTTTAATGTATTCACATATTTTTATTAATAATTTATTATGTGAATGCGTTATAAGACAACTATATAACTTCCCGACCTATAAACTGCGAGTTCATGTATTAAATGTGTACGCCATGAAAGTTAGAAATGGTGGAAGTGGTATACAAGGTTATTATAAACCTTTAATATGAGTATTAATTAAATAGCGGTCGTATTATCATGTTTGTGATACTTTAGGATGTATAGAGGTCGTTCGTAATACTTATATTCGAATTATATATAATGGTTACAAATACTACGTTTATACAATTAATATCCGTTTAGCAAATGTTTAAAAGGTAATTATACGACAAAATTGACAGTATTATGACGTTTATACTACGAAAACGTTTACACGATGAAAAGTTGTATATGTAAGTTTTATAGATGTCGTCGTAGACGCTATTATAGGACGATTGTATAAAAAAATCGAAGTAACGTCTATATGACGTTATTATACGACATAAAATGTATATGACTATTCGGACACATAATGCACCAGTACATGACGAAAAGTTAAAAAAAATACTGTAAAATAACTTTAATAAGACTCAATGTCATATAAATGTTTGATTATATGACAAAAATGTTTGCTGGGATATTCTTGAGACGAAGTCGTAGCGATTTGATTCGAATTACGTTCTGTTAGAATTTGTCTGATACGTGCCAGTCCCACGTTTTGTCGTTTTTTTTTGCGGTGCACTGGTAATGCGATTCTTTCTATCGACCCATGATCTACAACAAATTTGTATATATTAATATACAAATTTGTTGTAGATCATGGGATAATACCAGTAACTTATGGGCAGTGTAGGGCTTAATCACTAAAATTCTCCATCGATTGATTAGTCAAACTAAAGGTTTTGAACCATTAAAAAAATACGTGTGTGGTCGGAGGGCCTCCGTCAGGAACGCGGTTCCTTTTCACGTATGATTTAAATAAAACAAAATTTTCACAGCCGCCATCTTGGATTTACGTTTTAACGTCACTATCGGTTTTAAAACCCTCAAAAACCATGAAAAAAACGACGACGACGACTAATTTTTTTTTTCTGTAAACCATTAAAAATAATATGCAGCCATGGCATCTATCGGAACTCCGAGCAACGACAAGCTCAACACGTCATACTTATAGCCACATTATGGATACTGATAACATAAGCATGTCGGTGACACGAACGAATAAGATTTCCCTCTACCAAAACATTTGAAATTTTTTGCGGCTGCCATCTTGGATTTTCATTTTGGCTCTACTATCGGCGTTAGCATCTATGAAAATAACACCCATGATCAAAAATTTGAAAATGTTCGCAGCCGCCATCTTGGATTTTCATTTTGACCCCACTATCGGCTTTAACACCATCGAAAACCATGCAAACGATACCCATGACGAAAACTTGAACATTTTCGCAGTCGCCATCTTGGATTTACATTTTGACTTCAGTAACTTTAAAGAACTTTGTTCCAAAAAAATACTTCTACAACAGCATGTCTGTGCGGGCATGTCGGTGACATGAATTCATAAGTTTTTACCCTTAACGCGCATAAAGAAGTTTTCACTTAAAAAAAATCGATGAAATATACAGTCTATATATAACTAGCGGACGCTGTAGGCAGACGTTGGCCCGCGACAATAGCTAAGAACATCTGCTCCTAAGACAACCAACTGACCAACTATCCAAGTGACACAATAAGAATTAAAAAAAAATACATCTAAATCAGTCAAGCCATTTAGGATGAGAAGAATTACGAACACAAGCACACCGCTATTTTATATAATATAAAAATCAGGCATGCACAATTTTAATGTTGTTCAAAAACAAGCAAAGTACTGAAAATAAAATAAATACTAAACGGATCAAAAAGTGGTAGTCGGTGTACCATTTCTGGAATATGTTTACGGAGAACACGTGCGCGCCTGCGATACAAAGTGATACGTCCTCACGCTGGGAAGGCCCGGTTGCTACTGACGGGATCGATTTTGCGCGGTCGATAATATAGTTCACTTTGCCATTTATTTACGAAGTTAAGTTATTGTTTAAATATAAAATAAAATTTTGATTCTATTAAATGGTTATCTTAACTTTAATATGTAATTTTTAAATTTTCTGAAAAGTGTTTCAAAGTATTAGAAAAAAATACTTATTTGTCAGGAAGTTTTTAGAATATTACGTTATTTCAACATTTTTTTCTGCTATATTTTGTATGAAAATTGAGAAAAGTAGTTCCACCACATGCAAGTACACCATATAATGATGTTAAAGATAATTTTTAATTTTCAAAATCATAAGTAGTTTCTTATAACCAAACGATCAAACGTCAGTCTCGCGTCATTTTTCGGAAAACTTGTTGCGAAGATTAGTGATTTTCCACGAATACTTAGTTTATTTGAAAAATCCCTTTCCGCCACATGCAAGACAAAGAACTCGACTTGTCAAAACACAAATAATTTTGTTTAAATTCTATTGCCCTTTCTCGCAACGAATGAACAAAATTGATCAAAATTAGTCGATTTTGTGCCAGGCCCCTTAAAGTTATTTTTCCATAAACTCATATTTGTTTACATTTTTGGCAAATAAATCGCGAATGCAGATTAGGTAATGATGCGACATAAGCTTTCAGTTCATATGAAGCAGGTGTTCAAAATAAATAACAGCTACAAGACAGCAAAATGAAAAAATGGGGAAATGAGCATAACATTTTACATCTGAAACGTGTCTCTGGAGGAGACTGAAATGAGTACCTATTAAAAATTGATTTATGGCAATTTAAAATTTCTAGTTCAATTTCAAGTTCTCCCGTCCCCTCGATAGATGGCGTTGTATACCTCTCTTAAATCGCGCTGTCTTCGGTATGGTTATTATTTAGTACTAGCTTCTGCCCGCGACTTTGCGTGAACTTTCGGTCCCCAACCCACCATGTCGCATCTCATCGAGGTCGCCCGCCCGCGTAATTATCTATTTCGTTGTAGCTTAGCGTTTTTTCTGGATTTTTTTTTTGCTCGGTTCCTAAGGTGTTGTAGCATGATGTTAAATTGGACTATTAAATGCAAACAGGATTTTATCAAATCAGACTAGTAGTTCCAGAGATTAGCGCGTTCAAAGTCAAACAAATTCTTTTTCAAGATATTCGTCAAACCACTGCAGTTTTCCAAAATGATGGCGGCCGACAAGCGGCTGCAGTTAGTGAAGCTTTTTGTTTACAATATCGAATGATGTGTGTTGAAAAATTCGATATCGTAAACTAATAGTCTCAGTCGATCTTCATTAAAATATATCAAATGAATTTACAACTTATGAAAATCAATGTAGGGCTTATTGGTACTTTTTTTTCAATGTATCCGGTAACTTGTGAAATTACTGGCATCGTTATCGCCGTTGCACTTGCCACCAATGCAATACCGAGAAAAAGTACTTACCTACTTAGGTACCTACCTAACGTTCTTTCTTTTTGATAAAAACAGAATCAAAGGTGTAAGTTCACCTCAGGGTGGCGTTTTATCTTCTTTACTTTTTCCAATATTTATAAACTCCATTACCAAAAAACTTCTTTCTTCTGTGGGGACTGTGTCTCACGTACCCATCCCTTGCATAGTTTTAAGAATGTAATATTTTTATAGAGGAACTTATTGTAATTATTTTTAGAAAGTTTCATTTTTGTGTTTTTCCCACGTTGAACATCTGCAAGCGATTTAAGTTATAGGTACTATTGTCTTTCATGATTCTTTACTTTTAGTTAAGGTTCTTCATTGTTCTATTATGTTTAGTTATCTTGTATTGTACCCATTTGCTATTTATAGTTAAGGTTCATTGTTCTGTTATTTTTAGTTGTCTTGTATTGTACCCATTTGTATTTCTCGTGTTTTATTATACTTTTAAAAGGCAATCGTTTGGCCGCTTCCTTTGTTTAGGAACTGCAGATGTGGATTTGCCGCGTCCTTTGTTTAGTGAACGGCAGATTTGGGAGAGTTTTGGTTCTGAGCTTCAGTCTGTGCTGAACTACGATCGTGCGAGGTCCTCTCTGACCCCCGATCATATTTTACTCGCCGAAGCTCGCCGTAATAGTTTACGGCGAGCTTCGTGTTTCTAGTAGTTTTACCATTCATGTAACCTTATTTAATTTTACTTTTTCGTGTCAAGTGTAACTGCTAGCTTTAGTTACTTGATATCGTAATAAATTAATCGTTACCTATTTACAACTCACTTCTGTGTATAACTCGCCCACGCGGTCACGCGAGTTAAATTTCCTGATTACTATCAGGCAGGTGTTTCGTGATCTTTATCACTGGTAAGGGGGTACTGTGGGGACTGTGTCTCACGTACCCATCCCTTGCATAGTTTTAAGAATGTAATATTTTTATAGAGGAACTTATTGTAATTATTTTTAGAAAGTTTCATTTTTGTGTTTTTCCCACGTTGAACATCTGCAAGCGATTTAAGTTATAGGTACTATTGTCTTTCATGATTCTTTACTTTTAGTTAAGGTTCTTCATTGTTCTATTATGTTTAGTTATCTTGTATTGTACCCATTTGCTATTTATAGTTAAGGTTCATTGTTCTGTTATTTTTAGTTGTCTTGTATTGTACCCATTTGTATTTCTCGTGTTTTATTATACTTTTAAAAGGCAATCGTTTGGCCGCTTCCTTTGTTTAGGAACTGCAGATGTGGATTTGCCGCGTCCTTTGTTTAGTGAACGGCAGATTTGGGAGAGTTTTGGTTCTGAGCTTCAGTCTGTGCTGAACTACGATCGTGCGAGGTCCTCTCTGACCCCCGATCATATTTTACTCGCCGAAGCTCGCCGTAATAGTTTACGGCGAGCTTCGTGTTTCTAGTAGTTTTACCATTCATGTAACCTTATTTAATTTTACTTTTTCGTGTCAAGTGTAACTGCTAGCTTTAGTTACTTGATATCGTAATAAATTAATCGTTAATTATTTAC
This sequence comes from Luperina nickerlii, assembly GCA_963855955.1. Lineage (NCBI taxonomy): Eukaryota > Metazoa > Arthropoda > Insecta > Lepidoptera > Noctuidae > Luperina > Luperina nickerlii. The sequence continues at coordinate 18,557,610 of OY979667.1, forward strand.
AACTCACTTCTGTGTATAACTCGCCCCACGCGGTCACGAATTCCGCACACTTCCTACCATCTTTGTGCAGACGATTTGCAAATTTATAAGCTCTCGAATTTGGCTGATGCCGTTCATATTATCAACAAGGATTTGGTTTCAATCTGTGAGTGAAGTGAGGTGCATGGGTTGCAGGTTAACCCATCGATGACTCAACTCATTGTTGTTGGCAGCTCAAGGATGATCCCCAAGATAAACTGGTCGGGGCTTCCCCAGGTTCAATTTAACGGAACTGCTATTCTATTCAGCGAAAAGGTAGAGAACCTTGTGGTTTGGATCGACAAACATCTTTCTTGCGGTCCTCAGCTACAGAACGTAAGTCGCAAAATTTATGCATCTGGTAAGTCACTGAGACGATTGCCGAACTTTCTTCCAACTGCCTCTAAAACTGCACTTGCACAATCCCTTTTACTTTTCATCCTTGACGACGCTGATGTCAGTTATCCTGATCTTACTGAGGCACAACTAGATAAACTTGAGCGAATTCAAAATTTTTGCATAAGATTTATATTTAGGCTGCGCAAATATGATCATATATCAGAATTTCGTACAAAGCCCAAGTGGCTTCTTATACGTCTTCGTCGGAATTCTCATATCTTGTTTCAGCTCTACAGTATTTTGTTTAAACTTAAAATCCCCACTTATCTTAAAGAACTTTTCAAGTTCCTTCATGCATGACACACATAATAGATATCAGAGGTCATCGGAAAACCTCCGACTAGAGATGCCGCCGATGCATTCCACCAGTTTCTATGACAAATCTTTTACTGTTCAAGCAGTACGGTTATGGAATGACTTGCCTATGTCGGTAAGGTGTGTTCAATCTTTGTCCACTTTTAAAATGATGATAAAAAAGCACTTGCTCTCTCCTTAAACATCATCATTATATTTTCTTTGCTCCTGTATCATGTTTATTATTATATGTACATATATATTTATTTAGATTTGTATAATATACTTTATGTACCTATTATGTAAATGGCACACCATGGACTACCTACAGTATTTGTCTGTTCTTCCCCTTTTTAAATCCATCCAAAGGTTGTCTTTAAAAGATCGCTCTTAGCGATAAGACCGCCCATTGTGTCATCCTTTGTACAGTTTCTATATTTATGTCTGTAATTTATATGGTATACATAATAAAGAGTATTCTATTCTATTCTAATCGAGCATTCGAGCTGAAAATTAATTAGATAGGTACTTATCTACCTTACCTGATTGATTTAAATTCAAATGTTAACAGTCAATCTTCTAAAACAATATTAAATTACCTATATGATGATAAGTAGGTACCTAACTACCATAAAGGACATAAATAAGTTCCCAAGACCAGCTGCTTCCTAATAACGTTAACAAGAACCCAACTTAGCGAACTATATTAAAAACAACAATAGAAATGGGAAGGAAACAACGCTTTGTCGGGACCGACATCACATAAACCCGATTCATTGACTTTTACAAAAACTTTTAAAAATCAACAGACAAGCTTAATTTTACGGCGTCCATTCCTTTCTACTATTTACATTTACGAAAATCATCGTTCTTGTTTACAACTAATTAATTAAACGCCCACAAAGAGAACGCACTGTTCAGCTTTTTTTTTAATTGTCTTTGTTCCCGCAATGACGTTGTACTTTTGTATAATAGGACGTTTACAGTTTTGGGGTAAATCGAGCGGAAAATTGGTAACAATCACCCTTGTATGCGGTGAAAAGGGGCCGATATATGCTTTTATTAAAGTGTCTAATGAAATGGACTTTACTGACTTCTATAAAAGTGAATCTAATGTATAGACTATCTACCTACTCACCAACCTAGGTAGGTACAGGCTGTTGTTAAAAATCTGGTGGGACATAATTGGGTAAGGCCGCGGATTTTGCCACTTTGTAACATAGAACTTCTATGTTACAGTAACAACGCGAAAGTAACTCATAATACTGGTACCTAAGGCTAATTGCAAAATGTGGTATTTTTAACCGACTTCAAAAAAACGACTAAGTTCTACGATGTGCTAAAACCAAAAGCATCAGTCCGAAATTTTTTACTTAATACATTTTGAAAACTGTGAAGGGTTCAATGATAGCCGAAAAATATGCTAAGTGCGCGTGATCAGAAAAAGGTGTTCGCAATTATCACAGCATGACAATTTGACCACTTACCAAATTAAGTCAAAGTCAAAGTCAAAGCATTTATTTCAAATAGGCACATTAAAGGCACTTTTGAACGTCAGAAATTACAACAAATAGAATTGATTCTAGTCGCCCATTCCAAAAGGTAGTTTTCGTATGGAGAAGAACGGGCAAGAAACTCCACCGTTACTCTTTTAAAATATTTTACAAAATTTTGCATACATTAATTATATAATAATAATATGTGAGCACGATGCACCTAAAATAAAATTACTATACCACAATAGGTAAAAGACTTAAAAATGAAACCATGACATATAAATTAATTATCTGATAGATACATGGTGCTCACATATTTACAAACATGGTAAAAGTAAACGATTTCATTAAAAAAAAAAAAATTACAAGTAATAAGTCAGGGTGTGAGTAGTAAAGTAGTTACAGAATGTAAATCAATGTCAAAAAAAAGTATAAATTTACAATTAAATTAGCAACCAGTTTGATTTTGTCTAGGCTCCAGATTGTCCTATGGAGCAGGACCAGCATGTTTCCAAGCGTTCTTATCTTGGATATAATCTTCTAATTTATAGTATGCTTGTTTACAAAGTGTACGTTTAATGTGAGTTTTAAATTTTCTTTCATTTAATTGCAATACATCGCAAGGTATTTTATTGTAACATTTAACACAGTACCCCATAAAAGATGTATGTACCTTGGCTAATCTGAAAAATGGTTGATGTATTTTATCTTTATTTCTAGTATTAAAATTATGTATATCGCTTATTTTATTAAAAAGATGTAGATTTTTTCTTACATACATAATATTTTCATAAATGAATTGGCAAGGTACCGTCATAATATTAATCTTTTTAAAAAGTTCCCTGAGAGATTCGCGGCGACGTAGATTATAAATGGCTCTGACAGCTCTTTTTTGCAAAATAAAGATGGATTCAATGTCAGCAGCTCGACCCCATAGTAAAATGCCGTACGACATAATGCTGTGAAAGTAGCTAAAATAGACTAAACGCGCGGTTTCTATATCAGTTAATTGTCTTATCTTTCTAACAGCATAAGCGGCCGAGCTAAGCCGCCCCGCAAGAGATGTTATGTGAGGTCCCCATTGTAATTTGTCGTCTAGCGTGATTCCCAGAAAAACAGTTTGATCAACAAATTCCAGTTTTTCTCCATTCAGTATGATGTCACATTCACTACTTCTAACATTAGGTAATTTAAATCTAATGCATTTGGTTTTCTTTTCATTTAGTACCAAATTATTTACCGTAAACCAATCTTGGACCTGAAGAATAGAGTTATTCACGTCGTCAAGATTTTGTGCTCGTCTGTCTATCTTAAAGATCAATGAGGTGTCATCTGCAAATAACACCATCTTCGGTTGATTTTGAAGTAATTGGGGTAAATCATTAATGTAAACTAAAAAGAGGAATGGACCCAATATAGAACCTTGAGGAACGCCCATTGCTATTTCAGACCCTAATGAGTTTACGCCGTTTACTTGAACTTTAAGCTTTCTATCTTTTAGGTATGACTTTAGTAAATCAAGAGCTAAATTCCTAATCCCATAGTGCTCAAGTTTCAGCAGAAGTGTCTCATGGCTTACGCAATCGAACGCCTTAGAGAGGTCGCAAAAGATTCCAATGGCATCTTGTGCTTCCTCCCAGGCGTTAAAAATGTTCTTTATTAGGTTTACACCGGCGTCAGTGGTACAACGCCCTTTGGTGAAACCGTACTGTTGTTCATGAAAGATGGAATTTTTGTTAAAGTGGCGTAACAATTGATTGAGCATCAACTTTTCAAACACCTTACTGAGAACCGGCAGAATTGAGACAGGCCTATAATTGTTGGGTTCTTTACTATCACCGGATTTGAACAAAGGAACTACTTTACTGTGTTTCATGAGATCCGGAAAGACTCCTTGGTCTATACTGATGTTAAATATGAAAGCTAAATAGGGCGCAATCGTTTCGATGATAGATCTACAAACTTTTACAGACATTCCCCAGAGATCTTCTGTTGATTTAATTTTAAGATCTTTAAAAGCTTTTATAACAGCCTGGGGGTTTGTATGTTGAAACCCAAACTCCGAAGAGCATGCATAAGGGAACATTATCAGGAAAACAAAAACAATGATTTGAGTAAGTGTAGCAACAAGATATTTATTGTGATATACTATTATAAAAAAACTCTTCTTGCAATAAAATGCACAAAATAACATTCATTATAGATATTATGTTTTAAAACTAGAAAATAAGTTACACACAATGAGATCAATGGTGTTTAGTAAAATTACAAAAATGAGCAATCTCATTAAGTAGGTACAGACGTAGACGCCAGCAACATCAAGCTACCCGAAACTGTCAAATTTTCCCAATCAACCTTGAACCTAATGCTTTAGCGATATAGTTGAAAATCTATTACAAGAAATTTGACAGTGTAGTAGCTTGATGTGCTTGGCGTCTGTACCTAGGAACATAAAATATTTATTTAGATACAGTTAAGTATTAGAAATCAGCATTTTTTTTGGAATCACACATGCATTGTATTTTAATTATAAAAATAACATATTAATATTAATAATTATTGTTTATCAAAAACTCTTCTAAGAAAATTTAAATAGACATGTCTTTCTTAATTTGAAAGTAGGTAGGTAATTAAATTATTAAATCACAGGAATAAGAACAAATCTAGTAAGTCGTGCAGATCTTTGTTTGGCTTTTCTTCGTATTTCTTCATATTTTTGAGGATTTTCGGTTTATATCTTGTCTCTGTATTTTTTTTATTTTTCAGCTGCAGTCAATGGCCTCTGTGACAATGTTCATATTGGTTAGACGTCAATCAGAAAAGTGAACTGAATCAAAAAATTTAAGGTTAAGGGCACTATTTCAGTCAGACTACTCGTCTCGCAATACATATTTTCGTATCTCTCTTGTGACTTCATTTGCTGGAAAGATAATACCACAGTACCTACCACTCGAAGTGCGGATGCCGAAGAAGGCGTATCTACGTAGGGGTGCGCGTAATTTTGTTTTTCTGTAGACATGCCATTAGAAACGCTGGCTCCTAAATTACAAATAGGGTGGCAAATGTGTTACTCAACCGTTAAGTGATTATGTATTTTACGTGCCAGTAAGTGAACTATTAGCCTGAACTTCAGAAAACGCTACTCTACTTGGTGAAAACCACGAGTAAATATTAAGTAGGGTAGTTGTTTTACAAGAGTTACCTTTCCGTTTAAAAGGTAAAATATAATAATCAACGATATGCACAATACTTCAACTTTACCGTAACATACAATCAACGTTACTAGTAACATAGAAGCTAGATTAGAAGTTAAGTTTAAGCGTAATTTTCGAGGTTTTAGATAAGCATAGGTAATTTCAAAACCGAGCCGAATTTGAAACAAAGACACATAATCACGTAAGTACTTCTTAGTCACTCGCGCATAGTAATATGTAAGATATATGTAATAAAAACTGTTATTTACCTTTGAAATAGTCAAAATTCCCAATAACAATCCGCTGCCAAAACACACGTGTACACTTTGACAACACTCCGGAGACGACAAAATGGCGTCTATTTTTTTTAAATCCGTTGCCTGCACAGTCAGTTTTGCCAGTAAAATTACTAAAAACTGTCACTATATGTTTTAAATAACTAGAAGCCAAACTTTGGTAACATAGAAAATAGCTTAACTTTGAGAGATTTCAGATATTCACAAAGAATAAGACTTTTATGAGAAAAAAAAAAGTTTTATAGCTTTAAACGTGTGGCCGAATCAAAAAGACACGGTGTTTTTGACGAAATTTGGGGGTCTGGGCAGATTTAACTCATTGTATTTTATAAACGGTACGACTTACATTAACTTTAAAAATAAATTCTAAAAGTTTATGAATTACCTACGTAATCTATTACCTACTTATGATATTTTCATTGCAATTTACCAAGGATTTTATTTTTTATGAGCAGTTAAAATTTGGGACATATTTTTCATTAAAAAAGTGGCAAAATCCACGGCCTTACCTGCCATCCGCCGGCCGGCCGGCCTCCTTGCCTTAGATATCTTCTGTTTAGCTAGCTAACTACGCAAACCCAACGATCAATCATCCTGCAGCAGTGGGTATCCCTAGCATAAAAATGAATCCAAGATAGGTAGGTCTAGTTACCAATCAGACCCTTTATATTGTTTTCTTGAAGTAAAAGCATAATGGAGGTCTGAGTCGGGCATAACTCCTGGAAATCACCGAAACACTGGTCCAACTTTTGCGCTCAACAGTACACAATCCCAGTACAGTCCGGTAAAGAGATGTTTTATTAAAATTCAATGATAATAAAACCAGAAAGCGCCTACCCACATTGCTGAGATCAAAATACTTTACAATAGTAGTAAATTCATAAAGTAATGTCCGTGCTCGCGAATAAAATGGATGCAATGCGCAAAATTGTTTATTCATTCGATAGATGTGCAGATGTAAGGATACTGGAACGCGTATTGTCACATTACTACCATAGAGCGTTTGTAGGGACTCCATGAGTTCTATAGAAATATAAATTAGGTAAGGTTTGAGGGCAAACCTGAAGTAGAAACTGAACTGAATAAAGACAGAATTTGGCAATTAGACTTATGTGTTACCGGCAACCTAAATAGCCTATTTTACAAATAAGATTCTGCCGGTCGATTCTGTAAAAATCTCACCGTGAAAACTTAGGTGAAGTGAGTTTGTTTTTGCTAGGAATTGACACTATTGACAGCTCACTCCACGCTCACTTCACCTAACTTTTCACGGTGAGATTTTTACAGAATAGCACCGCTGATATCAAGGCTGTCACCTAAGGCTTAGATACAAAATTGCTGCATAAAATGGAATCGACCCGTCTTCCTACACCAATACGTAGGTCTACCTACAACTTTTTGAAGTCAAGTCGGTTGGACCTATTGTGGGTCTTTTAACAGGGTGATCAAAACCAAATTTGGACTAACCATTAATCGTCGCTCTCATGTTCGAAGCTACAGCGTTCGCCATTGTTTCTATTATTATCATCATCATTCATAGCCTTTTTCCAACCATATTGGGGCCGACTTTCAGTCTAACCGGATACAACCGATTGCCAGAAGATCAACTGCTTATGTGACCTTCACAACCCAATTACTGGCGTTGCTTTTATCCAACCTGTAGTATACGAAGATCCTATTTCTCTGTTCCATGTCTATGGTCACAATCTACGCGTAGTTAAGGAAGGCAGTTCATTTACGCTGGTGTCGCAGCACTCGCAGCATGGCGGCTTGCGCACGCGCCGTATCCCGCCGTCACTATTACCATACGTGGGATGCACAACTGACAATTGAATTAATATTATATTAACTGCTATATTATTTAAATTGAACCGTTTCTATAATAGACGAATTCATTTAAATGGCGGTGTATTAGCATAATTTAGTGTTGATATTATGTTGTTTTCTGATGGGGTTAATTTATTTATACTGTCTTAATACTCATTAGTAAGCTCTTGATATTTTCTTGTTAAATAAATAATGATTGTGTTTTGCTGGAAATGCTAACTTTTGTCTGCCCTCTGTTTTAGTTACTTCATAAACTTAATATGTGACAAGAAAACATTTGTAAAGCAATCTATGTAAAACCTCCTTTCCTGCTACCTATACGGAGAATGATTTTTGAACACCTCGTTTACCCTCGCCCTATCTGTAACAGCTTCAAGAATCACTATAAGTACCTACATAGTACTGTGGTGGGTGCCGATGGGAGCCTCACGATATAATTGAAAAAGGCATCGACTTGAATAAAATATATTCATGTCTTTACATTATCACGTTATTTCTAGCCCTGCTTCTACTAAACAAAAAAACCATATTAGAATATTTGAAAATTGCTTGAACGTTCGAATGGAACACACCGGCAATTATAACCAGCCTGTACTACTAAAGGTAGAGCTACACAGATAGTCTCTACAGTATTGGTACCTATGTAGGTGTTGGCACCTACATAGGTTCAGGAAACTATGTAGGAGCTGGTACTGAGGTGAGGAATTATTTTGGTATATAGAAGATATTCCATATTCATCATCTGCCTAGCCTTTTCCCAACTATGTTGGTCCAGTCTAACCGGATGCAGCTGAATACCAGTATTTTACATGGAGCTACTGCCTATCTGACTTCCATAACACAGTTACTGGGATATCCCTTGGTAAGACTGGTTGTCAGACTTTCGGGCTTCTTACTACCCGTAACGACTGTCAAAGATCCACGAATGACAGCCGAGACCAACGGCTTAACGTGCTTTCCGAGGCACGGAGGGGTCTCGGTATGTAAAGATGGTCACCCATACACAGACCAACCGCGGCAACCGTAGCTTAACCTGATCGATCGACCTGTGCGGCTGTTATTATCTAGCCACGGACCCCTCTAAAGATATTCCATATTATTATACAAAAATAATTTAGACATCCCAACTCAACATAACACCAACAGAACACCTCTACATCCACATCCTATTCCAGATTCCAAAGATCAAATCTCGTATAGGTGTCACTACAGCAGCTCGGCTGCGCAGGAGTGGGCGTGACGTCACGCTGTGCAACACGCCGCTAGCCGCGCGCATCGCACCGACAGCATCACATTTACATACTACACTTTTATGACGTCATCTTACACTTCCTTAAAGGTAAGTGCGGTTATATTTTTAGTTAGTTGTAAAAGTTTATTTGCTACTGAAATGTTAATTGTGGTAGTTCTGCTATGGATCTAGCTGTGCCGGGTTTATAAAATGTAAACTTACTTTTACTGTCAGTTTTTTCAAGCTATAGGTATATAACTTTAGGCAGAACAGCAGATACTTATTTATTTTACCACTTATTTACACACATATATAAACAGACAAGAAAAATGCATGGAGAAGCCTCCTCGTGAAGCGCAGTTTGTTCCGCCAGTTACTCAAATGATCCGAGCGCTCGGCACCTGGATAGTCACACCTAACACCTTATTTGACTAGCCAATTCTTCCCTTGCGGTGGTAGGGCTAACGTCCTCCTGGTTTGCGACCACCCTCCCTCCGGTGTCAAGCAGCCTGCTGTGTTTCGTCGATGCATGGGAGTTCCATCATAGATCTCATCCATCGCTTTCCATCAGGCGTGATCGAGGTCAAGAACGGGCCCATTCAACATTAAAAAAAACAGAACAGAAAAATAGGTACAAAGATGATGCTTATTTCATAAGAAATCTCTTCCAGCATAGGACAATGGATAGAGAGTCATCAGCTGATTCTTTCTTTCCTGTCTTTCCGTACCTAACGTCTCCTTCTATAGCATCGTTACATTCTACATTATCATCCCTCAGTTTAGTATAATTCCTCTTCAAGACTTCCTAATACCTATTCTTCATACTTAAAAGTGCGTCCAGAGCACCCTGGGCAATCCCCTTGGTGCACCAGTCCCGCTAGGTGACTATCTGATTGCCATTGACTGTTATACGATACAGTCATGTACGAATAGCGGTAATTGCGTAACACAATCGATATCAATGAGTTTCATTTTGAAAGTTCAACAAGATTGATTGCGTTATTTATGTTATTAAGCATACACATTTTTCGAACACATGAAGCAATGGATTAGTAGAATCCTTCAAAATGATTCAGATTGAGATTGATAGTGTGTTAAGGCTCCTTCAAACAGGCGCGACACGCGATAAAATCGCGCGCGACACAAAGGCACCGCAAGTCGCGCAACGAGCGGTGCCTTTGTGTCGCGCGCAATTCGCGTCGCGCGTCGCACTTGTTTGTAGGAGCCTTTATGCAATTAGGGTGCTGCTCTTTCCATTGTAATAAATATTACTATGGAAAGAGCAGGAGGCCTAAAAAGGCCACTTTGGCAGAATCATAAAAGGATAACATTATGAATCATAATATGGCGAAGACGGTCCGTGTTTTTCTTTTTTTCGCTTCACTACGTAGGTATAATCAAAGAGATTGGGATTGCATTTGGATTGGATTGATTGGTATTTTAGCACAGACAAAACAAAACAAAATAACTGAAAATCTTTCACCAATGGGAATTGATACGATTAACTTAACAGTTAACTGTCCATTATGATTTATAATGTTATCCTTTTTTGATTCCCCCAAAGTCTCCTTTTTAGGCTGGGATGTTCTCATAATAGGTACCTATAATTATGTAGTTAATGTCAATACGAGAGAATTAATACTGCAGGGTGTATAAGCTCATAAGCATGACATCATACACAAATAAGTTCTTCAGGATCTCTTACAAACAAATTCGGTCTGTCCGCTTGTTTGTTTTCGCCTTTTGATGTATGGAGGCATAAATAACGCGGCCCGGGGCGATCCAATTACCGGCGCGGGCGCAGCCAACCCGGCCGATGTTTTGCTTACATTTGTTCACCCATATAACTTACAGACAGTGTTTGATTTGGACGATTGTGTATGATTGGTTAATTTTTGGGTGTGGAGGGCGCTGTAAAGGGTTAGCGAAGAAAGAAGTGTTTAATTTTTACCAACTTCAATAAAAAGGAGGTTATTCACTTCCTAGTTTTTTGAGGAAGCATTTTTCATAGCTTGAGCAAACGTTAGGAGTTGGATTTTTAAGGAAATGGGTCAGTTACTGTACGTGTATACGAAAATAACTTATGCCGTAACGATGTATCAGCTGGTCATGTAGGAAGTACTCTTTTAATGGGGTTAAAAATTAGTATTATTCAAATCTGTAAAGCTAGTATTTCATCATAGATGATGCAATGAAAGGTTAGTCGTTTCATACTGTATATTCAGCTGCCCATCATTTTGTGACACAACATTCTTTTCTAATAAACTTGTGTCACGAATATGAAAGTTCAAATGAAATCATATTCAAAATTTAAGCCTATAACCAAAACCGATTTCAATGAGGTACTTAGAATACACAATGAGGTAGGTACTCAGGATACACAATGAGGTACTTAGGATACATCTCAACATTTCGCAAGTCAAAGATAGATTTCCTGTCTTCAACCTACCTAAAGTCTTTCCAATAAGCCGAGTCGTGAGTGGAAATTAAAAATTAATAAATATCATTCTTCATGCCATTAATTTAAAGTCAGGGTCATCTAAATACATCGGTCGGTAACGTTCACTCGGGACTTTGTCTCGCAGAGAGCGATTAGCGAGTCTAATCTTATATAAACAAACCCTTATTTTTGACGTGGATAGTGCAAGGTGCAAGTTTGAAGGTACAGAGGCCAGCACATCAAGCTACCCGAAACTGTCATATTTTCCCAATCAACTTTGAACCTTATACTTCAGCGATAAAGTTGAAAATCTATTCAAGAAATTTGACAGATTGTAGTAACTTAATGTGCTGGCGTCTGTACAATACAGACCTAAGTCACGTGGATGCCATTCCATAAGTTACTCGAAAGGCAACTCTAATGGAAAAATGCCATACAGTGTTTAGTATACAATATCTAATGCATTTGATGCAGAGAAGATACCTACCTACATAATTATCTAAGAGCTTGACCACGCTCCCTCAAGCTCGAACGTATGACGAATATTTTGACGATACTTTTCCAGAAATCTTCACTAAGGGGTTTATTTATAAACAATGATTAAAGTTAAGTGACGTTTAAACGTCAAAAATGTATGGTTAAACAGTTGCTAATCACTACTTAACTTTAATGAACGTTTATGAATAAAGGGGTAAAAGTTTAAGCCAAGATTGAGTAAAACCCATATCATCGTTGCGCGTGCAAAAGTGGCTATGTGTTTTTAGTGATCTTATTTGAGCTATATGAATTATAACACTTAGCGTGTTTATACGGAACTTCCGATGTATTAATATCACATATCTACCATTCCTTAACTCTTTAAATATTGCACTTATCACATAGCTGTTTTTATTTTACAGTACCTATGTGTGTATTGAAATAACGTTTAAAACTGCATAAAGAAGCAAAAATAACTAAATAACACATAGCAACTTTTGCACGCGCAACGACGATATCGATATTTGCAGCCTGCACCTATTTAATAATAATAGTTTCCGCCCCGCTGCCAACTCGTCCGCGCTCAAACTGCCTCCAGCTTTATGCTGTCTGTCACGAAAGGCAACTTTGACTGATTCTCTGTCTAATTGAAAGCTTGACTTATGAGCTTCACGTTAAAAAAATCTTAAATTGACAACGAAAAAAACAACTGTGCAAGCGTGGGTTGAGTCTTTGTGAAAGGGTTTTCGCTAAATATACCGAGGGCTAATTTCAACAAACTTATACCTAGAATAAGTTATCCTGAGAATAAATTAGGAATATTTGACAGTTTTTCTATTATAGAACTGTCAGACGTCAATTTTATTCCACGGATAAAAGATTTAAAAAAATAAATAGTTGACTTTATTAATGAAACTCAGGTAGGTAACCTGAATAAATGGTTTTATGTTGACCGAAATGCGATTCTAGATTTTACGCTCTCTTTCAATTGGTTTACGGTACATAATCGTAAACATTACCTATAGAACACTGAAATGAACTCGGGTCTTTTTGCAATTGAGACTTCCTAACTTTTTTTCTCAATACGACCTGAAAAACAAGTCAGTTTCAGTTTCATAATGTAGGTATATAGGTAAGGTAGGTAATACGGGCTGATGTCCCCAACTCCACGTCAATGCGCGTATTTTGCGTACGGGTGGGAAATCTATCATTCGATCCACTCCAGCCCCTCAAGGAAGGACAGCAACGACTTGACGTTACTGACAACCTCACGGAGGGTACCTGGGTTACCGAAGAACTTTGGCCTGTACGTGGCGACCACCAGGTTAGAAACACATGAGCTGCAGTCTCGTCGTCCTCCATGCAGGCCCTGCACAGCGGATTGTCTAAGACTCCTATGACAAAGAGGAATGTAGGTAGATATACTATTGTTAAAAAATTCTGAATTTAAAAAACTAAACACATACACCATAAATAAAAATATAAAATATTTGTGATAGGTACCTAAGTATTTGTACCAGATTTTCTTTATCAGATGGTAAATCAGTTGGTTCAACATTCACAATTCTCTGACACGGATCCCTAAAAGCCCGCGCCAGCTTATTAAACCCTTTTAGTATGCGCTTTGGTTTAGCGTAATTGAGTTGAGGCAAGAGGTTAATTTCTTGTATAGATAAATTATAGTTTTCTTATGCAAATGTTTTGAGGCCAGTTTCGAAAATAATTAAATTCCTTTTTGGCCTGAGGCCTGGATACTGTTTGTTAATGTTTTATGTGATTAGGAAGTTCGTTCTTTTAATTTATTGCTTTCGGCTCAGGATATTAATTAGATGTGGAAAGTAGGTAGATACCTATTGTGCTAACAATTCTGATTGTGTAAAGGCCTGAATTGGAACGGACTATCAAATGGAATGGATTTATGTTATCATGCTTTATTGGTGGATTGATTACGTTATTGTGGATCTCCGATATTGCCTAATCTTTAGTTGATTGCACTAGTTGAGCACGCGATTTAGGCGCTTTAAAAAGATTCTATTGCACTGACATAGATAAGATTGGTTTCAGTAAAGGATAGAAGAGGAATTTAGGGAAGAGAGACAGTAAAGGAAGAAAAGAAAAGGAAGATGAGGAAGAAGAAGAGAGTAAAAGAGAAGAAAAGATTTTGCAGCCAAATTCTCTGTAAATTTTCCAAAATCACATCAACCGATCAGCATGTTATGGCGTGTACCAAATTATTGATCCACACAATTAAAAAGACATAACAACATGTACCAAAGTAAATAAAGCACTTCTAAAGGTACCTACTAATTAAACCTCAGATTACCCAACAGACCAATCGAGGCTCAAATACGAGCTCCCCATATTTGCATTCCTAATGAAATTCCCTAATAATTGTTATCGTAAACATTAATCGCGTTTCTGTACTTAATGCCAACCAATCATCTCACGTTATTGCTTTTAATTATGATTCTTTAGGACCCAAAGCCGACGTCTTCAGATATTTAAAACCAGTAAAGATTTACGTTAACACACACGTTAACGTTACGTTCTTGAAATAAAAACTTTAGGAATTCCACGTGAACGCACGCGTTATGGGACAAAATTACATTCGAGGACTCTTACGATACAGTTGGCAGTAAATATCTTACATAAGTAGATCGTTACAGGCATTTATGTTTTGTAGGCCGCGATGTATGGCCGACGGGACCGTTCTAAAATGGCCGACCGGTATTTGTTTAAAAAGGCGCCATAGTTTTAATATCATAAATAACGACTAATTTCGTTCGTTATTAAATTTGGAAGATACCGGGACGGTCTAAACGCCTTTGGGTATCGATATTGAGTTTTGATTTGTGAGAAATTAAAAATACTTATTTGTTTCATAAATTGTAGTTTAAGTTTAGGCCGAAAAATGTAAGTTATTCCCGATGATTTTAATGAAAATTAACAGAATTATTGACCAACACGCTCGGGCCTGGGGCGAGTCGAGCTTTCAAAGAAACCAAAAGCGGATGCATCTTTTACAATCAGGTAATATACGAGCGTGCGCAAGCGCCGATATCAAATAAAATATATGCGCGAGAATATAACGAGGCTCTCCATTTAACAATTAACTTAACAAACAAACGTGATATATTGTGGTTAAATTTCAATACGAAAATGGCGGCGGAGTAGACGGCCGACAATAAGTCAGACTTCGCCTAAAGATATATTATACAATATACATTTATGTATACAGCATGTATCAGAAAAGTGTGGTCAAAAAGAATGTGGTTCTGACCATCAAACTGGACAAATTTCTCAAGGGGACCAACATCATAATCGCAAAAAAATTATCAACTGTCCCAAACAAAACTTCAGTACCAACTCGAATCAAATGTATGGGACGGCTGATATTTTTTCTCGATTACGATGTTTAAAAGTTGTTCAAATTGATTGTCTGTACCACACCCTTAAAATTGTACCACACTTATCTGATAAATAAATAAAGTCCTCCAGACGAATTTCGGCCACGGCGACCAATCTCAGCGGAGACCAGCCTTCGGCACGGGAGACACTATAGTGCTCAAGTGTGTGCACAGACACAGGTGCACTCTCTCTTCCGTCACTCTCATAGTCCGATGGGACACGTAGGACCAACGGCTTAACGTGCTTTCCGAGACACAGGGGTATCACACCGCCAACTTCCAAACTCCGGGCTTTTACTATGAAATTTCCAATGGAAAACCCAATAACACTTTTGCCGGACACAGGAATCGGACCCAGGACCAGCTCAGCAGTCTTACTTGCGACCACGAGACCAACGGGGCGGTTTCTGATACATGCTGTATACAAACAAACAATTTTTCAAAAGATACAGGTATCGTGTTTGTACTCATAATGATTTGTATGAACGTAATGAATTAGCTTTACGCGTTCAATTCGTGACCTAATTGACTTTTAGTTTTGGTTCTAAATCATATGTTAGTTACTGCATTAATTAGAAATAAAAATATTAATTTAACCCTGAGTGATGTACTACATGATTAATTTAAAGTAAATAAACGAGGCAAGGCTGCATCATCTATAATAATTTAAGTTTATCAATTATAGCTTTTAAGTAGGTATTAATGTTGCGTAAATATAAACTTGATTCAAACAATTTGTTGGACTCTATGTGCAATTATTTTTTTATAAATATGGTACATATGTTGCAGCCAACTGGTTTAATTAGCCGTTTAGTTAACCGCCTAGCCTTTTAACTAAACGGCGGCCGTTTAACTAACGGCCTGAATGATATTCAATTATAGTTTAGGTTGGAAGTCTGTAAACAATCACGTGCGAGCCGAATTGGTCGCAGTAACTAAGCCAGGGCACCCAGACCAAATGGATTAGGTTAGGTTAGAAAAATCAACCGCGTGCGAGCCGAGAGAGGAAGCGGGCGAGCACTACTTCCAAAGGCCAGGCGGTTAACTAAACGGCTAATTTAACCAGTTGGCTGCGACACATACGTGACCTTAAAACATGATTACCTATGCGAATTTAATTCAATGTTAGATGTAAATTGCTTTTTAATACCGATGTTCAGAAATCACTGCTAATATTTCAGTTAAGTAGTAACGGAAATGTAGTGTAGAGACAGGCAAAAATTTTAATGGCGATTCCGAACAATTTTTACGTTTTATCCTGCGAATAACTTTATAATTTTTTAACAATTTTGCTGTAAAAAACTGATTTCAGCAGTTATTTTTTTTTACGGATTAAAGACTTTGTTTAACTCAGCTCTTAATCAGTTTCCTACAGTTTTCTCAAAAACCTCTTCCTCGACATCTCATGCCGTAAGAATACCGCGTTGCCATGGTTAAGAGTTTCAACAGTCTCCTTAGCTCAACAACGAACCCAATTACAAAAACCCCACACATCATTTTCACTCTATAAAAACCTATGAAGCCTTTATCTCTCGATAGTTAGTTAGTTCAAAGCTAAATGATATTTCAATAGTTTGTATTGCAATCGGTTCGCGCAGCGGGTCGTCGGCAATTAATAATATTATTTAATAAGGCTCTCATTAAGTGGCCGCTCAACGCAATCAGGACTGGCCTAAGTTATGGCCGTCGCACCTACGAGTATGCTCGGGCGGATAAGTGGTTTACAGATAAAATTGTCTGAAGGATTATACAGTCTGTTTACCTATAGTATTTAAAGTAGAACTTACTTGCGATTTTCATCCTAAATGATGCAGAGCGAATTCGAGTGTGACGTTGCTGGATGCAGGAATTAGGAATCTCCCTTTATGATACAGCTTAAGGGCTCCTTCAAACAGGCGCTACACGCGATAAAATCGCGCGCGACACAAAGGCACCGCAAGTCGTGCACTTTGTGTTGCGCGCGATTTGTGTCGCGCCTGTTTGCAGGAGCCTTAAAGCAGTGTGGTGGCTCAGTGGTATCAGCCCGGTAGGTCGAGGTTTCGAACCCAGACAGGCACTTTACTTTGTTTAAATTATTTCAACAACGTGAGGAAATCGACATATCCTAGAACCACACTTTACTAGACATGTGACATCCACCAACGCGCACTGGGTCCGCGTGGTTGATTATAGCCCACTCCCTCTCACAGAGAGGAGGTCTGTGTCCCAGTAGTGGGAACATTATAGGCTGATAATGCTTAATTGCGATTTTAATTTCCAAATGATGCAGACGTTGGTGAACGTCACCAACGTCTGCATCATTTGGAAATTCATAATTCGAATTTTGACTCTCGCCTATTTCCTCCTCCAATATTGGACCAATTTAAAATATATTTCATAAATCGAATAAGAATGATATATAACTGTGTTTTTTTTTTCATAAATAGTTGTCAAATTTGTACACTGCCTCTTTTGACAGCGGTTTAAATCGGTATTTTTTGAGGGTTCTAGTGCTTATAAACATAATGTATCATCAAAAAGGAAAACATTGGGACATAAAAGTAGTTAATATTTATTATTCTGTAAAAGAATCATTGCTTTATGGTCATTAACCAGAATGAAAACAGGCGAGAGCGTTTCTATGGAGAAAATACCACCCGCATTATTGTAATAACTAAACTGCTTACTTTACAGTACAAACTTACCCAATACAATTCCAACACATGTTTTTGTCACCGCCAGTACCACAGCTCGGTAACCACATTGCCTGCGGCTATGGGCGGGATGGGCGGAGGCCGGCCGCCCGCCCCTCGCGCTTGACAATTGAATCAGAGCCATATCAAACACACCCAATTATATGATACAGTGATTCATAAAATACGATGTTAGATTGTTAACCCTTAGGCTGCTTATACCAAGTAGGTTTGATTTAGAGGCATTTTGATTGTTAGGTATTAGGTACCTAGGGAGCACAGAACCGGTCGAAGAAGCGGTGCTTAGAGGCTTATGTCCAATAGTGAACGTCTTTCGGCTGAAATGAATGAAGGTATGTTTCGGATAAAAGGTATGAATGTGCGTATAATTCATTTTTTAGTTTGATATGTTTTTATATTTTTATTTTTAGGTACCTACGGGATTTCAATTTTATAGCCTACTATTATATTTCGATCTGATTTTGAATTGATTTCAATTTCGTAACCTTCTGTTTAGATCTGGCTGTTTGTATTCGGAATTTAAATGTTTGTAAACGCACCGTGGATACAGGAGTAATTCCTAGTGTGGGGCAACGTTTAAAAAAAAATGTTTTGCATAGATAAGGACTTGAAAATGAGAGGAGATACCTAAATGCGAGGTAAGATCCAAATATATAAATATAGGTGCCGTGGATAATTATGAGCCAAATATGATTTAGATAACATCCTAATAAAGTCAGACATAAAATGTCAAGAGACGGCATGGTAGATGAAGGCGCATGACGCAGAAAGACTGACACATTTTCGGCATAGTAACCTTATGCCGCAAATATAAGGTTGTACGATGACCTTCGCAGGGTGGCTGGTAGCAGCTGGATGAGAGATGCCGAGAATCGAGCTAAATGGCGTGCAATTGGAGGAGCCCATGCCCAGCAGTGGACTGCTGTAGGCTGATGATGAACCTTTGGCCATAATTTATGATCTTAACTACAGATGTTCTATGTCACGAAGTCCGTTTGGCTATGAATGTTGTCAAGCGTGCACATGCACATTATGATCAACAGAGACTCAACAATGGGAGAAGTAAAACGGTACACATTCGCGGAAATAGGCCTCATGCGACGGCAGCAAGGGGCAGCCGCTGTGGGAGCGCGCTTGTCGGGATACGTCACTACTACAATCAAAGCCGAACGGACTTCGTGAAATAGAATATCTGTACTACTTCTCAATCTTTCACGTAGCGACATTAAAGGCTGGTCTTTACCTTATGATATCAATTACTAACATCTACGATAAAGTTGAACTTAAACGTTTTGTCGCATAAATGGCCAATTAAGTTAGTAAATAATGTTTTTAATCAAAGAAACGACCATCAACCTAAGACATAAAATATAATGCAAAATAACCTTTTTATTACCTTATAAAATCATCAGGTAAATACTGCGATCTCAAAAAAACCCGACGTACCTCTGCAGTTACAGAAACTATAATATTTTTATATCACTATAATAACAATTACTAAAACATTAAAATATGACATTTGTAACAAAGCATCCGTTCCAATTAGGGGACCGTAATATCATAAAACTGTTATCAACGTAACTTTTCCATCTCGAAAACTTTACACCAAACCGTATAGTCACTCAGCTAAGCTATAAAATCCCGTGGCTTAAAGATTTTTAACGGTAAAAAGGGTGGTTTAATACGTAATAGTGCGATGAAACATAGAGCACTCATTAGAGAAAACAAATCATGGTAATTAGGTAATAAAAACGTCTTTGTTCCCATTGTAACGCAATCCCGTTGATTGGACTTTACGACCCAATCATTGTTACAGATCTGTTTACAGTCGTCAGTTTTGTGGTATCACTTATATGGCCGTTCCTAGTATAACATCATAAACCTTGTTTGTTACACAATTAAATGAGTTAATTTGATTTATATAGATTCCCATCTGGGATAGTATAAAATCTTGTAGTTTTAAAGAGTTTGATGAAGTTTCTTCTCACTGTTTGATCATTTTTTTGGGTAGGTCATCAGACATCTGGTTGTTTCTTATAAGAACGCATTTGAGTTGTCCGGCTTACCTACTTGATTCAAATCAAATTATTTTATTCCACATAAACCCACATGGGCACTTGAAACGTCTGACGCTAGGTGCACGGTTCCTATGGAGAAGAGCCGGCAAGTAACTCCACGGTTACTCTTATAAAGCTAATTGGCTTTTACAATGTTTTCAAATTACAGTGTTAAATAGGTATGGGGAGACAGTGTAGGCCTGTCAAGTACCAGATACTTAATTAAAATAATCTACAATTTACAAATCTACAGTCTACAAGGCCTACAATATTCTCACATTCACAAAATATAAAAGAATCTATAAAGGAATGAAATGGACCGACCCCAGTGTGGCTCGATTAATCGCATGAACCCCAAGATTCGCACTAGCCCCTGAAGCCTTACATGGTGCTACATAGGCCAGTGCATATCAAGGAGTAGACCGGGAGTGCTGTAATGGTAGGGAAAGACGTGCCTTAGTATAGGAAAGGATTTAAGAGCCCATACTACCTCAGCTAAAATTCACTCTTTATCTCGCTCGCACGATACTGCTCGTGGACTGAGTGAGAGCGAGACAGAGTGCGGTGCTGGGCGGCAAGCAGCGCCAGTAGTTTAGGTATTTGTTTTTCACAGTGAAAATACTGGTAATTTGAAAAAAAAAAAAATAAGAAACATAGTATATATTTATTTAGTTCAGTTATGTAAGTTTCATGATCTAATTACGAGTATTTTTTTAATACTAGTGGTTTATTGTTCGGTAAACTTTGCAATTTTTTTCTATCGAGAAAATTTTATGGAATCGTGTTTTCGCCAAATCCTCAACTTTACCATATATTTATTTCAAAATGAATGCTGCAATACTTACGACGGATCATGCTAAGCTATTTGAGGTAGTGTACCGGATATGCATGGTAGAGTAGACATTGGACTAGTGGAAAGATTGGTGATATTTATCTATGGACTAGCTTCTGCCCGCGACTTCGTCTGCGTGAAATTTCTCGTTACTCCGACCCACCCCGTCGCATCGCATCGCCTGCCCGCGCTATTACTTCGTTTTTGCTTAGCGTTCTGTCTGACTTTTTTTATTTTTGCTCGGCTCTTAAAGGTCATAGCGTGATGTTAAATAGCCTATAGCCTTCCTCAAAAATCAGGCTATCAAATGCAAAAAGATTTTTTCAAATCCGCCTGGTAGTTCCAGAGATTAGCGCGTTCAACCAAACAAACAAACTCTTCAGCTTTATAATATTAGTATAGATAGTATAGATAGATAATATATAAATATAATATGACGGCGCGGTCATAATATGAACACGCGAATATTATTATTCTGCGTTCTTTTATTTAATTTGTGTAGTGAATTTGGTTGATCAAACTATTTGTATCGTAAACACTGATTTAGATTTTATTGTCGCTCAACAGAAGAGGGGACTACTTAGTCCGTGTGGGCTTGCGAGTGACGTCAGCGCCGGTAGTGGTATCGCTTGTTGTAGCAAAGTGGGGGTAGTGGGGCGACCGGTGCCTTTATAAAGCAGCCGGCGCGCGTTGTAGGGGGGCACTTTGACTCGGTCCGTGGCGCTGGTCGTACGCTCGCAATTTCACATACCTCTTTGTCTTGATTTTTATAAAGTTTTGTTAATTTTTATGAAAGTGTCGATAATTAATAACGAAAATAATAGTTTGTCAAAGTTAATGCTTTGCCTCATTCATTAAACCCCGCTTTCTGCTGCCCGTGGATACGACTAAACACACTCGTCAGCTCGGTAATCCGATTTCAGAAGTGGGATAGGCTCCATTGCCTATCTTTTTTTTTTTTTTTTTTTTTTTCTGTGTCGTGCGAAAAGCTTTTGAATCATGTCCGAAAGAGTTACCTACCACTCGTAATAGAGGTCGAAATAGGCGTGAGCAAAATAGTGTTTTTGAGACTGTTTAAAATTTTTCACCACGTGTTGTTGATTTTGTCCGTAATTAGTTTCTGTGCATTTAAACGTGATTCGCCACGTGTTAATTCTTTATTTCGCGGTTAGTGTGTTGTTCACGTAGTGGTCATTTATGTTGCCTATAGTCATAACCATGTCGAGTCGTGGATGCACGCCGCGTGAGAATATACCTAGGCGTAATTCTCGGGAAAACGATTCACATAGCGGTCGTAATGTTTGCAAAAGGCGTCGTGACCATTATCGTCAATCGCATAGTAGATCTCCTAGGCGTCGTCGTGATAGATCGGAGTACTCTCAAAGTTCACGTAAGCGTCGGGATAGTTCGTATGGGTGTCGGGATAGCCCTCGACGCGACCCTTCGGATGGAGTGCTGGTTCGATCGAGCGCTTTAGGGGAGAGCAGTAGATCTTGTCTGTGTGACAAATGGTCTGTGTGACAAGGGGTCTGTGTGACAAGGGGTCTGTGTGACAAGGGGTCTGTGTGGCGATCAGTCTGTGTGACGATCGGTCTGTGTGGCGATCAGTCTGTGTGACGATCGGTCTGTGTGGCGATCGGTCTGTGTGACGATCGGTCTGTGTGACGATCGGTCTGTGTGACGATCGGTCTGTGTGACGATCGGTCTGTGTGACAATCAGTCTGTGTGACAATCCGTCTGTGTGACGACCCATAATGACGACCCGTCTGTGTGACAAAATGTTTGTCTGAGTGACAACTGTTCTGTGTGATTTTTTTATAAAAGGGGTCAGAATGGCCGAGCTTGAGTGTACTACTTACCACAATTTTATTCTTTGCAGAAAGTTCTGATGTCGAGACACACGAGGTCGTGTGAAGGCGCAGGATGGCCGTGACGGCGCGGTCATAATATGAACACGCGAATATTATTATTCTGCGTTCTTTTATTTAATTTGTGTAGTGAATTTGGTTGATCAAACTATTTGTATCGTAAACACTGATTTAGATTTTATTGTCGCTCAACAGAAGAGGGGACTACTTAGTCCGTGTGGGCTTGCGAGTGACGTCAGCGCCGGTAGTGGTATCGCTTGTTGTAGCAAAGTGGGGGTAGTGGGGCGACCGGTGCCTTTATAAAGCAGCCGGCGCGCGTTGTAGGGGGGCACTTTGACTCGGTCCGTGGCGCTGGTCGTACGCTCGCAATTTCACATACCTCTTTGTCTTGATTTTTATAAAGTTTTGTTAATTTTTATGAAAGTGTCGATAATTAATAACGAAAATAATAGTTTGTCAAAGTTAATGCTTTGCCTCATTCATTAAACCCCGCTTTCTGCTGCCCGTGGATACGACTAAACACACTCGTCAGCTCGGTAATCCGATTATTATTAGCGGTTAACACTACTTTTATTTAAAAAAAAACTAACAAAATGACGAAACACTAAACTTTAATCAATTTTAAGCAAATACAATTTTAAACTAAGAAAATATACTTCCTGATTTAAAAACGACTCTAAACAATATTACAGAGAGATGCGACGGCTGCTTGAGACGGAGTGAGGGGCGAGTACTGGCCGCACCCCCTTTTATACACAGCGCCGCACGGTAGTTTGAAAAATAACGTTTTCACGCTAATACGGCCTCTCCTGACGTGTGGCTGTCCTCAGCCACATTGTCCAGATGATGGTCCTTGTTCGCCGCAGTCACGATCTTCGGCAAGTGGACTCGGGCGACGCGAAGGGCTCATGTCTTCAATAGCTGCATCAGTAATTAGTGGACCCTGGCGTGTGTACTATCCTCTTCAGCTAAAAAAATTAGAGAATAGCACATATTAGTAATATCCTTATCTAAAAATGTCTGTTGCAATTAAATGCAACACAAATCTAGACGGAGCACCCAGTTAGCTCGTCTTGGCAGAGACACATCTCAATGCCCTTATGAATAAACTGAGATGGAGGCACCCAGTTAGCACATCTCTTTTGGCAGAGTTACACTAACTCAATGCCCTTACAAATGAACTGAGACGGAGGCACCCAGTTGGCACGTCTCTTTCGGCAGAGTTACACTAACTCGATGCCCTTACAAATAAACTGAGACGGAGGCACCCAGTTAGCACGTCTCTTTCGGCAGAGTTACACTAACTCAATGCCCTTACCGGCAGAGTTACATTAACTCAATGCCCTTACCGGCAGAGTTACATTAACTCAATGCCCTTACCGGCAGAGTTACATTAACTCAATGCCCTTACCGGCAGAGTTACACTAACTCAATGCCCTTACCGGCAGAGTTACACTAACTCAATGCCCTTACCGGCAGAGTTACACTAACTCAATGCCCTTACCGGCAGAGTTACACTAACTCAATGCCCTTACCGGCAGAGTTACACTAACTCAATGCCCTTACAACCTTGTACGCACCATCTTGTACGGACCACGCATCCGGAGTCCACTCACCACACCACTGAACCATAGGTTCTGCGGCGGCCCGGGCTTTCCCGTTGCATGAGCCAGCAGGCAGCTCGAGCTCGTACCGGTGATGTGGTAGCGCTCGTACCACCTTGCACGGATCACGCATCTCAGAGTCCAGCCTCCATGTGCTCTGCGAGCCCTTGCTCACGAACACGAAGCTGCCGACGACAAATGTACGCGGCTGACGCGCGACGCGTCGCGACGTCTCGCACAAGAGACCTCAGCACTGGAGTAGTCGCTTCAACGCCAGTCAACAGCTGTAGAGGCGAGGTGCGGGTTGTGGCTTGCCTCGTTATGTTCAAGGTGAGCTGCACCTTCCACAACGCATCGGACCACTGCGCACCCTTGTTGTTCGCCTCTATCCGCAACATGTTGAGAACCGTCCTGCAACAACGCTCGACCTGCCCGTTTTCACGGTGCATCTCAGGCGTGATAAAATGTATGTTACAGCCTAACTCGGTAACCCAGTCTTGAAAGGATGCTCTTTCGAACATTCTGCCACGGTCACACACAATTGTTGACGGAGTACCGAATAGTGAAATGGTATTAGAAAATACACGTTTTAACTCTGTGGTATCTTTTCTATACAGGGCGTACAACAGACAGTACTTAGTAAAAGCATCTACCACAAGGAGTATGTATCGGTAACCGTTTGACTCCGTTAGGGGACTAAGGATGTCAGTGTGAACCACTGAAAAGGGTACCTCAGGCTTCGTCCAAGATTCTACGGTCTTAGGAGACTTCACTAAAGCTTCAGTTTTACTAGAGCTCGGCCGTACCTGACCGTGACCAATAAGCCTACCTAGGTATTCTAACTCTGTCTGAGAACGTGTATTTTGTTTAGATTTACTGAAAATCCCGTCTCAGTTAGTGTTTTTAATACCTCTCGCAAAGTTTTCAGACCATCACAGACAGAATTCGACATTATTAACACATCGTCGATTAACGGTAGCGGAAATCACTCTTTAATAGTGATAGCATTTAGAGCTCTGTAGTCGACGCACATCCTATCAGACGCATCCTTTTTCTTAACAAGGATGATAGGACTCGCGTAATTAGACTGACTCGCGAATGATTCGCTTACTAATCAAATCATTAATTATCTCGCGAACGCGACGCTTTTCGTCTACGGAGAGTTTATAAGGTCGATAGTGAATTGGGATGTCACTATTAACTTTTATTTCCATACAACCAGTGTGTCTACGCCTGAACGCAGCCCTTCACATTAACGAAGAAACGAACGCACCCAATGTCAACGGCGCTCGCGACAGGCTTCACGCGGACGAACCGGACGAACTTCACTTCACAATATTAGCGCGCACCGCCATACCTTTGTCGCGACACACATAATTGTAATTTTCAATAAATAAACTACTAACTATAATCGAGGTCGATCTTATTTTTGTATCGCCAACACAGTATTTACTCTAGAGGTCGCTGTACCGGTAGTAAACGTATCTGAATACTCGTTTAATAGAGCTAACAAACACTCTTTTTCGTCACCTACTAAGGGTGTCCTTATCTTAGGGGACTCTACAGTCAACACGTTGTTTACGTGCGAATCCCTGACTAACCGTTGAGAGTTATTTGTTCTAATATACGTAACTCCACTATGATTTAAAACATCAGTGCCAATCAAAACCGGTGCCTGAATACAATCCGGGGGAATAACAAACAAATCTACTTCTAAAGATAATTCGGGAAATTCGATAAGAGTGCATACTTACGAAGTGGACTCTATATCATGACATCCAATACCACGCATACGGCGGTAGGTCGGAATTTTATTTAAACTAAAATGCTTTAAGACGGAATCAGAAATCAGCGAAATATCAGAATCTGAATCAATTAGAACGTCAACAGCTACGTTCTGTATAACCGCGGACCACGACCGATCACTGGTCACGAAATCGTTGAGCCACGTCTTAGCGTCACCCCGTTAACACCCACCAATGCGTCCCAGACATTCCCGATCGTCCCACTGACATATCTCGCAAAGTATCTCATAGCTCGGTCACTCCTGACCAAATATGGTACAGGCAAAACAACACAATGAAAATTCGCACAAACTAAAAAATTGCAGAGTTCAGAGTATTAATCATTCTTTGATTCCCAAATCTCAAGATCACAAACCAAATAATCAAGTAAACATGATAGAGCAGCTAATAAAACATCCTTAGAGCATAATGAAACACAGCAGGAATCTTATTCGTGGCCTGTGGCTTTTCATTAAGCCCCTACAACAAACCTCATGTTTGTTACCTTGAATTCCTCCTGAATTCCGAGTCCCACGGACTCTATGGTCTCTACAAGACCCCGACCAGCCGAACTAAGATTCACCACTATTACTAGACTTTAATCTCTACTCTGTTTCATCAACCAGACTTCTACTTTGCTTTCCTCAAATTCGCCATTAATACTCTGATCCCTTGGCCTGTGCCATGGCATATGCCTCAGCCTCATGAGTGTACTTGATTCAACTAGAGCCATGTAATCAAACTTTAATCAATCATAACAAAAAAAGAAATCAACCAGAGCCATGTACCATCGTTATCCACATTACAACAATAATCTTTTTCACTAAGAGCCTTAGAAACCTGGAAACCCACACACGAGTAAACCACTCTAACGTCACGGCACTCCGGCCGACCAGCAATCGCATTGCTCTCACACATCCAGCGCATGGATCCATGTGTATCACCCCTGTGACTACACACTTTTTACTACGGCCGATAGAGAACTACTACTCGCATGGTTCCCACTACTTAGGCTTGCTCATAGCTCATTACCACTGTGATCACCATCTATTTCGACTGGTACATGACCTACTGTGCATCATTCGTAACCTATCGTGAGCGTATTCAAAAATTGCATTGTTAAGTAGATTGGGCTATACCTAACAATGTAACAGTTTTTTTTGCTGTTGTTTACTAGGGAAGCACTCGGTACCAGAGTCAAAACAAAATGAAAACTACTCACCAAATTCTGTAGACAATAGATCTGTAGTAATGCTTAGATCTTACTTGAATTAGGGAAGAAAGTGCCCCCACAATCCTGTCCGCAGCATCAGCCTCTCGCGATGTCTCAGCGGTCACGGCTCCATCCGCAGCACACGCTTCCTCACCAGCAGCAACAGGTGCCCCGGCAACCACCGAAGCCGTCAGCGGCGGAGCGCCGCCCGGATGCGACGACACGGGAGTAGACGCACATATAGCGTCTGAAGGCAAACGCTCCCCTCGAGCGCTCGATCGAACCAGCACTCCATCCAAAGGGTCGCGTCGAGGGCTATCCCGACGCCCATACGAACTATCCCGGCTCCTACGTGAACTTTGAGAGTACTCTGATCTATCACGACTCCTAGGAGATCTACTACGCGATTGACTATAACGGCCACGACGCCTTTTATAAACATCACGACAGCTATGCGAATGGTTTTCCCGAGAATTACGCCTAGGTGTATTCTCACGCGGCGTGCATCCACGACTCGACATGATTATGACTATAGGCAACGTATATGACCACTACGTGAACAACAAACTAACCGTGAAATAAAAGAATTAACACGTGGTTGTTTACTTCAAAAACACGTACGAAATATAATGTAATCGAGTAGAAACACGAGGCGAATCACGTTAAAATGCACAGAAACTAATCACGGACAAAATCAACAACACGTGGTGAAAAATTTTAAACAGTCCCAAAACACTATTTTGATCACGCCTATTTCTACCTCTATTACGAGTGGTAGGTAGCTCTTTCGGACATGATTCAAAAGCTTTTCGCACGACACAGAAAAAAGATAGGCAATGGAGCCTATCCCACTTCTGATATTAGCGGTTAACACTACTTTTATTTAAAAAAAAACTAACAAAATGACGAAACACTAAACTTTAATCAATTTTAAGCAAATACAATTTTAAACTAAGAAAATATACTTCCTGATTTAAAAACGACTCTAAACAATATTACAGAGAGATGTTATCGCGACGGCTGCTTGAGACGGAGTGAGGGGCGAGTATTTTATTTTTTTTTTTTTTATAAATGGCATCTCGTAGTTGACCTTGAGAGGTCGTGACTACTTAACCGGACAATCCTGCGGCTGCCTTGAGAAAACTCAAAGCCTCCAGCCAGGGGCTTAAAACTAACTAAATAAACTAAGCGACTACACGCTAAGGGCGCCCCCTGTGGGGTACGAGCCTCGGCTTAGGGCGTCGCTGGGGGGAGGACAGCAAGTTGGGACAGGCTGGATCGAATTATGATTATTTAACGAACGATGGGGCCGGCATTTCCTAATTGACTACTCTGAGAAGAAATGCCGAAACAAACTCAGAGGTCAGAGTCGGGAATTTAAATCTACAGGCTCAGCTGCGGCGCGGGCTGGCACTACATCGAGCAAGGGTCGGTGGGGGGCATTTACTGGGGGACGTCGCGAGGGACCTCGTCGGCGAGGCCGGTATGTCGGTTTCTTGTATCTGTTTTTCCTAAGCGTGCTGGTTGCCCTACTGCTCTCTTGGAGGACGGTTATAGGGTCATCTGGGTCGGTGAGAACGTGCCTTGGACGGCGGAGTTTACTAATTTGGGAGGGAGTATATCTGGCGGCCTCGACAACCAGCGGGTTTCGATGGTTGGGGGCGGAGTCGAAGAAGTGCTTGGAAAGGCGCTTCATGAATTGGTGGATAGTGGGGATTTTGAGATCGACATGGAGGATCTCATTTCGAACGAACCAAGGGGCTCCCGTAGCCTTTCGGAGGAAACGGTTCTGGAGGGTCTGCATCCTGTGGATGTGGTGGGGCTTTGCGTGTGCAAAGACTACGCAGGCATAGGTCATGATTGGGCGAATGCACGCTGTGTAGATGCGCAATTTGCACTTAAGTGACAATTTGCTGCGTGCATTTAGCATCGAGTGGAGGCTACCGAGAGCGAAGGCGGCGCGCGAGCGAACCGCCTTTATGTGCTCTGCGAAGGAGAGGTGCCTGTCGAGGATAACACCGAGATATTTGGCTTGCTTCTCCCAAGGGATCGGCTTGCCGAACATGGTGATAGGTCGGGGGGGGATGGGTTTGTGTCTCGGTTTCGAATAGAGAACCGCTTGACTTTTGTCGGGGTTTACTTCTATTCTCCACTTCCTAAACCAGTCAGCGAGCTTGTTGACTGAAGTTTGGAGGATGTGGGAGATCTGGACTAGGCTGCGGCCAGTGTACAGAATGGCAGTATCGTCTGCGAAGAGAGCCAACTGGGTCTTTCTATTTGTTGGGATGTCACTGGTGTACAGCGTGAATATGAGCGGGGCGAGCACAGAGCCCTGGGGGACTCCTGCTCGGATCGGGTGAGGAGAGGATATAGCTCCTTCTACTTTGTAGCGGAAGGTGCGGTTCGACAAATAGTCTCGAAGGATGAGCACGAGACGGTCGGGCACACCGAGTTGGTATAGCTTATATAGTAAGCCATTGTGCCAGACTTTGTCGAAAGCTTTTGCTATGTCGAAGTATATCACACCTGTCAAGTATCCACGCAGGATCCCTGCGTGGATATGTTCGGTGATGCGGTGGACTTGCTGGACGCTAGAATGTTGGGTTCGAAACCCGAATTGTTCGTTAGGGATTAGGCCCTTGGTTTCGGCATAGTTTCTGAGACGCTTATAAATAAGCCTCTCGTAGACCTTGCCTAGTCCATTGAGCAGACTGATGGGGCGGTAACTCGTGGGTTCCGACTTGGGCTTGCCGGGCTTGGGAATGCCAATGACTGTGGCTTCTTTCCACTTCTGTGGGAAAATGTTGTTGCTCATGGCACCGTTGAAGATGGTGGCCAGTAGCACAATTAATTGGGCAGGGAAGAGTTGAATCACTCTATTGGTGATTCCATCTGAACCGGGGGCTTTCTTAGGTCTGAGACCCTTTATGATGTCCTGTACTTCGTCTGGAGTGACGGGGGGTAGAGGATTTTCGGGGTCTTCTACTGGTGGGAGGGAGGCTCTACGCTCGACTTCCGCGTCGACCTCAGAGAGGTGAGCTTGGTCTACGGGTAGGGAGCTGGGTGTACACTGGGCTTCGAGGCTGTCAGCCAAGCATTCTGCCTTGTCATCGTCGTCAAAGGCGATGGTTTTGTCGGGGCGGATCAGTGGGGGCATGGAGACGATGTCTCGAGATCTAAGTCTCCTTTGGAGTTCCCAGAAGGCCTGGTGATTGGGTTCAAGATCGCTCAGCGTCTTATTCCATTTGACTTCACGCCACTCCGATATGCGAGTCCTCACAGTTCTCTGTAAGTAACGCATATGGGCTTTGTTTGGGCCACATGGAAAGCTGCTGTAGGCACGGACAGCCGCGTTCTTCTCGTTCAACAGTTCACGCAAGTCGTCAGGCAACTTCCAGCGATGGTCGTCCATCTCTGGAATTTCCCTTGAACAGTCGTTCAGGACTGACTGTACGTGTTCCGTGAGCGAGTCGATCGCCGCCGTCGTGTCCGCGATGGAGTTGAATTGATCGGGGATGGAGTCTAAGTGGGGGGATGTGGTGGATTTCAGGCATTCGCTTACTTTCCTCCAGTCCGTTACCACTTTAGTTTGAGGGGGTTGGTTGGGGTCGGGGAGACCAATGCGGGGGGCCATTTTGATGATGACTGGTCGGTGGTCTGAGGAGAGCTCTTGTACCACTTCTATATCGGTCAACCGTAGGTTGACGTTTTTTAGGAGTGCCACGTCGAGGACGTCAGGGGTATGGTTGGGGTCGTGTGGAAAATGAGTAGGACTCGTCGGTCCGATGACATCGAAATTTAGAATGGGGGAGAGGTCAAACAGCTGTTTGCCTCTGGTCGATACCCTGGTGCTGTTCCAGGCGTGGTGCTTTGCGTTGAGATCGCCCGCTATGATAACGGAGTCACTCAATCCTAGGAGCGTGGAGGGGCGAGTACTGGCCGCACCCCCTTTTATACACAGCGCCGCACGGTAGTTTGAAAAATAACGTTTTCACGCTAATAATATATTATATATATTTCGGAGGGAACCGAAACCCGCCGCTGAATCGGCGAAGACGGGCGGCAATCCATGAGGTCACCGGGGCTGGCCCCCGTCCGATCCTCAGACAAGCTGCAACGAAAACCTCAATACAAAGATGATAATTGATTTACTACATCAAAACCACATTCAAATAATCAACTGGCTAAATCAACTGACTACTTCCTGAAACAAATAAACCAACTTTAACAACAAACTACAATTATGACTCAGGTGTGATCCGCATCACAATTCCGAGGTGTTGACGCTTCGACTGCTTCGGTCAAACAGTGTCGAGCCGGCTAGCGCGCCGCCTTATAATAGCTCGTCCCCACCTCGCCTGACTCATAGAGTGGTACGATGATGTCACGTTGCGCACGTGCGCCTTTCTAGATGTTTTCGTTACTCCACGCCGACACGGCCATTCTGCATAAAGGTCGCCCTCGACCTTAACAACTTACATTCGATACATATGGCAAGTAAGGAGGCCCCTGTCCTCAACTTACGTTCAATACATATGACAAAGTAAGGAGGCCCCTGTCCTCAACTTACAGTCGATACATATGGCAAAGTAAGGAGCCCCTGTCCTCAACTTACGTTCAATACATATGGCAAAATAAGGAGGCCCCTGTCCTCAACTTATATTTGATACATATGGCAAAGTAAGGAGGCCCCTGTCCTCAACTTACGTTCAATACATATGACAAAGTAAGGAGGCCCCTGTCCTCAACTTACATTTGATACATATGGCAAAGTAAGGAGGCCCCTGTCCTCAACTTACATTTGACACATATGCCAAAGTAAGGATAACAACACAAAAACACAATGAAAATTCGCACAAAGTAAAAGAATGGGGATTGCCCAAAATTTCTAACCATTAGATTTTATTTTATTTTTTGAAAATTTAGAGTATTTTGGGAAACTAATTTGAATATTTTGATGATTGGCTCAATAGTTATTTAAAACAAAATTATTGAATTATTTTAAGTTTTTAAGGTAGGTGACGTCATCAGTGGCATAAAGATTAAGTGCCGTTGCCTGACTAGTACATAATTAAAAATTTTAATCTGTCAACACAACGTCATCAATCCAAAGAGTACTGTCACATCTGTCAAAGTGTCAATAGGCCGAATAGACGTCTTAAATAATCGAATCCTATCTTAGCGTATTTATTTACAAATGGTTTTTTTTTTTATGTGTAAGTGTCCTCCAAGGAATATACTACTCTCTATCGTCACTAGAACAATCGACGCGGCGACTTAGAAATAGAATAATAACGCACGCGGCGACATCATTACTATTATTGCTGCAAGTTGGAACAAAGCACTTCCTGTATTCCATAACTCTACCAGCATATATTGTCGAGTGTTGAAATAATGTATGTAATGTAATATAAACAAGAATGTTTATATTTTTGACATATTTATAATAATTTGACATTTGACAGATTGTAGACAATCTTACTTTTTTAACATACAAAACTGTACGGCCAAAGCCGACGTAATTTGAAGGGCAAAGAATTTATCAAAAATATCAATAAAATATGACTATTTTTCATAATTAATTAGTCCGTAATGATCAATAACGCTATTCCTCGAAATGGTTTTTCAATTACAACATTAAAAAAAAAATGAACAATGCCCATTGCAGAGTTCAGAGTATTAATCATTATTTGATACCCAAATCTCAAGATCACAAACTAAATAATCAACTAAACATAATAGCTAATAAAACATCTTTAGAGTATCACAAAACACAGCAGGAATCTTATTCGTGGCCTGTGGCTTTTCATTAAGCCCCTACAACAAACCTCATGTTTGTTTCTTTGATTTCCTCCTGAATTCCGAATCCCACGGACTCTATGGTCTCTACAAGACCCCGACCTCCGCCAGAGTTAAACACGCAACGCGCACCCACGGACTCCTTGAGTTGCCTCTAGAGATTTCTCCCGGGCTACGACCAAGTAATAAATACTGGTACGGTCCCCGACCAGCCGTACTTGGATTCACCACTGTCACTCGACTTTAACCTCTACTCTGTTTCATCAACAAGACTTTTACTTGGCTTTCCTCAAATTCGTCATTAATACTCTGATCCCTTGGCTTGTGCCATGGCATATGCCTTAGCCTCATGAGCGTACTTGATTCAACCAGAGCCATGTAATCAAACTTTAATCAATCACAAAAAAACATCAACTTTTCACTAAGAGCCTTACACCTGGAAACCCACAGAAGAGTAAACCACTCTAACGCCACGGCACTCCGGCCGACCAGCAATCGCATTGCTCTCACACATCCAGTGCATGGATCCATGTGTATCACCCTGTGACTACACACTTTTTACTGCGGCCGATAGAGAACCCCTACTCGCGTGGCTCCCACTACTTAGGCCCGCCCATAGCTCACCATCACCGTGATCACAATCCACTTCGACTGGCACACGACCTACTGGCATCATTCGTAACCTATCGCGAGCGTATCCAAAAATTGCATCGTTAACTAGATTGGGCTACACCCAACAATGCAACCGTTTTTTGGTGTTATATACCTGGGAAGCACTCGGTACCCGAGTCAAAACAAAATGAAAACGACTCACCAAACCCAGTAGACAATAGATCTGTAGCCGGCTTAATGGCTGTAGTGGTTGCAATCCACTGTTTCCTTGGCAGAAGTCGCGAAACTCCCCGCTCGAAAAGCACCGTTCCCGATCAGCGATCACTCACACAGGAGATCCAAAAAGTGCAGCGTTGTCCACCACTGCCATTCCGCTTGCACGCGTCCTCGTGTGTTAACCCGCAACCAAAAACAACAGCAGTACGAGTTCCACTCGGCCAATTCTGACCACATTCAATAAAAACAATAACAATCATTGATAACAAAAGATTCCTGTAAGCCCTGGCAATAATTGTTCAGGAACTGCATCAACTCACGAGTAGATCACATACAACGCTCATGGCCCTGCTGCCGCAGCAGCCAGTGACACTCATGCCACCCATATCGTCACCACTTCAAGTGACACGACCAACACGCATCACTTCCCATAGAGTCTACGACCCCCCTGGTCATTAGAAAACCAACACAACAATAGTCTCCTTTGAGACCCTGGTCGCCGCCGCACCACCAGGCGCCCATCGCTCCTTGAACAACTCAAGCGAGCCGCAGCTAAGACTACAGACAAGCACGCACCGTGCGACCCAGCCATGGTATGCGCTCCACTACTCGGTGGAGGAACCATCCTCACAGTCTTCCACGTTCAACTCGCCAGGAATACTACTCAGAGGCATCCTTCGTATGCGATCGCGAGCACACTTGTAAGTACGGTTAGAATCTAAAGCCTACGACGTACAGCGATCACTTATCAAAACCTCCACTACCCCAAATGGACCTCTGAACTTCCGATCTAGATTAGTCTGATAATCCGATTTCACTCTTCGCTTTCCAATAACACAAAATAGCCTACCCAAAATATTACTTTGCAAGTAAACGTTGTGTAGAAATGTAATAAAACCTCAAGTTGTGGCCGCTATTCGCAACGCTTCCCATGATTTGTTTTGTGCTGAATGCACGCGTTCAACCAATACCAGTCAACGCAAGAACATTATCAACCCGTCCGGCACCCAACTTGGCTGCGCAACTCGCCTCTACTAACGAGCTATCAGCACCAGAATCGCAAAAAAAACATGTTCCAACGTGCCTGAGGGCAGCACATCCACTCGCCGTTGCCGCCCGCAGCGCGTGCCGCACCACTATCATAGAATGCTGTAAATGTGTGATTACTGATACTAACAGCCATCGGTGTCAATACTTCTTCTTATTCCCTGGCCAAATCAACCCTCCTAGCCTCATCTGCCATCTTCCCGAAGCAGGTCGACTCAATATGGCCAACCCTGCCACAGCACGAGTCGGGCCTTGGGC
Organism: Luperina nickerlii; assembly: GCA_963855955.1. NCBI lineage: Eukaryota > Metazoa > Arthropoda > Insecta > Lepidoptera > Noctuidae > Luperina > Luperina nickerlii. The sequence continues at coordinate 18,592,672 of OY979667.1, forward strand.
GCCCTGTGCGGTTCAAGGACTCGTTGGAATCAGTTGTACTCAACAACGGCCCAAGACCGCCCGACTGCGCCCCCTCGCTGCCCCCGTCACAATACGCCCGCACATGTCCAGGCCTCCCGCTTTCAAAACAAAGCATAGTATCATCCCTGCCTCTCAATCCCGGCAGCCTCGCAGGTGGTTCACGCCGTCATGGCTCCCGCTGTCCGATTGTAGCCGCCACCGAAATCAATTCAGGAACTGTGGAACACCCACCAGACAACAGACGTAATCGAAGGAACTCACCGTCTACGCAGCCAATCATGGCCTCCACAGCATCCCCGTCCCTGCCACCATTGACAACTCGTTTCCAGACACTCCAAGCTCTGGAAATGGATTCAGCCAGATGTGCCATATCAAATCCAAAACTTCGCAACTTCACCACATCGCTGGAGTATCGTGCTTCGGGTTCAAAAGCCTGCATCAACGCCTCTCGCATGTCTGACCATACCGACCCCACCAACCATGCACCTCCAAGAGTTTTAGTACGACCCTGCAGTAAGCCAGCCATTCTTGTACACACTTCACAACCGGCCACCCGCCAGCGACTCCTTGCCCTGTCCACATGCACGCACCAATTCCACACTGGTACATCATCATCAGGGTCAAAGGACGCAATACAAATTTCACAGAGTCAGAGGCTAAAAACCCACGACCAGCCCGCATACTTGCTTGCTGCTGTCGCGTTAACTTTTCAATGACACCGGCCAATGCAGACAAGGCCTGGTTGGCGCCAAAGATATTGGCACCTTCCTCCATGTGAGCAGATGGAGCTGAAGAAGCCCCGAGGTCCATCTCACTTCTGATTTCGGAGGGAACCGAAACCCGCCGCTGAATCGGCGAAGACGGGCGGCAATCCATGAGGTCACCGGGGCTGGCCCCCGTCCGATCCTCAGACAAGCTGCAACGAAAACCTCAATACAAAGATGATAATTGATTTACTACATCAAAACCACATTCAAATAATCAACTGGCTAAATCAACTGACTACTTCCTGAAACAAATAAACCAACTTTAACAACAAACTACAATTATGACTCAGGTGTGATCCGCATCACAATTCCGAGGTGTTGACGCTTCGACTGCTTCGGTCAAACAGTGTCGAGCCGGCTAGCGCGCCGCCTTATAATAGCTCGTCCCCACCTCGCCTGACTCATAGAGTGGTACGATGATGTCACGTTGCGCACGTGCGCCTTTCTAGATGTTTTCGTTACTCCACGCCGACATATAGTATAGATGGGCATCTTTTAATGACATCGCCGCCAGGTCGAACTTCACCGGTGAATCATTTGGCGGGGTTCTGCTGCTTTCTTGGCTCTTCTATGTCCTTGCTGTGCTGTTTTAATAGTGCTGTTTTCAGTGTCTTCGTCGAATACCTCGCTACTCTCCGTTTTCGGTTTTCTTTGTAAATCACACTAGTAGCTTTCTTGTTCTTATTTCTGTCTTCCACCATAAGAGATAAATAAAATATAAAAATCTATTTTTATCACATCCATTTAAAAAGAGCTAGTTTATTCTTCGTAAACAGGGACTAAAATAGCTCTTTAATCCCTAAGGAAGTGCTTTGAATTTGGAGTGTGAATATTTTTAGTAAAAGTTCCAATTATCAAAAAGATCAATTACGAACATCGTATGAACAAGTAACAGGCTGTATGATAAAGTAAAACGCGCCAGCCATATTAAAAAAAAAGATTGTGAAAAAATAAAAAAAATGCGCGAAAAGCATTCTGCCTTCGTTTGTAATTGTATACTCAAATTAAGATTTTACTTAGTTTTCTAAAAATGAGTATGTCTTCCTCAAGTAATTGTATGAAAATAAATAAACGTACTGTTCTTATTCATAAGTTGCACATACTTATTTTTTATAGAGTTATAGAGGGCAGTGGCGGTACCTTCATAGAAGCCGAAAAGCCCGGCTTGCCCTAATAAAATCATAATTCACAACAACAAACTTACTTAAACCTATCAATAAATAAATATATTAAAAAAATACCAGTCAATGAACTCGAACACAAACATTAATAACTGAAAATCAGACAATCCCTCATTTGGGCGTTTTTTTTATACGTTGAAAATCTGTGGGCTTGCCCTAATTTTGACCCCTAGGCACGCCACTGATAGAGGGTGATAAAAAGTAGAGTGTCCACGTCGGCAGCAACACTATTTTAAGCTCGAGTGACGTACTCTGAATCCCTCGCTGCGCTCAGAATTCTACTCTAGAATCCTTCGCTCCGCTCTAGATTCAAAGAAACTCTCTCGCCTTTAAAATAGTTATTTGCTCCCTTGGCAAATAATCTACTATTAAAACAAATGACATGATTGACTTATATAGACACCTTATTACTGTGTATTATCAGCCGTTTGTATACGACCTCCTCCACTTATCCCTATCTACTGCTGTATGTGGTCAATCTTTTTAGGATAGAGTCGAGTCGTCCCGCCACCCCGGTCCTCCTGGATCTGCCGCGTTACCATTTAACGCTATTTGGGACCCACTGCGTGGGACATTTTATTCTGTTTTTAGTATTTGTTGTTATAGCGGCAACAGAAATACATCATCTGAGAAAATTTCAACAGTCTAGCTATCACGGTTTATGAGATACAGCCTGGTGACAGACACACGGACAGTAGAGTCTTAGTAATAGGGTCCCGTTTTTACTCTTTGGGTACGGAACCCTTAAAAGTAGGTAAAAGTTGAAGGAAAATAAGCGAATGAGAGTTTTTACCCAGAAGTGGGTGATTTCTGACTGAAATGCTGATGAAGACCCGCCGCAACAGGTCAGACAAATAGTACCAAGGTACCTGAAATATGGTCAGAAGTCTGGCTGGTTTTAACAGTACAGCTACACAGAGAAAAAATAACGATTATAAAAACTACAGTAGTACAGCACTTGCTGAAAATAATACCAGTGAATTAAGTATTCACTCCTTGGTAGTATTGGCTACCCGTTCGTTTTCGTGACTACAATAACAAAACTGTATTGCCAACATTACAATAATGTCAGTGCAAAAATACAAAAAGCAAGCATTAATTAGATTATTGCAGTAAAAACCAGACAATAAAAAAGCTTCCATGAACATGCTGTCTAGATCTTTGCAATAAAATTAACAATAAAAACCATTCGCCTTAATTAATCCAAAAATAAATCATTAACATCGTGTCCGAAGTCATTCACAGTCGAATGGTTAACCCTGCTCTACACATGTCAAGGCTGAATAGTTCCATTTAATAATCTTCACCACGGATTTCCACGCCGGAGTTATTAGCTGTTATGGGTAACAATTATAGGCGCCACGGGTTAATAAAACTTACTTGGAAACGAGTAATAAAACGATTGGTAGAGAGTTGTTTCAAATTTACTTCTTTGTTCGAGGTTAGGTTAGTTTTAGGTTTATAATCTGGCCTAGTCAAATGCAATAAATAGCTGTCTGCACTCTGATGAAGCTACTGGTCGATTTTCATGGGGATTCAATTTCTCCAGAGTCACTCGAAGCTCGTCATACGTATCTACAGGTAAAAGTGTAATCTATGTATAACAAGAACATTCGTAATTTTTAATTAACAATCAGATATTCCGAAATTTAAGTAAATAAGTAGGTGCTTATTTTCATTTAACAAAATCGCTAAAGAATTGAATTCAATTGACGAGAAAACGCAAGAAATAAAATTACATCTACCAAAATGGTCCTCAAACCTTCGATTTCCGGCGATTTTCAACTCTGGTCATAAGATAAATAAAAGAGGTTTCGCCTCAATTAAAAGGTATAGCTTAAAATCGTTGAATTAATCTTAAATGTCTTACATCAACACGTACGTCTTTAAACAGAGTGGGCCTATTAAAATTTCGCGGTCGGCCAAATAGCTTAATCAATAAAGGGTGATCGAGCGACAAAAACGGCGCGAGCGCAGCACAAAGCATCGGTGGACGCGCAAATATGGCCGGTTATACAATAATTGAGTGTGCTGGGTACGAGAGAAAACGTACCGCATTTAAAATTAAGGGTACAGTCAGGGAAATTACGAAGCCAGTGCATACGACTTTTTTTTTCAGATTGGGAAATCATCAAACGACCCCTCCCGCTCTAGGTGGAGTGGAAGGGAGTGTCAGACTCTTACTGACTAAAACCGACCCGTGTTCGTTGCTGAGCCCTTTATGTTCCGGGCCAGCGGTAACCTTTCGGACAATCCCGCTGACCCGGCAATGCATACGACTTAGGTATTATGAATGATTTACCTAATGGAAGTAGGAACGGACACTGTCTCATTGACCAAGTTGAAAGTCCATTTGTTAAACAATCAGTTTCGCCGACTACACCAAAGAAAAAGAATGACAGTTGTGATTTGAATATACGGACAAGACGGGTTTTTATTTTAACTGATAAAAGATAAATTCTATTAGGTGACCTTGTCCGCAATAATGTGATAAATATAGATTATTATTACACAAGTGATAAAAACAGATTAAAACTTGAGTATATTTTTGGCCTAAATAACAGATAACTACTTTTTCATTATTTAGTCATTAGTACTATTTAACTACTTCTCCAAATGCTTAACTTTTAGTAATTATTAAGTGACTTCAGAATCTGGTGTTACTTAATAATTACGTCCAGATAAGCAAGTAACCTTAGATGAGTTATGAACTAACTATAAAAAAATCCATAAGTTCTAAAAGGTTATGTCCACTATACCAATTAATTAAAAAATAAACTTGTGGGCCCTTTCCAGGCTCTCAATCACTTATCGAGTTTTCTCTACTAACTTCATTACCATAGGTATGTACCTAGCCAGGCAAGTCATAAAACATTCCCTTACTTACATACTTTTTGTTTGTAATAACTAAAGTTACATTCTCAAACGAGCATGAGCATTTATGAGGCTAATGAAAATTTTATGCTCATGAAGATGTAGTCAAAACCAACAAATTTCGATTGATCACAGAATATTGTTGATAAAAAAGTTAAGCTCGCGTAAGTTGCGCGCGCGCACCGCTCTCGCCAAAGAATGTAATTAACTGAACACCAATAAAAATAATTGGACACAAAAAGCGATCCGCCCTGGGCCGCCATTTATTATTTTGATTACCCTTGTTATTGTTATGGGCTATTGATGTTTTTCAACTAGGCGCTCGATTGAACACAGTGGGACACTGTGACTGATTCGCGCCTTCCACGGCGTAGTCTGATAGTCGGTGTTGCCATTGTGTCGTCGTGTGTCCTAGTTCGAAAGCCAGCTTTATTGTTCCCGTTTACGACTCTGTTTGTACCCGCCGACGGCGCGTGACGTGCACTTTTAAAATTTTCTAGATCATAAAAAGATTCTTGTATTGTTTTTGGATTTAACATCGTAATTATATTAGTAATTTAATTTTATGTTGGTCTTATAACCGCTCGTTGGATGTACTAGTATTCTACGCTAATAAGTTTAATTATTCTTATAAGGCGAACGCAAGAAGGTTGCTATTTTAGTACCTATTATGTTTTAGTACTTTGCTTCAATGTTTAATTAAGACCACTTATTTTTTATTTTACATAATAGTAAATGTGTTTAGTATTCTATAATTTGCAGCGCAATCAAATAACAATATGTTGAAAATATTTACAATGCAAAAAGAACCACCTAGGCCCCGACGAGATTCGAACTCGTGATCTCCTGTTTACTAGACAGGCGCTTTAACCAACTAAGCCACGGCGCCGTTGACACAAACGCTGAAATTAAAGATTATTTATTCTGACAAAACCCTGACACAGAAAATTATAATTTATCTAAGAATATCAAAACAATAAAGATGTTATTTTGATAGTGGTTATTTTTAGAATTGTCATGTATGTATGTTTGGATGATGGTCGAACTTTGTTATTTAGGTAGCGTGGGCTCCAGACGAAACAACTTTTCGCCTTTTAGAAATCGCGAAGGTATATTATGTAAACATACTGATATACGAGTGCTGTGGTGGCCAAGTGGTAACGGACCCGACTTACGAGTGTATAGGTCGTAGGTTCGGACCCAGACAGGCGCTTAACTTTGTGTAATTTATTCCATCAACATTGCTCTCAAAAACGGTGAAGGAAAACATCATGAGGAAACCGGCACGTCCTAGAATCAAAAATATGAAGACATGTGACATCTACCAACACGCACTGGGCCCGCGTGGTGGATTACTGCCCATTCCCTCCACAAAAAGGAGGCCTGTGCAGTGTTCTGTGTCTCAACAGTGGGAACATTATAGTCTGATTATGTATACTGGATTGTATATGGGATTAGGTACAGTCGTCGTTATATCTTCGTCACATAACACCTTCTAAATCTCAGGCACAGATCAGACTAAGCTGTTGCATAGAAAACTATACATATTTACATAACATAAGAATCACGTCTGTATGCCTCGAAGGGTAGCCAGGCCCGTGCCGGACGGCGCGTACGTGCTCCACGCGCGCCTCAAAGAGATTTCAGCATCAAGTGAAGGGGCTCGTCAGGGCTGAAGCCTGCCGGGTCAGCGGGATTGTCCGAAAGGGTTACCGCTGGCTCGGAACATGAAAGGCTAAGGAAGGAACACGGGTGGGTTTTAGTCAGGAAGAGACACTCCCTTCCGCGTAAGAGTCTGACACTCCCTTCCGCTCCACCCAGAGCGGGAGAGGTCATTTGACGTTTTCCCATCTTGAAGAAAAATAAAAAGGGTAGCAGAGGTGCACCTATAATACACCTACGTTTCGCCAGTTAAAACTAAATTGAAACACTTGATATCAAAGATCAAAATAGCATACACCTTTGACCAATGTCGAGTTTACATCAACTTAAAATCTTTTAAGTGGTCTGGCTATTATATGAAACATGTACGGACGCCAGCACATCAACCTACCACAATCTGTCAGATTTCTTGAATAGATTTTCAACTTTATCGCTAAAGCATAAGGTTTAAAGTTGATTGGGAAAATCTGACAGATTGTGGTAGGTTGATGTGCTGGCGTCTGTACAGGTTCAAATTAACTTAGCTAGCGAAACTCTGCAGACGTGGCGGGTATCGATATTTAAATAAGAAAAAAAAAAACACTGGCACTCCGGTAGTGCCGACAGAAGTGAAAACTTGAACAATTACGAGTGTATTTTGTGAATCGTCTTATAAACAAAACACGCGTGTTAAGGTGTGTTCCTTATTTTATAGGGTTTTTTGCAAATCAGGTATGATGACCAAAGTGACTGGTTTATTCTTCTCGTGAAAGGAATTTATTCAGATTTACAAACGTCGTTGTTGGATGAACTACGTAGTTAGTACGCGAGGCCCTCGTAGTTCTTCCCGATGTGCATAGATGGCGCTGTCCTCAACAACGCGCGTCTTACGTTTTACGTCTGACGTTTTACGTCTTACGAATTTTCGATCAGGGTCACGTGACCTGACGCGAATTTAGAAGTTTTTACCCATTCCAAAAAAAGTACACAGCGCCGCTAAAGAAGTTTTCACTTAAATAAAAATATAAAATATTTGATGTTTTTTTGGGGCCAACGACCGCAGCTGTGTGTCACTTGAAGTATGTGTTATGAAAATCTGTTTTCTTTTGTTTTATCGTGTTTAGATATCGATAAGTGGGTACTTCTGTGTAGTTATAAAAAAAAAACTGGTTTATAAACAGAAGGCCAATTCTCGTAATTTAAAACGTTCAAAATCTAGTCGCAGTCTCATCTCGGCGACAAACAAATGTCAAAAACTTGTCAAAATGTAGGGAAATTAGAAGTATTTTTTGACAGATTGAGACTGAGATCAGACTGTGAACGTTGTTAAAATTAGTAGAATTGCCCTTCTGATGTTTCAAGTGACTACACTAAATGCGGTCGATGATTCCACAAAAATGTCATCAAATTAACTTGTTTTTTATTTTATGGTGTTTGGATATCAAAACCCATCTCATCTACGATGTTTCGCTAGCTAATATTAACAGCTAAAATTTCAGCTAGTTTAATATGAACCAGTATATTAAAAAAAAATATTAGCCTGTCAGTGTCACATTTTTAATCTTACTTGAACCTAAAGAAGATGGCTGAATATCATTCTGCGGTATTAACATTACGAACAAAGCAGATTTTATCGTGCAATGAGCTGATAAAAATAGCCCTGAAGGTGTCGAACATATTTTGGCAGTGATTGTACTCAAATCTAACATTTTCTTGCCAGATTGTCCCTTCTGCTTCACAATTTTAGGTACGCATTTTTTATAAATGATTTTTGGAATGAAAACTTCTTTAGCGGCGTTGTATACCTACACTTTTTTTGTAATGGGTAAAAAATGTTAAACTCGCGTCAGGACACGTGACCTGATCGAAAATTCGTAAGACGGATGGCTGTAGCCGGTACCGCGCGTGTTTTGTTTATAAGACGACTAGCTTCTGCTCGCGACTTCGTCCGCGTGAAATTTCTTGTTACTCCGACCCACCCCGTTGCATCGCATCGCCTGCCCGCGCTATTACTTCGTTTTTGCTTAGCGTTCTTTCTGACTTTTCTTCTTTTTGCTCGGCTCCTAAAGGTCATAGCGTGATGTTAAATAGCCTATAGCCTTCCTCAAGAATTGGGCTATCAAATGCAAAAAGAATTTTTCAAATCCGACTGGTAGTTCCAGAGATTAGCGCGTTCAAACAAACAAACTCTTCAGCTTTATAATTAGTATTATAATTATATATTATATTATAATTATATATTATATTATATTATAATAGATATATATATATATATATATATATATAGATATACAAAATACACAAGTAATTGTTCAAGTTTTCACTTCTGTCGGCACTCCCGGAGTGCCACTGTTTTTTTTTTATTAAATATTACCCACACAGTTACTTATAATGTTATAGTAGTTGTCAGCGGTGTAATGGCATAACACACTATCAAGCAATGGTTTTCATTTTGACCGTTCAACAACTTTCATTGCGTTATTTACGCTGTTAAGCAGACTTATTTTTCGAACATATGGAGCAATGGATTAGGAGCATCCTTTAAAATGATTCAGCTTGTGGTTGATTGATGTTTTATTGTTATTTGTATGTTACGAAATTAGGTGCAGGATTAGAAATTTTATTAACTTTGACGTTCCAAAAGAAAGTCTAGATATGACCAATTAGAGACGCCATTAAAAGCAGCTAAAAAGTATCTAGTAATATTCATCATTCTACTACCAGCTGCTTATTTACTTTTTACTACATCATTCTACTACCAGTGTCTTTTTTACTCTTTACTACTTATATAATTATACTACAAGTAATTTTTTTTAAATTTTCAATGCATTGTTTTGGATTCGTTACTATCTATACTTAATATTATAAAGCTGAAGAGTTTGTTTGTTTGGTTGAACGCGCTAATAACTGGAACTACCAGTCGGATTTGAAAAATTATTTTTGCATTTAATAGCCCAATTCTCGAGGAAGGCTATAGGCTAACATCACGCTAGGACCCTTAGGAGCCGATCAAAAACCAAAAAAGGCAGAAAAAAGGTAAACGAATTAAAAGCGCAGGCAGGCGATGCGACGGGGTGGGTCGGGGGAACAAGAAATTTCACGCGGACGAAGTCGCGAGCAGAAGCTAGTTATTATACTCGTATAAAACAAGAAAGAGATAGCTTTTCAGTTTACGATTTTCATTAAAGCTAAGATTTAGCCATAGTCTTACCAGCTCTAAACGAACTATAAAACTTAGTACTAAGACTAGCGAAGTATTAATTAAATCGAATCACGCGCATACTTTGTAGCTAAGCTCAGCATTATTAAAGCCCCTGTAATGAATATTACAGTAATAGTAGTGTAATGATCAATATTACGGCTGTAATTACGAGCCAGCGGATTATTGCTTTATTAAGCTCACTCTGGCATACAGGCTGTAGGTATTTTATAGGTGTGCTTGGATGGTCAAGTAATTTCTATTTAATTTTATTATACTACATAATTAATATTCGCAACCAAGATAATATTTACATAATATTTGCTAACAAACTTAAAATAATGATATATACATGTAAATAAAATGAAACAAGGGTGAAGAATCATAGGGTATCAAAAATTCGCCCGCATCGATGTCAGCGGGAAAACTGACCAAAAGGCTGTCGGCATTGCCACGTTGTATGGCGATGCTGATTCTTTTCAGAAAAAAAATGAATGAATAAAAAAAACCGAACCAATGCCTCGCTTCTCATGCACGAGGTTGTAGGTTCAAATCCGGGCAAGTACCAATTTGAGTTTTTGAATTCGTATGTACAGACGCCAGCACATCAAGCTACTAACAATCTGGCAAATTTCTTTAATAGATTTCCAACTTTATCGCTATAGCGTAAGGTTCAGAGTTGATTGGGAAAATTTGACAGTTTCGGGTAGCTTGATGTGCTGGCGTCTGTACTTTCTGAGTTCAATTTTTAACTTTATTTAATAATAGCATAGGCACCGGGTTTTGGTGACGGAACTCTAAAAAAACGGCCCCTACAGTTCTTTGAGTATTTTGCGCTATTTCCTACAGTTTCGGATTTGGTAATCTGTGCAAAAAAAATCAGCCCTTTATAATTATATAAAAAATCAGCCTGTATAATTGTAGTCGCTGTGCGTGCTCAAATGTTTATTGTGGTAATTTTATAATGGCACAGTCGCCGAGTGAGGGTTATAACATCTGTCAAATGGCGCACGATCATAATAAACTGTGGACGGAGTTAGGAGTTACAGTCATTTATTAATACGGGTGTATTGGTTTTCTTTGGTTTTATGAGAAAATTGTATAATGGGATAGAATGCAGGTGTACTTTCCCAATATACAGTATGGAAACCACATAAATGCAATAAATTATACCACATAGACTTGTTATCGCCTTTTCTGACGATATTACAAAAAACCGGTCAAGAGCGAGTCGGACTCGCGCACCAAGGGTTCCGTACCATCATGTTTTTAATTTTTCATCGGCGAGGCCTATAATCGTCAGAGAATTTTAACACTGTGCACTGCGGTGTAGAATATTGCAGTTTTATGTCAGCGCCATCTCTTGACCGATAGTGGAACTAATGTAAGTTTAGTTGATGATTTCTGAAAAAGTGTGCTATTTAGAGACTTCGTCTATCTTTACATAAACTTCTATCACATAGTATGATTTCAGATTTTTCTCTTTGCAAACTTCGGAGATAAGGGGGAACGGTATTTTTTTACATTTTTCATCAAAAGTCGAAAACTGTGCAACCCAAAAAAAAAGAAAAATTGTTTGAGAATTTGCAAACTGCGCTCTTTCATATGATATCCCACATGACCTAGTAGCTCTACTTCGAATTTTTCAGACCCCTTTCAGTTTCTGTTGAAAAAATATAAGTACATATATTTTTTCCTTTCTTATTTGGAAAATAGTTGTGCAAACGTCATCTAAAACTATTCCAAGTTTCAAGTTGATAGCATTAGCAGTTCGTGAGATATCCAGCTGTGACAGACAGACAGACAGACAGACTGAGTCTCACCATAAGGGTTCGGTTTTACCATTTTGGTACGGAACCCTAAAAACGAAAGAAATAGGTGCGAACAAAATCTGCTGCTCCCAACATTTATGTTCGCTTAACTCGTCAAAATGTAGGGAAAAGCAGATTTTTTTTACCTATGTATAATTTATTGCATATATGTGGTTTCCATACTCAATGGGAAAATCTATTCATCTTTATCTACACAAATAAATAAAATAAAAGTGTCTGTTTGTAATATCAAAATAACAGCTTTTTGCCAAATGCTTATGAAAGTATACACGGTTCCTAATTATGAAAAGAAATGATTAAATTTAAAACGATTGTCTGTTTGTTCCGGCCGAACTCCGAAACGGCTGATTGCGACCGATTTTGATGAAATTTAATATTTAATTCAATTAATTTATTTTTCAGGTCATAAAACCCAATTTGTTAGTAGATTCACATACACAACTTAAACACAAGTGTTAGTACATCCATTATAATATGGGGATACTATGAACCCAGGGGAAGTTACTACTTTTTCGACACACCATGCAGGCGAAGCCGTGGTCGGAGGCTAGTTGATTAATATCGTAATATTTGGCGACAGCAATGGGATAGTATTGTGCAGATTTACAGTTTTTATAAAAGCCTGAAAGGCCGTATGTCTTTAAGATTTTTAATTGGCATTCCTCTTTTATTATTTGAGACATTGTTTATTGTGCCCGCTAGATGGCATTAGGCTCGCCCTTATTACATGGGACTCAAACTTAACTGGCGAAATGCGTGATGTTATAGAAGTATGAGAAACAGGGTGTAAAGTTCAATCATACTCTTTAGAAAAGGGAGGATCCTCCGACCAGACGGGTGTTGTGTCTGGCGCACAACTGGGCCCGATGATTCATGTCGGGTCGTTGTATCTATGCTAGTTACGCAGTAAACTCTGCTTGCGCGATGCAGGAGTTTGCGTGACGTCAGTATGATGCGTTGCTCGCATGTGGCATTGTACATACCGCTACAATGTTACGTTACGCACTGTTCATTCTTTCAAAAAATTTAAAGGAAACTTTTAAGTATTGTTGAACATGACTTACATGAATTATATAATTCGAATTTAAATAGGCAAGTGCAAAGATCAATTTTTATTAAGTAGATAGGACTTATTTCATTTAGATTATAGAGCTTTATTAGGCTGTTTTATACCTAATTGAGCTTCATTACGTACAAACATTTACTTGTTGCCTAGTAATTAAACTTAGATAGCAGTTTCAATATCCTATACAGTTTAATTTCGATTTACAAAGTATGCTATAATTATGTCAATTACATTTATTAAGCGCTCGTTAAAGATACGATGTTCTGCACATAAAATAGGTCAACTCAGGCTGTATAACCAAGGTATGTTAGTTAGCTTTATGAGTATAATATTAATATTGCTACGATATTACTGCGCTAATTACATAGGTTTCCAAGGGGTCAATAGATATGCAGATGGTCTGTTTACACAGATTAGTTGTGATACTACATATTCTGTGAAGTACTACATTGGTGTGTTTATCTAAGAAATTTTATAAAAGTTATGATTATGAAGAAAAGTTTCAGCATGAACCTACAAACGGGGTGAATAGGGATGAAAGGGTTAATCGGGAGGAAACTTTAAAATGGATTTTAACGTTGAAATAATAATTCACCCCGTTTGATGTAATCATTGAATTATTGAACCAATGTTACCAATATGTAATGAATAAAAGGTCTGATAGATTCAATTGAGCAACAGCACAGACCACACATAACATAGCATCTCGCCTCTATCCCTTGAAGGGTTAGTTAGAGGAGTACCTATAGGCAGGGACTTAAAAACACCTTCTTATACGTTACAGAATCATAAGTGTTACATATTGAATTGATAACAGAAGCAAATATGTAACCCTTATAAATGAGTTTTTCAATGTGTTAACCCAAAGCACTTTTAAAAGTGTAACAGTAATAGATCTGTAAACGATATAAAAGTGTTAACAATGTTAATAAGTGTAACCGGTAAACGCGGCGTTGCCAAAATAGCCGTAATTCCGACTGGATTAAAGCTATTTTGCCATCGCCGCGTCTGTCTGTCCGCCGCGCTGCGCCGCGCGTTTTTGCGCTACCGTGCAATTATACCTACAAATATCTACTTATTTCTGTTACACATACTACCACTTATTAACACATCAAAGGTTACACTTTGATTTTGTCACAGTATTGTATCTGTTACATTTAGAAGTGTTTTTTAAATAAAAAACACCTCTAAATGTAATGTGTGTGTGTGTGTGTGTGTGTGTGTGTGTGTGTGTGATGATTTTTAAACTGTTTTAAAAGTAAAATAGTTTTAAAAAATAGTGTTAAAAACACTTATTACGGTTACAGTTTGACTCCCTGCAAAATAGCCCGTATTCACAGACAATGAGGACTTTCACGGGAGCAGATTTGAGACCTAAGCACGTCCTAGGCACCCAAGTCAGCCACTGGAGAAGATGAGATAAAGAAGTTTGGAGAAGTAGAGTCGCAAAGTCATCATCATCTGCCTAGCCTTTTCCCAAGTCAGTTGGGGTCAGTAGTAGTATTTTACATGTAGTGCGGTCAGTTTCCAGTCTAAGTGGATGCGGCTAAATAAATACCAATATTTTACAAGGAGCAACTGCTTAGCTGACCTCCAGTTATTGGGTAACAGGATTGGTAAGACTGGTTGTTAGACTTTCGGACTTCTGACTAATGTCCGTCAAAGATCTACAAATGGTTTAACGGCGGTGCTTTATGGCGTAAGGAAGGAAGAAGTGAAGTAAGTAGTAGGTAAGCATTGAATAGCCAATACCTACCAGGTATGGGATGTTGTGTAAAGTGAAGGACTTGCTCTAAACAAATGAAAATAAGTGAACTAAATTAATATTATTTCAAGTTAAACAAATATCAACTTTATTTTAATGATAATTAAGTTGAGTTGGGAAAAGGCTAGACAGATGATGATGAATTAAGTTGATTTCAGAGTGACTAGCACTCATAGAAGTATAAAAAATACGTCTAAGCTAGCACTATTGAAAAAGTTATAAAAATGTTTGAAGTTGTAGCGTAAACTGAACTTTATTCTGAAGGAGTTAAAGTTATTTTTCCATAAATTTATATTTGTTTACATTTTTGGCAATTAAATCGCGAATGCAGATTAGCTATCATCATCATTACAGCCCGGAAACCCCTTTTTTCTGCCATACTTCTCGGTTCTGTGCATGTCTCATCCAGGTTTTTCCCGCCACTGACGATATCAATTGACCTATATACAAGAAAAATATCGTCATGTACTTGTAACACTAGCGATTATTTTCACTGATATGTATCCTACAGCTAATCTGTGAATAGCCCTGTGGGCTGCACAATATTGTGTACAAGTTTTGATTCTTTCTTTTTTTTCATACTTCCCGGTTCCGTGCAACCCTCATCCAGATGTTTCCTGTGGCCTTGACGATACCTATTGACTTACCTATACAAGAAAAATGCCATAATGTAGTTATTTGTAACCCTAGCGATTATTTGCACTACCTACACCACACAAACTACAATACAAGATTACCTGTAGGTTTTACCCTACAGTTAATCTGTGAACAGCATTGTGGGCAGACATAATGTAATGACACCTAATGGGTCACTTATAAATTTGTATGTCTTAATTATGACAAAACATAGCGCACCCCTTATTTATGTAAACACCTATGTAAACACCTATGTTTCACAAATAAACTGATTGATTGATATTGTCTATAATTTTGTTTTTTTTTTTTTATGTTTTATATTGTAGCTGTTTGTTGTTCCTCTGGAATAGAATCTATATATATATATATATAATTCAAAGCCCTGACAGACTGATATATCAACACACAGCCTAAACCACTGGCCCTATAATAGAGAAATGAAATTTGGAGGGTGTGTTCTTTGTGAAGAGTAGGTATCCACTAAGAAAGGGTTTGTCGAAATTCCGTCTGTAAGAGTGTGAATAGGGGAAGGTGAATAACGAAAAATTGTTCCACCGAATCGCACGTTACAACATTTTGTTTCAGTGCGGTTAGTGGAAGTGCTCAGGTGCGATTCGTCAAAGTGCGTTTGAAAGCAGTGCTCTGAGTGGAATACCTCGAAATTTCACGCGGACGGAGTCGCGAGCAAAAGCAAGTAAAAAATAAAATAAAAATTAATAAATATAAGTAGCTCTATCGTTCTGTCTCACTGAAACAGTGATGACTAACATTTCCATAATTCGTCCATGAAATAAAAATCAAATCGGTGGTCAATTAAATATTGGTTCCATTCCGACCCGTACCTATATGACAGTGACACATACTGATGAAGTATGATGGAGTATGTAAGGATTTTAGCAGGTGGCGTTCTGTAGTTTCTGTCTACCCCCATAGGAGGAAGGCGTGAGTTTATGTATGTAGGTAGGTACGTATCACACTATAATATTATAAGGGTGAATATTTGTGAGTGTGTGTGTTTATATGTTTGTTACTTCTTCACGCTCAAACGGCTGGACCAATTTTGATAAAATTTTGCATGGAGGTAGATGACACCCTGGATTAACATATAGGCTCTAGACTTTTTATCCCGATATTACCACGGGGTCGACATTTACACGTTTGAAACGGCGGGGCGCAGCTAGTCTTTATATAAATCATCCTTCTATCCGTGTATATGTCACTGAACTCCTCCTAAATGGCTGGACCGATTTTGATGAAATGTTTGGATTCACAATTGGAGTCGGTAGATGGCGCTGTTCGGTAGGACAACGTCTGTCAGGCCCGGTAGTGTATGATAAAATATCTATTTATATCCACACACAAGACATCGTACAAGGTATAGTTAAACGACTGCTAACCTGCAATTACCAGCTGTTAAACTAAACATTAACCTTACACTTTGTAGATAAGGAAATATTATTAACTTTAGTGTTTAGCTTTTAAATATGGCAGAGATAAGTGAAATAATAATCGCTCACAATTATGTCTTTAACCTGTTCTGTAAACTCATTAACTAAGCTGCTAAAGTCAGATGGTTGTTTAAGAAAACAGCAGAACATAACACCACGCATATATTTTCCGGTTGGGCAGAGGTGTAGATAGATAGATAAAACGTTTATTCAGTGCAACAAAAGACACAATACAAGTATTAAAAACATCAAAAAAGGTGAAAAAAAAATAACAAAGATTAAAAAGATAAATTGAACCATAGACACCTAGCTCATAAACATCTATAACGGTCGATCACTACTGGGCGGTGTGTGTCTCATGGTTGCACCAAATGGGAGTCCGGCTCAGCATATACCAGGTACAATACCTGACGGTGGTATTCTGCTGCATCCCGTTAGTGACACACGGATGTTGAGAAGACACATCTGAGTTTCAATAAAATGGTACCTTATAAAGGTGGTAAGTACCCACAGTTGACTTGCCTTGACTTGTTATGTTTCTTGGTACCTATAGTACCTACATCTACATTTCGCATAACACTTTGCACGAACCAGGAATATATATTACTAGCTACTCCCCGCGTTTTCAACCGCATAAGTTTCGATTCCGTAAGAATATCGGGATAAAAAGTAGCCTACGCATTAATCCAAGGTGTCAGCTACCTCCATACCAAATTTTATCAAAATTTGTCCAGCCGTTTGTGCGTAGAGCAGTGGTGGCCAAGTGGTAACGGCCGCGACTTACGAGTTGTAGGTCGTAGGTTCGAACCCAGACAGGCGCTTTACTTTGTGTAAATTATTTTTCATCACCACTGCTCACAAAACGGTGAAGGAAAACATCGTGAGGAAACCGGCATGTCCTAGAACCAAAAATTCGAAGACATGTGATATCTACCAACCCGCACTGGGCCCGCGTGGTGGATTACGGCCCAATCCCTCTCACTGAGAGGAGGCCTGTGTCCCAGCAGTGGG
Source organism: Luperina nickerlii (assembly GCA_963855955.1). NCBI lineage: Eukaryota > Metazoa > Arthropoda > Insecta > Lepidoptera > Noctuidae > Luperina > Luperina nickerlii. The sequence goes on from OY979667.1 coordinate 18,610,113, forward strand.
AACATTATAGGCGGATTATTTGACCGACCCGGGAATCCAACCCAAGGCCTCATGCTCAGCAGTAGCGGTTGCGACCACTAGATCAACGTGGCAGTCAAATCAGTCAATTTAAGGAAACAAGGTAAATAATAATTGCCTGCTAATAATCAGATGCGTTAATTAGGATGTTAAAGATTAATACACGATTTATTTACTAATAGAAATCTGGCAGCGCCTTTGCACATTAGACAAGACAAGAGAGAAGACAAGAGATTAGTACTCGCATCATTTTACTAAGCCCATTATTGAACCCGTGCAGCTTACAAAAACATTTTGTAGCACAATCTGGCTTAGTCCTGCTTATGTCCAGCTGTAAAAACTACTTAAAAGAACACAGTAAGACGTCCTGCAACAAATATGAACTCATAAGAAATAAGGACCATGTTTACATAACCCATAAAATCCGCACGAAAATAATCCTAGCACCTTACTCAACACCGTTCTCACGGTGAGCCGTAAGCTAACTAGTTACGATCATATAACTTGGCTACTTTACATAATTAGACGTAGCTGTTGCCAGTCTGGGCCGCTCGTTACACCGAAATAAACAATTTGTAAGAACAAGCCGACTTTAACCCACCAATTATAAGGAAATCATTACGGTGTGAGTTGTGGACTGAAAGCGGTTTGTGCAAAGTTTTCTGGCTGGTTTTCTAACTGATGTGCGGCCGACGAGGCCTACCCTCTGGCCTACGCAGCTCCAAGCCGTTCTAGAATCCGAAAAGTTCCAACTAGAACTTCAAAATCAATTCGCCTTGTTGGAAACCACAATTACTGATGACGAGAAAGCCGACGAGGTAGTCAAAGCACTACGTGACGTGTCCCGTAGACTTTCCCTTCGCAGCGAAAAATTATTGTGTCCAAACTTTCCTCGGTAACTCTCGGACTTATGAGGGAAAGACGAGAGTTGCCATCTCCCTTAGAGTAAATTTGTTCCTTGGTTGCCATCCACGCAGCCGTCTTCGTAAGATAAGAGGGCCTTAAACCTAAAAATAATAAAGTTAACGTTGAAGTTAACTGTCAGACTCTTACTGCCTAAAACCCACCCGTATTCCTTCCTTAGCCCTTTACGTTCCGGACCAGCGGTAACCCTTTCGGACAATCCCCCTGACCACAATCCCGCTGACCGAGCCTTTGCCCTGCAGTGTGGTAATACGGGCTAACAGAAACAGTAAGAAATCTCCCAATAAACATAAAAGCTTATAACTTGCACCAACCACCCACATTTACGTCGTCACCACGAACAGTTTTCGAGTAAAGCGCGCGCATGCAAACAGACGATAAACAGCTGAAATAACTTCATGAACCGCCGCTAATCAGCTGAACAAATTTAATTTGCCAACATGTCTGAAACGCGCTGAAACTTTAATAGGAAAATGTGTAATTGGGCTCGGTGGAGGGAAATTGTAGGCGCATTTTCTTGGCTTACCTACACTTTATCTGTTTATATTATTATGCTTAGCTGTTGAACCAATGTGACTTTTTCAATTCATAATCATGTACTGTCTGAGTTTATATTGGACATTACTGACATCGGTGAAGGAAAAACATCGTGAGGACACGTAGACTTCTATGTAATGTCAAAATAATAGCTTTTTACTAAATGCATATAAAAATGAAATGCATGTAAATACGGTAATTATAACAAAAGAAAAACATTTTTTTTTTAATTTTGTCTTTCTGTTTGTTCCGACTAATCTCCGAAACGCCTGGACCAATTTTGACTGGACTTTTACTGACAGGTAGTTGATGTTATAGGAAGTAACTTAAGCTACTTTTATTTTAGAAAAATAAAAAAATAATTAGCGGTCCGCGCAACAAAATTAAAACCCATGAATTCAAGTAGATACCTAATATATAAAGTAAAAGTATCTTTAAAAAAAACAAACTCGATCAAATACCGTTATTCTGCCAGAACGTGCCATACCAAACAAAATAAAACTCAACAACAAAACTACGGTAATTTAAACCCACTTTGAAAAAACTAGGCTAACACATAAAAGGAAAAAGTCCAATGGCGGCCTATCATTGGTTTTCCAACATAAATAACTACAACTTAACTTCGCGTGAGCAGAGTTAACTAATAGCTTACTAACTGAGCCAACACGAATAAAATTAACTTGAACGCTTTCCTAGTTTTCCGTTTAACTTACCGCTGAATGGCGTAAAACTTATGTTGGATGAGAAAAAGCACATTGTGTGTGCCGTTTACAAAGAATTATTATCATAGAATCCGTTATACTATAATGAGACAAATATGGCTCATTGCTTATGGTTTTCGGATGTGCAAAAGGTTTCACAACATGCAAAGACTGTTTATAAAACTGTACTAAAAAGTTGAAAATCACTGACCTCTATCATACAAGAACAAGTCAGTGTTGAGAACCTATAAAAACCATCCGAAAATAAAATGACAGTTTAGTGTTCTAACCAAAGACAGTGCAGGCAAAGGACATGAATCCAAACAGCCTTAAAAAAAATTGAATTAATAAAAACGTCAATTAAATTCTTAGCAGAGATTTTGTTAACCGACTTCAAAAAAAGGAGGAGGTTCTCAGTTCGTCGGATTTTTTGTATTTTCCACGATTACTCGAAAACAGCTAGACCGATTTGAAAAAATATTTGAAAGTTGAAAATATTTTGTTTGAAAGGCCATTGTCATCAGGCCAGGCAAAGTTCCTTCAATTTCTCCAAGATCACATCATTAGATGATGTGATCTTGGAGAAATTGAAGGAACTTTTCAAATATTTTAGGCACACCTATAGCGATTTGGGTATTTTTTACTCGTGCATTTGCTCTCGGAAAGCACCATTTGGTGAAGTGGAACTGATGATGAAGACCATAGATGGCCACTGGAAATAGGTACTCAATAATAAATATTTCACGGGTTGCGATTCGATTACTTTAGTATGGTTGCTAAGCAATTTATGCTCGTCACAATGCGAATGGTGAAATGGAGCTAATGGTGTAAATACCAGGAGAACTCCTCAAAAATTAACGTCCCTGCATCGGGAAAAGCAATATTTTGTAAATGGGGATGAGCAAGTTGACATTAGGCTATTGTTACTTAGATCATACATTATAAACAGACCCACAAAAAATCGATAAATTAAAATTTTTTAACAAAAAAACACTACAAAATGAAAAATACCTAACTTTAATTTCGGAATTCGGTGGCGAAAAACTAAAATACAGATCCAAAGACACCGACTTCCAAAATTTAAGTTATTCAAATATCAATTTGCCTGAAAAATGCCTAATTTACGAACATGCATAGATAACTAAAATATTCATTCGTAGTTAATTTCATCGGTGTTAAAATGTTGTTTCAAAATATTTGGAACGCTTACAAAAGGCTGTAGAATAAACATAAATTGCAACACAACGCAGATTAAAAAAAAAACACGGGCGTTCCATTGTTAAAATTTTTCCGCCAGTCTGTGTTGTTCGTAAAATGATAAAATTTACAATTTACTATGGAGTGAAAATGATGTAAACATAATATTTATAGCTACTTAGCTATGAACTTGATAAAATGTTAAGTAAGAAGGTAAGTCTACTATGTTTCAAAATAACAATTAACTAATAAACAGGATTAGTACCCATCTAAACATGACAGACAGAGCGCAATAGTCAAAACAATTTTGTCTGCAGGCAGAACAGTTTGAGATTTTATCAAAACACCAAACTATGTTAAAACAGTATTGTATGAAGGCTTTTAATAACTTTGACTATAATGCGACTGTTTTTATGCGAGTTGCAATCGGACTGGGCGACGTTAGATTCAGGTTAAGAAAACGCTTCCGCCTATTTATCTTAAGCCCACGAGCTCTTGACTTTTCACCACATGTTATTTTACCCACGAAAGGCAGCAGCTCGCCGTATTCCTTCATCGAAACACACAGGAACATTCACCACAATAATACAGTAGAAATAAAGACCGCTAATAATACACATATCAACTCAACCAATGGCCAACAATTCTAACGCAATAGTTAAGGATCGCGTGCGGGCGGCCATTACAAACCTGCCACAGATTGTGTTCATATTGATGTCTCATTCAAAACGAGCTGCCGTTATCGGCTCCGATATCATAATGCGAACGGGAATACTAAACTGGAAGCTAGTTAATGTGCCAAGAAATACAGGTGTGATTATTTTTTGTGCATTTGCGTTTTATGCAATTGGCATCCGATAAGTGTGCAGTCTTTTTTCACTCTTCGTCTTTTGCCTTTTGGTTTTTCTTTCGCTGTGGACGTGCCAAAGTTTTGGGCCAAAAAGATCTAAAATACAGTCGTGCCAGCGACACAAAGGAGAAGAGAGTGTGCCGTGTTTCTTTAAGAGCTCAACTGTCATTAATGAGACACAATTACTTGTTTAACAGACGAGGGGTGGTGTTTGTTAAAGGTTTAGGTACCTAAATGAGGGCCAGTCCTTTCTGTAGGAGTCGCGTCATCTACATGACGTATGGAATAATATATTTGCCAGAAGAAAAAATACTTTAATGACATATAATTTACTAGCTTTTGTTCGCAATTTCGTTCGCGTGGAGTGTGGAAATTATCCCATGGGAACATCCTGCCGGTATAAAAAGTATCCTATGTGTCTATCCTTTTGTCAAATTTCATCGAAATCCGATCAGTCGTTAACCACCTCACTTACACATTTATAATAGATATTAATTACCTAGTTAATATTTAACAGCAAACCACAACAGAATATACTGCACACAGAACCCTAAACCGCCACCATCAATTATAAAATCAAGAGAGAAGCCTCCATTCAGTGCAGCAAGCAATAATTATGGCACGGGACTGATTGACTCGCGTCCTTTGTCCAACCGACAGTGTCACAATACGTTTATTATGGCCACCATTCGACTTGGCAGCTGGCATTTCACGAATGTACCATTCACTTACTTGTTCAACAACATTTTTTCCCTCTTTTGAAAAGGTCGGCATCGCCACTTGTGCAGGACAGGCAAAACAAGCGAACATCAACAGTTCTGTAACTATTTCTCACTGAATTTTGAACTTTGTGGCTCTGAGCAAGGGTTGGGGGCTTATTTTTGGAGTGTTTTTGCAAGTTTGCGATGGTGTCCGTTACATAGTCCAATATGATCTCATAATTGCATTAACTTAATTAACACTTAAGTTTCGTTTGTTAGTATCAACAGTAGATAATTGTTCGCAAACAAAAAAAAAATACAATGTGATAAAAACTTGTTACAATATCGTTAAGGAATGTTTATGTAATTGATCGAGCGTGTCCATCTACGTAAACAAGTTAGATAATATTATAATGAGACAGATAAAGTCTGTTGATGATACCTAGGGGACCTATGGGCTGGTGTATAAAAAGGGGCAAAAGGAAAAGGAAGTTGAGGACATTGACTGACAAAGAGCAATCAAGTGATATGGATACTGTCTTTGATGAACATCTTTAATGGAGTGTTACACAGGTCTGCAAAAAATTTTTTTTTGTCAGCTGCATGAGATATTTTTGCTAAATCATATCTATTAGAATGCGCTGATTTCAGAAGTGATGGTCATTTTTTTCTATCACGTAAGAGTTTTTTGCAAATTGAACATAAGAATTTAGTGAAAGCACTCGTTTGTTAAAAATCACAGGTCGACAAAATTTGACGAACACTCTTTCCGAGAAACCAGACTATATTTTTCCGAAGGATTTTGACGCGCTGAATTCAAATCTGGCCTCAAAATTGCTCTATCACGTCAGGGTTTTGAGATATCCTAACCTAAAAGTGCAAAAAATACCGTTTTTTTTCATTTTTGAGGTTATGTAGCACGGCCGATTCTATTTTCTTTCAAAAATCATTAATAGCATCTCAAAGGACTAGTCTTCTTCTTTAAAATGACGTTGAGTTTAGTCAAATATCTTTTTTTTTCGCTGAGATATCGCATTTTGAAATTTTCGTGTACGTGGATTGTTCTACGTTTGAGAATTCATACACATACAGTCTATTGGAAAATTTCAAAATGCAATTTCTCAGCGAAAAAGAAAAGATATTTGAGTAAACTCAACGTCATTTGAAAGAGGAAGACTAGTCCGTTGAGATGCTATTAATAATTTTTGAAAGAAAATAGGATCGGCCGTGCTACATAACCTCAAGAACGAGAAAAAACGGTGTTTTTTGCACTTTTAGGTTAGGATATCTCAAAACTCTGACGTGATAGAGCAATTTTGAGGCCAGATTCGAATTCAGCGCGTCAAAATCCTTCGGAAAAGTATAGTTTGGTTTCTGGGAAAAAAAAAATGTTGACCTGTGTTATTAATTCATTGAAAAGGCCAGGATATTGATTGTCTATAAACTTAAATTGTCCATATTCGAATTACAACAGCGAATCTGTTCTGTAAAAATCTTAGATGAAGTGAGCTATCAAATGTCATTGCCTAGCATCAATTGGAATGGTAGCTCACTTGAAGCTCACTTCACCTAAGTTTTACGGTGAGATTTGTACAGAAAAGGTAGACTGCTGTCATTCTTTGTCCGTTGTTTGAAATGACTATTACAAAGTGTGTCAAACTACTCAAGTTCTGACTAGTCAAGTTTTCCAGCTACTTTTAACACTCGTCATTTCCTCTTGATTTTTATTTAATTTGCATAGTACATCATCATCACCGTCCGAGTTTATGACATGATGACTGTAATGTTAACAGGAATATTGTATTTATTTGCCAGTTGAAACACATCTACACCATATTTAACGTACCGGCAAACCCGTAATCGCATTTTAATGTATATTTGAAAGCACGGTAATTCAAATAAAATCCCCAACAATTGTCACCAGCGGACCTACCCAACATCAATGGCTGTCCTAATGTCGTTTGGATAAAAAAATCAATTTGTTATGAACCCGCTTTGACGGAGTAAGGCCGGGCAATTCAGTCGCAAGTGAGCGTGGTTCCTGCGACGGATTGTTTATTTAACTTTTGTATGCGCGTGAGCAATTCACACCTCCCCCCTTTACTGTTTCCCCTCCCTTGCACCTCGCTTCATTGTGTGTTCAAACTGCGTGTCAGCTTAGGGTTGTCAGTTTTACATACCTAGATAACGCGGTTGACTGCTGCAAATAGTTCTCGCGTGCATCGAAGAAAAAATAGATGTCTTTCTTTCTTTTAGTCGACAGGTCTTTTTGTGTTCTTCGAGTTTTTTAAACCAATTATTAATCATTAGCATATAATATAAGATCACCATTATTCTGTTGATTATGAACGTTTAATTATTGGCATTGCGTCTAAAGGTTATCATCGGGTTCGTCAAATACCAAGAAAAACTACAAATATATTATGAAGCTACAATTTCACTTGCGTGAGAGTCAAGCGATACGGTTGGGTAAATTTAGCACATTTGGGTTAAGTTTTTGTAAAGTTCTTGTCCTTCGCATTTATATCCGAATGATAAATAGCTGCTGTATACTTTACAACGTTTCTATTAGAGCCAGGGACTAATAAATTTACGGTGTTTTGAAGAAAAATCGCCGTATTTTTTCAAACCTCACACTAGCCACACTCTATCACGAAAAGATAAAGAACTGACAATGTTTTTTAACTTTCTTTTATAGTGACTTAAAGAAAATAATGAACTTTTTAACTAATTAATGCTCACACTTGCGCATTAGGTCAGCCCTAATGAATAGCTGTTTACGTTTATTTATTTAACCGAAGTCGTCATTCAATGAAAGTCGGCCGAAGTCACTGGGCCATGTTATTCGATAACTGTGCCGTTTAACCACTAGGTGGGTACTAAAAATGTTTGTAACAGCTGCGAATTTGTATTTACGTATGTTCGCGAAACAATAAAGGGAACAATAAAAATTACGTTTTTGTAATAAAAATTGCAGACTTCAACAGTAATCTCCATGAAGTGCCCTTTAAGTGCCATGTCTGGTCGGTAGACAGGCAACATGCTAGTAGGTTTAGCTTAGTCATTTGAGAATAGTGCATGTGCATGAATATTATCAGTAGGTAAGTATATTTTTTGCGCTGTATGCAAAAATATGCAATGCTAATAAATGTTTTATTTCTATTAAGTCGATTTTGTAACAGCAAGCTAGAGACAGATGGCAGCAACCGTGGATTGGAAAAGTACGCAGCAAGATGTCGCTACAAACGATTCGTTTATAAATGTTTAGTTTTAAAAGATGCCACTCCTGATTCATAGCTTCTTAATCATGATAAATTAGAGCTCAAAATTATTTGAGACTAGCAGCGCCTCGCAGTTGAAAATATAATAGGTACAGACGCCAGCACATCAAGCTACCCGAAATTGTCAAATTTTCGCAATCAACTTTGAACCTTAAGCTTTAGCGATAAAGTTGAAAATCTATCAAAGAAATTTGATAGATTGTAGTAGCTTGATGTGCTGGCGTCTGTACAACTAATTTGATACGATAGAAAAAAATCATGAAGATACCTCTAAAAACTTTCTTTACACAATAAAAACCATACTAATATACATATACACAATCATTCTGATTTTTTGTCAGATTATTCTACAAGCAACATACCTACTTACTAGTGTTTTAATTTTTTTGTCAAAAAATTGATTTTTTAAATTAAATAATTGCTTCATATTTTGCAATAAATTAACAGCGTTGTGTCATCGCGCTTCTCTTTCTTTTTTATGTAGTCCGAAAGTGACCACGCTTTAGGTCATGTAAGCCCCATAAGTATCGATCCCGTTGGAATATCGGGATAAAAACTATCCTATGTCCTTCTTCTGGATCCAATCTATCTCTCTGCCAAATTTTATCGAAATCCGCTCAGTGGTTTAGGCGTGAAAAGGTAACATACAGACAGACAGACAGAGTTACTTTCGAATTTATAATATTTGTATGGATGGGTTCCCACGTCATCGTCACCGCTGTCCTTCCTCCATTCCATCTGTTTGGGTGTTTTGGACCTCCTACCAACAAACAAACAATTATTCCTATTATACCGTAGGGCAAAGGCGTCGATCCCTTCCCTCCTTCCACTTACCCCTATCCATTGCTGTTTGTGGGCGATCCTTGTGAAAAAAGTCTAGTTGGTCCCGCCATCTCCTTCTGGGCCTGCTGCGTTCTCGCGTGCTGGTTTTTGTGACGACACTGTGTGGTTATTTTGGACTTTGGCGATATCTACATCGCCACATGCAAATTACGCATCACACTGATGTCACGCAAAATCCTGCTTCGCGCAAGTTTACAGTGCACCTAGCATGTAAGTATGCAACGTCCTGACATCAATCTTCAGTCACCACCAGACACAACCGTCTGGTCGGAAGATCCTCCCTTTTCTATGGAGGATGAGTGAAATTTACACCTTTTTCCTCATACCTCTATAAAACCATAGCTCCTCCGTCATGCGACAGCGCAACCAATACGAAAAACAAAAACGTGTCAGAACAGATAAATCCTTGAATGAATGAGTAAATTAATTTCAAAACTAAAATCTCAAAATACGATCGAGAACCTACAAGAAACCGCTTTTCTCAGAACAATATCTAAGTATATGAATCAATAAACATAATTCTGTTAAATTAGGACCACATTAGTATCAGTTATCAATTTCTTTAGTATTTCCTGTGTAATTTTTGTTTCATTGGTAAAAAATTATTTGAGGAAGGTTGGATGTGGCGGATGTCACGTCTTGTCCCTCGTTATGAAGTATTAGGAACAGTTTAAATGGTTGTTTCGACGCTTACCAGGGTTTTGTGACTAAAGGAGGTTTTAAAACTAGGCCTGTTCGTTTCCTGGACCATTTTTGAGTAGATTTCAGGCATTGATTGGATACTTTATAAAAGATGCTAACTTGAAGTTGTCTAAAGTTCTATCACATTTTGTCAATCATAAATGCATTTTTGCAAAGAAGCAAAAATGCATTTATGAAAAGAATTACACCTTTTTCTCATAGGGGTACGCACGAACTACAGGTAGGTAACTAGGTATATAACAATTCATGTGTATTCCAAAAAACTTTTGGAAAAACAACTCTACGCTTTCTGAATTCCTGAAATAAGTAAGTAGCTTAAATCCACATAAAGCAGAACAAAACTTTAATACATAAATGATAATGTTGACTCATATAAACTTATTTACTGCGATTATTTATTCTGATACAACTTTTAATAGTCCCCAGAGTATAGTTTAAAATTACCTAAATGCGTCTTTAATGGTGGAATTTAATGTTGGATTTAAAATGAAGACATCTGTACAAAAAACTAAATTGACTTTACCAATTGTTTCCTGTAGTCATAAAAGTACGGGGTAGCATTAAAAAAGTAACGTAAGCTTGGAAATGAAATTGAATTTTCGAAAAGTAATATGAGATGTCCGTTCCGAATTATTTTTTTATTGCCCTTAGCCGCCATTTTGTGTCATTTACTTAACCTGTTATCGACGTCAAGCCGCTGAGACCGATATTACGAAAATACACCATTGACAAAGGGAAAACTAACCAAGCGAATCAAAAATGTCCGTATTGCTGCGACACAGAGGTTAGAATCGATTGTAAAAACGGTTTCTCGTTCGAAAAAAACCACGTTATTACTTTCGATCCACATAATGCTATTGTATAACTAATAATCAAGCAGGACTATTCGATTCGTTTATCTCATTTCGGTAATGTGTGTTTGACTCGAAATAATTGGAGGTTAAGTTCCATATTAAATTGCTTTGGTAGTCGCTGTCACTTTGGAAGGTCATCTTTTGTTCTAAATATTCCGATTCTTTTAAGAATCTTACGAAACTGTTTGCCTTTTGTAAGTTTCTATACATATAATAAGAGTTAGATTATAACACTATCTAGCATCTTTATTTCAATTTAGGTGCAACAAACGAGGTGTCTACAGCAACGGATCTAATTTCCTTCTCGGTTCTTTCATTTGATATATTTCTGATCGTTCCGCAGAACCGAATCACACATACCAAAAACCTTACAACGTTGCAATTTCAAATTGAAAACAAAAATTGCGAGCATACGTAATAAGAGAGGAGAACGCCGGCTACGTGACGCTATTTAGCGTCAAACGACGCAAGCGCGAATTGGAAATCAAAACAAGCATTGATCCACAATCAAATCAAATCGAAACTTTAGCGTCGTGATCGATAACATACCATCCGATTATCGAAATCACGATCATTTGTGTGCAACGTTAGTATTTCACGAGAAATCCTTATGAAAATTACCATAAAGCTTATTTTATAAGAAAATACAATTCCTTATTCAAACTTGGACTGTATTCCATGGCCATAAAGTCAATCAAAGAAGTTGATTCCAATTACGAATCGAGTTGCGATCGCAATTTGATCGAGTATCGATCGCATGCTGCAGTTCGAAAAGGTTACGAGCGCAACTATTTCTTTGGATTATATTAAATTATAGCTAGCCGTGAAAATCGTCCCGTAATGTGTTGGCGAGATTACCCGTCCGTGGGACTGCGCGAACATATCATTTGCCTCGATCCGCTCCATCTCTAAGTGCGTGTAATGGGGCGTAATCTTTGAATTAGCCGTTACAATTTATTGATTCTTGTTTTGTTTTTACAAATGAATTATAGCTGTGTGTACAGTGTTTTAAAAATGCATAAATAAAAATTGATGTCCAATAGAATCATAAAAATTCAAAGCAATTTATTTTGACATCATGAACGTTAAAAGTGCATGTACCAGTCGATTGTTAGGCGTTTTCCATTTTACGTTTGCATCGTTTACATAGTTTAAAACAGGAATCGAAGTGCCTTAGTTCAATGATAATACTGGCCTTATGGAATATAGATTCTAAACTGTTACATCAGGTGGCTAGTACAGTTTACGAGATGTTTCGTCAATAAATCGCACGCGATGGGCATCTGACCCAACAATTGCTTTGCTAATTGATATACCTACTGAATATGAATGAGTATGCAGCATATATCAGAAAGGTGTTATCATATTAAAGAGTGGCGGTACAGACCATCAAACTGATCAATATTTCTATGGAACCAACATCGTAATCGCAAAATAGAATATCAGCCGTCCCATAAATTTGGGTCGAGTAAGTAATATGCAGTTTTGTATGGGACAGTGGATATTCTTTTCGCGATTACTATAGTAATTTTATTTTAGATCCATCGTCTTTACAAATGTATACAATTTTTTTTTAAACATTTTAAATGAGTTATGGTTGAGTTTCTTGCACATTCTTCTCCATACGAAACTATCTTTTTGAAGGGGCGACTAGAATCAATTCTATTTTTTTAGTAAATGATGAAGTTTAATGCCTTCTAAGTTCCTAATTGAAAAAAATGAGTTGACTTAGACTGTGCCTGTATTTCGTTAGATGTTTCTTTGTAACCTGCAGACATTTTCCTGGTGATTCCGTCGTTTCGTGCAAATTGAGACGATCCGCGGAATCAAAAAAAAAAATGTTAGATTTAACATTTTTTTTTTGAATTTTAGTTAAAATCGTCGTCACATTCATAAAAAGTGGAAGGCACTTTTTTATATTATTTACTTACGGAGATATGGCTAGCTGAAAATCAACAACAGGATGGTGATGAAAACTGTATGGATTGTAATGAACTAGGGTGAGATGGTAATGATATAACTCGGGAAGGTAATAAATGGGCTAGGATAGGAATGAACGGTATAGACGGTAATTTTATAAAGAAAAATAAAACAATGATTTACAGTAATCAATATATTATCTTTTATTTCTAATCAGACTTTTAATTCAGTTCAGTCTCAAAAAACACTTTGTGGAAGGAAGCATAATCACAGTTCTTAATTAGGTAGGTAATTAATGGCTATAGACTCTCAAACAGCAGCCAAACAAATTTACAACATTGGACTGACTTGTATAACGATCAATATTGAATATAATTCTACTATTTACTAATAGTAATAAGAGAAGTTAAAAATATTGGTCACAGACACAAAATCACAGAAATAACATAAAAAATAGACTTCTAAAAGCTAACAATTATACAGAATAACCTGCTCTACAATAGGCGTTACAAAACTATAACAGGTAATCAATCTTTTGATTTTTGAGTCAAAACCGCAATCGTATACAATAAGAAAAACAGTTAAATATTGTTAGTATAAACAATCTAAAAAATAAAAATGAACCGATTCTTCTATCGAAAACAAATAAACGTACCACCAAGATTATTGAGATATATCTTAAAAATACAGTATTATGACAATAGAAATATAAAATCACAAACATTGAAAACCCTAAAAAATGTTTAATTCGTCACTGTCATCTGATTTTTCATAATGATTGCTGTCTAACTCTTGTTCTTCTGGTACCTTTGATTGAATGAAAGTCTCGAATTCTCGTTGGTGTTTAGAAATAAATACTTCTTCTAGTTTTTCAGGGGCAAGTTTTTTCTTTGGCATCTTATAAAATTTGCGGTTTTCCCAACTCATACGAACATCAGATAAAATCTTAATTTTTGGAGATCTTGTTACCGTTGAAGATGTAGCTATATTAAGTATAGGTGAGAGCTGTAAATCAATAGGACCCTCTAAAGATTTTAAATTTTTGAAAACATCTGATTCATCTAAATTATTTAAAATTGTAGATGTATCTATGCTACATAGGGATTGGTTGTCTTTGATACAAGTGACTTCGTTTTCACTACACTGATCAAGAGATTGACAACTTTCTGTTTCACCGTAGTAATCTGAACTAAGAAAGCCTAAATGCTTGTTATGTTGGCAAGGGATAAAGCAATCTTGACATTCAAAACAACTAAGACTGCGCAAAGTTATAGTTTTTTTATTATCAGCAGACCACATTACTTGATGAACTTGCATTGTGCCTTTAAAACCTGAGATATTTGGCGGAATTATTTTATCTTCAATATCGTGCTCAGTTATCATATCAAAGTATACGTTTGGTATATTTTTGGTAACCAAAGCCCAGAAGTCTTCATAAGTACCAACATCTCCACCATATTTGACAAAATTATCAGCAGTGCGTTTAACAACCGCTCCTATACCATCTGGAGCCCCTTTTCCGTGACCGGACTCTTGATAATTCCATGTCACTCGACGTATATTGGGGTTAATATCTTGTAATTTAGTTATCATATAAAATATTGTTTTATTCCTATACTGGCTGGAAGGCGAATCAGATAAAAAATGTACTATTTCATAAGGCACTGCAGTTTGTGCCATCTTTAAAATGGGACATAAGTGTGCCCATATGGCTCTAGCGTCATGTTTTAAGCAATCGCTAATTGTGCAAAACGATTTGGTCCGAAATACACCTGCGTCATTATCCTTGTAGTAAAGAACCCCGGTGTGTAAAGAAACTTGTTCTCTACTACCTCCAAAGTGGAAAGATTGTATCTCCTCATTATATTTTAAACAATAATTCTCACTAAAATCTACGTGCACTAGAATCTCATGGTCTTTCAAATTTTGTTTAAGTTGCTTGATAACTTCATACTGTACTGTTATGTTTAAATTGTGCTTAAGAAATGTATCTAACGATGACTCTAATTTGTAAATAACGTTTCGCGGATAATCTTCAAACCTTTGTTTCATAGACACTATTTTAATCTTTTGTTTTCCATCTTTTCCCTTATACGGCTTTTTCTCTACAACCCACTGATGGAATATAATTTTTTTATCATTTTTAAATTCATGATAGTTCAAAACTTTATTTGCGCAGAATTCACATGAACGTTCGAGACATTTTTGTTTTACATCACAACAGAGACTATTTATAACATGAGTTCCCGAACTTTCAGAGATAATTTGGGCATTTTTAAGAGCCCTAATTAAAAGATTAACATTAGAATGTAATTTGCATTGACAAGTGTCTCGGTCTGCTTTAGGAAAGACTACCCAATAGGGTCTATACTTACAGAAGGACGAATAGCTTACACTACATTGCTCCTTTAAAAATTTTTCATGCAGGTTCTTTAAATTATCATTCAGGTAACGCTTCTGTTTCTTCACCCCTTTCTTTTTTATGAATTCCTTTTTCCCCGCTGCAACTCTGCTGTTTGTATCTTCTTCAAAAAAGGAGTGGATTTTATTTAACAATATTTGTTTATTTTCCACAGCTGTTTTCTTCTTTCTTCGTGAAAATGGCAATTTGTGAAGTAACTTATATTTTCTTAATTTTGTATCATCTTTGATAACCGTGTCTACAAAATTTCTTTTGTCTTTTTTAGTCATTATTTTATAGGTGTTTTGAAGATTTTGGGATATAGTTTCACTGAAAAGCAGTTGTTTTTTTACTGTTTCCTTCTTATCTGGTCGAATTTCTGTCAATACTTCATCTACCTTTTTTTCTATAGTATCACAGACTTTTTGAGTTATATTACTTCTTTTACGCAATACATCCTTTTCTCTTTCTAGTTTTTTAATCCTACCGTTCAATATCTTTACTGTCTTCATATGATTATAACGTATACGTCTCAATGTATTATTAAACTTAGACAATTGTGTAGACTTACTATGCTTGATTATACTTGGTCCTGGTTCAGCTACCCTCAAAGGATCTGGTATTTGGGGTTCCGCATTAACACAAACATTTGACTCACTCTGGGGCGGTGAGTTTTCCAACAATATTCTCTCTAATTTCTTTGCTTTTTCCATCTTTTTTAGATAGTTTTGAGAATTTTTCCGCCAACGCCTTCGTTGTTCTCTTTGTGCTCTAGGAGTCATGTCTTTAATGCTACAGATCTTATTCTTCTCTTTTCTCACTAAGTACCTGTTTCTTTCTTTTTCTTTCTGTAGGGAATATAATTCGGGATCGCTTTTTATTTGAACATATTTTTCTCGTTTACGTAGCCGATCTTTAGCCAATTTTTCTTCTCTTGTCAACTTTTTACGGGTTTTACCCATATTTGTGCTGAAATTTTAAAAATAAATACTTAGTAAATTATACAAAAAAAACATGTCTCATGTAGATAATACAATATACATACTGGAACACAATTATTTTTATGTAAAAATAAGAATTCTTCATTTCCTTCCAAAATTTTTCATTACCTTCCCGCAAAAAAATGGATGGAACGGATGGTAATGCAGAGGAGATGAATGAAAAATTTCACCATTTTTATTGATAACTTCGTTGTAGTATACATTTAAAATTTGATTTTAAAACAGGACCAATATGGCTTTAAGAGATATACATATTACGTATTTATAATAATTTACTTATTACGGTACCTTGTGAAATCGAAAGAAGGTGATGAGCTGATTAATGGACGAAACACTGGTTACAATTCGAAGATCGTAAATAATTTTTTTCCACAATACGCGCACGTCCACTTGTCTCTGTTACCAGGGCCGACTGACCAGTATAAACACGTTTTGACGTGAATTGTATCGGAGTCCGTCTCGTATTCTCTTAAATTAAGAAGATTCTGTGTACGGATGGTAATGAAGTTTTTTTTGTGACAATTAAAAAAAGGAGCTTTTTACGTAATAGATTGCAATAAATTGAAAATTAAAATACATAAATTGTAGTTCAGGCTTTTAGCTTTAATATTGCGTATTAGTTAAAGTCGTAATTTCGAATGTAGACAAATAAACATCGAAAAATCTGCCGAAGTCCCTAGTTGGAAACGGAGAGGAATGATTTTACAGACATTTTAGATGTTTTTTTTTTAATATTTAATATAAAAATATGTAGTATTAGCAATACTACTTTTAAAGTTATTATGTCTTTATCCTCTAAGCAAAAATCTGTTCACTTTTTCTAATAAATTCATGGGTAAATTCGTCTGGAATTGCTTTTTGCACGAAATCACGGAATGACCCTTCCACGGCTGGTAATAAAGAAAGAATACCATTAACATCTGTTAAAACAACATTACGGGCGCGATACGCTCGCTTGCCGCGCTCGGAAACGCTAATATCACGAAGTCGACGTAATTTGTGAGCGTCGCCGGGTGCGTAGCGTATTTATAAAGGTTCCGTATATTAGGAACCATGAGATATTACTTAATTTGGTTTCAGTGTTTGATTGCATGTGGATTTTGGAATGAACTTCGTGGATATTTTATGAAGCCGCGGCTGGTAGAGTCGATGTTAATGAAGTTCTTGGCCGTTGATTAAAACATTGGTAGGTTTGAGAATATATCTTAGCGATAATAAATTTGCACATAGTATAGTTGTAAAGTTAATTATTTGTTTACGTATCAAAATCTATTTAGACGTAGTTACGATGGAATAGTACGCGCGTGGGTATCATTTTGCATTATTGTGAGTAGCATTACGCTGAGCGATGGCTGTTTTACGTGGATGTGACGCTTTTTTCCCTAAACTTGTTATTTTTTGTGTTGTGCTCTATATCTGCGTTATGTTTACCGCAAATAAAAGAATTTTCTCCCTTCAAAGTCAAAGCATTTATTTCAAATAGGCACATTAAAGGCACTTTTGAACGTCAAAAATTACAATAAAATAGAATTGATTCTAGTCGCCCCTTTCAAAAGGTAGTTTTCGTATGAAGTCTTAGAGAGTTGTGTTGGTGACTTTAATGATTATAATTGTGTAAATAGGTACATATTTGTTACGGCCGCGAATCATATTTTAATCAACGTACATACAATAAGTTGTACGTTAATTAAAATATGATTTGCTGATCAGTATTAAGATACTGATCAGCAAATTGAAAACATGTAAAAAAAATGAATTTCGCGGGCTACCCTGGCGCTTTCGCCTGAGGAGAGCCTTCATCATCGATCTAAATGCTCATTTCTATTTCAAACAGAACTGCTTAATGTTTTTCTATAAATGTCGGAAAATCCAAACAATCCAAATCCCATTTTCCAATTTCATGCAAACTAATCATAATCCAACTCATCTGAGTTGATAATGATAAGTTTACAGTGTACTTACCCATCAAATAGGGGATTAAAGAGAGCGGAGACCGCGTAACGGCAAGCGTAGTATGGGACGCCCCTCAGCGAGATGGACCGATGACCTGAAGCCCCTGAAGGTAGCTGGGACGGACTGAATGCGGAAGGCGGAGGTCACGGAGTTATGAAGCAGCCTGGGAGAGACCTATGTTCAGTAGTGGACTGCGACAGCAGGAAGGGATTAAAATAATAAAAAAATAACGTCATAAAGTTCTCATAAAATGAGGGTGTTAACACAGAATGGTTTACGCTATTTGTTTAGCTCACTGTACCCTAAAAATGTTCCATAAAAACCTTAGTTGGCACAACTAATGTCGATGTAATGAGCCTCTTATCTCACTAATTAAAAGTCGATTTGGCGCAGGCGAGCTTTCTAATGTCAACGGCGACACCTATACACAAAACGATGTACTAACATAACTAACTGAGCGAATCCTTTTTACTATATGATTAATGTATACAGTGACAGTTTGGTAATTAATGGCACCGATTAGAATTGAGGGTACCTTTTTTATGAGAAAACTATGTTTGGATTCGTAATTATAGTTAGTCGTATGTTTCGGGTAGTTAAACGTCGGTAATCGATCGTCATTAGCGATAAACGTCATCTAGAGTTTGATTAAGGTGAATACGAATAATTAATCATGATTCTTCTGATGGTGAGGAGCAAAAAATTTAAGTAATCAGATGTAGTGGAAGTCGTTAAAGCAAATGAAGAAAGCCACACACAGGGTTCGTCAGAATTAGTATTATTTTCTTTGATTTCATATCGCATAGTAATTAGCATAATATTATTATATTTGCAATTCTTAGGCCCATTTTCTTAAACAGCAACTCGGTCGTTAATCTTTTAGACGTCTGTCCGATGTTCAGAGATTCAAAATGGAATCTGCTGAATTACCTGTCAATAGTGTCAATCCCTAGCGGTATGACAGCTCACTTCACCAAAGTTTTGACGGTCAGATTTTTACATGGCAGAATAGACCGGCTGTTCTAAAAAAGAGGCTGTATTACCATACAGCCTCTTTTCTACAACATCCGATACACATAAAGGGTGAGTAAACTACCGTGTACTCACCCTTTATTTCGGGTCTTCATTATTCAAGTCACTTTGTTGAAATAAGAAAAACACTGGCTATATTAATCCTGAGGAGGGAACAGTAAACCGTACCGAACCCATTTTAATTTGATATTTGTGCCACATTATGTACCATCTGACGTACTTGTTCCCACCACCCGCGTCAAGGTATGTAGTGACATAAAAAAGCATCATGTTTAACTTCTTGACTGGTGAAGCCGAAGCCGAGACCAATCGATTCAGAGACGAATCCGAGTTTGTTTAGTCCACAACCCGACCGAATCTGGCCAAAAAGAGGAGTCGTGAATTGAATCCCTGTGGCATCACCTCGAAAAAATGTTAAATGAGATGAAATTGCCTGATGAAGCTTCACTGCTGGTTGGTAATGGACTTGGGGAGATGAATTACGAATAAATGCAGCAGTGATTGTGGTTATTCTTTGTGTGGTAGCGTATAAATCGTGTTGTCGAGTATCGACGGACGCACTGAAAAACGCTATCATCACGAGCGCATCCCGTTCGAAAATGGCCATGGTAATGGTATTTGTTTGTTGATTTTCTCTGTTTTCGGCCTGTAACTCGATTTGCTTTTTGTTCTCCCGATACAAAGGCGACTAAATTTCGTTAGTAAGTTATTTCTCGGTCGTGGTTGAGACTTTGAGAGCGTCGTGACGGTTTTCGGGATGGGAGGATACACGATTCGGGCGTGCGCAATCAATTACCTTGTCATTAAAACAAATATTGAGTTAGGATTTAGTCTGATGTATACCAAGTTTGGTATTGGCAATTTAACTTTGATTACAATGATTTACTGCTTTTAGATTGCCAATATTATAAATGAATATTTAAAAACTCGCGGTATGCTTTTATCTATTTAAAATTGCTACTATTATAAGGTAAGTGAATGAAGAAATTTCATATCGATTAGCTTTAATTAATCTGCCAGTTCTGGGAATCAATGAATAGAGTTATCAAAACAAACTGACTAACAAGAAACTAGTTAGATTAACAGTTGTAACGTTACAACACTTATCCGAATCGAATCGCGTTTCCTTTGACCGCCAATTCTGTTTAAAGTCAGTGACTCCGTTGACTTTAGCCAATTAACCGTACCTTTTGTAATAAAACAAAGCGTCGAATCGAATTATTTGTTCGTTTTGTTGAAAAACCGACGTAAAATCACAATCGATAGTCGGACAAGAAAACTTGACAAGAACTGGAGTGAACGTCCTAACTAATTTGTTTTAAATTGAGTTGGTGAAATGAAAAAACGAAGGAAACCCGAGACAAGAATCAGGGACAGTCACATCCGGAGTACCGAGTCACCGCTGACCGGGCCCGAGAAAAAATATGATGCGTTGTGACTTGTGATTGATTTAGTTAACCGCAAATGGACACAATTGGTCATCCGTTCGACACAGCCATATTTCCGACACGTTCACACCAAAATAGTTTGTATTTCTGACACGTTACGGTCTTTTTCTCTGTAAAGGCAGGATAAATTGAGTTGACAACACTTTTTTATTATTCCGCACACTCTTTAATATTGTCACATTATTCGCAAACGCATCATTTTTTATCACGTTCGCATCAAAAACTAATTACCGTTATTGCAATAGCGCAAAAGCTGCGACCGGACCGGATGCCCGTAATTTTTTCTAACGCGTCCGTTTCCGGTCATAACAAAAAGTTGAATATTGAATTTGAAAAAAAATCATATCCCCTAACTGAATTTACGCGATCCGGGGCACTAACGACAGTAAAATAACAATTACATCGACACAGATCGTATCTATGTAATTTGGTGCGCGTACAAATTTCGTGTCGCCCGGTAATGGCGGCCGCAGTTTTATTGTGCTATTTACACAAATAAAAACGTTTATTTTTACATTTTCCCAAAATTAAATATGGGCCAATTTACTCTCGGAGCGGGAATTACGTAGTTAGTTATAATTTTGTGTGATTCAGAACAAAATGTGGCAAGGGCGAGCATTGGAACAACTATAATATTATAGCCTAAAGTTTGTTTGTTATTCATGTGTTATTACTTGTGTAATTTGTGTCGCAGCAGTAATTACTCGTGGGAGGAAATCCTAGTTGTTTTGTAATCAGTCGTACGTAATGCGCAATCAGTTTCCAGTGCCTGTTTATCTAACGTTATTATGATGATTGTGTTTCATTATAATATATTTAGATTTGAATATGAACACGGTATTGCAATAAAAAAGGTTAAGTACAAAGTAATTTGCGGAAATCATATTTTTCAGCGACGATAACATGACTTGATTTAATATCTGAAGTTGGTTTTATTAAAACAAATAGCGTTGGGACATGAAAGCGTAGGAAACCTAGATGTCAGAGCAATTTTAACGCTCTAATAAGCTACTAAAATAATTTAAATTACATACCATGGAAGTAAGTTAAAGATAAATTACACAGACATAAACCAATGCTGTATGAAATGAAAACACACCCAAAAGCAACGGGCAGCAATCAAGATGATGAGGTATAAATCATGCTTAAAGTTTCACACAACAACAAAACTCATCTAAATCACCTAAAGTGGTGTAGTTTACTTACTTTCTACGACAATTTTGAATGAAACATTCTTCTTTGTTTGAATTTAAAATTATGTTAAACATTATTATGTTAGAATAACTACCCGTAAAGCGATTTCATATGATTATACACGGAACTGCACGTAGAAGGCTTTGGATTGCGCCAAATGTCATTTTAATGGTTTTAATTACATCTCTTGAGGGAGGCTAATTGCGTACTGATTACTATACACTACTTTAATCTCGTGGTAATGTTTCTTCGTGGAAGATTTTTTCTTTAGGAAGCTTAGGAGTGTCTTTAAAGAAGCCTTATGTAATTATTTCTTGAAAGGACGTTAGTAAGTTTAAATAATTTTAAATATATTTAACAACTAAACAAGTACAGACGCCAGCACATCAAGCTACTACAATCTGTCAAATTTCTTGAATACATTTTTAACTTTGTCGCTAAAGTATAAGGTTCAAAGTTGATTGGGAAAATTTGACAGTTACCCGAGCTTGATGTGCTGGCGTCTGTACATACCTACTTATGTAGTGATTGAAATGTTTCATAATTGCTGAATTTGACACCTTTAAAATTGGTACTGGTTTAAAAATCCACTGATTTGGGCTAGATTATTAAAAAAACTTTCAATTAAGTAAGTTACTTGATCTTATGAGTTATGGTGTAGAGCTGTAGACGCTCACGAAGGAGGCTGATCAAGAAGAAGATCGAAGATATTGTTGCCATTGCGGGCAGAACCTTGATTTGGTTGGAACAGGAGTATGGAATTTGGTACAAACAAAGAGAGTCCTATGCTTCTGGTGGGCCATAGGACTCTCTAGGGCTGGGTGAAGTCAGGGTGTGAATAATGATGATAAATTGACGTCTAAGGCAATCTAGATGCGAAAAGCATAGGGCTGGTCGGTTGGGCCGTTGATTGAACGAGGCTTATGGCCAGTAGTTGACAGCTGTCAACTAGAAATTATGGTGATGTTGAATTAAACTGATCTGAACTGACTGTAACTGACGGTCCCGCTGCAATTTATCTTACTTATTAAAGCAGTGAAGAAGACTTGCCCATGGGCCTAAAGTCATGAAAAACGACACACAGCGGAACAGCAACTATATAAAATCATCATTAATATTTGCTTCGAATTAAAGAGGCAATCAGCTTTCTAATAGAAGTATTTTATTTCATTCACATATCTAGACAACTGAATTGCACTGCAATATTTTCAGGCCGTCAGTGTACTGACTGGCTACAAAATACTAAGGTACCTACTAATTGTAAAAAAAGTAGTGCTATCTTACAACACGGATTTTAAATATTCAGTGATGCACCTTAGGCCATTTTTCATTACAAAGTCTAAAAATATATAACAGTACGTTCCTTTAAGTTGGGTTTACATATATTTTCATTGGACTGCTCTTACTGTGTAAGAACATGACTGGAAATTTAGTTTCGGTGAGTCAGGTACTTATGGCAGGCATGATGTATCCTCAAATGGAGTCGACAGCTGAAATACAGAGAGGTCTTTCTTGTAGTCCTCATTTTATTTTATAGTGATGTGCTATAAACTGTTTCCGATTTGTAGAATTAATTAACCCCTCTGAACGTTTGATCCATCTTGTGAGCCTGCTGAAATATCATTTCCAAATGCAAGTTCTGGTTACATCAGTCAGGTTTATCTTATTTAATTCTAAGTAAAATTGTCTCTATTTAACCAAAAAAATTCCATTCACAGTTAGTTTAACTCAGATTAATCAACATTTTAGGACCTTAAACATAGTTTATTATCATGACCATAAAATTTATACCTCAGAGAGAATTCATTTGACTGCCAAAGTTGTATCCGTTAACTAAGTTGCAGCTAGTTGCAATACCAATAGAGGTCGGTTTATAGCGTTACATGCAATTTGCTCAAAGAAGCCGACACTCGCAGATAAATAGTACTCTCGGCTATATAAATTTTTCATAGCTTCTAATTGGATGCCTAATATGGAGGCCTATATGTCCTACAGGGATAAAGGCATCATTTAAAATAAAAAGTAACCAATAAGGCCAAAAACGGAATCAAAATAGTAACATATTTTAATTACAAATGTGATAATGCTGAATTTGGAATAAGAAACTATTAGAGGCAGTAATTAAATTTTAGAATAATGCATTTATTAAAATAAGAATAGGATTTGTATCATCATCATATATTATAAAACTTTAAGATTACAACAAAAAGACCGAATCATGACTACTTTCCTTTATCACTGGCATGTACTAGCTTAAACTAACTTTACGGCCTTCACTTGGGGTCTGTAATGGGTACAAAATAATCTCTCTCTAGCTGAAATCACCCATTAACTCGCAGCATACTTAATTACAGCGTTAGTGGGCCACAGTTAGGCTTTTGACACGGCAGACAAACGCATATATCGTGACTTCGGTCAGTAAAGTCAGTTTGTTGATAAAGTCAATTAGCGGTATCGAAGTAGGAACCCGTATCAAGTGATTCAGCCCACCGTCGCGGCGGCGGTGATATCAGCGCGCCGCCATTGGCCGGGCGTGCCCGAGGGGAGTGGTCTCGGCCCGCTACTTTTTTGTTATACTTTTTCGAGCGGTGCGTAGGCGACCGTAGCCGGCTTTATTCTCTACCAGTCGATTGAAGGCGTTGGTGTGTTATAGTTTATTGCTCTGTTGTCGTTTGAGACGTCACGGGGTATCATGTAAATTGTGGCCTTTATTGACGGCAATTTATTCGTGTTCACTATCTTTCGTCGTGCTTAATAAGGACTTTATTTCGGAGTTCATCGGTGTGAATTGAGTGTGGTAAGTGTTTTTCAATTATTATTTTATTGCAAACGTTTAATTAACTTTTTATGGGAAGAAGTACAATCGATTATTAGCATGTCATTGTAAAATAAGCTTTTAATCACTTTCCTATGCATTTTTAATATTTGAAAATAATTTTAAAAATTTTAAAATATTTCAATGCATATTATTTTATTTACCATGTAAATGTATAGTACATTTGCGCAATTTATCGAATGGGACTATGACTGATTTAAAAAAAAAATTGAACTGAAAATGGCCATAAAAGTCGTAAATATGTATATTAGTAAAAAATATATTTATAATAATTATGTATTTATAATCATTTGACATGTAATTCCCATACCTAATATTTATCAATCACTTACTTGGCTTCCTGAATTATAACAATTCATAAAAGCTTTTAATTATACCTACCTATGTACAAATACAAAGTATGTATTTAATACAGTTTAAAAGTGTGCTATTCTGTAAAATTAATTTTCAGAAACTCACTGAATTGACTAGAATACAATTCGCGTCATGCCTACTCGGCATAAATTCTACCATCTTAAATTCACTCTTGACATCGTTCGAATTTCCAAGTGATGTTTAGAGAATAATATCCCTCCAGTCACTAAAAGTGAAATGATAATAATTATAACAAAGTTAATGATATAGTTAGAAATAATTAATGACAGTATCTGCATGACGCTTCCCATCTTTCTAATTATGCGTTGGAACAATCTATTAAAATAATGACATTACTATAACAACTAGGACCGGCTTTCATTAATCAAAGCCCACTAGGTTATTTGACGGCTCGTATCATATTTTTTGGGAATCAAAAAAGGCATAATACCTAATATTTTAAAGGCATTTGCATAATTAGGTGAATTTTATTGCTTTATTGAATTAGGGCCGATGTCAGGCTCAAAATTGAAATCAGCAGGGTGCCTTGTGTTGTTAATTTTGTTTATAGCTTGTATTATGGTCAGCTTTGAATGTTATTCCCATATCTCAAGCTCTATAAAAGTTGTTAGATATTGTAAAGATGGACCACAATAGCGTATTTATGTTATTGATCTTGATTTTATTAGCCCCCGCGGCGGAATGTGTGGGTCATTTCATATTTTTTATCAGCTTGAGCCCGTGTAGTGTCATTTATTTTATTGCCGTCTTGTTTGTGGGCAAATATGTCGTGATCATAATTTGTTCAATTTACATGTATGTTAATTATAAAACTATAAAATCTGTTTTTAATTGCTATTAAATATGTAATAAAAATATTTAAACTAGTCATATTTTTTGCCGACGGCGGCGACGGCTGGCGCATAGTGTGGTGTAGATTGAATATGAAGCTTGGTTACGATTAGGCTCATAATAAGCATAAAAAATAAGAACAAAAATTATAGGCATCCCAAATCTTAAATATGAACGGCTATTATAATTTTATTTTGTGTTAATTTAAAATTACCTTTAAGGATGAATAAAAAATAAACAAAAGTGGGTAACGTTACGGAATTACCCAAACTTAAATAAGTGTAACACTTAATAGTTTTATAATTATCATAAATTTTCTTAGAAAAGTTAATAATAATTGCTATGTACTACTTTATGATGTAAAGAGTAATTACTTTTCCTCATAGTCACATTTATTACTTCAGAAATGATTTGTAACTCGTTCTACAGACGTTAGATATCTTTATTACCCTTTCAACTGATCTCACGTCTACATTGCTGCAATGTTCACTAAATTGAGTTCTCACATCACAATAGCCTTTGGAAAGAGTGATTTTAACCGATTTTTTACTAAAGGGTTGGCCGATCTCAATTTGATTAACATCACCAGTCACAAAGACCCGCGTCGCTACCCGCGTCGATGAGAAATTGACCCGAAGAGCAGCATCGCATCGAAGGTCAGAGATCTCCATAGACTAGACGGTATGAAACCTTCGTGATGACTTGCGGATGCCTTCGGAACGCGAGCAGCATTGTTGATTGTATTAGACTTAATTAGATCTTAATTAACATTCTGGTTTCTCATTACACGCTACTCGATGCTACTAGCCGCGTTCGTAATAGGAATGTCCATTTACATCCATACCTCTTGTATCTTGATTATTTTTTTAATGTTCGTAATATTAAAATTTAAGATTCTCCGTTGTTCGTTATGGGGTGATGAAATTGAATCGGATGTTATTGAGATTGTGATTACGATAAATAATATTAGCTTTGTGAATGTTATTAGACGCGCAGACGTTTTTTTTCCCAAGTTCCCCGAAGAAACGAATTATGTAGAAATGTACGCTTTTCCAATTGATAATAATTTAGCTGCCGACAATGGAGTTACAAAGAATGTAATGAAAAAACTATGCAATGCACTAATGCAGTTGGAACAAAGGAATAATTAAATTGATAATCAAATAAATCTAGAATCAGGAAATCATACAATTATGAATTTTATTACTTTGTCTTAAGTGCAGATAGAATTTTCTGAGTGACTGGCACTGGGTTGGGTAAAGGATGATGATTTAGAGGAATTTCAACTTGTTGTAATAGCATTAGCGTGGTAATGTCAGGGTTATCAGGTAGCAGACAGGCATCAGTCAGGGGACGGATGAGTCAGACACTTGCAGCTCTTATCTGAAGCTCAGCGATATAATCCGAGACGCCATTAACACTTAACTCCAGACCTAATGGACAAAAACGTTTAATCCCTCAATTCTTAGAGCTAACGATAAAGTGCAGAATGGAGATTCCAAAGTTTGAATAAATATTTATTTATGTTTATGCTATTGAAAGTGTTGCTTAAATTGATATAACTCATAATGAAAACATTGTTAGAACACGATATACAATAGCTTATAAAAGAACCATGCATAGGTATACATAATTATGTGCTTGTACGTTTTGAAGCCAAAAACAAAAATTTTTCCGATTGAAATAAATTCAATCATTAATAATTCAAACTTTAAAAACATTCTCATGGGCTTAAATAGATAACTTTACTTACAATGGCTAAAACAGTTGATTATCACCAAGCCTTAGTATAGACACAAAAAAAATTAATCCAGCAGGCGCCTCTTGGTTCCTATCGCTCCTAATCCTATTATATTATAATTCTTCACTGTACCCCTGTATAAAGGAAATGTTATCTAATCTGCATAGTTTAAAGCTCCATAATATATTATCTTATCGTTGGATCAACGCTACTAAATTGTTTTTCATTGTAGTTTTTTCTATTCAAACCATTATTTTCTGCGAACACACTTTTTACTGTGACTAAACAGGAAATAGACGTTAATTTTGTAATTGAATTAATAGAATCGTGGTCTTGTGCCATAGAATCATGTATTTTATGGAATTTATTTCACATTTCCATACTTAATCGAGTGGTGCGAAGACCCGATCATTTTATACCTAGTGTGTAGGTAACACGGAGGATGTTGTAAAAACCTAGGAAATTAACCTTGGAATGAGTAGGGAACTAGGAACTGAGAATTTTCAACTTGTTGTTCATAGTTATCTACTAGCATCTATTGCTAAGTACCTTCACTGTTCCTAACTTTTTTGTTTAATAAGCTACCTACGTATGTTTTCCAATTTTTTTCCTCCTTTTAACTATATTTTAAGAGAAGAATAAAATGATTATTATATACATCATCGTAGTATTTCGCTTTCATGGTGTCCAATTAGATTTATAAATTATCGCCTCTCATTGATTATTCATTTTCTTTTTTTAATTGAGTTTCAAGTTATGATTTAGGTGTAACGAACATTGAATTTAAAGTATAGCAACGTCTTGCATAGTTTCTATAAATCATTCATCGCTAATTTCACACCGTATTGTTAACTCTATAAGGCTGCGTATAAATCATTTTATTACACTTTTTCTATATCACACTAGCATCGCCGATACGGAGTTTAATTTATTCCTACAAACACAGTCTACAATTATATCGCTACGTGAATCGATTATGGTACAACCACTTTAGGCCCTAAAGCTTCACATATAACATTAGTTATTCCAAAAGCATGTTCATTTACGTCACTAAACTCTGACATTACAAGTTTTTACATTCTCTATAACGACCAGTGTTATCCAATAGTGTATTAAATTATTACGATCTTTGCAATATTTATTACGCGGAAATTAATTGAAACACTATATCGTATACAAGCGATACACGTCAAGTTGTTAATTAATTATATGCTAAAACTCGCGTATCCACACATTTTCAATTATAGATTGAATGTCATAATTATGTAGAACATACAGTTTTTGTTTTGTAAAAGGCTTATTGAAACGAAAGTTTTCATGAAAATTGGCGGTAATGGAACAAAAACTCAAGGTTTATTTAACCAGTCGTGGGGGCAAACGAACTCGGGACGCTCGGTACCGCTAGTTGTAAATAAAAAAATTGTCTAACAATGTGTCGATTACCCGCTCGGCAGAGCCAATCAGTGGATAATATTCGTCAATATTCGCCGCGAGACCGCTGGAGCGTTAAAATTTGCATCTTGATTGCTTTATTTAATTTACCCAAAGTATTTTGTTTATTACATCTCAAAGAGGAAACGCTGGACCGTGTCGGTGGTTAATTTTTTTTTCGTTTGCTCTCTAACAGTTTGTTCGCGAATTTCACTGTGGCCTTTCAATATTTTTGTATTATTTGGAAGCTATAATTACATTTTTATTCGTTGAAAATTTCAATTTATAGCAGACGCGGCAGTTTTATATAACTTGAAAGTAATCACCTTCTTGAAAATGAATTCCACCATGGACATCTAGGGAGCAAAGGAAAAATATATAATATGCACTAGACATATGCCCTTAGATATGAAAAAAGTTATTATTTACGTTGCTCATAGATGACAGGTAAAATGTGTGACTAGAATTTTTTGCAGAAATAACTTAGAAAAGTAAGTTGATAATAATTAGGAGTTGATAGACTTCTATTGCGTGTTCAAATTAATAGACAAGTTAGATAGAATGAGCTTAGTAATAGTGGGCCCATAACTCAAATATTTAATAAGTACTAATTGATTACGTAATCTATTTTTGTTAAGTTAATATAGTTCTAAATCTACCACAATGTGGGTCAAGGAAAACATCCAGCAGCATAGTTGCAGACTCAGGCAAAGATGGCGGGACGAGCTTGAAAAGAATAATAACATTTATATGACAACAGTTCATGAAACACTGAGAGGAGGCCTGTGTCCCAGCAGTGGGAACGTTATAGGCTGATTGTGTTATGAAACCAAAAAGGTCTATTTCGGAATGAATGCCAGACAGATGCTGTCTGACGCTGGTTTTCTAAAGAACCTTTAGGGACAAGTGACTGATGTGTTGTAAAAAACAGTTTCAAATAAAACGGCGTCGCTTGACGCTCACAAAGAAAATGGAAATTGAAAAGACTTGTAAGGAGAAAGGGAGGCCTTTGCACTAAAGTGGGACATCACAGGCTATAAATAAACCTATGTTTTGTGTGCAATAGATCGCGATTACCGGCGCGTGCGACAGATGCGTCTGCGCAGGTGTCGTCACGCTCCATAGACACAGCAGATAGACAGTGACCATAGACAGTCGACTAGCTAATCATTCGTGAACTATTACTAATTTTATTGAGGATCGACTTGCAACCACAACTGAACTCAATAAAAATTAAATCTATGATCAACAAGAATTTAAATGGAATGTTTACAGCAACGCCAAATATTTATGGAAAGGCCAACATATGTCATAGGGAAAAAAGGTTTTAAATTTCCTTAATTAAGTATAATGGATACTTATTCGAATAATCAAAACAGAACACTAAATTGTGATATTATTTTCCTTCCTCAAATGAACATCATTTAGTCATGACATAGTTTTATAAACAAAATTTCCAAAACCTTTCCCAAGTTTAGTTTTCCTTGAATTACAACATATTGTGTCTAATAAATGAAATATGTACTGAAGTGAAGTAATCATCATCATCATCCAGGCCATTGCCGACTGATTTAGGTTCGTTCGGCCCTGTAGTCTTTTTCATCCATACATCTTCTTCTGTGGTCATCTAGGTATTCACCTTCTTTCTAGCCATAATAGTCTCTCTATAGAACTTAGTATAGGAATTATTTGATCCACACTTAGCTCTTTTGATTTGTACTGTTATGCCAGTGTCACAAATGACTTTCCTTTCCCACAAAATAATAGTAAATCCGTTAATTGCGAATACACTACAACCAGATACACTTATATAAATTGATTTTATGTCTATTGCGTGTCACTCACCGTGAGAAATACTTTCATATATATTGTGTAAGTCTCACCTAATTTTACAATTGCTTAATCCATCCTAGAAAAGATAACAATAATTACTTTCTGTTTCCTTACATTCAAGTATTGTTATGTCATTACTTATAATGTATCTTTTGTTACTGGGGTTGTGACAATCGATGCTATCTCTGGAATTATAGATTCTTGTATAATCTTCTTGTTTGCTTCTACCTTTTCTAAATCTGTGTCTCATCTCTTTCGAGTTCTGGTTCATTTAACTGATTAACTATAATTACGTGTAATGCCTCTTTTTCCAAAACACTAGCAAAAACACTTTACGTTTTTTTAATGTATTTCTTTATAAATGTTACATGGTTAATTAACGTTTATTTGACGTGTCTCAATTTTATTGAAGCGTTTCAATCATTTTAAAAGTTATAATTACGTACACTCATAAATTATTTATCTAATCAGTGTCTCATACAAATTCAATTTTAGTGATTATTTTGTGTATAAAGTTATTGGGTTCTTATTTATTGTATAACAGTGCTTTACTGTGTAGGAAAATTTGAACATTCAAAGCTGTACATATTTATGAATTGAATTATCTGCTACAAAAATGTCCTGGGCTGCGACCGACATAAAACTCCCATCTAATATGTACAGACGCCCGCACATCAACCTACTACAATCTGTCAAATTTCTTTAACAGATTTTCAACTTTATGTCTAAAGCATAAGGTTCAAAGTTGATTGGAAAAGTTTGACAGTTTCGGGTAGCTTGATGCACTGG
This sequence comes from Luperina nickerlii, assembly GCA_963855955.1. Taxonomy (NCBI): domain Eukaryota; kingdom Metazoa; phylum Arthropoda; class Insecta; order Lepidoptera; family Noctuidae; genus Luperina; species Luperina nickerlii. The sequence continues at coordinate 18,641,506 of OY979667.1, forward strand.
CGTCTGTACCTAAACTACCTACCTATATAATATGTAGGTAAAAAAAACTTTGTAGGTTCCTCAAATTAAATATATAATAATATTTGTAGGTAAACGATGTTGTTGTCATTAGAAAAACGGAAATGGAAAACGAATAAATGAGTAATAATTACCTATTAAATATCATCGTATTGTCTGTACATATTTAGCTTTGGTTTATGTTCTAAAAACGACAAACGTTTATGAGCAGCCAGGAGGATTTGCAGTACATTGCTGCAAGTTTTCTTATTATATAGAATTTTGTTACATCTTGATCACGTGAAATTTTTAAAATATATTTTTATATTTTATTCATATAGCCAACATACTATTAAATCTGATATTATGTATTAAGTAAGCATAAGCACTGTTTTTCAGCTTAAATTAGATCTTATACCTCACAATATCGGGTTAAAGATTTATTACCACTGCAAAATTCGCCATGAAGAATCCAGTCTCACTTCTAAATCAATAAGCAGAATGACAAAACAAAAGACGCTACTTATCCACCACAAAAAACAGACTATATTAGTTTTTTTGCACCATTTCACACCCAAACGACAATCAACTCAATTACCAAGAATTAAAGCACAATTTCGAATTTTGCTGAATGCTGGAACAAAATATAGCGTTTAATTATTACTGAAATGTAATTAAACACTTGTTTAATTGGATCTCTCTAGTTGATTAACTGTGCTAATTGTTTCTCAGATATAACGAATCGCTGTCGTAGTCCGGTTAGAAAAATATGCTGTAATTAACTACATTACGGTAATCCTTAGTTTTGTTTTTGTTGTTTCATGACCATCGTTATTGACGTTGTGTGCTACAGTTCGCTAGCTAATTACCATTACGGAGAGAACAGGAATTTTGTGTCAACGAGATAAAAAGTTGCCAGTTTTTGCCTTGTGCTTGTCGGGTAGATCACTAAACACAGTTACAATATCAAAGATCACGTCTTCTTCATCAGAATCGACAAAACAGGAAATTACTCTACCAATATTTCACTTTTTATCTTCCTCTTCATAAATATAAAAATATTATCTTTTACGTTGTATTTTATTGCTATCAATAAAAATGTTAAGTTAAAATATTCTTAGTTATAAACACTTTTTTCTAACTAAATGGTGATAATTTCTGTTTTACATTGCGGTAACTTCGTTAAGGTCTTCCAAGCGAAACGGTATTAAAAAGCATTTTATTTTACTGTTAGTGCTAATTTTAAATGCAGATCTAGGGGCCCTGGCTATTGTGTATTCCTTATTCGCCATATTTGTGAGTATATTTAGCCATTGGAAACTTACTAATATTACAGACTATTGCAAATTGTTTAGGATTATTGTTTCTTACCTGTTTAAAAGAACATTTATGAGTACCATCAGATCGGTCATTATTATCAAGTTTTGTCTGACCAGGAGCTTTCCTTATGAACATATTTATACTGCGAAGCTGATATGGGGAACCATAATAAATTGAAATTAAACATTAAGAACATTAACTTCTGTTTTAATATCTGTTTTGAAGACCATCAGAAGATAATCATTCAATTTCCATAAACGTTAACTTTTTACACCATCTTAAAATTTGACATGTTTTTATCACCAGCCATTACTTTCTCGGTTGTCAATATGAACACGTCTAAAAGCGTTTCAGTGGCAGCTATCTCCATCGGTACTTACATTTTATTCTCCATTAACAATGGCGAATGAAGAAAGCGGATGTTTGGTATTGCAATTTAGATGGGCAATAATGATAGACGGTTAATTGTGCTTGACGTTTGATCATAAGGGCTCGACTCGCCCAGGTCAGCCCGACACAGCCCGTTGCATTGTAATAACTGGCAACTCTATCTTTTAATATAATTATATCTTGTTCATAATCAACGTAGGTAAATAAAAATGTGAAAGGTTCACATGATAGTGGCGTTTCCAAGTTTAATTACTGATAGTTATCTTTGTACATGTGTTTGTCGATATTTACTACTTGCCTATCAATTTCGCTATTATAAAGTCAAGTTTATGGTCACTTGCTAAGCTCGTAACTTTTTGTTGTGAATTTATCTACCTTTGCATCAATTTCATGACATGCTTTAATTTACTTTCAGTGTGTGATATTTCAGACATCATCTTTCACACTGTAGTTAGATTTTTCTTCCATATTGTGGCGGAAGCTACAATGTCGCATGCGAACTACGCACCACACTGACGTCACGTAAAACCCTGTATCGCACAAGCACAGTTTACCGCGTAACTAGCATAATATAAAAATTCCCTTTTCCATGGAGGATGAGAAACTTTATATTCTGTTCCTCATACCTCTATAATCTCATCAATGTGATCATCTGTCGGATCTCGATACTTTATTCCTACTTATGCACTTCATTCCTCTTTTATCTTGTGGAATTCTTCGGTTTGATTCTCTATCAAAGTACTGTCTGAACATTTAAACCAATTTTGATTTCCAGATTAACACCTTTTTTTTTTGTTACAGAACTCAATTCCAACTACCTCATCATTTTCTACTTCCCTCACTTCATCATGGGTGTCTCTGAGCCTGGTTCTTCCACCACCCCTGACCTCCCACCCTTGGAACACGAGCGTCCAGGGTCTGGTAGCGGTTTGGATGATGAGGATATTCCCCAGAGGAAGCAGAGGAGATACCGGACCACCTTCACGAGCTACCAGCTCGATGAACTGGAAAAGGCTTTTGGAAGGACACACTATCCTGATGTTTTTACTAGGTGAGCTTTCATTAGTTTTTCATGGCTGGTCGATTGATTAGAAGATGTAATGCTTCCTATACCTATTATTATAAAGTAAGGAGGTCGCACATGCATGTTTTTTTATCGGGGGCACAAAACACTGCGGGCACAAACGAAAGTGCTTTCTTAAATAAAATTTTAATGTTTATCATTCAAAGGGTTCCCGAAATTACATGTCGTATAAAAGCCCCATTTTAACGAGTAAAAACAATTAAGTGTCTCCATCTTGCGAAATATCAACAACTTTATTAAGTCGCAATTTTAATAAAACATTTTTATTGTTGCAGAGAAGAACTCGCTTTGAAAATCGGCCTCACCGAAGCTAGAATACAGGTAAGAACGAGATTATTAACACAAATTAGATGTTTTTTTTCCGATAAATTAGGTAGTAATTTTGTTTTCTGAAACTTTAATGAATTTCGGAATCATCCATATATTCATTTGGGCGATATTATTAAGTCAATCAAAACGTCTGTTAAGGTAAAGTAATAAAATCAAAGTGTGTTTTCTTGAGCGGTGCGACAAAAAGTCGCACGTTAGCCCCCCTGCAGACTCGCGACAGGACGTCTGCTTTAAAAGTCACGCTCAGTCGGATAGTTTACACATTCCATACTCTATTAATATGGCACATAAAATTTAGTTGTAAGTACCGCTTTTAATAATTTACACTAGTTAATTTACTCAGTTGTATTCAATTATATGGATATTTAAGATGAGATATTTTCAATATGATATTAATGGAATGTTTCTTATTGATAATAATCAGAGGAGTTCTGCTGTTAGCTTCCCACGGAATTAGTCAAAATGGGGTTACGGGGTGAGATGCGTTAAAATTGTTTTTTACTGATTATAATAAGAGAACTTCCAGATGCTTATAAATGATTTTATTTCTGTAAGTAGGTTTGTACAAACAATTTTCAACGTCAATCATATTTTTTTTAAACTAGTTAAGGTCGGCGTTTCCTATCTGACTTTTCTGAGAAGAAAGGCCGAAACAAACTCAGAGGTCAGTCTTTTTTAAAGTCCAGACATAATCTTGGTCAGATCATGTAATCACAACAACCCGTTAATTAGTACAATAACCTGCGGTGCTATTCTGTAAAAATCTCACCGTGAAAACTTAGGTGAAGTGAGCGTGGAGTGAGCTGTTAATAGTGCCAATTCCTAGCAAAAACAAACTCACTTCACCTAAGTTTTCACGGTGAGATTTTTACAGAATAGCACCGCTGTATCGATTCAAAAACATTCCTTCACCACTTTTGTTTTGGTTTCGGTTTCACTTTTGTGGACGGCGAGTTTGGTCACCGATATTCGCTCATTAATATTAGATAATATTTCGCTTAAGCCCGTTATAATTTTATTTGTTGTTTCTTTTTAACTAATTACCTACTTAAGTGGTTTTAATTCTCTAAATTATTTAGTCAATGATTTTGGTGCACGGTAAAACTCAAATGAGTTTATGTTGTCACCAAATTAAATGTAAAAAAAATGTATGTGTACTACTGAATGAATAAAATAAATAAATAAATACACGGGTTTTTTTTTTTAAGAAGTTTTAGCTAAAAGTCTTTTTTTACAAAAACTCGCATTCTTAAAACAGATTAATTGTAATTAAAGACACTGATAAATAAAACACTTTAAATGCACTTTATAATCAAGTTTGCATAAAATACATAATTAATACAAATTATTTACATTTTGTTAATAAAAAGGTACTGATACTGGTATAGAGTTATTGCTATATTTAGCATATAAACATCCCCCTTTGCTCTATAAATTAAAAGATAAGTAGGTATATATACGAGTATGTGTAAAAACTCACACGTTACAAGTTACAATAAAAGTTATGACATACGGACAAACAGTCCCACGCGTGTTGCTCCAATCAAGCAATCAGTTCGTTTGATTAACATTTTTAAATTATAATTACTTACTCATGACTTTATGGTACTCATTTCATTAATTAACCTAAAATTAGCTTGTTTGAAAAGTTGTGAGATGCATATAGGAACTTCCAGAGGAAATGAAATAAAATTAAAAACTCTCCCACTTTTCATATTGATCATATTATGCAAATGAAAAGCTGATTTAGTTCCTAGCTAAATGGAAAGAAAGAAAGAAAAATTGCTTATTCTGTACAAACAAAAACGCACATTGCGAATAAAAATAATACAATAATAATAAATAATAATAATAATAATAATAATACAATAATACACACAACGTAGCCAAAAGCCTCGTACTCAAGCTTAGAAAATGTTGACAATTTTGTCCATTGCTTGATGTCAGGGCTAGGCAACAAAGACACACATTATTAATTAACATTGACAATACAAATCAATCCGTGATGCGCCAAATGGATAAACAACTCAGCTTATCGCAGTCCACTGCTGGACAAAGGCCTTTTACAAGCTGCGCCACAACACACTGTCCTCCGCTTCCCGCATCCAGTCTGGAAATGGATACCTATATCCAAAATTGCGCACAAAGCCTTCTATTTTTTCAAATTGTTTCCATTTTCGGGCATTTTAATTGCATCTTAAAAATTCACCCTGTATAGCACACATTACTGAATAAAACTTCTTAAAAAGCACTTAATTATTCCGCAGAATAAAATAAACCGCAATTAAGTAAACTATTCGAGTTGTAAAAATTAAATATTTCTCTCACGTACAAAAGTTCGCCCGTGGGTACGCATTTATAACGTTGACCATATTGAACGTTACATTAAAAGGACAATTTCCATTAAAATACTGGCGCACACTCGCAATAAACTTGATTAAATTGTGTATTTTTCGCGTAAAAAATGCTTAATTTTAACTTATTCTGACATTCCACTTTACTGTAATTTTATGAGCATTTTGCATCGACAAATAGGAATGGACGTCCGTCATTTTATGATATACTAGCTACTGCCTGCGGTTTCACTAGCATCCTAGGGGAACTGCAACCGACCATTAGTGGTAACTATTTGAAATTGACAGCGCCTTTATGTTGTTGCAGTAAGAGCGCTTTTCTCAGTGCAAATATTAGGTACCATTTATGTGCGATTTAGGGTTGCCAACTTTTTTTTAGAAGAAATAGAGTATATCTGATTTTAAAGGAGGTAAATAAAGAGTACGGACTTATAAAAAAGAGTATCATTTATTTTGTACTTTTAAAAAGGTATTTTTTTGTACTTTTTGCAGCACATAACAATTTTTCATTGTTCTTAAAGGAATTGTACGAGTCCAAACATTCCAACTCTATATATACTTATATCAAGAGCTCATTTTTGATCAATTTCAATGAAGCTCTGTTCCTCTCTTCTCGCCACTTCACATTCATGACCGAAAAGACTCTTTCAGTAAATGCTGAAGTGGCGGGAACAGAGAGCATATAGCTAATCATTTTTTTTAAACAATCAAATTCTTCAGGACATTTTTTAAAAATAAATTGCCATTTTTCTGCAGTGGATTTTTGCATAAAATCTGTGTTATTAAACAATATTCGGCTTGGAGTTCTTTTAAAATTATTACTTCTGAATATAAACTGTCCATGTGTATGTTTAGTCTTTGTAAATTAAGTTTTCCTTCTACATATAATTTGTTCTAAATGATTAAATTCAACATTAGTTTTTAAAAATATTTGTATTTAGTGAATACAGCCAGTTATTTACAGCTTTTTTATTCTGATTATGGGTTTTTGCATATTATTACAGACTGGCACTAGTTAAGTAAACATTGTGTAAAAAAGATTATTTTAGCGTACTCTATTAGTGTTATAGATTATAGAGTACGCCTACATGATATAGAGGACAATACTCTATTTTAAAGTACGGTTGGCAACCCTAGTGCGATTGCCTATGCATAAAGCTTGTGTAGGTATATGTTAAAAAGTGTCCTATATTCTCAAGTTTGCATCCAGCGGGGTAATTGCGTATCACACTTAGAATGGCAATGCCTTTAATTTTGACAGTTCAACATCATTCATTGCGTTACTTAAGTGGTTGCGCAGACGGTTTTTTCAAATTTATGAAGCAATATTCTTCAAAATTAGCAAGTTTCATGTTAATAGTGTGTTACGCAATTATTATGCTGCAACGGGAAAACGCAGGTTTATAAAAAAAAACACTGGCATTCCGGTAGTGCCGACAGAAGTGAAAACTTGAACAATTACGAGTGTATTTTGTGAATCGTCTTATAAACAAAACACGCGTGTTAAGGTGTGTTCCTTATTTTATAGGGTTTTTTGCAAATCAGGTATGATGACCAAAGTGACTGGTTTATTCTTCTCGTGAAAGGAATTTATTCAGATTTACTAATAAGCACACAGGATAGACTTCAGTTCGTGGTGTTGGTCGCGGCAGTGGTAAGAGAAGCAAGCCGCTCGCATGGAGCTCGTCGTCAGTTATATATCCGTGGTTCAGCGCCATCTCGTCGTTGTTGGATGAACTACGTAGTTAGTACGCGAGGCCCTCGTAGTTCTTCCCGATGTGCATAGATGGCGCTGTCCTCAACAACGCGCGTCTTACGTCTTACGAATTTTCGATCAGGGTCACGTGACCTGACGCGAGTTTAGAAGTTTTTACCCATTCCAAAAAAAGTACACAGCGCCGCTAAAGAAGTTTTCACTTCAAAAAAATAACGATATCTACAGACTTGTAACAGTATCAGTGTCTAGAGGAATTCAATCGCAGTTGCTAAACAATATAAACAGATAGTAGAAACAATAAAACAATTACTCAGGAATCCGTTAAGTAACCAACGATTTATGATTTCCTTATGCAGTTACTTATAAAGCTAATAACGCTCATTGTGTGTTAATATTGTAATAAATATGATTTAGATAGATTTACAATAAGTCGAGGCATTCTTAGTTTCTTCTATAGAAGTAAACGGGTCTAATAAAGCACAAGCGTTAACACATATTTTTTCACGTTAATAATGTTCATATCAATCAGTATTGTATTGAAATGCTCTTTTTCATACAGAGAAAATATTAAATTAGCTAGTGAATCTCCGCAGACGTGATGGTTATCGATAGCTAAACACTATGTGGGTCACTTATTTTATTAATTTTATATTTTTTAATTATTCTCTCTATGGTCTGGCAGTTTGAGTAATTTATGTGGCCTACCCAAATGTCCTTTCTTTGGTATTGTTCATCGAATCGTTGAGCTCCTTAAGTCTTGAGTTGAGCTGCACGATTTCTGACAAATGCGTGCACTGACAGGTCCTCTCAATCTGTGTGGTTCTTTTCTCAAAAGACCATCTCAGACATCGACCTACATGGTCTTCATATAACCTGACCAAAATTATGTCTGGATTTTAAAAGACTATGACCTCTGAGTTTGTTTCGGCCTTTCTTCTCAGAGTAGTCAGATAGGAAACGCCGACCTCGTCTAGTTTAAAAAATATATGATTGACGTGTAAAAGTGTTTGTGCAAACCTACTTACAAAAATAAAATCATTTACCTATCATTTATAAAACAAAACAACAAAACAGATTTTCTCGACTGAAACTTCAAGTAACACACCCATCAGCGGTTGTTGACCCCGACAAACAAACATCAATAGGGAATATGCGTGATTTTTTTTTATTTAAAAAATTAATCCTCATTCATGTAATAAACAGTTTAGTAAAACTGTTTTTCGGATAACTATGAAATTAAAAAAGATATGAGCCATCGAAGATTTGTTTCTATCTCTTTCTCGCAAAACGAAATTTAACACGGAGTTTATATGGCCGTAGTGACATGTGACGTCACAGTCTATGTCGGATCTCTCTGTCTAATTGGTGTGTAATCAATAGTTTTAAATGCTCATATCGGCCGTGTTTCTTGGCCGATTTTAATTTTAATTTCACTTTTTGTCATCTCTACTACGGTATTTTCATATTTTGTTAATAAATGCCATGAAAAAAATTCATGCATATTCCCTATTCATTTTATTTTATTTAGATATTAATACCCATTACGTCTGCAGAGTTTCGCTAGCTTATTTTTTAGCTAGCTTTGACCATGTATACTCTTCGTGTAATTTTATTGTATCAATGTGAAAGTCTATCCAAACTTGTTTGTTACTCAATCACGCCAAAACGGCTGAACGGATTTGGATGGATACACAGATATAGTTTATAATCTGCGGTGCTATTCTGTAAAAATCTCACCGTGAAAACTTAGGTGAAGTGAGCGTGGAGTGAGCTGTCAATAGTGTCAATTCCTAACAAAAACAAACTCACTTCACCTAAGTTTTCACGGTGACATTTTGACAGAATAGACCGGCTGTACCCTAATTGCGTAACGCACTAGCAATTACAATCTGTATCATTTTCAAGGACAAAGCTAATCCATTGGTTCACGTGTTCGAAAAATTCGTCTGCTCAACAACGTAAATAACGCAATGTATGTTGTTGCACTGTCAAAATGAAAGCCATTGTTACTGTTAATGTGTTACGCAATTACCCCACTGGACATACATACACACACACACACACACATACACAGGACAGACACACACACATCACAGGATACACAGGAGGGGGGGGGTTACATAGGATATTTTTATCCAAGTACTACATTCCCTTGGGATAATTTCCGACCTCCACCCAGGCGCAGCCGCGGGCAAAAGATCAAAAGCTAGTACACACGGCAAAACATCAAGCTATAAATTTCCAGTTTTAGCTGACCTCGCATTGTCTAAGTTTTTCGTACATTCAGAAGTCAGCTTATACTGGTTATAAATACTTTGATGTGTAGCTGTGTGTACAAGCATAACTCCGGTCACAATTCACAACACGGTACTCAATGATACTCAAAATTGAATTCCACAAAACACATAACTGCTTTCAATTTTCAAAAAGGTCACATGAAGAAGTTAGTTTTTTCATACTTTGCTTAAAGTGCACTATTAAAAGAGATTAAAACGATTAATATCTGTCATTACGACGTCGAAGTATGGTCACAGTACGAAGTCAAGCTTCCTTATAAGACATGTGGGGAAACGTGGCTCCGTCCGTACACATATCGGTGGAACGACACCTTAATGATCACTTAATCACGGAGTACGCGACCGTCGGATGTTTTCATTAATGTCCAAGTCACTGCAAAATTGGAAATACGACTTTGTTGGAAATTGCCAATTACTTAGAAAACTTTGATGGTTTTTACCTGATACGTCTGTCTCAAAAGGAAAGGGTTTATTTTTTGTTGTTACTGCGTTGTAATGTGAGGAGAATGATATTCCATTTTTTGATTTGTATGTATCGGTTGCGATCTTGCCTATTGAAAGCAGTCTAGGCCTCCTTAAGGACTCAATGCACATTTTTCAATATGACATGTTAATATTTAAATTTTACAATTACTTAGGTAAGTATTATAATTCTTTAAGCAATGGAATTTCTCTCAACTTTACCTATTAGGGGCTGATTTTACCAAAGTCCATCTTTTATCCGTTGAATAAAATGGACATCGAGCGACGTTAGAATACTTAGTCGTCGAGAAAAATTGACAAAAATTCAATTTTTTTTGTCGTTATATCCCTAACTGTAGGTGTAAATAGCCCTTAATAAAATAACTCTAGTTTGTTTGCGATTTTTTTCAGCAAAATTTTCCTAATCTTATCTTGATTTACAACATCGCTTGCTCAAGGTTCTTAATAATACATCAATAAACCTACGGTCGGCAAATGGAAATATAAGTAGCAAAATCTCAATTGACTGCCAAAAATAGTAAATCACATACAGATTTAAATCTATAAACAACTACCTATTTCTTAGACAGAAGTTACTAAACTTGTTCGATTTTATGATTTAACTTTTTTTTTTAAATATTTTATTCATCAAATTGATATAGTAATTAAAATGAAACACAATTTATTTCATTAATCATTTAAATGAACAATTTAATCATGCTTAAAAAAAATACTCGTCACGACGCAGAAAACAGATCTTTCAACAATTTCTTTAATAGATGCCATAAAGTTGATTGTGGCGCCGATATAATTAAAATATAAATAGCTTATACTAAAATAATTATCAATAGATTATACTATTTATAAAATAAATAAATATATAATATAATAGTCATGTCCATGTAACATAGCTAACCGCGATTTAATTAGAACCTTTTTGCCTTCAATAGCGAACCCCGGCTAATGAGTGGACGTTCCATTTATGTCCGGATTAGGCCTTTGCAAGCAACACGCAGTGACTCTTAATTAACTTTGATTTATGTTAGATTTCTTATGTTTTTTATATTTTATGTTATAGAATAATAACACTGTCCATAGGTCGTAAACTTTCTACTTGATTGTTTAATTATGTTCGTAGAATTATTAAAAACTACTAGAACTAGAAAGGCAGCTTATAAATCTATATAGAAATTGATTAGTCGTACATAATGAATGAGTGTTGCCATCGCGTAAATACGATAATAATTTGGAATTAAGGAAAAAGCGGAATGTTGCCAGGTCTATACAGTATTCACCCGTTTTTAAAGTTCAACCGGCTTTAGCATAATATGATAATTACATTTAACACAGACACAGGGAATCTTATTATGAGTCAGTGTTAAACCATTCAATTAATTTTGTTGCAAGAAGTGAAATTGATTATTGACTGTTTTTTCTTAAAATAAAATTTAATTGTTATTACGGTGACAAGTTATGTTTTGTTTTGACAATCTCTTGAAGCCGATGAGTGTTATTAATATTGAACTTGTACTTTTTGCATTTTCTGGTTAAATGAAGAAATATGAGGCTTGAAAACTTGGCAACCATCAGCCTTTCCCCAACTATGACTACCACTTTACATGGACCGACTGCCTATCTGACCTCCACAACCCAGTTACTGGGTAATAAGATATCCCTTAGTAAGACTGGTTGTCAGACTTTGATGACCTGTAACGAATGTCAGATCCACGAATGACATTCCAGACCAACTGCTTAACTTGCTTTCCGAGGCACGGAGGGGTCTAGGTGGTATTTAAAGATCGTCACCCAGCAGCTGACAACCAACAACATTAAAATGCAACTGTGACGTACTGTTAGCAACTGGGATTTTTACTCTTTAATACTGGTTATTCTATATCCGAGTTAAGGTTCCTTCAAACAGGCGCGACGCGCGACGCGAATTGCGCGTGACATAAAGGCACCGCTCGTTGTGCGACTTGCGGTGCCTTTGTATCGCGCGCGATTTTATCGCATGTCGCATGTAAGTAGGTTTGTACAAACACTTTTACACTTCAATCATATTTTTAAAACTAGATGTGGTCGGCGTTTCCTATCTGACTATTTTGAGAAGAAAGGCCGAAATGAACTCAGATGTCACAGTCTCTTTTAGTATGTATTTTGTTTAAGTATCTTTGGTGAATGTGTAACTTTATTTGTATGAAACTTAGTTTTGTGGTGGAGAAATAAAAATGATTATTATATTGAAAAACATCGTTGCATATATGACATAGCATTCCATTCGCAGCTAATCTAAATTCCCCTTCGTTGTCATCAGGTATGGTTTCAAAACCGTCGTGCGAAATGGCGCAAGCAGGAGAAGGTGGGTCCCCACGCTCACCCCTACAGTGGCTACCTGGGGGGCTCTCAGCAACTGCCCACATCAGCCACTCTGCCTGGACCACCACACCCACTGTCACAGCTTGGCTTCGGGCTGAGGAAGCCGTTTGATGCTGCACTGGCTTCGTTTAGGTAAGAATTTAATTTATTATTAATTTTTTATTTATTTTTTATTTTGATTTCGGATCGGTTTTTACAAATGGTTGTTAGATTTTGCTCGTGAATTTCAGTTCAAATCCCAAACTCAGAACCCCTGTCAGTTGTGTCTTATTTTTCTATATACTAATATTCTTTTTTCTTCCAACAGGTATGCAAGCACACCACTATTTGGTGCCCAATACTTACCTCCGCTGTCGCGCCCGCCTCTCTTCGGGGCCCCACTCTACGCCACATCGCCCGCGCATTTCCACTCCCTCTTCGCAAACTTAAACATTCCCGAGCCGCCCCGACTATCCCCCGAGCACTCCCGACCGACACCCGAACTGTCACATCCATCTCCCGATCTCTCCCGTCCGTCGTCCGATCACTCCCGATTGTCGCCCGAGGTTACCCGGTCCCCTGCACCTTCCATGTCTCCGCCGATATCGCCAGGCAGTGAAAGCTTGCATATGCACCCATTAATGGAGGATGTGCGTACTTCTAGTATCGCTGCCTTGAGACTAGCGGCTCGAGAACATGAACTTAGACTTGAATTGTTAAGGCAGAGAGCTGATATGATGTGTTGATTATCAAAATACTTATTTTTTATATAATTTCCTTATATTAATGTAAATATTTCTCTATAGATTTAATTTAAACATTGATTTGGTATCCAGACGTGTAAGTTTTGATTTTGTAAATAAGTTTATCTAGGTAAGCATGTTATTTTAGTTTTTAAGTTTCATTTTCCATTCATAACTCCGTCCTTTTATATGTAATTAAGTATTACTTAAAAATAAATAAATACAGTTATTTTTACTATAGATGTTTGTTTTGCCTACCACATAATAAATCTACTCGCTTAACACACAAAAAATACAAAAGACCATTTTCTTTATTTTAAACGCACACAAGAAACACAACACAATGTTATCGATATTCTGAAAGGATTTAAAAGACGAGGCACATCACTATTCTTCATTCAGTACAACTGAGATTAAACTAGGTGATAAAAAGGACCTAGAGTCAGAAAATGCTAGAAAGAACAACAATTGAGCATCAACTACATTCCAGAAACTTTGAGAAACGGCCGTTTTAACATGAGAAACAACTCGTCGGACAATCTGTCATTATCCAATTCCAATAGAAAAGGATGACTCAAGGCCCAAAGGTCAACAATCGTACGTTACTATCCATGGATAACCATATTATGGTCTAAACTTCATCATGACAGCCTAATGTAATTAATATCAACGGTTTCATCCGCAAAATATGGCTTCGACCAATTTGTTCGACTGAGATATACGTACGGATAAGGTCTTATCGGTAGCGAGTAGCGATTTTAAATAAGTATGTGTACTCGAGGTTGCGTATTCATTGACCGGTTATCGGCTAATTCTGTTTATTCTGGAAAAATCTCACTGTGAAAACTTAGATGAAGGGAAGCTGCCATTCAAGACGCTGGAAATTGACACTTATGACATCCACCATCATCTATCATCAGCCTACAGCAATCCACTGCTAGTCATAGACCTTTCATATTGCACGCCATTCAACTCGATTTTCGGCAACTCTCATCCAGCTGCTACCAGTCATCCTGCGAAGATCGTCGCTCCACTTAGCCTGTGGGCGTTCTACCTTACGGTAGCCGATTCGCGGTCTCCACTCAAGAACACGTCTACCCCAATGGTCTTCGGTTCTACGACTAATATGGCCGGCCCAGTGCCACTTCAGCTTGCTTCACTAATGACAGCTCACTTCAAACTACCTTCATCTAAGTTTTCACGGTGAGTATTTTACAGAATAGCACTGTTGGTCTTCGGCGCTTTGATCCATCTTGGAACTCCAACCAGCGCTACAGATACGCGGACGCAGTTACCACTACAGAACATTCCGGCCTCATCAGTTCTGCATGTAGTTTATGGATACAATACATTACCAGTCTATAATGTTCCATCTATTAGGCTGGGACTCAGACCGCCTGTCTATTGGAGGGATTGGGCCAAACAACGCGGGCTAATAGCTTTCAATCTGCGTAATCTTTACCCAACTATGAGAGGGTCGGCTTCCAGTCTAACCGGATGCAGTTGAATACCAGTATTTCACATGGAGCGACTTCCAATATGACTTCCACAACCCAGTTACTGGGTAACATGATATCCCTTGGCAGGACCGGTTGTCAGACTTTTGAGCTTCTGATTATTCGTAACGACTGTCAAAGATGACGACCGGGACCAACGGCTTAACATGCTTTCCGAGGCATGGAGGGGTCTCGATGTGCAATGGATGGTCACCAATCCAGAAACCAACCGCGGCAAGCGTAGCTTAACCATCGATCGACATTTAGCAACGAGCCAATACTTGAATAGGCCTGAATAAAAACTATTGAATAGAAACTGACTGATAAAATAAACGTAGGTCAAGGTTATGACACTTTAGGCGTGAGATGAAAATAATGCATAGTTGAATAACCTCAGTGCTCCTCTGGACTCTTTGGCGGTCAGCGTGTTTCACGGTCTATCAAGAAAATACTTTTGTAGCGAGTCGTGTTCGGAATCATTGTGTTAAGTATTTTTAGTTAAGGTATCACCAACAATGACAAAGGTTAAAATTTAAACTACTCGTATTTCACATTTGATTATGCTTGAGAATTAAAATCTACTAATACAAACATGACTTCTATACAAAATTAATTAATTACATAGGTTAAAGTTATAGTAAGCTTGCTTGAGAATCGAAATCTACGAGTATTATACATGTTCATTCATGGATTATTATCCATTAAAACTTGTTCTTTCTCTCTTCAAGTTAGGCTAAGACAAAAGCTATGCCTACATCAGAAGATAACATACGACACCATGCAATAGAAAAATGGTACTCGTAGATACCTTATTATGCATTGCTTTTTAATTAACGTTTTCACCAAATATTAAAAACGACACTATTAAAAAAACTTCTGCTTTATCTAATTACCTACAATATAGAATCCGTGTTCAAGAACATGCTCTTCAAAAAACCGCTTAACGCCACCTTTCGCACCCCGCCCCCATCACAATCCAAGTCGCAATGATTCACCGTCAATCACACACAATCATCACCAATTTAGCATTAGTCACCCAAGGCTGGTGAAGGGACGGCTCTACGTGCCGCAATTAGGCTTGACCTCATAGTAGCATAGGGAAGATACTGCGGTTTTAGCTAAGTCTAGATTGTACGCAAATATAGCTCTAAGTGTGTTTTGGTAATTGGTCTGGTTTTATAGATTTAAATAGCTTTGTGATGATTTGGATTGTAATGTTTGTAAGACGACCTTTAAGGCCAGATATACAGGTTGAATTTTTTATCACCGTTTTCCTCTTTAGAGATCATTTTACTCATCATTATGAACAACTTTTACTATGAGACTAAACATGGAATCGGGAAAAAAGAAACAGCTGTTTCCTACATTTTGACGAGTTAAGGCTCCTGCAAACAGGCGCGACGCTCACTGATGCAGTCATAAGATCAGCAAGTACACAGGTGACAGGATATGCAGTGTAGAATGGAAGGTGGGCATTGTCTGTGGGGAGGTGACGCATATGCGCTTGAGATCTGAGCATTATATGTGAACAATTATGAATAATATCCCTAGTGGAACGCATCCATAAAGATAAACAGCTGAATCCAGAATAGCTTTTCGTATGCCATGCAGACAGCTACGCTTTCAGTAAATTAATCAATGATGCAGAACCATACGTATAATTTAAATTTTATTACAACTAATAATAATTTTAAATTGACAGTTATATTATTAATTTATTACCATAGTGTTACTCATTGCGATTATAATGCATTCAGCCATTCAGCTGAGTCTAAACTGTTACCGATTGCGATTTTCAAGATAAAGCGATACATACATAATTATTACTTTGATGTTTAGACCTTTCTAATAGAATTTCATACAAAGTAAAATGTTAATAAAAACTGATAGGTTTTCTGTAAACATATCTGTTTAGAAGAAAGGAAAAACTTATCTAACGACTCTTGTCAAGTTATGTGCCGACGACTGTATGGTAACGATAAATGTCCCATGCGGCATCGTATGCCGCCGCAAGTAAAAGGGGCTCGTCTAAGGAAAATCACATAAGCTTTACTAAGTAAAAGCTACTAATATAGCATATTGCATCTTTTTGTCAAAGTAATGGATATTTTCCTTTTTTTTCTCAGGTACGTCCCTTTTGTTTATGGCGGCAGTACATTTGACTAATGTGTCACGTAGAGCGTCAGAACTCAAGCTTTCTAACATGTCACAATCAGCCTATAATATTCTGGGACACAGGCCTCCTCTGCAAGAGGGAGTCAGCCGTAATCCACCACGCGTCCTCAGTGCGGGTTGGTAGATGTCACATGTCTTCGAATTTTTGGTTCTAGGACATGTCGGTTTCCTCACGATTGGTAAGACTGGCTATCAGATTTTCGGGCTTCTGACGACCCGTAACGACTGTCAAAGATGACAGCCGGGACCAACGGCTTAACGTGATTTCCGAGGCACGGAGGGGTCTTGGTATGTAAACATGGTCACCCATCCACGGACCAGCCGCGGTAAGCGTAGCCTAACCTGATCGATCGACCCGTGCGGCTGTCATCCCACAAGCCCCTCTATCTAATCCTGATAGTATAGGTATATATTTAATTGACGAATTAATAGGGATTTGAATACGAATCGATATGATCATAGATTTAAGTTTTCAAGTTTTAAAAATAAACTGGTCTCTACCTGTTTTTAATTAACAACAAAAGTGGTTGATCTATTCGTTGTGTTTTATCTAAATAATTATTTTAATTTTGATGAAAAGTAATTGAAACTTAATCAAATAACTTTATACGTTTGTAGAGACAAATTAATTTGTCCAACAAATATACTTCAATTATGTAAGTAGTATCCTCAATAGATGCCTATTAAAAAAAAAATCCTAAACATTTTTTTATTTTATTGTACTTTCTAAGTTTCTCTTGGACATCACTGACATCGTGAGGAAACCGGCATGTCCTAGAACTAAAAATTCGAAGAATGACAGACATGTGACATATACCACCGCACCCTGGGCCCGCGTGTTGGTTTACGACACACTCCCTCTCACAGAGAGGAGACGTGTCCTAGTTGTCAGAATATTATAATCTGATTATATGCTAAACACTCACTATCCGAGACTCTATTCCAGGGGTTCCCAAACTTCACAAGTTGTAGCCGAGAGTCGAGAGCTCAGTCGGTGTCTAAGAGTCCTCCTAGCTAGATGAAATTACAAATCGCCCCCGAAGCCTCTACACAACACCCCCATTTTTTTTCTGGGTCTCTTACCACCCCCCTTTAGGCCTGCAGCGCCCACAAGGGGGCGTTATCGCCCACTTTAGGAAAGGCTGCTCTATTTTAAAGATGCAAATGGTCCTCGAATCTTGACGGCAATTATAGAGCATGACGAGCTGACATCGGTGAAGGAAAAATATCGTGAGGAAACTTGGATTTATATTACTAAGTCTTGAATCGCCAAGAATCCGTCTTGAGCAAGCGTGGTGATCAATGCTGGTGCCTTCTCTGTATGAGAAGAAGCTTTTGCCTTGCAGTGCGCCAATAATAGGCTGGTATATTATTATTTTATTTTCCTTCAAAACGAATTTAGTTATGTGATACGGTACGTTGTATGCAGTCGTTACGGGTAGTCAGAAGCCCGAAAGTCTGACAACCAGTCTTACCAAGGGGTATCTTATTACCCAGTAACTGGGTTGTGAAGGTCAGATAGGCAGTCGCTCCATGTAAAATACTGGTATTCAGCTGCATCCAGTTAGACTGGAAGCAGACCCCAATATAGTTGGGAAAAGCCTTGGCATATTATGATACGGTATGTTGCAATTAGGTTAAATTGTACATTTTTAATTATTTTACAGATTAAAAAGAAGCTCACAAAAAGGAAACCATATTTCATAATCACCCTTTTCAAATACAGAATCATCATCTCATATCTTTTTTTAACAAAAATTTAATAAGTAGTCAGACAATCTCACACATGTCGACCAGTCCCTCGATAATCGACTACGCAATCCTTAAAGTACTATTTTTTCTTTACGACAATCAAGAATACATAAAAGGGTCCTTTTCAAAATTATATTTAATAAACATCAAAATTTTATTAGTATTTATTTGACAAACAATTACACGCATCCTTTGTGATGATAATGGTGCTTATCATAACATTTTACGAGCTCCACCGGCCAGCGCACCGCGATTAGTGATGGGAATTAGTATCGATATCGAATTGAAATGCTAATTGTTAGAAGCCTTCTTGGGGAGAAAGGTTCTACTTACCTGTTATAATACTACTGATTATTAAAGCTATGTATAATGCTGATTGTTCTGTATCCAAGCAGTAAAATTGCAATCTAATTTTAAAACAGAAGAAAGAAGGGAAAATAAAAAAAAAATGGAATCCATATCCACATTTAAGTGAAAACGTCGCGTCCCACATCAAAGAAACAGCTCCACAAACCATTTAAAAGATCAACTAAATAGGTATACTAACAAACGAAAGTCGCTCCAAAGGTCACACATAGTTATACCAATTTCCTAAATTAAATTTAAACACTCCTATTATTATATTGAATTTTCTTACTTATACAGATTAAATAAGTGGCGTGACAAATCGATTTCCACGACCATTCGTGGTGTACAAATGTTTATCGATACAATTATCGATAATACCGCGCCATTGCGTTTGATTTTTTAGTGTTGGATCCTCGGCTGGTGCAAGCGCCTGCGCCTGGCTAACTTTTATTCACCGATCTTTAGGTACCCGAGTTTATAGCTTGTCGTAAATTATACGAAGGAATAAAGACGTTTTGTGAACGTGCAACGATGCTGGGACGTTTCCATTTAAATTATTTTAAATACACTCACGGTTTAATGCGGCCGTATTTATAATAAGCTTTGTGTTGAATCAATTTCGCTTTAATATTTGGCATCGTTGTGTGTCACGCTCTAACTTTGTTTGTTTTCTTCCTCCGTCGTGAGTAGCTGTCTCGATATTTTTCAAATTTCGCTGATTTACATCACCGACTCGAATATTTTGTCAGATTTCTTAAAAAGGAGTTACGATTTTAAGAGACAGCTCAATCAAAACTTGGATTTTAAATAAATTATCCAAATCTAATCTCTTTTTGAATCATAAAAATATTATAGATCCGTCACAATTTTCGCTTGAAAAAAGAATTTATAGTTAAGTATTATAAGTTTATCTTCTGCATAACTGCTAATTAGATGAGTTTAATTTGAAATGGAATGAATATTTCATTTATTTTACGAGCTTGACGACGGCTTAGTATCATCAATTAGGTGTGGGTAGCTAGTAGGTACTGATGGCTATCAGTTTTTCAACTAAAAAGTTCAATTTTTTATTGGAAAGCGATTCGATGGCAAGTCGGAATAAGCACCGTTTTTCAATAGTTAATCACCCCTTTGTCTGTGTGGTGCCGGACTTAAAGAATATCACCACCCCATACTTCCCGGGATGCCGTAAAAGACGACTAATGGTCGT
Organism: Luperina nickerlii; assembly: GCA_963855955.1. Classification (NCBI taxonomy): domain Eukaryota; kingdom Metazoa; phylum Arthropoda; class Insecta; order Lepidoptera; family Noctuidae; genus Luperina; species Luperina nickerlii. Next base: position 18,661,536 of record OY979667.1, read on the forward strand.
ACCGGAGGATGGGCAGCAGCGTTCTCTATGCATTCCACCACCGTACCATACTGCGATCGCCAACCCGCCTGCCAACCGTGGCGATTATGGCAACCCCCCCTTCCCCCCCCATCCCCCTTTGGGGGAGGCCTATGTCCAGTAGTGGACGTCTCTCAGCTGAAATGATAAATCACCCTAAAGGTTTGTTTTGAATAATTCGTTTCAAACTTTTTTGTTCATAGTTAAATGAAAATTTAAATTTCGCGGGTTACCCTGGCGCATCCCGCATGCGCCAGGGTAACCCGCGAAATTTAAATTTTCTTAAGTTTTTTTGGAATCTGCAGGTCAGTGTCAAGTTACATGTTGAACAAAATATGATTCGCGACCGTAACAAGTATGTATTTCCAGAATTATAATCATTAAAATCATCAATACAACCCTCATTCATATTGACTGACTATTTCATGAAATTTTAATACGCCGTCGCTTTCCTCTTGACTATCAGGACTCATTTCAATAAATTTTTTTACCTTAGTACCTACAATTAATTTTATTGTTACCATGAGATAACTATAAGACCAATACTAAAGAAACATACCCTTACCCTTTTCAATGCATAGCAGCTAATGGATGCAGTAGGTACCTACTTCTTTTTGTAGTTTTTGTTGTGGTATTCATTCAAGACTATGTCTGGACTTTAAAAGAGGCTGTTACCTCTGAGTTTGCTTCAGCCTTTCGTCTCAGAGTAATTAGATAAGAAACGCCGACCTTATCTAGTTTTTAAAATATCATTGAAGTGTAAAGTGTTTATGCAAACCTACTTACAGAAATAAAATCATTTATCAATTATCATCGAAGTGTAGACAAATGGACATAGTCTGTTCCCTCGAATTATCTGAAAAAAAATACTCCCATGCCGCCATATTGCGCCAAAAACATGTACTACCCGATTAAGTCATAATACATTTATAATCAATAATAATAAGCAATTAACTTCAAAACTAATAGTTTTAATACACCAGAACACTAGCCGGACCCCAATCAGTCGTAAAATTATTTACAGCATACCCAAACATAAATTTTTATTGCACTATACATTGATTAGTATAACGAGCAAGATACTGTTTGATGATCGAATTAACATTTTATAGAAATTAATCGATTCTCTATTTATATCGATTATTGTATCGATCGATGTGTCATAAACGTCTAGTTATCGCTAATGGTAACATATGGGATGTGGCAACTGTTATAGTTTCCCGTTTGTGTTTTAATCAGCTTTTTTTTTGTGAAATGGAAGATTTTTTTGTCTCATTAGGAGAAAGACAGAAAATATGAAATGCTTTCGAATGTCTCGTTCTTTGCCGGGTCAGCGGGATTGTCCGAAAGGGTTACCGCTGGCCCGGAACATAAAGGGCGAAGGAAGGAACACGGGTGGGTTTTAGTCAGTAAGAGTCTGACACTCCCTTCCGCTCCACCCAGAGCGGGAGGAGTCATTTGATGATTTCCCATCCTGAAAAAAAAAAAAAAAAAAATGTCTCGTTCTTTTATTGAAATAGATAAGGAATTCTTTTTTTTTTACGGCCAAACTATTATATTATAGATAAGTCTTCCAGAACGTGGGGCTCGTGGCCAAATAATAGCAGCCGCACAGGCCGATCGATCAGGTTAAGCTACACTTGCCGCGGTTGTTCTGTGGACGGGTGACCATCTTTACATACCGAGACCCCTTCGTGCCTCAGAAAGCACGTTAAGCAGTTGGTCCCGGCTGTCATTCGTGGATCTTTGATAGTCGTTACGGGTAGTGAGAAGCCCGAAAGTCTGACCACCAGTCTTACCAAGGAGTATCATATTATCTAGTAAATGGGTTATGGAGGTCAGATAGGCAGTCGCTTCATGCAAAACACTGGTATTCAGCTGCATCCGGTTAGACTGGAAGCTGACCCCAACATTGTTGGGAAAAGACTAGGCAGATGACGAGTCTTCCAGACTGAATTTTGGCCTTGGAGGTCAATCTCAGCGGAGACTAGCCTTCGACGCAGGAGATGTTATAGTGCACTCTCTCTTCTCTCACTCTCATTAAAGCAGTTGTGGGCCACGGGAACGGGTACTCTCATGAGAGAAGGCCTATGTAGGTACCAGCAGAGGTAACATTGTAAGCTGATTAAGTATACTTTGACCGAACCATATACTTACTCGTAGTTATAACAAACGTTAGGCGTGGGCTGTACTCTAGTTAGCTTTAGAAGAAGGCTTAATCGTATTACGTGTCCTCCAAAATTCCTTTCAGAACTCAAATTAGGCTGTTTGACATTAGGTAACTCCGGGAAATCGAAACCATTTAAACAAACAAGTCCTTGAAGGAAGAACATCGCAATGACGTAGGTACTCTAGTTATGTTTTCATTGAACGCAGTTCCTAGTGCCTACAATGCAATGTTATTTCTGTTCTAAAATACATTTTTTCGTAGCCAATTAGAATTTCATTGACGTCAATACTGAAACTGTGTATATTTGCACTTTAAGTTATTTACGGAAAAACCTTGAAGGGCCAATATTTTGATAACAATAGTTACTACTAGTACTACTAGTAACTATTGCCAATATTTTGATAACAATAGTTACTACTAATAACTATTGCCAATAGTTTGATAACTATTGCCAATATTTTGATAACTATTGCCAATATTTTGATAAATATTGCCAATATTTTGATAACGATAGTTACTACTAGTAACTATTGCCAATAGTTTGATAACTATTGCCAATATTTTGATAACTGTTGCGAATAGTTTGATATCTATTGGCTCTTCAAGGTGTTTCACTTCTTCCATTCTAGAAAAATCTTAAATTAAAATCCACTAAGTAGTTAAAGATCGTGAGAAGGCAAGTGACGTCCACCAAACCCGTTCTGGGCCCGCGTAATAAATTACAGCCCACGTCCTCTCTTAGGGAGGTGGTCTGTGTACAAGCAGTGATGACATCTGGAGTTTCTTCTTCAGAGGCAAACAGTTGTTACAAATTATTATTATTCATTTCAGGCATCAAGGCCCATATAAAACACATACAACAAAAAGAAAGTCGGACCAATCAAGCTATGCTTTGTGTAATTTATTTCATCACCACTGCTCTCAAACACGGTGAAGGAAAACATCGTGATGAAACCGGCATGTCCTAGAACCAACATTTCGAAGACATGTGACTACCAACCCGCGTGGTGGATAATGGCCTGTTCCCTCTCACCGAGAGGAGGCTTGTGACCTAACAGTGGGAACGTTATAGGCTAGTTATGCTCCCTGAAGCCATTTTACCCTTGGTAAATAAAATAGCCCTTTAAATGAATAAGTATTACTTCACTATATCATATATACAAACTACTATAAAATAATCAGGAATTTATTACCAAGAACATTAAATAAAACAGCCAAGGTAAACCTACAATTTCTTCACATAAAACTTCTTCCATAAATTAACTATTAACTACTAATAACACATTAGATCATTGACTATCACAACAATGTATTTTCAAAGCGGTTTTGTCGAGTTCACGTAGTACACTCGTTTTTAGGGTTCCGTGTCCAACGTCTATGCGTTTGTCTACCGCCACGTCAACGAGAACGAGATGACGGCGCTGAAGAAGCGATAAATATATTTACTATGACCGCGTGTCCACCGCACGCCATCACCGGGTCATCACGCTCGGTTCGAATAATCTCGTTTCTAGTTGACGTCCGGGCGGGTGGACAATCGGTGTAAGACTCCGCTGTCCGTCCGTCTGTCACAGGGCTGAACTGTAATAGGTAGACTATGGCCGTTATAACAACAACGAATAAAAATAAAATTAAAATGACACATTAAGTTAAACAATAAGGCCGCTCATTGTATATAGGTAATTAGTGTTAGATCAATTTTTATTTATATATTTTTTTTGGTGTACAATAAAGTATGTATAAATAAATAAATTACACTTAAAAATTACACCATACAAAAAACGTGTTGTTTCTACTCGAGTAGAAGATTTTTTATTTATTAAGATCGATCTTAATAAAAAAATATGTAGTGTTAAATATTGTACGGTTGCACGAAACCCCTCGTGTGCATGTCAGACTCGCACTTGACCGCTTTTTCTTGTAATAATTACCTGCAATGTGCAAGTTTAGTAATTAATCGGCATGGATTCAAGCCCTATACTTGAAAGGTACCGCCACCTTTACTTAATCGTAAGTGTATAACAGCCATTATCTACATGTGCATATGGCCTTATGGTAATAACTTAGAGCTTTCTAAGTTAGTAATAACTTGGCAAAGGTCGGATTTGTAAGTGTACCTTCACTAATATTAAAAAGAAGTAAAGTTAAGTTAGTAAAGTTAAGTTGAAGATGTTGTTGCATTCCTGTAAAAGATGGCGGGACTAATTGGAGAAAACAAATGAGCAGTGGCCCACTTTTGCCCTGGATCGAAAGAGCTGGAAGTCATGGCCTTTGACAAAAAAAAATTGTAAAATATTTTAAAAGAGTAACGGTGGAGTTTCTTGCCCGTTCTTCTCCATACGAAAACTACCTTTTGGAATGGGCGACTAGAATCAATTCTATTTGTTGTAATTTCTGACGTTCAAAAGTGCCTTTAATGTGCCTATTTGAAATAAATGCTTTGACTTTTTTTTTTACTTTTGACCAGCAGTGAGATGATGCAGGCTAACAGGAATAGTAAAGTTAAGTTTGGATGTAGGAGGTAATCTCTTCCAATATTCTTACACTGACAGAAAACTACACCTAGTGCCATAATATTGCTATGTATTAATTTTATTTTATTCGGAACACTTACAGCTAACTTATGCAGTACTAGCTGCGTCCCGCGGTTTCGCCCGCATAAGTGGCTATCCCGTGGGAATATCGGATTAAAAAGTACCTATCTTATGTCCTTTCACGGGACTCAAACTATCTCTACACCAAATTTCATCTTAATTGGGATTCTTAAGCAATATGAAATTGAAGGTCTAGTTTCCACTGATAGACACTAAAATCGAAAACAAAAAAAAAATTCGGTACAAAATACCAACATGATAAATTATGGAAATAAATAGTACGCTATCGCAAATACAAACTGAAAATCATTTAATCACGCGGGCGAAAGCGGGAAAAAGATAGTTGTTGATATTTTTGTAAGACAGTGGTTACTAAAGTCAAAATTGTTTTGTCTACACAAAAACAATTTTATTTTGACTCTAGGCCCTCGCCTAACATGAACAAGGAGTAAACATAACGCAAATCCGAAGGATTTTAAAATACTATAGGGTAGTTGTATTTTTGATTGAAGGTTCCTACAAACAGGCGCGACACGACACGCGACACAAAGGCACCGCAAGTCGCGCAACGAGCGGTGCCTTTGTGTCGCGCGCGATTACATCGCGTGTCGCGCCTGTTTGTAGGGAGGAGCCTTAAAGAATCGTACGTATTTACCTCAAGTTTAAGTAGCGCGTTCTTGCTCTGAGGGTACATGATTACAGGTTGGTAATACGTAAATGCTAGGCGGCCAAGGGGTCACAGGGTTAGAATTGCTAATTTGCCTAAATAGTGCTCATGAATTAATCAAAATGTACAAAATTAGCGTACTGTGTAGTGTGCTGCGTAGCTAGGTAATGAAAATGCCTACCACCATATGCTGAATTAAAGCTCCTTCAAACAGGCGCGACAAGACACGCGACACAAAGGCACCGCAAGTCGCGCAACGAGCGGTGCCTTGGTGTCGTGCGCGATTATATCGCGTGTCGCGCCTGTTTGCAGGAGGCTTTAATGATTCATGATTACAGTTTGAGCGACGATGTATGCGACCATGTATGTGTACACTGTACAAACGCCAGCAAATCAAGCTACCCGAAACTGTCAAATTTTCCCAATCAACTCTGAAACTTATGCTTTAGCGATAAAGTTGAAAATCTATTAAAGGACAGATAGCTTGATGTGCTGGCGTCTGTACAATTAATAGAAATAATTACCGAGTTTTTACGATACCATTATAAGTTTATGTGTGAATGAAAGAATTTCTTACAATAGCAATTTGCAACAATGTTTGATTCAAAACGCGCTTTATATTTCTCTGTTTTCATTAATTTAAAACAATATAGGTACCTGAGTTATTGAATATTTTTCTAAAAACGTACCTACTTAGGTACTAAATAGATGCGTTGAGGGGTCCGTGGCCAAATAATAACACACAGGTCGATCGATCAGGTTAAGCTACGCTTGCCGCTGTTGGTCTGTGGATGGATGACCATGTTTACATACCAAAATCACGTTAAGCCGTTGGTCCCCTACTTAGGTACTAAGTACATACCTACTTATAAAAACGAAATTGTAGGATCTTCAATGGTATCTACAGACGTTAGTATTTATACTTACAAAGAAATAGCAAGGTACTGTTAATAGGCAGTTTCCGTTATTCACAATGCCTTCGTGTGAAAACATAAGAAGAACACACAAGCCTTTAACCGATCGTAAAATTAGCCACTTCGCGAACTAGCCGGCTAATCATGGGTTTAACTGGGTATTGTGGAGTTAATTAGGCAATATTCTTCTTCGTCGTATCGATAATTCCATTAAGGCTCCTACAAACAAACGCGACACGCGATATTTCGCGCGCGACACAAAGGCACCGCTCGTTGCGCGACTTGCGCTGCTTTTATGTCGCATGTCGTGTTGCGCCTGTTTGAAGGAGCCCTTAATTATAAGTTTCGAACAGAATTCGGACAATTCTACAGCGTAAGCCCCTATGTAAACACACGTATTTCTTGCCGTGAAAAACTACGGTTTGTACGCCGTGTGTAGAAAAATTTTTTTTATTTATTTTTATTTATTTATATTGGTTCACCAACAACTGTTTACACTGGTAATATGCTTAGGGTAACAAAAAAGGTAAAAAATGTAACAAATTAGTGTAACAATCTCTTATAGGTGAACTCCGCATGCATACAAAATTCGTCAGTGTTATATGGATCTCTATGGAAGCATGTTGACAGGTCACACTTTTAGCCTACGCGTGTTAACAGCACCGTAGAAAAATTGTATGAAATTGTATATGATACGGTCGTATGATATACGGCGACGGCGCCGTGCCGTAGTGTCGCAGTGTCATCAACAAACTTCCATAATGATCCATACGACACTGACAACACACGGCAAATAAATCGTAGTATTTCACGGTACGAACAAACACGAGTGTGAACAAAGGGCCTTAGCGTTGGCCTCGCAAAGGTATTCCATAGTGAAGGTGTATTTGCACAGAGAGCACGACAACAGGTGAGGCTTCGTTTGCGATGTGGCGCCACAGTCGCACTGTGGCTCATCGGAGTACCTACCTCACTAAGCTTTTAAAATAGACAATAGTTGAAATAGGAAATAATAAATATTGATTAACATTTTTGATGACGTGTTTTTAAAACATTGAGTTTTTAGTTTCAAAGTAAGTTACTAGAATTTCCTGTTTGAATGAATTATTACTTTATTAACAAGTCTAATTGACGTGAGTATTGCAAAATAAACTATTTGAATACAATAAGTAGGTACTATTCGCGTCAATTGCTTCCAATTAACTATAGTTCAGGAAGTTAACCCACGAATTTTGACATTGGACATGTTTACGTAACACATATATTATCCACTCAATTCCGTTTATTTCGATACTAAATTATAAATACACAAAAAAATTGATTACTAATAATCAACGTGGATTCACAAAAACGAATGATCGCGTTAGGGTGTGGTTACACAGAAGACGCCAAGCTTTGCAGGTTTAGGAAAAGTTTATGGTATGATTTATTTTATTTAATAGTTTCTGGCTGCGACTTTGTCCGCGTGAAATTTCTTGTTCCCCGACCCACCCCGTCGCATAGCATCCCTGCCCGCGCTATTACTTCGTTTTCACTTATGTTCTTCCTGACGTGACGTAATGTAGCCTATAGCCTTTTTCTAAAATTAGACCATCAAATGCAAAAAAATAAATCAAATCAAACAAAGAAACTCTTCAGCTTCATTAAATTAGTAGGCATAAGTAAGTACTTTGAGAAACAAAGCACTTCACTCCACACCAATTGTTTCTTTGCCCAAGTTGAACAGAAATTACAAAGTGTTACAATTAAATCATCTTTAGGTACAGACGCCAGCACATCATGATAGTTTCAATTTACTACAATCTGTCAAATTTCTTTAATAGATTTTCAACTTTATAACTAAAGCATAAAGTTCAAAGTTGATTGGGAAAATTTTGACAGTTTCAGGTAGCTTGATGTGCTGGCGTCTGTACATAATTTTATACACAGAAACCTTGGAAATAAATTAAAATTCTAGCTAGTTTTTGAAATTTAATTTCTACGGAAGTAATCGACGAAACTACAAAACACTAGAGGGTTTATTTATAAACGACGATCAAAATGTATGGTTAAACAGTCGCTAATCACTATTTAACTTGAATAAGCAACATTTATGAATAGAGTAAGCCATTAAGCAAAAAAAAAATTGTTAGGTTTTAATGAAAAAGTTAACATATTTTCATGTAGAGGCTCACCTAGGTTGAATGTGTTCCCACCTTAACAAGCGGACAAGATGAATCCGTAGTCGAGTCGTCATCGGCCAAATTAAAACTAATTTATGTTGATTGAATTCATAATAGAAAACTATCAACACTGCTCGAAACGGCGCTTATGTGCTGTTATCAAATAAGCCACGGGTTTTTTATTAATCTCACTAGACCCTGTTACGGCATTGGGTAATGTAGTTTTATGAATTAGAAAAACGTCAGTGCCGGTCGGACAGAAGTGGCGGACCAGCCGAAACGGCCGCGTCTGACGAGTTGTATGTAGGTCGTAGGTTCGATTCCAGACAGGCGCTTTACTTTGTGTAAATTATTTCGTCACCACTACTCTCAAAACGGTGAATGAAAACATCGTGAGGAAACCCGCACGTCCTTTTTTTTTTGGTCCGCGGTGGACTTCCTCCATCGTGGGGGTGACAGAGGGGCATGCCGGACTCTTACCAGCTAAAACCGCCGCGGTGTTCCACCTCTTACTATGACCGGGGGTGCGGGATTCGCATAAGCAGTCACCGCTTCCCCAATAGGCTTTGACCCTCTGTTTCTTTAGCGGGTCCCACCTCCCCATGCGGTCATTCCTATAATGGCTGCACCCACTCTCGATTGGCACGCGTGGAATACTGCGGCACCAACTCGGGTCTGTCTGGTCGGACGACGGACGCCCCTAGTCAGCCGCCCGCAGGCCACCTCTCATGAAGGTCGTGGATCGTTTTCGCCCTTCTCGGGCGCCCGGTGCGTTTCCTGCGGGAGGGGAGAGAGGATGCGGCTTCTCTCTCCCGCTCAACCGCCTCCTTTGCAGACATGACATCCTCGCAAAAGGAGGCAACTCCGTTCCATGCGCTCCCGTTCTCGACCATCGATTGAACGACGGCCGAGAACGAGAGATCGCTCCCACCTATTGTCGCGATGAAGTCACGGCGCAGCTCAAGCTGGGCACTCCTCCAACGTGTGCTGCGCTGTATCCTCATGGCAAGCCGCACAGTGGTGACACACCGACGTCTGCTTCCGACCTATACGACATACAAACGACAAACGCACCCTTAGGCTGCCTTTCCACCAGAGATGAGCGAGGATGCGTAGCGAGGGATGTGTGTAAAACTATTTAATACCAACGCTAACTTAGTTCAAGCTATAAAAATGAGGTGCAGCGCAGACGACAGACTATCCGTGACGCACTTTTTAGTCTGTGAAAATAGAACCTATGCAATTATATGCAGTAACGCACACGACGCGCAAAAAGTTCGGCGCACAAAAACCGCACCGCACCGGGCCGCGCCGCTCCGCACAAAAAGTGTGTGAAAAAAATTTAACGTTTGCTTCAACGCGCGCTAACGCAGATGGCGCACACTTTAGTCGGCAATCTGCATTTGCTAGGGGTGGACGTAATGCACGCGATCTATTATCATGGCGCCAGAGGTCGATGTAACGATGTTAATTCAAGAAATACAAAACAGACCAGCAATTTATGATTCTTCTAAGGCAGAATATCATGATAGACATTTAAAAAGAAACCGACAGAATGATCGAAGATGTGCGTCGTGTGCGTTGAGTCTGTGAAAAATCCGCGACGGACTTTTTGCGCGCCATGCAGACTTATTGTGCGCCGCAGACTCGATCGCACAAAAAGTGTGCCGTCTGCGCTGCACCTGAAGCGATGCCAAACGACATAAAGTGTTTTCGAGGCACGGGGGTATCATACCGCCAAATTCCGGGCTATTACTAAAAAAAACCCTAATAGAAAAACCTAATAACACTTTGCATGGCCTGAGAATCGAACCCAGAACCCTGAGCAGTCGCGCTTGCGACCACGAGACCAACGGAGCAGTGGACGGGTTAACGGGTCTCTCCACACTGTACTTGGCTATCCACAATAGCCATGTGTACCATTTATTTATTTGTAAATCAATGTCTTAGATAAGACACACTCAGAAGTAGTGAAGATTGCGCATTCTGGATCAGAAATACTTGAATTAGAAGTAAGTTTCTCCAAAAGTGTTTATTCAAATTGAAAAGTTTCGTTTATGTGCTGAAAATTATCGGTAAATAACTACTTCTTCTATTTTCGTAATGAAAGAAGCTCTCAAGAGTTGGAGTATTAAATGAGTTGTAGTTGCAGAGTTGCAGTATAAGTAGTAATAGTTTTAACCTTCATGGATTGATTATTACCATTTATTTCATTGTGAATGAACTAATTATGGACGTCGCTTCGTTAGTAACAATACGACTAATATAACATGTGAAGATCTTTGACCTGTATATCAGTATTACATGTGCAAATTTTGGGATTGACGTCATTGTCAAAAATGTTCAATGATATACAAAAACGTTTTAACTTTTAACCTTTTAATCATATTTAATTTGAATTTAATTAATGTGTTATCCATTGTTAATGTTGCTTCGTTAATATGGGTACTTAGGTAGGTAAGTAGATAGGCACAGATGCCAGCACATCAAGATACTACAATCTGTCTAATTTATTTAATAGATTTTCAACTTTATCGCTACTGCATAAGGTTCAAGGTTCAAAGTTCGACCGAACTCCACAACAATAGATGGTCGCGGGCAACAGACTGTAGACAGTCAAAATTGGCTTTACCAATGATACACCCGCGATTAACCAAAAAACTTCTCAGCCTGAGTAGAAATAACCTAAGAATAATAATAGGCATAATTACGGGCCACAACCTCCTTAACAAACATCTTTTCAACATAGGCGCCACGGACAGCCCCCTTTGCAGGGGCTGCCTTGATGCCGAGGAATCAGCCGCCCACGTCATCCTGGATTGCGAGGCCGTGGCTTCTCAACGTGCAGAAATCCTCGGAACAATGAGGTCGCTCCGCGAAGCCTGTGAAGCTCCCAGGAAGCTTCTGTGCTTTTGGGCGGAGCTAGGCTGGCTCTGTTAGCCAGAATCCCTACGCACAACGGACCGAATGGGAGTCTAAGTGCGGAAAAGGGAGTCCCCTAATCATCATCATCATCATCAAGGTTCAAAGTTGATTGGGAAAATTTGACAGTTTCGAGTAGCTTGATGTGCTGGCGTCAGTACATAATAAAGAGTATTCTATTCTATTTCTATTCTATATTAAACTAACATACATATAATAAAGAAATATCGAAATCAGAAAAAAGATATCGAAAATAGTAAAAATCGTGCGAGGCTCTTAATATAAATCTTGAATACTATTGATTCTAGTCGCCCCTTTCAATAGGTAACTTCGTATGGGGAAGAATAGGCAAGAAACACCACCGTTACTCTTTTAAAATGTTGGTGGTGATAGGTACAGCCTTCCATACCTAAATATTTGTAACAAAAATCCTCAAACAGTCACCACAGGTCATAATCACCGTCATTATGCCACAGTTTCAGCCGGTCGAGTAGACTAACCGCAACTAATGGCCGCCTAACAACTGGGATCCAGCAATTTGGACGCAAACCGCAGCCGTTGACTTGTGCTAGCAGTTTACCTGATTAACTCGAAACTGGAGTTAGTATGCTGAATAAGACGTAACTGTGTCACGATTTTTTGGTGGTAGGACAAGAAATAGGTGTATTTTGTTCTGTTATTTGTGTTTGCTATTTTGGACAAGTTGTTTTAAATTGAGGAATTTTGACTATTCAACAACATTCATTACGTTACTTACGTTGACGTGCAGAAGAATTTTTATTAGGCATTTCATTTAAAATTCTTTGGTTTATGATAGAAAGTGTGTTACACAACTGGGGTGCAGGTTTTTAAGCATTATTGTTACTAACACCAAAATACTAACAATATTATGGACCTAATCTGAAATAAAGTTTTATTTATTAATTTTATTTATTATTATTATTGACCTATTGCCATTAACCGAGCACAAAATCAGACTCCGGGCTGCTACTATTTTAAAAGACAGATAGATGAAATACCCTCTATCGTACACTAGGTCTCTAAATAACAACTTGAAGATTTTAAAATATATAGGATGATATAATTATAGACGACTTTAAGACAACCTTTGGCTAAAAGAGTACCTAATAATAAAAAAAAAAAAATTACCCAGCTTCCTCCCGTGGTAAACACTCTACTTTTTATCACCCTCTATGAAAAAATAAGTAAGTGCAACTTTTGAATAAGAATATTACGTTTATTTATTTAGGTACATACAATTTTGAGTAAACAATTACGAACAAAGGTTTTCACGCGTTTTTTTATTTTCACAAACTTTTTTTTAAGTTTTGCTCGCGCGCCTTTTACATTATCATACAGCCTGTTCATACAATGTTCGTACTTAATTGATTTCTTTGGTGATTGGAACTTTTACCAACACTATCCACATTCCAAATTCAAATCACTTTTAGTCCCTAGGGTTTAAAAAGCTATTTTAGTCCCTGTTTACGAAGAATACACTAGCTCGTTTTGAATAAATGAAATAAAAAATGCCCTCCCACTAACAACAAGTTACCAGGCTTCGCACGAGTACAATGGCGATATGTCAAAATATCAAAATTTCTGTGCTTAAAGTATTTAAGATTAATATACTCATAAACCTGAAATAAATTCCCTAGATGATGGTGAAAATAGCATTGATTAACCAAAGTATCTATCGTCACTTCTTCCCGCCCTTTTAATATGTCTAGATGCCCTTTTAATTAACCTTTCTTGTTAAAACAAACAATATAGTTTTTGTCTTTAGCGCCAACTCTACCAAAACCAGTGCTAAAACTATAATCCAACTGAGCATAAAATTTCACCACTACAAATAGCCATTTCAAATAATCCGTTTGCATAACGATAATTTTCTATAATAATTTCCATGTCTTAACAATGATTCTTATTTTCTAATGGCTGCCGATCGGCAATTGTCTCGCCTCGATACACAAACCGATATCATTATGGTTTCATAAATGGTTTGCGTTACGTTAAGAATATTGGAAAAGGCATTTCTTTTTTTGTCTTACATTAGATCTGGCTAGTATTTAAATGAGGATTTTGTAAGCTATTAGTGTGTTTTATTTACAGGAAGGTGATAATTTATATTGCCATTCTAAAGAAGGTTGTGGAAAGTGTTTTCAATCTTTAACTTTCATAAGTAATACTCGTACACTCATTGCAACATGATTATTAAATTCAAATATATTTAAATTTTTTGTTGGTTATTAAAAAAAAAACACTGGCACTCCGGTAGTGCCGACAGAAGTGAAAACTTGAACAATTACGAGTGTATTTTGTGAATCGTCTTATAAACAAAACACGCGTGTTAAGGTGTGTTCCTTATTTTATAGGGTTTTTTGCAAATCAGGTATGATGACCAAAGTGACTGGTTTATTCTTCTCGTGAAAGGAATTTATTCAGATTTACAAATAAGCACACAGGATAGACTTCAGTTCGTGGTGTTGGTCGCGGCAGTGCTTCGTTAATCATTTCTAAAGTGGTAACTAGATAAACTAATAAGGAGCCTGTATGAAATTTTACACAATGTTACCTTTGTTCGATTACCATAATGTTTGCAGAGGCGTATTAGAAGAGGACGTAGATGGTACGATTGATATTAGTTACATTTTTACATACTATTGGCCTTGTACATAAAATGTATTTGAGCTCGTCGTCAGTTATATATCCGTGGTTCAGCGCCATCTCGTCGTTGTTGGATGAACTACGTAGTTAGTACGCGAGGCCTACGTAGTTAGTACGCGAGGCCCTCGTAGTTCTTCCCGATGTGCATAGATGGCGCTGTCCTCAACAACGCGCGTCACGTCTTACGAATTTTCGATCAGGGTCACGTGACCTGACGCGAATTTAGAAGTTTTTACCCATTCCAAAAAAAGTACACAGCGCCGCTAAAGAAGTTTTCACTTCAAAAATAAAAATTCTGTTAAATAATAACAGCCGCACAGGTCGATCGAACAGGTTAAGCTACTCTTGCCGCGCTTGGTCTGTGGATGGGTGACCATCTTTACATACCGAGACCCCTCCGTGCCTCGGAAAGCACGATCTTTGACAGTCGTTACGGGTAGTCAGAACCCCGAAAGTCTGAAAACCAGTCTTACTAAGGGGTATCGTATTACCCAGTAACTGGGTTGTGGAGGTCAGATAGGCAATCGCTCCATGTATAATACTGGTATTCAGCTGCATCTGGTTAGACTGGATGCCGACCCCAACATAGTTGTGAAAAGGTTAGGCAGATGATGATGACATTGTGACCGCGGAGATATTGTAGGAAACAGCTGATTTTTTTTTAATAGTTCAGTCGAATATGTTCAACCCACGGGCGTTCAAAATCATTTATTTATGTGTCCCTGTATTTAAATGTGTTTCTGTTTATAAATTTCGCTTAATACATTGTATATTGGCACAAGTAATGTATCTACTCATTTAACAAAATTATCAATCAAAATTATCATTTAAAATGATCAATTTTGTTAATAAACCGATTACACCATTATGTCTTATGAAGTTAGTGTCTACATTAGATCAATATGGTTAATAAGCCCATGTTAACCTTATTGAGTTTAAATCTCTATGTGGACGAAACCAGCAATCCATCAACATCTTGCACAGACAGATCACAGATTGGGTTGGTTATCGAATCTGTGTTTTTCAGGTAAGAGGACGCCAAGATTTCTGAAAAACACAAATCAACTAAGTAGGTACCTATCTTCAAATAGTACTTAGAAAACAAATCTATTTTCAAATATTTATCTACTCAATCGCTACATTTCGTAGCTCACAGTAACAATTACGATTGCGACCACGATCAATTGCCATCGCACGCGACTTCCTCGGAGCAACCGCAATCATGGCGCCAAATCGATCGAAACCATCGAGATGTTTGCTTTTGCTCTTATCTGTCATTATCTGTGGTGTAAAGTGGTTCTACTCTATGACTATTTACTATGGGTAATCAAGTACAATGGGTTTGAATTTCTCTATATTTTTTTCTTGTCTAAATTGCATGTTATGAGATTTGATACGTGTGTGTGAAAATAACTTTGCACTTGGCACGAATTGGAGGCAATCTTCCGGGCAGTTTTGCCATCCATCTTTGCTTAGTCACTAGTTTAATATTACTTAGTAACCTCATTCAGCATAAAACTGAAATCAGTGTTTTAAATCTTAGTATTCTTCATAAACAACAAAAATAAGTAAACATATAAATGCAATCAATTTTTACTTTGTGGTTACGGGGCCAACTTATCAAAAGTCTAGACGCCATTTGTATCAGCCGAGACGTTCCGATTTCAAACAAATTTCAAATCGAGTTCTTTATAAATGTCATTTGTTTGTCGACATCGGCGCGTGCCCGCTAATGGAAAGCTTTACCCAATGGTTCGTTTTTGGAAAAAAATTAAGAACTGTCACGAACTGCTTTTAGTAAGCTATTTTGGAATTTATTGCACAAAAAATAAGGTTAGAATTTGATTGTGTCTAATGTACAGTTTGGATGATTCGGCCCGGGTTCGTGCTAACGTTATCAGCCAGCATTATTTGTTTCGAGTTTCGATGTTTCTTTTGACCTTTTATAGAATTCCCAAAGAGTGTTTTGAATTAAAACATTATTTGCGTGTTGTGAGCAAATTTAAAGTGCTTCGCGATTAATCGAATGGAAACACAATCGTGTTTGATTTAATCGATATTTATTTAGAATTCGTTCTAAATTAAGTTTAGAGAAGTGTTAAATATATCTACATTTAGATTTAGGTATAGTTTTTTTTTACATTAGCTCTGCCGAAATAGAGGCGTGCTAATCACCATTTCCGTAAAACTAAAAAAACACAGCATACACTGCAACGCAGTCTCTTAATCAGTCTCTCAGTCAGGTATATAAAATAATTATGATGACATCATAATCATAATTTCCTGTTAGCAGATGTCATAAAATAAATGATTAAGAAACTAAATTGACAAGACAATAATTTTCAATTGTACCTATAATAATATTTTAATCAAGTTTCTTAATTCAAATCAATTATTATTGGGTAGTAAATCGTTATTAGAAATATGTTTTATGTTAAAATATTTGTTAGTGCAATTTCGCCAGCGAAGCGTGGACTTAGGAAGTTCTTTGGCTTTCATTGTAGACTAGCTTCTGCCCGCAGCTTCACTTGCGTGGATGTTGGAAATTATTCCAAGGTAACGTGCTACCGGGACTAAAAGTTCATATCCTTTCCCAGGATGCAAAATTTTATCGAAATCCGTTCAGTGGTTTAGGTGTGAAAAGGTAACATACATACAGAGTAAAGTTACTTTTGAATTTGTAATAATAGTATGGATAAATTTGGGAGCCAAAGTTCAGTTGTAGTGTCCGATTTGGTCATGACATTCAGTTTTTATTGTTATTTGGCCAATTAAATACATAGTTTTACTTTAGATTTACTTATGAAACAGTCAATTAATATAATTATTTATATTCAACTCAAGTTTCAGGTAGACAAATAGCAGGTTACTAAGCGAAAAACTTATCCTCACACTTGCATTTTCTGTCACTAAACTACCTTCAGTATTCTCTCCTTCTGCCTTAATCTATCCAAAGATTGTCTTTACAAATCACTATTTTAGCGTTCTGTCACACTTTGTAAATTTCTACATTTATATCTGTAATTTTATGGTGTATATGTGACGGCTAATATCCGAAGAGCGGTTACACCTAGTTTTAGCCGGGTACAACTAGATTCCTATTTCTGTGTAAAGGGTTTAATTAAAGTGACCTAACCAAACCTAACCTCGGGGTGCCCATTGCTCGCTCTTGCATCCTACGTCGCCTATCGGACGACCGCAACCATGCAACCGATGTCACCCGAAGTACACACGAACTACTAAGTTGTACCCGGCTAAAACTAGGTGTAGCCGCACTTCGGCTATTAGCCGTGACATATACAATAAAGAGTTATTATATTTATCTCTAAGCTTTTCTCAATCCCGTGCATAAAGTACCTAAAGATTTTCAAAACATCATAAAAACCACATTAAATAACTCCAAACATTAATGTAAGTATAAACAAAAATTCAATCAGCGACGTCTCAAGGCCAGGTTTGGAGTCATTAAACTTGATTCTACAACAAAAAGCCGTACGACGAGCGATTCGATCCACAACCCTTGCCTTCACGAACATTCAGCAAAAAACCTCAGATCTTCGATAACTCAATTTGGACCAATTTATTGCTGGACGGTAATAGGTGCAGCTACCTTGCTTTTTCTTAATTAGTTTTGGATGGACGTGACGATATGGTGGATTGTTAGGTGTAGGTTGAGTGTTGGTGCGTATACCTTAATTTTGAGTGTGGGACAGAAGCGTAAGTTGTCCTATAGGTACCTAATGTCTTTCGTTACGAGCAGAGCGTTGTTAGTTTTGACTTGGTTTTCAGCTAAACATCTCATTTCTATCGACTACCATAGTACCTAACCTACCTAATGGTGTCATTCTCAAATTAAAAGATTTGAAATTCTCACATAACTTTGGATAATATCCTTTTTTTCCGTGGGTTAATCCTCATGGATATCCTCCGTCTGAGGAGAACCGAGGGTTATGTTGGACTCCTACCAACTAAAAATCCATTGTTCCTTATACTTCCATAAGTCGGGCGTGGGTATTATATATGGTACAGCATTTGGCTCTAGAATAGTCGAATCACGACTAAGCACAGCCTTTGACTGAACCATGTATTAAATAAAGAAAACTTCATTCAATTGGCCTAAACAGTTTGCAACTCTAACAAAATTGTTTTCAAAAATCATCAAATGCCTCGACGTATTAAAAGGGGGTTGAGTAGGAAACTTTATATTTTTGTCTTAATGCATCGAAACAGGAGCGAATAGGATGCTTTATTGATTTTTAATTTTGGAATAATTAGTTGGTTGTTTTTTTTTGCGAATGTTGATGAGCCAAGACGGTTGTGTTTTTTTGAATTCACTGTTTTATATTTTAAAAAGTTATACTTAGTTTTATCGAGTTGAATGCTGAACTTTGTTTCCCTACCATCCTACCATTCCCATATGAACATCGAGACACACATTTAAGCTTCGAACAGTAAATGAGCAATTACTTTGTAGCTTTTCCATTCATAGCCAGTAATTTTCTTAACGCTCAATTAAAAACTAAATATCCATTTTGTTTTTCAGTTCAGATTTTGTATATCAGTGAGCTTACGCAGCCTGGGAGAGGCCAAGACCAAGGCCAGAACAGCAGTGGACAGTGATAGACTGAGTTGATTGAATTCAGTCTCAGTCTTCACTTAAAAAAAATAATTTCTTACTACACCACATTAAAGCGATTTCAATAAGACTTACTGACTTCATACAGTAAGAAGAAATGTTTGTTAAACAAAGACAAAACAAACTTTTAATGATTGAACTATTTACTGAAAAAAAAAACAAAAAAAAGGATTTCAATGGTTTGAACGATATCACCAAATGAATAAAACAGTTAATTTTGTGACCTTTTAGCTACGTATAACGTTACAGTTTACTGTCATAACGGTAACATTTTGCCTCAAGCTTTAACTGTTTTCGGATCAGTAAAAAATACTGTTTTGAACAATGAATAATAAATATCATTGGTTTTGAACGTTAGGGTCATAAGGAATTGATAAAGCAGTTTAGATCAATGTTTTTTCATTTTAGGGTACCAAAATGGGAAAAGGAACCCTTATGGTGAGACTCACTCTGTCTGTCTGCCTGTCTGTCTATCCGTCTGTCACAGCTGGATATCTCAAGAACTACTAATGCTATCAACTTAAAATTTAGAATAGTTTTAGATGACGTTTGCCCAACTATTTAGCATTATTCATTGTTCAAAACAGTATTTTTTACTGATCCGAAAACAGTTACAAGCTTGAGGCAAAATGTTACTGTCAACTTTAAATTTAGAATAGATTTAAATGACGTTTGCCCAACTATTTTGCAAATAAGAAAGAAATAAAAATTTTATTTTTTTGCAACAGTTACTGAAGGGGGTCTGAAAAATTCGAAGTGGGGCTACTAGGGCATGTGGGGTATCATATGAAAGAGCGCAGTTTGCACATTTTCAAGCACTTTAAGCCGCATAGTTTTCGTCATTTGATGAAAAATTAAAAAAAAAACCGTTCCCCCTTATCTCCGAAGTTTGCATAGAGAAAAATCTGAAATTATTGGCAAAACAAAACGATGTCTCTAAATAGCACACTTTTTCAGAAATCATCAACAAAAGTTACATTAGTTCCACCGTCGGTCAAGACATCTCTTGTCCGACAGTGGAACTAATGTAACTTTTTCAGCGCCATCGCGCTGACCTAAAACTGCAATATTCTGCACCGCAGCGTACAATGTTAAAATTCTCTGACGAATATAGGCCTCGGCGGAGACAATTTAAAAACATATGATGGTAAAGAACCCTCGGTCGAGGGCGAGTCTGACTCGCTCTTGCCCGGCTTTTTTTACTGTTTATTTCTTTCTTCGAATTAGGCAATTAGACGTATCAGCTACTTGTGAATCTATACTTAATATTATAAAGCTGAAGAGTTTGTTTGTATGTTTGTTTGGTTGAACGCGCTAATCTCTGGAACTACCAGTCGGATTTGAAAAATTCTTTTTGCATTTGATAGCCCATTTCTCGAGGAAGGCTACTTAATATCACGCTAGGACCCTTAGGAGCCGATCAAAAACCAAAAAAGTCAGAAAAAAGGTAAACGAATTAAAAGCGCAGGCAGGCGATGCGACGGGGTGGGTCGGAGTGACAAGAAATTTCACGCGGACGAAGTCGCGGGCAGAAGCTAGTAATATAATATAAGGCGTCATGAACATCGAAGCGCAACCTGTTACCATGAATTCAGTACATGATTCTAAACCTTACTCAGTTGAAACTTTTCTTCCATTATTTAAAAAAAAAAATATCGCCTCTATGGGGTCTAGTCTCATTTGCTGAATACATGGTTACAGTTTGCACGTCGATGTCCCTTCCACTTGTATTAGTAGGTGCGTCGTAGGACGGGCGGCGCCGGGTAGTCGTACTATAATAATTACCGAGCTTAATACTGGCCGGCAGCCTCTTGTTTCGCAAATCATCGTCGCTCATTTATTCAAACATTGTACTGGTAGACAGTCAAGTTTTAAGGCTTTATAAGTTTAGCCGGAGAGTTTTACAGAATGAGATTTTTACAGAATACACTGTATAATGAGATTTTTACAGAATACACTGTAAAAATCTCATCATGAAAACTTAGGTGAAGTGAGCTTGAAGTGAGAAACTTTTTTACAAAAAAAGAAACCAACGGATTCCAAAAAAAACACTACAAAATCAAAAATAAGTTTAATTTCTAAAGTCGGTGTCGTTAGTTCTGTATTTTAATTTTTTGACACCGACTTTCGAAATTAAAGTTATTTTTCACTTTGTAGTGTTTTTATGGAAGTCGGTGGTTTTTTTTTTGTAAAAAAGTTTTTTTTTCAATTTTTAGTTGTACCTACCTACCCCAAACAAATTCATATAAACACTACTTGCTATGTGAATATCAGTGACAGGAAGCTATTGAACACATCTGCTTACCCCTTTAAAGGGTACCTACAGGCGTGATGTTATGTTGTGTGATTGCGTAAACAATGCATACATATGCTATAGCAGCAATCGCGGTTGACTTGCTGGCATTTATTGAAGAGTTCCGTTGTCTGTCTCCGAAACTCATCATCAGATCTTTATGAAATTTAAATGGGACAATTTCGAAATAAACCTCTTTCGAACTATTTTTTTTTTTTGCAAATCCGTCTATATATGAGGGAGTTATGCCCGAACAAAACATAAAAAAAAATATAATATAAACATCCGAATTGAAACCTCCTCCTTTTTTGAAGTCAGTTAAAAATGTCACGAATCGTGCAATTAGAAAAAGTATAGACCCGTTTTGCTCAACTAGGTAAAGCATAAAGAAAAAAACCATCGGGTTTGTGATCGTCAACCTCACACGAACTTAGCATGAAGTCTGTCAGGCTTCTAAGTTGTCAATTTTACAGTTGCTTATCTCCGCATTTTTTTCACCGCAGTGAATTATCTATATTATTACCTATACACATTGTAAATTAAAGTCACTTTTCTTGTTTGCCTGTATGACCATGATCGCGTTGTGCTTCTAAACTGCACAACGGATTTTGATGTGGTTTGCACCGTTATTTAAAGAATTTATTCCGGAAGATTGATGTGTAATAGGTACATAATTATTAAACTCACTAAATATACCTAATAAAGTTATTTCGATGTTTTGTCTAATCGTAAAAACTGGGTTTTGCGTAGGATAAGCATAATTAGCCTATAATGTTCTTACTGCTGGGACACAGGACTCCTCTCTGTGGGACGGAGTGGGTCATAATCCACCACGCGGGTCCAATGCGGGTCGGGCGCTCGCTAGTTTAAAACAGGTTAAATAAAAGCTTGTAAAAAGAATCAGCGCCTAAACACAATAGTGTTCGACTGTACAGTAACAGAGAGCGATGTAAATTGAATTAGGGGGCGTGTGCACGGCGGCGCGGCGGCGGCGGCAGTGCGGTACTGCGGTACCGGCCCCATGTGAGGACGCACCATTACACGGAAGCAGCCATTTAATATAATTAATTGTTGAAAAACTAATTATGACAATGATTAGCTACCGCTATGCCAGCGGGGTTAGCTCTGAAATCAAAGAAACGATGGATGGACTGTGTGAAAGATGATATGGATAGAAAGGCGGTGACTGCCGAGATGACAACTAATAGAGAAGTATGGAAGAAAAAGACATGTTGTGCCTTTTTTTTTTTCAGTATGGGAAATCATCAAATGACCCCTCCCGCTCTGGGTGGAGCGGAAGGGAGTGTCAGACTCTTACTGACTAAAACCCACCCGTGTTCCTTCCATAGCCCTTTATGTTCCGGGCCAGCGGTAACCCTTTCGGACAATCCCGCTGACCGGACAATCCCGCTAACCAGACAATCCCGCTGACCGGACAATCCCGCTGACCGGACAATCCCGTTGACCAGACATGTTGCGCTGACCCCAAATAGATTGGGAAAAGGGTAGGAAAACGTAAAAAGCCCTAAAATAATAGGATTTCTGAACTATTGTCCCATACAAAACTCTCGACTACAAGATTATGGAACCGTGTGATGGTAATTACATACTTATTGAAGGTTAGATCTTGAAACAAATCACTATTCCTTCTGGATCCTTACTACATAAGTGCTTACTTTCTCAATTCGGTTGTATTTTTTTTTTATGTGTGTACCTCAGTCGCCGTCATTTATATACCGATTTGGAAAATTCTTTTTTTATTTAAAAGGATATATGTACTTCCAGATTGCCCCATTTTTATCAAAATCCAGTTCTGATGATGGGATCCATGAGAATTGACGGAACTCCTCAAATATTATAGGCACACATTTAGCGATTTGGGTATTTTTTATAGTAACTCGTACATTTGCTCTCGGAAACCACCATTTGATGAAGTGGAACTGATGAAGAAGACCACAGATGGCCACCGGAACTACTCAATAATAAGTATTTCACGGGTTGCGGTTTGATTACTTTAATATGGCTACTAAACAATTTATGCTCGTCACAATGCGAATGGTGAAATGGAGCTTTTGGTGGAATACTAGGAGAACTTGTCAACAATTAACATCCCTGCATCGGAAAAAAAAATATTTTGTAAAAGACATTAGGCTATTGTAACTAAGATACATTATAATCAGACCCACTAAAAAGGGAGAAATAAAAAAAAAACGATATTTTTGGAAGTCGGTTTTTTTTTTGTTAAAAAGTTTTTTTTTACGACCCTTACCGACGACAGCTTCAAATATATAATCAATACGGTCATACAAAAGCACATACTTAAACTACGCGGAGTTATTTTTCCGCCATCATAATTATTATGATGACAGTCCAAATATAATCGAATTCATGGAGAACATTCACCCGCAACATTGGTGGTACCATATATTAATGTAAATTGAATTAGTGGGCGTATACACGACCCGATGTTGGTAGTCCTATCTGTCCTATATACATCTATACAACAGATGTATATGTACACGGAAGCGATCGTTAAAATTAACCGTGTGGATGTTTGTGGATGCTGAGATTAGCTACCTCTTTTGCGGTAGATTAATTGAGATGAATCTTGAGTAAGTTTTATCTTGATGGGCGGTTACGAGCTTTTTAATATTTTTTTCGTTTCTAAATAATGAATCTAATGTTGAGACAGTAATTTCTAAGAGAAAACAAATAGAAAAGGTGTTTTAAAGATAATTGACAGCATTTCCTCTTTCACATCCGACATAATAGTGATTCTAAACGTAAAAAAAGAAGGAAAGAAGAAAGGAAATACCTACGTGAATGTGTCCGAAAACTATTTCTGTATTTTTGGTTTTGCATCTGCACATTCAGCAACCTACAAATAAGGGTGAAGAAATATTTGAAGAAGTATATTTTTAAAGAATGTTCAACTTTTCTGATGGGTAAAATTAGAACCACTTTAACGCTCCTTCAATCAGGCGCGACACGACACGCGACACAAAGGCACCGCAAGTCGCGCAACGAGCGGTGCCTTTGTGTCACGCGCGATTATATCGCGTGTCGCGCCTGTTTGTAGGACCTTTTAAGGTTAAGAGAAATCGATTTCTTTGCTCCTATAGAAAAGATTGAGATAACAAAAGAAATGAAGAACCGTGGCAGATTTATGTAGGTTAACAGGTAGGTGCGTCTGCGACTGTTTGAAGGGTCTATCCTATGAAGACTTTGAGGCCTTGAATGTGTTTGGTAAATGAGTCTTAAATTAATGGCGTCAAGGCTTTAGAAAAAGTGAAAGTAAAGTAAAGTGATTGTCTAGGTTCGAACTTACGAGTTGTACAGGTCGTGAGTTCGAACCCAGTCAGACACTTTACTTTGTGTATTTAATTTCATCACCAATGCTCTTAAAACGGTGAAGGAAAACATCGTGAGAAGACGAGAGATGTCCTAGAATAAAATCGAAGACCTGTGACATCCACCAACCCGCACTGGGCCCGCGTGGTAGATTATGGCCCACTCCCTCTTACAGAGGCCTGTGTCCCAGCAGTGGGAACATTACAAGCTGATTATGATAAGGCTTCACATACTGTAATAAAAAGTACACTGATACATCCTCAGATCTTTGCCGAATTACCACAAATTAAACACATTCATTAATATCAAAGAAACCTTCGCGCTCCCAATTATCCGCGTATATATTTTGACATGTCATGTGATTTGAATTCGGAACACGTCTCGAGATAAGCTTATAGAATTTCTTTAAATAAAGCGTTGAACCATTTTATTTTCTTAATATATCGCTTGACAGTTAATTAATATTAACTTTTGATTGTGTGTACGAATTTATGTTGCCATGGGTTTGTATCGTTTTTTCTTTGTTCGAAGGTTTAATTCGATTTTTTTTCATTGTTTTAGTACATTTCGATTACCACCTGTTATTACTTATCGAATTCCTTTTTTTTTTTAATTTCCCTTTCAATTCTTAATTTAAATTTTTATTTCTTAGTTCTTAATTTTTGTTTTTGTTTGTTACCCGTCTTATTTCGTCTGTTTTAGTTTAGTGTATTAAATTTCAAGGCAGCAATATATTGTAATCAATATAATGTACGCCGTCTAGGTACGTTAGTCCCATCGATCACTAATGTTCTTTATTAGTGATCGATGATTAGTCCTTTAGTTATTAAGATTATTTCTAGCATAAGTTTAATGTATGTGATGTGGCTTTGCTTTTTTTAAATAAATAAATAAATCCCTTGTGTAGTTCTGAATCACGCCAACGGCTAACCAAATCAAAGTGCATTCAAAAGAGATTTAAGTACATTTTAAGTATTTCTATAGTTATGTAAATGACAAAAAAAAAATAGTATTGCCAAACCCGTAACAAATTGAACAACCCAAAAAAAACCCAGCTACTGTTAACGAAAATATCATTAAATAATTTAAACAGAAAATTAGTTTTGTCTATTAAAAATTCCATTCACAAACTATCCCATTTTTCCTAATTACAAAATTCGCCACATCGTTACTGGCAACACAGAGCGGTTCAATATTTTGGCGCCAACACGAGGCGGCGTTGTTTGAAACAAAGGCGGCGCGGGCGCGGTTGATTGCGCGCCGGTGACTTGCGCGTTGCGCGGGCGCCTACGGCTCGGCTCGCCGTGAAATTGGGTACACCACATGTACAGTCGATGATCCGAAGTTAGTATCCACCTCACCAGGTAAACTGCTAGGTAGAGTGGATACTTCTCTCGGTCTTCCGACTGTATCATGTTCCGTACACAAATTAGAATGAAATAGAGAGTATAGTCAAGAATGTTTCAATTTTCTAATGTGTAATATTTTAAGGTTCAGGGAAATTGATTTCTTCGGTCATAGAAAGGATAGAATGCAATTTGTTACGCTCGTTTGGGATTTTAATTGAGAAAATGGCGTTATACTGCATTTCTACAGACTGGTTTATGTTTTGGGAACATAATATGGGCTTAAAGCGCTTCTGAGCCCATAGCAGAATCAATCACAGGTAATAAAAAATGAAATGCTCTTAGTTGGTAAGCGCGTCACTTCAGAACGGCTGGACCGATTTGGCAAATGTTTTACGGAGAGAATAGTTTGAATAGTGGCTGGGAAAATTCGGGAAAAACTGAAAGTGCATGTTCTATGGGAATTTTGGATGAATTATTGAAATTTGGACAGGATTTGGAGGATTTATTTTTCTGTCGGTTCAGTTAGTAGGAAATAAAATCTGTATGAACTGCGTTGAGACACCCTTATCTACTGGACGTAAACATTTTTAACAATGTCCAAAACCGATACTTTTGGTACTCGCTCTACAGGGTCCAATTAAATTAGCTAGCTAAACTGTGCAAACGTGGTGGGTATTGACATCTAAACACTATAAAATACAGAATTTATATTTTTTTGGGGTTCAATGACCGCTGAATGTTTTGTTACTTCAAGCACGAGTTGAGAAAATCTGTTTTCTTTAGTTTTGTTGTATTGAGATATCGACATCCATAACGCCTAAGAAGTTTACATAATAAAAAGCTGTTTTTTAAATTGATATTTGAAGTGACTAACTGCGGTCGGTGATCCCGCAAAATAAATCATCAAATCAATTTCATTTTTGTTTTTTTTACTAACATATCCTAATGGATATGTTAATAAAAAAAAACAAAAATGAATCGCTAGCTAATTTTATTAATTCGATCTTTTTTTTTTGAGGGTGAAAAATCATCAAATGATCCCTCCCGCTCTGGGTGGAGCGGAAGGGAGTGTTAGACTCTGACTGACTAAAACCCACCCGTGTTCCTTCCTTAGCCCTTTATGTTCCGGGGTAGCGGTAGTAACAATTTCAGACAATCCCGCTGCCCCGGCAGGCTTCGGCCCTAATTCCTAATTCGACCCTACAAATATATTCCTGTTACTTCTTGAATGAACTTTATCAAAATCCAATCGAAATTCCGCTTCTTCATTTTGGTTTCCGACCCCCAAAACTTAATCTGTCGGCATATCGCTTACAGAGTGCGCCTTCTTAATCTATTTATTGATTCAATAGTGGTTCTCTGCACCACAATACTGACAAACAAACAACGGTAGTTCTTTGTAACCGCGTCGGCTCCTTTGTGACTAACTAAACGTCGATGACTATACGTTTCGGTTTAATATACACGATATAACGCCTTATATAAAAGACTACTTATATACTAACGCCAAAAAGGTCTTGAACTGCGGCGGAATTTGGAACTACACTGAAATATGTATTGAGTTTTGAAGTTTGCCTTTGCAAGTGGCGCCCTCATGATATGTCAAGTTATATTGGTCAGTTTGTACTTTTAATGCATTGTGGTACCGATTGATATTCTAACTAGCGGTAGCCTTTTTTATACCCTTAGTTGCTGATATGTTTTGGAGTCGTATTTTTTGTAGTATCGAAAATCGTTCATAAATTAGACTGGATATGAGAGCTTATAAGAAATGTATTAGTTGTAGAATAAGCGTTAAATTATGTAAGTAAATATATGTATATAGTTGGTGTAGAAAAGTAATTCTGATCATGTTTGTGATTATCTCACATTAAGGACGATGGCAACGGAACAATTTAATTGTTTAAAATATATGTACCTACAGATGCCAGCACATCAAGCTACCCGAAACTGTCAAATTTTCCCAATCAACTTTGAACCTTATGCTTTAGCGATAAAGTAAAAAATGAATTAAAGAACTTTGACGGATTGTAGTAGCTTGATGTGCTGGCGTCTGTACCTAATTTAAATATAATAAACTCTGTCATTTAATTAAATAAACTGTAATTGATTTTTATATTTTTTATTAAATCGTATTTTACTATCACTTAATTCACAGCCCTCGTATGTAGTTGGCTGAATATACAAAATGATATACATCTACATGCACAAAAAGGATTTATTCCGATCTGATTCCCTGAATCCCTCCACGTCCCCCCCGGATCCCCTGCTAGTTCTTCTTCTGTTTTAATCTCTATCTTATCTTTGTATCTAACTATCTAGGTTACTCTTTTTGACAGGTAAGTACAGTCAAGAGAAAATAAATGTGAGGTAGATCTCTCTATGTTGTTTTTAGATTTCATTCTCAACTTTAGACCTATAGGTCATTTACAACTCGTACTGTGAAATAGTTACATATATGATCAAAATCAATGTTATACTGTATTTCTGTAATTTTACTGAGTCTTTAATTTTTTGGTTCTAGTTCTACATACTGGTTTTCTCGCTGTATTTTCCTTCATAGTTTGAGAGTAGTGGTGATGAAATAATTTACACAAAGTAAAGAAGAACCAAAAATTCGGAGACTGTGTTATGAGTATTAATAAAGCATTTTTATTATAATTTCATTAGCTGTTCAAATTCCAATTCAATACATTAATTTTATGTATACCTACATGGGCATATAAGACACATCAGAAGCTAGGTGCACAGTTCCAATTGGTCGTTTTCTGTGGAGAAGAACCGGCAGGAAACTCCACGGTTTAACAATGTTTTCAAATTACATTATATAAAGGTACGAAAAACTAGGATATACAATATCTACCTATCATATCGTCAGTTCATTGGGTATAGTATTTGTTTGTCGCCCTTGCTTCTGAACAAGAAAGACCCACCACGACAACACAATTAAAAACTAACCCTATCACTGCATCACCACCAAACCAAGACATTAGGCTTCTAACCCTCTCTCCACATAAATCGGGACCCACCCTTTTTGTCTTCAGTAATGAGAACATTACCATACAAATAGAACCTCGCTGGCCCAGCGTATAATTGGGTACCGCACCCCGCTGGCTTGGAGGCTTTGAGTCCGCCGAACGAACGGACACACGGACTGCAATATATATGTGAGTGTTGGACGCAATGATTGCTTCACAAATATTAGTAGATAGTGATTAAATGTGACCATATTTGTTTATAAGGAAATGTAGATCGATAGAGCTTTATGTAAAAAATGTTATTAGCTTTATGTATGGATGGGTGGACTATGTAATGAGAGTGATATCAATAGAAATTGCTGGCGTGGTCGGGGTTATTAAGTTTTCTGTTTGATGTTTTTTTTTGTTGTTACTTTGAATTGAATACACAGAAGGTATAAAATTGTGCAGACATGCTGTCTTCGTCACTCATCATTAGTCTTCTGTCCCTATCTCAATTTATTTGAGGACAGCGCCATCTCTTTTTCTTCCATACTTTTCTATTAGTCACAAACTTTCAGTTGATCGAAAATTCCACAAACTGTCCTCTAAGATTTTTTATTTCATTTCTAATATATTTTATATAAAAATCGAAACTACCAGTAGCATTTCCCCTTCGTAATCTATTTTGCTATTGGCTTCATCGTAACTTCCGTTGCACTTTCGCACAGCTTTTATGCAACGCTAATGCAGTGCTTACGATACTGCTACGCGGGGTTCATACGACGGTCCTACGTGGGTTCTACGACGCTCCTACGCGAGGTCTACGACAGTCCTACGTGGGGTCTACGACGCTCCTGCGCGGGATCTACGTCGCGCTTACGCGGGGCACCTACAATGCTTCTGCACGGGCTCTACGATAGACCTGCGCGGGGTCTACGATGCTACTACGCGGGGTTTGCGAAGCCTCGTCGGCAAAAGAAGAAAAATATAAAATTACACTTTGGTATTATTTCCGAGCTTATTCATGAAAATGGAAACAAAATGTATTATTTATTACATTCTTTTTTTACACAATTAACAGGAAATGACAACAGGCAAAGTACAAAGGATGGCCTTAGGTACTGCTAATGTAATGTTATGCCTTAATCAGTAACAATCAACTTGCAAAATCAGGCCTAGTTTCGAACAACAATAAATAATAGCTAATCAAATGCTGCAAGTATCTGTATTTCCATTAACAGTGCCATAAATATTGGGGACCGATCGAGCGACGGATTTGAGTAAAATCCGCCATTGCCTGCAGCGGTCCCGTAGACGAGGACCTAACTAGAATTTATTGCTAGGGGACAAATAGAGAATGTTTAGGGCTTGGACAATCGTATTTTGTTCTGTGAGGGTTACCAGTATAAATAATAACAAGGAATTATGCTTATTTACATATTGCCTCGTTGATTGCAAGCTCTACTGCCGAGCATGAGGTCCTGGTTTCGATTCCCAGATCGGGAAAAGTGTTACTGGGATTTTCCATCAGTAATTACTCAATTGTAGCCCGGAATATGGATTTTTACCCTGTTGATGGCAATAGGCTTGGCCCCTGTTACATGGCACTTAAGGGGCTTACAGGACCTAAGCGCAGAAAACGCAAGCTTTAGAAACAATCAAAGTATATGATCGACTACAGTAAACAAAATCAGAAAAATACATGATATTCTTCAGGATATATGCTAGGTAGATAGTGTGTTGAAAACATAATACAACTAATTTTATAGGTATGATAGAAAAAAATCATGAAGGTACTTGTAAAAATTTTCTTTTTACAATAAAAACCATACTAATATACATACAATAATTCTGATTTTTTGTTAGATTATTCTACAAGCAGCATACTAAAACACTACTGTTTTAATTTTTTAGTCCAAACAATAGATTTTTTGTACTTAATTAAATAATAGCTTCATATTTTGCAATAAATGACCAGCATTATGTCATGGCGCCTCTCTTTCTTTTCTATGCAGTCCGACAGTGACCGCGCTTTAGGTCATGTAAGCCCCTTAAACATATATGGCGAAATGTTTATAATCTGTTCCTACAATACCCCTTCGAGGATTACTGACGTGATGTTATGTTATGAGCTAAGCTTAATATTTCTATGTCACCGATATAATGCCGTCTCGTATCTCTCTGCTCGATATAAGCATCTTCCTAGAGCGAAGAATCTAATTCTGTTACAGATATTCTATTTCACGAAGTCCATTCGTCTTTGATTGTAGTAGTGACGTATCCCGACAAGCGCGCTCCCACAGCGGCTGCCCCTTGCTGCCGTCGCATGAGGATATTTCCGCGAATGTGTACCGTTTTATTTCACCCATTGTTGAGTCTCTGTTGATCACAATGTGCATGTGCACGCATGACAACATTCATGGCCAAACGGAGTTCGTGACATAGAACATCTGAGCAAGGAATAATAACCATAGACGCGCAGTAAGGCTGCAGTTTGCATACGCTGCTGTCTCTCAGTTCGAAAGCAATTTGGAAGTCTCACAATTTTTTTTTTAATTAAAAAATGGTATCTGCTCTTGACTTTGATCTCGCCTAGTGGAAAGCGATGGATGAAGTTTTCCTAGGCCTTTCGTGAATTTAGAAACTAATTATGCTTGTAACTGCCACTAACCCTCTCTATTCCTGCGTGGTGAAAAGGCCTCTTTTCTGTGTGAGGGAGTGGGCTATACCGACCTCCTCACACAGATAGGGCTGTGTAGCAGCAGTGTGAATATCATAGGCTGATTATGTATGTCATGAATTCCTGGATTTCCTGTACAGACGCCAGCACATCAAGCTACTACAATCTGTCAATTTTTTTTAATAGATTTTCGACTTAATCGCTAAAGTATAAGGTTCAAAGTTGATTGGGAAAATTGGAGTTTTGGGTAGCTTGATGTGCTGGCGTCTGTACATTCTGTGCCTTTCCGAAAACTATGTAGTCTGATTAAGCATCACCACTGTAAAAGTCTTCAATTCTTTCTTTAGTGCCATTATTTATTTTTCTTACAGTTTTTCAGACTTGAAAGACGTACTGGCTGTTGGTATGAGTAAAAATGAGGCTCGGAGACGACCTCCTAAACATGTACCTTATTAATATAATAAAATACAAACGTTTCATACGTTAAATACGCTTTAACCATTATATGCGCCAAGAGCAGATTCAAACCCAGATCTACTCTTTAAATAAATAAATAATTTCATAACCACCGCTCTCAAAATGATGAAGGGAAACATCGTAACGATCTTATGTGGAATTTTTGGATCTAGGATAGGTCGATTGGCATATCCTGGAACCAAAAATTCGAAGACATGTGGCATCCGCCAACTCGCACTAGGCACGCATGGTGGATTACGGCCAACTCCCTCTCACCGAGAGGAGATCTAGGCAGACGGAACATTATAAGGTGATTATACTTATATGTTATCAAACGTTTATTGTCTCTACACAAGTTATATATAAGGTCCCATTAAAATAGACGGACAAACTTTTAGAAATCACTCAGACCACCAAAATAAGGACGATGGTAAAAAAATATATAAGAAAAACGCAATAGATACTTACAAAAAAATAATCAGCTAACGAAAATACACTAATGTTTTTTTTTTTGCAATTTATTATTTTAGGTCAAAATAAAATCTCTTCAATCAGTGTTTTTTTTTTACTTGGATATCTTTAGTTAGATGTAATGAGCGCTGTGTTAAAATTTGTCCATCTATTTTAATGGGACCCTGTATACTTCATGCTAATCTTTGACAGTAGTGCACGAATAAGGAGCTCACTGGAAGTGGAAGATTCCGGGCTGCCAAAAGAACTTTCCTTAGAACAGATGAGACAACCCTATTCACATTTTGTTCATATTTCTACTTCATTCAGTGTTGATTTAGTTAGGGGCCCCACGCTATCTCAATTTATGTTACTAAATTAAAATAAACGGAAAGCGAATTTGTAATCGCTAATTGTGAATTGAAACATTACTTTATTATTGTCTACTTATCTATGTAGTAAGTACTTATGCATTGTGTTATTCGTTTTAAGAATTTAATTGGTATTCTGTAATTTATAATTCTTAATATATTTTGTTTCATTTTAGTATTTGTCATTAAATGAAATGACACGAAAACTAATTTTGTTTTGTAAATAATTGTGTTAATGTATTTCAAAATATGAATAGGTTTTTAATCTGCACGTGGCTGTTAGTTTTATGGTATTAAAAACAATCTAAATTGATTGGAAGAAGATAATAAATGAGGTTTTAATAGACATTAACACATTAACATGCCAGCACATAAAGAAGAAAGACTAAAAAAAATTAAATGACAAAACGTTCCATTGCTAGGTATTACAGAAGTATATTTTTTACCTATTCTCATCAAGCTGGAGGTCGCGGCTTGTCTAATTATGATAATTACAATGACACCTACTTACGAGCCGACATAATTATGTCAATACAACTAAACCGCCTAATAAATAAAAGTAACGCAAGAACGCCAACACATTAAGAAAATTGCGTCAACCGGTGTCTTTTGTAACCTTAAGTACTGGCACTTATCAATAAACGCAATTAGAACTCATTAGAACAAATCGATCGAGCAGAAAAAATCGCGCAGTAATTGAAGTCATTGACGACTAAAAAGTCGTTCGGTCGCAAGCGAGGGGCGTAGAGGCCCCGCCTTCGGAGGCGTAGGGAGGGCCGCGCGAGTGCGACGGCCGAAGAGGACGGAGGACCAGTCGGCCTCACCACCGCGGAGTCACCGCGCGTTGCGCGCGACTGTCGCAAAAATTCGCGCAACTACCGGCGGGGAACATACGTGCCTCCAGTGGAACCTTACACTCTTATCATTCGCATCCGAGTTACTTCAGTGATTAGACTGTGGCAATCGACATAATAACGTATGCATTTTTTTAATGCAATTCGCCAATTGTGACTAAAACTTTAGTAGCCAGTGACTTAACAAGTGCAAAAATTCTCGCCTCATTAAAAAAAAATTGCAATGAGTTCCAATTACGAATCATCTGTCAAACTTTCCCGCGCTGCGTGACCGAAGATGTCAAATAAAAACAAAAGTACTGTTCTGAGAAAATTGTTTTGTGCCAAGGTAGCTGTCAAAAATGGACTTGACCACTCGTCGCGGGGACATGTTGGAAGGGACCGGGGACGTTTTATCTTTGAACGGGAATGAACAGGTGTGCCGGGAGCTAGTGAATGGAACGGACAGCGGTTGTGACGTCAACACCGTGACACCGGAAGTGACGACGTCGAGGAAGACGAGCTCGTTCAGCATCAGGAACCTCGTTGGGACTGGAGACTCGGATAGACCTACCGACACAACGCCTACTCCTAGCGATGGTAAGTGGAGCATATTTTCTTCGTTTTTTATGTGCGTTTGAGCATCGGATACAATAGAGATGTAAACGAGATGTAGATCTAAAACAAAAAAAAATGAAAAAATTGAATGAATGAAATGAATGAATGTCAAATTAAAGTTATTTTGGTGTTATAGGTAGCTATAACACCAAAACAACTTCAATTTGGTAT
Organism: Luperina nickerlii; assembly: GCA_963855955.1. Classification (NCBI taxonomy): domain Eukaryota; kingdom Metazoa; phylum Arthropoda; class Insecta; order Lepidoptera; family Noctuidae; genus Luperina; species Luperina nickerlii. The sequence continues at coordinate 18,695,818 of OY979667.1, forward strand.
TCATTCATTTGTTCGCATCAGAACCAGAATTAAAAACGTTTTCTTATAAGATTCTCTATAAAAACTTAATAATACTCGTAGTAGTAAATGCAAAAGTTTCCCAGGATCATTAATTAAATTGTTGACATGTGAACTATTTTAAATTTGAACTAATTCAACTTAAAAGATACAGGCACAAGGACACCAACTAAATTTACATTATTTTAAATATTATCAAACAATTAGATTACATGTTTTTTGTTCTAATGACATTTAGGTTAACTTTAATTGTAGGTATGATTACACAGATTATTTCTGACATTTGACGCGAATGAATATTCTGATTAGTCATAAACAACAGTAATTTGCTTTTATTGATCATAGAGCAGCAACTTAGTGTAAATGGCAACTTTGTGCAATTTGTTTAATCACCACTGCTTTAAAAAACGGTGAAGGAAAACGTCGGCGTCGTCAGAAAACCTCAAGAAACCCCAGAACAAAAAAAAATTGAAGGCATGTGACATCCACCAATGCAAATGGATTCCCCCTTGTGGATTACTGTTCACTCCCTGGAATCATAATTAAGGGATTAAGAGAACCAGTGGTGAAATATTATTGGCTGATTATGATGGAATAATAAGTAATGTGCCTAAGCTTGCGCATGCGTATACATACTGTTGCGCAAGACTCGGTCGATTTCATTTTTGATAGTAATCGAGTTAATAATCGGTATGGACTTTGGTAATGCGATTACGGTAGCCTTAAATTTACATGGATCTATGAAGAGAGGTCTTTGCTTTGCAGTTGGACAATAATCGCATAATCAGCGTATATTGTGCCCACTGCTGGGACCCAAGTCTCCACTCTTCGACAGGGAGTGGGCTTATAATCTATCACGCGGGCTCAGTGCGTGTTGGTAGATGTCACATGACTTCGAACTTTCGGTTCTAGGACATGCCGGTTTCCTCACCATGTTTTCCTTTACCGTTTTGAGAGCGCGGTGATGAAAATATTGAATAATAATATAGGCTGGTATTTAGGTCGCTCCATGTAAAATACTGCATTCGGTTAGACTTGAAGTCGACCCCAAAATAGTTGGGAAAACGCTAGGCAGATGATGATAAATGTATGTGTATATGTATTTGTTTGTGTATATTTATATGTATTTATTTTTATGCGAAAATATTGTATTGAACAGTTCTGCATCATAACAAGAGCTCGGAATCGTTCACTGGTAATCAATGTTTCATGATGAATTGAAATGTTAAGGGGCTTACACATAGAAATGTAAAAAAAAAATAGTAGTAGCTATATCTATGGGCTTACAGGACCTAAACACAAAAAACGCAAGTTTTAGAAACAATAAAAGTATATGATCGACTACAGTAAAAATAATAAATTCAGAAAATAATAATAATAATAAAATCAGAAAAATATATATTCTTCAGGATATATGCTAGGTAGATAGTGTGTTGAAAACATAATACAACTAATTTGATACGATAGAAAAAAAACATGAAATACCTCCAAAAACTTTCTTTTTACAATAAAAAACATAATCAATACATGCAATTATTCTGATTTTCAAACTGTCAAATTATTCTACAAGCAACATACTAAAACACTAGGTACTGTTTTAATTTTTAGTCCAAACAATAGATTTCATGTAATTAAATAATTGCTTCATATTTTGCAATAAATTACCAGGGTTGTGTCATCGCGCTTCTCTTTCTTTTCTATGCTTCCGACAGTGACCGCGCTGTAGGTCATGTAAGCCTCTTAAATTATTAACTGTTGGAGGCCGCTGACGTATGAAGCCCTTTCATACGCGTCTCGCGTCTCAGCTGCCGCCGGCAAACAAGTTGGTGTCTGACTACGCTACTTTACTTTAATTGAATACAAACCTTCGATTTGACTAGGTATTAATATTATACAGGTGGCAGGAACCTTCTGTAGGTATATGATCCTTTTTTTTTAGTATGGGAAATCATCATCGATCTCGCTCTCAAATCATCATCGCTCTGGGTGGAGCGGAAGGGAATGTCAGACTCTTACTGACTAAAACCCACCCGTGTTCCTTCCTTAGCCCTTTATTTTCCGGGGCAGCGGTAACCCTTTCGGACAATCCCGCTGATCCAGCAGGCTTCGGCCCTAACAGGCCCCTTCATTGATGTTGACGTCTCTTTGAGGCGCGCGTGGAACATGTACGCGCCGTCCGGTACGGGCCTGGTCCTGATCGGACGGTGAGCTATATGATCCTGACATGCGCTGCCTGTTACCGCGTATTTAATTCTAGATAGCGTAGACATTTTGCGTTGGTTATCAACAAAACAATCAGCTGTTTCATACATAAGTGCAATACAAATAGGCCGGCCGCTTACGTCCGATTTCCTGATTCGGTTTCCTGATCAGGAATATTATAGATATTTCCCGACAGGGTTTCAGACGGAAAATATAAGAATGTATGCGCTTAGTGATGATTTTGTATGAAATGCGTGCATTCAGGGTTCAGGAAACCGAACGTATGCGGCTGGCCTAATCGTGCAGCTCAACTCAGCAACGATTCGACGAACAATACCAAAGAAAGGACATTTGGGTAGGCCACATAAATTACTCAAACTGCCAGACCATAACTAATACCAACTGAGAAAAAAAAATTACCCAAATAGGCTTCACATTTACAATAATCAGAATAAATAATATAACACTTTTCTTGAATTGCTTGCTATGCTAGTGTGTTTGGAGACCAGACCTAGCTGAACGTATTCAACACTCAGGCTGTTGAATACTTATCACTCCCTTCAAGATATGTGAGGTTTTAAGTTGGTACCCACAGTAAAACTATTAGATACACAATGTAAATACATAAACCCTTGGGCCGTGGTTAACGAGGGCTCATGGCTTGTTCAATGAAATTTCCAAACGGCTGCTTGACACTTCCCGTGACACAAAGGCTGGCTTTCACCTTGGCCAGAGGCTAAGTATTGCCATACAACCTGGCAATACCGCCAGTCTCTTAGGTACACAACCAGTCAACAGCGATGCGGAAGAATTTTTCAACGACATATTTTTGTTTTGTTAGGATATTATATTTTTTTGTTAGTTTTTTTGGTATTAGAAGTTTATCCAGTCAGTGTACATATTTTTATCCTACTATAATAATTATATGTATTAATTTAAGACGAAAAATATTGTGCAGGCGTTGTTTAATGAAATATTTTGAGTTCAAAACTTCACGGATGGCAGTTTCATTTGTATCGGATTGTGTTAAAACTCAATTAATGATCGAATATCAGTATAGTCAATTCATAGTTCAACTGTTACGTTGTCATACATACACGAACTCACGCCTTCGTCACAGGGGGGTAAGCATAAACTTAAGAACGCCACTTGCTGCAATACCTACTTTCATACCTACTTCTTTTGCTTCGTATTCCTATCCATCTTAATTTGCGTTCCATAATTGTTACGAAGATCTTACAATGGCTGAAAGCTAAAGCAGGTTAAAGCACAGCAATAAGTAAAAAAAAAAAATATTTAATTGCAATTGTTTTAATGAAGATGTCAAATTGCACATAGACAGAGTTTGCATGTCTTTTGTTCGGAACACAATACACAACATTGTTTTGAGTTCAAACCTTCACGGCTGGTAGAAACCTTTCATTTGTATCGAAATATGTTTTTGAAGTGAATCATTGATGGAATATCATTATAGTCAATGCATATGTCATCAATTTCGATGAAAACGGGTTCCAATGGTCCTAGCTGACAAAATTTCCACATAGAGTCCTTTGACAGTTATATAACTTCTGACAGGAACAAACCAACAGCAACCCTATTATAACGAGAATTAAGATCACCTGCATAGCTTACTAACAAGCCTGCATACAAATCTCCTTTGCTAACTGTACATAGAAGTGGTTGCTAATTCTAAACTGTTACAACTTGCAAGTTCCCACTTAGAATTAGAGCCACTCCCTAAGTAAGTAACGCAATAAGTGTAAATGTTATTTATGATGTTGTTACTCAATAACTTGGCAACTTCTTGGCCAATCATAGACTTGTAGATACAGATAAATTCTTTGATATATGTTGATGATGTGGTTTTCATTATATTTTCACCTTGTTGATCAAGACTGAATTAAGTTATGATAAGTAGGTATACTTAGCATAATGTTCCCACTTCTGGGACAAAGGCTTCTTCGAGACGGAGTGAGCTGTAATAAACCACGCGGGCTCATTGCGGGTTGGTAGATGTTACATGTTTTCGAATTTTTGGTTCTACGACATGCCGGTTTCCTCACGATGTTTTCCTTTACCATTTTGAGAGCAGTGGTGATAAAATTATTTACACAAAGTAAAGCGTCTGCCTGTATTCGAACCGGGTCAGTGAACCATCACTGCTCTTATGCAGATTCCGCTGATATTCCACAAAATTACTGGCATAATTAATAGGTCGACTAACTTTTTCATTATCATTAATTCTTCATCTTTCATTCTAACACTTTTCCTTTTTTTTTATTGAGCTACTTCAAAAGTTAAATCAACCGATCTACTCAAAAGTGAAAACATGAAACATTTTTAAATTAAACTTGGGGCCCAATTAAGGCCCCTAGTTTTATGTTTCACGTTTTCTGATGTTATATCGACGCATGAAAGGCAAAATTGACTAAGGGCTGATTCCTCAATAGTCAGGTAACTTTTATTTGAGGAATACATACTGCGGTTTGACAGCTTTTGTATAGAGAATATGTCAAACTGTCAGATTTATTCTCTACCAGCTGTGCCCCGCGGTTCCACCCGCATAAGTTTCGATGCCGAGGAAATATCGGTATAAAATGTATCCTATGTCCTTTCCCGGGACTCAAACTATCTCTATACCAAATTTCATCTAAATCGGTTCAGCGGTTTAAGCGTGAAAAGGTAACAGACAGACACACTTTCGCATTTATAATATTCGTATGGATGGTTATAAAAGTTATCTGACTATTGAAAAATCAGCCCTAATCGACGTAGGGGCTAACTTTACTGGAGAACAGTTTAAAGTAAGTATACCTTTTAGAAAAAAAAAATCATCAAGCTTCGATATGAATTGACTTAAGACATCAATTTTTATATTTTATATTATTTTAATATTGTTCTGCGACTTTAATGTAATTTGGATAATTGTAATGATTTAAATATGGATTCCAGCATGATGTTTCTTATATATTTATTTATAGAAATTCAAACATGATGTAAAAATTGTTATTGAATAAATGAATTGAATTGAATTGAATTATATGGCTCTAGAAACTTGCGAAATTGTCACCTCTGCTTAACTCATCGGGGAATATACCTAAGCCTGATGCAATATCAATCATACTTCGAACGGACATCTGTAGGTCATACAAATAAATGAACTGATGCGGGAAAGGATTCCCCTGGTAGTACGTCATCTAGGTTGCCATTGTCATCAACTATCATCAACTAAGTACTTACCTATAATTTATAAATATATTCAGTACAGTTCAGCGGTAATGAAGACAAAACATACATTACCTACAAACTTAGATACCGATGTAATACTGTATTTTCCGCAATAATCTAATTCTAATAATAATCTAATTCTAAGACCCTAAATGCCTATATCGATGGATTTTTCCACTACAAATTCTTGAGATTCAGCAATTTGTTAACTAGGTAATCAAACCTCATGAACCTCATGTTCGATAACCGTACAGCCGGTCGATTCTGTAAAAATCTCACCGTGAAAACTTAGGTGAAGTGAGTTTGTTTTTGCTAGGAATTGACATTATTGACAGCTCACTCCACGCTCACTTCACTTAAGTTTTCACGGTGAGATTTTTTCAGAATAGCACCGCAGTACCCGGCGATAAATATTGCACATCGACCTTTACCTTTTTTTGTATTTTATACAAAGAATAAAAATAATTATCAAAAGAAGCAAATCATAATTGTTTTAACAGCTCCTAATAGATTCCGGACTGTTTGTATTTCGTGCGACAGAGATAACGCTCTACGAAGCCGAAATTAGCCGATTGTCTCTTTCCAAAGGTCGATGTGCAATATTTATCGCCGGGTACTACAGTACCCGGCGATAAATATTGCACATCGACAAGTCCGCAAAACTACACTTTTGCGGACTTGTCTAGTAACCAAAGTAGATCATATACCTACATATACATACAATACTGCCGTGCTAAACGCAAAAGCGGTATCTCAAGAAAAGCTAGTTTCGAGAAAATTGAAGTTTTGCTTTTATTCTTTCAGTTATTTGAGGTAAAGCTGAAATAGGAAACACTTTTCTAAGGACTTTTTCATTAAGATACCGCTATCTGGCTTAGCTCATTGGATGCATATTTCTATATGCTATCCGATGCCGAGGCGACTAGAATCAATTCTATTTGTTGTAATTTGTGACGTTCAAAAGTGCCTTTAATGTGCCTATTTGAAATAAATGCTTTGACTTTGACTTTGACACAAAAATCAACTTTACAATTTATTTTGAGATACCGCTTTTGAGCTTAGCACGGCAGAATATAATCATTGAATTTTGAATTCATTTGCTAATGTAGTAAGTATAGAGCATTGGTGGCTCAGTGATAAAGGCCGCGACTTACGAGTTGTAGGTCGTTGGTTTGAACCCTGACAGGCGCTTTACATTATGTATATTATTTCAGCACCGCTGTTCTCAAAAACGGTGAAGGAAATCATCGTAAGGAAACCGGCATGTTCTAGAACCAAAAATTCAAAAAAATTTAATATCTACCAATCCGCACTGGGCCTGCGGGGTGGATCCCCACTCCCTCTCACCGAAACGAGACCTGTATCCCAACAGTGGGAACATTATAGGCTGATAATGCAGTGAAATCTTCAAGTAGTAGGATCAACCATTTGATATGGGAACCTCCATACCTACTCGATCAGCCTCCAGGGGCTAAAAGTTAACGGTAGATAATTACAATAAATGTGTAGCTTTGAGATATCAACGAGTGAATCTGATTGGGCAATCGCCAAGTTGACAAACACAGAGTACCTACCGCGTGTAAAAATCTAGTTAACAATTAAGGCTCCTACAAACAGGCGCGACACGACACGCGACACAAAGACACCGCAATTCGCGCAACGAGCGGTGCCTTTGTGTCGCGCGCGATTCGCGTCGCGCCTGTTTGCAGAAGCCTTTACAGTAATAAATTGAATTTAACATAAAACATAAGAATAGTACACAGATCAATTAACTTAATTATATATTTGCATACTTGCTAGTTATATGCTTGGGAAAACTGACTTTACGATCATATTATATTGGTATCTTCATCATAAAATCATGTTAGATGACTGATGACATCACGTGGCCCTTGTTACAATGATTTTATTGTGTTTTTATGGTCACAGAACTGACCATAAATGTACAATGTTGGCAACATATTTTGCAAATTAGTTGAAGACATATTCAACATAACGTGTTGTCATTTGCAATTATTATAACATACTAAATAATAACAGCCGCACAGGTCGATCGATCAGGTTAAGCTACGCTTACCGCGGTTGATCTGTGGATGGGTGACCATCTTTACATACCGAGACCTCTCCGTGCCTCGGAAAGCACATTAAGCCATTAGTCCAGGCTGTCATTCGTGGATCTTTCTTTGTCAGTCGTTACAGGTAGTCAGAAGCCCGAAAGTCTGACAACCAGTTTTACCAAGGGGTATCGTATTACCCAGTAACTGGGTTGTGAAGGTCAGATAGGCAGTCGCTCCATGTAAAATACTGGTATTCAGGTGCATCCGGTTAGATTGGAAGCCGACACCAACATAGTTGGGAAAAGGCTAGGTAGATGATGATCATTTATAATAAATTATAATAATTAACAAATTATAATTTATTATATTTTAATTTATCATGTCGCAAAGTTATTTTTATAAGGAGTACTTGGTTAGCCTTGATTTACGTATCTGTAGCGATAATGCGCGCGTGTGCGTGTGTATCTGTAGTGGTAATGTATGACGCGTTTGCGCAACCGTACCAATTGATAAAACGTTTGCGACAATTTTCATTAAAGTAAAAGCTTTAGATTATGCAAAGACTAATTGGCTTAGATTTAGGGTAGATAGTAGATAGTATTTTTGCGACACAATTTTACTATGCACTGACTGTGAGTGTTTCAGAATCATTTCTATGATATAGTTGTTACGAGAATATAGATTAACTAGCTGTGCTGGGGCACAGCGGTTTCACCCGCATAAGTGTCGATATCGTAGGAATATCGGAATAAAAAGTAGCCTATATGTTAATCCAGGGTGTCAGCTACCTCCACACAAAATTTTATCAAAATTGGTCCAGCCGTTTGAGCGTGAAGAAGTAACAAACATATAAACACACACACACAAACTTTCGCCTTTATAGTATTAGTGTGATTGTTAGCATAATCAGCCTATCACGTTTCGACCTGGGGCACAGGCCTCCTCTCTGTGAGAGAGAATATTTTTTTAAATATTAATTTATAATAATAAAATAATAATAATTATTACTAATATTTTTTTTTAGAATATTCCGTAATCCACGCGGGCCCAGTGCGGCGGGGTAATTGCGTAACACACTATCAGTTGAGTAGCAATGGGGTTCATTTTGACAGTTCAACAACGTTCATTGCGTTATCTACGTTCTTCAGCTGTCACATTTTTCGAACAAATGAAGCAATGGATTAGCAATATCGTTCAAAGTGATTCAGATTGAAATTGATAGTGTGTACAATGCGTGCCACGAAAGATGAGACTTGACCCCGCCTCCCCCGCTCTTTCCACCGCCCCTATGACGTCCGGTCCCGTCCCGCACTCAGACCTCATACCGCTAAAGATACCTAAAATCGTGTTCTGCGCATGTCAAACCACGTGGTGTGTCAAGTCTCATCTTTCGTGGCACGCATTGTACGCAATTAGGGTGCGGGTTGGTCGATATCACATGTCTTTGAAGTTTTGGTCCCAGAACATGCAGGTTTCCTCACAATGCCACTGGACACCCACTGCTCTCAATTACAATTAAGAGGACTCCGACCGAAAGGCCGACCGCGCAGTGGCGCCCTCATCGTTTATTTGGTTATTACTTTTATTTTAGAATGAAAATGCAGAAAATAAGCACGTTAATTTGTGCTCCACAAGATTATACGTTAATATTATTATAAACGGTAGTTTTACATTGTTTAGTTTTATTATAATCACTAAAACGGGAAATAGTGGCCACTATTATTTTCATTCTAAAATAAAAGAAATAAACAAACAAATGATGAGGGTGCCAGTAGTCGGTCGGCATAGCTTTAACTAGCTGACCCGACAGACGTTGTCCTGTTTTTTATTCGAAAGTCACGTGGCGCCATCTATTATCATAAAAACGGTATTGTTGTTTTCCTCGGGAACAGCACTTTTCTTCGGGATGAAAGGTACCCTATGTCCGTTTCTATACACCTGACAGCGTATATGCAAAATTTCAGAATGATCGGTTCAATGGTTTCGGTGTGAAAAGGTAACAAACAAACAAACCTACTTCCGCAAATATATACAATAGTTACGATTATTGCAACCCCATTATTATTACGACTTTTAGTGATATTATGTCTGGAATCACCAACCCCGTACAACGTATGAGAAAAAGCCTTTGGCTTGCAGTGGGACAATAATAGGCTTTTATTATTGAAACCTCATAACGTAATATGACGTATGACGTTTTATGCATTCTCATTCTAAAATAAAAGAAATAACCAAACAAACGATGAGGGCGCCAGTAGGCGGTCGGCGTAGCCTTAAAACAGAAATCAGTAATTACATCAATAAATATTATTAAATTTTCGATCATTACTTATAGGTAGGTAGTTAATCTGCGTTCGCGATTTATTTGCCAAAAATGTAAACAAATATGAATTCATGGAAAAATAACTTTAATTCATATACAATAAAGTTCAGTTTACGCTACAACTTCAAACATTTTTATAACTTTTTCAATAGTCACTTAAGTCACTCTGAAATCAACTTAATTGTGATTGAAATAAAGTTGATATTTGTTTAACTTGAAATAGGGTGGGAGTTTGCAGCATTGCTCACTTTTACTATAGACACATATTAAGTACGTACAATGCATGTAGCATAAGCTAAGCATGTATTGATCTTTAAAATAATTTGCTTGCATGTGCTAAAGAACCTATTAAAGTATTCAATAAAATGCAATTTAGATATTTTACGATATGCGCATGGGCCACTTTATTAGTAATTCGCTAACATCATTGAGTCACGAATTCGACCTCGTTGCTCAAAACTGTTTAGTATCCTTTTATGGGTTTATTGATTTGGAATTAACTTAATATACATAACTAAAGGCTCCTTCAAAGAGGCGCGACACGCGATAAAATCGCACGCGACACAAAAGCACCGCAAGTCGCGCAACGTGCGGTGCCTTTGTGTCGCGCGCGATTCGCGTTGCGTGTCGCGCCTGTTTGAAGGAGACTTTATGTGGTCCCTACCCAAAGAGAATAGTCATATTATAGTCTTAGTGCCTACCCTTATAATAAGCATAATCAGCCTAATGTTCCCACTGCTGGTACACAGGCTTCCACTCTGTGACAGGGAGTGGGCCGCAATCTACCACGCGGGCCCCGTGCGGCTTGGTAGATGTCACAGGTCTTCGAATTTTTGGTTCTAGGTCATGCCAGTTTCCTCACGACGTTTTCCTTCAGCGTTTTTGAGAGCAGTGGTGATGAATAAATTAAACAAAGTATGTAAGCGCCTGTCTGGTTTCGAACCCACGACCTACACCTTGTACAGTACCCGGCGATAAATATTGCACATCGACCTTTACCTTTTTGTATTTTATACAAAGAATAAAAATAATTATCAAAAGAAGTAAATCATAATTGTTTTAACAGCTCCTAATAGATACCGGACTGTTTGTATTTCGTGCGACAGAGATAACGCTCTACGAAGCCGAAATTAGCCGATTGTCTCTTTCCAAAGGTCGATGTGCAATATTTATCGCCGGGTACCTACTGTAAGTCGGGGCCGTTACCACTGGGCCACCATTACTGCTGCTGACGGTCGGCCACACAAATCAAGGTCGCTCAAAGCGCTGTGGAGCGGGCTATGCTGGAAGTCTCTTTGAAGGATAAAATCAGTGAAATTATCCGCAAAAGAACCGGAGTTACCGACATAGCCTGCAGAGTAAGCAAACTGAAGTGGCACCGAAGACCTAAAGAAGATGGCTGGGACAGACTGGATGCGGAGATCGGAGGACAGGGTGTTGTGATGCAGCCTGGGACTGACCTATTTCTCACACTTTTTCTAGCACTTTTTATTAAATTTGGATGACATACATTATATTTTTACTACGCAATATAAATCATACTATTAAAACTTCAATTTCCAGCAGAGAGACTCGATCATTAAGAACAAGTTTTGTCATAATTTTATTGCTGAGCTCGCGTCATAAAAAAGTGCTTATTACTAATTTAAATCAACCCAAAACTTTTACCCATAAAGTCCACAAACCGATTAGCACCGACTTCCCTCAGTGTCGGTAACTTGGTACCATCGCATCGTGACGTCACTTCCCCTAACCAGACACTTCCGGAACTAAATTGAACACTCGGCAGGTGAACTTTACGAGGAACAATCGATTCGTGTTGTTCCATGCTTTGTAATCATTTGTTAGTGTTGAAGTTAATTTTAATGTTGATAAGGAACAATTATTAACAATTAATAGGGCGTTTATATCAGTACATACACTGCAGTATACAAGGTGGAAACGATAACACGACAATAAATTAAACATATCTTGTGACGTTCCCAGTCTGCTTACAAAAAATCTGTCAAATATATTCGGATATACTAAACTCATTTTTTGTAAGCAGACTGAAATCTAGTCTCAAACTCAAACAAACAAACAAACTACTACTACACTACTACTACTACTATTGTCAAACAAACTTAATATGAGTGATAGGCTTGTTTTGACTTGGTTTTGACCAGCTTTATTGACTAAACTACCAATAGTTTAGTCCCTAAATCTAGTCAAAGATCAGCTAAACCAAAACCCATAGTTTCCCTGTCACTACTATTTAGTGAGGTTGAAAAAAACTAGATGATTTTCAGACTACCTACATTTTGAACATTTTAAATACAGGAATTGACATTCTGGTATTAAGAGTCAGTGTCGCCGGCGGTAAAGCCCCTCGATTTAATAAATAGACTTATCCTAGGAGAACAAACTGCACAATTTATAAAAACAAAATGGTGTCTTGTAGTTCTCAAACGGAGCTTGTCAAACGTGACAAAACTCTTAAAAGGTATTAAACTCTAAGGACCTTGTCACGATACACACGATCGAGGTGTACGGTTCAGATTATTAAGATTGCATCTATTGTAATCCTGTCATATTTGTACCTCTCCGTTTCATTAAAGTTATATAAATCACAGTACAAGTCGATTGATGTGGTCTATGGCATTTGACCACCACACCACACGTGGTGTGACAAAAAATCGAAAATTAAAACTTATTTATTCAAACTAGGCTTGGAATCGGCACTTTTTGAACGTCTTAATTACAGAAGACAGTCTCGCAAAACGCCCACCCGTCACCACTTCCTAGTGCTTTAGCTGGAAAGAAGAAATGGCGCAATAAACTCCCCAAAAGACAGCTGTCTGTTTAGTTAAATTAAATAACAAAATAGTGCTAGTAAATAGTAATAGTAGTGATCTGCAAAGTAATTAACATTACAAAACATTTAATTAAATTATTTGCCATATCGTCGCTTTAAATTCTAACACCACGTAGGTAAGTCACATATAGCAACTTTACAGGAGAGTGAAAAAACTGCATAATTTTACTTATGTAGATGGTGGATCCCGTATTGTTACTTTATAAGTTTCTATTAGACGTTGCTTGTTTCTGAATGGCTGAAATAAAGCGTCTTCCGATTCTCTAGCAAACGGCATCAAAATGTCAAAGCCGCCAAAAATTTATGTCAGCTGGCACACACGCCAATATACCAAAAAGATTGCAATACCCCTTACAGTTTGTACGTGTAGCCTGTCTGTGTACCTTTTGTCCCAATCCACTTTAGCAGCTTAGTCTCAAAGATCTCCTTTACAAGCAAGTCAAACATACAATTTCAACTACGCATATGCTATTCTGTATTATTTCCTATGTACAGAACTTTATTATGTACTTATTTAGAGCCGTGTCTCCTGCGCTGCGCGTGTTTTTTTGAAACATCACACAAAAAACCTTACTACAGATAATCATTAATTGTTTTCATACACAGGCTGTTCCTGCGGCCATGCAGCTCGGAAAAGAAAAATATTTTGTTTTCATAAACAAATGTTTACGGCCACGCCTCTTTGTTTTGACCTTTTTGTGTAATGTTTCGAAAAAACACGCGCACGTGACACGGCTTAAGACAAATAATTTATTGAATCAACAGAACGCATCACTGGAGTTCACGTTTGGGGATAATGTCAAAATATATAGTAAAAAGGTAGGGATGCAGAAGGTTGTGGAGGACAGAAATTCAGCTGCATCCGGTCAGACTGGACACCGACCCCACCATAGTTGGGAAAAGTGCCAGGCAGATGATGATGATAGAGATGCAGAAGCTTTTATTGCCGCATCATCGCTTTACACCATGTTAGACAGTAAGAAAACAAAAGCTTAAAATCCAAAATACAGTTGACTTTCTACTCACTCCCGGCTTGACCAAACAAAACAGCCATATTTCTTTAATTCAGCCTCCCACAATAGATCACAATCCGCAGATGTTCCTCCAATGAAACCAACTAGTTTATCTTGTCCAGTATTTTTTATACTGTATTCATGACATCGGTAATTCAGTTCACCATCTGAATATTAACTAAGTTACTCCGTGGGCGACTTCGTATTTCGCTGTAAATGCTCTTGCAGACAGACACGACGCGACGCTACCATGTATCATATCCATAGAAAAATTTCTAAGAAAACAGGGTCGCAATGCGAAATGTCGTGCGGCAAGTCGCGCCTGTCTGTGGAAGCCTTAAGTTGGAGCAGCAATAATATTGATGCAATTAGGACTTCTTACTCACTTTGAAGTACCGTGGCTCGTGGCTAATTGGTAAGCGAAGTCGATCGATCAACTGGGGTGATGCTGGCTCAAGAACGTTCATGTTACATATAAGTTTAAGTTCGTGGTATCTACATCGGTATTATCGTCAGCTAGATACCTGATATTGGTATCAAGCTTCCACTAATGAGACACAATTAATTTTCTCTTGTTTGTGGCTCTATTTTATCATCATCGGCTGACTAGAATTTTCCCAAATATGTTGGGATCGACTTCCAGTCTATGCGGATGCTGCTGTATATGTACCAGTATTTTATATTGAGCCTTTCTGACCTCCACAACCCAGTCAGTGATACCCCCCTTAGTAGTCAGACTTTCGGGGAAGTTCGTGGCTTTCTTGGGAGCTCGAAACATTAAACTGAAACTTGGTATTACTTTTAAATAATCGAAAGGTAGATTCATTTTTTTTATTAACTGGTTATTTTAAAATAAACTTGCCTCGACACTGAATAATATTCAATGTAGATTTAATACAACATGTATAAAATACTTACTTTAATTATATCCCTTTTAATTTGTTCAGTACTAATCAATTATTAGATCCACAATCAGCTGAATAACATCATCAAATTAAAACTTAAACCTCTCCCAAACGACTGTACTCGTGTAAGTACAAACAAAAACACAGAAGCAAAATAATTTCAGCTGTAATTTTAATAATATACTAGTAATACGTGCGCCTGTTATTAAAGGCAAGTAACAATTCTTACATATACGGCTGGCAGGTGCGTACGCGCAATCAATTAATAAGTATTTCCCTCGTACTTGAAACATGGTTCCTTGTTCGTGTATTATTGTAGTTTGGTAAGAATTTTTTCAAGGAGGCAATAAAAATTAAAAGAAATAGCCTTTGGGCTGCCGAAAGAGAGGTTATGAGTTCTAGCCTCCTTTTTTCTACTGTCTACATTTAAAGCATTGTTTTAAAGAATTTTATATCATATAAAAATAAATGAAAGACTTATCTGATCCGAAACTTTTATACAGTAAAAGAATATTTACAAGAAATATTTTTTTAAAGTAATTATAAAATATCTTAATTGCACACCTGCTTAGGTTAGGTAGGATATAGTTTAAAGAACTTTTGTTATATATGTATGTATATATCAACTCATTTATTATCCATATTCGAGCGAATAAATAATTTGATTTGATTTTGCTTACTTCTGTACCAGCGCTGCAGCGTATACGTATATCATTTTTTTTTGCAGAAATAAAAATCAAAATGTAATCCCATCTAAGAAATCATTGAAAATATTACACACGGAAGAGAAACAGTGTTTTTTTTTCATGTTTCCCACATTTTTGTTCAACTGTTAATTGCTTGCAAATCAATTTTAACTTAAAACATATATGTATATAGATACAGGGTTATTGGTAAAACATTAACAACCTCTTAAGAGGTCATTCTACTCATCATTATGAACAACTTTTACTATGGGACCAAACCTGAAATCGCATCGAAACATAAATGTAGGGAACAGCTGATTTTTTTTCACGATTTCAGTTTTGGTCCCATAGTACAGTATAGTATATTTCATTACAAGTGCGGAAAGGTTGTCATTGCAAAGAGTTCCGACAAATGTCTACCCGAGCCGAGGCGCAGCCGAAGGCGAGGGTTGACAGTCGGAACAAGTTGCAATGACGGTTTCGCACGTGTACTGAACGACTATTTTTAATACAGTTGCGAAAAAATGAAGCAATTTAATAAAATAATAAGAACACAATAAACTCAACTAACTAATGGCGCCAACCGTAGAATAAAGCAGAGATTTTTTTTCTTCACCCATTCTGGTAGGCAAAGGGAACTATGCCCATACAGCCAAGTCTTCAGTAGAATTTTTTTATGGATATGAAATGAAAATGAAATTTAATGAGATGAAATGAAATGAAACCTAACCTAACTCATTCAATAAAATCATTAAATCTGATATTGAAACAAATTAGTAGCTTCTTTTTAGAAATATACGTATTTGAATGAATCATAAAAACTTCTATGAATTTTTTTAGTAAAAACTTCATGGTTGGTTTTTCTTTTTAATAGACATTATTTTGACAGTTGGGAAAGAGAACGCACGAGTTCGGGAAAGGTAAAAAAAAAGCACGAGTATGTAATAGCCCACATCCCGAACGCTATACGTCCCTGCAATACGCCACTTTTTGAGCAACTGTATTAAATAGTATATTTCATTACAAGTGCGGAAAGGTTGTCATTGCAAAGAGTTCCGATAAATGTCTACCCGAACCGAGGCGCAGCCGAAGGCGAGTGTTGACAGTCGGAACAAGTTGCAATGACAGTTTCGCACGTGTACTGAACGACTATTTTTAATACAGTTGCGAAAAAATGAAGCAATTTAATAAAATAATAAAAACACAATAAACTCAACTAACCAATGGCACCAACCGTAGAATATAAGCAGAGATTTTTTTTCTTCACCCATTCTAGTAGGCAAAGGGAACTATGCCCATACAGCCAAGTCTTCAGTAGAATTTTTTTATTGATATGAAATTTAATGAGATAAAATGAAATGAAACCTAACCTAACTCATTCAATCAAATCATTAAATCTGATATTCAAACAAATTAGTAGCTTCTTTTTAGAAATATACGTATTTGCATGAATCATAAAAACTTCTATGATTTTTTTTAGTAAAAACTTCATGGTTGGTTTTTCTTTTTGATAGACATTATTTTGACAGTTGGGAAAGAGAACGCACGAGTTCGGGAAAGGTAAAAAAAAAGCACGAGTATGTAATAGCCCACATCCCGAACGCTATACGTCCCTGCAATACGCCACTTTTTGAGCAACTGTATTAAAAAAAGTTTTTCATAATGATGAGTACAATGACCCCTTACGAGGTTGTTAATATTTTACCAATAACCCTCTATAAATAATAATCAAATAAATACTTAATCCACAAAAAGTTATGTTTTCCACAATTAAGATGTAACCATAATACTGATAATCTTTAAATAATACTACATAAACAATAAGTACATACCTACGTTACTTTTTTAATGGGCACATTTAATGGACATACATTTATTTATAAGCTATTATGACTGACCATGGTGTTAACTTTAATTTGATGTGAATAATTAAAATGTTGTATGTACATATACTCGAATGTACCTATTCATTAACATCTTAATGACTTCCTCATAAAAATGTAAGAAATTATTATTTCAACGCCATTAAAACATCTTTATTTCATCTTTTTAATATTTTATTAAAATGTTACAAAGTATAATAATACACGGTTTGAGGGAAACAACCTATAAATACAAAAGTTCTTAGAAATATGCAATAAAAAAAACCTTTGCTTCAGTAAACTTTAATATTATTTAGATAATTATTGTAGAATTGTGTTGACCACCATTATAAATTGACCTCCTCTTAACCGTGGTTCAATGTAAGTTAATCTAAGTGAGGGGTCTTACTAAAATGGTGGCTTGAAGAAATTGCACGATTTTGAAAGCGTATCCTGATATAATTCTAAAGAAAACTAATTATGAATTAAGTTATCGTGTAAAGGTGTTGCTTCAAACGTACTTTTTGTAATTAACCGCATTGTGTATTTCCTACCTTGTAAAGTAATCCTAGTCATGCTCAATGAATATTAAAACGAAGATACGTTTGAAAAATATACTCAAGTAACGTAATTTGTATGATAGAAAATGGATATCAGAATAACCAACGGGCGTAATATAATTTAAAAAAATCGTTACTTAATCATGTGCAGATGTTAATAAAATTAGTTTTGTATTTAGAAACTATTATAAAATAAATAGTAGGTAAGTAATTAGATATTAATCCATTATATAATAGTTAAGTATTATATCCCCATTTAATTTTACAAAATGGATATTAGGTATATTTACATTTTCTTTAAGGTTCCCACTTTAATATGCAACCTTTCATTTAATTTAACTTAGCTTAAGCACTTTACAACATTTTATTGATCAGCAAATAATTTTAAATAAAACTGAAATATCTTTACTTACTAAGATTATAAGTAAGTAAGTACTAAGTAACAAAAGTTGATAGTTTTGACCATCACAGTCGCAAAGACAAGGGGCACTAACCCTCTAAAGAAAACATGTCCAAACGTTTATTGGTCTACAATCCAATTATTCAAAAACACGGCTTCTTAACTATCACCACAATAATTTACAACCACAACGAAAACATTCTAAAAATCCGAAGCACGCGCACGGAATCAAAAAACAAACATTTTGATATTCAGAAAATCTTGACTCTAAATAAAGTGCTGATAACTTAACAAATGACTTATGTTTCTGGAATTTAAAGTACTGCACCAATGCAAAAATGATATCAACTCTATTTGGAGAAGGATAGGGGTTAAAATCCTTTGTTCTCGAAAAGGACTTTACACAGTGACATGGATTTAAAAGTGAGAGTTATCACGGGGTCCCATTTGAGGCGCACGCGCGGTCCCTTGCAGTAAAAACAAATAAAAAAGGATCACTTATGAAGCTCGTAAAAATAATGCCGTCTGACCATTACACAATGGTTGATGGAGGGACTCCCGTACTAGCTCGGTGATAAGGGATAGTGGTCAGCAGTTGAAGAATGTTAGGTTTGTAAAATAAAGTACCATAGAGGTGCTAGCTTTAGTCACTCACCTCTCCTTGTGGGTGAGTGACTCTACCTACGCTATCTGTTGCAATTTTGTTGAGAGATTTGCAAGTGCAGCCCACTCCCCAAAAAGACAAGAAGTAAATGAAGATTGCTTGGACTGTTTTCATTGATGGTTCAATAGTGAAACTAAATCAAGGCCTTGTGTACAAATAAGTAATAGCTACGAAGGTCAATGTGATGGAGATAAATGCTGCGCTAGTCGTATTTACACATCAAGACCCCTTTATGTATCACCTCTAAGAGTACGTCTGCGACGGCTATTGCCGGTAGCCTGAAGCCTAAAAGTCAGCTGAGGGTCTACTCCCTGCTACCGTAGGCGCGGGCCTGCGGGCGGAGAGTAATGGGTAGCTCACCGTCCGATCAGGACCAGGCCCGTGCCGGACGGCGCGTACGTGTTTCACGCGCGGCTCAAAAAGATGTCAGCATCATGTGAAGGGGCCCGTCAGCGCCGAAGCCTACCGGGTCAGCGGGATTGTCCGAAAGGGTTACCGCTGGCCCGGAACATAAAGGGCTAAGGGAAGGAACACCTTCCTGGCCAGCGGTAACCCTTTCGGGCAATCCCGGGGCCATTTGATGATTTTCCACCCTGAAAAAAAAAGGGTCTACCTAAAGTGACGTTCTATCAGCGAAAACCATGATAGAAAAGTCGAAATGTATGGGACTGACACAAGCTACCGAAAAGTTTCATGTAAATCCTGTTGAAAGTCGTTGTAGAAATACGAAACGCTTTTAAAGCAATTGCCAATTGCCTTAGGGGTCCTCTGGTTAGTTGAAAAGGCAAAAAGGCGAGAGTACCTACTTTACGAGCTCATTAACTGTCATCATAAGACAATGGTTATTAGCAGACACAATGGAAGAAAGCTTGTTTAAACTGTAATGAACTGTCGAAAGTAGAACTGTTGGCCTAAAATCAATCATGCAAATAAGATTTTAGTAAATATAACTGTAGATAATTATGCTTTTTACTTTATCCACAAAGCATACCACACAAAGTTCTTTGAATAGCGGCAACTAAACTTACTTCAGAAAAAACTGAAGATCGTAACTAAATAAATAAATAGTAGATTTTACAACAAGTGCACAAAACAAACCATTTTTATCCGAGACTTTTAGCAGCCCGAGCCGAAGGCGAGGGCTGATAGTAATGTCGAGGATAGAAATGGTTTTGTGGACGAGTTATAAACTCTGCTTTTCACTTCGATTGCGAGGAAATAAAACAGTAGTATAACATAACATTTCTTTAATTAAAATTCAAAGTAAAATTAGAACAGTTTTGAATATTGAAGGAAATTATTATTTTTTTAATCTTACGACATTGATATTAGGCTGCAGACCTGTACAGCCTACTATTAAATTAATTTTGTAATAATAATTTTCTTAAATCAACTAACCTACCGTACTTGAATTAAAATTTTAATATCTATTATATCTTAAAAAAACACATAAGGCAAATAAATTAAAGTAAATATTATATAATAACAAATTCTATCTATGAACTTCTTATTGCATTTGGCTGTATGGCTCATTTTCTTTGCCTTAATATAATACATTTATGAGTAGATACGTTAATGCCCTTGTGCACAAAATTCGATTTTGTTCAGCCTATGCCCTGCACAAAGAAGCACTTTCAGAGCATGAGAAGTGAAAATCACATTACAACCACATCAGAATAATCTCCATCGCATACAGGAAATTAAATGATGTTAAAAAATGTACACACTGACGTAATAGAATGTGTATAAAATATTGTAAAATGAATGCATCTGATGACTGCCGCCGCCATCTTGGATTAAGGTCTCATCGTAAGCGGGCGGAAATTGGCGGGAATCGCCAGTGCAGTTAATTCAAGTCTATGCATCAAATTGATACACGTTTATAGTAGTTTTATTTAGTTATGCATTGCTTTAAATCAATAGGGATATTGCAATTTTTCTGATATTATTATTTCCACTTCCTGGGTGTTTATCGGGTATGATTCCATTGCCAAGTTTAGCTTTACGTCTTTACAAATGACAGTTTCTTGATTATGGTAAAGATGCTTGGGCATAGGCACCTGATTATTAGGTGAATGGTTCTAATTCAAACCAGACCACACAACAAACAAAGACGCTACATAATACTGTTATTTTTGCGGTTTTCGCGACGATTAACTCTCATATAAATACAATGGAGGTAATTTTAAAGTGAATAGGACTTGTTTTTCATGTTAGTCAATGCAATTATATCCTCAATATCATTGGTTTTAAATTATCATTATGGTAGATACTTATTTGGAAATGGTTCTTCCAATTGATATATATTGGTGTTATCGTTATTATTAGAAAATATAACATTATTGGACACCAGAATTAGAGGAAATGTATTGTTTCTACTAATGTATTGGATATTTTCCTGCTCAAATTTATAGCGTAATGTATTCCAATACTATTTTTAAGTATATAATCAATATATGCACTTTGCTTTCAATGAGTAAAGTAAACGAACCATCTCTATTGTTTGGTATTTTTTTTGTAAATAAAAATGGCAATTCATACGCAAATCTCCCGGGTCCACTGTTACTTACTTCTAGATTGCTTAGACCACCTCTGATCGAAAATTTTGATCCTAATGGAAATTTGTTAGCTTTTTATTTAAAGAAGATAAAACTCCTGACACATAATCCACACAAGACATGATTATGATAGTATACAACAACAAGAATTCAGTGAATTTCAAATGAATTTTTGGAAAATAAAGATATTATTATTATCATTTCAATGAAATCACTCCAGTAGTCTAAATCGCTCCCGCTGCCACCTCACACGTTTTCCGGTAATTTAAAGTACAAGATGCACCATTAACAGATAAGCAGAAATAAAATAAAACAAACAGCTCCTCAAGTAATTTGCTAGCTAATTGCGAGTCTTATCTGCCTAATTAAAATGCGATTTGGCAGAGAGTACATGAATGTCGACTTACGTGATTGTCACACTGTTTCTGATAGCAATCACTTGATTATTGTTCTTCTGCACTAGGGCATGTTTTCCGTTCGGAATTATTATTAGTGTCAAGAGTGCATATAATTGCGATGTTAATAACGTCGCACATTTGTTTTGATTATTTACTGTCATTAGGTTGTTATTGTCTTGTGTTGTGTTAACTAGCTTTAAGTTCGCTCGTTTGAGTCTCAGAAATCAAACGCCTTGTTTTATCATCTCTGGTTATTTTTTCTGGCAAATATACTTCTTCCTCTTCGCGTCGCTGCCACGATTGTATTTTAGATCTTGTTGGCCCAAAACTTTGCCACTTCCACGGCGTTGTGGGTGGCAGCTAGGGTTACCAGCTCTCGAAAGGACCAAACCGGGAAAATTAAAAAAAATCGAGTTGTTGAAAGAAAATCTCAATCATTTATTAGTTTCTAAATTTATATTTACTTTGCTTTTGAGGAGCATCTAATAATTGACGGTTTATTACCACAAAATCATAAAAGTAGTATTTGTAACTTTGCTTTTACTAAAGAAATATTCATTTGGTTTCTTTCCTTGCTCCATATTTGTTCCATCATGTTGAATACGCGCTCACAAGAAGCATTAGAGACAAGAATAGAAAGAACAAACGTGACGAATAGTGTGAGCGACGCGACGGATGCATATAATTTTAGAAAAACCGGAGAAATTATTGCACCTCGGGAGGTCGGGAGGTTAACCATTATTACCGGAGACTCCCGGGCAATCCGGGAGGGTTGGGAACTCTAATGGCAGCGCAGAGGTCACTTTGACTGCACGTTTTGCGACACAGAGGGCAGAATAGGAGGTGGAGCATGTTTTACGACATAGCTTCACAATCACACCCTACTGCCGTTTCGTCAAGATAGCTCCACTTTACCAGATTAGACCTACATATTCCCACTTGTGTCCCAAGACGGTTCAGGGACTTCCAAGTGGACCACGGAAGGTTACACCTTACAGGGAGATGCTCCTTTGGTGGTAGATAGTAAGTAGGAGGGGAAAGAGATATCCTGTCACAAAAACGCAACGGGCGTCGACCGGGTTTCCTGACAGAGACGCTGTCGATATTAAGAAGCTGTGTCTGCTTTTTAGCCGTTACGTTGGTAGCTGTGCGCCAGATAGTGGGTATCTAGAATCAGATTCCTGTTTGAGGTTCTCCACTGTGCTTGCAACTTCTCTTCGGACTTGTGGTGGTGCTATGCCAGCAGTATTTCCGAATTCTTTCCCATTTTAGAATTTATTTATAAGCTAGTACTTATCCGGAAACTCTAAACTGTAAGTCTCTTTAGAATTGTATCTATTTCAGAAATCTAAATCCAGCCTAAATTAAACATTCAAATTTTTTACTTATGTACGTTCTCAGCGTTCTAGAACTATTTTAATTTATTTTTGTTTGTTTGCTAAATTGGTCTGTATTTAAAATAAATAGCAATTTAAAGCAACAATGCGTTATAAATAACTCAATCTATTTAATTTGGAGACAGGATTTTGCTAGGTAATGTATCTACCATGTCCAATGCTTGTGCTAAATGAGGTTTTTCTTTGCTCTTGAGCTCTAGTAGTTAGCAGTTCAAATAGTACCTACCTATCATCATTACTATCCTTACTAATATTATAAATTCGAAAGTTAACTGTCTGTCTGTCTGTATGTTACCTTTTCACGCCTAAACCACTGAACGGGTTTCGTTAAAAATTGGCAAAGAGATAGATTGCATCCCGGGGAAGGACATAAGATTTTTATCTCAATATTCCCACGGGATCGGACACTTTTGCGGGTTAAACTGCGGGGCGCTGCTAGTTTTAATATAATTTTACGTCCTATAACAGCTGAAGGTGTATATCGTGAAGGTAACGCATTGGATATAATTTAGTTAGACTGCGACATGATTTTAATCTAACTACCTATATCAAATTTACCTGTAGGTCTACAAAGAAACCGTATATGAAAAGAAATCTTTTGTTACCTTTTTATGTGTTACCCCATGAACATGTCCATGAATCGCCATTTGATGTACAGTCAGCAACAAAAGTCGATTAACACTTCAGTTTTTTTAATCTCAGTTATTGAGCAAAATATTAACACTTCAGGTTTTCAAATCTCCGTTATTGAGCAAAATATTTGTTCAAAATTGCATTGTACTTCTGCTGCAATTTTGAACAAATATTTTGCTCAATAACTGAGATTAAAAAAACTGATGACGTGTTAATCGACTTTTGTTGCTGACCGTACCACAAAAAAAAAACATAATAAGCATAATCACGAAATCGACCCTAAAAACTTTCAACCCTTCCTAATTCGTGTACGGAACCCACAATAAGAATCAATTTGTGGCACCTCACTAAACGCATGGCCGTCGAATTACAGGCCTTTGTGTCGTTACATCACTATTAGTTCGGAATACATTAGATTTTATTTTTTATTGGATAAACTTATGCAGCATGGTGGCTTCGGACAGATGGCTGAAATTGAACAGAATGTGATGTAAATGTCAGCATCAAAAGTCGATTAACATTTCAGTTTTTTAAATCTCAGTTATTGAGCAAAATATTTATTCAAAATTGCAGCAGAAATACGATGCAATTTTCAACAAATATTTTGCTCAATAACTGAGATTTAAAAAACTGAAGTGTTAATATTTTGCTCAATAACTAAGATTAAAAAAACTGAAGTGTTAATCGACTTTTGATGCTGACCGTACATGTAATTTCAATAAAGTGAAGGCATGTTTTTCAATTATAATATATAGGATGTTTTTGCTAGATTTCTTGATTGGTGTGCTCTATGTTACTGCCCCGTTGCGTTGGTCTCGTGCTTGCAAGCGCAACTGCGGAGCTTTGGGTTACCTGGGTTTTTCCATTAGACATTTCTTAGTAACAGCCCCGAGCTTGAAAGTTGGCGGTGTGATACCCCGTGCCTCGTGTTGGTCCTGAGCCTGATCTCTCTCCGGTCGTGTCGGATTGCCATATCATCGGACTATAAGAGTGAGGGAAAAGAGAGTGCATCTGTGTCTGCGTACATACTTGTGCACTATGATATCTCTAGGCAAGCCTCCGTTGAGATTGGCCGCCATGGTCGAAATATGGTCTGGAAGATTATGATAAGCGTAAGCTATCCTAGTCAAATCCTACTGCTAATCTTCGTTAAGAGTAAATTTCAATTTAGGGAATTTCAATCAAGAGTAATTTTTTATTTAACTTTCTAAAGAATCTGAATTTTTACGTAAAACTCATCGAACGGAACCAAAGGAACGTTTTAACTTTTCTGAAACCATCTACTACCTCTCTTTGACTTCGTTCAGATGTTAATTGAAGGCAGATTCTATTCTTCCAGGCGAGAAAAACCGTTTGGTAATCATTTGATGGGCGGAAGAAAGAAGTTTTAGACGTTGCTGTCTCACTTTTTTTAATGCTGGAATAAGTCAATGCAAATTAGCTTAATGGCTGGACGTAGGTTAAGCAGACGGCTGTCATGGCAGCAGACGAGAAGAACCATAACAGAACCCCTTTAATTATAGAAATGGAAATAAACTTTTGAAATTGCTGTCACACTCTTTCGAAGTTTTGGAATGCATTGCATCCTAGTTTAACAGCGTTCTTTGCTAGACATATTATGCACCTAACAGCGTCACTGCACTACAAATGAATAAACACATAAAATAATCTATAAACAAAAACCTCCACAATTGAATTGAAAACACGAGCCCAATCAAAAACCACATTTATTTAACCCTTCCTCCAAAATGGCGACAAATAATTAGTTAGCCATTAAGCCCCACGCTTTGGAAACCAAATGGCTTTTTTTCGCCATCTAAATTGCCGTGCACTGAACTATCCAAGTATTAAAAGCACATTAGTTACTGCTTACCGTAACAGTTGACCATTATGCTCCTGTATGATAGAATTATGAAGTTTTGGGAATGATTATAGTGTCATGCTTAGGAGGGCCGAAAAGGGGACTTAAGTTGTTATAAAATGTTCTAAGTGTGGTGGGTCTGGCATTTTGTTAACGACAGACTTAACTTTCTTAATGTTATTGTGTTGTGTTCTAAAAATAACTCGGAGTCTTCTAAACAAAACCTTAATATTACTATGACCTAGGCACTTACACTAGGCGACAGCTAAATGATTGCCTAAATAAAAGCTCGATGTTGGATTTTCACCGCTCTGTTTGGCGTAGTTTAAAATCCAACAGCACTCTTTTATTTAGGCATTTGTTTAGATGTTGATGTCGTCTAGTGTCAGTGGAAGAGGGGACACGGAGAGGTCTTTTCCCTAACCGCTGTTTAGACCAAGTCACCGCCCTCACTGGACTCTCTGTTACGACCACCCTGCCACCCTGAGAGAACAGACACCTGAACAAAGTGGGCACGAAGCCACGAAAGCATTTCAGGGACACGGCCTTCTGTAATGAAGTACGCGACCAAGAAGAAGAGAGTGTGAGCAAAAACGACCATTATGGACTTACTCGATCGAACAAATGGACATAACTTGTGGCCTTTAAAGGGAAATCATTCCACAAAGGGTTAAGAGCTGAACGTTATTTTATTTCCAAACTGTTAACTCGAAAAGTCATCATTACAAAATGGCGTCCAATGCTCTGATTCTAAAATAACGCTCTCTTCACACAATCATTGCGAAATTAGACCTCTTTACGGACGCTGTCGAAACAATACAATAATCACATAATATTCGATCACAAACCAATCCAATCTGGACTTATCATAACAACGATCAAAGAAATAACACTAATAACATCGTTATCAAATATATTATTACCCCTGTTATTGGATTAATGGCTCCCAAAATTGCTTAATAATGCACAACCATAGTAACTATTGTTTGAAAGTTTGTTATAGCCTATTGGCTTTCGTAATATCACTTTATTGAGGCTATAAAAATAGTTGGGAAATTAGGCATTGGACTGGCTTTTTGATTGGCTGTTGGTATGTATGAATTTTTGTATCTTATTATGGCGATGCGGCAATATGGTAGGTATTTATAGTTCCAAAATGTTTAGACCGACGCGTGTGATCGAGAATTCACATCCGTTTTTGAACTATGCCTCCAACAATAAAGAAAGACCGAGGACTAGCCACGACGATCCTCCGACCAAGGATTTGCGCAGCTAACCCTGGCAAATGAGTTTTGCCTAGCTAAAAAAATAATATTATAGGTTCTGTTTTTTGCATTCAACATGATATTGGCAGTTACAAAGTGTCCGTAAGAAACAAATATTTTCTCCATCTCATAATAAAATATTTTAATAGTTATTTTTATGTGCTTTTAATATCTAGAGGTACTAGAGAAACGCGATGAGAAATATTAAAAACACATTTATTATTATTTTAATATGCAATACAGTCACGCGCTATTCGAAATTATTTATGTCTTTTATAAGTTCCGATGGCAATTAAAATGAAATGCCAACTTTTTTACATTACTACATACATAATAAAATGGCAAAAAATATCATCGAACATAGTAATAAATAAATAGATTGTGTCGGACTAAACGGAATTTACACTTTCGTGTGCTAAGTGCTTTCGAATAACTTGTTCATTTCTTGACACGAATTTTCTATTTCAAACGTTGTGTTGGTGAATATGTCAAACCTGAAAGTGTTGTTCAAGATGTAATTCGTGTTGTCTACATGAAAAATAAAAAATTAAATAAATGTGCAATGCAATGTGCAATGTGCGTGGAGCAACGCCTTCTAGCTGTGTCAGGCACAGCTAGAAGGCGTCGCGGCAGACCTCGTAGAAGATGGCAGGACGAGGTGGAGAAAACGACCAGTGGTCCACTTTAGCCCTGGATCGAAAGAGTGGGGTGAAACTCATATATAGCGCTCTTAAAACTACCGATTTCAACTTGACTCCCAAAGTCAACAAATAATTATCTACAGAATTTCCTTTAATTGTCAATATTGCCATGATAGAAGGAGCTTTCGTACCCTCAAACAAATGCCCATCGGGTGTATTTCCATCGGTTATTGTCTTTACTGCATAATTTTAAAACTCCTTGCTATAAATAGCCCTTAGGGCCTAGGCAAATTGACTTTCTGATGATAGAAAAGTTAAAAATTTATTGGTTTGACATAGGCTACCGAAAAGCTTAAATCAATCATGTTGAAAGACGCTGTAGAAATCCGAAATGCTTTGAAAACGATTGCCAATTTTCTAGGCCCTCATCCGAAAAAGGAGCTCACCCACATTTCAGGCAAAGGAAACGAGGAAATAACAAATCGGGCATAAAACTAGAAACAACAAAAGGTAATCGAAACTAATCCCTCAACACGTAACAACCTCATTTGATCAAGGACTCACTAAAATAAGTCATTACTTCGCTGACCGCCACAGGATTATATTATGTCCATGTTAAGTTAATGGCCGCCAAGCACGGATATACAGCGAGTACCACAGCAATAACAATTTAATATTTATAGACATGTTACATGGTTGTGGACAAGACATTTCCAACTTGTGAAAAGGAAAACAGTAAAGATGATGAACGATTGTTTGATAATTAGACTAGGGTATGTAGTTAGCAGTTTAATGTAGTAGAACCTTGTAAAGTTTAAAATTATAGGATATATAAACATAATTATAAGTAGGTACTGAGGAAAACAATGCTGGAAAACTTCGTATTTTACTAATAGTCAACACTCACATGACTGGAGTGCTGGTGAAACATCTCTTCTCCCCACTCCCCATCGGGAGTGGTGCTGGGTAGTTTGTTGCACCACGCCCAGTTAAAGAACTATGAAGTGGTGAAGGACGGGCGTTTTGGGTGAGTTTTATGTAATGTTGATATTTAAAAAGTGTAGATTCTTAGCCTAATCCATACTAATATCCATCCATACTAATATTATAAATGCGAAAGTGTGTCTGTCTGTCTGTTACCTCTTCACACTTAAACCGCTGAACCGATTTAGATGAAATTTAGTATAAAGATAGTTTGAGTCCCGGGAAAGGACATAGAATAGTTTTTATCCCGATATTCTCACGGGAACGAAACTTACGCGTGTGAAATCGCGGGGTGTTGCTAGTATTATAAACGTGAAAGTATGTCTGTCTATCTGTTACCTCTTCACGCTTAAACCGCTGAACTGATTTAGATGAAATTTGGTATAGAGATAGTTTGAGTCCCTGGAAAGGACATAGGATAGTTTTTATCCCGATATTCCCCCGGGATCGAAACTTACGCCCGCGGGGCGCTGCTTGTATGACATATTACCTTCACTAAACAGCACTGGACCCGCATAGTGCATTACGGCCCACTCCCTCTCATAGATCGGAGACCTGTGTCTCAGCTGACACCCACTATCCGAGACTCTATAGGTACTGAAGATGCACTTGGGCCTTATTTTGCTAAAATAAAAAATCTTGAAATCAATTCTAGAGAATTTTGTCGGCCATCAAAAAACAAAGAATACGATAGAACGGAATAATATTGAAAGTAAACAGACGAAAATCATTCTCGCAAAAATTTCTACGAGCTTAAAACGATACTGATGTGTCCAAAGTAGAACATTAATAGACTGGCAAAGAATCTACTTCTATAGGATATTTTTTATTTATAAGCTGGGACAAGCTATATAGCACCGGTCTATAATAAGCTATCCTGAAAACGGAAATATTTAAAAGCTCTCGAAGTAGTAATCTGTTACTCTAATGTAGTTTGCAGCTCGTTAACTGTTCTTAAGTAAGGTTCTGTTTATTCCTCAATCTATCCTAAAACTAATATGATCTTGACGTTATCTCTAGAAGAATCAAAGCCACCAAAATTGTATTTGTTTTCTAAAGATAGTTCCTGTAGTTCCTGATTATTACCAATATACCTATATATGCTTGTATATATACCTACGCTTGTATATTTAGATGTCTGCCCTTATAAATCCTGTAGTCCTGCCTTTAATCGACCGTAACATACGGCTTTCGTGAGAGGACAAGCACTCCAGAAATTTTATGATTTTCGCTTCTAGCACTGAATCTAATAACTATAAGTTTAGCTTACATTATTAAGTTATTCTACTTCGACATTTATAACCCGCGTGGGTTGATATTATTTCGCCCTTATTTGCCTTTTATCTGCTTGTTATAAATGTTCATAAACTTTTCTATTAATTTTAATTGCTTTTGCAATAGTTCCTCTGTTACGCACACCGATTCGATTTACTCCTCAAATAAATCACTGAGCTTCATAAAATCTTAATATAATTGAATTCACTTTCTTTGCTTGTCATTTCTATTCTATATCTAGTGTTAAAAATTACACGGTTTCCTGAAAAACTTGCTCAAAGTTGTACACGAAGAGGATTTAAAAAACATGGTGATCCTAAAGTCTTAAAGTCAGCAAGGTGAGGGTAATTCGCCTAATAGATGCTGTGCAAAATATTCTAAAACAAAATTACATTTAAAAGCATCGACCATCAGTAACATAATATGAAACTCAATGGCTTATTTTCCCATGAAGATCACGACGTGATCTCGAATACATCTTTTCCAAATGATGTCATCAAATCTAAAGCAAACGCCGTGCTAATGTTGATACAATTATAATGACATGTATTATAAAGTTATTTAGCGAGCAATTAACTTGAAATTATATACACATTACGGGAAGACGTACTGCTTGGGCCACTTGAACCGCATCCGGCGCAAGCGCAGCAAAAAGTGTGCCTATCTAGTGCGTACGCGCAGAACAAACCTCAAATGGTTTCTTTCGGTGCTTTCAATGTAAAATGTGTTTGTATTGCTAGTAGTTTGTGATTGTTGCAGTGGGTCTCAACAATTTATACACAGTGCAATTTAGCGAAGTTTAAAAATCAATTCCGCAAAAACTCAAAAGTAAAAATTGGAAATTAAAGAGCCTTTTCATAAGTGTAATGACTATCCCAAATGTATGACGTGACGGCCTAAATTGGACCCCATTAAAATAGCGTGCCTCACTTTTTTACCGACGACCGATTAAATAGGAAACTTCAAATGTATTGCCAGTTAAATTCTTAATGGTCACGAAATAAATCACCTGAATGATTTACAGTATTTATTTATTTATTTATTCTTCATGCAATATTTCAAAGAAATCGATATTTCATCCAATTCGCCATAGTTCCAGCGCATCAAATGTGTCTTTAAATAAATCGCGTTCTATAAAATGATTAATGGAGTAAAAAAATGTTGCAAATCTCTGTCTGGTACGTGGCTCGTGTCACCGCGGCCCCTGCGCGCGCGCCGCTCCATTTCACTCCGCTCAATGGACGACCATTCAAATTGCCCACAAACCGCCATCTTTGTTTTTTACGTACCCTCGTTTTTCCGTTCTTTCAGTAATAGTTGATTAAACTTGAGTTCGATAAACTTTGTAATCACTTGGAGTGGTGTTCTCAATTTTCAATCATTAGGTGACTCTACATTTCTCTGGTTTACCGGAACACCCACATCACGTCACCTGACGATACTTAACATATTGATGATCTATTTAGTTCCACCCCAACCCCTCGTTATTATATAAGAAATCTAATTTCAGCAAGTTGCCGGAACACATGTCCCAACTTAGGGAAGGATTCGTCTACGCCAATTTGGCGGACAAAGATGTTCATCAGAAACAATGCAGAACCGATTTGTGTATAATGAATTTATGAGTTAACAGATTTCCACCGTTCGGCTGGATCCTCTGGGAGCGGAGCGGAAACAATGAGACGCCGATTGCCGCTATAATTTCATAGTCGATCCGTTAACAATATCTCGGTGGTGATAAAAAAGTGATTTAGTATTATTAGGCGGACGATGCGGCGAGATACGAACGCGGAGAATCGATTCGGCGTCTCTGCGTGAAGTTTGTTTAGCGGAACGGTAGCGGGCGGCGGCGAAGAGGGGTGCGGCGCGCGGGCTGCGGTGACGTGCGCCCGCGCGCGGCACGCCGCGCCCGCCCCGCACTCTGCATTACAGCCTATGTAAGCTTTATTGGACTACATTTAGTGACGCTTTAGTAAATAGTTTAGTTGGTTTTTCACCGTCTTTTTAACACGGCATCGCTTCAGCACCGACCGTTTTAACGGTCCCACAATTTAGCCTCGTAACATTATTACCGCTGTCGTTGTTCAAGATAAACATCAATAATGTAATTTGGAAAATGAAATTATCATGTCCGTAAATGACATTGAGGGGTTGGAAGTAAATGAGGTGGCATTTCGTGTCTAAATTCACGTAGCGCGCGTTAACGACAGTAAAAATAACAATTATAGGGGTGGAGATCTGTATCTGTGTAATCGCTTCAGACTAATTCCGGGCGATAGCTTCCCGTTAATATTCTGTTTACACTTGTAACATTACGAGAATGCATTAAAAAGCTCAATTATACACCAACACTGAATCTGGTTTTAAATTATTGTAATTACAAGGAACCCTTGATTTTAAATGTCATAGATAAGAATGCATCCTGTTTTACAATAAATGTTATTATGTGAAGCTAATGTGAGTCTTTGCTAATTGCTACATACATCTAACAGTAATTTGGAAAAATATACCTACTGACTCTCTATAGTAGGTAATTGTAGATAAATTATGAATTCACGAAATGGGTCCATAATTACATACACCGTTTTTTACAAACGCTAATGTACAAACAATTTGCACGATTTTGAAATCTCGGTAAATCTAAATAATCAAAACTACGTTATATTACATGCCGGTAACATTAATATCAGTAATAGAAAACTATTCTCCGGAAGAAGATAATAAATATGTTCCCGAAATGTCTCATGATGACAATCGCGACTTCCGGACCACACTGACAGAGGTCTGCGCTCTGTTATTAAATGCCGACTGTGTGTTGAATGACCGCCACGCGTGTCATCAACTTAGAAACCGCAAAATATAGACCAACATACCAATGCGATCGATAAACCCAAAGATTTTAACATCCTCATTGATATAAGGATGAGAATGGACCAACCTTTATCAGCCTATAATAAATACGAAGCAATCATAGGTCTAATTCACACCAAAGACGAAAAAAATAAACAACAAAGCTCCTGGCGCCTTATCATTAGCAACTTCCGAAAAGGGGCACATTTTTTCCATCGTCTATCGGCTGAACCTCAAAAGGACAACAAACTGACAAATTGTACCAACAAACAATGCTAAAAGCAAAAAATGAAGCTCCCTCGAAATGAATTAGTGGTGCCAACAAAGAAAAACCTTTACGTAAGCGAGTAATGCCTACTGCAACTCTTTTGTTGTTCGCAATGACAATGAAGCATAATGATAAAGGATTCATTATTTGTCATTGTCCTTAATACCACCTTTCAAATATTTTACTCGAAATTGAAACAGCAATTTATAATGAAAGCTTCGCTTAACAATTGCACGTGTAAGTCAGTATGAATACAGGAAAGGAACGAAGCGATCGGTTAAGCCTTTTTGTATTTGCATCGAGCTTAATGTGGACACATTGTGTAAGTTAAACAATCAAGGATGAATAATCATCCAGCAGAGGCATCAAAATCCTTTTAACCATTTCAATTTTCTTATCAACAAGGACTAAGTCGAATGTCAGTCGTCAAGCAAAATCTCCGAAAATAAATTAGTTAATGTGCATAAAGTGGTCGAGCTCGTGACTGGCCCGCCAATGAACCCGGAGCCGAGACCAGAATCCCATTCTTATCTGAGTGTCAATTCACCTTTGTAAAATATTGATATTGATAAAGCAATAACGCTTAGTAACCAAGAATTTCCTGTATGATACGTCAAAACAAATCGCCGAATTCATTTGTATAATAGTAACTAAGTTCAAAGCCAAATTAGTTTTGCTACCGATCCACGTCAAGCGTTTTTTTACCGGTAGCGGTAACGACTCGAAATTGATTACCTACTTCGAAAAATTCAATCGAACGTTGTAATTGCTTTCTATCTTCTCAGAAATTCAATTTGTCAATTAAGACATATAAAAATACTCTTGTTAGAGCAAAAGACCGGCTCCGGTCGTGATCATTGAAATCACGTTTGTTATTAATTGAATATTGCAAATAATCAATCGGCACCCACGAGCAATTACATTTGCGACGTTGGATACCGTCGACTGCGGCGGGATGATATTATCGGCACGTATTAATTTATTGGCGATATCGAATAGGGCTAATTTAAAATAGGAAAGGTGGGGAAATAAGTTCATAGCAGGCGGAGTTGCGGAGTGTGCTCGATGTGTAAGCTATTGGCCGGCGTACCGCAGGGGCGGGGTCTGGGCCCCATGTTTTATTTGAATTATGGATGAGGCATGCTGCGTTCGTTTCTTCAAACCAGTTGTGAGTGCCGCAGCCTCGCGCCCGCTCGCCTCTCCCCTTCTAATTAATTGATGTTTTCATTTAATTGCTTGTTCTTTAATTACTCGGTCATATCTGAAATTGAGTGTTTAACTTTATTAGATTTAGTGTTACAGCAAGAGAGACTATTGCCCGTCGTTTAACTGTGAGTTCGAAAAATATATCTTACACTTCTATTTCTAGTATTCTCTCTAATTATATTGTTTTATTTATTTCCATTTTTTCATTAGCGATTGCTATAATGCAATTATCGTTGTTAGTTATCAAACAGCTCAAATAAAAACTGTTTAATTTATATTAATTGCGTTATATTGCATCATAACATTGGCACAGCATGTTCGATTTTAATTAAATTTGTTGTTAAATTAATTAGAATTGTAGGTAGTTAATCAGACAAAATAACGATTGTTAAATTATCCCACAAACTGATGGATGGTGTTATCTTCCTTATTATGCGTTGTTATTAATGTTATTTGTTGGCCGACGGAAATGGTTTTACCCGAAACAGTCTCTGTGAATGCGCTCAGCAACAAATTGTAAAATAAATATTAATTATCGTGTAATTTATTATTATCTTTACCAAGTGTGTTCCCAGTTGTAATTTAACCTTTGACACCTACTTCAATAATTGTGTAATAGATCATTGTTGGGGAGGTTTGCAGAGCGAAATGCACATGAAAAAGTATAAAGCTTTAGTTGGAAAGGTGTATAGGTTTATAAAGGAACAATCATGGAACAATGTAGAAAATGGAGTCTGGTGAAAAACTTATGTCATTCCAAACAAACAGTTTTCCACCTAGCCAGTGTTACCAATGTACATGGAGGTGATATACCTTCAACACACCCCCTCAACTCATGTACGATACGATTCACAAAAAGAAAAACTTATCTTTACTTTCGCACACACAACCCTAACGCACTTGTTAGTAATTCGTGTCTTACGCGAGGCAAAGGTTTGGTGAGGACATCTGCCAGCATTTTATCAGTTGACAAATGTTCCAACGTTATATCTTTATTGTAACGTAGCACATCCCTTATAAAGAAATGTCTAATGTCAATGTGCTTACTTTTCGCATGATGTATACCGTGATCCTCAGCAAGGCAAATAGCACTTATATTATCAGCATGCATTCTTACCTTACAGAGTTGATGTAAACCTA
Source organism: Luperina nickerlii (assembly GCA_963855955.1). Lineage (NCBI taxonomy): Eukaryota > Metazoa > Arthropoda > Insecta > Lepidoptera > Noctuidae > Luperina > Luperina nickerlii. Next base: position 18,731,066 of record OY979667.1, read on the forward strand.
GTTCTTTCAACAGACTGTTCAAATATACAGCTTCTTTCATAGCCTCTGCCAAACTCACAAACTCGGCCTCACAAGTTGAAGTCGCAACGATGCGTTGCTTTTGTGAAGTCCATGATATGCTTGCGCCTCCTAGAACGAATAAATAACCCGTAAAGGATCGTCTATCAATGACGCAGCTACCCCAATCTGCATCTGCATACCCTTGTATGCATAACCCTGTCGGCTTAAATAATAAACCGTGAGTTATCGTACCTTTTAAGTATCGAAGAACTCGCTTCGCAGCCTTCCAATGAGTTTCCTGCGGGTTTTCTGCAAACTGTGCAAGTTTTGCCGTAGCGTTGGCGATATCAGGTCTAGTCGCTACACTTAAATACATGAGCGCTCCAATCAGTTCTCTATACGGAAATTGTTTCGCTTTTATTACTCCTTTTTCACTAATAACAGGATTTCCAATTTCCATTGGAGTCTGGACAGGATTGCAACTATCCATATCAAATTTCTTCAAAATATATTTTATATATTTCTCTTGTGACAAGAAATACTCATTGCCACTTTTCTTTATATTTATCCCGAGACAGAAGGTTGCTTGACCAAAGTCTTTAAGCTCAAACCACCTCGCCAATTCCTGCTTGAATTTATTTATATACAATCTTTTTGTCGATGCGATTAATATGTCATCCACGTAAACAACAACAAAAAGATCTGATCCACCTTTATTGCGCTTGTGATACAAACAAGGTTCATTTATCGTAGGTCTCAATCCCATTTGTCTCAGCTTCTCGTCCAGTTTAATATTCCACTGTCGTCCAGCTTGTTTGAGACCATAAAGAGATTTCTTTAAACGACAGGTGTCACCACCTGCTTTCATATCTTCAAGCATTTTAGCTGCTTTTTTACCTACTGCAGAATTAACGCCATCTGCATTTTTTAGTTTCTCTAGGCCTTCTTTCAGCAGCTCTGGGATCTTCATATAAATATCTTCGGTCAGATCACCGTTTAAATAAGCGGTATTTATATCTATCTGGTCAATGTCCATGCCCATTTCGACAGCTAAGGCGACCAACAAACGTACAGTTGCAATTCTCGCAACTGGAGCGAATGTCTTATTATAATCTAGGCCATGTTGTTGACTGTATCCTTTTGCTACAAGTCTGGCCTTCTTTTTCTCAGTATTGTCAACATTTAGCTTTGTAGTCAGCACGTATCGACATCCTACGATATTACGATCTGAAGGTTTCTTCACAATTTCCCACGTGTCGTTATTTATTAGACTTCTTATTTCTGAAAGAATCGCTTCATCCCATTGGACCTTTTCATCAGATGCTAAAGCTTCTTTCAACGTGATTTCAATAGCTCCAGCAAAATCATCAGTATCAACGTATTCTTCCGTCGATGACTCATTGTCGCTACTCTCTCTTACCTCAACCATGTTGTAGATTTTACGAGGGCGGCCAACTTGTCCTTTTTGAATCCTTGGCCTTCCAGGACCTCTTTTTAAAGTAACATTTCCAGTAGGTTCTGTATTCTCTGCACCTCCATCATCAATCACTGGTACATTCGGTTGAATATCAAATGGGATTTCTTCTCTTGAAGGTTCATCACTAAATGGTATATCCGACTGTTCTTTAGTTTGGATTTCTATATCAACAGTCTTTCTCACAATACTCTTTTCAGATTTTTGTTCAACTAGTGATTCATTTGAGACCTTACACTCAATTTCAGTTAGTTTACCTTCCTGAAATTTTACATCTCTCGACACTACGATTCTTCTACTCTCAGGTATCCATATTTTATAGCCTTTAGCGTCACCTGGATAACCCACAAAAACACCGAGTGAACTTCGTGCTGCAAACTTATCTTTACCTGGTTCCTTTTCCAAGACGTGTACTTTCGTGCCAAACGTTTTCAAATATTTGACATTCACAGGTCTCTCAAACCATTTTTCGTATGGAATTTCACCATTCAGACTGCTAGTTGGACACCTATTACGCAAATAGCATGCAGTAGCTACAGCTTCTGCCCAAAAACTTGGTGAAATACCTGACGATAAGATCATGCACCTTGCCATCTCAATCAACGTACGGTTCATCCGTTCAGCGATTCCGTTACTTTGAGGTGAGTATGGCGTCGTAAAACGTCTCTTAATACCTTCACTTTCTAAAAATTCATCAAAAAATTTATTTTTGTATTCAGTCCCGTTATCCGTATGTAAATATTTAATTTTTCTTCCTGTCAAATTTTCGACATGACATTTAAAAATTTTAAACTTTGACAAAACGTCATTTTTACTTTTCAGCATAAATACGTCACACCAACGAGTACAATCGTCAATAAAAGTGACAAAGTATTTATTTCCGCCATTAGATTGAACTCTCATTGGACCTACCACATCAGAGTATATTATTCCCAACTTCTCGTTGCAGCGTAAACTGGACTTCACATGAGGCAACGATACCATTTTACCCTTAGCGCACACATCACAATCATGCAAGTTACTATCGATATTTATCGGATCAATACCTGATTTCTTTAGTACTTTCATAAGATCCCTAGCATTCAGATGTCCCATACGCTCGTGCCATCGATACAGATCAACACTTTCACTACTTAACACTGACGCTGAAGCGTCCAGTTCCCTCAAGTAATATAAGTCACCTCGCCGATCAGCGGTCAGTTTCACCTCACCGTTTTTAACTGCATAGGCTACGTCGTGCTTGAACGTGACTTCACAACCTCGTTCGGTAAGCTGGGCGATGGAAATTAAATTACTACGTAAATCGGGAACCAATAGGGTATTTTCAAATTCAATATTTCGCGTTCGATCATCATTACATGCTAATAACTTAACTGTACCTTTACCTTGCACGGTTGTCAAAGAATCTGTGGCTAATTTTAATTTTAGACTCGCAGGGAGTATCTCAGCAAACCTTTGCGGGTTATTGCACATGTGAGAAGTGCAACCACTATCAAAAATCCATTCCTGACGGCGCTTCGCATCAACAGCGATGCGGCAGTCATCTGAAACATGATATATAGTTAAAGCTTCACAACTTTTATGACTAGTGCATGGCTCCACACATCGAGTTTCTTCAGCCTTCTCCCTTTTTTTTGTGCAGTCCGACGCCTTATGGCCAAAATTGTGGCACTTAAAACATTTAAACTTAAATGTTTTTCCAGTAATTTTATTCTGATGTTTGTCCAAATACATGGCGCCTTCTATTTTGTCAACATGAGCGTTTCCTCTTGAACTGTCCTCTTCGATGATTTTAACTCTTAGTTGCTCTGGCTTTGGAAGCTCATCTCTAGACTCTATGGCACATCTAAAGTTTTCGTAACTTCCCGGAAGACTGTACAGCAGCATGATCGTTAACAAATCATCATGGATTTTTATATCCATTCCTTCCAATTTATCTACAGCTTCAAAAAAGGAATCAAGGTGCTCATGTACCTTTTGGTTTTCACTCATCCTTTGTAACATGAGCCTTTTCATTAAATTCGCTTTCTTTGCAGGTCCTCTCGATGCAAACAAGCTCTCTAATTTTAACCATACCTCTCGTGCAGTCTCCACCTTTTTTACATGACGAACTACACTCGGATCTAATGCCAATATCAATTCAGACTTTGCTTTTCTGTCAGCCGTCTTCCATGTCGATATAGCAGCATCGGTAGTAGGTTTTGGCTTTTCTCCACTTACATACTCCCAGAAGTCATTCTTTATTAACAATGCTTCCACCTGTACCTTCCAACTGTCGTAGTTGTCCTTCGTCAATAATTCTATACGTACATTCGAAGTCATTTTTCTTCCTACATGTACTTTACATATGTATATTTAGAATTTCGAATTATTTTCACAACACACAACACACTTTACTGCTCTGGGCCCATAACCTTTGTTGGGGAGGTTTGCAGAGCGAAATGCACATGAAAAAGTATAAAGCTTTAGTTGGAAAGGTGTATAGGTTTATAAAGGAACAATCATGGAACAATGTAGAAAATGGAGTCTGGTGAAAAACTTATGTCATTCCAAACAAACAGTTTTCCACCTAGCCAGTGTTACCAATGTACATGGAGGTGATATACCTTCAACAATCATTAATATAAAAATATATGCGATTTATATTATTAACAATGTTATTATGAATAATTTCATTTTAATTGTTATTCCTTCATTTTATTACATTTATAAGTTATTTCTTTGCATAAATTAAACGCAATTATGTTGTTTTGTAAGCTGTATTTAATTATTTGAATATTAAACTTTTATGGCCTGTATTTAAATTGTATTACATATATTTGATTATTATTATATTTAATTTTAATTGTAACAAATGCGATAATCGTGAAAAATAGTGTTACCCATGCAGGTATACTTACCTATATAATGTGCTGAGTAAACTTGTAATCTATCTATCTCCTCTTCAGTAATGTTTAAAAGGTTATCAATGGTCATCTAATGATTTTAAATTCGATCATCCTCACATTCATCACTAATTCAGTTTACCCCTTTATCAAACCTAGGCCTATCCAATGCTGAACGACAATGAGTACTTCACATTGCCATAATCTGCATGTTAATACAAGTGATAAATGATTTATTCCTGTAAGTAGGTTTAAACAAACATTTTTACACATCAAAAATAAATTATGTTTTAAAACTAGAAGAATAAACTCAGAGTTCCCAGTCATAATCTTGGTCAGATCATGTGAGGACCATTTTGATTAATTAGTAAGAGGACATGTAGATTAGTCGACCAAGCAGACGAGACTATCTGAAGTAAAGTTTGACAGGCTTCTTGATGGCTTGACGCCAACCTGAAAGTCATGACAGGTGGCTCTACAATTTACAATTAACTCAATCAACATATAGTTGGGAAGCCAGAAGCCATGTATAGCGATGACCTTTAAATTTGCAGTTAATTAATTAAAGTAGTAACAAATTTACAAGGCGCCGATTTCTATGAAAGCTATAATAACCAGTTGGAAGTAATTAATTTTTTCAATCAATAATTACTCCATGATCTGAGAACGGTAGAAAAACTGAATGTATTATTTATCTGCTTCTCATGACAAGATATGATATTGTAAAGCGGATGAGAGCAAATATCAGCATAGCAAATTGTATGTGCTTTCTAGAAGGTTCCTCACAGAGGATTTGTTTACAGAAACCCCTTTGGACAATGGACCTCATCGTCAAACCTTTATGTTTTATTTCATGAATGTGATGCTTTGCATTGCTTTGTGTGTATTTTGTGTCTTTTTTGTAATGTGCGTCTTATTTCTGTAGAGTATAAAAACAACTTTTCTTATTTTTATAAAATCTTAGATTCTTTATCAGTTAATTTTTTCTCTGGGCATGATTCTTTTTTCTTTCTTTGTTCGATATGACGACTTGGTTCTTGCAGAGCCCAAGCTCCTTTCAAGTTGGTAGAAAATATACATGCACAATTGAACAGTTTGTGGTCACTTAATCCAGATAACATTTGTTTTCGTTTTAATAAAAATAGAAAATAAATAGGACTTAGATAAACTGGGATAGCCCGAGGGCCTAATAGACCACGGAAAATTTCAACTAAGAAAAATTTTGTACATTTTGTTTGTGTAGTTCAATATCATCAATATGGTAACATTAACAGATTGACGGACTGCCCGTTAGTTTAGTGGTCACAACTGCTAAAGCTGAGCATAAGGTTCAATTTCGGGCAAAGTGTTAGTGGGTTTTTCCATCTGGAATTACTCAGTAGTAGCCCGAAGTTTAGACGGCCGCTATTGCATGGGTCTTAAACATAACAGGCTTAAGGGCGAAGCGCTAAGGTAGACCGCGAAATTCAAATTTTCTTACGATTTTTGCAATTTGCTGGTCAGTATTATGTTGTACGTTAATTGAATTATGATTCGCGACCTTAACAAATATGTATTCACAGAATTATAATCTTTAGTATCAGAACACAACATGTTAAGTTAGTATAATCCTAAAATGTCAAGATTTCATGAAATAGTCATTCAGTAGGATTACTTGGTCTTAGAGAGTTGTGTTGATGACTTTAATGATTATAATTCTGTAAATATATATTTGTTACGGTCGCGAATCATATTTTAATCAATTTACAACCTAATACTGACCAGCAAATTGAAAAAAAAACGAAAAAAAAAATGAATTTCGCGGGCTACACTGGCGCTTTCGCTTTAATGTGGTAAGGTGTATTATAGAAACCCCTCTACCTAACCCTTCAGGGAATACAAGCGCGATGTTATGTGGTAACATTAGCAGAAAAGATCCCTTTACTGTTAATCCATATTCCATTTCACTAGCACATAGATTGCATGTTACTTTACTAAACACAATAAATCACTCATTGGTTTTATCTCCATAGTAAATGCAAAACGAATAGATAAATTACACCGACAAGGTGTGTTTGGTTGTGTATACAGTCTATACAGCCGGGTTCCGACCATATTGGGTTGCAAATATATTAATGTATTAAGTCGTTAGCTTTAATGGCGGACTCGATTGCCTAGAAAAATGTTAATGGACACACAATGGACAAATGGAACTTAATTTTTACGCATTTTTTTTTACATATACCATTCATATTACTAATTTGTTCATTTGTTTCTAAGGAATAAAATTATAACATTTAATTGTGTAGGCTTTAATTTTTTTAGATTATTTATTTAGTTCAACCAAGTTAGGAACTTTAGTGAGATAGAGAGACAGAATACTTTTTAGTATGTACAGACGCCAGTACATCAAGCTACCCGAAACTGTCAAATTTTCCCAGTCAACTTTGAACCTTATACTTTAGCGATAAAGTTGAAAATCTATTAAAGAAATTTGACAGATTGTACTAGCTTGATATGCTGGCGTCTGTACAACAGCATGCAGCTTTACAGCTCCACTGAGGGTGAAGTATACTTAAGAGTAGGGGTACACCAAAGAAACGATAGAAGAACGGTGTGAAAGATGACGACTAATAGAGAAGTATGGAACAAGAATACATACCGTGTCGACCCTAAATAAACTGGACTATGGGGCATGCAAGAGAATGACGATTATTTATTTGAATGCCTGAAGTGTATCTGACAAAGCAAAATACTCCATCTTCCTTTCACTTTTCTTCCTTCTCTCATCTGATCTGTGTCTACTTATCTTCGGAGTGAACCCTACATCCGAATAGGGAATTAACTTTTTCGGACGGGCAAAAACACATCAGAAAAAAAAAGGGACAATTCTCGTAATTTTAGGAACATTCACAGTCTGATCTCAGTCTCAATCTGTCAAAACTACCCCTAATTTCCCTACATTTTGACAACTTTTTGACATTTTGTTTGTCGCCGAGATGAGAATGCGACTAGAATAATTACGAGAATTAGCCTTCAGAAGTAGGGACATCTGTCAAATTGTGATGGTTTTCATTCTTAGGTCGGGCCCCAAACTACTCTTATGTCCATAAGTGAGACGAAGTGGGTATCGCCCTTAACTTCGGCCGATGCTATACATTTCGAGTCTAGGGTAGGGAGTAAACCTCCTGTTACACTAAACTTGATGACACCTAAACGAACGCCTAAATGAACTGTTGAATATTCAGCTGCAGTTTAGCGCCGAGTGTCACGTGTACCACAATTATTGCCAAATAAAAGAAAGAATAATCTTTCTTTTGAAAATCCAAAAGGACCATAATAATTATATACGTTTATAAGTGTTAATTTCGGTTTTAAATAGTGCTAGTGAAAACAGGCATTAATTTCTTAACGAATACTAAGTACTCACTTAACTAGGAACGAATGATAGCAACTGTTTTAATTGACAGGATTAATTTTTTAATTTTCATTGCTGTCTAAGCATTAGATATATTACCAATTAAACATGCAGGTATTATTAAAAGTTGTCCAGTATGTTAGCTCTTCTATTATTTTAATAACTAATGGTATCATCAGTTAGACTGTTGGCAAGTTTATAAAAATCTATAAGTCTTAATACTATTGCGTTTAAGTTATGTAGGTACTACTAACTCATTAGCTATGCTACTCGTGTTGGCTTATTTGTGAAACGGTTCACGGTTAACGGTAGGTTCATGAACATGCTTTATTTTTGACTAGGCAATAAAGTTAAAAATCGATCAATAAGATTTCGAAAATTATGTTGCAAAAATTATCATACAAAGTAGCACATTAGTATTTCCAAGGTGGTCTAATTCAAATGTATAAGTCATTATAGGTTTATCATCGACATCATCTATTTATAAAAGTCCACTGCGTATGTCGGTGACTAGACTTGTCACTTTTTACGCACTTTTCGACCTTTAAACACAACACTAATTGCTAGCCTTCAAGCGAACCGACGCACTTTATGTGCACATCACTAGCCACGTCGCCCACCCAACTAAATTACCGTCCACACAAAGACTTTTAACTGTCCAACCATACTTTATACGACAACCTTTACAGAAGCGTGTATTAAACTATAAACATAAAATGTGACAAACAAACATTGCGACAAAAAATGTTATAACACACTTCAATCAACACAAGCACTTACAAGCTCGGACAAAAGTCCAAAAAGGACACCAGACGAAAATATGTGACAGAGGCATGCAGCCTTACCTACTGAGATAACCCTAAAATGAGGACATAACAAAAACTATACGGGCGAAATTAAAAGCAGCGACGTACAAGCAACTAACACACGCTCTAACGTTTTGTGATAAGCTCGTTGACTTTTTGGAGCCGACGTAATTTGTCGAAGGCGCCTAAGATAAAGGCGGCAATTTGGTCGCGGAGGCCCCAGGCACGCCGCCGGAATGTCAACCGGGGTAGCAGGCGCAGGGTTAACACGCAACACGATATGTACGAACACGTTTTAGAAATTAAAGTTAATTTATTTGGTGGCAATAAATTTTAACATTGTTACGTGAAAAAATAAAATATGAGAGTTTAAATTGTTCACTTTTTTCGAAAAATTACACAGCACAGGTGTTACATCAAATGTCATAGCGGTATTATGTCGTTTTGACAGTGAAAGGCGCGAAAACGCCATGTGCGCGCGGGCCCTTGGGCTCATTCTGCAATATTTTACCGCGGACAAACTGATCGGCTGAGCGCCACACGCGATACAGACCGGATGAAGGCACGTGTAAACTATATGTCACGAAGTTCTGTATAAGCTTCACGGCAATATGTGCTCACCTATCGTGAATCGGCGATTTCTTTAGAAACCATCTCGGCTATACACCTGCAGTTATTGCGTGTCACGCGATTCCGACATGACTGATCCCATTCGTATTGACGTATGATACAACAGGAAAAAGCTATTCAGCAAATTGTATGATGATAGCAGAATTGACGTTGCAGAAAATGATTGCAACAGCGGTAAACCAAAATCAAAGGAACTATCTATACAAAGATACAATACAGTAGCTAAATACTCCAATGTATGTATATAGAAAAACACTGTATATTTCACAAAAAAAAATGTTTTCAAGACCCATAATCTACCCAAATAACGCTAATAAAAACACTACCTAAAAAGAAAACAAGACGCCATTGCACAAATCTTAACCTACATTTCACCTTCACCTATTTCACCAAAAAAATCTTCTACCACACAATCTGTTTGTATTTCGTCCACGTCTCGGTGGTCGCGTGTCCCCACACTAATTATACGTAACTACTTATCGTACGGACTCTGTCTCAAACCTTTTAGCTGGTGACGCACTCAATAAATCTTGACATATCTCTAACTGACGGCGGCCGCTACGGCGACGACACACAAATATTAATTGCGAATATATTAATAAAACTGATAGTTTGGGGCTCAATATTGATTGATGGATAGTTTGAAAAAGGTTTTAGCGAATTTCGGAAGATGGAGATTGGGTTTTGGAATCTTGGGATTTTGTGTGCTAGACGATAGATTAGGTGAAAAAATATTAAATTAGCACCTCAATTGTTAACTTATGTAAATCCTGACCTTTTTGTTGTAACATCTGCGATCTTATTAGCATAATTCTTCTTATTACATTTTTTTAGCCGCATTAGCCTACAACATTATTGATAATTTATGTTTTAATGTTTTAATTCGGCCCCGAAATATAATTCATATAATCGCAATATTAACATTAGCATATTGGAAATAGATCAAGTAAAAATGCTAAGAAACAAGTACACAATTTTACACGGTCAAGTTCATACAATCATAACATATTCATCGCAAAACGTGTAGGATATAGTCGAGTGCCTTCCACAACATGTCTAGACTTAGGTATTAATAAATCTCCCCATATCTCCCAGTACATGACGATTGGCAACAAAACACTTTCTGATTCGCGCATCCTTGATTCTATTAATTGGTTTTCATATCGCTGTACGCAATGCTACCGTTTCGTCCGTCAATTAATTCATTTCTTTGAAACCCAGTTATATATAGTCTATATCGGTCGTTCAGAGAAGGACTCGCCCGCATTTCAATAAGAAATTATCAAATTAGTTTCATCGGAAATAAAAAAAGCTGCCGTGCGACCACAAAGGATGGCTGGCATTGTTCACAGATTTTAAAAATCATCCATAATTAAATGGAATTTGGTTTTTATAGGCGCGAGCGTTTCGCCATGATATAAATTCCTGCATCGACGATACAGTTGGGGCTATTGAAAAAGGAGTCATTTGCCACCCTGCTGGATGGGACTGTTCAATATTGAAAAGACTTATCGCAATCCGGGTATAAACAACAAATCAATAATAATAATATTGTACTTAGGACCTTCTTTGAAATGTATAAGAACAGTATGAGGCCAGTCGCAGGGCAGCAAAAAGTGGTCAAGCTGATGTAACTGATTCCGCGAAGAATCCAAGGAGCCCAGCTCTGGTTATAGCACACAAAATAACAGATTGTCGAGCATTCTTTATTAGGTACGCCAAACGAGCACATGTTCTGCTTGTCGCTCCGGTGGTCTTGATCATGCAAATATTGAAAGTTGTAATAAAATGACAAAGTATCGCATATACTTTCTTAAATTTCCATTGTTTATCTTACAGTAAGTGTTTATGAAATAATACCCATTATTCTCCCCTAAATCAATGTCACAGACAAACGCTACTAACCAATAAATTGTCTTTTCTATGAGAATAGGACAGCCATTTAAGGTTAAATGGTTTTTGCATAAAATAACTTAAACAGACAAATACCCCTAAATATTGAGTTGGATTAATGACAACCAATTTGATATAGACATTCAAGCTGATAGATTTGACTTATAACATTTAGAATTAAACGCCTGGCTATTTTGAACACTTAAATATTTACTGGTTTCTATGAATATTGCCTTTTCAATGTTAGAATTTGAAATGATGGCAAGTTAAACCATGCTTTACACAGTAACCTATTAATATATTACATATCTGTTAATACACCTGAAGACATAAACCACTAAATTTGCACAAAAATATTTTTAAACCCACTTTTCCTGATAATCATGAAAGTGAGAAGAGCAGATTATATTGTATCCTGGATGTAACTTGGTTGAAAAAGCTTAGAAGTATCATGGTTCCAATCACACGTTATATTTATGAAACATCTTCATCTGAATATTAATGAAATAGAAACATTATTTCCTCTTCTTATATCACCAGCCAAGCCATTCTCTCTAAATACCAGAACTGGTACAAAGCCCGGAAATTAATAGCAACGTTATTATACTCACACCTAAGCTTTAGTAAGTGCCACACGTGCAAAACTCATCTGTATAGAATACAAACATAAATTACAAAGATAAATAAGACATCTCGATGTAAACGCAATGATCATTACTGCCGACAAAAACAGCAAATTGTTCTAAGAAAAAGTGAAATTTCAAGATAGAAACATCATTGAAGACATTGGCGACATAAAATGGGAATTGCGGGGAGCATTCAATGCGATAGGTGAAAAAAGCACTGAGTTGTAGATCGGTATATCTTTCTCGGCTCAGCATGAGACTAATTATGCTATGGGATGATCGAAGGACAGTTTTTGTTATGCCGCAGTCGCCATTACACCCGAGTTTCGAGTCAGAATTGAGTTTTTAGTTTGGCATAACTTAAATTGCATTTTTGTCACCCACCGCCGCTGACTCGTGATTGTAAAATGTTTTTGCTTGTTGATTACGAGCCTCATGTTTATTCTGCTGTGTCTTCATTAGTACCGGTATTTTGTTTTTTTTTTTGTGCAAAAGATAAAATTGGAGATACGATGATATACAATTTTGATTTTGATTCGATTAAGTTATGTCTTTATTTTGTCAATATTTTACTTCACACCGTATTGTAGTAACGTGATTGTAGTTGTTTATGCTGTCTGGAGCTCTTTTGATTTTAATTTTCCAAGAATATTCATTAATAACAAACAATTTGCAGTTACACTGTTTCTTTATCTGCCAAAGCTCTTGAACTCATTCTAGTTTTATGCTTGAGTGACGAAGCACACAGCACACGAAATTCTACATAATTATGATTCAGACCATCAAGATTACCTATAAGTGTTTCTAATAAATAATACTCAAAATGGCTCAGGACTTTAATACCTATCGGAAAAAGGTACTTCTAACTAATTAAACTTCTTGTGTAGACCACTTCACCTTAATTATCTTGAACGTTATTAATAACGATGATCACTGTCACTTTATCAATATTTACTTAATTGGAAAAGAGTAACACCTCTCAAAAAACAGTCCAATTTTTACTTCCATATCTAAAAACACTCTAGAGCCGCATCAAGTGGTAATACTTTATCTATTAAGCTGCAGTAGACGAACATCTAATCGTTTCTTATTTTTCAAGCTCGGATGTCCCTTTAAGGTTGTTACGGTCCCATAAGTAAACACTTCGCTAGTTCTACGAATTTCCATGTGCTCTACTCGTGATGCTATTACGCATCCGAGTCAGTTCCTTGAAGTGTAAAGTTGGGAAAGTCATACCACCAGCCAGATAGAACACCAGCTTTTGCCGCCGTGAAAACTAAGGTTGAGGGAGCTTCTAGTGAGCTGTCAATAGCGTCATTCCTCAGCATCAGGAATGACAGCTCATTTCAAGCTCACAAGATAAGTTTTCATAGAGAGATTTTTAACTACAAATAGAACTACAAACACAAAGTTTATAAAAGTGAGGCTCCGTGCGGTATCGTAACATCTGAGCGGCATGTTGATTGCACCCCGGCTTAATTAAATAAACCGTTTCCCAGTAACTCTGTTTACTCGTTACTTGAAGGCTTAATGCCACAATCAGGTAGTTGTATACCGATGATGTTATTACTATTGAAATTCTTGGAGAGGTTACTTTAAAATTGGTTTGCGCTTTCAATCCTAAACGTGAGGATGTATAGGACAATCTTTTGACCAATGATAAAGAATTTCAACAGCATTTAAAACATTGGAACGCAATGATGTTACTACCGATTTTTTTCAGCATAATAGGAAACAATGAATCTAATGTTTGTAATAAAATATATCCTTCCTGTTTTCTTGTTCAAAATTTGATTTATAACAATATAAGTTCAAGTGTGTCTCATTAGCCGCAGTTGAGCTACTGTGAAACCAAACATACTTGGACAAAAAACAAATAGAAAATTTAAGCTACACTTAATTGCCTCAAGAATTTTGTCGAAAAATCGTCAGAATTCTTCAACTTTACACGAAGAATCTTGTAAAAAATAGTTTCTTTCTTGTGACCTACCTTCGATTCCATTCCCTCGCTGTCTTCAGTTCTTGGAAGTTGTTCATGTTGGAACAGGACACCGTCTTGATGAGCCTAGTGCCGTGATCCGTTGAAACGTTGGTAGTCGCGTGCTGGGCGCGTCAATGGCTGTATGGTGCAAGAGACAAGCGGAGTTCAATAGGGATAGAGTCTTTGTAAGGCCTTAAAATGTTGTAACGCCAGCGCCGAAAAGGTGTGGCTGTATTCAAGTAATGTAGTGTATTGTTCTGTTTGTGGCAGGGAATGTACTTCCAGCACAGGTCTTGTTAATTTTGTAGTAATGTAGGTAGTGTTTGGTTTTATTCGTGACAGCTTCTAATGATTTCAACACAGGTACCTATTTCTTGTTTATGAATGTCTAACATAAGTGTTTTATCATACGCAATATATATTTAGTAGAATGCGTAGTTTCCTCGAATTCGGTCAACGGTGACTTTATTTTTGGAAGTGGTCTCATTTCCAAAAATTCTTTTGGTTTTATCCATTAGAAGATTAACCAACCGCACCTTTTTCTTATTCGCGATCATCGCAAACTTTTAAATTGATATTCGTACAATCTTGAATTATAAACATACTTTTGAAGTCGCTTTCTCCTATATCTTGTGGCAACCATGTCAACTCTGTGTTCAGTGTAAGCGGCCGCGGAAACGAGCAATTTCCTCTTCCATTATAATTGATTGGCGTAATTGCGAGTGGATTCTTTCGCGAATGGCCCACTCCGGGTCGCCGAGTCGCCCAGTCCAACATGATTACGCCTTTCGGCTAATAAGATAGTTAAAAAAGCTTAATTCCATTAGACACATGGGAAAATTGTTTCTAACGATCTAATTCTTGGTGATTAGGTATGCTATTTTAACTGTTCATGATTAATCTCACCCGCATACATTTTTGCATCTTACAAATGCTTATAAGAATGAAAGGGTGTATTTTATTTAACAACGTATGTTGGTGCTGTAGAGGCAGTTAAAAACACCTTATGTTGACAGTTATGCGCATTCAAATTAAAGTTTAACTACACATTAGCTGGTGTTTTGCTTACAATGTAACGGTTTCTAGTATTGCTATGCATCCTGTCATTTACTTGGTTTATTTTATGGTCAACTTTGCTTAAGTAACTGTTTATACATCATTAGTTTCTTTAGCTCTTTTTCTTAGTAAATATTGGTTCGATACTATGTTATCTTCAACTTCTGCTGTATTCAGTTCAATGCTTCTTTGACAAAATAGCCCTTGTAAGAATTATTTCAATCTTTTTTGTTTTTGTGTGTTCATCTACTGATTCATTTTTGTTCATCTAAATCTAAACTATTCAAGCAAAAACTACTAGAAGCACTACATTTACACACACACATCACACACTTAGACTCTCTGTCATTCAATGTTGTGAACTATTAAAAATATTCAAGTTCTGTAACTCTATTAAGGGGGCGCCGACCAAACGCCGACCGCGCAGTGGCGCCCTCATCGTTTGGTTGGTTATTTATTTTATTTTAGAATGAAAATGCAGAAAATAAGCATAATCTTGTGGAACACAACTTAACGTGCTTATTTTCGGCATTTTCATTTTAAAATAAAAGAAATAACCAAACAAGCGATGAGGGCGCCACCAGGCGGGTGGCGTAGCCTTAAGATACTGACAAGATCTGATCAGATTTCCTTCATACCCATGATTACAATCCTGATCAAGAGGAAGTCAGTTTCCTTAACTTTTTCCTTTATGGCGCCCGTTCGAAGTTAATGCGTTGCAATTTTGTATGCTACCCTATTATAAAGAGCAGTTTCATCTACCTTATCAAGTTTAATAGAACAACAAAGTATGATTGACAGTAATTATTCGTTAATAAACCAAAGGTATCAATCAACGGTAAGATTATCAACGTCAATGATAACAAAGGATAGATGAAAAATGTCAACACCTATTGTTAAGGAGCTGAGAGTTTCCTTCGTGGAAGCAACGACGCTAATTAGATCAATTAGATCATTTTCTTCATTAACTAGTTATTAACGATTAAGCATTATATCTAGAAATATCAGTTTGTAATTAAAGCCGCGTCAGAGACGAGATAAGTGG
This sequence comes from Luperina nickerlii, assembly GCA_963855955.1. Classification (NCBI taxonomy): domain Eukaryota; kingdom Metazoa; phylum Arthropoda; class Insecta; order Lepidoptera; family Noctuidae; genus Luperina; species Luperina nickerlii. Next base: position 18,746,859 of record OY979667.1, read on the forward strand.
TGTTGAGGTTCCTCGGCTTAGAGATGAAAACTCTTCTGAAAATTTACGTCTAAACAAAGACAGCTGAATATGGATCTCCCTATATCATCTATAATTACCAAGCTCTACTACATCATGACCGTAAAATGTACAGACGCCAGCACATCAAGCTACCCGAAACTGTAAAATTTTCCCAATCAACTTTCAACTTTATGCTTTGACGATAAAGTTGAAAATCTATTAAAGAAATTTGACAGATTGTAGTAGCTTGATGTGCTGACGTCTGTACATGTGACTCTTTTCTGAAGAACCATCATAAAAGAATCCTGTTTAGTAGCGTAACAACAGTAGCAATGGATTTTCTTTTATTTTTCATTGTTCAACAACATTCATTGCGTTATTTACGTTGTTGAACAGACAAATTTTTCGAACATATAAAACAATGGATTAACAATATCATTCAAAATTAAACAGAGTGCGATTGAAAGTGTGTTAACGCAATTAGAATGCCGTTTTGTTCTCCGAACAAACTCTTTAAAAAAAAGCTCAAAAAACTATGTATTAAGATTTGAATTAAAACCCTACATAATTATACTTTAGCTAATCTTACAATTATACATTGCAATTACAGTTGTCTAATAAGAAGTAGTTAACCCATTACAAGCATACGCCAACATTTAATAACATTTCTCTCGAATTCTCCAACTCGTGGGAATATTATCGTTTGATACAGTTTTTCTGCTATTCCCACTATAGTGATATCAAGGTATGGATTTATTAAATACGGATTTTGGAACAATGCCCCCTGTTGTGAGTCTAATTAAAAGAATAATGGAACAATAACTTCTATTCGTAATGGAACATGATGTACCGAAGATCCGATATTTTTTTCAGTTTTTGTTGCATTGTATTGTTCTATTAATACATACCTTGTTACTTAGCTACGAATGTAAGTCACTTGCACAGTCTAGTTTTTGCTCAAATCGCTCAAATATTTTGACAAAGTGGTTAATGTTGCTCAAATATTTTGACAAAGAGGTTAATGTTGCTCCAATATTTTGACAAAGAGGTTTCGATAAAGAGGTAGGTAAATGTTGTGTCAAATTATGATGTCAAAGTTAATGAAGCTCAATTGATTTGACAGAAAGACAATTACGGCTATACTTTTCCCATGTTTCACTATCAAGAATTAATATATAACTCAATAAAATAATATTATCAGCGCATTTCTCAAGCAGTTATGTCCATGCTAAGGCGAGCGTCGCTTGTTTAATTAACTCGCATTAAAACGTTACAAACGTGTTTTACAATAATTATAGAATGACATAAAAATAACTTAATGAATTGTGTGAATAATATACAAATGAGTATTGACTGCTATTTTATAAACGAACGTTCACACTCGACATGATTCTGAGAAGCTAGAACCGGTAACAAAAGCCCGTATACAGTGGCAGGGACGCGCAACTTACTACCATCGTTTCAGTATAATGATTCCGAGTTAAAATGAATGATTGTACTCATCATTATGTACAACTTTTACTATGGGACCAAACATGTAATCGCGAAAAAAAATCAGCTGTTCCCTACATTTTGACGAGTTATACGAACATAAATGTAGGGAACAGCTGATTACTTTTTCACAATTTCAGCTTTGGTCCCAGAGTAAAAGTTGTTCATAATGATGAGTACAATGACCTCTTAAGAGGCTGTTAATGTATTACCAATAACCCTGTATACTGGGCAAGCGGGCATTGCTGTCATTGACTCCTAAAAAGCTGTGTTGTTTGTCGTTTTGCATGTTGCATTAAGCTTGTGTTCTGGAATCCTGAAAATAAAGTTGAGATGCTGCTTTAATTAAGATTTTTTCAAATTGCTTTTTTATATATCGGAAGTATAGGTATATAAAAAAGTATATAACCCTATGTCGAAAGTCGAAACCTGAGATTCAAACATAAACTAATAAATTCTAGCTAGAATCAAACAGGTATCACATCGTATAGGCTAACAAACAACACTACACAACCTTATAGCATAAACATAATAAGCATATAATGTAATAATGTTCCCCTTACTATGAGAAGTATTGGGCCGTAATCCACCACGCGGGCCATGTGCGAATTTTTGGTTCTAGATCATGCTGGTTTCCTCACGATGTTTTCCTTCCAACCTTATATGCCAGCCTTATAGCCTATATTTTTTTCTTCTTATTTCCTCGCGAACATTAACTCCTGGACTGCCTAAGCTTCTGGAACACTGACAAAGAATAAGACGATCATCAAAAATCAGCACGTCCTTTCAAATCTTAATAACTCGATAAGGCTCACCCAAGCAGTATTGTTTCACATTATTTTATTTATAAATCCGCTAATCCTCTTATTTCACAGAATGCATTAATTGCAACCTGTCAAAACACAGACTGTCATCCAGAATCTCGGGTTCAATAATAATTTATTGACTGACAAATCCCATCGCGAATAAAACCACTTTAACATACCACCCAAAACTATTCCCACAACCTTTATTTCAAAGCAATAAGGTGTGAATTTGCTTGTATTGATGGCAATACATTTTTGTCGCAGGATCAGTCCAGTTTATGTAAGGGCTGTCAAAAAGAGTTTTTATAAAACTTTGTTTCTGTTTTTTCGAGAGTACTGATTATTCTTAATTCCGTTTCTGAAGACAATGATGCGTGTTTATTTTTAAACCGGTTTTTGGGCTATAAAAAATATTATGTGTGTAAAGGTAGCTTGTATAAATGTGTTTGCGTATAAACGTCAGTAGGTCCGTGCCGGACGGCGCGTACGTGTTCCACGAGCGCCTCAAAGAGATGTCAGCATCAAGGGAAGGGGCCCGCAAGGGCCGAAGCCTGCCGGATCAGCGGGATTGTCCGAAAGGGTTACCGCTGGCCCGGAACATAAAGGGCGAAGGAAGGAACACGGGTGGGTTTTAGTCAGTAAGAGTCTGACACTCCCTTCCGCTCCACCCAGAGCGGGAGGAGTCATTTGATGATTTCCCATCCAGAAAAAAAAAAAAAAAAACGTCAGTAGGTATAGAAAAAAGTTTATTTAAAAACAGAGGGGTTAAATAGCTCTAATTAATATGTAAAGCATGTTTTGAAAATTCTATGTAGATTAGTCAAGAACCTCATCCGAAATGAGGTGATCTGGCAGAGAACCAAAGTTGTCGACACAGCTCACAGAATAAGCAAGCTGAAATGGCAATAAGCCGGCCATATTAGCCGTAGAACCGATGACCATTGGGATCGACGTGTTCTTGAGTGGAAACCGCGAGTCGGCAAACGTAAAGGCTCCTTCAAACAGGCGCGACACACGAAAAAATCGCGCGCAACACAAAGGCACCGCAAGTTGCACAACGAGCGGTGCCTTTTTTTCGCGCGAGATTATATCGCGTGTCGCCCCTATTTATAGGAGCCTTAATGTTAAACGTCAGGCTAGGTGGAGCGACAATCTTCGTAGGGTGGCTGGTAGCAAGTGGATGAGACTTACCCATAATCGAGCTAAATGGTGTGCAATTGGAGAGGCTTATGTTCAGCACTGGACTGCTGTAGGCAGGGGCGGATCTACTTAAAGGCTTTTTGGGCTGCAGCCCAGGGCCCCGTGGATACAGAGGGCCCCAAACCGAACTGAAAACAATAGACGATATTTTTAATAATAAAAATTATCTAGAATTTAAAAAAATCCGATCATAATAAAATGGCAATCGGTTGAGTAATTAGGTAGGGCCCCTAAGCAGTATTAGCCCAGGGCCCCACAAATTCAAGATCCGCCCCTGGCTGTAGGTTGATGATGATGTCAAGAACAAGTGTAATGTTTACTACGCTGTTACCTATAATAATTGAGGAAACTAAATTAATCGTCTTAGTCACAATTTATTATAAATTCATTAAACAGAGTGCAGTATTTATTTTTCCGATTCTAAAAAGCTTTTAAAAATAATAATAACCTTAATTGGAACAAAAAAAAACATTCCATTTAATGAGGATCACAACAACATTATCAACATTTTATAGCCTTTCAAATTAAGACAAATTGATCTTGCCTCGAATTAAATCAATCGATCACTAATTAACCCTTAAATGATAGCGGCAATAAAATTATAACGAACAATTATTAATTATTATAATAACGCCATCAACATCACCCACAAGAACTCTCAAGAGCAATTAACTCAATTAGCTTTACAAGTTCTGCGAATATAATGCTTCTGATTCTTTGGCTAAAAAATAGGCCAGGTTCTTGTCACGTGAAGAGTCGACCAATCATTGAATAGTGAAATTTTCTGTCCTGGTAGACATCTACCACATACTGAGATCCATCCTTGCCTCGGAAAGAACGTTAAGCACTAGAACTAACGTCCTGTCATTCGTTGCATTTTGCAGTCTTTAATGGGTAGACAGAAGCCCGAAAGTCTGACCACCAGTCTTGCCAAGGGTTATCGTGTTAATCAATTACTGGATTGTGGAGATCAGATAGCCAGTCGCTCCATATAAATTACTGGTATTCAGCTGCATGAAGATGATGATGGTAGACATTGTGTATTGAGTAACATATTGTGGAATGAGAAAAGAGAGATGGCCTAAAGAGAAGATGGAGATTGTATGAATGATTGTATGGAAAAACTATGTAGGTACTGCGTTCACCTCAAATGAATTAGGACTAGGGGCTGGAAGATAATGAATAACCATCCATACTAATATTATAAATGCGAAAGTCTCTGTCTGTCTGTTTGTGTTACCTCTTCACGCTTAAACCGCTGAACCGATTTAGATGACATTTCGTATAGAGATAGTTTGAGTCCCGGGAAAGGACATAGGATACTTTTTATCCCGGCATTTCCACGGGATGGACACTTATGCGGGTGAAACCGCGGGGCGCTGCTATATAAATACAAGATGGAGACGACAATGCGACAGTAAATTATACAAAAATTTAACTAAATACATCCAATAGTCACTATATCTAGTTGGTTGGTCGACAAAATCTATAGTCGACTCATCACTACTATTTAGTGTGTTTTAATTTAATTTTTAGGGTTCCGTACCCCATAAGGAAAAAACGGAACCCTTTTAGGATCACTCGTGTGTCTGTCCGTCTGTCACAGCCAATTAGCTCCGAATCTAATGGACCGATTTAGTTGAAATTTGGTACACATATGAATCTCCGTGACCCCAACACAAGCGTATAACGTATATAACAACATAAATGAATTTTGAATATGGGGTAATTTTTGGGGGGCAAATAGAAAATTTAAAAAAAGTTTCACAATCTGTACCGTGTCAAATGAAAGAGCTTACTGTGAGGGTCTCAAATATATTTTATTCATAATTTTAAAGTAAATAATACTAAACTTATTTAAGAAACTAGACGAAAATTGACCATTCCCCCTTATCTCCGAAACTACTGAGCCTAATTTTTTTCTTTTTTTTATTAATATCGTGCGTACAAACTTACATTTCCAGTTGAAAAGTATAGGAGAACATGTTTTTCAATTACAATGATAAGTTTTTTTGATGTATTCCCGTTGTCCCCGTAATCCATGTCCCCGTTAAAGGGGACAAAGGGAATTCAATAAAATAATTAAAATTACTTCCCGTTGTCCCCGTACGCTGTCCCCGTTAAAGGGGACAAAGGGAATTTAATAAAATAATTAAAATTACTTCCCGTTTTAGTTACCACAAACAAATTTGGGTCTGGATTAAAAAAAACATGGCAGATAAAATATTCATCGTACGGAACCCTCTCCACGCGAGTTCATCTCGCACTTAACCGGTTTTTTATTTAGGTGCTTGCTAGGATTTGTTTAATAGTTCCAAAACACTCTTAAGCAGTAGTATTGCCAGTGTCGTAATTTATTATCGTGTTATCGTCTCAATATTGTTTATGGCTAGATGTATGGAAAAACTAAGTACTGCGTTTATCCCAAATTAATTATGGACGGATCTTTAAAAGGTATCGATTGTTCTTATCCATTCAGTAAGAGGTGTATGGTAAATGAGGCTTTATCACTAAACGGATGAATCTTCGCGTTGTTAGTTATAAATTTAACAATGTAGGCACGATGACTCTTGCCCTTTACTTAATAATTTTGCTTAATTTTTTTTTTATTATTTCCTATTATTGTACTTTTAAGGAAAATGGGATGCACTCCGGGAGTTTTGTTCTAAGAGAAAACGCCGCCACGTGGTAGTTGGCATTCATTCCGTATTCCTCTGTTCTTTCCCTGGTTAATGATACAGTCCAAACATTCTTTTACGATATAATGTACACACGCCAGCACACCAAGCTACTACAATCTGTCAAATTCCTTTAATAGATTTTCAACTTTACCGCAATAGAATAAGGTTCAAAGTTGATTGGGAAAATTTGACAGTTTCGGGTAGCTTGATGTGCTGGTGTCTGTACATATATCCACCACTGTCACGCCCTTTGTTTTGTTTTTTGTCGTATTTATATCAATTATAGAAAAAATATACATAATTACGCCAAAAAAGCATGACGCGAAAGTAACTAGTCATGATTAGGACTTTTTCATTTAAAGCGAATCATTGGCGTATTTTTTTTTAGAAGTAAACTAACAAACAAGCTTATAATCACTCCCAGAGTTTTCGAGAACTGAGTTGCAAGGAAAGAAGATATTTGTAACGTGTAAATAGTACGGCTGTCCCATTTCAGAACCTAGTTCTAGTAGTAGAAATACAGGGTTATTGGTAAAACATTAACAACCTCTTAAGAGGTCATTGTAGGTACTCATCATTGTGAACAACTTTTACTATGAGACCAAACCTGATTCGCGAAAAAAAAATCAGCTGTTCCCTAAATTTCGACGAGTTATAAGAACATAAATGATGGGAACAGCTGTTCACAATGATGAGTACCTACAATGACCTCTTAAGAGGTTGTTAATGTTTTACCAATAACCCTGTATTTCTACATTTATAAGTAGATACCTAATAAAGTATTTTACAGTACCCGGCGATAAATATTTGCACATCGACCTTTGGAAAGAGACAATCGGCTAATTTCGGCTTCGTAGAGCGTTATCTCTGTCGCACGAAATACAAACAGTCCGGTATCTATTAGGAGCTGTTAAAACAATTAAGATTTGCTTCATTTGATAATTATTTTTATTCTTTGTATAAAATACAAAAAAAAGGTAAAGGTCGATGTGCAATATTTATCGCCGGGTACTGTAGCTTTTTATCTACATATTTCATTTTACTATATTGACTAGATAAATATCACCTATCTCTCCACTAGTCCAAAGTACTCTGAGATGCGTATTCGATACGGCTCTTAAATCCTTTCCAATCCTAAGGGCACGTCTTCCCTACATTACGGTGCCCCCGGTCTACTCCTTGATGTGCAATGTCTTCTATAGCACCATAAAATATGAGGCTTCAGGGACTAGTGCGAATCTTGGGGATTCCCACAGAGTTACAGACTTTAACTTTCACTGACTGATTAGGAAATACGAAATGAAATCAGTCATCGGAAAAACATTCTTCAGCATCTTAAGAAATCTTATATATGTTACCGGCCAAACCCGATTTTAGGCTGAACTAGTTTCGCCTACGCTAAACCAGTTCTCCCTACACGGGTTGCATGGTTGCGGTCGGTCGATAGGCTAAGGGCACCCCGAGGTTAGGTTAGGTTAGGTTACTTTAAACCCTTTACACAGAAATAGGAGCCCCGCGAAGCGGGGCTCCGTCGACATAGGATGCAAGAGCGAGGGAGAACTGGTTTGGCCTAGGCGAAACTAGTTCAGCCTAAAATCGGGTTTGGCCGGTAACATATATGTCTTTAATTTCAAAGTCTGTTGTTTAAAACATTATTAGTTCAACTAACACCCTACTAGTAATTTGCATGACACCGCAAAACGACGGACATTTTATTTATAAGCTAATCATTTAATTAACATGCATAATTAAACGTGTTTAATCAACGTTCTATGAATCTATGATTAATAGGATTGATAACAGCTGATTGTACAGTCAGCAGTGTAATAGTTTATGACTAGAAATTATTACAGGCTTAGGCAACTTTTGATTTGCTTTTGAGCAGAAACTGAAACTGTGAACCTAAATAAATTTAAATAATATTCCAAATAAACTCAGAAAATTTTGGTCACGTTATTTTTTAGCATAGTTTAAAGGTATTTTCTGAGGTATCTTCGAAATCAGAGTGGCAATTTTCGTAATTTCAAGTACGTTCACAGTACTCTGATCTGAGTCTCAATCTGTCAAAAATATCTCAAATTTCCCTACATTTTTGACAGGTTTTTGACATTGATTGTCGCTGAGATGAGACCGAGACTAGATTTTGAACGTTTTTAATTACGGCAATTGGCCTTCTGTTTAAAGTTTAGCTCTTAATTAGTCAGTTCTGTTTCTTTTCTATCGTTAGGTTTTCACCTTCATCTACTGTGTGTGAAATCAATACCAACATTTCAAAATAACGTAGTTTCATCAGTTAACCCTTTCATCATCAATTTATTATAATTATTATAAAAATGTCACACTCACATATTGAATAGTAAGGATAATGATTTTCCTGTCTATTGTCTATCACATAACATCCAAGGATTATTATTATGCCATTGTCACCTAAAATTATATTTTATCTGCAACTAAATTAGTCTGAAAATTTCCAATGTCAACGTTCTCTTTTCTGGCATAGGCAAATTGAATTATTCTACGAGTTTTTCCTGCTTAATTATTTATATAGGAATCTACATTATCTGTATTCTGAAAAAAGGAAATATTTAAATGGTTATTTAAAAACTTAGGTATTGACCTTCTAATAGTTCGAATGATGTATGCTTTTCCTATTGCTTCATATTTTGCAATAAATTACCAGCGTTGTGTCATCGCGCTTCTCTTTCTTTTCTATGCAGTCCGACAGTGACAGCGCTTTAGGTCATGTAAGCCCCTTAACTGCGACCAACTTGGACGATGGTTGGTCATAGTAACCTAACCTATTTTGTGGCGGTGCCCCAACTTTGGTGCCTCAAGTTAAAAAGACGCACATATATTTAAAAAAAAAGTGTGCATCAATAAAAGACCAATAAGTTTTTAGAGGATCAGTTAAATATTTCTCAAATAAAAATGTTACTTAAAGAAAATTTACTTCAGTTTACGATGTAAACCGTCCCATGCCAAAGTGAAAGTCTTGATCCTATTTCCCTGAACACACGCACACACAGACAGACACACACAAACACCAGATAAGTCAGAAACGTTATTTAATTTATACAAGTTGGGATTATTAATATGAAATACGGATGTTTGCAAATCAGTTGGTTGGCGAGGCAAAGGCGATTAACGTCGCGCCCGCCGGCCGATTAGACCGACCGACGCGGACGCGACGGTCGCATTGGCAGTGTTAAAGGGTTATGCGAATCAATATTAGAAATTAGTATTGCGATTGGTAAATCTTAGCTTTTATTGCAATAATAATGTAAATAAGGTTAATTTTCCTTATAAATTTGTTAACTAATTCAATAGCAATTGCAGCTGGAATTGTGCTCAGTTAATGGCAATAGGCTAGCCTCCTGTTTTTTTTTTTTTGTTTTAGCAGGAGTGGGAAATCCTCATGGACACCCAGACTGTCTCACTCGTAAGGCAGTCTGGGTAGTGCCGGACTCCTACCGGCTAAAACCACACTACTGCCTTTGCTAAGTGTCCCTCTGACATGATCAGAGACCTTTTTAGGCCAATGAGTTTAGATTATTTTCGTTCTTTTAATTTTTTATTTACGTGCAGTCCCGTATTAGGAAGTAGGGAGTAACTGAAAGCAATCCACGCCACATTTTTATTTACTCATATTTTATTTATTGTTGTAAAGGTGGTTTTAATAGCTAACTATACGTAATTAATGTTAGCATGTTGTTGTTGTTGTGTTGTTGTTGTGTGTTGCATGTTGTTGTGGTTGTTGTTGTGGTGTTGTGTAGTACTAGCCCCTTGTTATATGGGAGTTAAATATAAAATTTTATTAAATGTGGGTGTACTATAGGTACTCCTGTGCCTAAGCTTTCGGCAAATACGGGCGTGATATTATATATATGTAATTATAGTGAGCTAAATAAAATAAAATGATGGAAATAGACCATTTTGTTAAATGTTTTGTATTCACTCGACGTTCCTATCTGACGTTAGCTATTTTAACTGCCTTTCCATAATAAGTGGAATAATTGGAAGTACTCGGAACATAAGTTTTCAAATGTCAGAATATTCTTGAACATTATCTGTCAGGGTCACTTTGTATCGATCAATTAAATGAATAAATATTAATCTTCCATAATAAATCACGCTTACTAAGCGACCACGTAAATACAACACTATTCAACCCGTGAATGGCCGGGCCACCTAGAGAGGCCCGAGTCGCCAATTCTCCGCGTCGCCGTTATCGCTCCTATCGACCTCTCCCGCAAGATTTATGCGCGTCATAAACTTGACGCATATCGGCCGATAATAGGTACGCCCGTCACCGCTCGTATCGCCCCGGGAGCGTGACTAACACATCGCCCCACGCCCTACACAATATCCAAACAGTTGTACAACATCCATATTCGAAGCATATTCTTAGAAAACGTAATTGTTAGAAAAAACCAGTGATTAACTTATTTTCCTCGTCAATTCAATTTGCTACAAAGGCTATGTAGATTAAACCGGTCGACCCCTCTTAGCGAACGGTTAATGCTCGAAGGCAATAGCAAGTATCAATGTGAAGTCAGCGTGCGCATCTAATGTCCTTACACAAAGCTGCACTTACGTAGCGGGCAAACGATCCCATAATTACGGGTGTGGAGTGCGCAGGCGCGAAGGGCGATATTTGTTTGCAATTAGTGCCCGCACGGGAAGGCGATGTCCGGACTTCGTCGGTAATTTATGGTTGCGCGAAAGTACCAAGTTGAAAGTGAGGCCGGGAGCGCCCGCAGCTGCCGCTATGTCGACTGACATTTCCGCGCGCATTCTAGGGTTAAATTGCACCGGCGGGTTCACACAGTTCGTCAAAACTGATGAATTGATGATGATTAAAATAATTGTGATAAATATATTGGCTACCAACTATCTTATTATATTGTCTTAAATTAAATATTCCGGGTACAGACGCCAGCACATCAAGCTACCCGAAACTGTCAAATTTGCGCGATTTGCTTGTCTCTTTCTTTTTTTGTACTCAAAATGGAGTGGAGTTGCGGACACCAGCCCGTGTTACCTATTACCTAACTCTCACATTTCCCCAATCAACTTTGAACCTTATATTTTAGCGATAAACTTGAAAATCTACATATTAAAGAAATTTGACAGAATGTAGTAGCTTGATGTGCTGGCGTCTGTACCTATGTTTTTTTCCGACTTGAAAAAAGGAAACATGATAATATGATCTTAAAGGATTCGTGGCCAATTTTTTTCTTTCAATTTAGAACTTGAATCGCATTTCCGACTACGACGTGCAGGGGGCCTACTTAATTAGTTCAAAACCAATGAGTTGCGATTAATTCTATATTTGATTAAAAACAATGGACTTCCTCCTAATATTGTACACGACACTTCATGATAATTAGTTTATGTTCAGGTAATTCCCCTTTTCATGAAACCGTATACTCGTATACCTACCTATTATAATTTTTTTATATGTATGATTCACTCAAGCCTTAGTGCTTGTCTTCAGCTATGTCGAAGATTAATGTAATTAACATGTTTTTCCAGTAAATAGCTGCAGAGACATTAACGACCAATTACTTTTTTAATATATTCTTATATTGACATGAGTAACTCGTGCTAGATGCCTAAGCATCAAATTGACATTCGGTTAATTAATTAAAAATTAAAGATTAATAATAGTATGTTTATTTTTTTAACGGTAACACCAGAAGGGTAATTACGTAACACACTATCAATAGCAATGGGTTTCATTTTGACAGTTCAACAACATTCATTGCGTTATTTACGTTGTTGAGTAGACAGATTTCTCGAACATATGAAGCAATGGATTAGCAATATTCTTCAAAATAATTCAGATTGAGATTGATAGTGTGTTTCGCAATGAGGGTTTTCTGAAATGACGTTCGCCAGATGGCAGCACTAACACGTCAGGTCCAGACATCTGTCAAAGAGCCCATATTTTCTTTAGTTATGACTGAATGATGAACGAATGAATGAATCGAATGATGAACGCCATCATATATTTTATATTGGAAGACCTCTTGTCACAGTGGTGCCAACTGGTGTCGTAAATTTTCACGAAATCCCTCATTAGGGTGCAGCTGTCCATCTAAAGTTTTTCTTTCACGTTTTATCAACAAAAAGTTTAAAAAAGAAATGACTTTTACGACACTCAGGACAATAATCGAAATGTGATAAGAAAAATGCAACGACTCACTATTACGCAATCGACTAAGTAGTCGGCACATAGTTTTAACGCCTTAAATACTTTTGAACGACATAATAATCACTTACGCCAAGTTTGTAAACAAAAAAAAAACACAACAATCGTATTTTTCTGAATATCTACTCCTTTAGCTACTTTATCATTGTTAAGTATCTGAAATAATTATCTAGCCTGTAATAACAATTAACTTTATCTATGAGCAAGCACTTTAGCGTGTTTTTTCGCAGATGAGCCCAGCAGTGTTTCTAGCACCAATATTTCTTGTCACCTTAAACAATTAACGAACAGTTGTGGACATCCGTGAGAGTGTACATTAATGGCTGCTTGAAATTGCAAATTGTGTCCGTACCTTTGTCTGGCCGCGTGTGGAACAAATAAAAATATTATTAGCCGTAATTGTCGATTAGCACGAACGCTAGACGTGTGATCGAATTACTGTGAAATTATTTTTATACGTGGCACAACACTATCGCGCCGCGAATAATGAACGATTTAATGATGTTATTAATAACGGTTATGAGAGCAGCTTTAATAGTGACAGAATAATAAAAGCAGGCATTTAAGGATTAATTGACCATTCATACGAGATTATCTTAGACAATATGTTATTTTTTTACCTTATTTATGTCACTGGCTTGCATTAACACCGCATTCTGTAGTTATAATTTATTTAAACTGAAGTGCTAAAACAAAAAGAGATATCGTACCTATTTACATACATATAATATGTACTACGCATAGGTCAACATTTGCATACAACAAATGTAATTTTGAACTGTAATATTTTTATAAACATAGCTCATTTCCTGTTTCGATTTTAATTCAATAAAAATCATGACGCAACGATGTCTAATGATTACTTGAAACACGAGTGTATAGAACTATCGATCAATGTTTTTACCAACGTAGTGAAGATAAAATCAACCCTGCGCGCACCGCGCACCGCAATTAGAACTCATTGAATTATTTTTTAATTTAGTGCGACAACACACGCGCTCGGCAATTTAATTTCCTTCCAAGTGAGCAGTATCAATTTTTTTACAAATTACTTATGTGTTCATCTACGCCTGTTGCATTTCTATTTTTATTATTATAAAACTTTTATATTTTTATTCATTATTTAACGTTCTGTAACGTCATATCGTTGAAAATCAGTTTTATTAACTCCGATATATAATATATCAGTCATCGTTTTATTGTATTTTAATCGATATAATTGCAATTTGCTGGAACGCATTCTCTTGTTAAAATAATTGGCAAATAACTTTAATTCGCTCGGTTAGTCGTATGCTTTTGAAACGTTAAAAATCAATTATATTAAAATTGGTCGTTTGCTACGTGTTCCAATTTATATAATACCTATCTCTAATTCAAAACATTTAATAAAAAATAATTAAGATCCTGTTATCAATTAATTAATTACAGGACATGTACATTTACTTTTATGAAAGTCGGCACATAAAACTATATACCTTGAATCGGTAGCTCGTTTGTACTTAGTAATTATTGTACGATACGATCTTATCACCAAAAATATCGTGATTGAAGTCTATTTAGATTTCAAAAGAGATAAATACTGTGTAGTTGTATAAGGCAACACTGATAGATAACGTGTTTACTCTATGCGCAATGAATAGAAATATTTTGCTATTATATTATGTATAGGTAATAGGATAGTAGTAAGCAAGGTAAGCCTCCTATTAATATTATAAATGTGATAGTTTATATGTTTCGATGTCTGTTACGCAAAAACGGCTGAACGGATTTGGATGAAATATGGCACACGGATAGTTTATAACGTGGATGATACTTTTTATCCGACCTTCCCACTTGATCGAGAAGCGGGTAGCACTGCGGGGCGCTGCTAGTTTATTAATATAATTCTCCTGCATCAGTTCTAGTCTACCATGAAATTAAATGGTGTACAACCGAATTAATAATATTATCTACAAGTAAGTTTTATTTTTCATTTATTAATAATGCAATAATTTAAATGAGGAACATTAAGTGCGTAAGCGCAGAATAGGATACGGTTTTTAACAAAAAAAAAAAAAAATATTTAAATATTATTCTATAAGAAATGCATGAGCAGTATCATGTAGACATGAAGAAAACAAAGTAAAATATAAATGTTTTTTTTTACAAAAAAAAAAACATCGGTTGTTATGTCGAACGGCAATGGCGCCAGCAAGTACGCGGTATCTGTTTGTTACAATATTAATAAGATTAAACAATAAAAGTAGCGCTGAAAGGTGTGTATTGCGAAGGTAACGCCTACATCTAGACTTGGGCCATTCCGATAACTACCATGTTTTAACACTTGTAGAAGGTCTTCTTACTTATCTGTAATTAGCATACTGGGTATCGCCTTAACAAGAACTTATCATGGAACAGCTGGTTACGAAAATATGTTTTTGAGAGGAATATCAATTTGCCTTGCAGATTACTAGATCAATATGTCGTCAGGCTACCATCAGCCTTCCAATTACACTGCCTCCGTAATATTTTTGTTTCGTTGGCACCTCTTCTCACAATACGCATTTTGTACAGCTAATTAATTTGCACGCAATTATTTAACAATTTTACTACACACGCACTAACGGAAAAATATTAATAATAATAATTTAAGTTTACCTGTCAACCTGACCCCGTAAGTTAAGGGTTAACGTCGCCGCCATTTTGAATCATGCGTACGCGCACTATCTCTTCCTCAATCTATAATTGCATCGCGAAAGTCCCACTTTTCCCGCGTTTTTGCACACCCTACCACGTAATTCGATACAAATTACTGATGTTGATATTATTACATTTATTATACGAAGATGCATTTACCATACAGTATATTTTTATATAGGCAGTACTAAATTATTAAAATAATAACCAATATTACGTGTTTATAAAAGAGCATAAACCGTTTTACGACAGTTCCTATTTGTTGTGAATCTGCAAGTTATGACTTATGACTTGTTGGTTTTATGAAGTCGTTTAGTACATACAGTGTTACTTACGCTGGTTCTAGTTTTTACCCTGACTTTATGTGGCTATAAAGTCTTTTTAAAACGTTGAAAAAGTGTTATAAGTTTCGTCCAAGCCATCGTTTGTACAGACGCCAGCACATCAAGCTACCCGAAACTGTCAAATTTTCCCAATCAATTTTGAACCTTATACTTTAGTGCGATAAAGTTGAAAATCTATTAAAGAAATTTGACCGATTGTAGTAGATTGATGTGCTGGCGTCTGTACTATCTACTTATCTCTTGACGACTTTTATCGTTGGACGACTGTCGTTTCAAGCTTTAAAAAAACAAAACACTTTGAAATTATCGCCGACGACAGATATCGTGACATGGCATAACGTGAACAGCGGGGTAAACACGTAACACACTATCAGTAATTCAGTAGCAATGCCTTTCCATTTTGTCGGTTCAGTAATATTCATTGCGTTATTTGCGTTGTTGAGCAGACAAATATTTCGAACAAATGACACAATTGATTGGCAATATCCTTCAAAATGATTCAGATGGAGATTAAGTGTCTTAAGGCTCCTTCAAACAGGCGCGACACGCGATAAAATCGCGCGTGACACGAAGGCACCGCAAGTCGCGCAACGAACGATACCTTTGTGTCGCGCGCGATTCGCGTCGCGCGTCGCGCCTGTTTGTAGAAGCCTTTACACAATTATAGGTATAGAGTGCAAATAAATCCTAGCATCGAAATAAAAAAAAGATTTTGTCATTTTCAAACAAACTAAATAGTACTATGTAGGTAGTTAGTGATGGGCCGACTATGGGTTTTAGTAATCTTTGACCAGCTATAGTAACTAAAGTATGGGGTAAATTTGATTGAATTTTCGTTTGCAGACGGGTAATGTCATAAGATATACGCAGTTTAATGTATTCACATACCCACTCACTAATAAACGTTGTATAGCGTCTGTATAGTTACACATCGCTTTGTCTTATTCTTTCGAAAGTCAAATTACTGACGAAAGAAAGAGAGAAATCGGTGTGTGTATTCATCTGATATAATATGTTTATTAGTAAGAGGGGAAAGTGTCTTCACCTTGTATATTGGGAACCATGCCTTAAGGCAAGGAGCCTTCAAATTGGTTTTTTTATATATCGGAAGTATATATAAAAAGTATATAACCATAAGTCAAAAGTCGAAACCTGAGATTCGAACATAAAGGCGATAAAATCGCGCGCGAAACAAAGGCACCGCAAGTCGCGCAACGAGCGGTGCCTTTGTGTCGCGCGCGATTCGCGTCGCGCGGCGCGTCTGTTTGCAGGAGCCTTTACAAATGCATCATAAAAAATTAAAACAGAATGACAGCAACCTTTTAAATCTTGCCAAATTAATCATTATACCGTCAATTACCGTCTGAACTGAACCTAGAAAAAACTGTCATTATTATTTAATTTTATCTTCCATAATTTTGCAGTTGAACGTCCCAGACCTATCGTTATCCTGATTGATATAAATAAACTAACTACAATATTATAACACGTTTCAATTACGACATTCGCACAAAAACGTTATTACCTCTGCTTGCAAAAACATAGAAGGAACAAAAACGCTACGATAAAGCAAAAACGTATAAAAAGATCACGTTATTTGATTAGACCTAATTACATTTCTGGTCGTAATTAACTTGCACGTATCATTCCCTTTGTTTTATTACAAACAGATACCAAATTAGCAGCAGACCCTTGCAACTAAAAAACAATGAAATCTAAACCCTATTGTTATGTTGTTAAGAGTAATAAACGTGAATGTTGTCAGCAAATTGAGTTTGTGTACTGTAGATGTCTTAGGCAGAGATAAGCCCGCATATTATTACAGCATAATTTACGATGAAAATGATGGCGATTTGTTAATTTTATATTCAGCAGTGTTATTAAGTAGATGGCGACGACGACGGCTCGTTTAGGTGTTCCGTAAGACTATTTGTGGAATAGATAGGATACATTTTTGGATCATAATAGTTTACGCAGGGGTAAACAGTAACAGCGGTGCTATTCTATAAAAATCTCACCGTGAAAACTTAGGTGAAGTGAGCGTGGAGTGAGCTGTCAATAGTGTCAATTCCTAGCAAAAACACACTCGCTTCACCTAAGTTTTCAGGGTGAGATTTTTACAGAATCGACCGGCAGTACACCCATATTTCGCCAGTTATGTAGTTGCCTATTGCCATGAACCGGGTATAATTCCTGGTTCTGGACTGCTACTGAAAAATTCCTGATGGGAAAACTAAATAACACTGCTCGACCTGAAAATCGGACCCCGGACCTCATGTTCAACATCAGCGCTTGAGACTACTAGACCAACAAAGAAGTCTGTATGATTCATAATTTGGTGCCAAGTCCATAAAAGGCCATTATATTTAAATAAAACGGTGTTAGTCCGTAGTCTAAAATTATACTTGGAAAATGAATGACCATAAAAAACTTTACATTGATTCATCGATCGGATTCAATCAAACCAGAATACAAAAAATATGACAGTGCAGACACTTCTTTCCCAGTTCAGTTGCGTTACATGGTCACGATTCCAGTTTTGTAAGCTTTTAAGATGATATATTACAAAAAATGTGGTTTTTCTATTTCGTGTAACTTGTCATGTATGTGGAATAAGGATTTAACATTTTGGTATATGTTTTTTGACTTTTTGGTCTAGTATCATGTAAAAGGAATACAAGATTCAATTAATTTTTGTCGATACAAAAAAATTGCAAAGTTAAATCTATTTTTTTACTTTTTTCGACATCACGGCGTAACGCTTATGAGTTATTCAATGGAATTTTTTTTTTCTTTAAAACATAAAGTATTATCATATCAAACTTTACTCAAAGTAGTTTTAAATTTAATTCATTTATTTTGTTAAAAACGGAGTAAATTCATTTTGGCACATACCTACGTCGTTTTATTCCGAGCGCACGCACATTATAGCCATCTCTCTTCTTTTGCGTTTCATAAGTAATTGCATTACTTTCGCTCGCTTAGTAGATCAGTCGCTACGATTCATTGTCGAGGTAGCGCCTTAAGCACTTTCCTGATTTACTTTACCAAAGTTTGGTACGACCAAAATACTTTACAATAGCCAGAATAGTCAGGCAATGAAACTTCTGTAACTATTAACTACATGAACCTACTACACTACCACTACTTAGGTATTTATCTGAACACGTGCCTCAAGTCATCTGCCTAGCCTTTTCCCAACTATGTTGGGGTCGGCTTCCAGCCTAACCGGATGCAGCTAAGTACCAGTATTTTACACGGAGCGACTGCCTATCTGACCTCCACAAACCAGCTACTGGGTAAGACTATCAAAGATCCAAGAATGACAGCCGGGACAGGCTTAACGTGCTTTCCGAAGCACGGAAGGGTCTCGGTTTATAAAGATGGTCACCCATCCACAGGCCAACCGCGGCAAGCGTAGCTTAACCTGATCGAACGACCTGTGCGGCTGTTATTATGTGCCTCAAGTAAAACAATGATAAAAGTACACCCAACTTTACATCTAGGTTATTATAAATAACTATTTACCCTATGCGCACTATTTTATATAATTAAATTATATCAAATAAAGGAAAAATTAGCAAACAAACGTACAATCTACTAGGAATAACTGTAATTATGTAAAAACCCAAAGGAAAATGGTGTTCGCGAGCCGGTGTCACGACCCGCACGCTCGCAATTAAATAATTATAAATAATCGTTGCCCACGCGCATCCGACAAAGACCCCAACGATTTGCTCTCGAAAACTCGATATAAAATCGTTCTGATATAATTATCTCGATTAAATCTTGCTACAACAATGTGGAATTTGTAACTATGTGGACTGATGAACTGGTGAAGGTCGGCACGAGTCATTGCAGACAATGAATTGGATCGGAAGACATTTTGTTTAGCATAGGGATGTCCACAACATTCTCCATTCCTAATTATGCAAATATGGATTATAATGCTGAAACAATTAAGTAGTTCATCTAAAGACCTAGTGAATGTCAGACCAAACCTGGAAAAAAACGTTTTTCATTTAAAAGAGCTGACTTCTATCGACGCACGGTATGGATATCTGGATATCACTATTTACCTAATCAACCTATAATATTCCCACCGCTGGGAAACGGGCCTCCTCGCTGTGTGAGGTGCAGAATGGGCCGTAATCCACCACGCGGGCCCAAAGCTGGTTCCGGTTCTAGAATATGCCGGATTCCTCACGATGTTTTCCTTCAACGTTTTGAAAGCAGTGGTAATGAAATTATTTACACAAAGCAAAATGCCTGTCAGGGTTCGAACCTACTACCTACAACACGTAAATCGCGGTAGTTACCAACGGGCCACCATTGCTCACTCACTGCTATCACTATTTACGCTAATGAAATTATTTACGTCAATTAAATAGTCAACTCATGCTCTGCAGGACGGCTGTCCCATTTCAAAACCTGGTAAGGACACATTTTACAAAAATCGTTTTATTGCATAATCTTGCTAACCTTGTAAGTCCCTACCAAATACAAAAACACCAGCGTTTTAACCTCACAAAAAGCAGATAATATTTAAGCCCTTTTCACCTATTAGGTGTACCATTCACTCCCTCGTGGCCACTTTAAAACCTAGTAAGTCACTTTAACCGATTCAAAAACTAGTAAGTCTCTGGACTTGCTAGGTTTTTAAATGGTCGATGCATCTTATTAGGTTTTTGAAATCAAGACCAAATACAGACCAAATACGACTAAAACCAATTATCAAAGTTAGTAAGGGGTTTAAAATATGTAATATACACATGTATTAAAATGTTGCTAGTACATTATTTAGCAATTTTTACAACCAATACCTTTTTTTCACCTATCATAAATACTTTTCATAGGCTGCCCTATTTTACGTATATATATACGCTCGGCTGTCCCATTTCAAAACCTAGTTAGGGACACTTTTTACAAAAATCGTTTTATTGCATAATCTTGCTAAGCTAGAAGGTCTCTACCAAATACAAAAACACCAGCGTTTTAAACTTACATAAAAGGAAAAGTAAGCGCACCATTCACTCCCTAGTGACCATTTTGAAACCTGGTAAGTCACTTCAACCAATTCAAAACCTCTTTTACAACCATTAGCATTTCATAAATACTTTCCATATTACGTTTATGCGCTCTCCTGTAAAATTTCATTTTAAGTCCTTACTAGGTTTTGAAATGGAGCAGCCGCGCTCTCCTGTAAAATTTTGTTTTAATTAGTCCTTACTAGATTTTGAAATAAGGCAGACATAGCTGAGAGTCAAGGACAGCATCCTCCACGTGCACATTTATCACAATGTTGTAACCTCTCTACAAAGTTGGAAAAAAGACAAATGATTCAGCAATGATAGTTAGTTATTAATTACAGTAATAAATACAGAGAACAAACAAGATTGCTTGATAGTACTCGATTGAGTCGAATACTAGGAATATAATCAAACATTAATTGTGGCGCTATTTGCTGCAAATTGCCCCACATTATGTCAAGTGCATTATCAAGATAATTGCATATATCTAAAATTGTAATCCTAATAAAGATAAATATCTATTTGAGGAATGAGGACAGGCTTTGACATTTGTGATTGCATTTTTATACCGCTTTTATTTTTTCGATTTTTTCCATTTAACGCGCGAGTTGGTGAAAAATTTAAATAGATATGAATTAATGTAAAAATAACTTTAATTTCTGCACAATAAAGTTCAGTTTACGCTACAACTTCAAACATTTTTATAACTTTTTCAATAGTGCTAGTCACTCTGAAATCACCTTAATTTTCATTGAAATAAAGTTGATATTTGTTTAACTTGAAATAGGGTAGGGGTGTGCAGCACTGTTACTATACAAGTTAATTTATAATCACCATTTCAGCCGAAAAACGTTCACAGCTGGACATAGGCAATCCCCAAGTATCGCCACTTGTGGGTTACCTTCCAACTCTACGTCTTCCGGTACGTGGTTGCCACTCCAGAATCAGGCCCCATCGGCCATCTGTTCTGCCTCTGATCGGCCTCTGCCACTTAAGTTTGGCAATTCTTTCATACAAAATCATAAATCCAAAAAGGTTTAATTTTATTAGGTACTTCTAAGACGCCTGAACTGGACTGAAACGATACAAAAGAATTTTGGCACGGGGCTTAAATACTACAGAAAAATACAGTGCTGTCTACTTTTGGCTAGATTTTATCTGGATGACGTAAGTACCATTCAATAGGTACTGAATTAATAATTCTTTATCAATCAGCTGATAGCTACCACTGATTTCTAGACTTCTTGTCGACAAAATAAGTCAAAGACAAAATAAATCCTTCTTATGACCTTTACCATCACCAATCTAATTGCGTAACACACCACAATCTGAATAATTTTGTAGGAGATTCCTAATCCATTGCTTCATATGTTCGGAAAATTTGCCTACTCAACAACGTAAATTACGCAATGAATGTTGTTAAAGTAAAAGCCATAGTTACTGTTAGTGTATAACGCAATTACCGCAGTCTACAAAGTCAAGATTATCCCAAGTTAATCATCTACTGGCTTCTGCCCGCGACTTCGTCCGCGTGAAATTTCTTGTCACTCTGACCCACCCCGTCGCATCGCATCGCCTGCCCGCGCTATTACTTCGTTTTTGCTTAGCGTTCTTTCTGACTTTTTTTCTTTTTGCTCGGCTCCTAAAGGTCATAGCGTGATGTTAAATAGCCTATAGCCTTCCTCAAGAATTGGGCTATCAAATGAAAAAAGAATTTTTCAAATCCGACTGGTAGTTCCAGAGATTAGCGCGTTCAACCAAACAAACAAACTCTTCAGCTTTATAATATTGGTATAGATTTAATCCATACTAATATTCATCCATACTTATATTATAAATGCGAAAGTGTCTGTCTGTTACCTCTTCACGCTTAAACTGCGATTTAGATGAAATTTGGCATAGAGATAGTTTGAGTCCCGGGAAAGGTCATAGGATAGTTTTAATCCCGATATTCTCACGGTATCTACACTTATGCGGGCGAAACCGCGTGGCGCTGCTAGTATATCATAAATAATAACGCTTGTTTCCCTCGAAGGGCTTGGCAGAGGTACCTATCCCAATCAATTCTATTCGTTGTAATTTCTGACGTTCAAAAGTGCCTTTTATGTGCCTATTTGAAATAAATGCTTTGACTTTGACTTTGACTTTTCCCACATTTCGCCAGTTATGTTTAAGTCCCATGTGATTAACTGGAGGCGAGCGTCACCTGCCTAGCCATTTCCCACCTACGTTGGGGTCGGCTTCCAGTCTAACCGGATGCAGCTGAGTATCAGTATTTTACATGGAGCGACTGCCTATCTGACCTCCACAACCCAGTTACTGAGTAATACGATACCCCTTGATAAGACTGGTTTGACTCAGACTTTCGAACTTCTGACGACACGTAACGACTGTCAAAGATCCACGAATGACAGCCGGGATCAACGGCTTAACGTGCTTTCCGAGGCACGGAGGGGTCTTGTTATGTAAAGATGGTCACCCATCCACGGATCAACCGCAGCAAGCGTAGCTTAACCTGATCGATCGGACCGTGCGGCTGTTAGTACTTAGCCACAAGCCCGCAAGAATTGGAGTATTATTTTATAATTAAATAGATAATTAAGGAATGGTCCTTAATAATTATCTATTTAATTATAAAATGGCAATCATGACTGCATTTCTGACTGTATTACCTACTGCCAACTTGTCAACAGATAGCTATCGACAGGTGTCACTCATAAAGGAAGTATAATCTAATGAACAAGCTAGGTAGGTAACTAGGTGAGCTTAGGTGTGTTTTTTTTTTAGGTCCCCAGTTGTGACTCAGACAGCTGTTAACTGAGGTAGACAGACTGTGTTTATATTAACTAAGTATTCAAGATTGTAGCTTAGGTTAAACATTGATTCACCATAAAGACTATTTTTGCGGGACACAAAAGGTGGAGGCAAGGTAGAGATGGACCTTTAAGTGGTTTAATTAATAAGCATTGGATGGAGTGGAGAGGAGTTTTACACCTCATGATGTAAGAATGAAGATGGCTATAAACCTAAGGGAAGTCAAAATCAAAAGACAAATCATTTATTTCAAATAGGCACATAAAAGGCACTTTTGAAAGTCAAAAATTACAATAAAATAGAATTGATTCTAGTCGCCCCTTCCAAAAGATAGTGTTCGTATGGAGAATGAGCAAGAAACTCCACCATTACTCTTTTAAAATGTATTACAAGATTGTATACATTCATTATATAATTATATGTGAAGACGATGCCACCTAGAATAAAATTCCCGAAGACCAAAGAAACGATGAGTGGTATGTGGAAAAAATGATACTGGCTGGAAAGGGATACTGAGAAGGCTTTTGATAGAAATGTATGGAAGAAGAAGACATTCATCACTGTAAAACCTAAATTGGGGCAATAGCAGGAGGATGGTGAAAAAGTTGTTTCTGAGTTCACTAATCAACACAACCATAAACTCACACCTTCTTCCCATGGGGGTATGCAGAAACTACAGAACGCCACCTGCTACGATCCTCCTCCCCTCGTGCCCTGCTGCCCCCCTCGATTCTTTTGCCTCATTTACGTTCATGCATATGGTCATACTCGCACGACGGTTGCGAGTACTCCACACTTGACCTTTCTGAAAAATATTACCAACAAGGTATTTGTCCTTTTAGGGCGTTCCCTCCCGGCGTTTCAACTCACATCTGCCTTGTAAATAAACTAATCAAGTAACCAAGCAAAACCGGTAATCACCGGTGCACTGTGATGTGAAAGTTTGCAAAGATTTTCATCATTCTCGAGCCCTTATCACAATTTATTTCGGTTCGGCGCAAAATCTCTTTTTCTTCCATTCTTCTCCATTAGGCATCATTTCCGCATATAAACCATTCCAAATCATAGTAGGTACGTACGGAAAAGAACGGGCAAGAAAACCCACCACATTAACTTTATTATAAATAATTAATTAAAACGCACAACGAAAAGCAATGAAAACGTTTATCGAAGCATTTAACGTACATCAAATCATTTTTGCTATACTGATGATGACATCCATATCTATCACTCATTTCCACCGATTCTTAAAAAATATGGCATCTTACTCATAACTTTTATCTTACAAAGAAATCAATCAAGGATATATTTTGTGCGCTTCGCAGAAATAGTTAACGCGTCATTAACATTTTCCGCTGAGACACGTCATCGTATAATTAAAATAAGAAACAGGAAACTCGCTAAATATAGATTTTTAATCAAAAGTTTTTAATTCTACTTGGTAAAGTTTTTATAGACATATTGTTAACACTAAAATGCGCTATGTAGGTACTACCTATTCTTTGACATGATGTCTTAAAGACTGGGGCACACGGTAGCGCCCAGCACACCAAGACCGACATAATTGATGGATGATCAACCAGGGCCGTATAGGTACCCATTTTCTTCTTTATTTATTTTAAAATTTATGTACACGCAGTAAAATACATAGGGATATGACATAATTATAATTTGAGTACAAAGGTACTGCTTATTTCTTAAG
Organism: Luperina nickerlii; assembly: GCA_963855955.1. Taxonomy (NCBI): domain Eukaryota; kingdom Metazoa; phylum Arthropoda; class Insecta; order Lepidoptera; family Noctuidae; genus Luperina; species Luperina nickerlii. The sequence goes on from OY979667.1 coordinate 18,771,817, forward strand.
AAATTTCTTCCGGCAGACCTGCGAAAGGAGAAGTAAAAAGAAATGTAGACAATAGTGTGTGAGAATAAGAAGAGAAAAATATGAATGTGTGAGGTCTAAAACTAGAACATTAAATCAACCTACACATATAATGCAAAAAAAAATTACATAGACTTAAATAAATACATAATGCTAAAATATATAAACGTATATATATACATATACTCTATTATTTTTCTATTTATATATCTGTAATTCATACTGTGTACATAATAAAGAGAATTCTATTCTCGAAGCAACTCTGACCACTTTTGTGTCCCTTATATCTCTGCGATCTTTATGTCAATGACTATAAGGTTCTGACAATGATTACTTGATCGCTCTTCCGTCTGTCTCGGCTATATAGCATGTATCAGAAAGGTATGATCATATTTACGGGTGTGGTACAGACCATCAAACTTAACCACTTTCTATATGGAAATAATCGCGAAAAAATAATCAGCCGTGCCATACATTTGGATCTAGAATGTTGTATGAACAAGTGATAATTTTTCGCGATTCCCATGAAAAAAGTTGTTCAGTATGATTGACTGTTCCAGACCCTTAAATATATGACAACACCTTTGTCTAATACACGCTGTATAGCTACCGAACTGATTTTATTGACCTATTAACAGAGTTCTAACTTAAGGTTATATTATTCATTTGTAAAGGACACTGACACGTGGTTTTTATCCCGGAAAATTGAAAATAGATTTATTTGGGTAGGATAAATATTAAACATGTCACAGAAAGACGAAGCAAAAATAGTGTGCTTAAAATTCATTTATTTTAAGAAATATATGTATTAATATTATATTGTTTACCATCATTATTACATTTTGGGAAAATACTAAAATCATCTACCATTTGTTCATCTTAATCAACCTACAATGTTTCGACTGTGAAGTGTGGTTGGTAGATGTCACCACATGCAGTTTTCAAATTTTAGGTTCTGTTCTAGGACATGCCGGTTTCCTCAAGATGTTTTCCTTCACCGTTTTGAGAGTGGTGATGAAATAATTTACACAAGGTAAAGGCTCCTACAAACGCGACACGCGTAATAATCGCGCGCGACACAAAGGCACCGCTCGTTGCGCGACTTGCGGTGCCTTAAACGCCTTCCTGGGTTCGAAACTACGTATACAAATCGGTAAGTCGCGGCCGTTGCTACTAGGTCACCACTGCTCTAAACCCCTTTTGTTTTAATTGCCATTAATACGAGGCGACTGGCAGAATATATGTACTAACAACTAGCTTCATATTTTTTGAATGACCGACTTCTTAACAATTCAAATGGTTTAATTGAAATAAATGGTTTGAGTACACCTTTGTTCAAACTTTCAGGGAATACATGGCGTGATATTATGTTGCCTACCATTTTGTTTTTTTTTTATTATATTCTTAATATTTGATGACCTCAAATGTGACATTTTAAATCAGACAGAAGTGGCTTACGGAAAAGTCACGAGAGAATGGTTTCACAACATTTTCCGTATTATACTTAGGTCCTTTCTACATAATTATAATGTTACACTGTAACGACAATATCGCAAATACACATTCAAGTATCTTCCCATAATTAGATAGCTTTTTTTTTCTATTTGAAATGGGTCTGCTCTTGACTCTAGTCTAGGTCAGAGATGACAGAGACAAAGTCTACGATCTCTAGTCTAGCTTCATTAAAATCTATTTAACGGTTTTTGCAGAACTTCACTTACTAATCTTACTTTCTCTCTGTTATATAAATTAAATGAAAACTCATTTATATTATGTTACTTACAATTATTTACTTTTTGTCGAACATGCCCAACTAGCAAAAAATAATCTTACAAATATCCTAAGACCATATTTTTTTCACTCTTAATTCACACTTATAGACTGTTATAAGTGTGGATTTGGGCGCACTTTATAAGTATATTCACCCTTGCAATTGACTTGTAAGGGTCTCGCGAAGAGTAATTTCAATCTTACAAAACTCTTGCCTGATACCTTTATAATGACAAACACACTTACAAGTGACTTGCAATGGCATGCTTTAAGGGCAAACAACCTTAAATTCCTCTTACTAATGCTGTTTTAAGTGTAATATCGCTAGTAGGCCTCTTTGCGATGTTCCAGTAAGAGTACAATTTTACAAACTGCCGTGAAGTCGCGAAGTGAATTCAAAACTTTAAAAAATAAAAACACGCATCAAAAACGTTTAACTTTTGTCCAAAAATTCTAGTTTCTTAATCATGTATATGTCACGAACTCTATGTGAATATTAGGTTGCAAAGTCGCTTTTGTCGATTATTTTGAAATTTGAATAACAATATTTTCACGGGCCTTTTCAAAAATGTAACTTATATTATAAATTATTTCAATTAATTCGTGAATTAATATCAAAATATCGCTTTTACGACCAACCATGACTTATAAGTGCTTTATCAGAACAATACAAGTCCAGTTATCTTATGTAAGGTTTATATCGCACTCAAAAAGTCACATTAAACTTAAAACATATATTCTACACGGCCATTATTACTGATAAAAATTTTAGGGTTCCTTAAAATGTAAAAGAAAGCCAAACGACGAATTCATTATAGGTATCAATTAATTCACGCTAATATTGTTTTAGGAGAAATATGGTTGCAATTATGGATGTCGACTGTTTCTTAAGTAAAAAAAAGATCCGAATGCGTAATAATGAAAAATGGCCATGGGACATAACGCACTTTGTATTGTGTGAAAACTGTATCGCCTGTGGATATCCCACTTCAAAGTTCGTGCCCCAACATTTCACAATCACCCAAAATGATATAATTAGTTTATTGTATTTATATTTCTTCTGGTGCATAGGCTGCCGTAAATTTGCAATTTACGACCACTACTCAAATGATGAATGTGAAGTGTCTTAACTAATTAAAACAAAAAACTTCTACTGATTATGTAAATAAAATTATAAATATATAGTGATATGCAATTATAGCTCACTTCCAAGCTACTTATTGAAAAATTTTGGGTAGGTACACTTTTTACTACTTACGTACTTGTACTTACGTAGTTTAGGCATTCATTAATAGTATTAAGTATTTATATATAGATGATGTACAACATTATTAAGCATTCGTACTTATGCGTAAATATAACGAATATTACAGGAAAAATAGTACAGTTCGAACACGCTCGCAACATTCGTGGCTATAATGCTTTTTGGGTATTCCCCCTAATAGACACGCGCCACTGGCGTACATTTAGGTTCTTTTATTCAGAATCACAGCAAGTTCATTATAAGCTAAGTGTGATATATTTTTATTAATGGCCCATTTTTTTATATCTTCCCGCAACTGTAATTTTTTTCATAATCCGTAATTTCATTTTCAGTACTTCAGTAACTGCAATCACTATTACTACTTTGTTCAATAATTTCATCAAAAAAAGTTGTCATTATTTTGTACGGAACCATCAAAAATACAACAAGGGAAAATAAATAACGCTTAATAGCGAATTTTAAGACACTTGTAGGAGTTTTAAATTGCTTCTACTCTATATTATGTCTTAGGCGAGAAAAATCACACGTTTTACAGAAGTCTATTAAAACACTTAGTATAGTCACTTCTAAGATCGAATATACTTACAAAATGTTTTTATAAGTATTAATTAAGTATCAAAGGCAATTAGACTTGGAAAAGACGCTTATAATGGCACTGCTCCTATTAATATTATATAACGTTTTCTTATATACGTCTGTAAGAATATGTTACAGGTATGAATACTCTGAAAGCTTACATAGTTCTACAACATTGCACTGTTAAGGGTTCTAGTTTAATCAGAACACATATAAATCTTATATGAAACCATAGCTCTTACAAGTTTTTGTTTGTAAGAGTATCTAGGGTGTCTGGCTTAATCAGAACACATATAAGCTTTATATGACACTATAGTTCTTACCATCTTTTGTATGTAAGGGTATTTTGCTAGTTGGGTGGGAAATTACAATTATTCTTGAATGGTTTTTCCACGTCGGCGATGTATAATCTCAGTCGTAAAATGTATTTACAATCTTTTGTATTGCAGATTCGATGTCATAAATTCAATATTGATATGACAGTAGCATGCAAAGGGTTGATTGAGAATTTGTTCGTAATAATACTACCTGACTTTGTTTACTTTTCAGACATGCTGCGTGTATACTAGACAAAACTTCTGCGTACATTATATACATAAATCAGCCCATATAATGTTCCCACTCCTGGGATACTGGCCTCCTCTCTGTGATAGTGGGCCGTAATCCACCTGCAAGCGGACCCAGTGCGAGTTGGTAGACGTCACATGTCTTCAAAGTTTTAGTTCTAGGACATGCTGGTTTCCTCATGATGTTTTTTTTCCTTTAGCGTTTCGAGAGCTAGTGATGATGAAATCAGTCTAGGTTTGAACTACAACCAACAACTTGTAGGTCGCAGCCGTTACCACTACGCCAGCACTGCTCTCCTCTGCATATTATCACCATTCTCCTGCCCTTAAAGGCTCGTACAAACAGGCGCGACGCGACACGCGACACAAAGGCACCGCAAGTCGCGCAACGAGCGGTCTTTGTGTCGCGCGCGATTCGCGTCGCGCCTGTTTGTAGGAGCCTTAATTGATTTGGGAACGGCGCAACATTTCATTTTCTTCCATACTTATCTATTAGTTACGAGGGGCCCGTGGCTAAATAATAACAGCCGCACAGGTCGATCGATCAGGTTAAGCTACGCTTGACGCGGTTGGGCTTTGGATGGGTGACCATCTTTACATACCGAGACCCGTCCGTACCTTGGAAAGCACGTTAAGCCGTTGGTCCCGGCCTGTCATACGTGGATCTTTGACAGTCGTTACGGGTAGTCACAAGCCCGAAAGTCTGACAACCAGTCTTACCAAGGGGTATCGTATTACCCAATAAGTGGGTTGTGGAGGTCAGATAGGCAGTCGCTCCATGTAAAATACTGGTATTCAGCTGAATCCGGTTAGACTGGAAGCCGAACCCAACATAGTTGGGAAAAGGCTAGACAGATGTGATGACTTCTCCATTTGTTGTAATCTCTGCAGTCAACCCCTTTTAAACCTAATGATCTTTTATATAGTCCAACCATCGTTCCTTTGGTCTACAGCATATTTAACAGGAAATCCATTTCACGCATTGATGAAAATCTGACATCAGCCACTGTAATTAGTTATCAAAAGATTTTTCTTTTTTAATTGATTTTTCTAATCGACCCGATTCCCCGATGATATCGCAAATGGAAACCGAAATAAATAATGTAAAAGTAAATGTTCAATTCAGTTATCGGTTCCCAATCGCTATATCAGGAGTCGATTCTATTATTTTCAAGATCCGAAACGTTGGCAAATCGCTCGATATATCTAAATATGTTATCACCGATTATAGTCGGTATTGTCATCTTATCAAAGCATCTTATCTTTCGGTACTTTTGTTGTTAGATCAGATTTTATTTGTAAACTTAATTAGATCGAATACTGCATTACCCAGATATAACTAATCATAAAATTGATAATCTAGATTGATATCTCTTCGGTGCCTAATTGGTTAATCAAAATCGTGATAACACGAACTTGGTTTGTCAGAGAAATAAAAGTGCCGCTTGTTTGATAATGGCTAGATCTCTTGGAGTTCCGTGTGTTGATTTAAACAAAAACCATTGTTAATGGATTATCTACAATAAATCTAAATTGGACACGTATTGTTACCATGTTATGTATTAAATGGTCTATGTAATCTAATGTTGGCAAATCTATGATCTGTTTATTCATTGGATGTAATGAGATTTGTTTTGAGATTGATTAGAAGTATAATCGTGACTCTTGCTCTAGGTATTTTTAAGAAGCATAATTATCAAGAACTATTCAAGGGTGAGTTGCCTATGGCACTGAAACGCAGGCTCATGGATATGTGTATCTTCTTCGTCCCGTGCACAGAGTTGGTCTTTGGCTAACATCCAGACATCCAAACTCAAGGTCTGCCAACGACCAATAGAGCGCAGTATAATATGCGTTAAATTAACGGATCGTGTTCGAAACACAATACTGCGCTCCAAAACAAAGATGGCTGCCCGAAATAAATGGGACAGGGCAGGACATGTTTGCCGCATCAAATAAACTGCGGGCCCAATGTTATTTGGTGTCAGAACTGGTGCCCTGAGACAGTGAGGTGGGGTCGCGGCAGACTACGTACGTGATGGCGGGACGAGGACCTTCATTCACTGTGACCTCTTGATGATTCCTTACTTAGAAACCACGTAAATTCCTTAGCTATTCCCGCTAATCTCGCGTTCATTTCGCGCGATTTTGTTCATTGTGTCAGAGAGAATAAGGCCCCTGGATAGTTGCGTCAAAACTGAAAGGAGTGGAGGGAGAAAAAAATATCAAAAAAGGCTATTAGGTACAGTCAACAAAAGAGATAAGCATGAAGTTTAGTAAGAAACCGATGGATGTTCTCGAATAAAATTTTATTTTATTAATAGAAAACAAACAGCACATTTATCAAATTAAATTTCAGTAAACAACATCCATCGGTTTCTTACTAAACTTCAACTATATCCGACGATCCTGCATACTTATCTCTTTTGTTGACTGTACTATGACGTTACTTGCCTATTTACGTTGCACTTTGGGCTAATAGTTTCAGTATCAATTTTACTAATTGGCCCAGATAAAAAACATAATAAACGGTGATAAACAAAGGCATGATTATGATTATAGGAGCAGTGGTGGCCCAGTGGTAGCGGCCGCAACTTACGAGTTGTAGGTCGTAGGTTCGAACCCAGACAGGCGCTTTACTTTGTGTAAATTATTTCATCACCACTGCTCTCAAAACGGTGAAGGAAAACATCGGCAGGAAACCGGCATGTCCCAGAACCAAAAAATCGAAGACATGTGACATCTACCGACCCGCACCGGATCAGCGTGGTGGGCGGCCCACTCCCTCTCACCGAGAAAAGGCCAGTGTCCCAGCAGTGGGGACATCATAGGCTGGTTATGCTAGCAAACGCAATAAAAACGTTCCTAGGGAAAACTTTCACAGTTATGGTGAAAATATTGTGCATATAGGTTAAGTTAATGACTCATTAATATTAAGTTAATGACTCATTAACATTAAGTTAATGACTCATTAACATTACCTACGAACGAGAAGTCACGTCACATTAGGTACCTGTAGACATTAACAAAAATCTGGAAACATCTGTATCGAGCTCACTTCAGATACTGAATTCGTAAATACTTAGCCCAGGTACGCACGGGTACGTTTTTCCCGCGGCGATTATATGTATTTCGCGCACTGCATTCTCAACCCACTGCTTAGCGCCGAGAGCTGAAAATCCAACAGTGTGTTTTTTTGATGCGCTGGGATTCGCTCTGTTCGATTTTCAATGCTCTGCTGAACACAGATAGTTGAAAATCCAGTGCGCGATAAAATCCTGCCGCGATATTGTTATGTCCGTGCAAACGTGGGCAAAACAAATTGTATAGAATCTGTGAGTCAGTCTTTCTGTAAAATCTACTGAAAAATAAGTCAGTCAGTCTTTTCTGTGGATGATCTATTCAACTACGTTGGCTTACAGTTTACCAGAGCAGTCTAAATATCTACAAAATGATCACTAATCGACAAACTGACCGCACCAAACACAGCATAAACTCGACATAAACACATCTTAAACTCATCAGAAACACATCTTTAACTCGTCACAAACACAGCTTTAACTCGTCACAAATTTTAACCCCGCGAATAACGTACATGCTAATGATAAGCAATTATAAATTAATAAAACAGTTACATACATACATATGTACGTAGTCCAATTCGCAACGATAATCACAAAGGAATTGCAATATCAAGGCTTATCGCAACATTGTTTCATAGAACTTGCTCATTCACAAACCGGCCATCATCTATGTGCTACGTCAGGAAGGATAGTGCAGGAAAGAAAGATAAGTGACGTGAGTGTGAGTGAAAATGAGTGATTCATGACATTTGTGATTTCAAACGGTGATTAACGTATCCGTGATTTTTTTTTCTAAAAAAAGGTTTGGTGATTTATAGTTTTGTTAAAGTTAATTTTACTGGCGGGGAAAGTAGGTGTGACCTATTTATTTTTGTAAGTACTAGCCTGTAATTTATTTTCCAATTTTACTATCAACGGTCTCTCTTGCCTACACCGACGATTTGTTCACCCTTCAATGATGATTACAGACATTCCGAAATAAATAAAATGAAAATTATGAAATACGAGTACAGTCCAATCAAACCAATACTACCAGTCTAGTCAGATAGGAAATGTCGACTCCATCTAGACTTTATTTTTTAAACTAGCTGCGCCCGCGGTTTCACCCGCGTTAGTGTCAATCCCGTGAAAATATTGGCATAAAAAGTAGCTTATATGTTAATCCAAGGTGTCAGACACGTCAATACAAATGTTATTGTTGCAGCCGTTTGAGCGTGAAGAACTAACAAACATATAAACACACACACTCACAAACTTTCGCCTTTATAATATTACCTTTAAAAGTGATTCCGGTATACATTTACGGAAAAAAAATATTTCATTTCATTTCTGTCTCTCATGTAGCCCTCTTAGGCATCTTTCCCGGGAAACTACAGAAAGCCCCCAAAAAAGTATAGGCCATACCTTGGATAAGTATAGGATCTGGTCTTATCCTTTTAAGTCCAGTCCATACCTACCTTCAGCAATTCAATTATTAAAATAAATTAAAGCATAAAAGTCTCACTTATTTTAATTAAAATAAAGACCTTCCGTGAATACGCGGTAATCTGCGAGTTTCTTTCTGCAATTTGTTAATTTAATCGCACGCGATCTCTTTGTACTTAGTTGTTTTTATATTACCTTTTAGCTGATTTCAGTCGGTTTACGTCATTTGATATAAACTATTTGCTTAGGGTGTAACATTATTCTTCCTATTTCCTATGAAAATTTATATACAGCAGTAGGTACGGTCAGCATCAAAAGTCGATTAACACTTCAGTTTTATTAATCTCAGTTATTGAGCAAAATATTTATTCAAAATTGCAGCAGAAGTACGATGCAATTTTCAACAAATATTTTGCTCAATAACTGAGATTAAAAAAAAACTGAAGTGTTAATATTTTGCTCAATAACTAAGATTAAAAAAACTGAAGTGTTAATCGACTTTTAATGCTGACCGTACCGATGAATTTTCATAAAGTTAGTTTGATTTTGTGTACTTTCAGTCTTGTGATGTTAATTGTTTTCTGTGTAGTAGCTCAACTGTCACTAATGAGACACAATTACTTTTTCTACTGTTACGGATATCTAGGAGATTTCTTGACAGTTGAAGGCATCGGGCTGGTGTCCTCAACTTTACGTCCAAGCGCGTATATTGCGTTTGGAACTTTTCCGTTACAAAAATGTAGTTAACTTGTCTTTGTAAGTTTTCTCGTATTATTAGTTATTAATGATGATGCCGATTTACAAAACAATATGGCAACATTGGCCTGCCGATAAAACTTTAATATAAATTATAATTAGATTGTAATTAGTTTTTAAATAAAAGTCTTGCATCACTGGATCTGCCACAAATAATTTGGGTTCTCTTTTCAATCTACTACTACGCAAAGATCTTGTGGTCGATTTTTAATGTATCCTGCAACCACTCTTTTGCTCACTTTCTAGTTCTACCCACCCACCAATCCAACCTCAAAGACTAAAGACTAACAGAACAGAAAGTGTTTTAAATGTCGGTTTTAAATGTCGGTCTTGCGTCATTGGATCTTTCACGAATAACTTGTGTTCTCTTTTCAATCCACTTACACCCAATCTCTAACGTTACCTACATTAGTACTTTTGCTCACATTCTTCCAAACTCAAAGACCAAAGACTAACAGAACAGAAAATTTTCAAATAGAGGTTTTGCGTCATTGGTCTTTCACAAATAACTTGAGTTCTTATTTCAATCCACTTAAGGTTCGGATTCCCAGAAGAGCAGTAGCCGCCACATAGAATAAAATACGCTGTAATAATAAAGCGTATTTTATTCTTTGTGGCGGCTACCGCTCTTTCTTCGAAATTTCTACGTTTATATCTGTAATTTATATGGTGTACATAAGTACACCATATAAATTACAGATATATAAACGCAGAAATTTTACAAAGTGTGACACAATGGGTACCACACAACGGCTGCAGGGACGGATGTCATGAAAAGCAAAATCATTACAAGCAATTACGAACGTGTTGTTCTCTTCTAGCTCCATTATAACTGATCAATTACAGACATAACACCATAATCAGTGACCAATTAACTTAATGCCTTTAACTGAATTAAATGACACAATTGATTACTAGAAACGGAGGTCGGAATAATCAGTAATCGTTTGAAATCACGATAGGTATTTTTTTTATGCAGGATATATAATATAGATTGAAGTTGCTTGTGTAGTGAGGTTACAATGTGGCAGTGCCTTTTGATAGTAAGTTCTACTTTTTTGTGGATAGTATAGTCCACAGAAAAGGTCATGAAGGAGACAAAAAATAAAGTTACTCTGTACTGTATACAAACCAGACCAAACAGGGCAGTATTCAAATTTCTACAGTATTAGAAATAAAGGCTATTTGAAATTGAAATGTAATTACATTTCCATTTATGAAGTACAAACTGTGATTTACATACATTTAATTTATTTTCATTTTATTTACTTATTTATTCACATTCCATGCATTTGTTAATTTCATAATTATTATCTAAATTAAAATAAATATTGATATAATAAATTACTTGGTTTCATAAAACATTGTTAAATTATCATTAATTTTCCACATCGGTACCATTAGTATTAGCTAGCCCTTTGGCAAAGGCCTCAGAGTTTGCCATAGTTTCCTATTTGTGGCTTTTCTTCTCCATGTTGATCCTGCAGTTTTTTTTTTATTTCATGCTCCCATCTCATTCTTTGACGCCCTTTCCTTCTTGTTCCTTCTCGAGGGTACCACATTGTGACATTTTTAGACCATTTATTTTTCTTGTTTCATATCATGTGGCTATTGTGGCTTATCCAATTCCATTTAAGTTTATTCACTGTCAATGTCAGCTCTGTAACTTTGGTCTTATATTTGATATTTTGATCTTGTCCCATAGCTTGTTGCTATGTTTAGAATGCTTCTCTCCATTTTAATTTGACAGACTCTAAGTCCTGCTCCATGTTTGTTAGTGAAGGCCCAGGTTTGTGATCTGTAGGTTAAAAATGGCAGTATGCAAGAGTTAAATATTTTAGGCTTGTTCTTCATTGGTATGTGTGGATTCTTCATGACTTCTTTGAGGGAACAAAATCTTTTCCAGGCAACAGGGCAGTACCTCTTTCTTAAGCAATCACTTCTAGTTCCAAACATGCATGACTTGTTAATCTTTTGACCACAACATGATAATGTCGTAGCAAAACATTAATTTGCCACGTTTAAAAAACACTGAATTAAATGTCGTTTACTTGCAAAATGAAAACCCCGTACAACTGCCATTTACCTGAAGATTAACACGTCAATTTCGCCGCAAACCTTATTTATAATTCATCGCCGCGCTTGTACTGGTCGTGACACGCGGCGCTCAAGCCGACCACCGGTAATTAGCAAACAAATTGATTCCAACGCTAATCTAACAAGTCTACACGATAGAAAAGTTTTGTTTGCAGACGGATAACGAATAGGTACGACATCATATGCAATTTTTTTTTTATTGTTCGGGCATTTTTTTTAATTAAACATCGCGTTTAAAATTAAACACACTATAACTTCATTATAGACCCTTTTAAAAGGGAGTACCCAATATTTTTCAGACATAATAAAAATATCTGGACAAAAATACATAAAACGGTTCTCAATCAAATCCTCGGCACTTCGGATTCCGATCACGGCAACAACTTTGCTTTATTTAAGTTAACTGCACACATAACTCATTTCACGTCAGTATAAGCTCATTTATATGTAGTGGATGAGTGTGAAAATGTCTCTAAGATATAACAAAACAGTATATCATTAGTTCTTTATTATTTCTTAAAAAAAAACTTGACAGCTTAGAACTCTATACTCTATAGCCGGCTAGGGCTGTCAATACATTTTTCGCTTGACAGCTTAAGTAAGCTGTTACCTGCAGCGGTCTGTTCACAAGACTAGGTTATTATCTGATATAATTGCCTTCCTATAAATTACAGGGCTATTAGAAACAATGTTAAAACTGTCAAAGTGCCGTTAATCGACATTAATCTTATAATAGTTTTGTTTTGCGTCATTTCTGTGGAAATTATTAAAAGGTTCGAAAAATTTGTTAAAAGAACCGTCGTTTTCAAAATACCTAATTATTTTTAAATATCTTGATGATGATTTTTTGAACAAATGGTTAAGTAATCGGAGAGTTTGACTTAGTTCCCGAGGATGTCAACCGGAGTGAACAAAGAAGGCACTTCCCTAAAACTATTTGTCTACGTCTACATACGAGTACATAGGTGATATTGACTATCTAGAAAAATAATACAAACAACGGCTAAAATCTATGAATAGTTTGATTAGCTATCCTTGGATTTGATCATAATAAATTATTTATTGGTAATAATACCTATGCGTACCTATTATCAAAATATTTCCGTTGAAAATCATGATTTATTTGTAAAACAATGAACTAATTATTTGTACAATTTGGTTTCATTTTTAAATCACTAAATAAATACAATCAAAATATAATGCTATATATAGCTCCCTTCCTACGTTTGTCTATTTTACCAAAGCGTTTTTAATACCACTCTTCTCCTTTTCCAGATTACTTCACCCAAAGCCAAGAGTACCAAAAGTACGCGTCCGCCATGGGAGTGTCAGAGCCCCCAAAGGACGATTCTCCTCGAACAACCCCTGAGTTGTCACGAGCTGACCAGTCACCCTCCGAGCGTCCCCCTCCTGGGTCCGCAGACAGTGACGATGCGGATGAGTTCGCGCCCAAGCGGAAACAGAGACGGTATAGGACCACCTTCACCAGTTTCCAACTTGAAGAGTTGGAGAAGGCCTTCTCCAGGACACATTATCCTGATGTTTTTACAAGGTGAGTTGTATAATAATATCATGTGGAAAAACTGGTAGTTGAACCTATGGTTGCTTATATCAGTCGTTTATTAACCAAATAGAGCGTTGGCCAGCACTGGCTAAGTTATGTTTTGTTTGACCTATAAGTAGGTTATTCCAACATCGGTACAAATCATTTACTTAAAACAAAGATTATGAAAAGGAGACATTTGTGTACCTACTTGACTTAACATTGCATTAAAATTCCAAAAAACTGCAGAATACTTACTAGGTATCAAATCACCATTGATTTTCTTAAATACTGAATGAATTCTTGAATGAAACCACAAAGGTGTGGTGAAAACATTTCTACTTTATCAATCAAATAATCCGCTTTTCCTTATTCCATAATAGGATAATGCAGATAAAATGGCTGCTTTACAGACATTAAGTTCTTCAGCAAATTAATTGCTACAGGATTATCCAATGCTACGTTTGCCAATAACTCAAGGAATGAATGCGTGCAAGCAACAATGTATGTTGGGAAAGTGTCAATCCATCGTAAAATTAATTGAAGTTTATAACGTTTTATCATCCATTTATGTACATTTACACAATAACAATAGCAACTATAAATAGGTTACACACGGAATAGAAGAGATAATTGTTTGTTTTTTTTTGTCTATGGTACAGAAAAAAAAACAACTGTCAACGGCATTTTTGCCGCCTTAATCGCCAGGATGACATTCTTGTACGACGAAATAAACTGACAACATCTACTTGGTAAAGAATTTAGTTAATAATTTCATTAGTGGGCAGGTAGGTATGTAGCCATGTAGTTAATAATTAGTTAATTAGGCAAGTAACTTGTACCTGTACATATTTACATGATTAACCAGATGCAGAGATGGATATATAAGTACATACGTTTAGTTTGTTTTATGTGTAACAGATGTCGTTTCTCCTCTTCTAGTGTAAACTGAGCAACACTATAATAAAATCATTTTTTTATGTAATATTGTGACAACTTCTGACAAATGAACTGTGTTTTGAACTCTATGCCCTTTTGTTACAGAGAGGAGCTCGCTATGAAAATCGGCCTAACAGAAGCGCGAATACAGGTAACACTCCATACCTAAATAATTTGTTTTTTCCGACATGAAATAAAAAAAAAACTAAGAACCGACCCCAGAACATAGACTATGTATACTTTTCATATCAACTGGAAATGTCTGTTTTCGCATTTGTACAGACGCCAGCACATCAAGCCGCAACAGTCAAATTCGTAAAGTTTTCCCAATCAACTGTGATCACTACGCTTTAGCGATAAAGTTGAAAATCTATAAAATAAATTTAACAGATTGTAGTAGTAGTAGCTTGATGTGTTGGCGTCTGTACAACTTAGTGAATGTTCACATGGCGCTGTTCTGTACGACATTTTACAGTTAAATGTTAGGATCACACTTTAACATCCAACTATTGATACGGTTAAAAACCAATGCTGTATGAAACTGCCATATCATCCCAGAATTATACAGTAAAATATGATACCTACCTACTGATCATCGTCCTTATTCTTTTCAAAATATAGGACACTCGTCACCAACCACATATTAAACCTGTCATGAGGCTTCCATCTTATATAAAAAAGCGAGGTCGAATTCCAAATAACTCATAAACTTAAAAATATACTTGTTAGTCTCATAAAATTAAGTGCGCCACATAATTATTTAACACACAATAACATTCGCTGGTATCTTATTACGAGACAATAATTGTGGCGCAGGACATGTTCGCATTAATGAAAATTACCTATTCCGTTTGATAATTATCCGTGGCGACGTAAGGGGAGCGTCAGACTGACGCGATGACGTCAAAAAACACGCCATTGCACGAGAAGTTGCTGTTCTATTAACTTTGTTATTGAAGGAAAGCTGGTTTCTTAGATATTACAATTTGGGAAAACCTAAACCTTTGGCTCTATTACTTTCGAAAACATTTAAGAGAAAAAAATAATTTCTTTGGGTTTTGGTTACGACTGGACAACATGGTATTTTTTCTAAAGTATGGGAAGATGAAAATATTTTGTTAAAAAGTTGTAACAGTAACAACTACACCTAAGAGCTTGTTGTTTGAATAACTTGGATAAGGCCTATAATATACTAGATATTATAGGCCTTATCCAAGTTATTCAAATATATCTTTCAATTACATTGCACAAATCAGCTGATATGCAAACAAGACTAATTGAATAAAATAAATAAACAACAAAATCGATCACCCTTTTAAAGTTGCCGTAATCATAGCTAGATTTAGTGTTATCACTAGTCTTGGCTCAAATGTTCTAGAATCTAAGGCTAGTTTACCGCTTATTAACTTACACCTGCACCCTAGGCGCAGGCGCAGCAAAGAATACATTACCTCAATCAGCGTTGAGTAGATAATCAGTTAAATAAACATAGACTTGTTCTTTATAAACAACAGGCATTAAAACAGCTGATAGTTCTGTTCAGTTTTATACAGATATATTTTTTACTTGTTACCCGATTATGGGGAAGACAAAGGGATATGTATAGTCAGTTGGGAAAAACGCAGGAAAGAGAAAGAACTTTGTATCTAGCTATTAACAATTCATTAAGGCTACGTTAGAAGAGATTTATAAAAATTGGAACTACAACATGTTAATAAGTCGGGGAAACCATTTTTTATGCAAACTACCATCTTAAATTGTCCGTATATTCAAATCACAACTGTCAATGTTTGACAGTTGTATAAAATGGCTATAACACGGCAAAATGACGTAGTGTACCAATTCGCTTGATGAATTTACCTCATTGTACCTATTATATTGGTACACATACAATGCCAATGATAAATAACGTTTGGTAAATATTCTCCTAAAGAGTAGGTATCCTATGTGTTAATCCTGGCTATAAACTATCCGTGTGCCAAATTTCATTCAAATTCGTTCAGAAGTTTTTTCGTGAAAGAGTAACAAACATTCATAGATCCTCACAAGCTTTCGCGTTTATAACATTACTAGGATACTAGGATGAATATATTGTTTAATTACTTGAAGACGCGTCAATCTGGACGAGTCCTTATGAAACGGTCTCAGAGACCAGATACCACTAATTCCCGTAGTTTCAAGGACCTGTCGCGAAACCTTCAATCAGACCAGACCGAATCGAATGAGACACAGAAACGACTGCAGTGATAACTATAATAAACTACTTCGGACATGGAGTCGGGAAATAAAGTGTGCTTGCGAATGGAGGAGGCATTTTACTCGTTACTGCATGTACCTAATCATTGTCGTGGATATTAGTTCTTTTTCACTAAATCCCGGGGGGCGCATAACCTTTTGTAAAACATGCACTGATAGACTCACTATAGGTATATTAGATGTGTAATTATGTCAAATAAGTGTGAACAATTAAAGAATTATATGAACGAGCACCTTGTTCTATATTTGCTTGCACTTACAACAAACTATGCTTTACCAACATTTCGAAAGAAAAAATTATTTTGACCAGTTTTTACACGAGAATCAGTGCCTCTACGGCCTTGATATAGAATGACAGCGTAATAGGTAAATTAAATAGCTTAGTTTAAGCCAATCGGAAACTAGTGCCCAAAAACGTTCGCTTGCTCAACTTTTTTCATAGAAATGTGTCACCAAAGGCGACCATTCATGATGTTTTATTGTGGTGTAGTATTCTAACCACACATAATGAATAACCATTAATTAATTCAATCTTTACACGTGTCAGACTTTTTATCAGTTTGATTATGATGATTTCCTTCAATATCTACATAATTATGAATACAATTATAAAATTGTATTCATAATTATGTAGATATTCGTTACGTTATTAATAAAGAAAAGCAGCATCAATTTTAACATAACATCTCGCCTGTATCCCACAGAGGGTTAAGCAGATGTGTACATACCTATCCCACCCACACCCACCCACAACCACACACACACACCCACACCCACACCCACATTTCACTAGTTATGTTTAAGTCTCTCGGGTCGTGTTAGCTTGCCGTCCCATCGGACTTTGAGACTGAGGAAAGAGTAAATGTGTCTGTGTTTGTACGTACTTATGCTCTATAATATCTCCTACGTAGATTAGAGGCATCCGCGTAGATTTGTTTGCCTTAGAATCTAATCTCCGCTGAGATTGGCCGCCATGACCGAAATGCATTCAAGAGGACTATTAGATATTATAATACCCACGTCATAAACGTAATAATTATACAACAGGCTAACAAGGCGACAAAATCACAGTTTAATCATCTAAACCTCTAAGGTTCTATGTTAATAAATAACTTAATATTCTCGCTGTTATGTTATATTCAATTATAAATGTAGATTCTAATATAATTGTTTGAATAAATGTTTATATATTAAATTAATATTAATATAAAATGCCTATTTATTCGATATTTCATACTTGTTCGTGTGACCCCCGCAGTGCCATTGACTGATTTTTAATTTTACGAGATTTTACAATGTCATTTGCATAGTTAATGTTTTTTTAATATTCTTTAACAAACTCAAAAAACAGAAATCACACGAGCTTCTGTCGTAAATGACTGAGTTTTACTACTAATTTAAATAAATATAAGGTAAATAAGTATTTAAAGTTACATCTGGGACGTCATAAAATTGAATGAGCATTGCTGAATGGTTTTTCTAATAAAAATGACCGCTTTGCACATGCCTCATCAAATTAATTGATTGAGCGCACATAAAACACAACTAAGTGTCAGATATAATTAATGTGTCCCCATTTACTGTAACAATTGTTAATTCAATAGTCCTACAAAGTATTATTCATTCTTATATCCGCATTTCAGAGTCATAATAATCAACTATTTTTTTTACTTAATCTAGGTACCACCGTGTAATAATAATTTTGTGTAATCTAGAAAACTTTAGGTTACTTAGTTTCCGAAAATTGCAAACTGTCTTAAAAAGAACACCATAATTGCGTAAAACAGTTACAATCACAATCCGAGATTTCTGAAAGATATCCATTGCTTCATAGGTTCAATAAATTCGCCTGCACAACAACGCAAATAACGCAATGAACGTGGGTAAACTGTCAAAAAGAAGAAAATGCTATCAATTGTCATTTTATGAGTGTTACGTAATTATTCCGCAGCATTATCATAATAATTAAAATAGCTCGTCCATTTTGCAACACGTCACGAACTTTCCTCACTCTCTGTTGCCCGAGATCTTTTAATAATCGAACGAAACCCACACTTATTTGTCGCAACGGTGTATTTTATTCACAATCGATGCGATTACTCGAATACAAATTAGTGGTACACAGGATAAAGTAATCGAGTGATACAATGGATCGATATAATTCGTATTGAGGAAAAAAATACTGGCTGGAACGCCAACTATTTCTCACTAATTGGTATTAAGGCGAAAATAACATAACAAGACGTCACGCCTGTATTCCCGAGAGGGTTAGGCAGAAATGCACCTTTCACCAGTTATGTTTAAGTCCATTTTTATAGGGGCAAGCCTGTTGCAATCAACCGAGATGTACATAACTCCAGCTTCCTCATATGTGATAGAACAATTCTACCTATGCCAAAATTTAAGGCATAATAGCTGCAATCAAAGTTCCCAGTCTTATTTTAGCTGCCACAAAAACTTCGTTAATATGAGCCGTTTAGTGTGTGTTAGCTGGAGTGACGTCACCCCAGCTGCTCATGTCATATCTTCCAAACGAAAGAAGATATGATTATGTATTATAGCTCAAAAATTAAGGCATAATAGCTGCCATTGGCAGCAAAATTTTCAAATCTCTGGTCAAAACACTCTATGAGTTATTAACAAAATAAACATGTGTAAGCTGGAGTGACGTCACCCCAGCTGCTCATATATATCTTCCAAACGAAAGAAGATATGATTATGTATTATAGCTCAAAAATTAAGGCATAATAGCTGCCATTGGCAGCAAAATTTTCAAATCTCTGGTCAAAACACTCTATGAGTTATTAACAAAATAAACATGTGTAAGCTGGAGTGACGGCACCCCAACTGTTCATGTCATATCTTCCGAACGAAAGAAGATATGATTATGTATTATAGCTCAAAAATTAAGGCATAATAGCTGCCATTGGCAGCAAAATTTTCAAATCTCTAGGCCTTGTAGTTTCCACGTAATAAGCAAAAAACAGGTTCCGCGCCAAAAACATCAATTATTGCTTCGGAGGAGCCAAGGAGCGGCGTTGCCGTTCCGTGCGCTACATTATCAGTTTGAACTAGATTATAGACTGGGAGCCGACTACACACTTTAATCGTACTATGTAAGTACTGCGGTTATTTATAGTCAATATTGTGTTTTCAAACATAGGACAAAAGAAAATTTAAAAATCTAACAATTTCGTATATTTAAAAAAGGTACGGCCGTTTATGCCGCAAAAAACGTATATTTAGACACTGTCAAGGGAATCAAAATGTATATGGTACTTCCTGTTGACCTAACCTAGAATCAAAAAAATCGGCAAGAAGCAAGGTCATGTAGTACAAACAAAGGAAAAAATCCGAAACGCATAAATTTGTAGTTACATAAAAAGAAACTATTTACATACCTTGTTTTTTTTTTGTCTGGGGAAACCTTCAAAAGGCATCCGACCTCCGGGTCGGGGAGTGTGGGATTTTTAAAACTATTTACATACATACCTACAAATTTTTACGGAACCCTCAGTGCGCGAGTCCTTCTCGCACTTGACCGGTTTTTTTAATGATATTTGTTCTGATTCGATGTTACTTTAGTTTTGCTTTATGTATAGAATTGTTATCAAATGTCACGTTTTCATGAAAAAGTCATTCAATCGCTCTCAGTCTATATCTTCAATATACAAAATTAAAATTATTTTTAGCGCAAGTTAAAATGACTTCTAATAGTATGCCTGCTAAGTGCAAACTTGGTTGCAGTATTGTAGCGCACGGAACGGCAACGTCGTCGCTCCTTACTTCTTCCGAAGCAATATAATTGATGTTTTTGGCGCGGAAACTGTTATTTTGCTTATTACGTGGAAACTATAAGGCCTAGAGATTTGAAAATTTTGCTGCCAATGGCAGCTATTATGCCTTAATTTTTGAGCTATAATACATAATCATATCTTCTTTCGTTCGGAAGATATGACATGAACAGTTAGGGTGCCGTCACTCCAGCTTACACATGTTTATTTTGTTAATAACTCATAGAGTGTTTTGACCAGAGATTTGAAAATTTTGCTGCCAATGGCAGCTATTATGCCTTAATTTTTGAGCTATAATACATAATCATATCTTCTTTCGTTTGGAAGATATATATGAGCAGCTGGGGTGACGTCACTCCAGCTTACACATGTTTATTTTGTTAATAACTCATAGAGTGTTTTGACCAGAGATTTGAAAATTTTGCTGCCAATGGCAGCTATTATGCCTTAATTTTTGAGCTATAATACATAATCATATCTTCTTTCGTTTGGAAGATATGACATGAGCAGCTGGGGTGACGTCACTCCAGCTAACACATACTAAACGGCTCATATTAACGAAGTTTTTGTGGCAGCTAAAATAAGACTGGGAACTTTGATTGCAGCTATTATGCCTTAAATTTTGGCATAGGTAGAATTGTTCTATCACATATGAGGAAGCTGGAGTTATGTACATTCAACCGAGCACAAATCCAGACTCCGGGCTGCTACTGGGAAGTCCCAGATCGAGAAACACAAACCGGGTTGGGTTTGTGTTTTTCCATCTGGGACTTCGCGGCGTCTTTGCGGCGAAAATTTTCGTATAATAAATAAAAATGTTTGTACCTCTGTAACGACTGCATTAATTCGGATACAATTATGTACATGGGTAGAATATATCCATTATTATTAAAAGGAACTCAAGAACGGAGCCGCAGGCGCAGCTTATTAATAAAATGTTCAAACTACAAAGTAGCTAGTCACCCGTTTTGGAGTTTGACATTTTATTAACTACATAATTTAATAATGTTTTCATATCCTCAACGAATTACAAGAATGGTGTGTGTGTTGTATCATGTTTATTCTATGTACCAGCTGCTCATTGTCACAAGCTACGTACAAACGCCAGCACATCAAGCTAACCGAAACTGTAAAATTTTCCCAGTCAACTTTGAACCTCATATTTTAGCAATAAAGTTGAAAATCTATTAAAGAAATTTGACAGATTGTAGTAGCTTGATGTACTGGCGTCTGTACCCACCTACCTTCAATTGAACAAGCCTTTCTACCTTCCTTACTATAAACCCAGGTACGCTCGGTCGATTTTCCCTGCGGCGATTTTTTTTCGCCCACTGGATTCGCAACGCACTGCTAAGCGCCCAGAGTTGAAAATCCAACAGTTTGTTTTTTTTGACGCGCTCGGCTCTGATCCGCAACGAGGTGATCCGAAAGAGAACCAAACTTGTCAACATAGCTCACAGAATAAGTAAGCTGAAGTGGCAATGGGTCGGCCATATTAGCCGTTCGTGTAGACGTGTGCTCGAGTAGAGACCGCGAATCGGTAAACGTAAGGTGGGACGCCCTCAGGCTAGGTGGAGCGACGATCTTCGCAGGATGGCTGGTAGCAGCTGGATGAGAGTAGCCGAAAATCGAGTTGGATGGCGTGCAATAGGAGAGGCTTATATCCAGCAGTGGACTGCTATACCGCTGATGATGATGATTCGGCTCATCACCGAGAGTTTAAAATCCAGTATGCGATAAAATCCTGCAGCGATATTTTTACACCCGTTCGAACGTGACCTTAAAAGAAGAGAAGTGAACTGTAAAAATACATTTTAGTAATGTGGGTGTACAATGCGCGCCACGAAAGATGAGACTTGACTCCGCCTTCCCCGCACTTTCCGTCGCCCCTATGACATCCGGTCCCGTCCCGCGCTCAGACCTCATACCGCTAAAGATACCTAAAATCATAGTATAATAAAATCGTGTACAGTGCGTGCCACGTAAGAAGAGACTTGACCCCGCCTCCCCCGCCTCTTTCCGCCGCCCCTATGACGTCCGGTCTCGTCCCGCACTCAGACCTCATACCGCTAAAGATACCTAAAATCGTGTACTGCGCAAGTCAAACCACGTGGTGTGTCAAGTCTTATCTTTCGTGGCACGCATTGTACTACAGTTACACCTCTACTTAATCCTCCTGGGAGGACATAGCGGGGTAATTTCGTAACACACTATCAGTAGCAATGGGTTTCATTTTGACAGTTCAACAACATTCATTGCGTGTTACGTTGTTGAACAGATATTTTTTTTCGAACCTATGAAGCATTGGATTAACAATATCCTTCAAAATTATGATAGTGTGTTACACAATAGGGTGCAGGTCTCAATTTACTTGGGTTTTTTTTTTGAGGATGGGAAATCATCAAATGACCCCTCCCGCTCTGGGTGGAGCGGAAGGGAGTGTCAGACTCTTACTGACTAAAACCCACCCGTGTTCCTTCCTCAGCCCTTTATGTTCCGGGCCAGCGGTAACCCTTTCGGACAATCCCGCTGACCCGGCAGGATTTACTTGGGGTTGGCACAACATTTCGTCTTCTTCCACACCTCTATATCTCTCCCTTTCCATCCATATCAACTTTCACGCAGTCCGATCACAGTCTTTCGTTTTAGAAAAGCTGATGACATGACTGAAACTGCAGCTGAACTGCTGCGGCTTCTCCCGCTGTTAGTCTGCTTTCCAAAATGGCTGCTTAACCGCCAAGTAAGCCAGCCATTTTGGATAGCTGACTACCCTCACTTTGACTGAAGAACGGCTCCTCACTAAAAGTGAGGGTAGAAACATGTAGTGATGATAGTTTCGAGCCGTTTAGACTTGAAATGAACAGTACAAAAGTTTCAGTCAATTATGCTTTAAAATTACCGTCTTTATGACCACTACATAAAGGGTATTTTTATTCATACATACACTGTTGCATATCTTCTTAGTATAGTGCGAAATGTTAATTGGTCTTAATTATTTAAAGTACCTTGTTATTATAGAAAAAACAAAAACTTTTTTACTAGCCACGTGTTTTATTACCTTAAATTGTATTAAAGGTATCAATAAAAAGATAATTACCTAATTAACATAATTATTTGTGTATAGTGTCTTTCTGACTATATTTTATTGGGTAATCTCTCATTACACTTACAGATCTTTTGCCTAGTTACAATACCAGAGGGCCAATTTCAAGATTTAAAAACGTTCAAAATATGACAATCTCACCAATTACACAATTTTATCTCGCGGGTTATGCTCGGAGTTGTTTTGAAGGATAAAAGCGGCCATGTTTGTCGAAGGGCCAATGTTGGCCGGACGGAGGAGGAGAGTCCTGGAGTGGAGACCAAGCGCAAGCGTAACCTGAGACGCCCCCAGCTAGATGGACCAGCGACCTTAAGCTTAAGAAAGTGACTGGGACAGACTGGGTGCGGAAGGCGGAGGATAGGGTGTTATTTATGTTCAGCAGTGGATTGCAATAGGCTAAGATTGTTTGAGTCTCATCTCAAGTAAACTAGAGGTATTTTTGATGAGACTAAGGGACTGTGACTAAAAATAAGGGAATTACCCCTCAGTAATCTCTCTGATCTCATATTAAAGTCCTAATAGAACGAATTCCACCACTCTTTGGCAAAACCACTAAACTGCACTTTCAGTACCTACCATAAACCTAAAGACATTTAGCTCACTTATTGTAAAGCCATAAACCATCACTTAATGCCCACCGAATGAGGCGACATCTTTACATACCTTTACACTTTACACGAGACGACGCTCTTAAGATATTACGACGTCTCCAGACCAAACAGCTACCATCCATTTACGTAATAGGCGCGTATTTTTCAAACCCTTGTTTATTAAATGAGGTCATTAGCAATTTTCTTGTATTATTACCAGCTGATTCGATCATGGTGCGGCTGGGGGCTAAGATTGCGCTTTGCTTACATGCCTAAAGTGGAAATAAATCGGTAGATTTTGAGCCAACACTGTGTCAGCAACTTATTAACTTTTTTTCTGTTTATGCTTGGTAATTTTTTTGGTTAATTCCTTTAATTTTGG
Organism: Luperina nickerlii; assembly: GCA_963855955.1. NCBI lineage: Eukaryota > Metazoa > Arthropoda > Insecta > Lepidoptera > Noctuidae > Luperina > Luperina nickerlii. Next base: position 18,795,979 of record OY979667.1, read on the forward strand.
TGCATAATTCGACGCCCCCAAGGAATAAACCTGTATTATACTATTACTGACTTTTTACTGTTATACCATTTACGGTATCTATGGGTAGGGATACACATATGCAATTTTTTTCAAATTTTTTCTTCGGTAATTTCCAACATTTTTCCTAATAACACTTTTGTTCTTTGGAAATTTTCCATTTTTTATTTACTAGAAAAATAACGAAATACATCATTACAAATTAAATTATGTGGCTTCATTTCGGTAAAGAAATATTACTGTAAAATATTTCAGCAAAATTTCTGGTTAACGCGGTTACAGGTTTATTATCGTAAATTTTGTGGTACACATTTTCGGTAATGCACTGTTACAGGTATCATCCAGGACATACATTTACACCTACTATGCGTATTGGCGGTAACTTGCTCGCTCTCGGCGGAGTTCATCCACCAGTTTTACGTCGCCAATGAGCCTCTTAGCTCTGCGTTCCACCGAGTCAAGCGCGGAAAGTTGGTATTTCGCTGAGCCATCCCAAAGGTGGCTGCAATACTCCATGCAGGATCGGACTTGTGCTTTGTAAAGGGTTAAAGCTGTCCAGGCGTAAAGTATCGCCAGCTTCTTGGCCGCAGTTTGGGCTTTGTACTCGATGGTGGCGCCGAAGTTGAGACTAGATGTCAACTCCATGCCCAGGAGCTCGAGCCGATCTGTTACAGGAACAGATGTACCCCGAACAGTAGGAGTCTGGTCGAAACGACTCCTTTTGGCGGTAAAAACACACGCCTGTGTTTTGGTGGCGTTAAAAGAAACCAAATTGTCATCACCCCACTGGGAGACAAGGCTTAAGGTCAAATCTGTCCGCTCCACCATGGATTCTCTCAAGAAACGAACTTCGGCCCCGCTGGCCTTTGTGCTGGACAATTATCTCTCTGAAACAGTACTGTCATCTGCGTACCCAACAATACCAGACTGAAACTGCAACTCTTTTCCTGCTGCACATCAATGACCTACTCATTGATGTGCAGCAGGAAAAGAGTTGCAGAGAGAACAGACCCCTGAGGAACTCCCCATAATGTCAGAGGAGCAGTCAACGACTACTCTGATCGACCGCTCACAAAGGAAGTCTGATATCCAGCTACAAAAATCAGCTGGGATGCCATAAGCAGGAAGCTTGCTGAGTAGACCGGCGTGCCAGACCCTGTCAAAGGCCTTCGAGATATCAAGCGATACAGCAAGTGCTTCGCCGTGTTTCTCGATGGCTTCACTCCAACAGTGCGTGACATACACAAGAAGATCGCCAGTTGACCGTCCCCGGCGAAAGCCATATTGACGGTCACTGAGGAGATCATTCAGGTCTGTTTGCTCCCAAGCTCCCAACTCTTTTATAGTATTTTTTTTTTCAAAATCTTTTGAGTTTTTGTTTAAAATTTTTGGCATTTATTTATTCAATAATATTATTTTGATTTCAGATCTACCAAAGAAAAAATACGCTGATTGTGATAGAGATCCAAAGTCTCGGGAGAAAAATATACTGTGAAAGAATTGGAGCAAACAGATATTTTAGACATTAAAAAATTGGTAAACCCTTTGAATTGGCGTCGCGTATAGGTGGGAATACGATATGCTGGTCTGATGTAATGGAAATTTATGTATCATCATCCCAACATGACAAGGTTTTCTTTAAATATGATTTTGATGTGGTATAATATTCTGAATTAAATATTTCAAATTCATTTCAAACCAAACGACGTGGGCGAAAACCTAAGACAGATGCTTTGATAGAAGATGCTGTATTGGCATGTGCTTATTATCAACCTCTTCCTATAAGCATGGCGTTGCATACAGATTTACTGTCTTTGTGCAATAGTGGAGCGATGCCACGGTATTACCACGCATTTTATGAATCCTTAAGTTTTATAGAAGATAGTGATGATCGCGATGATAATGATGATGCCAATGATAATACCGATTAGTTATTAATGTTTTTACTTGGCTACTTTTTTATACTTTTATTGATTGTAATTTGTGATCTCAATAAGAAATTTGTTCCCAATAAACGTTATAATTTTAATACATTTTGTGAGGTTTCTTTAATTATTCCCTCGAAGATACCGACGACAAATTTATTTTACATAATCGGTTTTTAATGATTACGATAATATGACTACTAAAAAATTTCTATAAAATACGGGTTACACTACTTTACCCCTTTATGGTTATTTAAAATTTTACTATAATAAGTCGGTAACTGAACATTACAATCTCTCTCTGTAATGAAAAAACACGTTTAATAATCCAGTAAAGCAATATTATGCCTATGATTTTTAAGAAATTTACAAGAATAATTCGGTAAGTTAACATTACTGAAATAATATTGATAAGTCCGGATCGTAAGATATCAATACCCTAAAAATTGTATGAAACCATTTTCGGTAATATGTATTTTGGTGAATAACTAATTCTGTGTAAATTTAATAGTTACAGTTAATACTTTAAACTTTTCGGGTAGAAATTAGCTTTTCCGTCATATAACAATGTTGTCATAATTACCTTTTGTTGAAGAGCTATACCCCAAAAACACTAAATCATTTTTCCTGTAAAATTTGATTTTTGCGATTACCGGTTTATTCCCCGGGGACGTCGAATTACACGTTTTGTAATAAAAAAAATCACTGTTAAAAAAACATTGATTTTGAAATATGAGAATGAGCGTTCCTGTTACATATAGACAAAGTTGAGAATGCACCTAACTCTACTTAAGTACAGATAGTTTTCAGTTAAATAGGTATACTCCTTCCATTATTGATTCTACAATAAAACCTTTCGAAAAGAAGAAGTAGATATCTCTTTGGGATTGTCCAAAGGGCATCCCAAAAGTCGAGGCAATGCGCCCACGCTAGGCAACGAGTTTATAACCCAACGGCATCCAGCACAGTTTTAGCGCTCCCGCACACTCGATCGCAGCGCCGACCGGCCGACGTGGTCATTACCTTAATGCGCGACTCTGTTAAGCTATTAAACACGGCACCTGGGACGCAGTCGGTGCCTTTTTGCACCCACCGGACCCGCATACCGTCAGCCAGCACCACACCAATTATAACATTTATAAATTCGCGGCCTCAACGCCGTATGAAGTCATATCCGTAATGGCCATTGTAAACTTAATAGATCATACCACCATACACAAATTTCAACCATAAACACTACCCATTAAGGCTCAATATAAAACGCCAACCATCATCGTAAATATAAAACGTTTCTTATTTATCACAGCATCCGCTAAAACCGCATCGACATTTACAGAAACGCGTTTAATTTTTTACAATACACCATTTATCATAAGTGAATTAATTTAAATTGCCATAAAAATAACAGTTTACATAATGGCTGTACGGTTCGTGACGATTTTTTTCGTGTCTCAACATTTTTGTACGTGCATAAATATTTCATGCTATGATAATCGACCTTTTACTAAAGTATTGAATTGTAAACTTTTTGCTGTAAAAAGCTGGATTTTTGTTGTCAATATATGATGGCTGTCAGTTTGAATGCTGCAATTAAAATTTAATAACACCGTAGGGTATAATTCTACAAATTCTAGTTGATTACGTCGATAGAGTCATGATATTACTGGCTCATTGAATGGGCAATAAATCTAGCGAAGCTGGCGACACGCAGCTCATGTCTTTATATTTATTAAATGGATCTATTTCTTGATAGAAAACACATTTAAGTTAGTTAATTCGCATTAGGATAAGGCTAGGTGCAGACACAAATAAGAAACATCGTTTCTTTTCATACATTTGTCCTCGTTAAAACTCACTTATGGCGCAAAGAACCAATGTTTTTCTTCTCAGGACCAGCATATAAATAATTGTAAACGACATCTGACGAAATTATGAAATAAACATGAGTTTGTTGAACAATAATTTATTGTTGTTACAATATAAACATCGTTTTGGGTTGCAATATTTTACGACACGTATATCGGGGCTACAATGTAAGAGACAGTTTGAAGAACTGTTCAACGTGTTTTGACACATTGTATTAAAGAGATATCAATAAAATGTATTGAATGATCTCATTGGTATTGTTTGGTCAGCATTTTTAAAGACATTGTAGGGTACACTGGAGTGTGTAAACAAATTTAAATTTCAAGGCGATGTAGGACACATACTGACGAAACCCACTTGTTTTCAATTTATCGATCAGTGCTGTCGAGGACATAGTCAAGGGTTTATAAGTGCTAGGTTAACCAGCCTGTATTGTTCCCACTGCTGGGACACAGGCCTCCTCTCTGTGAGAGGGAGTGAGCCGTAATCCACCACGCGGGCCCCTTGCGGGTTTGTAGATGTCACATGTCTTCGAATTTTTGGTTCTAGGACATGCCGGTTTCCTCACAATGTTTTCTTCCACCGTTTTGGGAGCAGTGGCAATGAGATTTATTTACAAACTAAAGTTCCTGTTTGAATTTGGAAGTCACAGCCGTTCACAGCCATTAGGCCATCACTACTCAATCCTTCTTAGAGGAACTTAAACCATACATGCCACCATTTTATATCCGGCAAAAAAAAAGTAGTTTTTCTATAAAATAAAAGCTGCCTGTCTGATTATGATGTATGGTGAAGTTTGTATCGTTATTTATCGAGCAGTAGTATAACTGCGTGTTCGGTAACTGTAAGTTTAAAAGCATTTAACACCTATTACTGAGCGTAACTACGCGTGGTTAGCAAACCAAGAGAAACTAAGTAAGTAGCTGAGTTACGTTCATATTATCTACTAACTCATAAAATGATACCTAGCAGTGAGAGGTAGATTCGTGCGAAATCTGTTTAAGGAATTATGGATCTAGTTAACAGTCCAGAGAAGCCGATTAGCCAAAGAAACGATGGATGGACTGTGTGAATGATGATATGGTTAGAAAGGGGGTGACTACCGAGATGACAACTAAGGCTGAGGCTACATTAGGCCGCGACGCGACCTGCGACACATGAGCGATTAAAACAAGTAAATGAATGCTCACGTATATGGCTACACCGTACATCAAATATTACTAGCGATCTTTGATTTCTTTATGCGATAGGAACAACATTACTGAAATCACGGCATCGGCTACATCAATGAGCGAAATTGAAGCGAATTTATTAGAAAATTGCTTTTTTTTTCGCTTGTAATGTAGCTATACCATGTTTTTCTCGTTTCGCTCTTCCAGCCGCATCGCAAATCGCTGCCTAATGTAGCCTCAGCCTAAAAGAGAAGTATGGAAGAAAAAGACATGTTGCCCCGACCCCAAATAAATTTAAATAAGGGTCGAAGAATGATGAGAAGCTGATCTGCGGGGTCATTACGTCACACACTATCAGTAGCAATGGATTTCATTTTGACAGTTCCGCAACATACATTGCGTTGTTTACATTGTTGAGTAGACAAATTTTTCCAACATTTGAAGCAATGGATTAGCAAAATCCTTCAAAATTAATCAGATTGTGATTAATAATCTGTTACGTTATTAATAATCTGTTACGTTATTAATAATCTGTTACGTTATTAATAATCTGTTACGTTATTAATAATCTGTTACGTTATTAATAATCTGTTAAGTTATTAATAATCTGTTACGTTATTATGGTGCTGAGCTGAAAATAGCGAAGCTCTAAATAATTCGCTGTTTATATTTGAATACCATGTGCCATCCTTTTATTTCTAAGGACTACCTAAGTACGTTACACTGAAAAAAATAAATTCTTATCACACCACATTAAAGCGATTTCATTAAGACTTACTGACTATAAACAGTAAGACGAAATGTTTGTAAAACAGTAACTTTTAATGATTGAACATACTATTTACTGAAAAAAACAACAACAAAAAAAGGAAAACCACCATTACTGTACATTTCAATAGTTTGAACGGTATCAACAAATGAATAAAACAGTTAATTTTGTGACCTTTTAGCTACTTAAAACGATAAAGCTTATAGTCATGACGGTAACATTTTGCGTCAAGCTTTAACTGTTTTCGGATCAGTAAAAAATACTGTTTTGAACGTTAGGCTCATATGGAATTGTTTAAAGCAGTTCAGATCATTTTTTTTTATTTTTATTTATTGCTTATTTCTTTCAGTGTAAAAACACGAATAGATTCATCGTAAAATTTTTTTCCAAGATTTACTTGTGAAGTATAAGCTCGCAACACTTGAAAGTAGACGTAGGTATTTAGAAGCTGTAAATCTCTATAATATTGTAAAAAATACATTTGACTGCATGGAACTGTCCAATATGATATGTTACGCGGTTCCTAGGTCGATCCACAAGCGAAAGGTCCCCGCTGGCAAATTATTTTCTCTTGGTATTTGTAAATCCAACTCTGGCTTACGTTCGCCTGTTCGCAGAATGGTCGATTCCTACAACAGCACTTTTGAACACATCGATATTTTTAGATGTGCTCCCCATAAGTTTAAAAGTCTAATACTAAACGAACTTTTGTGAACATTACATTTATACACTATTTGTACTAAGTTATTGTTACCGTAGCGATGATTATTATTTTCACTTTATGTATGCTTTTAAGTAATCTGTGAACAGCGTTGTGGGCTGCAATATTGTCAATAAGTCTTGTATATTTATATGATGTTTATGTTTTATATTGTAGCTGTTTGCTGTTCCATATGAATAAAAAAAATAAAATATAAAAATTATCATCACGCCTGTACTCCCCAAAGGGTTAGGCAGAATTGTATCTATAGTGCACCCACATTTACACGCCAGTTATGTTGTTAGATTCATCGACTTTTCAAAATCGTTATGGGACTGAGACGCTATTCTTGCTTCACCACGTCACGTAGTAAATTAAGATCTAAATCTGGCATATCGAATATTAGGCTATACTGAAATAAAGCACAAAAAGCTACAAACGGGGTGAATAGGGATGTAGGGGTAAATCGGGACGAAACTTTAAAATGGATTTTATCGTTTAAATAATATAGTTTTTTGCCAACAAAGGCACTTAATAGTTTATTATAATACAATAAACACATTAGAGTTATTTTTGGCAACGAACTATATTATTTCAATGTTAAAATCCTTTTTAAAGTTTCGTCCCGATTCACACCAACATCGCTCTATTCACCCTGTTTGACGGAATCTGGTTAAACTCTAAGATCTAAACAACAACACATAGTTAAAGATACATGTTACATACATACATAGGTACACAAACTCTCACCCATTTCCCATGGGGGTAAGCAAAAACTACAGAACGCCATCTGCTACGATCCTTACATCCTTTTTTTGCTTCGTTTACGTTCATACAGTCATCTGATATACATCCGCACCGGTTACGATTACTACGCACCTGACCCTACTGTAGTAGGTACAGACGCCAGCACATCAATCTAACCGAAACTGTCAAATTTTCCCAATCAACTTTGAGCCTTATACTGTACCGATAAAGTAGAAAATCTGTTAAATAAATTTGACAGATTGTAGTAGCTTGATGTGCTGGCGTCTGTACATCACCAATAAGATCACTTATGTCCTTCTAGGGCGTTCCCTCCCGGCGTTTCTATTTACATCTGCCTTGTGACTACAAATAACTTTTGTTAGGCGCATCTCATTAATTAAAATAGAGATCGTACTCCAAATACTTATCCTCACCATCTTTTCCAGGTCTGGTTCCAGAACCGTCGAGCAAAATGGCGCAAACAAGAGAAGGTGGGTCCTCAGGCCCACCCCTACAATCCGTACCTGGGAGGGGCGGGAGGGGCGCCCCCTCCGTCCGTCGTGGCTTCCATGCCGAACCCTTTCTCACAGCTCGGTTTTGGCTTCCGGAAGCCTTTTGATACGAACGCCTTGGCTCAGTTTAGGTGAGTTGCATTATGTTAATTATTTAAAAAAATATTAAAGTATTTTTTGGTCTTCTGCCGATCGATTCTGTAAAAATCTCACCGTGAAAACTTAGGTGAAGTGAGTTTGTTTTTGCTAGGAATTGCCACTATTGACAGCTCACTCCACGCTCACTTCACCTAAGTTTTCACGGTGAGATTTCTACAGAATAGCACCGCAGGTCCCAAGAGCTACCGCTTAGCATGAGTTACTGTGCTCGATTCCCGGATCAGTCAAAGCGCTATTGGGTTTCTGTATCAGGAATTTCTCAGTAACATCCCGGAGTCTGAATTGGTGCCCTTGTTACATGGAACTTAAATATAACTGGTGAAATATGAGTGCTCTATAGGTACAGACGCCAGCACATCAAGCTACCCGAAACTGTCAAATTTTCCCAATCAACTTTGAACATTATACTTTAACGATAATGTTGAAAATCTCTTGAAGAAATTTGACAGATTGTAGTAGCTTGATGTGCTGGCGTCTGTACATCTTTCCATAACCCTTCGGGTATTTCATGCGTGGTGTTATGTATTTATTAACAATCGTGAAGAATAGGCAACAGTTTGGACTGCGATCCTCAAACAAGGAGATTGTCTGTACCTTGGGGTGGAAATCGGAACAAATTACATTGTAGTTGAATCACGTACAGTCCCCGCCGCTGTCAGTGGCCGCGGTTGGTTCGTGGATGGGTGACCATCTTTACATATACCCATGCCTCGGAAAGCACGTTAAGCCGTTGGTCCCAGCTATCATTCGTAGATCATTGAGAGTCGTTACGGGTCGTCAGAAGCCCAAAAATCAGACAACCAGTCTTACCAAGGGGTATCGTATTACCCAATAAGTGGGTTTTGGAGGTCAGATAGGCAATCGCTCCATGTAAAATATTGATATTCAGCTGCATTCGGTTGGACTGGAAGTCGACCCCAACATAGTTGGGAAAAGGCTAAGCAGATGATGAGTTGAATCAAGAACAGTCGTGGTTGGATTGGAACAAAGTGACTTCTACTCTTACGTTAACAAGCTCACAAGAAGCAAAAATGATATTATCTTTCTATTGAAAAAACTAACGATAACGGCTTCCGTAGGTAACCTAACAGAGCTGGAGGCATATAGAACACCCAGATCGATAAGCTTTGGACAAAAATCAAATAAGAAAATTGTATCATAAATTATGTTTCCGACAAACCTAAAAGAATTCAACATGTGTTAATAAAGTTGTTAAGTTCACACCATCCTAATTGTCTCCATTGTTCTGTCAACAGATACGCCGGCGGGCCAGTCCTGGGCGCGCAGTACCTCGGCGGGCACCTCCCCCGCCCTCCTCTGTTCAGCGCCCCCCACAGCCTGTACAGCAGCCCCCCCTTCCCCTCGCTCCTCGCCGGCCTGGCCGCCCACCCCCGACAGTCCCCCGACCCGCCCCAAGTCTCACCCCCTATCTCACCTGGAAGCGAGTCGCCCCCGACTCAACCTTCGGCCCCAGAAATAGAAAGAAGAAGCTCAAGCATTGCTGCCTTACGAATGGCCGCAAGGGAACATGAATTGAGATTAGAAATACTGAGGCAGAGGCATCATACGGACTTGATTAGTTGAGCAGAGTTGCCCTCCGTTTCGGAGAACTCAAATCCGGTTTCCTAATTGAAGCTTGAACCTTCGGCAAGGCTGGTTTGCGAATCTAGAGATGTTGAATGTTACTTATTTGTAAAATGTCGGGAATCAGGTTGTTATGATTTTGAAGAAACTTAAATTGAATTCTTGCTTAGGTACTTTTTGTCACGTTGCCGATGATATTTTGTCGAAATGTTTACTTTAGCTATGTTTCCCTTCTATATGGCTGAATTTCTTAGAACTTTGACACTTAATTTATAGCGTCTTTTGCAGTCTTGACATTTCCAGATTAAACTCTGAAGTGACCAGAACAAAAATAGTTAATCAAGCTATTAAATAAAACCAAGAACCAGTTAGATATCTTAATTGTAATTAAAAACTCGATTGGCAGAGCCCATGAAATGTTTCTTCAAGATAACAGTAAAAAGTGACAACAAAATTAAATGGCTCAGTACCTACTTACTTATTTACAATATGTTTCATTTATTTCTGTAAATTAATTTAACGTATAAAACCTATTTCAGTGAGCAATACTTTAAAATATTTACATATAATACCTACTATATTTTGGCTATACGCCGTGTAAGATAACTATTGTAGTAAAAATTAGTACGTTTATATATTATTAAATACTTTTAATATAAGATGTAGTAACTTCAAATCCGTCCATTATAGGCCTTATTGTTATTTATTGTAGAATAAGTACTTATTAATTTTAAGTTTTTTCAAGTGATGATTGTGAACTCAAGGGAAGTCTCCATGCCTTGTTCGTGCCTTTACTCAAAAAAGTATTAAAAATTGTTGTAGTATACGTAAAAAGTAAGGACAATAAACAAGTTACTATACCTATCAGTTATTTATTCATAATGTAAATATTAGTTTTGTTGTAAATCTGATTTAGTAAGAAATATCATAACCAAAATTTTTTTTTTTAAGTTTGAAGAGAAACCTTGTTAATACAGGGTTTTTTTTTTGGTTCATTAGTGAAACTGCACAGATATGATGCTAATTAATAAACCCGTAAACTTGAAATGTGAAAACAATTTTGAAAAACAAACAGACATTCGATTCGTATATAAAAAAAACTACGTTTCTTTTAATAAGTTAAGTTTTGCGTGGGGATTGCGTACCTTTGTTTTTGGTATGGTGTCGGTTGCCATTTTAATCAAAAATAACTTTTCAAAATTGACACGTTTTTGTATTGTTTTGGAAAAAGTAAGTTATATTAAGTTGCACCAAAGAGGATTGAATGTAAACCACAACGTTCTGGTTGAAGAGAAAATTTTAATAGCTGCACAAACCACAGTGTCTTCGCTTCTACTGTTTGTTAAAAGGTTAAAAAACATCATTATGGATTATCTTGTATAAAATAAAAGTATTGAAACCTTTTACGTATTTCTTTTTCTACATGAACCTACAATCACTATGGTAAGAACATTGATAAACGATGATCTATAAATTCAAGACTGAGGTTGTTATATCATAATCATTTCAGCTGAAAGACGTCCACTGCTGGACATACGTCACCGCGACCTGCGGAGTAATTCCGTAACTCACTAACAGTAGGAATGGCTTTGAGTTTAACATTTCAACCACATTCATTGCATTATTTACACTATTGAGCAGACAAATTTTTCGACCATATGATGCAATGGATTAACAATATTCTTCAAAATGATTCAGATTGTGATTTATAGTGTGTCATCCAGCGGAAACCTGTGGCCTTCACCAGGTCAGTGGTCCACCATGAGGGAAGTTGTTATTTACTATACTACCAAATCACCTTTGATTAATAATATAAATAAAACAAATCATTATGTAATGATTCATTGGACCCTTGCGTTACCAAAACAGTAGCTATTGCACAATTTTTTTGAAATGCCATTTCGTCTTACAAATAATGAGTCGATGAACTATTCCAAATCTCCCATCACATCAGCAATTACACAGCGTACTGAAGTAGTACGCCAAAATCGATCAAACACACGAACAGACAACCATTCAAAATATTCAATTAGTTCAATAAGCACTTTCGTTCAGAGAAATAATGTTCACCTTTCAACGTTCTCCATCATTAATCACAATCTTATTACACGTCAGAAGTTGAAAAATATGGCAGCTTACTGTTTGAGGGCCGGTCATTCATCACGGAACGTTACAACAATGGCTGCACATTAATTACATAATCGAATTCAATTAAATTGTAATTCAATAACATGCAATTATATCGGATGCCGTCGTGGGTAGTTCGGTGCGTGGGACGTTTCCGATTGGCTCATGATTAACCATTAATCTAAAATTCAATTATCTCATGATTTAACATCGTTTGATTGAAAGAAAGCCGTGACTCACGTTTATTAGTTTTTTTCTTAATTTCTACTAAAACTTTAATGACTGCTTTCTGTTTGCTAGCGGAGAAATTGACTGTGTCTAATTATAAAGTAATGGTACTTCGAATTTCTTGGCGAGAATGCGAATCTTTTGATGATGACGAATTACAATGACATTTCGTATATTTTTTTCGTAAATAACATTGCTGCCTTTTGAACAGCTTCTTTATCTATATTTTTACATATTATAAACGGTTATTCCGTTTATCCACGCCAAAAAATCCACCCTAAGGTGGATACGCGGAAATTCATTTCCGAGAATACACCCTAAGCTTATAAATTCCTTTTATCCAACTAGGCCTAGGGTGGATTGGACATACGTTTCCGCGTATCCACCTTAGGGTGGATTTTTTGTGGTGGATAAACGGTATAACTCATTATAAATTGAAGTCACTTTTCATGTCTATAATGTGTGACCGCGTTGTTCTTCTAAACTACGCAACGATTGATGCAGTTTTTACCATCATTTAGAGAATTTATTTCGGAAGGTTTATGTGTATAATACATTAATAGTAATGTTACCTGCATCATGCCACTGCTGAGCAAAGACCTCTCCCCATGACTTCCAGCTATTTTGATCCAGTTAGCAGTCAGTCAGTTAGCAGGCTAAAGTGTACCACTGGTCATTTGCTTTGTAGAGCTCGTCCCGCCATTTTCTACGGGGTCTCTGGATTACCACATTATTAAACATTAATATTAAACTTATAATTATATACTACGAAATCTTGACGTCTTTTCAAGTGGTTAAGACCGTACTCAGCAGGGGCGGGTTATTGCCCCTGGTTTTTAGGGCACAAATGGCACAAAGTTAAATAGGTACTACTTAGCCTACGTTCCAAGTTAAGGCTCCTTCAAACAGGCGCGACACGACACGCAAAACAAAGGCACCGCAAGTCGCGCAACGAGCGGTGCCTTTGTGTCGCGCGCGATTATATCGCGTGTCGCGCCTTTAAGCTTCTGCATATAAAACTGTAGGTATGTCCACGGATTTTTCCACTATAGGATATTCAACGGACAGTAGAGTGCATCATATAAAGGATGAAAACTAATGAAAAGTATGAAGACATCATAACGAACGATATCGAAAACGAGTGTAAGAACCACCATGTGTGTTTAAATAACAATATCTACACTGTACAATGTCGATATGTTATATTGTTCCTGGGACTCATCTATACCATAGTGGAGTACCTACAGTATAAGGTGATAGGACCCAGTAACGTTATGGAAACCAGCCAACCCGTCAACAAATTGACAAAAAAATAAACTGGTATTCAGAAATTGATGCACTTGGAATTTTCGTAAAACACCGTAGCAAGAATATTTATAGCCATATAAATAATATTCTTCGAGTTCAAAAATCAGATATTAATGAAAAATAAATATAAGTTCGGTTAATTTAATTGTAATCGAATTTTTATCCCCCCGAACTCATCTGCAGGGAACGCCTCCCGACAGCCGCTTATTATCTGATGGCTCACGTTATAAGCGGTAGCGGCGAAGAGATGTGTTTGACACGTTGTTGCGTATATTAATAGTTGATTGCCACAATCTCATTATTGTACATAATGTAAAAGATTCTTATCAAAGGAGAAGATAGTAACTGTAATTACATCTACAAAACGAATAGTTACAGACTCTACAATCTGTAGAACCACTTCTCGTTCAATCATAATCATCAACAATAGTTACATTAGTTCCACTATCGGTCAAGAGATGGCGCTGACCTAAAACTGCAATATTCTACACCGCAATGCGCAGTGTTAATATTCTCTGACGAACATAAGCCTCGTCGATGAAAATTTTAAATATATTATTATGATGGTACGGAACCCGACTCGCTCTGTACCGGTTTTTTTAACTAGACCCTACTTAAAATTACACCCAATAGGTACGAAAATTGAGACGACAAGTCGACGCTACCTACTATCTCCAAGTTGTTACATTACTGTATAAAAATAGGAAGTATTCCCGTTTGGCCTCTTTTGTGCTGCAATAAAACAAGTGAAGACTACGATAGGTATAAAGTTCGTTAGATTTTAATTTTCTCTGTATCATCAAGGCAACTAGCACAACGAAAGTGAAAGTGTTTTCCAAGCCAACGCTTATAACTTAAACCAACTCGCGGTTGCCGTGCAGGGTGGGTCCTCGCCAAATCTAATTATGAAACCACACAAAAAGTAACAAAGAATACAACATTTTTGTATGTTTTATGTTATCCTAGAATTTGCTCGTGTGAAACGGGCGTCTGGCTGTTGTGACAGGCCATTATCATTTTATGGGAGGATTGTGAAAAGGCACAAGGTCCCTTGTATGAGTGTCTTAATTGTGAGGCCAGGTATAGCAGGGGTAGTACGCCTTATAATTAACACATTGAATGAACACGCAGTAATGTAAAGCGGTTTTAAAGTTACTTTCCAGTGTTTCAGCTTAATTAAATGTGTGTACAAGTACACAGTGTGAGTCTTCATAATGTGCACATATCGAAATGAGGGAAACTAAGCTTAATTTTATTGACGGAAAAAAACAAAAAAAAAAACCAAAAAATTATAACATTTTTTAAATTCTTGGTCGCTGCTGTGACCCCTGTGTAAACAAACCTTTTAAACTAAACGATCTGTCACAATTAAACAAACTCAGTAATGACTGGAAATAACAGAGCGTCCTCATAAAATAAAAACTAAAGAAAAAAAATCACCCTCAATTGAGAATTAAGGTGTTTTTTTTTTTTTGACAAATTCAGACATTTTTTCATCAATTGTTACAATAGTTGTAAAAAATCTCAATAAAAGCCCCGATTAGCTATCCTTTTTTATTACTTTAAATTATTCTCCATCGCATCAGCTTTCTAAAAGTAAAAGTCCATGTTTATAACTTAATCAAAAATTTCCTATCAACTGTTAAAGAAAAGCCTTGCACCCGGCTACGTACAGACGCCAGCACATCAAGGTACCCGAAACTGTCAAATTTATCCAATCAACTTTGTACCTTATGCTTTAGCGATAAAGTTGAAAGTCAATTAAAGAATTTTGACAGATTGTAGTAACTTGATGTGCTGGCGTCTGGACCATGCTTTAGCAGGTAGAGGACCCTTTAATTTTTTTTTCTCCGTCGATCAAATTAAGCTTAGTTTCCCTCATTTCGATATGTGCACATTATGAAGACTCTCGCTGCATACAGTGGCCTCCAAAAGTTAGTTGACATTTTTCCACTTCAGCTGTGATGTCACATTATGATTTAAAATAATCAGGAACTCCTAAGGGATTACAGCATTATTTTTTTATGATAAGTCATAGATAGTTGACTTAGTCAATAAAAACGTTAGGTATAGCAGTTCAAACATCTGATTCACTAGAATTTAAAACCAAAATGTGGTGTGACGAAAAGCAATGATTTTTCAGTAAACAAGAAAGTAACGCAGACCAATTCCGTGCCATCTGCGATCCTGAAAGATAAGTTCAAGGGTAATTAAAATAACTTAATTGAATCTAAAACCGTAAATAGCTACCATAAGTCCTTCGTAAATACCACGTACATGAATATGGTAACTACTAAGTACAGACATCTAAAGCAATTTATCTGAAGACCAGAAGCAAGCGCTGTTACAAAGTACCAGGGCACTACGACGATGCGGGAGGCGGAATCTCCAGTAATTAAACAAACACGAGATCGTCCGGTCTCGTTAGCCGAACCACGCCCACTCCTAATCAATTCTCATAATTAATCGATACGCCCGATCACGATATTAACATCCGAATATCGATTACAAATAACGGTTACGACAATCGATAGAAATCTTCATAATGCACGCTTTGTTAGCAACCAAATAAAGTGTATGCGCGTGCGATTCTATTAAAATATTCCGACGTCGCGAATCTAAATAATTCGTATCGAATCGTTAACTAAACGATGGGTGATTTTATACAATAAAATTAATTCGAAATAATAGATTTTGTACGCTTCGTTATGACCGTGGCGAATCGATGAAATAAAACTTTATTGACCATTAATAAAAATTATAGAAAAAATCGTCGATTAAAGTAAACGTTGTAGCATCTAAAATGGTAAAATTTAACTTTCGAGTGGGTTTTGTTAATTTTGAATCACGTATGCTAGCATTGGGTACGGATGCAGGATGATACGACTACTCAATCTAACCTTCACCGCTGCAAATTATTTTGTGGGTAAATATTTGGTATTGGTACAGACGCCAGCACATCAAGCTATTCGAAACTGTCAAATTTTCCCAATCAACTTTTAACCTTATGCTTTAGCAATAAAGTTGAAAATCTATTAAAGAAATTTGACAGATTGTAGTAACTTGATGTGCTGGCGTGAGGCGTCTGTACATTTATAATTACATAATAACTCGAGTTACTCGAGTTCGCGCGTAAATTTTGGGCTAAACATAATGTTTACAATTTCACAACTTTCTTATTTGCTAACTATGCAGCTATGAGCATGATCGGTTGGTTTCAAAATGGACCTGTAAAAAACCTTTTGATACTGAAATTCACAGGACTGAAACGTACACTGCTCAACATGAGCCTGTAGATACTTAGTTAAAAAAATAATAATAAATAGATTAAAAAAATAGATAGCTAAAAAATGCTACTTACTTATTAATGTTTAACGAAAACTTTAGAAAACAGCCTGAAATCTTTCATTATGTAGGTAAGTACCACCTAAGACAAAGAAACCGCAACTAACTCAAATTATTCCTCTTAAACTCATCAGCGCACATCATTACCGTGTTACGCGGGCCCTGGACCTTAAACAGTCGATAAACTGGACCTCCAGCCTCCATCAATCAAAGCTGCATCCAATGAACCTCAAGAAGCGCCACAATGATTTATCAGC
This sequence comes from Luperina nickerlii, assembly GCA_963855955.1. NCBI lineage: Eukaryota > Metazoa > Arthropoda > Insecta > Lepidoptera > Noctuidae > Luperina > Luperina nickerlii. The sequence goes on from OY979667.1 coordinate 18,812,696, forward strand.
GCTGCGTCTGCGCAAGGGAAGGGCGCGTAATGGAGCCGATCACGACTTGGATCAGTGATTTTTTTTTTTGTAGTAAATAAATAATTTGATTGAGAATCTAATTGTGGGAACTTGGGAAAAGACTTTTGAGAACAAGGAATTTAATTAATTGTTTAATTTGAGTAAGTAATTATCTAGTTTCTAATTAATGAAGCTGTAAAATTTTTAGGTCAGTCTGCTTTGGCAACCGCATTTATTATATGGATAGATTATGAAAAGAATGATCATTGTAGTCCAATGTTAAGCAAGTATTACACTATTGTATTAGGTATGCCTGTGATGATAGTTGTACGTTTATGTGTTTTAAAATAAAATAAATAAATAAATAAAATAAATAAAAATCATTTTTACAGTCGTCTTACAAATGCCAGTTATCAGCCTAAGAGTATTTCTGCAAAAAGATGCAGCACTCGATTCGGACGAATAAATCCATTGTTTTTCAGGAAGCATGTTTTCATCAATTCGGCTGTTTATTTTTTTCCAGAAGAGAGATTAAACAATATCGTCGGTTCAACTGGACTCCCTGTTCTGACGACTGATCAGCGCCTAAGCATAGCACCTGAGTATTTCCATTTTGGTAGAAATTAAGACAGGATGAAATATTTTTTACTTACATAACATCCTTACATTATTTTTTAAACAAACCACTACTACATATAATGCACAAAGCATCCTTCAAATAAATCAAATCATCTATTCAAATATTAATACGGCAACATCACTAAATTAAAATAACAAATGGCTAACAATATCTCATTCCAGAGACAACGTAGACTTTAAAACAAAACTACCATAGACAAACAGTAACAAATGAGGTCGGTTGAAATTGAATGGGCCAGTTTTAAATGCGATATTTTTGTTTTAATATCCAATTATGGAGTTTTAAATTATTCGAGACTTTTTCATCGGTTCGAAGGCAAGTCTTGGACTAATTAATGATTTCCTCACAGCTGGGGATCCTTGGCGATTAGGGAACGCATCGGTATGTCGTTATGTTCTCAGTTTTGAAGAGTTGAGGATTAATGTTGAAATGGAATTAAGAGTTTTTTAGGTTTCGACGGTGAAGAAAAGATTTTTGAATTACAGATCAAAATGATTTATATTAAGGATTAGGAAACTAATTAGAAGAAAACAGTTATTTAGATAGTAGATACAAACGTTTGACATATAGTCCAGTCAAAATAGACATTTGACTTAGCCAAAATTCGCATAGAGCTGAAAATTGGCAGAGACGTTATATACATCATTATAAATGAAATGTCAAAAATCCCCTTCGATCCCACTTCTGCAAAAAAAATTATTCAAGGTCAAAAGTACAAAATTAAGGTTTTTTCCATTTTTCTCGAAAACAGTAAGTATTATCGTGAAAATGGATCAGACAAAAGTTGTAGATCATACAATTCTCTACAAAAATGGTCCAGTCACTTTTTCTCTTACGACTCACCATTCGTGAGATATCGCGATTTTAATCATTAGAAAATTCATATTTTACATAATATGCACACATTTCCGCACCACCTATGAGGTAATAATGTACTTGGCGCATTTTTTTAACGTGGTTTCCCCAGTAGGTATACTCCACGATCTATTGTTATAAAGAAAGTTTGATCAGATCGTATCCTATTAATTGCAAGAATAGTAATATTGCTAATGATCAATGTGGAATAGGTTGTTTTTCTACATGTTATATTGAAAGAAATACAACAGATGAAGATATTTATGATACAATTGATGCATCCCTTTTCTTAGAACAGCGAACTTCTGCAAGAAGAAGAAAATAAAGACGAAGAAATAATTGTCGAAGTAGAATTAGACAATTATCTTAATGACATGTGTAAAAAAATAATCTATTCCACTTTACTCATTAGCAATATTACTACGAGGATTCTTTCAATTTAAAGGATACGATCTGATCAAACTTTCTTTATTACAATAGATCGTAGAGTATACCTACTGGGGAATGATGATGATGATGATGGGACTCCCTTTCCCGCATTCGGGCCGTTGTGCGTCGGGATTCTGGCTAACAGAGCCAGCCTAGCTCCGCCCAAAAGCACAGAAGCTTCCTAGGAGCTTCACAGGCTTCGCGGAGCGACCTTATTGTTCCGAGGATTTCTGCACGTTGAGAAGCCACGGCCTCGCAATCCAGGATGACGTGGGCGGCTGATTCCTCGGCATCAAGGCAGCCCCTGCAAAGGGGGCTGTCCGTGGCGCCTATGTTGAAAAGATGTTTGTTAAGGAGGTTGTGGCCCGTAATTGTGCCTATTATTATTCTAAGGTTATTTCTACTCAGGCTGAGAAGTTTTTTGGTTAATCGCGGGTGTATCATTGGTAAAGCCAATTTTAACTGTCTACAGTCTGTTGCCCGTGACCATCTGTTGTTATGAAGTTCGGTCGATCTTTGGTGAATCCACGCACGAAATTGTGAGAAAGGCAAAGGCACCCTCATATCAGAGCCTCTCTTCGCAAGTTCATCTGCAGTATCATTGCCCAGAGATTCACTGTGCCCTTTGATCCACTGGAGAGTAATACGATTAGACGTCGATAAACTCTCCAGAGCTAGATGGCACTCAAAAATTAGCTTATTGTTAGTTTGTTTGCTTCGCTTTGAGCACAGATAGGCTGTCGGAAAGGAATTTAATGCCATAGTTCCGGATGCCTAAGCGCTTTACTGCTGTTGCAGCTTGTGTTAAGGCAACACATTCGCATTGAAAGATCGAACTATGTGTGCCTAGTGGTATGTGAAAGTTAATATTTAGGTCAAGGGAGTGCACGCCAGCACCTGAACCGTTTTGTGTTTTAGAGCCGTCTGTATAAATGCGCACTTCATTGACTCCTGACTGATCCCTTTCTTCCTGAACTGTTTGTATAATGTAGTTCTTGTTGAACATCGGTTGGTTTGGTGTTCTGTCACACGGGGCAGCGATGAGAGGCTGGTACTCAATCGCCCGGTCCAGGATTTTAGCGTGTGGACTGGTAATGTTTTTGCCCCATATGCCCAGATGCATTAGCCTGATGGCGGCTAGCGCCGCTTCCTGCTGTATGTACAGGTCAAGGGGAGTTAATTGAAGGGCTATCTCCATCACCTACTGGGGAAACCACGTTAGAAAAAATGTACTAAGTACATTACCTCATAGGTGGTGCGGAAATGTGTGCATATTATGTAAAATATGAAATTTCTAATTATTAAAACCGCGATATCTCACGAATGGTGAGTCGTAAGAGAAAAAGTGACTGGATCATTTTTGTAGAGAATTGTATGATCTACAACTTTTGTGTGATCTATTTTCACGATAATACTTACTGTTTTCGAGAAAAATAGAAAATACCTTAATTTTGTACTTTTGACCTTGAATATTTTTTTTTGCAGAAGTAGGATCGAAGGGGATTTTTGACATTTCATTTATAATGATGTATTTAACATCTCTGCCAATTTTCAGCTCTATGCGAATTTTGTCTAAGTTATGACTTATTTTTGTCTATTTTGACTGGATTAATATTTTTGGCGGGGAAAAAAATATTTAAGAAAATGACTCATTTACCTTTTTATTTTATTAACACTAAAACCTAAACACAGAGATTTTACTAGCTAACATTATAATGTTTCATCAATATTTTATTAATATTGACACCTATGGTTATAGTCTGTCAAGATATAAACGTTAATTTACATCTGTGCGCAATTTGAATCGTAAAACTTCGGCAATTACTGTTAAGTACTGATTCTTCCTTTATGATATTAACCAACTTTTGGTAAAGGTTTTCTTTAGGTGAAATATTATTAGGAAATGCACATTGTATAATGTGTGAGCTTCGTTTGAAGGCGAACGCGAAATTCAAAATTTCTAACGTCTTTTATCAAACAATTTACCGGTCAGTAATATGGTTGTTTGATATGTTGATCAAAATATTATTCGGGACCGCAAAAATATGTATTTATAGAATTATAATCATTAAAATCATCAATACAACTCTCCAGAAAGCCTCTATGTTAGAATTGGCCTCAACCGTTATGATTTCATGAAATTTATATATAATTTTGCAAATTGCAAAAAACGTAAGGAAATTTATTTCGCAGGCTACCCTAAGCTACTTTACGCTTTACATGCAATGTTCAGATTATTGCCATCTTACTTTAGCCCTACAAAAAAATCGTCTGAGATCATTGAATTGTATCTTTTGAAATCATTGCCTGAGATAGTCCCAATACAGATGATAAAAGAAAAAGAGCAAGAAAACTATTTATCCCAAGATTTAATGTATATATCCAATAGTCAAGTTGCTTAAGTAAGGCAAATGGAAAACCCAAATGAAGAATCGATACTTTAGAACCAATTCCCAACCACTAAATCAATATTAAAACATGGAAAGGTAATTACGGTTTACTTATTAATCTACAATGAATTATCTCATCAGCGGAATATGAATAACATTATGGAAACTCACAAAAACGTGAGACTAGAGAAATGCAAAGTTTGGCTAACGGGTAAGGAAATTACAGAGAATGAAATGATGTGATGTGAATGCTCGAATAACAACATCTTGAGGAAATTAATGAAGTATTGGACAGCCTGATAGGAAAATTCACATAATATGGGAACTAACCTATAATATCAAAATATATTACAATAGAGAAGCTTTCAATGCACCTGAAAATGTTCAGCAAATCCTCTAGGAGTGCAGATGAGCTATAACTTGGCGCTTCTTGGGTAGTGTGTCACTAAGTTACAACCACCCAGCCATGCTTGCTGGCATACGCTTTCTCATAAAAGCCAAGCTCTGAAAATCTGCGTAAATCAGACTTAAATACGTATGTTGTATCAGTAGGTCGCTCTTATAATTTTATTCAATAGAAAATTAAACACGATTCACTGAATTTTACGGGGTAATCCATTTTGTTTTAGAAAAGGTATGCTGATATTGGCCATAGGCTTCTGATAGCCGTCATCAGGATCGTTCTTATGCCCTGGTACACGGCACGGTTTCTTTACGGTACGGCGTATAAACTGCCCCGTAAAAAAAACGTGTCTGCGTCAACAAGCTTCCATAGTGATGCATACAACACTGACGACCGTGCCTACACACGCAGAATAAACCGTAGTTTTTCACGGCAAGAAAAACGTGTGTGCATAGAGGTTCTTAGCATTTCTATGACAAGCACGGCAGATCTATAGTCCGACTTTTAATTAGCTGCAGTAAAATGACACTTCTTAAAATGACACGTCTGCAGTAAAATGACATTTCGGACTGAGTTTAGAGATATGCATGTCAAATAAGTTTCGTTTGTTACACTATTTACATTTATTACAGACGCAGATTTTTCGATCCTAATCACATTCAAACCCCGACATTTTGCGTCATACCACACAAGTCACTTGACCAAATGCATAATTGCAGCATCATCACTGGTAGGTAGGAAAGCTATCAGATACTAGTAACAAAAACTGCTAAGTACAGTACGAGTCATTATTTTGATATTATTATATGCAGTAGATGAAGATGTCTGTTCAGCGATTAGGTGGTGTGACTAGGCTTTCATAGAAATAGTAGAAATGGAAAATAGGATTAATCATGCAATAAACATAACATAAAATGCCTGTATTCCTTGAATTGTTAGACAGAGCTGTATCTATAGTATATCGTATAGAGAGCCGTGGTGGCCCAGTGATAACGGGCGCTACTTACGAGTTTTAGGTCGAAGGTTCGAACCGAGACAGGCACTTTAAGGCTCCATCAAACAGGCGCGACACGACACGCGACACAAAGGCACCGCAAGTCGCGCAACGAGCGGTGCCTTTGTGTTGCGCGCGATTATATCGCTTGTCGCGCCTGTTTGTAGGAGCCTTTACTTTGTATCCATCCCTGCCTAGTTGCTATTCCACCAATTCGCACTAAGCGTTTTCAAATGTCCTTTATAATGCGGACAGCAAAAGAGTGGAACTCTCTGCCTGCGTCTGTGTTTCCGAGCGAATACCCAAATCTCTTCAAAGTAAGAGTGAATAGGCTTTTTCTGGGTAAGCTCACTCCATCGTAGACTTTGTCTCTGTCACCTCTGACCTAGACTAGAGTCAAGAGCCAACCCTTAACAAATAAAAAAAAAGTTAAATATTTCATCACCACTGCTCTCAAAACGGTGAACGAAAACATCGCGAGGAACCAAAAATTCGAAGACATGTGACATCTAGCAACCCGCACGGGACCCGCGTGGCGGATTACGGCCCACTCCCTCCCTCTCTCTGAGAGGAGGCCTGTGTCCCAGCAGTGGGAACATTATATGCTGACTATGGCATTTAGTCAGTTATTTTTAAGTCCCATATAATAGGGCACGATATTCCCACCAACGGGGCATAAAACCAGACATGAAATAATGCATTATTAATTAAGAAAATGGCTTCACAATGAACCTGACTTAGTTATTAAGAGTTCTAAACTTGGCAGTAAGTAAGCTTCACGATGAACCTGACTTAGTTATTAAGAGTTCTAAACTTGGCAGTAAGTAAGCTTCAAGATGAACCTGACTCAGTTATAAGAGTTCTAAACTTGGTAGTAAGCAATCTCACGATGAACCTGACTTAGTTATTAAGAGTTCTAAACTTGGCAGTAAGTATGCTTTACGGTGAACCTGACTCAGTTATTAAGAGTTCTAAACTTGGCAGTAAGTAAGCTTCACGGTGAACCGACTAAGTTATTAAGAGTTGTAAACTTGGCAGTAAGCTTCACGGTGAATCTGACTCAGTTATTAAGAGTTCTAAACTTGGCAGTAAGTAAGCTTCACGGTGAACCTGACTCAGTTATTAAGAGTTCTATACTTGGCAGTAAGCTTCGCGGTGAACCTGACTCAGTTATTAAGAGTTCCAAACTTGGCAGTAAGTAAGCTTCACGGTGAACCTGACTCAGTTATTAAGAGTTCTAAACTTGGCAGTAAGTAAGCTTCACGGTCAACCTGACTCAGTTATTAAGAGTTCTAAACTTAGCAAGTTGTTAGTAAGTAAAGAATATGATGGACCTATGGAAGTAAAGCCTTCGTATAAAGAAAGGCATTTTGATTTTCAAAGTTGGTTTAGCTATCCAGAACATTGTTTATGAAACGAAATCGATGCTCTGTTGCACCAAGGTAATCGAGGTAAATCTATACAAAGTAAGTACAACACAATCCGTGTGTGTGAACTCTACAATAGATTTTGATGTGGTTTTCGCCATCACTAACAGCATTTATTCAGGAAGGTTCATGTGTCGATAAATAACTTACTTATACATGAAAATCTCGATTATTTTAACATGTTGCCATTGCTCCTGTGCGAAGCAAGGTTGGATCGCTAGTGATTGATAAACAAAAAAAACAAAACATACATAGTTGTGTTAAGCGGAACAGAACGTATAAACAAACTTCTTTCAATCATTCCATAGCGCCATCAGTTCCTAGGTTCCTACATCCCACATTGCGACGCCCGCTCACATCAGTAACAGGATTTAAAAAAATTCCTAATAATTTACCCTTCTGTCGATCATCAAATTGAATATATTCCAACCTATGACCCTTCTATCGTATCAAATTTTAGAGCTCCATTTAATTTTATTACTAATATAAAAAATACACTGTTTTACAACGTTTAAAGCATAAAGAAAGACGCCTTTACTGCGTCCCTCATAGACAATAATAAAAGAAATGAAAGAGATTTACATTTCCGTCGTAATTATTTCTTATTAACAGATGAAAAATTGAAATACAAAAGCTTTTCTTTGATATATTTTATCTGTCACAATTAATTTAATTGTCGTCCTCATCAGTGTAAAATGTTCGTTAAAAATCAAATGCGTAAAAAATAATTACGCGTTTATTACACGCAATCAAAGGGGCTGACGTCAACACTGATATCAAACAAACATTTTATTACAACCCCACAAGTTAACGGCGAATAAAAAGGCCTACTATTACGTAATTTACTTACATCGTGTCACAACTCAAACTATTATACCTCATGAAACGATCAAAAAAATTCAATTATCCAATATTTTTGGTGCGCGTACATTTTTTAAATTAAAAAAGAAAGGTAATCAGCCTTGATACTAAATAATGTATGGAAAAAAATCAACAAAAACATTTAGAAACAAGCAAACGAGCTTGATTAGGGCCGATGTCACGCCGATAAAGGCCGTAAAGTCGAAAATTGAAAAGGTTACTTCATTAAAAATGCTATATTTTACAATTTTTAAACGGACAGGTGAACCCTATGGCGGTGTGGAGGGTGACCATAATGTCGAGCGTGGAGAATTACTGTTTGTAGTGGACTTTGTGTAAATTAGTTCGGTTTTTGTTATTATTACCTAAGCAATAAACTTTTGATTATTATTGGACACAGAAAAATACCCCGGATAGGACTGTCGTTTATGTCTTTTCCTTGAAGAGTTTTAGTGCGACGTCGGTTTGAACTAATTTTAGATATATTGTTGTTTGTTTCACAATTAACTAAAATTACTTATCACAAAATAGAAGACAGAATAGAATAAAGTTTAAAGTGGTCCCGGAAATTAAGTTTTATTTAAAATCTCCTTGATTCAAACCTCGCTATGAATATTTTAATCTTTCTCAACACGGACCTCTTGTGAAACGAATCCCTGCAGTACCAAGCCTAGCCGCACGTATACTCACCCTACAGCCCGGCGTCGACTCCCGCGCGCCCTGCTGTGCAGATCTAATGAAATAAACTGAAAATCAACACGCGTACCCGCGCCGCGCCCGCTTTGTGCCGCCGCACGACCCACTCACGATATAATTAACACCAGAATTTATTATAATACTGTCCCGAAATAATCTTACGATGCGTAGACACGCTATTGTTGTTTTTTAATCAATATTATTGGCAGTTTGTTTTCGCGCTCGGAATTTGAATTCCGAATGTTTGTATTGTTCGAGGCGCCATTTGTTTTTCTCTTCTTTTATTTTTATTTTAGAGCAGCTTTCTAAATACATATAACATTCACCAGTATGTGTTTATAAATCAATCACTTTTTCGCTGATTGATCTTGCTAAATTATAGGCTTTAGATAATATGGGTTTGACGGTTCAAAATAGTTTTGAAAGCTCTGCGCTCTGGACCCAAATTCACTATGATTCCTCACTTCGAACCACGTCAATTTCTTAGCGTATCACGAAATCTGCTAATAACGTATTCTCTATGACACAATGAATGAAACGCGCAAAAAGAACGGGAAGTTGTCATGGTTTGAACTGTCAAAATACAACGCTTGTCAATCGTACGTGGTTTGCACGTGGTAAGATTACGCGGGGAATAATAATTACTACACAGAATTGGTACTTACTACTAAAAGGTACTTTTGAATGTGTAACAAAACGTCTTAACTGGCGCTCGACATTGCGGCCATCTCTCAGAATCTAGGACCTACTCGTAAATGACGGAGGCAGAAAATGTCCCTTATCCACAGATCTTGAAGAGTTGGAAGTCAACTAGAGATATTTCTAGTTCTAAGGTTCTGATGGTGGTTCTGGTTTCTGGTTCTAGTTCATCCTATATCGTTTTCCGAGCAACACTTAATCTTATAGTTTAATATATTATTATTAATCCTAGTCAATTATTATGAATGTGTAAATTTTACCACTGTTAAAAATGTATCAATTTTATATTTTATTTTTACCAATGTTATCATGCAACTTCTATCAATCAATTTTAATTTTTTATCGTTAATTTTAATCCTACTTTCATTTATGTTTATTTCATATCTTGCCGATGTTAATACATTTTTAATTTTTGAATGTTTTTATTAATTTTTTATTTTTACCCAATTTCTTATCAATTTTATTCATGATACAATGTCATCCTCTACCAATTTTATAATTTTTAATCAGAATTTCCAATTTGAATTGCATTTAAATGTAACTTTTTACCGAAGTTACCAATTTATCAATATTAGCGCTTATTACTAAGTTAGCTTATTTCTCTGATTCATTGTTTTAAGCATGTTGTGTTTACCTATAAGTAATTGATGCACTGTTATTATCACTTTAAAAAATGTATTATGTGGTTGTATTAGTGTAATCAATTGTTGGTGAACCTAATAAAATAAATAAATAAGGTTTTTGATACCAATAGATAGATATATTTGGGTCTAATCATCAAAAGCTCCCTGGATATTTCAGTCTCTATTCATGCTTCGAAATTCCTCTCCCAAAAACAATAACAGTACAAATGTTGATCAAAGACGGGTTAAGACCCCAGCACACGGCCAGTTAAGGTCAGAGCCTCATTTAAATGATTGATCAGGCTAATTCAATCAGCTTGTTCGAAGAGACTGTAGGTAGCCGATTGGCTCCCAAGCGAGTGATGAATTATACTTATTAAGTTAAGGAGTCCATACAAAAAATAGATTTGTATTATAATTTGAACGTTTTTGTGATACGTGGGTGAAGAATTTGGTCATTATGTAAGGTAACATTCTATCTATTCATGATATAAGATTCTATGTACTTGGTTCTAAGTTTCTGTATTCGCTAATTATCTTTATTCGACTAAAGACACGCTGTGAAGAAACGATTGACTAAATGGATTCTTCACCTGTTCCTATTAGTACTTTAGGACCAAAAAATCATTTAATTAAAATTCACTTGATAAGAAAAATAACAAGAATAAAATACACGCTCTGAAATGGTTCGTCCACTGCACTGGTATGCTGACCAATAATTTATTTTATTGTCATTTTTACATCAATAGAGAACCATTCATATTTCCATTACTTAATAATAAAACCTAAATCGATACACGATCAATGCAGTGGTATTAATAAAGAACTAATATTCGTGTGTAACGGTAGGGGCGCGCCGCGTGACGTCTGTTGTCGCTACACATCCAAAGAGATGTGCCCAGTCGAAATCGATTATGATTCGCAGGTGCAAATAATGATATTTTTATCGATAAAAAACTCACTCCAACATTTTTTCGGCCATTTTTTAGGCTGGATGATGTTGTTAAATATTAATAGATTGAAATGATTATTTCATAAATATTGATAACTGGTTAATAAAGTATTGTATGATGACCTGGGATATTATGTTTGAGGATTAAATTAATGTTGGTTACTATTAGAAAAAGCTAATTATACACCTTTCGATATATTTTGTATGAAATATGATATCAATATCGACAAAATCGATGTTAATGGTATTTAGGGCTATAATTTGCAACATCAACGAACTAGAGAAATATCAAGGAGTTAATAACATATTATTATAACCTCCTGCGGTTTTAATCAATTAAAGTTAGAAGTAGCCAGATCTCGTTTACCTAATAGGCGTTGTACAATTTCCAGGGCATAGGTATTTAAAAGAACTATGTAAAAGTGTATCTCCAGAAAGGTCAGATGCGTAGTACTCGCACCTGGCGTGGGTGTATGACCAAACCACAGATATAGATACACCTAGATAACGCAAGATCAACTACTTCGCATGCCCAGCTTACGTCCAAAAATCGTAAGCCGCCACATTCGCGCTCAGTCCTGAGTACTGCTGGTTGGGTGAGCGTGAGCACTGGCGCTAGGCCCCGGGGGTAGGGCGAGACGGGTGCCGCTCGCGGCGGCGACTTTGTCTCGATTTGATTTCCCCATCACTAAATAGTGCTTGTGACGTCATAGTAGGTAGTAAAAAAAATGGCACGCTTGGTTTTCATACAAATGTGGACTAAATGAAGCAAAAGAATTATGTAAGGATCGTAGCAGGTAGCGTTCTGTAACTGCCTACCCCCATGGGAGGAAGGCGTGAATTTATGTCTGTATATAAAAGCACCTACAGAAAATTTAAAGCAACCACTGATCTCCACTTCTTGATGACTTTGTAACAATTAATCATCGTTGCAGTATCTTTGTAACATTATCAAAATTAAATGTCTTACGTCTTACACAACACCTCATTTTGATGGTGCCTTAGATTATCAGACACATACGCTTGCTTAACAGCGCAAAAAACATACTCAGCACCTATTCATTTGGGGTATTCCTCGAAACGCACCAACTTTGAAACGCACCAAAAGTATTCCTCGAAAACAAAATATATATTAAATATTAATAAAAATAAAAATATTATAATTTTATTCCTGGAAATTCATCAACGATTAAACATAGAGAAGAGCATGAAGGATTCGTGATAAATGATATCGATAGACGTTTCATTTGGTGCGTTTCAAAATTGGTGCACTACACAGAACACCCCGTTTCGAGGATTACCCCATTCATTTAATCATTTTATTTTATTACCTCCTTGCTACGCATTTTTTATCGTAAGATGCTTCAGGACCACAGTTTTGGTTATAAAACTGGTCTTGAAGTTCTAAAACCTCACCAAATTTCTCTCACCAATTATAAATAAATAAAGTTCTCCGACCTAATTTCAGCCATGGCGGCCAATCTCAGCGGAGACCAGACAGCCTTCGGCGCGGGAGACATTTTAGTGCACAAGTGATGTGTGCGCAAATACAGGTGCACTGTCTCTTTCCCCACTCTATTTGTCCAATGTAATCCAATCCAACACGACAGGAGAGAAATGAGGCGCAGGAGCGTTCCAATTCACGGGGGTATCACACCACCAACTTCCAAACTGCGGACTGTTACTAAGAAATCCGAACTGGAGAACCCAATAAACTTTGCCCTACCCGGTAAACGAACCCAGGACTCCACGCCAAGCGCACACCAATTATAACAAGTCGCCATAGCTCCCTACGGGTCTTATGGTAGAAATTATGCTTCTCAATGATCGCTAGAATTAACGGTCTTTCGACAATGAGACGTAGACTACATGAGTTTCTCATTATCTTTTTGAGACACATTGTAATTTCGAAACCTCAGCGTTCTTAACGGGGGACGTGGTGAGGTAGCCAGCGAAATTTAAATTGTCTTACATTGTTTGCAATTTGCAGGTCAGTGTTAGGCGGTACATATGTTAATCAAAATGTAATTCGAGACCGTAACAAATATGTAGGAATTTACAGAATTATAAGCTTTTTCATCAATGCACAAAGCAAAAAAATTAAGCTGACGCGTTCACCTTCTCAATCAAATGTTTTGGATAGTGCTAGTTTTATGTTCTAAGGTTTAAAATACATAACCCAGGGTTATCTTCTATTAATACAAACTAAGCCTAAAGACAATTCCTGCCGGGTCAGCGGGATTGTCAGAAAGGGTTACCGCTGCCCCGAAGCATAACGGGGTAAGGAAGGAACACGGGTAGGTTTTAGTCAGTAAGAGTCTGACACTCCCTTCCGTTCCACCCAGAGCGGGAGGGGTCATTTGATGATTTCCCATACTCAAAAAAAAGCCTAAAGACAATCTACCACGGCGGCAAAGATATTCATTTAATTTAACATTGTAATGAGACACGTCAAGCACTCGAATCCGGCGACGATGAAATATGGCTTGTCTATGATTTATCGTAACATATTATCTTTTTTTTTCTCCATGCACATTCATCTGTAAATGTAAATAAAGTCTGGCGTTTGATTTAATAATAAAGTGATAGGGAGATCAATATATTGTTTATTTAAATATTTGATTTGCTTTTGTTTTTATTGCGTTTCACTAGATACTCATACATACATACCTACTATTAATATTATAAGAAAGTTTTTCTAACTGAGCAGACAGCTGCGCTGCTGGGGCGTTTGTTGCGCCACTTCTTCTTCCCAGAGAAATCACAAGGAAGTGGTGAAGGGCGGGCGTTTTTTTATACTGTCTTATGTAATTTTGACGTTCGAAAAGTACTGGTTGTCGGGGGGGTTTGTGTTTGCAAATTTATGGTTTGGCTTCCACAACACGCTTTGCTGCTTACTTGCTTGGCTTGGTTTTGTAGACGCAAACCTACCTTGCCTTCTCCTTCAGAGGAGGCAGGGTGGCGTGGTCTTGAGGAAGAGCGCAGCGGTCGTGTAGATCCTCAAGGCAAGTCTGGTGATGTTCCTTCTCGAGGTTGCTCCCCGTTATTGGTCTAATTCCATATGAATTAGACGTAACAGAAATCACTGGGCGACTTACCTCAGGGGTGGCGAGGTCATGCCCCTGGGTGTCCATCATCAAACAAGAGCTGATGATGGACAGCAATGACCTCCCGCGTGTTTGTGCCGTGCGCGGGGACCCGTACGGAGGAATGAAGGAATCCTGGTGGTTGAGTGGAGCAGGTTGCACACAACACACCACTTTGGCCCGGATTTCCTCTTACACGGGAGGTAGTGGGGTAGCTACCCACTATCAACCGGCTGAGGCATCCCGTAAGAGGGATGTCAAGCGAGGAGCGGCCTAGTGGGGGAGGGCAGCCGGCGTGGCGTGGGGTCTCGGGATGAGTTGCGGCATAGTCTCGTGTCGTATACAGTCCTGTGATCTTCCGTCGCGTGCGGGCTCGTCAATTTCTTACTAGGCTGGTCCTATACCGAAGGAGTAGCTCTGGCGTTCGCTCGTTGAACGGGCGACGTCCCCGACTGAGGGCTCCGTGGCGGGTGGAGAGCTCCAACGGTGAATCATAAACGTCCAAAGTTATGGATAAAGAGACCCAATCAACATTTAAACCACAAGCTGCGTCCCGCTCGTCGGATGCGCTTACAAAAACAATTGTACCAAAGGCTGCGTCTTCAGATGCGCCATCAACGTCCAAAACAGGGGTCGCGTCTCAAGATGCGCCTAAGCGGCAACTGCCTAAGGTTGCACCCAAAAAACATAAACGCTCGGCTGCGTCCAAGGATGCGATGAGGAAGGCAACCGCAAAGGATGCGCCACAACTGGCTGCGTCCCGAGCGATCCCAACCTCATCTGCGTCCACGGATGCGCCCCCTAACCTAACCCTGACACAAAGGCCAAGGACAGCACTCGCTCATGGTGACTCGAGGAGTACTGTGGAAGTGGATGCGCCCAGAACACGGGCTGCGTCAACGACTGCGGACTCTGAGAGAGACCTGGCGAGTCTGGCCGAAGCCCCATGTGCAGGAGCTTCAAACGACAACAAATGGCAAATAGTGATTAACAAGAAAACGCCCCTCAAGGCGGTGTCGGCTACGGCTGAGAGGCCAAAAGGCGAGGCTGCCACCGGCGCTAAGCGCAAGCGCAGCGAGAGGCCAAGAGGGCGAAAAAATGTGAACAAAAACAACATCATACCACCGACCAGGGCGCAGAAGCGTTCGCGTCCCGAGGATTCCGTCACACCGACCGGGGTTAGCAAGAAGAGCAAACCTGCTCGCTCCCGGATGGTTGACGGAACCCTGGTGAGCTACGCTGAAGCGGCTGCGTCATACAAGAGCAACGAGCTTTGCGTTGCCGTCATAACCGAGCCCTTTCAGGAAATGACGCAGGAGCAAGCGGAGGGGATCCGCCAGGTAATAGAAAACCAGCTCCGAGCTCTGCTAAAGGCTCCTGAACCAATAGAACCAACAGACACAGATCAAAGCACCGCGATCCACTTTAGAGGTCGGGCCCACTTTTCTGAGGGCGTCCTCAAGACCTGGTGTGAGGACGACTTCACAATGGCCTGGCTCAAAGGGGTCATAAACAACATATCGTCCCCGTTACCGGGGACCAAGCTCACCGTTCGGCCTCAAGCTGACATACCTAAGAAGGTAATGTGCATGCTGTTTGTCCCCGAGAACAGCGAGGACACAGCTGAACTTCTTAGGATGCTGGCGAGGCAGAACCCAAATCTTAAAATGAACACCTGGACCCTGACACACGAAAGGGCTAGACAGGAGCCCCCGGGTACCTGTCTCTTCTTTCGTGTGCCGGAGTCCATGGTTAAAACAATAAAAGACCAGCAACGGCGGGTATACTACCTCATGGGTTGTATTTACATCCGCTTCCTGGAGGAGGGTGGTACCAGGGAGGATGCTGCCGCAACAATATCAGGAACAGCCTCGGGTGCGCCTGAGAGGGAGCCTGATTCGCCGCCTCCTGGACGTTCCCCGTCGCCTCCCGCGATGGGGACTGTTGAGGGGGCGGTGGATTTGGCGACTTCCATGGCCGCGCTGGAGGTTCTCTCAGCAGCGGGTTCAACGAGGGATCCACCCTCGTCCGGTCTGATTTCGGACGAGGATTGCTTTCCGCCAGGGGAGAGTAGTGAGGGCGAGGACAGCAGCCTCTGCTCCTCTCCTTTGCGGGACTAGGATCCTGCAGACCAACCTCCAGCACAGCCAATCTGCGTCGGCTACCTTGCGCAGAGTGCTGGAAAAACAGCAAGGAAAGACCATCGCCCTCATCCAAGAGCCGTGGATCAGGGGTGGCAGAATATGCGGTCTTGGCAACATCGGGGGTAAGTTGCTACTAGACACCTCCGTTGGTAACCCGCGCACCTGCATCTTTATTCCAAAACATGTACCTAACCTTTTAATTAACGAATTCTGTTCAAGGGACCTGACAGCAGTCAGGCTTTTCAGAACTGAACAAGAACTCCCGGACATCGTACTAGCCTCGGCATGCCTGCCAGGCGATGAGGACGTGCCTCTGCCAGAGCTCGCCTCACTGGTTGAGTACTGTGAAAAGGAGAAACTGGAACTAATCATCGCGACAGACTCCAACGCGCATCACACGCTATGGGGTAATAATAAAACCAACAACCGAGGTGAGGAAATGCTTGATTTTATTCTTAGCAATAACCTTGTTTTACTTAACAAGGGCTCCGAACCTACCTTCATAAATGCGAGATCTCAAACAATAATTGACTTAACTGTAGCAACCATAGGCATAGCAAACTCCATACAGGACTGGCATGTGTCCACCGAGATATCATGCTCAGACCACAGATGGATCCGTTATACCATTAACTTTAACCTAACCAAACCACAGCCAAGAAGGGTTCCGCGCAATACGGACCAAGTCAGATTCACTAAACTCGTCGAGGCTGAACTAGGTAGATTACCCGCCCTTCCGGCTGAAATACTAGTAACCAACTTAGACGAACATGTAAACAACATCACACACATACTTCTATCTAGCTATGAACAGTCTTGTCCCCTCACGGTACCTAGACAGGGAGCTCGCCATTCCTGGTGGAGTCCTGAACTGGAAAGACACCGGCACAAGCTGAGAAGACTGTTCAACAGAGCTAGGAACACACGGTCGCCAGTAGATTGGGACCGATATATAACAGCTCGTAAAATATATAAAAAACTGATACGCCTCAGAGGTAGGAATAGTTGGAGGCGTTTCTGTACTAACATTGAAAGTAACAACCAGGCAATGAGGGTCAAAACCTGTCTTGCCCAAGAGACCAACCACTCAATAGGATGCCTAAAAAAACCAGATAACACATACACAACAAACGACGCTGAAACAAGTGAACTACTCCTAACCACCCACTTCCCAGGATGCCAGATTGCCGCCCAGCAAAGCTGGGAACTACATAGGGATAGGGCCACAAACAGCCTAGATTGGGAAGTGGCGTTGGAAGTAATTGATAAAGACAAATTAACATGGGCAATCAACACCTTCCTACCTTTCAAGGCAGCAGGACTGGACGGTATTTTCCCGGCTCTGCTCAGGTGGAGTCAAGATTTACTGGCCGACTACCTCGTTAGGGTGTTCCGAGCCTGCCTGGCCCACCGCTACATTCCCTTGAAATGGCGGGAAGTAAAAATAATATTTATACCGAAACCAGGTAGGGGTGACTACACCCAACCCAAATCTTTTAGACCTATAAGCCTTTCTTCGTTCTTCTTGAAGACACTGAAGAGGCTGGGGGATAGGAAGATCAGATCCCAGGTTTCGGTACAAAGACCTCTACATCCTAATCAACACGCCTACTGTGCAGGCAAATCAACTGAATCAGCACTTCATAGCGTAGTCTCACGCATAGGTAATGCTCTAAAAGCCAAAAACCCAACCCTAGGCGCCTTCATTGATATAGAAGGTGCTTTCGACAAAACTAACTTCGTCAGCATCGAACAGGCACTTGCCACACACGGTGTTGCGCGAACACTCATAGAATGGATTAATAACATGTTAAAATACCGAGCTATTCAATTCACCGTGAACACCACCACACGAGGTATCGTGAGTAGAGGCTGCCCACAAGGTGGGGTGCTGTCACCACTGCTGTGGAATTTAGTCGTTAATGAGCTTATCTCAGAGCTCAACGCCAGCAGTCTGTACTCAGTGGGATACGCGGATGACATAGCAATTCTGATTTCGGGTAAATTTGAGGGCATCTTATGTGATCTCATGAGAAAGGCCTTCAAAATAGTCGAGAGTTGGTGCACGAAGCACGAGCTATCGGTTAATCCCTCGAAGTCAGAACTAATAATGTTCACCAACAAGAGAACTCTTGGACCTCATAGGCTCCCAAAACTTTTCAACACAGAACTAACATTGAAAGACGAAGTCAAGTACTTGGGGGTGATTCTAGATAGCAAACTGCTCTGGAACAAGCATCTTGACTACAAACTTAATAAAAGCACAATTGCACTCTACCAATGTAAAAAAATGTTAGGAAAATCATGGGGGCTCTCTCCGAAGATTACTCTATGGATTTACAAAGCGCTGATCAGGCCAATGTTGGCTTATGGCGCTCTGGTTTGGTGGACGAGGACAGAACTCTCGACCACCATTACCAGACTACAACGCTTCCAACGACTGGCCTGCTCAGCTACCACTGGCTGCATGAAAACCACCCCAACAGCAGCCATGGAGATAGCCCTTCAATTAACTCCCCTTGACCTGTACATACAGCAGGAAGCGGCGCTTGCCGCCATCAGGCTGATGCATCTGGGCATATGGGGCAAAAACATTACCAGTCCACACGCTAAAATCCTGGACCGGGCGATTGAGTACCAGCCTCTCATCGCTGCCCCGTGTGACAGAACACCAAACCAACCGATGTTCAACAAAAACTATATTATACAAACAGTTCAGGAAGAAAGGGATCAGTCAGGAGTCAATGAAGTGCGCATTTATACAGACGGCTCAAAAACACAAAACGGTTCAGGTGCTGGCGTACACTCCCTTGACCTCAACATTAACTTTCACATACCACTAGGCACACATAGTTCGATCTTTCAATGCGAATGTGTTGCCTTAACACAGGCTGCAACAGCAGTAAAGCGCTTAGGCATCCGGAACTATGGCATTAAATTCCTATCCGACAGCCTATCTGTGCTCAAAGCTTTAGCAAGCAAACAAACTAACAATAAGCTAATTTTTGAGTGCCATCTAGCTCTGGAGAGTTTATCGACGTCTAATCGTATTACTCTCCAGTGGATCAAGGGGCACAGTGAATCTTTGGGCAATGATGCTGCAGATGAACTTGCGAAGAGAGGCTCTGACATGAGGGTGCTAGGCCCGTACCCACTTCTCCCTTTGCCTTTCTCACAATTTCGTACGTGGATTCGCCAAAGATCGACCGAACTCCATAACAACAGATGGTCACGGGCAACAGACTGTAGACAGTCAAAATTGGCTCTACCAATGATACACCCGCGATTAACCAAAAAACTTCTCAACCTGAGTAGGAATAACCTTAGAATAATAATTGGTACAATTACGGGCCACAACCTCCTTAACAAACATCTTTTCAACATAGGCGCCACGGACAGCCCCCTCTGCAGGGGCTGCCTTGATGCCGAGGAATCAGCCGCCCACGTCATCCTGGATTGCGAGGCCGTGGCTTCTCAACGTGAAGAAATCCTCGGAACAATGAGGTCGCTCCGCGAAGCCTGTGAAGCTCCCAGGAAGCTTCTGTGCTTCTGGGCGGAGCTAGGCTGGCTCTGTTAGCCAGAATCCCCACGCACAACGGACCGAATGGGAGTCTAAGTGCGGAAAAGGGAGTCCTATCATCATCATCATCATCATCAAGTACTGGTTGTCAGCCTTTGATTATAGTAGATTGTACAATTAGTGCATAAAAAAGCCATTTTACCCCGGGACGCAGGCGAGGTGGATATTTAAGTCGAGGGGTAAAATGGATTGTTTATGCTCGAGTTATACACTCTGCTTTTCTCTTTGATTGCAAGATAATGAAACGGGAAAGTAAACAGTATTTTCACTGTTAAAAAAATTTGCAAAATTGAAGAAGAGAATAACTAAATTCCCGCCACGAACTTTATAAAAGTTTTTTTTTTTATTTTCAACACGTGTCATTCGACTTGGGTACTTCATACTGCCAAGTTATAAAAACTTATATTATTATCTACGGTTGAAAATGGTTGTGTTTGTTGCAAAAATTTAAACGAATATGCTATAGTTGTATGTTCGATTCAATAACTGTTTGGATTTACGTTACATTTAAGTCACGCATTCGTGCCTCTGAAGTTCAATATAGAATAGATTAGAATACTCTTTATTATGTATGTACACGATATAAATTACTAAGATAACAACGACAACACAGACAAAAGTAACAAACAGTTTACTATTTTCCATTCTGTAGTAGGGAATTGTAAATGTGCCCATTCTTGTTACCTACCATTTATTTGTAATTAAATAAATTATAAATAAATGCTCAGTAAAATTACACCATTATTCAAATCATACATTTTCGAGGTTAAAGTTTGTCGTTTTACTCCAGGTTTATTACTAAAGAGAATAACGTCCTTATACTGTTTAAGTCGAAATTTTTATACAAACTTAAACAAATCCTCTCTCGACCCTCGTAACTCAGATTCGTTACCAAAAAATTACCTACAGCCACACGTGCCAACTAATGAGTTTAACAGAAAATTACACAATTAGTGCTGTCCGATATAAACTGGCACAACACAGCGGTGAGCGATAGCCTGCTCCGGGCATTCGTCAACCAATCTCGAAAACCTCCCCCTCGTATGCAAAGTAGCATTCAAGAAGGGTCTTAGTAAAACGGATGCGTTAAGTTCTATGCCCTATTCATTTGCGTTGTTAAAATGATTGACACATTCAATTAGCTGGATGACCGGTAGACCTCCCAGCTTGGTTCTTAACTATTAACATCACCAGGCTAACTTGGCCCCTGCGAATGTATGAACTCTCCCCTCTGTGCCTAATTTAGCAGTACTTTTTAAGACGTAGGGAAGGTCTTGCAAAGCTGGTCCGTCAAAAAGGGTAGGGTTATCGCATTGTCTTGTGGTTTCACTGTTGTTTTCTGCAATTAGTAAACGAATAGCGTGTCTCTGTTTAATAGGCCTTTCAGCGATATACATCGTATCAACAAGGTATTCCGTTTTGACAGTGACTTATTGTTTTTAACGTTAACTTTTTGATGAAGTTCTGAACGGTCAGAATTTTCACCTATACAATGAAAAGGTTTATGAGACGTAAAAAACGTAAAACTAAAAAATAGGAGTGCCTACTAAGCTAATTTCCGAGTTTATCTTCGACATTACTGACATCATAATCATCATAAATTCAGGCGAAAGCCGTCCTCTGCTGGATATAGGCCTCCCCCAAGCACCGCCAGGCACTTCGACCGCTTCTGTGCTTCCCGCATCCAGCGGATTCGGATGAAAGAAAAACACATCAGGTTGTTTACGCGCTAAGCTACGCAGGTGGCCACCGGCCGGCGAGAGCGCGGGTGCGCGGGGCGCTTGCGCCAGGTGATGTTTACTTGCAATGGAGCAAAATCAATTAAACGATACTAAATGGGAGGATGATAACCAAAACTTGATTGAGATGAATGAAACTGAAGATTTACCGATTACCGGCCAAAAAAGAAGTCTTATAGAAGAAGAATCTGATGAAGAGTGGAAGATAGTAAATAATAAAGGAAAGGGTAAAAAATCTCGTTTGAATAGTCCGGAGAAGGAAATACAGAAAGTAGAAGTTACGATATCGTGCAGTGATAAACTTCCGAAATCTTTTGCATTGGCTAAATTGTTAAAAGCAAACGAAATTAATAATATAGTTCACGTTAAATATCTGAGTCCATTTAGAGTTCGAATACAATTTCAAGATGAATCGAGTATGGATAAGCTATGTTCATGTGAAGACTTTATCGCCAAGAAGTGGAGATTTAGCAAAGCTATGGAAGTAAGTTACTCTTACGGCGTTATAAAAGATGTTGAGTTGGAACTGGAGGAAAAAGAGATACTGAGCAGTTTAGTCTGTCAAGAAAATATTGAGATTATCTCTGTGAAGCGGTTAGATCGTCGTAACAAGGAAGGAGGCTGGTCTCCTTGTGAAGTAGTGAAAATATGTTTTAAAGGAAATTCTTTGCCTCCATACGTCTATACCGATGGTTTGAGGATAAAGGTCGAACCTTATATATATCCGGTTACACAGTGTTCACGGTGCTGGAAACTGGGTCATAGACTTATGACTTGTCCTTCCAATAAAATTATTTGTCCTAAGTGCGGCGGAGATCATGCAAACTGTGAGACTAAAAATTTTAAATGCATTAACTGCTCAGGCAACCATATGGCCCTATCTAAAACGTGTCCTCTGTATTTAAAAGAACGTAGAATACGTGAAATCATGGCTGAATTTAATTGTCCATACAAAAGGGCCTTAACTGCGTACGTCCCACCTTCTCCTCTTGTTAATGGTCAAGCTAAGCAGATGGAAGTAAATAATCCAAGTGTGTATGTTTCTTCACTTGAGAAGACCCCCACATTTGCAGAAGTTGTTACGGTTGGAGCAGATGTTCACGCCGAAGAAGCATCTAGCTCTGCTAACTTACTCAATAAGACACCACTGAACAAGAAGAAGTCATTGAAAAAGAAACAAAACCTACCCGAGTTTCTATTAGAATGGCAGTCAAGTTTGGCAGAGGAACCGCAAATCGACGAAGACTACGTGTACGAACAAAGTGGTAACAAACAAACAAAAGGTAACACTGAACACAACACAACATGCAACGAACTACTATCGCGAATAAAAGAAGTTATTTATCTTAAAAACTGTTCATGGTATACTAAAATTAAAAATGTCCTTAAACTTTGTATCGAGTGGTTTATACTATTGGTGGTTGACAAAATATCGGAGTCTACATTGTTGCAAATGGTTATTAATTTCTTTAATGGATAATAACATCGAAAATGTAAAATTGAATATAATACAATGGAACTCCCGGAGTCTTAAACCTAAAATAGTAGCTTTTTCTCAGTTACTTAACCAAAATAAAATACATATAGCTGCTATTTCGGAAACGTGGCTAGATCCCGACAGTCATCTTAAAATAAATAACTATAATATATTTCGTCATGACAGGGACGACTCCTATGGGGGTGTGGCTATTGTTACTCATAAATCTATAAAGACTCAGGTAGGAAACTTTAAGATGCGTACGGGATTCGAAGTCCTTCATGTTAAAATTTTAAATTATTCTCTTTTAGAAAATGTTATAATTGTTTACTGCCCACCCTCTGTTCGGACTAATCAAACGGATTGGAATAATTTATTTTCATCATTTAATAGGAAGTCAATCATAATCGGTGATTTTAACGCTCACCATGCGAATTGGTCCAATAAAACAGACCTGAGAGGTGTTCAAATTGTAGATTCTCTTATAGATAATAGTTATGTTGTAATAAATAATGGCAGTGTAACTCGCATTGAATTGGTTAACGGTATCTTGCAAGAATCTTCTCCTGATTTGTCCTTGGCTACATCTGACATTGCGCTTAACTTTAATTGGTCAGTTTTAAATGAAACTTTGGGAAGTGACCACTTGGTTATCAAATTGTCCTCTGAATGTTTTATGAATAAAAACGTTGTAGTTAAAAGAAATTATAAAAATGCCGACTGGAATTCGTATAAAATATGTCTTGAAGATATGTTTTCAAACTTAATACTTCCTACAGATCCACAAAAAGCTTATGATATTTTTATTGATTATATAAATTTTGCAGCAGACCTACATATCCCTCTTACTAAAATACCACAAAATCCAACCTCAAAATTTTCTCCTAAAACATATTGGAATGCAGAAGTTTCTAAATCAGTGGCAATCCGGAGATTAGCTTTATCCAATTTTCGTAAAAATCCAAATCCCGCAAACTTAGATATTCTACAAAATAAAATTGCAATTGCACAAAAGTTAATACGAAAAGCAAGGCTTAATGAGTGGATTCAATTTTGTTCAACAATAGATAATAATATATCAGTTTCTGAAATGTGGCGCAAGATGAAATGGATAAAGGGTTATCGGGCTCCTAGGACTATTATAGATGTTACCAAAGCAAATGACTTAATCCGCAGTCTTACTCCAGATTATGTTATACCAAATCAACCAAAATTTACATTGCCTAATTTGATTTTGGAAACTAATATCTCCATGCAGGAGTTAATTAAATGTATCAAAGCGAAGGATACATCTCCTGGGTGCGATGGTATCTCATACTCCATGATTAAAAATCTCCCCAATAACGGCAAGGTCATTCTCCTTTTGTTATTTAATCAGTTCTTTTCAAACAGTTATATTCCCAGTCAGTGGCGTGATATTGAAATAATTGCAATCCCAAAACCTGGAAGGGATCCTAATCAGATTTCGTCTTTGAGGCCCATATCCTTACTATCATGTATGTGCAAAATTTTCCATCAAATAATTAATAGGAGACTCGAATGGTTTTTGGAAAAACGCAGTATGTTATCACCTAATATGGTAGGATTTAGGAAAACTAAGGGTTGTTTCGATAGTCTAAGTTGCTTAGTTTCTCGTATTCAAAAGGGGTTTTCTGAAAAGTTACACACTATCGGCTGTTTTATTGACATAGACAGTGCCTATAACAATATTGATATATCGTCCTTATTAACCATTTTACATAAAATTAATGCAGGGTCGAAAATATGTCAATACCTTTGGAATTTTTTGAAATATAGGAACATTAAAATTAAAACTGAAACCGGATATGTTACTAGAACTGCTTGTAGAGGTCTGGCCCAGGGTGACCCACTATCCCCACTACTCTTTAATGTGGCAACAATAAATATATGTAAAACTCTGGAAAAGGATATTTTTATATCCCAATATGCGGACGACTTTGTTTTATATTTCACTTCTCAATCTATCTATGAAGGTACTAGAATAGTACAAAATTCTATTAACACCTTATGTGAACTTCTTCGGGACCTAGGCTTAACAATTTCTCCAAATAAAAGTAAGGTGTGTATTTTTAAAAACAATTACTATAATGAAAGAGTGACTTTAATGGTAGATGAAACAGCATTAGAAAATGTACATTGTGTTAAATATTTAGGTATGTGGATTGATCGAAAATTAAGATGGACAAAACATATTAATGAGATTAGAGAAAAAGCTATGAAATTTATAAGTATATTTAAAGTATTGACGGGATCTAATTGGGGTATGCATCCATATTATTTGAGAATGCTATACGTTTCTATAATTCGGAGTAGATTAGACTACGCAAGTTTTCTTTATGACACTAGCGCCATGAGTAATTGTGCCAAACTTGATAAAGTCCAGAATCAGTACATGCGCATTATAGGAGGTTTTATAAAAAGTACGCCTATCCATGTTATGGAGACAGAGTTATTATTGCAACCTTTATTTGTGCGTCGTGCCTTCCTTGCTGGTAAATTCTGGCTTAAGTCAAAGTCGCTCGACAATAATCCTATAATCCCGTTGTTGGAAGATCTAATAAACCATATTCCAAATTTATATTGGAGAGGCAAGAAAACACCATTGTTAGTGACGATTCACATGCATTTAAAATCACTGCCTGTACACTCGAGCAAGCTACTTGAGATGTTTGATTTAGATACCTGGATTAATAATTTAGATACAAGTAGTTATATAAGTTTCGAAATTCAAAACGTGGATAAACCTAAACGTCAATTTAAAGTACAAAATTTGTTGCTCATTTGTAGGAAATTCTTACACGAAAGATATTCAGGCTTCTACAAACTATATTCAGATGCCTCCAAGGACAAACAAGGGATAGGCGCGGCTTTTTTAGATACACAAACAAAGGAGTTCATAAAGCTTAATGTAAATAATCTTCAAATATCTATTATGCACGCTGAGCTCATCGGTATTGCAGAAGCACTGTCATACATTAAATCAATTAATAAAGATATTAATTTTGTAATATTTACTGATGCTAAGAGTGCACTTCATCATTTGGTGCGATGCACTCAAATGATCAGGGGTATTCCCTTGGCCTATTACATACTAAATACCCTATCCGAACTTAATACTATAAATAGGAAAGTGATATTGCAGTGGATACCTTCCCATATTGGTCTGATTGGCAATGAAACTGTGGATAAATTGGCCAGAGAAGCTGCGGTTGATGGTGTTAATTTCAATTGCTTGCCTTATTACACGAATTTAATCGGTACTGTTAAAGAGTATTCTACCAAATTATGGTCTGAATATTTTGACAAAAGATCACTTACCAAGGGAATTTGGTACAGAACCATGCAACCAGCTTTGCCTCGAGCCCTTTGGTTTGAAAAATGCAATATGGGAAGGTATGACATTGTGACGAGTTTTAGACTTCGCTCAGGACACATTCCATTAAATAAGTTTGGATTCTTGATGGGAAAAGTCAACTCTTCGAATTGTACGGAATGTGATGTTATAGAGGACGTATATCACATTTTGATGGAATGTGTTCGTAACGAAGCATTTAGATATTTTGTACTTCAAAACTTGGAATCCCCTTTTAATGTTGGATGGTGTAATAGCATTTTGTCCTTTCCTCTTTCAGAGGAGGCCAAATTGCTTTATAAGCTTACACGTATAGGTATTAAGAATAGATCACCTTAAGTTTATCCACTGTATGATTTGTATATGTGCTTAGTTAAGTTTACTATTGTGATGTGTATATTTTCATGTTTATTCTTACGGGGGTGACATGTTCAAATATGAACAAACCTCCATTAATAAATAAAGATTAAAAAAAAAAAAAAAAAAAAAAAAAAAACACATCATGAGGAAACTTGGACTGGAATCCTCAAAAGTAAGCTGAAGTTCCTAATAATTCCTAACTTACGCCTGAGTAATTCCTGCTTACAAATTGGACACAATCTCAATAGTGTTGACAAATCCGATTTCCTTTCGGCTTTTTGTACATCAATTACAACATCCTGTAAGAAATGGGGTCTATATTTTGTGATACTTATATTAGAAGAGTTATATTTGTAACTTACTTTTAATTGTTATTTAAATTTCCTTGTAAAATACTTTATTGTCTTTATCGACTACTTATCATTCTCGAACTTTGAAAAGCTATAGAAAGCTCTGCTCTCAGATTCAGAAAGCTTCTTCAATTTAATCTATTTTAAATCCTTAGTCAATTTATTTGTTTAGTTTCAAACCAAAAACTAACCACAACTAGCTAGATTTGACAACAGCAAGTAAACAAGTACTAAGTAGCAAGTAAGTAAGTAGTAAGCTAAGAACATTGTGAAGATTGTGTTTTTTAAATACTTATCTACAAGTCATTTTGGTTTTCAACAACACGTGTACGTTTTAATTAAGTGATTGGAGCTTTTGTGTGCCGCTCGAAATATCATTTTGGGTTGCATGAAGAAGCCTCCTCGTGTAGCGCAGTTTGTTCCGTCAGTTACTCAACTGAACCGAGCGCTCGGCTCATCCTGGGCAGTCACACCCAACACCTTATTTAACTGGCCAATTCTTCCCTTGCAGTGGTAGGGCTAACGCTCGCCTAGTTTGCGACCACCCTCCCACCGGAGTCCGGCGTCAAGCAGCCTGCTGTGTTTCGTTGATGCCTG
Organism: Luperina nickerlii; assembly: GCA_963855955.1. Taxonomy (NCBI): domain Eukaryota; kingdom Metazoa; phylum Arthropoda; class Insecta; order Lepidoptera; family Noctuidae; genus Luperina; species Luperina nickerlii. The sequence goes on from OY979667.1 coordinate 18,840,371, forward strand.
GGAGTTCCAGTGCCTTAAGCATCTTAGACCTCATCCATCGCTTTCCATCAGGCGTGATCGAGGTAAAGAGCGGACAGATTCAGCTATTTTTTTTTTAATCTATTAAAGGCATCCCAGAGATATAAAGGCTTCTGCAAACAGGCGCGACACGCAATAAAATCACGCGCGACACAAAGGCACCGCAAGTCGCGCAACGAGTGGTGCCTTTGTGTCGCGCGCAATTGTCGCGCCTGATTGCACGAGCCTTTATTCACGTGACATCACACCTGTGATCCTCGAAGGGTTAAACAGATATACCTATAGGACACCCACATTTAGCCAGTTATGTTTTAGTCCTATGTAATAGGGAGCGAGCCTATTGCCATCAACCGAGCAAAAATCCAGGCTGCTACTAAGAAATTCCTGATGGAAAAACCCAATAGCACTTTACCCGATCTCGGTATCGAACCCAGGACCTCATGATCTTCAGTAGTGGTTGCGACCACTAGACCAACGAGGTAGTCTTAAGACATCAGAAGGGCAATTTCCGTAATTTTAAGAACTTTAACAGTCAGAGAGGCTATTCCCGTAATTCTAAGAACTTTAACAGTCAGAGAAGCCATTCCCGTAATTTTAAGAACTTTAACAGTCAGAGAGGCTATTCCCGTAATTCTAAGAACTTTAACAGTCAGAGAGGCCATTCCCGTAATTTTAAGAACTTTAACAGTCAGAGAGGCAATTCCCGTAATTTTAAGAACTTTAACAGTCAGAGAGGCAATTCCCGTAATTTTAAGAACTTTATTTAACACTCAGAGAGGCAATTTCCGTAATTTTAAGAACGTCCACCGTCTGATCTCACTGATCTCAGTCGCATTCTGTCAAAAATACCTCTAATTTCCCTACATTATTGACAAGTTTTTGACATTGATTGTCGCTGAAATGAGATTGCGACTAAATTTTGAACTTTTTTAATTACGAGAATTGGTCTTATCTCAGTCTTAATCTGTCAAAAATACCTCTCATTTAAATACCTTTAACTTCCCTACATTTTTGACAAGTTTTGACATTTGTTTATCGTCGAGATGAGATTGCGCAGGGCCGTCTTTACCCAGGGGTGCAAGGGGTGCGTGGCACCCAGGCGCAAGGTCTTAGGGGGCGCAAGCCGATCAGGTCATCACTAATCACTCATTATAACCGCAACACTCCAGCGCTGTAACCGCACGTCACCGCCTCGAAAAAATCCCTTGGAAAAAATTGGTGGAAACCATCTTAAAAATAGAACACACAAATTAAGTTTAAATTACGAGAATATTAGCCTTCAGTTTTTACTCCTTCAAATATCAATTTATTTACATTATATACCATCACAAAATACCGCAATCACACAGCTAAGTGTATCAAGACATCTTCATTACGTTTTAAATTAGATCATGACTTTCGACGAGTTTTTTTTTATTTGATTTATACGCACAATGGCGTCTTGTGGCGACCAATCAAAACCTCAGCCGGCTTGTAATGAAGTTGTATCGTGTACAGACTGCTTTCTGCCACTTTTTATGGGTATATTTCAATTAGGAATCATAATAGCAAATGGTTAGCTGCCGATGGTTCAAAGATAAGGTTGGGTAATAGACAGGGTTGTTTGGAAAACTTGACTTGCACCGAGGTAGATTCTTGGCTGTTGGATCAGTGCTGGTATTTTTGTCTCAGGAAATTACTACTGCTTATCTTGCTTGAAGCAATTCAAAGCCATGGATGGGAATGTTGTTGCCTGTTCCTAGCTGGGCAACCACCATGAAAGGAAAGCTAAAAATAAAGAACGATTGGGTGACAGTATCTTATCTATTTTTGGGGTGATACGTGTTATATTGTTTCAAAACAAGGGCGGCTCTAGTGAAGATAAGGTAACCAAAAAATTAGGACTCACAAAGTGTAAGATGAAAACCTCTGCAAACCTTGCAATAAACGAATATGAATATTAAGATTTCATTTTCGTTTTTCTTGGACCAATAAAATCTTCGTTAGAATTGTGATCGTCCTCAGTGCGGACTCATTAACATACTTACTATGACTTACTTACTTATGTTAATCTATGACAGTATCAGACAGTATCAAGTGAGACATTGTCAGTGTCGGCGCGAACGCATCTCAGCAGGGGCAGATTGCGCGCGCATGACACAGCGCCGAAGACACACGAGCGCTCCCGATTGACGCTCGTGCCTTCAATACGAAAGCATTACATTGGCAATTCTTTACAAATGGATCAAAGTCTTCCATTCTAAATGGTAAAAAAACTGATCCGTTTTCAATTTGACACAGCTATGTTAATACGAAACGTTGCTGTTAAATAATCTTAGGAGGAATGAACATACTCTACCGGTGCAGGTAAATAAAAACTGGGCACCGTCATATACTTAGGTACCTATCTTTTTCTTGTCTTAAATGTAGATATTTTTATCGTAATAAATGTAGTGCTCTTCATTTACAAGAAAAAGATAGGTGAAAATGACTTGATTTTAAAATTTTTGGATTTGGTCAGACAGTAAAAATGTTTAACCCCTTGCAGTTCTTCCAACGGTCGAAACAAAATTGCACTGTGCTCCTGTAAGAAATTTGTTGGCAACTACGATAACTACCTACGGAAAAATATTTAAGCGATGCCACTCACTATTGAACTTTAAATGCTTTTCAACCTATCTCAAAAGCACATCGCTAAACCCATCAACCTCACAAATCAAGCCTGCACCCAGAACTCAAAGACAGTAGTTTCCCGCCTTAATCATATTTCCCATAAAAACGATAAACGTCAAAAAACAAAAGAATAACGACATCAATATCATCATAAATACGTCACTGTGACCGAACACGGTCACATCATAAAACTCATCAGTGGGCATAAACCGACGCCATATTGGAAACTGGCGGCATTTAATAATCTCATTGAAAATGTTGATTAAAGCGAGAAGACGCCTCTGCCACAAGTTTTATTAATAGGCTTATGATTGCGGGCTCTATTAAAAGTTATCACAACACCACTGGACAGGTTGAGATGAAAGTCGATGCTGTATGTAAAGTGTTACATGCTCTGTGGCTGTATGGCCAAAGAATCGATAAAAAAGCCATAGTGTTGTGGCTCTCGTCTCGTACCGTTTAAAACGGTTTTTCGTGTGTTGGCGTGTATAATTCAATTACCTGGCCATCAATTACGGTTTATTATAGAGTTGCAATTTTACATGGATTCAAGGTTGAAATAATTATGTTGTATCAGATCCTTATCAGGCTCTATCTAGCTGATACACGACGTTTTTTGTTTTATTTCTCACTGCACTTACAAGTACTAAATCCTCGCCCAGAGTGTAAAAAAAACTACTAACTTTTTTTTTTCAAACTGATACTGATGTTTTTAAACCAGCCACAAAGGTTTTACACTTCGTAAACTCCTAGTCTATGGCTTGACGCGCCTCCTGTGCCTGAGTGATTGAATGCGAGAGCAAATTATAGGCTGTATGGACACCTTATTACTGCTCTCGGACTGTTAAAGCAATTTAGCTGACATTTAAATAATTCCGCACCGAATGAGGGCACCGAGTAATGACGGTTTACTTAATGTTACCTCGGAAACACCATGGGAGCTGGGCTCTTAAAAAATTGTCGCGTGCCGTGAGGTTTTGACGTAATAAGACTTTTAATTTTGAGGTCTTCTTTAGAAAGTGACATTAACATCCAGTTATTCTATTTTGGAAAATGTTTTCAGTAAATAGGCGATTAGGCAGGCGCAAGCTCTCTCGACTTTGATATTCCAAATAAATTATCTTGATTTTATCAATATCGTTAGTGTAGGTAAATCATACTTAGATCTTCAGATCGGAATAATGATGATTTACACTATGGCACTATCTACTCGTAAGTACCTTTGATTTACATTTTCCTTCTCAAGAATATGATGCCGGAAGGCAGTCTTCTCAATAGCTAATTTATTGATGTCATTAAAGTTAGTTTTTTAAACCCATAGACTAATTTGACAGGTGTAATGTCAAATTTCCAAATTAAAAAAACGAAAAACATAATACTTAAATGTCAGATTAGTATCTGGGATTAAAAAACGAACTTTAGAATAAAAACTGTAAATACATTTTTATCGTACCTACAAACAAAAATGTGAAAGGTTTTAAGAAATAATTTATAATTTTTTTAACGTGGCAACAATTAAAAAAAATATCGTTAAAAAAACCGCCACCGGTTGACGCTCGTCAAAAGTTTCTCTTCGCCTCATAAAAAACCGCAAATCAAAGGAGCCGTTAATCAAAACTTCGCAGCGATTACACACAATGTAAATTAAACACTTACGATTCCCACCAAAACACGAGATCGGCAACTAAACAAATTCAGAGGCAATTACAACTTCTCCCTTGTATTAGCAACAAAATGAACTTGGGGGCTAATAATAGTGGTCCCACCGTGTTATGGGAGGCAATTACGTTGTGGGTAGCACAACAAAATCCGGTAGTTAATTAGGCTAAATTGTATAATGTTGGTGCGGCAGTTTGCGACGAGTAATTGCGGGCCCCTGGCCCCGGGCCCCGTCCGCGACTCGAGCTCGGCTAGCGACGAGCGACGTCAAGTCTGATGGTAATTCTTTGATTTATTAACTAGTTTTCTTTGATGTGTGGAGTACTGGCGTTTGAGGATTTAAAGGTTTGTAGATGTGAAATGTTAGGAGAAGATTTGTATGTCTTTTGGTGCATGGAAGTACATATTATGCATTGGTATTGTTGACACGATGGAAATTATTGGCCATTAACTTTTGGGTGTGAAATATCAAGTGACCACATCATTGAGTGTATTTGACTTTGGTGTGTTTTAATACAGAAGTGAATATATATAGAGCAATCCTGAATATAATGTCAAACGCAGCCAAGTGCGAGTCGGACTCACATACTAAGGGTTCCGTACCACAAGACAAAAAAACACGTTTCTTGTATGGAGACCCCCTTTATTTTTAACCTCTTTTTGTTTTTCTATTTGTTATTTATTATAGAGGCAATAGAAAAACACAGTCTGTAAAAATTTCAACTGTCTACCTTTTACGGTTCATGAGATACAGCCCGCTGACAGACGGACGGACAGCGGAGTCTTAGTAATAGGGTTCCGTTAGCACCCTTCGAAAAGCAAACGATTAAAAAAATATAACATAAATAAAAACACAACTAACAAATCCAGTGTCCGCAATGTCTGCTTGTCATCGCGGAACAGCAGCCAGCACCTCTATAGTTTCACCAATCTATGTCTCCATACTTCTCTGTGATGGACATCATACTTCACACATCACGATATTAATCAAAACGGTGTCGTTATTCCTCTCAAGTTCATGCTTCACATCAAGGAGTCGCGACAGATACCCAAACCAGTTATATCTCTATAACTTGTAAGTACTTCACATAAACGTATGTATAATTAACTATCAAATCAGTCAGCTGACAGCCAATTAATAACGACCGTAGGACTTGTCTTTCATAATTTGAATTATTGCCTGATGGTGTGCGGATAAATAAAAACAAAATCAAATTATGGGCCATTTATATAAACCAATTTGCATGGTAAAATGTTACGACCTGGCGACACCGGGACATTATCTGAGGCCGGCCCATTTGAGGCCAAACTAGTGTAGGCTGATGATCGACTACGTATCAAAATCGCCATCGCTTGCTTTCGTAAGCATAAGTCTAAATTAAAAATCGTAACTGTCAAAATAATTTATTTTGAATGAGGATTAATCTCGGAACAGTTTGTTTTTGGGATTGATGGATCACGATGGCTCAAAACTAGTCACGACTCACGACCTTGTCGGGAACTGAATTTAGACGATTTAAAGATTAGTCAGTATTTAAAGACTGCGTAAAGATAATTTTAAAAACATTGACGTCAATATTTAATCATTCTTTTCCAAGTGTTCCTAGAATCCACTAGCTAATTCTGCAGCAAAATCATAGATAGCATATAAGCAGACTACAACTTTAGAGAGCGGAAAAAGGATTAGTTATTACGGTGACTATATAAGAGTTAACAGTAATTTGTCTACAAAAGGTTTTTTATGTTGCTTTCAACAAACTAATAGAAATTAATTGAAAGCAATAGCAAGTGTCACACACTTGCGACACGTTATACTGTAGTCGCAATCAGCGGTTTAATCGAGTGACTATCGCCTTAGGGCATTTGCGGTCACTTGACATACGACGTGCGAACTCAGCAATTACCGAACTCACTGATTACACGGTTCGACCGGTGATAGCCGAAGCCGACTGTTCTTGCGCGATTGACGAATGACAATCGCAAGTGTGTAGCCAGCCCATTATGAAATATGAATGAGATGCAAATTAAGGTCGGGGATTATGGACAAAATATCTATCAACACCTATGGATATCGAATATAATATAGTTCGATTTATGAATATTACAAGAAACTGTTTTTAAACTATATTAAAACAGTGAAACTATCTCGTGGGGCGCGTGGCTAACAGGCTAAATAATAACAGCCGCACGGGTCAATCGGAGGTGAAGCTCCACTTGCCGCGGTTGGTCTGAGAATGGGTGACCATCTTTACATATCGAGACCCCTTCGTGCCTCGGAAAGCACGTTAAGCTACTGGCCCCGGCCGTCATTCGTACATCTTTGACAGTCGTTACAGGTAGTCGGATGCCCAAAAGTCTGACAACCAGTCTTACCAAGAGGTATCGTGTTACCCAGTAACTGGGTTATGGAAGTCAGACAGGCAATCGCTCCATGTGAAATACTGGTATTCAGCTGCTTCTGATTAGACTGGAAGCCGACCCCGACATAGTTGGGAAAAGGCTCGACAGATGATAAAAAAGTTAAACCATAACCGTACTAATATTTTAGAAGTGTCTCCCTATCTACTGTCTGTAAAATTCAAAGTTAATGGACATTCAGCACCTTAATTGTGTAACAAACTATCAGTCTCGATCTGAATAATTTTGAAAGATATTACTAATCCATCCATAAATCTTGTCCCAACTATGTTGGGGTCGGCTTCCAGTCTAACTGGATGCAGCTGAATACCTGTATTTTAGATGGGGTGACTGCCTATCTGACCGCCACAACCCAGTTACTGGGTAATACGATATCCCTTGGTAAGACTGGTTGTCAGACTTTCGGGCTTCTGACGACCCGTAACGACTATCAAAAATCCACGAATGACAGCCGATACCAACGGCTTAACGTGCTTTCCGAGGCACGGAGGGGTCTCGGTATGTAAAGATGGTCACCCATCCTCAGACCAACCGCGGCAAGCGTAGCTTAACCTGATCGATCGACCTGTGCGGCTGTTATTATTTAGCCACGGAGCATCTAATCTTATAATAATGGCTCATATTTTGGTTGGAGCACTTACATCTATATTTTCTTAAACCAACTGTATTGTATTCTGTATTCCCAAAGGCGTTGAAAAAGGCGACAAGTAAGTAGTCACGTGATTTAATCGCACGTTCGCTGCGCCCCTTAAGGTGTTATTGATGATGTACCAAAAACAAAAATCGTGAGTGATCCTGATCATTAAGCCATTAGTGGTAATAATAAAGTGATCAAGCTTACCTTGTTAAAGGAAAAAATATATTAAGGGCACTCCTTAATTTTATATTACTTTCTCATTAAATAAAAATGTCCTAAAAGCGTTGAATTTATATCTACGTTAGTACTTACATAATATATTTACGTAAATAAAAAGGCCAGTGGAGTAATGAGCTATTGGGTAGTTTAATTTGTTATGGCTTTGGTCCTTTGAGTCAGATCTTAATCCGATTCTAAAGGCCACAAAATAAAACGAGCAACAGAAGCATATTATGTCTACTATCCATAACATGAATTCTTAGCATTTAGGCAACATTTAATTTGTGTATATTAAATAATCATCAATCATTAAAATACGTCTTGCTTGCTCTTAAATTTAAGCTGAACTTCGATGTTCCAAAGTAAATATTTAATTTGACGATGATAAGCATGAATCGCTGTTTTAACCAGTAACTTTAAAACAAATGCCAATTTCTAAGAAAAATTTATACGCCTAAGGTATACATCAAAAATTAAAGGCGCAAAAATCCTCATAAATTTCACGGTGGACGCTGGAGAATGTAAGCGGTACACAGTACAAAATCGTGATGAATTACGACGTGCTAACACCGAATTACCCACAGCAATGATTACACGGTTAACGCAAAAATGATACCGCCATTACATCGATAGAACTGTGAGAAATTAGTGAGGCGAATCGCAAAAATGCACTCACCCGTACCGAATAACAATTACCGGTATCAATCGATATAAATCGCTAATTTCGAGCCTGTTGTTTAAGAATGAAGCAGTTTGCACAGAAGGCTTTATGATAGATCGATTGAACAGTTTTGAGATACCGATTTTGGTGTGATTCGAAAATTTAATGGCCATAAACTAGAGAGCCTAGTGATCGGGCAACACTTTTTATTTTGAAAATAGAATTACAGACTTTTGTTGCTCATAAAACCCTCAATTTAAGAGGGTTTACGCCGTACGGCATTTCATACAAACTTTCAAGCCCTTGTTTTTCGAAATGAATGAACCGATTTTAATAAAACTTCATACGCATAAGCAGGATACAAAGGTCTAAAAAGTTAGTAGAGAACCTTTTCGAAATGTCTTATTTAAAAAAGATAACTGGAAATCTCTGTTTTTATGGAAAATTTAAAATCGGTCTAATTTGACTGTAACAATATTTTTCGAAAATGTTCTCTACTAACTTTTTAGACCTTTGTATCTTGCTTGTACGTATGAAGTTTAATTAAAATTGGTTCATTCATTTCGAAAAACAAAGGGTTGAAAGATTGTATGAAATGCCGTACGGCGTAAACGCTATTCAGGCCTGTACATTTTTAGTGTCAATGAGTTTACACACTAACATTCTAATGTGCAAAGTAATAAAACTGTAGTGGTATCTACAAAGCTACATGCGAACAACGCGTCATACTGACGTCATGCAAATCCTGCATCTCGCAAGCAGAGTTTACCGCGCATCTAGCATAAATACAACGGCCTAAGATGATTCATCGGGCAGTTAAATCAAATATATAAAGTATGAATTCAAACACAACTTATGGCCGATTCCTATAACATACGGACTGTTAAAGGTTAAAATTAAGACTCTTTTATCTTTACCAATAATGAAGCAAAGACCTCAGAGCTTTGCATAGTAGACCCATAACTATGGAAGCAGCTATCACAGGTACAATTAGCTTACGGATCTATTTATATTCCCAGTTTGGCAACAAGAAAATGCTACTATTGGTAAGCAAAACCATCGTTTTTGTTTATAGGAACCGAGCATTAGAACACACCCAACATTATGGAATTTAAAACAAAAGACACAACAAAATTAGTTGAAACAAAACACTTAAAAAATCTATACACTAGCCACTGAAAATAACAATATAACCGATATAATTTCATTACCGACGCTCACCTTCTGCCATTCTTCTTAACCAACATAGTTACAAAATTGGTGCTGCAATGTTCAGCATTACGGAGGCCATAAAAGCTTATAGCATTGTGTACCATTATCCTTCATGAGCCATGGGTCCTTATAAAGAGTAGCGAGTGCCAGTAGGATGGTTTATAACCACTTAACTTTAAACTGAGGTTGCGCTCAGTAATTACTCGTAATTGTTAAAATAGTCTCTCTGAAATCATTTTTTGTAACATTATTGATACTTGGAAAACTTTTGTCATGGATTTAGGCTATGGTAGATTAAAAATTATTTTAACGAAAATTGAAAATAATACCGAAAATCCGCACTGGGCCCGCGTGGTGGATTACGGCCCACTCCCTCTCACAGAGGGGAGGCCTGTGTCCCAGCAGTGGGAACAGTATAGGCTAATTAGGCTTGTTTATTACCGAAAAATTTAAATTTAATTAACACTTTTTTCTGCTTAGGTCGTTGATGTCTTTTACTTGTAGAAACTTGCTTCTGTACTTCTTGACATTTTGTTCAATGAACACTGCAGTTTTTTCAATCCTAATTAGCAAGCCAAATATTTAATTAAAATCGGAACAGATTTAAATTAAAAGAATATTAACTCTTAGCTATTATACAGGATGGCAGAAACATTGACACGCAACACGTTACAACGTATTCTGATATTCTGAACCGACGAAAGATTTCAACGCAGGGTGCGTTGACATTTTTCGTCGTTTATTTAGAAATAAAAAATAACTGTTCCATACATTTTGAGTGTGGCATGACAACAGACAGATGCAGGAGAATGATAATGACATTTTGACCGCGAAGTGAAACAGCAGATTTTTCTTTTGTACAGACGCCAGCGAATCAAGCTAATGTCAAATTTCTAATAGATTTTCAACTTTATCGCTACACCGTAAGGTTCAAAGTTGATTGGGAAAATTTGTCAGTTTCGGGTAGCTTTATGTGCTGGCGTCTGTCTGTACAACCGACGAAAAATTTCTACGCTCTCGAGGGTCTAGAATCATGTGTTATATTCATGGTTGCAGTTTGAGCTTGTTTGAAATGCTAAATGTATCGAATAATTTTGTGTCAATTTAGGGTAAGGAAGGGTATTGCCGGTCACTTAAGCAAAAAGAACTACAATTCAGTGGAAAATCAACATTTATTTAAGAAACTCTTATGCAATATAACTTAAGGTATTGTTCTAACATAATCACAACCATTGACATCAATATTAATTAAAAAAAGACATAATCAACTCTTTAAAAAAAAATGGCTTTGACCGGTATTGCCCGACATGGCAGATAATACCGGTCGGCAGGTTGGCAAAACCGGTCAAACTTTTAACGGCACAAGTCACACACGTAGCCTACGGGAGACTCATAACCTGAGCACTCAGCATGAGCCCAATATCATTTCGACCCATAGCTGGTACTTAATTCACTATTCTTGTTTTTCAGTCTTTCTTGTAGGGTTGACAATGGGATGCCATAAGACCGAGCTGCCTCTCTTATCGGTGTTCCTTCTTCGACAACTTTGAATGCCCTACTCAAATAATTTTGGCTCCATTTCACCTTCAATCCTTTGTTCCTACTTCGAGTCCCCGACATCTTAAAAAGGAAAATAATATAAATTTTAACGGAATAAAAGGTCGAAAATATAATCTACTTGCAAACATAACTTGCGGTTAATACCGGTCAGCATGACCGGCGTTAGCCACCCGTATATTTTTCTGGTTAATAATAATTTTAATAAAAACCTGTAGCAAAGTGCTTAAAATCTATGATAACATGGGTAGATAGATAACTACACGACAATAAATAACACTGACAATGAATGCAACATGAAAATTAAGACACTCACCTCTTATGTTCCGCGGCCAAAAAATTACTAGAAAGGGGCGCGAAACACATTGACGTGCGATTCTCCCTGATGCGTGCTCGGAACTGAGCGGGGGCCGGTGCGTCGGCGCGGGGAACACTCACACCACCCTCAATCAATGTGTGTGTGCGCAAAACGCTGTAATTTGGAAGATAGTGTGGGGACCGGCATTGTCGCCTGACCGCGGATACCCTCCTTTACCCTAGATGATGTAGCAGAGCAGCTGCATATAAAAGCAGCAGTGCTAATCGACTTTTGTCGCTGACTGTACCTACAATAGCCCATGACTCCTTTTTACAAAATCCAATCTGAAAAGTTTGCAACCTGTCCAGATTTGAAGCTCATATTATCAGGCAAGTACAAAGTGAACAGATAAGCCAAGAATTATTACATTACGTGCACTTACCGTGAAATATGCGCCTGCGCCTGTGTTTATCACTACCCAAGCCAGTCATAGTAACTAGATTTATAACGTGTTTGCACTTTCTCTGGATTTCAATTTGAAATGTTTTGTTTTGAATTCGACTCTGTAAAGACTATAAATGCTCAACTATATTTGCTGATACTTCAGTAAGAAGTACTTAGTAGTGTAGATCTAAGTAAATTAGAATGGAATTTAACTTAAGAATCTAATTTAACTTAGTATTTAATCTACACTTAAGGAAAAAACGATTAAAGTAAATAATAATTGAATAAAACATTTTGAAATCAAAAATGAAACGATTACGAAATTATTTCATAATTAGCCAATAAGAATTAACACGCTACACTACCAAACATCTCAATTTAGGATTGTAAACCGAACCAAATCCAACAATAAAATTAATGTGTGCATCTCGGAGTGAGGTCAGGGTGTCCGAGTAATCTTATCCATCAACTTTACAGCATCTGTGGGCTCGTAATTTAATTAAAAAATTCACAGAAAACAGGCACAAGCGGCGGCGGCGGCGCAATCTACCAAATTGCACTCCACAACACATCGGGAGCCCTAATTCCCTTAAATATTATTTTTCCATCCTTTATCGTATATTTTTAAATTAACCCGACCCTGGTAATAACTGTTATGCCGACGTTTTTGATTAAATTTGCCCAAAACCAATACTTAAATGTTATCAAACTGTTATCGTTTCGCGAGGACAATTTGCACGGGACCACGTTCAGACATTAGTGATTGTTGCAGATAAAATGACCTATGGACCTCCTCTTTTGTGTTTCGATAACGAAATTCTGGTCTAGACTGTTTTTATGCTAAGCAGGTGAAGCTTTTATGACGCTAATCACAATTAATGTGGGACAAAAACCTTACCCGTAATCCCCAGAGCTTCTTAAACTGGATGTATTGGACACTTGGTCAAATTGAGATGACTCTGATGATCCAATAATTAGGTACCTACTGATTAAATGATGCCAAAGGAAGGTCCTGGAAATTGCGGCCCGCGTGGTGTATAGTATTTCGGCTCATTCTCTCTTACAGAGAGCAGGCCTGTGTCCCAGCAGTGGGAACATTACAAACTGATTATGCTTTTTATTTTTGTTTTTTTTTTCAGTATGGGAAATCATCAAATGACCCCTCCCGCTGTGGGTGGAGCGGAAGGGAGTGTCTGACTCTTACTGACTAAAACCCACCCGTGTTCCTTCCTTAGCCCTTTATGTTCCGGGCCAGCGGTAACCGTTTCGGACAATCCCGCTGACCCGGCAGGAAGCTGATTATGCTTATGCTCCGTTCCTGAAAAAAAAACCTTTCTACAATTTCCTGACAAAATAATTAGGGCCCTTTCTGAAATTAAAATATATAAGTAGATAATGATAAAAAATATAACCTACCTAATTTCAAACAAACATCAACTTTATTTTAGTAGTAAATAGGTTGATTTCAGAGTGACTAGCGCTGTTGAAAAAGTTTTAAAAATGTTTGAAGATTTAGGGTAAATTGAACTTTATTGTGCTGGACTTAAAGTAATATTTCCATAAAATCATATTTGCCGTTTATGCATCTAACCGTTTAACCGTTTTCATTTAACCGTTTATGCATCATATCGACATACCTACACCTACCTAATTTAATAATACGTGATGATCTAAAATTAAAACTACCGTTCCTAATTTTTCGGATAAAAAACATGTCCAAAAAAGTTACCGCTTCTTAACATTCAAGGTTCATTAATGTCAAGCAGCAGAATAAATACTATTTCGGTATGAAAAAGTAGATAACTCCTTGAGTACCTACTTGTACTTATCTACATACCAATCTACATAAATATTAAAAATTGCATAGGTATACCTGTATGATATAGCATATCATTTACTTACACAAAACAATTTATAATCCCGCCATTTTTAGCTTTATAATTTTCCCGCGCTCTTGTCTCTGGCTAATAGATTTGAGCGATTATGTATGGCAACACTTTATGCTGCATTTGCATAATGAAATTACGGCACCGGTCCTCGGAACATCGCACTTATAAAAAATAGGTACGCAGCCATCGTTTACCGTATAAATACAAAATTGATTCGATCAACGGTTATTAATCGAATTTTCCGTACCCAACGGTAATCGGTTGATTATTTAGGTAGTTTTCAACAGAACTTTACCGATATTAAGAAGATAATTATTGCGACTATCGCAGCAGAAATTTACAAAAATTTTTAACGCTATTTTCTTAGAAATTAATACAACTTTTTTCGTTTTAAAAAGATCGTGAAAAGACGCCACAAAAAAAAAGATCGTGATCGCTATCCGAACAAAATTCTTAATTACTTCATAATTACTAACATTTATTACAATAAATTAACTTGGGATGATCACGATATATCTATTTTCAAGAAATTAAAAACATAATTACGGAATATTATCACTAAGAACGAAATAATTAGTAATGTTTCGTAATTATTCATTTGAAGAAACGCTTTCCCTGACCGCTATTACCGAGAGCCAATATTTTATACTTGTTTAATACTACACGAAATAAAACTATATTTATGTATTTTACCGCATTTGGTACAACATTGCGTTTTACATGCAATTACATCTGAGTGCATTGAAACGTTAGCGAACGATGGATTTTACTTATCTGGGCTACTCCATGAGGTTGAAATGATTGGGGTTGTTTAGTTTTTTTTTTTTTTTGAGGGGTGATTGGTTTTTATTCTGATTCAAATTCAAATAGCTTTATTAAGAAAACAGTATTTTGTATGACCTGGAATCAACGCATACCACCAGACAACCCAATTAGAATAATATATCAAAATACATACACTGATTTTTTACTTTTATAGGTATATAAATTGTTTATTTATTAAATTAGTTAAACTGATTGTGGAAGAAAACTGTGGTCACATTACAAATATACGCACACACACACAGTCGCACACGTATATAAAAGTCTATCGTAGTAAGTACTTCGTCCATTTTGTTTTTTTCTTACTGTGTAGTGGAAGTGTGACTATAATTTACGTAGTTTTATTTATTTTTAGGATAAAAAATATATAAATTAAAAAAAAAAAAACATCAAAATCGGTTCAGCTGTTTGCGAGCTACGATATCGATGGCACAGACAGACACACAGATACATAGATACACACGTTAAACTTATAACACCCACTTTTCTGTCGGGGGTCAAAAATGACAGAAATCGATTCAGTAAACGATTCTGAATGAACTATTTTCATAATGTGCATTAATTAAGTTACACATTGTCTATGACATTGGGAAGTTTGTTTTCTTTCCAGCATAGGCCTCTCCATACCCTTCCACAATTTTCGATCGTGAGCTTTCCTTGTCTATATCGCACCTGATGTCGATCTCAGGTCATCCTCACACCGCACCGGTCTTCCTCTTTATCTCTTCCCCTCTCTAAGATATCATTTAGTGAAGTCTTTGGCCTATTTTGCTTCTGATAGTATTGCCCTGTCCACTTCCATTTCAGTTTCTTAATTACGATACCTACGTCTACTAGATCTGCTACTTCAAGCCAAGCTGTAGGATTTCTTAGAAATGTATCCAGTTGGAGACACAAATGAGCAACAGATATTTAATAACGGAACAATTATTTCCAGAGCGTATTTTCTCAGTAAATCAATTAATAGAGTCTTTAATAATTACTTTAATGACGCAGGGCAATAATTATAATAATTAATAGTAATCTGAGTCTATTATTTCTTGGATCGAATCTCAAATTGGGGTAAACAGAGTTGGTAGGTACTGACATCGGTTTTGCATTAGGGTAGAATCAAAACAAGCCAGTGACATTTATTCAGAGTTCACATGATTTGAATATATTTTTTATCTTAGCATCACCCTTTGTTTCTCCGAATGATTATGCAGAGGTGTATCTATGGTACACCTTAGCTAGACATAGGTCGTACTTGCAAAATCGAGTACCAGGGCTTCCAAGTACGTCCACCTTACGTCTACGGTCTAAAACCAGGGCTCAAGATACTTTCAAATATTTTCTATCTGCATAGAAATATGAAGTCCATACAAGTTACAAAGTACAATCGCGTATTCAAAAGTAAAAATATTTGCATAGGAAATTGATCCGTGACTTCATATAAATAAGTAGCAAAATCGCGATTACAAATAAATACTTACAAACCATTAAAGTAAACATACTTACATACGAAATTGTTCCGTAGACTGTTACTGATAAGGAGCATGATCGCATTTGCGAAAACTAACGCGGTTGAGTACCTACTTAGTTGAGCGAGTAGCCGTATAAAATACTTTGAAGTCTTGCAAGTATTTTGGGTCGGTATCGGGTGTGCGTACTTGGAAGCAAATACCTGGTGTAAAAACCTGGTCGCGTAAATACGTATCTTCCCTAGTACACCTACCTTTCGCCAGTTATGTTTAAATCCTATAGATAGAGGACGAGTGTATTGCCATCAACCGAGCACAAATCCAGACTCCGGCTGCTACTGAGAAATTCCAGATAGAAAAACCCAATAACACTTTCGTCGATCGAACCCAAGACTTCATGCTCAGAAGTAGCGCTTGCGATCACTTGACCAACGCGACAGTAAATATAATTATGTAGATAGTAAATAGGTACTGTTTCGTTTTTATCAATTTACCAGCCCTGTATAATATGTAATAACAAGACAAGCTAATGAGTAAACGATTTAGCAAGTACCCGTGTCACAGACCACTCTAACAAGGCACTTAGGCCTGCACATCGCTTGCGGCCATTACGTTAAAGTACTGCACTAGCTCGCTCCTCCCACTTACAACTGGAGTTTTCCTTAACTGGCAACATTTTAAAACATGTGAGGGTAATATTGCCAGAGCAATTAGAGAGGTTATATTCTAAAATTAAATGCAAATGCATGTTAGATCGCTCTGTTTGAAAATTTACATTTTAGCTAATATTAACAAACATTCTGCTAAGTTATAGTTTTGATGCAAGGCGTTATTCGGGAATACCTATATTTAGTTATCCTGGAATACTTATAGTTAGAAGCCCAAAAAGCCTGACAACCAGTCTAACCAAGGGGTGTCTTGTTACCCAGTAACTGGGTTGTGGAGGTCAGATAGGCTGCCGCTCTATGCAAAGTACTGTTATTCAGCTGCATCCATTTATACGACCCCAACATAGTTGGGAAAAGACTAGGCAGATTGAAATTTAGCTAGTTCCCTCCAGCAGATCATCGTCTAGCCTTTTCTGGCTCGGCGGCAACATAGTTGGGATCGGTTTCCAGTCTAACCGGATGCAACTGAATCAAGCTACCCGAAACTGTAAAATTTTCCCAATCAACTTTGAACCTTATACTTTAGCGATAAAGTTGAAAATCTATTAAAGAAATTTGACAGATTGTAGTAGCTTGATGTGCTGGCGTCTGTACATAATAAAGAGTATTCTATTCTATTCTTTAATGAACTTCAGAGGCACGAATGCGTGACTTAAATGTAACGAAAATCTACCTAGCCTTTTCTCAACTATGTTAGGGTCGGCTTCCAGTCTAACCGAATGCAGCAGAATACCAGTATTTTACATAGAGCAACTGCCTATCTCAACTCCACAACCCAGTTACTGGGTAATACTATACTCCTTGGTAAGACTGGTTGTCAGACTTTCGGGCTTCTGACTACCCGTAACGACTGTCAAAGATTCACGAATGACAGCCGGGATCAACGGCTTAGCGTGCTTTCCGAGACACGGAGGGGTCACGGTAAGTCAAGATGGTCCCATCCACAGACCAACCGCGGCAAGCGTAGCTTAACCTAATCGATCGACCTGTTCAGCTTATTATTTAGCCACGGGCCCATCGGGCGCAGCAGATATTCAAGACAATTACAATACCTATTTTATGAACCTTTGGACAATTACCCCTACGTAAAAAAATGATACATAATGTTTTTCATAATAATAACCGGTAATTTCCAATACTATTAGCAATTATAAATATAACGAACAAAACCTGGCATTCCATGACAATGTGTTTATGTGACGTTTTCACATCATAAAAGGCGAAGACCGTAATTAAACCACAATACTAATTATAGTAGTAAAACCGTATTTCCATGTAAATTACCACGTCACTTGTAGCACATTGGTTTAGGTAAAGGTTGTCAAAGTTAACCTTACATCATGCAGGCTGGTAGAAAAATGACTGTGTTAACATTCGGCCACTCCAGCGAATTTAGAATCAGTTTCAAAATCGAATATGGGGCGATTTTTGGTACGAAGTTCTTTTACGAAGCTCGCGGTAGGAGTAAACTGGTAGAAATCGTCACGTAACGAAAAAGCTTTATGCCCTCTCAATGTGACTTTTTCATCATCATCTACCTAGCCTTTTCCCAACTATGTTGGGGTCGGCTTCCAGTCTAACCGGACGCTGAATACCAGTATTTTACATGGAGCGACTGCCTATCTGACCTCCACAACCCAGTTACTGGGTAATATGATACCCCTTGGTAAGGCTGGTTGTCAGACTTTCGGTCTTCTGACTATCCGTAACGACTGTGAAAGATCCACGAATGAATGCCGGGACCAACGGCTTAACGCACTTTCCAAGACACGGAGGGGTCACGGTATGTGAAGATGGTCACCCATCTACAGACCAACCGCGGCAAGCGTAGCTTAACCTGATCGATCGACTTGTGCAGCTGTTATTATTTAGCCACGGGCCCCAATGCGACTTTTTATTATATATAAAAGAAAGAGATAGACAGAGATAGTTTTCATGGTTTTCGAGGAAGTGAGGTTAAAATGAAAATCCAAGATGGCGGCTGAAAAATCTCTCATTTTTTTGTAATTTTTTAATTTTTCACCCGCCCTCTTGGATTTTCATTTTGGACGTCGTTCCTACCGACCCACATTTATTTTTTTTTTCATAAATCAGCCGATTTACTTATTCTGTAAAAATGTCACCGGGAAAGTGTTACTTGTGCAAACCGTTAGGTGAAGTGAGCATCAATACAAAGTATAGCGTTGTTAATCCCCAGCATCAATGAAATGGCAGCCCATTTCACCTAAGTTTTCAGAGTTGATATTTACAGAATAGACGGCTGTGCTAGGCCATAAAAGTGAGTTATTCCGGTCTGATCCCCTGACCCAGCCCCTCTCCACCCGCCCACCCCCTCCTCGGTCCCCTGCCAGTTCGTCTTCTGTTTTAATCTCTGTCTTATCCACTTTATCTAAGTTACAGTGAGCACGACCTCTTAAAATAAATGGCGAAAATTCAGTATCGCTTCTTATTTTATGTAGCGGCTAGTAAGTAGCCTACCCCATACACTCATAGATTCCGGTACCATATAGTATCTACTAGTTTAACTAGCCAATGACAGATTCGTCTTTTATGGCCGATTTTTCAATCTTCAAAAAGCTTATAAGTGAGAAATTTCAACTTTTGCATAGAAAATATTATTAACACGTTAACTGTCTGACAACAGACAGAATAGAAAATCTTTTGTACTAGGCGGACACCGTGTGACCGCGGTGGTAGTCAATGACTTAATCAGACTTAATCTAGCAACACGGTGAAATTTGGTAGTACCTACTGCTACCTAACTCTGCCTAACCCTTTGAGGGATAATGGCGTAATAATATAATAAATAAATAAAAACCATTTATTTCCAGGTAACAAAAACCCATAGATACATACCTGAACCAAAGTATACATACTTAGTAATTTAGTAACAATTTTGTTAGGAAATAAAACTTAATAACTATGTTAGTATCACTTACTTTTTTTTGTATCTAAGTGTGACCCGTTTAGAAACCCTTTTAGAAGCGCCTAACGCAGATTTTTCCTACAATCTAAGCTGAAACAATGCAACGCAGTATACGCTCACGTAACCCATGTAAGAATACAAGCAATTAGTTATACTACTATTCACACACAACGTATTAATTACATCTAATAAACTTTGTCGAAGCATTCAGACGGCGCACTTTAAATTATCAGTGAAAGGAACAATGTTGCCAGCGGTTGTTAATAAACTCCCACAAATGACACTCGTGTATAATTTATTTTTTACGGGCAACACAATTAGCGGCCGTTTCCCTGCACAATTACCTTACAATATAAAATAGATGCCCAGTTCATCTCTGTTTGTGGGCAAAACGTGCTCGCTGGGCGATTTTACGTATTTTGTGATAGCTATTAATAAATGTTGTTATGATTCGTTTACTTTGTATCGTAGCTAAACTGTTAGTTTTTAGGACTCTATAATTGTTGGCTATGGAAAGATATATATATTTAAAAACGTCTAATAAATAAGAACTGAAATAGATTCAGTTCTTATTTATTAGACGTTTTTAAATATATATATCTTTCCATAGCCAACAATTATAGAGTCCTAAAAACTAACAGTTTAGCTACTTACTTACATTCTGTTAGCGGCTTTGATGGCTTAAGTTACTGGATTCCTACTTTGTAACGAAGCCGGGATTTGTAAAGGCCTACAAAAAAATAATAAAAACGTTGCTACAGAACAACTACACTGGTCTGCGAAACTAATTACTACACACTACACACTGTATATTATGTATATATTTAAATTGCATGAAGTCTAAACTTAGATACTTACTTACTTAAGGGCCGGTTGTTCCAAACGGTTGGTTAACGTAACATTCGTACGTCAAATAATAACGATTACGTACTTGTTATTATTTAACGTAAGTCAAGGCCATAATTCTTTAATTGTAATTTGAAACAACTCGTTTTTTGGTTTGACGATAGTTATAGCGCCATATTTGACGTATACGCGTGCGTCAAATGTACGTGAAACAACCGGCCCTTAGAAGCACGTCGCTATGTGTACCAAAACACTGGAATTTATAATACAGACCGCACCATCACATTCAGGAAACTGCTGAAGTCTTGAACAACGATGATTCACAGAATCTAGACTACTTAATGTTATTTAAATTATTAAAACTTATAAGTATAGAACAGAAAATCATGGTCAAATGATTAATATTATGCTGACTTGGTATTAGCTAACAACAGCAACCTTTCCTAGCTCACAAAATAAGCAAGCTGGAGTGGAAATGGGCCGGTCTTTAGCCGTGAGTCGATTGGTCCCGTTTGGGGTACCTACGTGAGTGGAAACCGCAAATCGGTAAACGCAAGGGAGAACGCAGGGTCGCTGGTAGCAGCTGGATGAGAGTTTCTGAGAATCGAGCAGTGGACTGCTGTAGGCTGATTGATGATGGACCTTTCCTAAACTGTTAACCGTTTTGTCAGCAATTAGGTATTTAAAAAAACATAACCCTCCTTCTGGCGCAGTCGGGTAGTAAGTCTCATTTTGCAATAAACAAAGTACCTACCACTAGAATTATCTTGTATTAAGCAATTAACCCTAAAGGTTGTAATTGTAATGAACAATTAAAAACTAAAACTACACTAAAATATCTCCACATAATGTAAATAACATGTAAAGGGAAAGGTGAAATTTAATTGTCGTGCCTACATTTTAACGGCGGAAAATTATCGCATAAATTCAAGGCAATTGACTTTCTTTATTTTTTGATCACGACACAAATTGTTTTGACCGTACAAAGTTCACTGTTAAATATTCTAGTTGCGCCTGCGGCGCGTCTGTAATTTGTGCAACTATCTGTAGGGTCTAAAACTATTTAGGTATCTCTGTATCGAATTTCTGCCCATCTAACATCGCGATTTGCTCTGTCATCTATAGATACCAGTAGTTTCAAGGCGTTCATAAAACATATGAAGGATGAATATGTTATCACCGGCAATTACACCCAACTGATGTAGGTATGGCAGATTGGAGTTCACTCATACTCATTGAAATCTCCGACGGGTGTTATGTCTGGCGGGCAACCGCCCAATGATTCATGTCGGGCCGCTGTATATGTGCTAGTTACGCGGTAAACTCTGCTTACGAGATGCAGGATTGTGCGTGACGTCAGTATGACGCGTTGTTCGCATGCGGTCTATTGATACTCCGAGATACTTAGGAAACTCCACGTCAATCTCCACGTATTTTGCGTGAAACTTATGATAGAGCAGGACCAAGACAGTATTCTGTATTCCGCGATGATTATCTATAGTTCTATACCTTTACAACAAAGGTCGCTCAAAATTGTCTATGGTGGTTTGATGCGGTAGTATAGAGGCATTTGTGACAAGAGAATCGGCACCAAAATTAATTTAAGATTCAACAAACACTTAACACTTACGCGCTTAATGCGACAAACTCCGGTAATTTGTTTGTTGAATCTTAAATTAATTTTATTGTACCTAATTTTTTGTGCAATTACCTACCTACTTTAAAATTTTTGGAGCCCAACAGATTAATTTATTATTATTATATTGCTTTTTTAATTTGGAGCCGCCGGGAAGAAAATTATGGAGCGCCTGGGAATAAGCCTTTTAGATCAATAGAAGCGTAATTTAATACAGATTTTAATTCTTCGTAATTGATTTTGGTCAATGGCCACCAAATCCAGTTTAGACACTCATTTATCCTTTTCATATATATATCGCCCTTCGATGGCTTCGAAAAATATCGTGAAAAGGATCCGAAATATCGTTACACTATCCTATCATTATAATCTAATGTTACCACAATACGGCTGCACAAAACCATCATGCCAATCAAACCATCCACATTATCTCGAAATATTTACAAGTAAATTATCTAAAATTAGTATAGACATACCTACCTACTGATGTTGCGGTTAGGCTTAATACCTCGATCCTTGAGAACGTCTAATCTTTACCCAAATTACGCCATTTTAGAAACGACATCTACCTATATATTTTTGATGGCTTTATTAAATGAAAATATTGTCAGGAAACAACTTAATGATTGAACGATTGCACGCGAATACTCAATTTATAAAATGTTTCCTATGTAAGTATAAAAAATGTTGGTATCTACACGCAAAATTATGATTCGTGACATTTTTTGTATGAGTTCTAGCACGCATCTGGCTTGAGTTGAGACAAGGGCCCAATTTGTTTTTTTTTTTTTTATATTCGGATAGATACTTGCTTCCCACACGTCAATGCTGATCAAAAGCCTCATTTTCCTAAGTTTCCAAAGTTAAGCCAAAGCGAAATTAGCATTAGGTATACCTATCTACCAAAATCAACACGCTTGGTCGACGGATCAATCAACGTAGGTAGTGTTGTTGTTGACGAAGTCCTTCCTAGGAAGCTTGTCACATCAGGCGAAAATGGAAAACAGATGTAAAAGAGCCTGAATGAAAAAGGGTTTGCCTATTTTTTGTCGTTATTTTTTCTGTCGCAAGCATCAACCCCTATTAGTATAATATTATAGGTATCTACTTACCTATTATTTTTCTGGTTTTATATAACTTACAGCATTTGTGTATAGTGCGTAATCCGAAATAAATGTATCTAAGTACTGAAATACAGGCCTTACGCCCAGACCAGTCTCCCACAGTATAATTAAAACTATTAGCTATGTATTGTTCTTGATCATTTGAAAAAAAAAAAATACTTACCTAGGTTATACATTGCAGTGAAAAATATATTTTCAACACATTTGCTCGAAAAATGCATTTAAAAAGCCTGTATACATTGTTCGAAAGTTAAAAATTACGCACCATACAACGGAACGTGCGGTAAAATAGGTACTCTCACCTAAGTACCTATTTTACCGCACGTTCCGTTGTATAGCACCGTGCGTTTTCTTTACGGTTTTTTTTTAATTTCCATAAAAAATATATAAGAATTCCACCAAAGAGTTTTACATTATGAGAATAAACAACCTGACTGATCGAACCTCCTTGGAAGCGCTTTTGCTCAATACGTTGTCTCACTTTAATACTAAAGAGTAAATGAGACGAAAGATGTAGTTCTAATTTTCACCACTTGCATGTGGCGCCATTTGCAAATTCGCGCCATTTTCATATTAGAAACTTCAAAAATTGTTGCGACTTTCCCACTGTTAAATAAACAAAATAATAATATGAGTTCAACATACTAAATGTGAAATTAATAATGTCAGTCAGCCAAAGCAGCACTGAATTTCAATAATTGTTCAAATTTTACTATTAATTTCCAAGAGTAAGTGACCTATCTGTTTATTTTCTTATTTGCTATTAAAAATAGTCAAATGAAAAAGTTTGTACTGTACTGTTTTCTCGCAAATGTGTTGAAAAACATTGTATGACACACGTGCAGAAATTGGTATTTACAAACTCGTGACTATGGTAAGCCCTCGACTTCGTCTCGGGCTTACATTCGTCTACTCGTTTGTAAAAACCAACTTACCGCACTAGTATCATAAATAACTATTATATCTTATTTTTTTGTTGACAAATTCTGCTATTTAAAAATGGAAGTATTTTTTTACGTCACTATATTTACTATGTTTAATTTTATTATTACTAAAAATTAGTGGGTACCGCTTGTTTAAGACATGGCAGCTGTGAAACTTATATTTATTCACTTATAACTTTCTTGTTTAGTTGATTATTCGCCCAGCAGGTAGCCAGTAGGCACGGCGGTGGGCAAGACCTTATTAAGACCTCTTTTAAGCAGGTGAATGGGCATTTGGGGCACACAAACAAGTGCGGTGCTTAGCCGCCATAGGGTGATGTATTTATTAAATAAAAAACAAATATATCGCCCATTTTTTATTAATTATTTGCAATAATTATGGAAGTGGCAGATGGGCCAGCCAGCATCTGATGTTAGGCCCTCTGCTTATAGGTACCTATCTAGTATATCGGAAGATATAGAATTCTCGAACACCTATACCTAGGTTACCTAGGAACTTCCCTTCACGACACAAAGGTGTTTTTCAGACACTTCAACATAACTGAAATGTAGGTAGGTCTAGGTAGGTACGTAGGTACGTTCGTAGGTCGACCCTATTGCTATTAATCAAGCACAAATCCAGGCTTGACTCTACTACTAAAAACATCTTAACGTAACAAACCAATAACACAGCCCGACTTGAGAATCAAACCTAGGACGACCCCGCGCTCTCCAGTCGTAGGTACAGTGCGTGCCACGTAAGAAGAGACTTGACCCCGCCACCCCCGCCTCTTTCCGCCGCCCCGATGACGCCCGGTGCGGGACGGGGACCGGGCGTCATCGGGGCGGCGGAAAGAGGCGGGGAGGCGGGGTCAAGTCTCTTCTTACGTGGCACGCACTGTACTTGCGACAGCTAGACCTACGAAGCAGATATCGGACTTTACATCGCAGAAAATTTTAAAAGATTGACCAAGATACGAGCGAGGTCACACAGCAGGACTAGCAAAGGCAAAATTATTAATCCGACATTTAAAATAAATGACAAGATATGATGAACTATATGATTAACTCAATTTATACAGAGACAGATACCCCAATTACACGTGGGCGACGTCGGGACGAAAATGAAGCAATTTGTGGCAATTGAGGGACAATCACAATTTATCACTATTATCCTTTGGCGGTTAATCCATGCACTGCCTTTATTATAGAAGCCTGTGGTAGGCTAATGGGAGGTAATAATCTAATTATGTCATTAATCTGGATTGAGGAGACATTAAATTAATGTTGTAAAACGAATTGACTAGAAAAAATAATCTAGAAAGTGTGTTTATTAAATTCAAAGCATTTTTTAATTATCAAGGAGTCAGAAAGTTGAAATTATTTGCGCATTCCAAAACGTAGATCTCTATGGAGAACAGGCAAGAAACTCCAAATCCACTTTCAAATCAGGATATTACAAAATTCTGGGTACATTACTTTATACATTGTTTTTTTTTTTACTTGTTGCGAACAATGTTAAAATAAACAATTCGAAATATATAATTAAAAGTAAAGAGATGTCTCAGTCTCAACTGACGGCGCCCGTTCACGAACATGACCCGAGGATCATCACCACGAACATGACGCGAGGATCATCACCACGAACATGACGCGAGGATCATCACCAAGAACATGACGCGTGGATCAGCACCATCAACATTAATGTTTTCGGACAGTCTTGTCGTTCTTAGGTCCGGTTTCTGAATTTGAAGTTGAGAACATGTCAGTTTACTTTGGGTCTTCACAAAAGGCGTTAGAGACCTACTTTGGATTTTGCAGGCTACATCAGCATACATGATATCACCGAAAGTCGAGTATCACACTGCACCGCGCTCCGTCGCGTAGGCGCATCACACTACATCGCGCCACGCGCCGGGGTGCGTTATCTGCGCCCCGTCGCTTGACGCAGGTGATCCGACGTAGCGCGCGGAGCGGCAGAAACTTTGTATCAGTTCGTATAGAAAACACAATTTTTGCAGATTGCGATTCGCAGATTGTTTGATATGGCCGCCCCGCGCTAAGTGATGGAGCGAGGTAGTGTGTTATTCGCCTAAGTAATGCTAGAGTTTGGAACGGTTTTCATTTTGACAGTTCAACAACATTAATACTGCGTTCTTCACGTTGTTGAGCAGACAAATTCGAACTTCAGAAGCAATGGATATCCTTCAAAATTATTCAGATTCTGATTGATAGGGTATGGGTGCTAGTAGGTGAAATAAGCGACTACTAGGAATGGGGTCCCGAGTAACCATCTGCAGGTCGGATATTTTATTGAATTTATCTACCAAGACTACCCACTCACTATTACATGAAATTAGACAACTGCAGTGCGATTCTGTAACCATCTCACCGTGAAAACTTAGGTGAAGTGAGCTGTCAATAGTGACAATTCCTAGCAAAAACAAACTTATATCACCTAAGTTTTCGCGGTGAGTTTTTTACAGAATCGACCGGCTGGCAACACCCGGTGCCCAAGGGGCAGGCAGAGGTGCAATTTATTTTCGACTGTATGGTCATCGAGCCATCGAGCGCTAGGTCAGTGTGGCGCTGACAACCGCGCTGCGCCGCGCCTGTTACTTCTCGGCATTAATGAAACTCATAGCAGTATGTCTCACCGGCCTATTTCAGCTCTAATCCAATTCATATCAAGAATAATTGAATATAGGAATTCGTACAATAAAAGAAACACCTTTAAGTGACAATCAATTTAATACAAATACAAAACTAGTTGTTTTGCTTAGACTCCTTGGCATTTTGGAGTGCTTGCGTCAAATACAGTTTAGCAAGACTCTGGGAGCAGAACTGGCTTATATGTTGGCTGTAAGTGTTGATCTGACCAGCGACAATCATAGGGTTGAGCCTAGGTGGAACGGGATGGGGCTTGAAGAGTTTGTTCACGTCTTCTTCGGGTAGGGGAGGCTCATCCTTAGCCGCTCTGGCTAGGTTTTCTTGCGTCCTCTTGGCCAACCAGCGGTGCTTGTCTTGCTGTTGGCGGACCACCAGCTGTTGGTATCTGTTGAACTTGATAGCTTCTTGGTTGAGTTCGTCGACGCGCTCCATTAGGCTACGGAGTTGGCCTGTGAAAGGAGAGAGTAAACGTTACAATTTAAACAGTTCAAATGACCACTTCTTTTCTAAAGTGATGGTTTCTCTTAACAGATTTAAATTATAGACTGTCTGCGTCGCCGGTGACTTAACATAAATCCATACTAATATTGTAAATTCGAAAGTACTCTGTCTGTCTGTATGTTACCTTTTCACGCCTAAACCACTGAACGGATTTCGATAAAATTTGGCAGAGATAGATTGCATCCCGGAGCCTTCCCCGGGATGCAATCTATCTCTCTGCCAAATTTTAATTTTACATAGGATAGTTTTTACCGACATACCTCGCGGGCGACGCCGCGGGCGTAAGCTAGTAGCATATAAAATAAGAACATGTCCCACCATGGTAACAATGAGCCTTATGGACCTTTATATTAAAGCTTGTAGGTTTCGATGTACCCTACAATCTCAATGTCCTTGGCCGATTAATCAATCCTAAGCGTAGGTCGCTTAGGATCGATTAATCGAAGCTGCAGAATATTTGTCGCGACGAAATCAAAAACCATTAGTTTCGCTTCTCTAGTCAAAATGCATACAGTATTATTAGATTATTCATTGCTTATTCTGTGAGCAGCGAAAACTCACACATCGTACATTGTTGTGCTATTTACGGATGCCCTTAAAATTACTTTCACAGTTTCAATATTCTACTATTCTTAGCAAAACAATAACTACCCACCTTCCAATACTGAAGCAGTTCCTAAATCCAGGAACTTAGAACCCTCCTCCTCTGGAATCATCTCGGAGAGCTCTGACATCATGATGTTGGTCAGGGGTGAGTTACGAATCACAATTGGCACTTCAATAAAAAGGCTTTCGTAGCCTATCTTCAGGTTACGGAGAGCTTCTGGGGTGTAGTCACCTTCCTTGTACATGGCGATGGCCTGGAATGGATTGATAAACAATTATTAAGAGTAAAGAAACGTCATTTTGTGGACCAACTTGGTCTCTGTGATTCATTTTGTCAAAATTGTGGTCACTCAAATCATGTTTCAATGAGACCATTAAAAGCCACTGAATGTAAAAACATTACAACAAAAAAAGAAGAATTCAATCTAGTTGCCCCTTCCAAAAGATAGTTTCGTACAAGAGGAATGCACAAGAAACACCATACTCTTTAAAAAAAATTGGTTTTACAATATTTTTTTAATATTAATTAGTTGAAGCTGGCTCAGTCCTGATCTTGGGCTGAGCTAATCCGCCTGTATAGTCCCATTTCTCTATCCTTTCTTTAGCTCCGAGAAGTATTAGCTAATAGGGCGAAAAAGGAGTGGCCACGAAACCATCGGTCCTTGCAAGGAGCGCTTACATCTTCATTGAACGCGTTTAAATGACACGAAAACGACGACGATGGAAATTAATTTCTTGCTTGCAGAATTAGTCAACTCGCGCATTATTTTTCAGTCGACATCCTGTTGTAGAATTTTGTAAACTTAAGAAGTCTTAGCGCTCTATAGAAAGATGCTTTGCTACCTTTTTAGCGTGGTGATTTTATTTTAATGCCTTAATGTTTTTTACTGAGGCTGTAAAACATAGTTATGACTAATCTTTTGTATACTTTGTCAGTAAAAAAAGGCCATAATATTTGCCAAAATCTTTTACAACCAACCTGAGGAGTCAAGCGGTAAGCCTTCAGCGTTAGGAATCCTCTTGCAGACTTTTTGGTGTCATAGATGACTACCACACTCTCCTCGATGGAGGTCTGGTAGTGGTACTGCGACTCCAGCAATGACTGGCTCAGGAAGTTGCCTACGTCTGCGCTCTGGTACCTGGAGAAAACAATCAATCCAATTAAGTAAAAAAAAAACTAAGTTTTATAATTGTAGTGTGGCATTTTTAATGATAAGCTATGAAATTAGGCGCTACTTTACAGAAATCCATGACTGTAAATATTAGTGCTCTGCACTGCCCTCTCACCCACAAAAATATGCATGTTAGAATCATAATAACCGCATCTTCTGCATGGACATAATTTATTTTGCGTGTGTATATTTTTGCCGACAGAAAGGTGGTGCTGCATTCTGCTTCAAAGCCGTTAAAACTAAATAGTTTTGCATAACAAGTAATAATTTTATTGAGTAAGATCCTGTTTTTGAACAAGACGCCAAAAGTAAATCACACTAATCTTGATTGAGTTAACTGCAAAACGGTAGTTTAGTAAGTACGTTTTGGAATGGGTAACTAGCTTCAACTTTCTGACTAACTGACAGACTATTTAAATTTTGACAATTCAAAAGTGCCTGTACAAGGTTTAATTAAAATAAATGGTTTGAGTTTGAGTGGTGACCTGCTTACTGCTCTTTATTTCTTAATTTTTTTTGGGACTCAAACAAGATGCAGGCATTTAAACTACCTCTTATGATGTTGACTGTTTTTATTGGTAGGTGGGTGGCACCTATTTAACAAATTTTTTTTTTCAACATGCTTCTCAACTATGCCATGCCTATTTTATTTTACATACCAACTTACAATTCTAGCCATACTGCGTTAAACCAGGTTATCTGTACTAATATTACTAATGCGAAAGTCACTCTGTTACCTTTTCACGCCTCAACCAGATGGGTAACCTCAATAATATAACCATTCAATTGATCAAAGGACACAGCGGTTCGTTAGGTAATGATGCAGCCGACGAGCTTGCCAGAAGAGAGTCTAGTATGGCACCAGTGCGACCTGAGCCCATTGTGCCACTCCCCTTCGATATACGCACTCTGGTAAGGAAACGCACTAGAGACCAGCACAACAAACTATGGACGGACCAAGGCGAATGCAGGCAGGCTAGGGAAGCACTTCCCAAATTGGAGGGCCGCCTCACGAAACAGGTTCTCCGTCTAACTAAACAAAAGCTGCGTATAGTTACCTACTGCAGCTTTAACTGGCCACGGGTCATTCAATAAACACCTCTTTGTCATAGGAGTAACAGACAGTCCGCTGTGCAGGGCCTGCATGGAGGACGACGAGACAGCGGCACATGTGCTTCTAAACTGCTCGATGGTCGCCACGTACAGGGCAAAGTACTTCGGTAACCTAGGTACCCTACACGAGACGGTCAGTAACATCAAGGCGTTGCTGGCCTTCCTTGAGGAGCTGGGGTGGATCGAATGATCGATTTTCCCACCCGTACGCAAAATACGCGCATTGACGTGGAGTTGCGGACAACAGCCCGTATTACCTATTACCTACCTTTTCACGACTTAACGGATGAACGGATTTTGATGAAACGGTTTTCGATGAAAGGCGAACAGGTGGACCATTACCTTAGATATAACATACTTTTGATCTTGGTAGTGATCCTGTATACTATAATTTATATCACGGATAAATAAATATTGTTCCTTACCATCCAACGTGAAAATGATCAACATTGACACGGCGCAGTCTCCTCATCATGTCGAGCTGGTACTCTTCCTCGTCCATGGTGTCATCGTGCTTCGGGAACGGGAAGCAGTTAGTGATCTCCAAGCGGTTCTCAACAACCAGACCGAGCAAGGCTCCCTGAGCCACCTCCATGTTGCTACATGATTCTTCATGGCAGTGTTTCACTATTTTCATAACAGCCTGGAAAATAATAAAATTCGAATGAAGACCTCGTAATACATTGATTGATTGATTCGTAGTGTTGGAAGACCTCCCACGAGGTGGTCCGACGACCTTGTGAAGGCCGCAGGAACCCATTGGATGCGAGAAGCACAGAACCGGTTGAAGTGGAGGTGCTTGGGGGAGGCCTATGTCCAGCAGTTGACGTCTTTCGGCTGAAATGATGATGATGTTGAATACATTGATGAAAGACTAGCACTTGTATCTGGTCATTTATTTACTTAATACAAAATTTATTTTAGTACCTTGTGTCTGACCAAAGGGTATTGTATAACTCAGTAACTGGGTTGTGGAGGCCACATAGGCAGTCGTTCCATGTAAAATACTGGTATTCAGTTGCATCTGGCTAGACCGGAAGCTGACCCTAACATAGTTTGGAAAATGCAGATAGGCAGATGATGATGATGATGTCCTAGTTAGTTGTATATTAATTTACTTTTGTAAATATATACCTATAACTAACAAAATCTATTCCTGTTGAAGCACAGGTAATTTAGAAACATCTTTGTGGAAACTAGAAAATCATGCTTTCATATAAATAGTCTTTAAACAAAAGAAGACAAAAGGGTATGAAAACACTTCACTAAGTTATAATGATCTAATTAAAGTTATTTGTTCACCTACAAAGGAGCCTGTCTGTAATTGTCTGTAATTATATTATGGACATGATAAGGTGCAGTGCAGCGCAGACGACAGAATATCCGTGACGGACTTTTTAGTCTGTGAAAATAGAACCTATGCAATTATATGCAGTAACGCACACGACGCGCAAAAAGTCCGGCGCACAAAAAATCCGTGTAATTCGGGCAGACCGCACCGCGCCGGGCCGCGCCGCTCCGCACAAAAAATTTGTGAAAAAAAATAGAACGTTTGCTTCAACGCGCGCTAAGGCAGACGGCGCACACTTTAGTCGGCAATCTGCATTTGCTAGGGGTGGACGTAACGCACGCGATCTATTATCATGGCGCCAGAGGTCGATGTAACGATGTTAATTCAAGAAGAGAAGACCAATACACGTCCTCATTGTTGTTTCTGAATGAGTCAAAGCAGGTCTTAAAATAAATAGCAACTCATCAAATGTAGTAACAAACATTTTATACTTAATATTTGAAAAAAAATTCCGGATGTTGTTTCAGAATTGAATGTTTAGTATGGAACTGTCCCTTCAGTAATCTTTCCGAAAGTATAGGATGTACCCAAAATTGTCTATTTCTTCTTCTTTTTCTGTACTTCATGTACAAAATAATACTTCGCGATCTCTGCACGATTTCCATAGCGTCTACGTCCCTACAGCTCTGCCGACAGAATGATCGAAGATGTGCGTCGTGTGCGATGAGTCTGTGAAAAATCCGCGACAGACTTTTTGCGCGCCATGCAGAGTTTTTGTGCGCCGCAGACTCGATCGCACAAAAAGTCTGCCGTCTGCGCTGCACCTAAGTTGACTAATGATAATTAGCAACTTATCATGTCCATAATATAATTTATTCAAACAAAACAATACCAGCCCAGTGCATAAAATAACTAAGATTATAAACATAGTAAAACATGAAATTCATATTACTGTTGTGATAGTGGTGTAGTATTTCAGTACTTAGGTATTATAAAATAAAATTACTTTAATGAGTGTAGGATCAAAAATCGAATTTTTATTTGAAAGTAGCTGACCTGACAGACGACCTGTCAACATTTCAATAGTTTTTATACAAAAATCCTTACAAAAAAGCGTGTTAAATATTTCCCAGATTTGAAAATTGACCAGGAAACTTCCAATTCTTCTTTTGAGAAAAATCTAATTAGGACTATTATAACATTTTAAAACATATAACAGCCTAATTGGTACATCCGTTCTCAAGTGATGCATCTGTTCTCAAGTGAAGCTTACCAACAAACTCCATTTCATTGTTTTTTTATAGACTAGTTTCTGAGGTCATGGTCTCATCGCACTAATATTATAAAGGCGAAAGTTTGTGTGTGTGTGTTTATATGTTTGTTACTTCTTCACGCTCAAGCGACTGGACCAATTTTAATAAAATTTTGTATGGAGGTAGCTGACACCCTGGATTAACATGTAGGCTACTTTTTATCCCGATATTACCATGGTATCAAAACTCATGCAGGTGAAACCACAGAACACAGCTAGTTTGATCATAAAAACAGCCCATTGTGTACAATAAAGAAGTATTGTTTTATCAATGATTGTGTTTGTTACTTCTGATCAAAAAAGTTTCACTATCTATTTAGCAGCAATGCTAAATGGCGATGCATAGCTAAAACAAATGATGAACAGCAAACAAAGAATGTTGTTTTTCACTTCCAGTTAACTGTCATAGATTAATCAACACTTAAAATGCGTCAAATACAGCTGCCATCATTTAGTCCTATCACATAAAATGTGTCATTGCTATTTTAATTAATGATCAGATCATCTACATGATAATCAAATGCAGAATTTCTGATGTTATCATTGTTTACAAAACATTGAGCTTTTTATTATAGTTGTTATGATATGCTAACATACTGATGAAAACAGCCAAACACATGTAAAGTACACAGTTTCCAGATACTAATGTATCCTGCCAAAGTTACTCAATGTCACACAGTGAGATCATCTCTGTAACTGTCTGCCGGCAGTCGGGTCACCGAGGTAAATGTCCGAAAAGAGTGCGTGACTCATTCTTATTAAACTTTCACATGGTAAACAAATTCTAATGAAACAGTACATTCACCAAAAATGCTATGGACATAGGAATTTTGCAAAGTTAAGAGTTTTTCTTAGTAATAGTGGGGTCAAAAATGAGGGTAGTGATGGTTTTTTGGAAGTCTAATGACATTTCCAGAAAGAGAATCATAAAGTTTACGTTCAAAACATAACCTATACTATCAATCGTAAACTGAGTATAAAGTTTGTAAAATAAGAACAATATGCATCATATTATCAAGTAACACTTCACAAACACAATTAACATGCCAAACAATGCGCAATTACAGCACAAACCGTAAAAACAAAGAATACATGACGTGTCGACGAGGAACAGCTTTTCAACTATTACTAACGCCCCAAGTGTAGATTTTAATGAAAAAATGCTACATAAATCTCGAATTGTGTACATACCAATCCATCGCACTGAACGTACGTAATAGTGGCTTCAGTTTCAGCAGGAACGCGCCTAGCAGGCCCACTACGGTTCGCCATTTTTGTGAAAGGTTAGATTGATTTTGAGCATTTTGACATTTTACATTTCAATGTTACCATCACGAAATAAAAAATAACCACAAATTCACTAGATATGTTAAGCGGCTTATTCGCGTTGAGAGGGGCTCGTGGCTAAATAATAATAGCCCCGCTTAGATAATTTTGGAAGGCCGCTCGAATCGATCGAATATTAGGCTATGCTTGCCGTGGTCGATTTGTTGATGGGTGGCCATCAATACATAACGAGACCATTTCGTGCCTCGGAACGACGCGGCTGTCATTCGTAGATCTTTGACAGTCGTTATTGATAGTCAGAATTCCAAAAGTCTAGTCAAACAATTAAGTACTAACAAGATTGATCATCATATGATATTATCATCACATCATCATATTTTTTGGAGACACATCAGCCGCAGTAGCGAGCTGTCTCACGTGTCAGAGAGATTTATTTTTTTCATTTAGTGGATTTTAGTACGTGAAATTGGCAAAATTGTGGTGTTTGATCCACAGAAGCCATTAATCAAGAGTTGACGTTGAAGTATGTACATACTTCAACTTCAACTCTTGATTAAAACAACCAGTCAAAACAAGGGAAGGATGAGATGTTCGACGTTGTCAATTTTGCGCCGAAGAAGTTGATATGATATTTTTATTCGATAATGTTAATTTTCTTTAATGAATATCATAGTTAATTTTAAATATTAGTTTTTAATGGTTGATGGTTATATTCAACATCTCTATATGGGATAAAAGCGGCTATACACGGCCCTAAAATCAGCGGCGATATCGAGACAGTGTTAGTGGGTATGAAATCGGCTACTTCTCTACACACGTCGCTGGCAGTCAGTACGTAACCGACCATGCAACAGACTGCTCGTTAATCCGAGATGCCGCCGACACTCTCAAAGCAGCAAAAAATAGGCATTGTCTTGGCACTTACTATGTCAATCAGTCCCGATTCCACTACACACGTGCCGACCATGCTCCCTAGACGATAATCGTCCCTAAATCGTGAGTTCGCCCGAAGTGATTTTTGAATTAGGGTAAACAATAAAATTTCGGTTACGATTTGTCTATACACGTGCCGATTTAAAGTACGATTTAGGGACCTCCCCACCACTTCCCCGATATCGCCACTGATTTAGGGTCGTGTGTAGCCGCTTTAACGAAAACGATATCCCTTGATTGCTACGGCTGTCACTGTTGTTCTCTATTCCAGTTATTTTACTCTATTCTTGTCCTTGAAATAATCAGCTGTCAACGTCAACTGTCAATTTTATTATTTGTCAATCACAAGCAAAAGTTGTATTAAAAAGTCTTATCAAACAAAGATATAATAATCAGTGTTTTCGTAGTTAACTAAAATATTCAGTTGTCAATGTATCCTAAAGTGAACAGCTCCATTCAACAACGGAATATGTGCGACTTCGACTTGAGACAGTGTGCATTAGTTCTTCCGCCCTGATTTAAATCGATGATACTCCTACTTTCAATCCACTGAAGAAAGGAAGTGATCATTAAATAATGAGTCAGCATAATTTCTGGAGAGGACTAACACCGTTGAACGTGCCATCGTCACAGCAAGTACCTGATAAAATTGTAAAACTTTGCGCTCTGGGCCCAGACTTCATTGTGTTAGGAAATGACCATGGGCTTTACCACTGCGAAACAGTGGAGGACTCCTTAAACTTTAGAAAAATGAGTGGCATTTCAGCAATAGACATATCATATCATAATGATATCCTTTATATTATAGATGTACATGGGCGGCTGTTTAAGACAAATGCTAGTTTTAAAAACAAAGAAGAAATTATTGTTAAAGAGGATGCCAAATGTTGTCCTCATGGTTTTAAAAGTTCCAGCTATAAAGTGAAGTTTAGAAATGTAGTTACAAGTGATTTTGGACAGCTGTTTATAAGCAGTGATGGGCAGCTGTGGGGCTCTGGTGCTATGCCCCAACTTTCCATAGACACTAGTAGTGTTAAGAAAATTCCATTTTTTGAAGGAAGGACTGTGTATAGTGCTTCTGTGGGTCAAAACTTTGCTGCAGTGATAGCTAGAAAAAATGTCAGACGTTCTGGCAACTGTGATACAGAGAGTGATAATGATGATGAGGAAGTGTTTGCTTCAAACTGCTCACAATGCCAGACAATAATAGGCCTAGCATCCCCCGCATCCGTGCCATCTCTATCAGAAACCTGCCCTTTAGGTGTTCAAATTAGTAAGTCTAGTGAAGACTCAAGTAGTACTACAGCCCCTCAGACTGATGTGCATGTTGATGCTCATAGTTTAACAGAAGATTCTAGTCCCTCATCTGAGGAATCAAAAATTGCAAGAACAAACTCACATATAGAAGAAGATCACAATTCTCAAGATGCTAAATCAACAGAAGATGGTGATGACCACACAGACAAAGAAAGTGAGACGGGTGAGGCATGTGGAGACAAAATAAACAATATATTTATAAACACTGATGCTGCTAGACAGTTTCTGAGTAGACAGCTCTCTTGGGTATCAGCTGGTGAGGACTATTTAGTAGAATACACAGAGAAACCAACTAGAATAATAAAAGAGAATGTATCAAACCTTACCAACTTTGTTTATGAAGGAGTCAAAACGGTAGGAGACAAAGTGGCGACATTATCCCGACATGTTAGTGGTAGCAGTGATAATAATGATACCGTGGAAATGCAAATGAGAAGCCACCATGAAGAATTAAATTCTCTAATGTATAGCTGTACCTCTAACTGTAATCTAGAGGATTTGCATTTTTCCACAAGCACACTAAGCAGTGAAAAGGAATTCGAAGCTGCAAGGAAAACTGAGAACCTCAAAAACATGTCAAAGCTTGGTAAGAATATATTAGCTACGGAATTATGGACCTGGGGCGACATATCATATGGGCAATTAGGTGTTGGAGATACAATGAAAAGAGTAAAACCAATGGTGGTCATGACATTGTCAGGTTTTGGACTTCAAAAAGTATCTTGTGGTAAATGGCACTGTTCAGCTCTAACCTTAGATGGGAGACTCTTCATGTGGGGCTACAACCAATTTCATCAAGTCAGTTTTGATACTAGAGAAGACAAAAGCGGTCCTAAACAATTCACAGAAAATTCTGACAGTGATAGAGTAAGAGACATGATAGCTACTGATCACCACACTTTGGCTTACACCCACAATGAAAATATATTCTACATGGGCAAGCATACTGAGGGGTACACAAATTCTATTGTTAATTTGAATGTCAAGAAAGATCAAAACAAAACTGAAAATCAAACAGACATGACTGTAAAAATGATTGATTCTCAAAATTATACAACCAAACCCCAAAATATGTGCTACCATTGGAGAATATTATCTTCAGGCAACATCAGCTATTGCTCATTAGAAGAGACGTCCATATGTCCAGAATTCCAAGATCTGTCTATTGCTCAAAGATATCTAGAGGAAATGCTTTTGATATATCATAATCTAGTTAAACCTTTTCTAAAGAAAAGTAAAGTTGTAACTTCACATTCCAATATTTACGAAACAGTTTGTGATATTTTTGGTGACATATTAAACATAACTGCTCTGAATGTTCTCTCGATGTGGCAGTACGCCGAGAAGCATATAAACGAATGTGATATTTCTTTGATAAAAAATTTAGAAGAGTTTATTTATTTGTACAGAAAGTATTACGTAGCTGTAAGCAATTTGATAGTTATCGGCGGTTTCGCGCAGATTAACAGTGTCGTTGATGTCCCGTCTGCTGTGTATGGTTTGTTTAGCGACCAGCTCCCGACTAACAAACAGAAGAATAATAAAAAGACTTTGGAAGCCATAGTAGGCCTCGCGTTCGTACAACCTTTAACAAGATTGAGCTCTTATAAATGCATAGCTCAATCGCTATTGAGATACAAAACAAAAAGAAAAAGAGTAGAGGCGAAGTCGAATATAGATGAAAGATTAAACAAAGTAATAGCTTCTCTGGACTCTTTGATAGACGAACAGGAAAAGAAACGGAAGGAAGCAGACGTCACAAAGTTATTTTGGGAGACAGTAGGAAAGAGCCTTGAGCAGTACCGAACGCCTGAACGAAGGCTAGTTAGAGAATCTAAATCTAGGCAGTTAAATTTGGTGAATCCGGGACGATTTTCGTCGCATTGGTTTGTTCTGTTTAACGATCTATTTGTGCACGTTAGTGGAAGTACACCAAACTTGCATCCTTTAGAGACTTTATGGGTTGAACCGATACCGAACACAGACTCCCTCCAAAACGTCATTCAGCTCACGACGCCCGAAGAAATGATATCAGTTACGACAACTACAGAACAGGAGAAAACGGAATGGACGCATTCTTTGAACACTTCGATAAGACTTGTGTTAAACAAGGACAATTTCAAACCACCCGCTGTAAGGACTGCCAGTCACACCTTTTCAAATAGAAATGCTTTTTACAAAGAAGCGAAATACACTGGAAGATGGTTGGATGGGAAAATCCATGGAAGTGGAAAGGTGGAATGGCCTGATGGGAAGGTATATGTGGGCCAATTTCAGCTGAATGCATTATGTGGACATGGAAAAATGGAAATGCCAAGTGTAGGTAAGAATTCTAAAAGTATTTACTTGACTATATCTATGTGTTGTATTTTTGCGGGAATGTTTAGGATAATGGAAGAAACGAGCCTAAACCAAAACATGTAATCATCCACCCCATCTTTACTGCTGTTGTAGATCAAAAAGGTTTTTAAATCTTTGTATTAGGGTTTATTTTACTTTGCAAAGCTTATGCATAGCCGTACCTAGGCTGTGCTTTACTCGGGCCATGCTCACTATCTCTTTATACTAGGTTCTATGATTTAGGCGCATAATGCCACTTCTCAAAATGGCAACTGAGTCGCTAATGGACTAATTCTCAAAATGGCTAATTCTATAAATGACTAATTCTCAAAATGCCTAATTCTATAAAGGACTAATTCGCAAAACGGCTACTTCTATAAATACTACTTATTGAAAAAAATTATAGAAAGAGAATTTCATCATAATAATATATTTTATATCCATATTAATCAACAACAAAAGCATAACATAACGCATAACACAACTGTCACACATTTAATACGTAAAGGTATATACCTAAACAAAATAAAAAAAAACAACTTACATAATAAATGTAAAATACCCGTGAATAAAGGAGCATATTAGACGCTTATATCGAAATAATGGGAGGGAATTACGTTATTTTTTCAAATGTTATAATAAACTACAAAAGTTTTGCTATTTTTTGAAAGTTTTTTTAGCTATTTACAATATTAAAGTGTCCGTACTTATACCTAAAGGTCATCGCACACATATTACCACTGCACCTTATCGGCATCATTCTACCTTATCGGCTCATCGTCAACCAGGCGTCAACTCATTGTAATCTCGTAATCGGATCGGCTCAGCACCTGGTAGGCACCACTTCCTATGCCGCTTACTGCTGGATGACGCCGCGCTTGCGGCCAGCCGACGCCTCTTTTTCGACTGTGTGAACATGGCGACACCCTGACGTAAACTGGTTTACTTGCTGACACCGAGCTGGGTATTATTAGTTTTGCTACTGTTCGCGAGTTATATACAATTTGTATTTGTACTTATACTTATAGGTCAAGGAACAAATATAAGCACTAAACGGGCTAAGCATCGCCTTAACTTGAGCCCTTCAGGAACTCTATACTGTAACCCAGCTCGGTGTCGGCAAGTAAATCAGTTTACGTCAGGGTGTCGCCATGTTCACACAGTCGAAAAAGAGGCGTCGGCTGGCCGCAAGCGCGGCGTCATCCAGCAGTAAGTGGCATAGGAAGTGGTGCCTACCAGGTGCTGAGCCGATCCGATTACGAGATTACAATGAGTTGACGCCTGGTTGACGATGAGCCGATAAGGTGGAGTGATGCCGACAAGGTGCAGTGGTAATATGTGTGCGATGACCTTTAGGTATAAGTACAGACACTTTAATATTGTAAATAACTAAAAAAACCTCGAAAAATAGCAAAACTTTTGTAGTTTATTATAACATTTCAAAAATAACGTAATCTCCCTCCCATTATTTCGATATAAGTGTCTAATATGCTCCTTTATTCACGGGTATTTCACAGTTATTATGTAAGTCATTTTTTTATTTTGTTTAGGTATATACCTTTACGTATCAAATGTGTGACAGTTGTGTTATGTGTTATGTTATGCTTTTGTTGTTGATTAATATGGAAATTGTTTATAAAATATATTATGATGAAATTATCTTTCTATAATTTTTTTCAATAGTATTTATAGAAGTGACCGTTTTGCGAATTAGTCCTTTATAGAATTAGGCATTTTGAGAATTAGTCATTTATAGAAATAGGCATTTTGAGAATTAGTCATTTATAGAATTAGCCATTTTGAGAATTAGTCCATTAGCGACTCAGTTGCCATTTTGAGAAGTGGGCATTATGCGCCTAAATCGGTTCTATACCCAAAACGTACCGTTTCTCAACTTTCGCTCGCGTGTCTTCTTCGCTGAGGGAAAGCCGGTCTTCCTTAAACGGTATCTAACTACCGTCCTTATCAATCTACATAGGTCGTAAAGGTACGTCATTACTATTATCTATCTATTCTGCGGTTAATGGTTTATGAAGCTTGGTATTTCAATATTGGCATTTTTCCTTTTATTCCTTCGTCATTCAAGCTGAACGGTTTAGAATACGAATTCTTGACGCGAATAACTGCGCCATAACCATTTAAGGCGTGGATTCTTGATATTTGTATGACTTGTGAATGATTACGATATTAATCATAGTTTACATGAATGGTAATATTTACTCATGATGAATAAGTGGCACAATATAGGTACGCAGAATTAGTATTGCGGATATGTAGCAGGTAAAACACTAAAATCGCTATGAAATTAAATATTCTCTGTAGGTAGGTCTCAAAAGTGCCGCTTTGGAGTTTGCCAAAGAGCGATGGAACATTCTGGGTGTAAAAAGACAGGACAGAATTCGGATCACCACTCTGCATTCTAAAAACGGGCATACCGGATGTAGGAAGGAAGGCAGCTAGGCTGAAATGGGATTAGGCGATTAATATATTTTATACACCTTTTTAAATGATACCAATAAGACAAATATGATAAGTATGTGATTTCTCCAATCGCCTGAAACACAGGATTACCTAGTTCAGGCACAAATCATGGAAGAACTTGATATAGATTTAAGAAAAACTGTATTTAACGTTAGTCCTTATCTTTTTGAATAAATTTTATTATACTAATATCAGGTGCATCCACGATGACCGCTGGACAAAAATCTCCATATAAAGGTAGCCTGAAGATTGACAGCGCCGCCGAGGCCGGCCCAGAAAGAGATAGGGAGATCACCTGAAGGCTATTTCTCGCAATTTAGAACGTTCAAAATCTAGTCGCAGTCTTATCTTGGCGACAAACAAATGACAAAAATGAAGGGAAATTAGATATATTTTTGATAGATTGAGACTGAGATCAGACTGTGAACATTCTTAAAATTACGAGGATTGCCAAAAGATTTCCTGGAAGGATTTAAGAGAGACCTTTGCCCAGCAATGAAATAGTATAGGCTAACAAAAAAAACCTTAGGTACTTAGGTAACTGTTATTAATAAATTGTTGAGCAAATACTGACACCTCCTACCCACGAGGCTCCCTCCGATTTTTTTATCACGCACTGGATTTTCAACCCACTGCTTTAGCGCTGAGAGTTGAAAATCCAACAGTGTATTTTGACGCGCTGGAATGCACTCTATTCTCAATACTCGACTCAACACCGACAGCTGAAAATCCGCGATAAAAATCGACACGTGGACGAAATAGGAGAGATACGGTATATGGGGGAAAAAATTACAGTTATTCAACAGCAAGGAAATATCAATTTAAATCCATTGTGGCCAATCAGGAATCATTTAAAAGACTAACATGTCTATCATCATAAGTACTTAGGGGCTTAATGTGGTGTTCACTAGAATCACTAATTAGAGTAAAAACCCCGAATTATCAGTAACTAAGTACACAACAACTGAAAGTCTAGTCGCCACAAGGGATAGAGGACTCTCTTGAGGCGCTGTCATTGACAAGTGTGCTACATTTAAAGTGGTGTCCAGACCTGGCGAATGCGCCGCTCGCGAGCCGCTTGCGAACTGCACGCGTAATTCTCGCGTGCGGTTACAGCCTACGTTTGGTGCGCCGCTCTAGTGCAACTCCGGCAAGGCTCTAGTGGGGCGTGCGCGCAGCTCGTGCGCACATACTTGTAGCTTCTTTCGCGTTTGAACTACGAGCCTCAGTTGTGAATTTGCTTACGCCGCTCGATTACAGCGCGTAGCGTGCGCGCGAGAGGTGCGCGGATGGCGCAGGGGCTGCGT
Source organism: Luperina nickerlii (assembly GCA_963855955.1). Taxonomy (NCBI): domain Eukaryota; kingdom Metazoa; phylum Arthropoda; class Insecta; order Lepidoptera; family Noctuidae; genus Luperina; species Luperina nickerlii. The sequence goes on from OY979667.1 coordinate 18,882,770, forward strand.
ACGAACATGATATGCACGCTCGCAGTTCGCAAGCGGCTCGCGAGCGGCGCATTCGCCAGGTCTTATTACCTATATTCACATCTCTTCCTTACTCAGTCTAGCGTTTCAATTATTTTTTATCAAAATACACGTTTTACATAATAATCGCAAAGTAATATGTACATCATACATAAACTCACGCATTTCCATGGGGATAGGCAGAAACTACAGAACGCCACCTGCTACTATCCTAACATACTCTTTCGGTTTTCCTCATGATCTTCATCTGGTAATTTCGCATTGCCAGCCCTCCCGATTTTGACGGGACGTCCCGATTTTTAGCCTAAAATTAAATGTGTTAAAATGTTATAAACATCAGGTGAAGAGTGAAAGTCCCGGAGTATCTTAGCCGGATAGGCTAAGTTACTCCGGACGCAAAAAAAAATAAAACCCATGAAATCCAATAAATTTATGTACCTTTTCACAATTAAACCACTGAACGGTTTTGGCAAGGAGATATCAGGCATCCTGGGGATGGACATAGGCTATTTTCTGTCCCGGTAGCGTGCTACCGTGACAGAAAGTATCCCACGGGATAATATCCGACATCCACGCGAGCGAAGCTGCGGACAGAAGCTAGACGAAAATACCTTTTGTTAGTCACGTAACGTAACCTAAGTAGGTATCTATACCTAATTGTATACTCAGGTACTACAAATACGCAAATATTAGTGCCAAGGCCGGTATTGCGAAATTTTTACAAACTTCCACGATCTGCTAACCTTTTAAATACATTGTATGTATGTTCTACCTGTAAATGTTCATACCATTTGTTCCCAACGAGTAACACCCTCAACTGTCACACTGTTACTCGATGGGAACATTTTGAGAAAAAATTCCCAACCAGTCACACTGTTACTCGATGGGAACTTTTTATTAGTAATTTCCCAACCAGTCACACTTACAGGACTTAATTAAAAGAATACGATAGCAGATTGAATATATATATTGATAACAGAGTTTTTTTGACATGGTCAACAGCGTGGCATTCGTGCACTTTGGTTCATTGCACTGCACTAACTGATTCATATTGCGTACCTCCCTACCCCTGACGCGGGCGCCGCCGCCACCGGGGCCGCGGGTAGAAGGATGTGTAAAACTGTAAATGTATTTAACATTAACTATGCATGGAAAATAACCGCCATTACACACCCGGGGTAACTGATGTTTCTGTTTATCTTATCTTTATTTTGCTATTAATTAATTTTAATTGTCACAACCACGGAACAGAAAGGTTTGGTCACAACATATTTATACCGTTATTTATTGTGAATTGTGATTTTCATTAAAACCTGTAACAGTGTGACTGATTGGGAAATTACTAATAAGAAGTTCCCGTTGAGTAACAGTGTGACTGGTTGGGAACTTTTTCTTAAAAATTTCCCATCAAGTAACAGTGTGACAGTTAAGGGTGTTACTCGTTGGGAACAAATGATTCATACATATATAACATCGCGCCTATAATCCCCGAAAGGTTAGGCAGGGGTATTCCTATAGTACAGTGTATACCCATATTTCACCAGTTATGTTTAAGTCCCTATTCCAGAGTCCGAGCTGCTACTGAGAAATTCCTGATGGAAAAACCCAATAACACTTTATTTGAACTGGGAATCGAACCCAGGACCTCATGCTCAGCAGTGGCACTTGTGACCACTACCTTTAGGTATTCAGGTCACAGAAAAGTTATATGTCTACTTGACTTGATTATTCTGTGGCTCCTACCGAAGAAAACGGCTACAGTTTCCTAAGCTCTTAATTTTGAAATAGGGTCTTCTTTCCTGTCTAGGGTTTCGTAAAATGAGACCATAGAAGAAAGAAAGAAAATACATTTATTTAGCACAGACTAAGAGACACACAATACACCAGATAGGAATAGGAAAGGCATAGGAATTTCATACACATTAGCAGGGTTGGCAGTAGCGTCACCCTGTCTAATATCCGCTATTATACATAGTAACAACAACTACCTTATAAATTCCGATGACCGCAACGTCCCGAATCTCGATCCGACTGCTAACCATAGATAGCCTATAAGGGAATTTCCGGTGTGCCATTTGACAAAAAACTAATGACAAATAATCATTTTAAAAATAACATTAAGTATAAAAACATTAAAAAATCTCATTTCGCAAACATATTAGGTACTTTATAAGTAAACTTTTGACAAAATACAGATTTCGCAAATGTTTTACTTTGAAAATATTTCAAATATTAAAATATCATTCCAAAAAGATATAGATTTTTTCATGAATTTTATAAATTGCGTAACCCAGAAGCGAATCGCTCAACCACTGTGCTAACCGCATGTTAGAGAAAAGAGTCCATTGACGCCTATAAAGTAATTACAAAACAACAAACACACTCATTATTTTCAACAAAACATTCACTTTACCTACCTTCTATTAATTTACAGGAATCTACGAAGGCCAATGGAAGGACAACCTCCAAAACGGTTACGGTGTCATGAAATACACAACTGGCGACATTTACGAAGGTTATTTCAAAGATGGCAACCCCCACGGCCATGGGATCAAAAAACAAGGGGACTTTACTTCATCATCAGCTACTATTTATACGGGGGAGTGGGTCAATGGGGTCAGACAAGGCTATGGGGTCATGGATGACATTGGAAAGGGGGAGAAGTACTTGGGTAACTGGAGTGATAACAAGAAGCATGGGTGTGGCTTGATTGTGACCTTGGATGGGATTTATTATGAAGGACTGTTCATGCAGGATGTTTTGACGGTAAGTGTACAGATACTGAGTTAATTGAGCTTGTAACTGCCCATAAAAATGCATTAACTTCAATTTACTTTAAAAGAGTGATGGCCATGTTCAAAGCCAGAAGTCGTCGAAACCTCACACTTCCTTTTTCGAAGAAATAAATCCGCGAAATCATAAATCCGTCAACACTATATTTTTTTTTTATTTAAAAGTTCACCGTTATTTTCTCATAACACCTTGACAATCTTTTAAAGTAAGCCATATAGCATTTCAATACACTTGTATTTCCGTGTACCTATCTACCTTTTGGGGTTTTCCATTAGGAATTTCTTAGAACAGCCTGGAGTTAGAAAGTTGGCAATGTGCCCCCCTGCCTCGGAAAGCACGTTAAGCTATTGGTCCTGCGATTGATCTCTCTCCGGTCGTGTCGGATTGCCGTCCCATACGACAGTGAGAGTAAGGGAAGAAAGAGTGTACCTACCTGTATCTGCGATTCTGCCCACACATTTGTGTTTGTGCACTAAGATAAAATATCTCCTACACCGAAGGCTGGTCTCCGCTGAGATTGGTCGCCATGGCCAAAATTCGTACTGTAGGATTTTATTTTATTCCCATCTTCCAGGGTCACGGTGTCATGGTATTCGAAGACGGTACCCACTACGAAGGAGAGTTCCGATCAGCTGGCGTATTCTCAGGAAAGGGCATCCTTACGTTCTCCAGTGGAGACAAAATCGAAGGGTCCCTTAGTGGTGCGTGGACTGAAGGAGTCAAGATATCAAACGCTACTATGCATTTGAACGTATCCAATCCGGTGCTGCCAACGAATAGCTCTAAACCTAAGTGAGTTGAATTAGTTGATTTTTCTTTGCTGTCTTCTGTCGTTGAAGACTTCTAAAATATCTACTCTATAAAAGAAGCTATTATTCGCAAATAGTGGTTTAACAAATATGTTTAGTGAATTCTTTAAAAATTATTTGTTTAAACAGCTGCACTGAAAGTAATTACTTCCTTATTTCAATAGTTACAAGGTTGAGTTTATACAACTGATGTTTCCGAGATCCTTGAGGCGTTTCTCGGTCAGTAAGACCACATGTATAACTAAAATGTTCATGTTTTTGTTATCCTGGAATGTCGGATGAATCTTTTGTCATTTATCTGACTGATTTATACTTAATAAATTTCATGAAATCAATTTATTACCAACTAACTTTATGTTTATTTGCCATTCCTTTCAGTTCATTCGGAAAATTAAGCGTAGCGCCGATTCAAAAATGGACCGCCCTCTTCCGCCAATGTTTCCAATGCTTAGGCGTCTCAGAGTCCATTCTTACACCCAATGGCAACCATTTGGCCAATGGTCAGTCTGGCAACTCCATAGACAACTCGAAAATCTGGCAGAATGTAGCCGTTGCCATATCTTGTTCGCACAAAGAGAGGAACAAAATGTCTATGAGAAAAAGAGGAAGCGATTTGGAGAAGTCCGTTGATTGCTTGGAAGTTATACCACAGTTTGGACAGAAGACGCTCAACTTGGAAAGTTATGCGGAATTGCAGCAGTATTTGTATAATGTGAGTTCATGTTTTTAATTTATAGTATAAGTTCTTTTTTTTTATCCTACTACATAACTAAGTGAGTCTTGCACCCAGAATAATATATAGAAAGAGGAGAGCGGCACTGGTGCTTATGTCAAAAAATAGTACTATGCGAGCCAAATAAGAATAGTACTGTCAAGACGCCATTTTTTTCCGCAATACTCGCGAACTTCATTGCTGTGCTGGCAGTACTAATTTGACAGCTATCGTGTGAAGTTGGCAGCAAGCGCGATCCTATTCTTAGTTGGCTCGCATAGTGCATTACGATACGTGTGACTTGAGTAGTCCATAGCGAGATGCTAAATGCCGTGCATTAATACTACATAAGTCACACGTATCGTATACTATTTTATAGCACGTGTGACCTATACGCGCACTTAAGCCACGCTTTTCTGTGTAAAAGTGGACTACGTATGTTACAGAAAAGCTAACTTTAGTGCGGGTTGGGGTCACACGGCGCTATAAAAAAATGGTGAAAACTTCTCCTAAACAGAAAGTTCATACCTGACTCATTTATCATAATTTCCACTTAACTATCTTACTCTCTCCTTTTTTATCTTACTTACTTACAGCTTGCTCCATATCCACAGGCCTGCGAGTCGAGCCACCACCCTTTAGGTCAGCTTGTCATGGGCGTAACGAACGCCTTCAACACCACATACGGTGGGGTACGGGTGCACCCTCTACTCCTCAGTCATGCAGTAAAAGAACTCAAGAGTATCACCACTAGGTTGTACCAAGTTGTCAGGTTGTTGTTCCCGGCGTTACCACCAGAGGGCACTGATGCTGTATTGCCTTATAAGAAAAGGGATGATGGACAGGAATTGCACCATGAAGATAGTAATCCTATTGATGGGTGAGTCTAGGTTTTTAACTAATAATATTTTTGTCCTGGTCCCAAGCCTAAGCCATTCACATCGCATCGCCGAATATCACATCAAAATCAAGCTTTGGTCATGGGATTGTTTTAAATTTGACATTGGTCGATCGGAAGCCACGTTGTGTGTACAGGTTTCGGGTAGTGGAAAAACGCCTATTTGCTGGCGATTCGAGTCGCAGTCGTGTGGCGTTCTTCTTTTAGTTTTCACTCAAAGAACTAACAAAGCTCTGAGAGCAAAGAGAGAAAAAAAACGAAATGCTAACGAAAGTCAGCTCTAAGAGTTAACTCTCGTTACTAACTAAAATTGGTTGAGATCAACCAAAATAAAATCTATGTTTGCTAAGTAAACAGCCGCACGGGTCGATCCATCAGCTTGCCGGAGTTGGTCCTAGGATGGATGACCATCAGGTCCTTCATGGATTTTTGTCGTACGAATCGTCAGAAGTCCGAAAGTCTGACAACCAGTCTTAGCAAGGGTATTGTATTACCCAGTAACTGGGCTGTGGAAGTCAGATAGGCAGTTGCTCCATGTAAAATACTGCTATTAACCGCATCCAGTAAGACTGGATGCCGATCCTAACATACATAGTTGGAAAAAGGCTAGGTAGATTAACTACAGAGCGTACTATGTACTCGAGACTTCCCACTCGTGGTTTCCAACACCATTAAGTGACTAATATATTACGATGTGAACTAATGCAGTTTACCAAGAGAAAAAAGACACGGTAAACGCAAATATTAAGGACTACATTGACTTCTCGAACCTCTAAAAATAACATCAAATTAACGATCGTATTTGTCATTTATATTAATCCTTTTCCAGTGAAGTGGTATCAGCAGCATCTCTCCTACAACCAGCCTTGCTGCCGCGAGTGCATCCGGCACTATTTGTGCTGTATGCCCTCCATAATAAGAGGGAAGATGATCTGTATTGGAGAAGGCTGCTCAAGTGGAACAGACAGCCGGATCTTACACTCATGGCTTTCTTGGGGATTGATCAGTGAGTTTTATTTATTTTATCTTTTACCCTGGACGCTTTTAACGGGTACGTCTTTATAATTTAACATTAATGATTTTACTTATATTTTGTAACAATATAATTTAAAAGAGTGTATGAGTTTCAGTTTTTGTGAATTCTGAAAAATCGCGAGTCCGACTAGCTCTTCATCGGTTTTTTGGATCACAGCTGGACACAGGTTTTCCAAAAACTTATAAGTCAGTGTCAGTCATCAGTGATACTGCGGCACTCAGCATCTGTCGAATGACATGACATCGGCGAGACGGCGTGACATAAGTGAACAATTTCCTTACCATTTCCTACAGCAATTCTTCTTTATTCTAGAAAATTCTGGGTAGGCTACACTGGTCCAAACAACCAGTTATCGCCCACATCACCTCTTAAAGAGCAGCTGTTCCAAGAAGCCGTGGAGACGCTGCAGCAACTGAAGACCACCTTCTCCCCCATAGAGAAGCTTCTTGTTATCAGAAGCACCTTCCAGAAGATGACTATCGCTGTTCAACAAGAGTTGGGTAAGTTTTACTTAATGATTTTGTGGAAATGAATTATGCCATAAATATTGCCCTGAATTAAAGGGATAAGTGTTTAGAGCCACATTTCGCCAGTTCTAAGTCTTACGTCCTATTTGAAGAAGAATACCAGACAAACTTGTAAAGTGTAATACTTATTTATTTACGTCAATAATTTAAATATAGAAGTCAAGTAAGTATTATTATAATTTAAATTAATAAAAAATCGCCCTTTCTACGTTCACTTTATTTCTATTTTTTTCACCTACACCAGGTTCAAACTACCTGTGGAGCATGGACGAGTTGTTTCCGGTATTTCATTTCGTCGTAGTCCGCGCTCGTATCTTACAACTCGGCTCTGAGATACACTTCATTGAAGACTTTCTGGAGCCAGCCATGCAGCATGGAGAACTTGGACTTATGTTCACCACGCTCAAAGTAATGTGAAAGGGGATTGACACTTCATTGAAGACTTTCTGGAGCCAGCCATGCAGCATGGAGAACTTGGACTTATGTTCACCACGCTCAAGGTAATGTGAAAGGGGATTGAAGGTTTTTTATATGAAGCCAGGCATACCTAGTTTTGGGCCATTTTGTTTTTTTTTTCAAAATGTTAGTCTCGCATCATGCGTGACAAACATTATGAAAAAAAAATTGCGGGCAGGTAGGTATGCCAAGGATCTTCAAAGCCAAATTGCGTAGAAAACAAGTCTGTAATTGAATGGAGATTTTGCGTTTTTGGGTTAGGTTACGTTGAACGTGACATACGTTCAAGGTAATATCAACTTTATTGGGTAGACTGAGGGTAGGAAATTTAATGAACAATTTTAAGTCCTAAGAAATTTGGTCGGACAGTAATATTATCTACCGATCTGACTACATTGTGCAACTCACACATAATGTGTATGACCATTTAGATAAGACGATGTTCAAGCCAATTAGAACCTAATTTCCACCCACATAAGTATAAATTTCTTCGTTTCCAGGCGTGCTACTTCCAAATCCTTCAAGAGAAGATGTCGATCAACTAGAAGCAACTATATAATAACGAATGATCTCGCAATACGTATGGTGCGTAACGTTTAGTTGTAGCTTGCGCAATAATTTGCTATGTAAGTCCTCGCTAGGTGTTCTGTTAGCTTGTAGATTTTTCAAGGGCGTATACATGTTACTGTAACAAATAAAATCACCCTGTATTATACGATAAAATCCCCCTCTATAATGATAATAATAATCAATAAAGTTCGCATTTGGGCCAGTATAGTATTTTTATTTCACGAAGCGACGCGCACTTTACTTATGGTAGCCAAGTTTACAAGTATGCTGTGAATGTGTGCGTGAAGACGAGTGGCGACAGCATAACACAGACTTTCACACTTCCGATTTCGCCATTGTCTCGGACGGAACCGAGACCTTCTGCGCTTACACACACCTTCACGGCGTGTTTGTACCACTTGGTAACCACAAGTATAGCGCGTCGCTTCGTGAGATAAAAATACTGTACTTGCCGACCTTACTGGCTCAGTGTCCTGTCAGGGATTTGGAAAATTGCATAACATAACATCGCGACTGTATTCACCGAAGAAGAGGTAGACAGAGTGTATAGACCACCCACATTTTTTTGCCAGTTTTTTGCTGGTTCAGTCCCTTAAAATAGGCTCGCCTTATATTCGAACCGGGCATATTGAATTATAATTTAATAAAGGCTCGCCCCCACAGGCGCGTTATATCGGATGCGTTATTGCGATAATGCGTCCTGATTCCTTGCCACACAGCTGCGTTTTTATCGCCCGATATTTCTAACGTGTACGACTGTACGTGTAACCTACATTGCAGGCCGGCCCCCACTACACGTTACTACGTTATTAACGCAGGTGTGTGTAAGATCGTATGCGTACTAATACAAAATGTTCTAAAAACTCATATCGGAATATCGCAGGACGGAGGAACGCAAGCATCCAACTTCTAGTGCGTCGTTATTATAGCAGCAGTGTCTAACTTCGTGACCGTCCTAATACAAAATGTGCTGAAAACAGATGTCGCAATAACGCATCCGATATTATCGACCGATATTAATAACGCGCCCGTGGGGGAGAGCCTTAAAATTGTATACGTCCTATAATAATTGTTATGAAATTCTTGTTAAATAATTGTAATAAATGTGTATTATGTAGTATAGAAAGGTAACCGTACAAAGTCAAGATTGTGGGATCTTTCGTGTATTTTTCATTAAAATACACTTACAATAATTGATCTGATAGCATGATATTAATTTGATTAATAATGAATTAAAGAAGAATAACTAGTAATGCAATAACTGCGATAGTAATTTTTGTTAATTTATTTATACAGTTTAATTTTGTGTCCACATAAAGACACTACAATATGTCTTAAAAATGTTATATGATAGCGTCATACGTCTTAAACTTAGTAGCTAGATAAATCAAGTTGTATTTGATTTTTAATGAGTATAATATATATTAGTTTCTGTTGGAATTAAAGTAAACTTGGTATTTTTTGGTATAGAAATCAGAAACATGTTGTTGTGTAGGAGATTTTACACGCCATATTTCATTTAATTTACCTCATATATTGGTATTGTGTAACAAAGATGTATTTTTTTAAAAGAGTGCGTTTTAGCTGTGTTACTACTGTTTTACAAAAAATATTGTAAGTCCATTGTGAGGTTTGTTAGAAAAACCATTATTCGGACGATTACGGCCCGATATGTGTGTGTTAATATTGGTTATTATGCAATATCATGTGACTACGAGTGTTTATGTATCCAACATTCATAATTTACGAGTCCTTTTCGCAAAAGAAGTCTTGTAGTTATTTGTGGATCGCGATGTAGAGAGATTCTGAAATTGTAGAGGTTGGCAACATTGCGATGCAAGACACGCGCCAGGGTAGCCCGCGAAATTCAATTTTTTTTAGGTTTTTTGCAATTTGCTGGTCAGTATTAAGTTGTACGTTGATTAATACAACACTCACACACACACACAGTCATCAACACAACTCTCTAAGACCACGTAAGTCCAAACAATAACTGCAGTTATCCTTTGGACTTACGTGGTCTTAGAGAGTTGTGTTGATGCCTTTAATGATTATAATTCTGTAAATACATATTTGTTACGGCCGCGAATCATATTTTGATCGACGTACAACTTAATACTGACTGACCAGCAAATTGCAAAAAACGAAAGAAAATTTGAATTTCGCTCACACTATCGACCACGATCTGAATCATTTTGAAGGATATTTCTAATCCATTGCTTCGTAAGTTCTAAAAATTTGTCTGCTCAACAACGTCAATAACGTAATTAATGTTGTTGAACTGTCAAAATGAAAGTCATTGCTACTATTACAATGCGTGCCACGACCGATGATACTTGACGCACCACGTGGTTTGACATGCGCAGTACACGATTTTAGGTATCTTTAGCGGTATGAGGTCCGAGTGCGGGACGGGACCGGACGTCATAGGGGCGGCGGAAAGAGCGGGGGAGGCGGGGTCAAGTCTCATCTTTCGTGGCACGCATTGTACTGTGTTACGCAATTACCCTGCTGGACTTCTTTCATGGAAAGCACTCCATTTATTTTTTTACTAACCCCCACCTTAGAAGACTTTAAATATACACCATTGAATGCATAGAATACTCTTGTAGACTTATATTATTATTAAAGTATTTATTTTTTTAAGTAAGTATTAGGTAAATAATAATGTTTTGTTTTAGTTGTCATACTAAATGATTCCTATGTAGAATGTTTTAGTTTAAGTTTTGTTGAGTGCCAAAATTGATTATACGCTGTTTAGCTTTAGTATGTGATTATGTGAAGCGTGGTGAGTGAACGAGACTATAATATGCGAACGAAATAAGGAAAAGGCGAATCTTGACTGAAACCGATCTAGCCTAATTTCCTAGAGCAGTGGCAGCCCAGTGGTATCGGCACCGATTTACGATTTGGAGGACTTGGGTTCGAACCCAGATAGGCGCTTAACATCGTGAAGGTACAGTACCCGGCAATAAATAAAAGACCTACTAATCGACCTAAAAGAAAAAAAAATATACAAAGAATAAAAATAATTATCAAAAGAAGCAAATCAGAATTGTTTTAACAGCTCGGAATAGATACCGGACTGTTTGTATTTCGTGCGACAGAGAACGCTCTACGAAGCTGAAATTAGCCGATTGTCTCTTTCCAAAGGTCGATGTGCAAGATTTATCGCCGGGTACTGTAGATACATAGTTTCGTCACCACTGCTCTCAAAACTGTGAAGGAAACATCGGGAGGATACAAAAAAAAATGTCCTAGAACCAAAATTTCGAAAACATGTGACATCGCACTTGACCCGCGTGGTATACTCGTATTACAGCCCACATGTGACATCGCACTGGACCCGCGTGGTATATTACAGCCCACTCCTCGAAGAGAGGAGACCCGTGTGCCAGCAGTGGGAACATTATAGGCGAATTACGCTGTGACTCAAATGAAGTTTGTTTGACAGGTTAATTTTTTTGACCGCATAGTAACGACTTTTAGATATAAATAATACGGTATGGAGAAACTAGCTAAATTGTAGAAATTTGATCTCTTCCAAGTGAAAAAATATAAGAAATGAAACTGATACTCGTCCACTCACTGTGTTTAGGACCATTCCATTTAATAATATGAAAAATGTTTAAATAGGTTGTTAACAATGCGAAGCAATAATCCAAAGGTCTGGTAGTACAAAAGAGAATTGTTATGTAGCGAACAAATAGATATTTTTTTATTCGACTTTTTTCTGTTGCTATGTGTGAAATTGTTTTTGTTTTATAGCTAGTAATATTGTAGGCAACTGAAGTTGCCAGCGACTTTATCACTTCATTCATACATTTGATAATAAAATCACTTTCATCGCATTAAATTCCATCGTTTCAGTAACCGGGCCACTGAAAAAAAAAGAATGATACAATTTTGTATCGTCCATAAATTATAATGAAAAACAGTTAAAAAGACAATATTCTTGTAAATGATAACCCCGCCGTATACTGTTAACCATTGAACACACCCAAAGCGAGTTATTCATTCATGCAAAACCACCAAGAAATGTATGTAAATTGTTATGTATGATCAAAACTATTGCTGAAGGCAATTGATAAGTACCATATCATTAATGTTACATAAATATGTTAATTATTATATTTATATCTTTGTCCTATGTGAAGTGTGTTTAAATATTTGAAAAATATATATTTAACATTTAATAAAATTCGCAGTAAAATATCGACTTTTATTTCCATCATAGGTACAGTTTGTACTATACCTAGAATACATCTTTGTTATATGCCTTATAAATAAAATAAAAAATACTGGACCTAATTCAATTTTCTACTGGAAACAAGTTTGAATATCTCCGAACTTCTACATCATGTTCATGTAGTATTTATACCAAAATAATCTCCAATAATTGCTTAAACAATTATCAATTTAAAAAAAAAAAATATTGATACTTTGATTTTCTAACAAATAAAAGTACTCTCTAAACACTGCGCCGGCAATGCGCGCGCTCGGCTGAGGCCGGAGGCTGGAGGTCTTAAATTATCGAGGCATCCACAGGCAATCCCGGCGACAGCCTCATAGCACAGAATAAATAGTACAAGTCTCATAGGTTGAACTGCGAGATGCCATCTAAAACAAAACAAAAAAAAAAGATGCGTGATCAATACCAAAATGCAACTTTTCTGTAAGTTCAAACGCCAGTACATCAAGCTACTACAATCTGTCATATTTCTTTAATAGATTTTCAACTTTATCGCTAAAGCATAAGATTCAAAGTGGATTGGGGAAATTTGACAGTTTCGGGTAGTTTGGTGTGTTGGCGTGTGTACTAAGAATGCTCGAGTTTGTTCTGTAATATGGACCTAAAGAGAAGGAAATTAAAACACATATAATTTATTAAGGCTATTTATTTCATTCCTATAAAATAACATACCAAATGTCTCTTTTGTACAACGTCATATCAAAAATGTACACCATTATATAAATTTCGTCTCAGGTAAATGTTACCTAGCTACTCTCGTGTCTCCCCTATTATTTTCATGGCTATTATTACATAAATATAATTATAGTCCTCTCACGTGCCTAGTTTGTAGGTACAAAATGTTCACAATGCCGAATCGGACGCAACTTTATAAAAATACATAACACACCAGAATTACAACCGCCTTGTATGTATTTCTATAAAACGAGTCCCCCGTAATGCTGTACAATATCTACAATATGCCAACATGTTAAAATTCATTGTTACGTGAAATTAAACCTTAATCATAAAGCCTTGAAGTCCAGAATACATTTTATGTATATTTTTAAAGGAAGAATATTGCACTGTTACTGTTTATTTTATTTTTATAAGCTGGAAGTTACATCCGTTAAGCATATTGAAACTCTGGGATATATGATAAAATCTCAAATAAATAATATACAATTTGTATGGGTAAGAGCGGTAAATTGACGTATTACACATTTTTGCGCGAGGCTTGAATTATAATCTATCACATAAATCACCTTCAAGAAATTACATAGGCACAGAATAACTCTGAACTAAATTAAATGCAATTCAACATTTATCTTTTCACCGCCACGGACGAGAATGGACATCAGCGTCAAACATTTATTAATTTGTTAAGAAATAAGATTAAAACTAAGTAAGATTTTGAGTATTAAAAATGTATCAGGTGTCTGGGTGACAATTTATTTGCGTAGCGAGGCGGTAAAGAGATCAACAGGCGTTGTGATGAGATGCGTTGAAGGAACATAATAGTTCTTAGGAAAACTAGCAAGAAAAGCTACCCGTTTTTCCTCCCTTCATCGCAACTCATAATAAAAAACACACATTGAATTAACTTACGCAAGCCCCGCATAAAAATGTTTTAGATATAGATGTAAAATTAATTTGAATATAATTATTTTTCTATTACCAGTTACACGGTAAGAGGAATTCTAGTATTGCAGAACATATTATTATAATTTATAACATTCAGCACTATAATATAAATATTTTTTAAGAATATAAACTTGATAAATACCGCTCTAGGTATAGATTAAAATTTTGGGGCAATCTCGTTGTCTAAGGCAGTGACAGGTGCATAGCTATTGTTTATCATGTGTATAAAAATTCGAGAGTATTTCTTTACATAAATTACTTCCTAGAGGCAAGAATTGATGACCGATCGACTCGAATACAAAAGATATGTCGTACAGCATAAGCACAACCTTACAATTAAGAATCGTATTAACTGACTCATACATTTTGTTCGTAACGTTAAAACCAGCAATGCTGTTGTATTTTGTACTTTGTTTACAAGCAATTAAAGTTGAGAGTGAAAGTGGTGGTAGTAGTAGATTCTGCAGTGCAATTCTTGTCGCGTGATGACAATGGGTGTAAAAAGCCTTGAATTAGTAATCTTACGAATTTTATTGTGAAAAACATACTACGCGACTCAAATTGCATTGGTTCCAAAATACTGACCAGCCATTACATCTGCAACAATTTGACTAAAACGCAACTGATACTCGGCCTTCACTGTGCACTTATTAGATCTGTCGAATACTATTATCAACCACGATACATTAGGTATGGAAGCAGCTTTATTTTAACTACAAATAACGCACATGTGTAATAATGATTGATTGTTTAGTAAACACCCGAGTGTCGTTTACGTCAAAATACTCATAAAAGCACCGATAGAAACAATCTCAAACAATTACTTCAACAAATAAGCTCATTCAGAAACATTACAAGAAAAAAACAAGTTATTGCATAGTTATACATTTTCATTTCATAAGTCCTTATACATCAATGTTAAATTACATAAAAAATCCAAATTAATGATACAACAACGATACCAAATCTCGCTATAATGTTAGACATAAAGTATTATTTTTATTATTTTATACCCATTATTAAAAAATACGATATTATTAGCAAAATATCAATCGAATTTTATTGCATGCATTTTTTTAAATAAACGTTAACAATTATTCTCCTAAATAACATTGTTGGACGATAAAAAAAACGATAATAATAATAATAGAAATTGACAATAAAAGTTTTTAAATAAGATGGTCACAGGGAGGTGTTCCTATCAAGCTAAATACATTTATAAGAAAACGCGTCATTTAAAACAACAGAATCCTTAAGTCTATAGAAATCAACGTATATATTACTATAACATCCTACGTCTATGTTAATGCTTACAAATAAATGCTGTCTACGTGGGGCTATGGTGACGTGTGATTATGTGATAATATGCTAAATGTGTGATCCACATAGCTTAGATTGAAAAGCCACGTCCACATTGATGAGAAATTGTTCAAGTTATAATTACAAGAACACTAAGATTATTTTAAAGTTTTAATATGCTTATCGAATGTAGATTTAAAGTTTTAAAGCTCGTTTTCAACCATGTGTACATAGCTTGAAAACGGGCGCACATTTGGTTTTATTTATCATTTTTGTAAGATCCAATCATTTACCTTCTTAGATAGTGTTCATAAAACACTACGAATAACTCAATTTGATCTTTTCGAAACTAGCTGACTAACAATACCTTTATTTCCGTTTCATTATGCGTACGCGCATTCCTCTCCTTTTAACATATACCCTAGAGCAGGGATGGCGAACCAATGGCACGCGTGTCGCTGGTGGCACGCGACAAGATAATTTAGGCACCTCATCAATTTTTCGATATCGGATATCGTTGCCGCGTAAATGCAGGGGATAATGTGGAACCTGGTATAAATTGTTTGGCATCTAGTTTGTATCAGTAGAAGTCGCACTATTTTTTTCTTTCATTTAAATATGTAAATATAAAATGGTAAAGAATAATAGTTAAGGTCTATTTCTGTTTGCAATTAAGGAGTATTATTCTGAAACTATTGCTTTATTTTTCCAGTATTCAAAAAGTCAAGATTGTTTGTTGGCACGTCATGGCCACATTAAATATTTATTTGGAAAAAAATGGCACGTAGAGATATCGAGGTTCACCATCCCTGCCCTAGAGTAAGTTTTCATACTGCCATTGTTTGCGTTGCTTGTTTTATCTACGTATATAAATTCTACTTGGACATCTAATAGAATGTGCGCCCGTTATTTCAAAGAGTCAGGTCAACGGTTTAGGACATAACGGTTGTTTGCTCCGGAGGACTATAATTGTCTAAACTTATATGGCCTCTGTAACGACGTGGATTACAAGCGCACTGTGTGAATCTGCCTATATCAAGGATATACCTAGCATTAAGCGTACATATACCTAAACATATGTATAAGGTATATACATACACCTGTGTAGTCACTAAATAACAAACTAACGCGTATATTAAGAGAAAGTGATCATCTACATTGATATCCTTAAAAAAAAATCATAAATCATTCAGTTAAGTTAATAAAAATCTTATTTACAAGCTCCTACAAAACAATAATAGTACGACATCAAAAGATAATACTAAAATCAATAAAACCTTTTTGCTAAGCAATTAAAACAAATAAATACATGGCGTGAATGAGTCAAGGAGTTTTTACATAACGTTACTTTTTGTCCGCCAATTATGATTTTCTCAGTATGTAAATTTTTGTATATCAATCGTATAAACCGAATGTGCGTAGTTTACTTAACAGTCAATTATTTCGAGCTGCTTAATCAACTAATACTGAAAGCACCATTTAGTATTTACCTAATTTAATCAATTCTTACGTAAGTCAGTTAGTTAGAAAATTTTGAAATTTTAGTATTTAGGTTTCGACCACACTTGAGGCAAGGACATACGATAAGATTATTTACGATATTCGATAAGGTAGACGGAAATATTGAGCTTCACCGACACATTTTCCGGACGTTCCGCTTTAATGCAAAATAAATGCATTACTAAGCCAATTTCACGATACAATAAATGCATATTTTGGCCTAAAATAAAAGGTTTCTTTATCCAATAAAAGGGGCTTTGTTTGATTTAAATTACGTTTAAAATCCATCGTCCGTTGTAAACGTTCCATTATATCGCTGTCGCCTCACGTGTGCAGTCACAACTTTACGTTGGTAATACTTGACACCCAATAATTTAAGATACAAAAATATTGCCATCATAAAAAATATTTCGTTAAAATTCATAGGATATATTCATTTTAGTTTTTTGTAAAAATGGCATCAAATACTACAAAGCTAGGTTAATACTGAGATGACGAATTTAATTATAATATTTTAAGCATGCATGGAGTTCTGCTCGTGTAGAAAAAGGGACCGTGTCATGTTCAAGACATAATAATGAAATTCATTAAAAATTCCGGATCTCTCTTTTTTTTTCAGGGTGGGATATACATGAACTTTTTGTCAGCAACGTCACAGTTTATACAAGAGCAAAAAGAAAAAAAATATGTTTTTAGATGCCATGTTGATCTGATACTACATTCACCCGTGTGTAACATTTAATCAAAAGTATTTGATTTATAATTAATCATTAAAAAAACACTCATTTATGACACTGTCGCGATTGACTTCTTATTGTCACCAATAACTACTTAGGGGGGAGTTTTACCGTACAAAAAAGGTATGTACACACTAAAGTTAATAATATGTTACATGAAGTGGGATAATGCAATACTTGATCTGTCTAATGTGCACAAACCTTAAAGTGACCCGTATTACATCACTTCTTAATAATTGACAATCCTCTATCGTCCATTCATAAGTTCAAAAAACAATACAAAAAACCGTAAATAATTATTTTGCTTAGAAATTAGACACCAAAAGTAAATTCATATTTTATAAAATAATATTTTGTTGAATAAATAATTCGCATACCTCTCGATAACCTTATACAATTAATTAATCAAGCTCCATTACAAGTAGTAATATATCAAGAGTACAAATGTAACACGAGTCACGGATCAGTGCGACGCAATTCACCTTAAGTGCTATTGTTCTGCCACGAGCGCTTTTCTTACAATTCAATTGTTTATGTATAATATAAATGTATGTACATTAATCATATTAATTCTAACCATGATTCAAGCGGCGACCATCTTTACTCTCTTATAAAAATATTTACACATTTCACTAGTGCTGGATACTAAATGTTTAAATCCCAGTCGAATTTTAGAATCCGTGATTATGTTACAAGTCTATCAATTTATAGTTAAACATCAATATGTAGTCAAAGACGAAGGCAAATCATAGAGATGCGACATGTCGTATTTATCGATTCCTATCAATTCTGACAAAAAACCAGAAGTGAGCGATAAGTAAATAGACTGCAACCACGTCGGTAAAAATATCCTAACTTATCTGTATTTGATCCCAAGCACGATATAAGTTGTCGAATAGTTATGAAAATGAAATTCAATGAACGACGATTGCATTTTAAAAATACACGTTAAACATATGTTAGTCAGCCCGAAAAATATCGATAGAATTACGTCCAAATATTATACGAACACTTCGTTTGCAAGCTCACCAGAGAGTGGAAATGTTAAATAAAGGTTATCATCATCACAAATCCATCATACAGACCACTTACGCACTAAGAAATACCTAAAATGTAAAATAGGTAGAAATAATGTCCTCACTATCCAGAAGGCAAAATTGGCACTTAAGACGAAGTTCGCTCCTTTCTTGAGTGTTCGTAGGAGTGTGGCGGCCGGGGCTTGTCGGGGAGCGTCGGGCGCACTCAGGCCAGTTCGGGGACCGTCGGGCGAGCTCGGGCCGGCTCGGGGCGGCTCGAGCGCGCTCGGGGTGCGTGGTGCGCGCTATGTGCCGGGCGAGCTGTTCGCCGTGGGGTTGTAGGGGTGGTTTGAGTTCCGCAACACTGTGTATACACTGTCCACCTTTGCAAGTTTCTCGAAAAACGGTATTAAGTCCAAAAGTTCTGAATCTGTCATGTCGTCGAACCATGACGCGACAGGTACCTGAAATGATAAGCTTTAGTTAGCAAACGATTATTTCTAGACAAGGCAATCTGCTTTGTTCAAAATACTATATCTATGGGGCATTTGCATTTGTCATACTCATAACACAGAATTCGGTATTTCTATTGCTCATAGGCATTACTCATTTTTGGAGAAATTTTGACAATGAGCATTGATTAGTACCATTGTTTTCAGGTAGCATATAAGATTTAAATCATTCAATTTAATTCCCTACAACACTATTGCCTGATCAATGACTCAACATCTTACCTTTACACAAAGCTCTCTAACAAAACTGACCAGCAAACAAAAATAAAATATCGATATTAATATCTGTCCAAAATGCCAGTATGGTGAAAGATATTTTTTATTTTATTTTAGACGGCCCCCCCGTTGCTAAATAATAACAGCCACACAACACAGGTCGATCGATCAAGTTAAGCTACGCTCGCCGGGGTTGGTCTGTGGATGGGTGACCACCTTTACATACCGAGACCCCTCCATGTCTCGGAAAGCACGTTAAACCATTGGTCCCGGCTGTCATTCGTGGATCTTTGACAGTCGTTATGGGTAGTCAGAAGCCCGAAAGTCTGACAACCAGTCTTAACAAGGTATCGCATTACCCAGTAACTGGGTTGTGGAGGTCAGATAGGCAGTCGCTCCTTGTAAAATACTGGCATTCAGCTGCATCCGGTTAGACTGGAAGCCGACCCCAACATAGTTGGGAAAAGGCTAGGCAGATGATGATGTAAAATATTTATTTCTCAAAAACAAAATCAATAAATTTATTCACTTAAAATGAGAAACACTGGTTGCATACATTTAAACGTTCCTTAGAAGAGTATTTTTTATACTACTAGCTGACCCTGACTGAGGATTAGGAGGTTTACCTAATAGTACAATGCGCGCCATGAAAGATGAGACTTGACCCCGCCTCGCCCGCTCTTTCCGCCGCCCCTATGACGTCCGTCCTATGACGTCCCGTTCCGCACTCAGACCTCATACCGCTAAAGATACCTAAAATCGTATACTGCGCAAGTCAAACCACGTGGTGTGTCAAGTCTCATCTTTCGTGGCACGCATTGTGCACACACATTTTGCCGGTGAAGTCCTGTGTAGCAGAGGGCGAGCCTATAGCCCTCAATCGGGCACTAATCCAGACTCCGAGCTGCTACTAAGAAATTCCTGAGCGAAAAACCCAATAACACTTTGCCCAACAATCCAACCCAGTTCCGTTACCGCAGTAGCGTTTCGCCCAGTAGACCAACGAGGCAGTTTAAAAACTAATGTTATTAATATTTTATGAGGTATACTCACAGCATTATCAGGATGGAATATATAAGAGGCGGGCGAGTTGTCGACGATGACGACACGCCGGAGGTCGCGACCGAGACTGTTGAGGTCCTTCACGTAGTTGCCGCGGTGGAACACGCAGCTGTCGCGGAATAACCGCGCGCGGAACACGCCCCATCTGGAACAACCATTATTTTTGTATTAGGTTGTGATGCTGAGAAACATTTTAGACTTTATTTTAATAGACGCAAAGTTGACATTTGTTTGACAGTGAAAGCCGCTATGATTGGCCAGGTATGATGCAACACCAGTGCAGCCAAATTTGAATAACGTAAAACCATTAGTAAGTCATTGCAAAGTAACTCGATATCCCCATTGACATAAAGTATAAATTAGAACGATTGGCGAAAGTTTTATCAAACTCACGGAGTTTTATCAATCATTCTAATTTATACCATACCTTACAGTGATAAGTTACATTGTAATGACTTACTAACGGTTTTACGTCGATCGTGAATGTCCTACCTTAGCCTTTTATGACAGGTAGGAAGAAAACTAGGTCTTCATCTAGTCTGAAGAAAAATGTGGACACAAGTTGACTTCTTAAATTGAGACTATAATTTTTTACATAAGATATTTCAATTTCTGATTAATCTTTCAAGTCAATCAGATGGCCTTCTGCAGTCTAAAAGACGATCAGAGGTAACACAAATAGCGTTATAATAGCGTACATTACTCTAATTCACACGCAAAGCACTCACGCATCATAATCATTTTCTAAATACACAATTTAATTATACACCTTGTTACCGTTTAAAGCGAACTAATTAACATAATTGAATTATATTTTACGTAGCCATGTGTGTATTTGTCATGCCAATATAAATTTTATTGTTTATGTATAATGTCAGTTATGCTTTTGCTCGCGGCTTTCCACGCGTGGTGGTCGGAAATTATTCCTTCGGGAAACTACTAAAAGGACTAAAAGTATGTATTAACCCAGGTCATGGTCTATCCGTGTGCAAAATTTTATTCAAATCCGCTTTTTTTTTAGGGTGGAAAATCATCAAATGACCCCTCTCCCGCTTTGGGTGGAGCGGAAGGGAGTGTCAGACTCTTACTGACTAAAACCCACCCGTGTTCCTTCCTTAGCCCTTTATGTTCCGGGGTAGCGGTAACCCTTTCGGACAATCCCGCTAACGCGGCAGACTTCGGCCCTAACGGGCCCATTCACTGTTGCTGACATCTCTTTGAGGCGCGCGTGGAACACGTACGCGCCGTCCGGCACGGGCCTGGTCCTGATCGGACGGTGAGCTACCCATTACTCTCCGTCCGCAGGCCTGCGTCTACGGTGGCCGGGAGCCGTCACGCGGCTCCCGACGCCCGGAGCGTCTCCCGCAGCGGTTGGGACGGGAGGCTTTGTCCCTCAACCATCCCGCCACCTCCATCGCTAGCATGACTGCTTCGCAGAAGGAGGTGACTGCCTCCCACACCCTCTCGCTCCGGACCATGGCTTGAACCAGGACCGGACGCGAGAGGTTCCCGCTGCTGCCAATCGCCTCTACGAGGACTCAAAAACACTCAGCCATTAAGAGGTGTATTACAAAAATGCGCGTAGAACATGATGCATGATTTCCTCGTTGATATTGAATACTATTCGTTGGTTGGTATAAATAACAATGAATTGGTAAAGATAGTTCGTTTTCTCTTCTACAATAATAATAAAACTTTTTTTTTATATATCTATTTATTTAGCAATAATGGTTCTCCAGATGCATGTTTAGGCAAAAAATCAACAAAGTTTCGTTTTTCTTGCTAATTTTAACGTAACTTTCGGTGTAAATAACTAATAAAAGAAGTGCAAAATCTTCAAAACTAAGTCGGTACCGACAAAGCTCAATTCACGAAGAGAAGAGTTCAATAAACTTTATTTGTAATTGATTTATGCAGTGGTTTTTTCATAAAAACTCATTCAACTCGTCAACTTTTGGTCATGCCCAACAGTGAGTTAGAGCTCGCGACTAGTTCCACTTTAAGGCGTCAAAAGGTAACAGACAGACAGAGGTTTTTTCGCATTTATAATATGAAATTAGTATGGAATTCAGGAAATTCCTAAGCTTTATTCATTTCATGTAAAATATTTATGTACGTGTACGTAGAAATTAGTAATTTCAAACAGTTGCGCTTATGGACTGTTTTTATTTGACAACTAAGCAACCTCATTCAAAGGTTTTGAATTTATAGAACAATTGCCCATACAATACGCACAAAATACGTCATCTAAAAACCCACCGGTAATGATGGGTGCGTAAAAAGCGTGCGTTAAAGCCTTTTTTGGATCGTTTCATAACAACATTTTTGCAACTGAAATCAAGCAAGAATGACTAAGTAAATACGTTAATTACTCACGATAACAGAATTCCCAGCAAACCGTGATTTAAAATAAGTTCTACATATTTACAATAGTCCATTATAAATTCTAATCACGACATGCCTACACCTGATTAAGATAAATAATTAAAAATGTCTGTATGTCAAAGACTCAAATACTCAAAGTTACCTACTAACGTACATAGCCGTATATTGACACATAATTGAGTTTGCCAGTGCCTCCGTCCTCAACATTGTGGAAGTACACACTAGAATCAGTTCGACCAAGTTTCACCATTGTTCTCCCGTCAGAGTAGGTTAAATTTTGGAAAAACGTCCATGTCAGTCTTAAGAACTGTTTTAGTTGACGAAAGCATAACTATTTAATTGGGATAGAAAGTATGACTAGTTCACTACACAATAGCAGTAGCGCTTTTGTCAACATTTAAACAAACTATATTTTATTACGTTAGGTTTCACTCTTTCAAATACGTTTTGCATGGTAAAGGGGCCTAAAATGGCCACTTTGGCAGAATTATAAAAGGATAACATTATGAAAGTTAACTGTTAGTTAATCGTATCAAATTCCATTGGTGAAGGATTTTTCAGTTATTTTTTTTTTGTCTGTGCTAAAATATCAATCAATCCAATCCAAATTCAATCCCTATCTCTTTGATTATACCTACGTATAGCAGCGAAAAAAGAAAAACACGGACGGTCTTCGCCATATTATGATTCATAATGTTATCCTTTTATGATGCTGCCAGTGGCCTTTTTAGGCCCCCTGAAGACTCTGCTGGTGCGTAACGGTATCTAGACTATAGCTCTGGATAGCTTATTCTTCATTGGCGCGCTGTTCCCATCGTGTCAACATCCTGGGTAGCAAAAAACCGTCCAACCGCCGCCGCCGTCCGCTCGCTTAGCGAAATCTAAATTGCCAAGTCACAGTGAATGGTGAATAGTAAAAAATGCCATCACTTTCTTTCCAGTTCAGCTACTAGCGTTCACTCATTACAAGCCCAGTCATTAACCAACTCACCTGTCCAATAGGTCAGCGACGGGGTCAGCGTATTTAGCGAGCGAAGCGGTGAAGAGCACGCACTCGTACAGTTCGCCACAACGTCGCAGGAACTCGTCGACGTGCGGCCGCTTCAGAACATATACCTGGTGCACGGCGCCGTCAATCTCGACAGGCACCACGAAGTCTGCGTTGTTTATCGGCTGGAAAGATATGAAAAGGATTTGAAACGTGGCTTGAAAAAGCTTAAGACTCTCTTTGGGTAGAACTCATCAAATTATCATGGATCTCAAGGAATTATCTCGAGTTCCGCGGTAAAAATAAAAACCGAGGACACAGTGATGATTTCTCAACATCATCATCATCATCTTCTATCTGACCTCAACCACCCTTTGCACAATCATCTGGACGGGACTCAACTCAATCAAAACAAAATTCACAAAAACTATTTCTGTTTTAAATTCGATCTTTATTAAGACAATCAGTCAGCTAATATTTATTTGACATCATTGAACATTTCTTTATGCTCATACAAGGTCGAGGATCTTATCATATGGTGACAAACTGAAATCACACGCACGCATGGGCAATTATGTTTCAGGCACTTGTGTCAACATTCCATTAATAAATTAAATAAATCATTGTCTGCCACCGCCACAGTAAGTTGGAAGAACATAATGATATACTGACTGCTGTCTACCAAATAAAGAAAGATCTGAGAGTGAATCGACCTTATTTCAGACTCAAGTTACCCAAAGAGGTTTTAACTTTTTAAGGTTAATGCTGGCTAATGATAAAAAAAGAAGTTTGTTTTCATTGAACTTGACACGCAACACATTGTGAATTCATGATTCATCGCGTAGAGGATTACTCGTGACTCATGCATCATTGTCTTTAAACTATTGTATTTTATTATCTATCTCAAATGAAGATATCAAAATAAATTCGGTTGATTATATGAGGTGTTATTGTAATGTATTCAATTAAAATTGTTTGTTTAACATCCAGCATCCTTTTGTATCAAAATCTGATCTATGAGGTGGAAAATGCGATCGGATATGAAAAACGATAAATGAATCTGGGCCATACCATAACCCATCATAGCAGTCCAACATTATCAGCCGTTAAACGACCACTGCCGAACAAGGTCCTCCTTATTTACCAAAACTAAAAGATGTTTTCATAATCGCCGCTTCCAAAAGAACGGGTAAGTTCGTCGTCATAAAGAAATCAATGCAAAGCCGAGCCTGGCTTATTATATAACAAACAAACCCTCACATAATATTAAGTAAGAATACTTCTAAAACGACAACTAACTGACAGGCTAATCATGTAACTTTAGAATTTTAATCTGGTAACTTAGGCAACACAAGCAAGTATGTAACTTATATGGTAAGAACGATTTCATTCAAAGTTTTCTTCGTGTCAAATATCAAAAGAAACCGATTTTGGTTATGTTTTCAGTATCTCTTATATGATTTGGTTGCTTATGCGGTAAACACTCGTGCTTTTTGTTTTAGCAGACAGAACATTTTTATTCATATAGCACTTCCACTGCGACTTCGTTCGTGTGAAATTCGTATTTTCTCCTACAAAATCCAACACCCCTTCCACCCCAATAAAATGAAAATTTATGATCATTCTCTTAATTATATAAGTATTTCGACGCACCGTTCACCCGTGTTATTACTTTGTTTTCGCTTAGCGTTGTTTCTGACTTTTTTCTATCTGCTAGGCTCTTAAGGATCGCAGCGTAATTATTACCTTGCTAAAAATTGGGTTATCAAATGCAAAAAAATCAGTCAAATCCGACTGGTATTTCCGGATATTAGCGCGTTAAAACAAAAATGAACTCTTCATCTTTATCATATTAGTAAAGATAATTGCACAAAGTAAAAAAAAATAGAGAATGCTTTGGTGGCTATTATTTTTATTCAAATAATCAAAAAAATTCATAATGCGTTCCCACTCGATGCCTTTTAGACTAATGCACGATAGAATTAGACCGCTTATGTCTAAATTCAGTTATTAATCTTGCATATAATAGTGGAAGGATAAATAAAATAATAAATTAAATACATAAATAATGACATATATGTTCACAACAATCGCTCTACCTTAATGTAATGCGAAGTCACTGCCTCCCAAGATACAGGATTTTCCTAGTTTGGGGGGCGGGGTACTTAATTCTTATAGGACTTTTGACCCCACTACCTAACTTTTGTATCCAAACTCTGTAGAATCTATTTATGTTTGCATACCTCTCATGTTTTTGTGAATAAATATTATTATATAGTATTTTTTTACGTGTGATGCCCTAGAGAGGAACTTTAGGTCTTTGTGCACGCACAAGGCAGCCCAAGAGGGCCGCTCTCAATTTAATTAGAAGTTAGTATTTCTTGGCCACTTGTTACAAATATTTGATTTCTCAAACAGGTCAGAATCTTGTAGCTTCGCATAAAAGCAAAAACTTGGCGTATCAAGAACGCTCAAAGGAACTGGTTGTTAATTAGCGCAAGACATCCTTAGAGCAAAACGGACCAAGAGGACAGTTGAAAAGTTTACACAAAAAAGGGTAAATATATTACTTACTAATTTCTAAAACATAAGGGCAGCAAAGTAAAGCCATTGTTAACCATAAAGAGAAAACATACAATGATTCTCATAAAACATTTATTAAACTGATGTATGTTGTTTCGAACTCTGACCTACAGGTAAAGGGGTTACTTAATGTTCGAATACCAGCAAATACTACCACTTAAATACTGATGACGTGTTCATAAAAAACCACTTGTTAAAATAACTTTGTTTTTTAACCGACTCATTTAACAGAACGAACAAACATAATATATCTTATCACGCGAAAACGAAATGTTTTTAGTTAAGCACGAAAGGGTTAGAAACATAGGGGAACCCAGTCACAAAACATTGGAAAATACGCTATTGCTCATACCGCACATAAAACATAACAAGAATACCATCGTAATATTTACAATGAAGATATAAACAGTAATATTAATTGATAATTTGCATAAACCTCCTGTAGTAGCCGTAGAGGTCGCTTAGACATGTTATTTGCGTGACGCAAGGCAACTTCGTTTTATTTATATTACGTCTAAGAAAGCTTCAAGGAAAAAGTTTACTACTTATTAGCTTTATTACTTACAACGTTTTTACAAACAGCAATTTGGCGTGTCCGACATTTTTGCTGCTATATAATAAAAAGATTGTTAGAGACAAAAACACAATTTCTAATGCGGGGAAGCCCTATAATGCTCCAATGAAGCTGTACGCAGTAGATTCAATGGATAAAGTGATCTAACCGGTAAACAAACAACGCAGCTAAATAAAGCCAGTCGATCAATGCAATATAAAAGTAATCTTGGTAAATTACTCAATCACATTATTTAACAACACTTCATTGGCAATGATTATCAAGGCGTTTGTGCAATCTATTAGACACATATCCTGGCAGGGTTTCTAGATAAAGGCAATGAAGAAAGGTTTCAATTACAACGAAGGTTTGATTGGCTAGTTTCTTTCAAACTTTGGTCGTTTGGCGTGAATTGGGACCATCTGAGACTGTACGAACTTTTGTGAAGCAGTTCGCGCAAAAACAAGTCACTCCACCCAAATTGTGCCCGAGGATTCAGAGTTCTGACTCCAAACATAAATTTAATTATACGCATCAAACCCGACGACTTCTTAGCATCCAAGCTCAACTCACGAACACAAATTATACCTAAGATCATTAACTACTGACGAAGTTATCAATACAGAGGAACTGCGTAATCACGACGCCTGCGCCGGTGATCTGTCTAGCTAGTCTTAACATAAACCTAAATTATGTTCCCTCAGAGCACGTAATATTAACAACGTGGCGGTTAACATAACTTGGAGATAATTTATTTGTGTAACATAAGTATATAACGCCAGAAGCCGATGGCTCACTATTATAGTTGCGGAAGCCAGAATTTTGATGTGTGAGCGTGAGATAAACATGGGGTAGCAAGAATTAGCTGTGAAGGTATTAATATTATACCGCGAGTTCATATTATAAACTGCCGAATTTCACATCCAACTTGCTGGAGTACCATGTTAATCGTATCCAGTTTTAGACGACTTGAAGTTCTTATTTTGTAGTTGACTGGTTGACCTTTGGGCCAAATCCAAATTGAATGGTAGTATCTAGATAACGTTTTGGAGAACTTGACGGTGGTCATGGGGTACCTTCGATTGATGAAGACCAAACCATGGTAAGCATGGAAACATTGGATACTGTTCTAATAGTAAAAGTTGTTTCTTTAACATCATCGAGAGATCGATTATAGCTTCTGAAAGCATCATCCGCTAACTAGATTTCAAGCTTCATCGCTCCAAAGGTGACTACGCGTTTCTCTTACAACATAGCTGAGGGATTTCTTGCCAGCTTTTTAACCGATTTCAAAAAAAGGAGAAGGTTATCAATTTGGTTGTTTTTTTTTTTTTGTAAAAATGTTTTAACCCGCTGGATGCGAGCACAGAACCGGACGAAGGAGGTGGGGAGACTTATGTCCAACAGTGGACGTATTTCGGCTGAAATAATAATGATGATGATGAAAAAAGTTTTAGAACGAAAGCTTTATTGTTTCCGCATCATAAAACAGTTGTATGAAAGATCATCAAATTTCGCTAGACGCTGCTTTTTGGCATTTTCTTCCACTTTTGCAGACCTGCACCCTAAGAATAATTGCGTAACATCTTTCAATCACAATCTGAATAATTTTGAAGGATATTGCTAAAACATTGCTTCAGATATTCGAAAAGTTTGTCTGCTTAACAACGTAAATAACGCAATTAACGTTGTTGAACTGTCAAAATAAAGGCATTGCTACTGTTACCCCCTTACTAATAAACGTTGTATAGCGTCTGTATAGTTACACAACACTTTGTCTTCTTCTTTCGAAAGTCAAATTACTGACGACTGAAAGAGAGAAATCGGTGTGTAACTATTCATCTGATATAATACGTTTATTAGTAAGGGTGTAAGTGTGTTACGTAATTACTAATTGCCCCTCAAGATCAACGTGCCCTAAGGACAAGCAATCATTTCGATAGATTAACTTATGACTGATACCTAAAATCCACTTAAAATAACTTTTAATTAGATTACTTACAATCATGTTATCCAAGCTACTCAATATTTATCAAAATCAAATCCAATTTACTCATCATGTCAAAACGTTGTCAGACCTTTTGTCTTTCAAGTTATATCATCATGTCGTATCCAACTCAATTAATTTAGCCCAGTCACCTACAAGTAAATCCGATTGCTCGACCGACTGTCCTACATCCATATATTATTGACACAATTTAGATAATAATTAACCGTTATATTGTTGCTATAAGATACAGGTCAATATCCATATTAGATCCGTACCGTATTAACGGTAGGTAGTAGAGTAATAAAGGAAGCTTGTGACAACTGCTGTTTTGCAAAAACTGGATAGTGACGACATTTTGTTGCCAAATAAGTTATTAACAGTTTTTACTTTTCAGAATCATAACAGAATTATTACTGAGATATAGGAAATAACAATATTTGGTCATGTGAACTCGTGCGCAAAATTTGCAACACACCTGTTTCTCACACATTATAAAGAATGAAGCTATGCCGAAAATAGAGATTTTGATACCAGTACTGAGACTAAGGAAAAAGTTTATCGTATCCTGTTAAAGACTATGATAAAGTGAAGCTGTGTGTCCTGGGGGCCCTAAAAAGGCCAGTTTGGCAGAATCATAAAAGGATAACATTATTAATCATAATGGACAGTTAACTGTTAAGTTAATCGTATCAAATCCCATTGGTGAAGGATTTTTCCGTAATTTTTTTTTCTGTGCTAAAATACTTATCAATCCAATCCAAATCCAATCCCATGCTCTTTGATTATATTATACCTACGTAGTACAGCGAAAAAAAGCAATACACGGACTGTCTTCGCCATATTATGAAGTATAATGTTATCCTTTTATGATTCTGGCAAAGTGGCCTTTTTAGGCCCCCTGATCTAAACTAAAACAAATAATAAAAACCTCAACCAACGCTCAAAGAGTACACATTGCCCTTCAACAACTTTCAAGGTTCACATTGAACTATCAGTTAGACATTGTGCAGGATGAGAATTGATTCCCGATTGTGTAGCCAAACATATCCAAGGTCGAAGCCTTGACACGGCCGAGCTAACCAAAAGTGAACTTACAATGGCAAGTAACATATGGTATAGAACACAATTCGTTTTAACAATACAACATTTGCAGTTTTATTATATAACTGTTGGATCAGTTAGCCAATTTGGCCTTGTAGACCTCACGACAAATCTTGCTCTGTAAGCCATAGAAATTAGGACATAATCTGTGCGTGATTTTTTACTTAAAAACATTAGCTGCTTGGATTAGGTCAAATATGGCCGAAGCTAAGCTACATAAATGACTTTGTAAATAGAAGACAGTACCTATTGAGCAACTTTTCCGGCTGATATGTTTGCACTCAATCAAGTTT
Organism: Luperina nickerlii; assembly: GCA_963855955.1. Lineage (NCBI taxonomy): Eukaryota > Metazoa > Arthropoda > Insecta > Lepidoptera > Noctuidae > Luperina > Luperina nickerlii. The sequence goes on from OY979667.1 coordinate 18,912,699, forward strand.
TCATACAAATATGCAGCATTTTGTACGAAAGCGGCTTGTTAGTTAAAGAGGCGAAAAACTTTCTACATTACGCGCTGGTCTGGATTATAAATAAAGTGATTAAAAACTTCGTCTTATTTGATCAACATTGCATTTCTATAGAGAAGGCAGTGTTTTTGCGTTTTCTGAGCAACTGCACGTAACAGCGAGTGCTCCATTAGGGATCGGAAGTGAAGGGTGTCGGTCACCTCATTTTCTATACTGCGTCGCCGTACTCGCACACTTATCGACGGACAAAGTCGCTAGCTGGAGTAAACGTATGCACGATCACATTTTTGCTTGGGTACCTACAAGTTTAGATGTTAGCGCTCATAGAAACGATTGAACGGCGGTGTTGAAGTGTACCAATCAGTCTATTTACGTGGGAGTCAAAGTTCAGTGCACACCCTACCCGGGTTACGTTAAAAATAGTCCAGTCAGTTCAATAGAGCAAAAATGGAGTCTGAGAATCTTTACACTCCACCCACATTAACTCATTGCTGGCGGCTGGATATAGACTGACTGACGAATGACGATGACGGGTAGACTCTATCGTGCAATAAGTAGCAATGAACAGCGAGCTTGTAAGGAAATACGATTCCTAATCTGACTCCTGACGATACAACACTAGGTCATAAGGTAGTATCCAAGTGTCTGAAAGTGGGAGTGATAACTCATAAACATTTAAGTAATAGGAATATATAAGGACATCAGAATTAAAATTAATTTCACAAATGGTAGTGCTCCATAAGGACAAGAATGACGAGCAGACAGCAACAGAATATAAACAAACTCATTAGGACATGACCACTATATTCGCCTAGAATAATGTATATGAAAGAGGAAATTCTACAAATATCAAGTAAAGAATTGGGTCATTATGTTAAATTATTTGTACAATCTCTAGATTTGCGATCAGAAATGCCAGATAATTTACTGCATTCTGTTAAAAAACAGCGTAGATAAATTGCCGAAATTATATCACAACAACAATAGATAGAAATAAATTCAGGAATTCATCGTGACAAGCGACAGTTAAAGAACAAATTCTTGACAATAAGAACCTTGACAAAGATAGAATATTATAGTACTGATACCTTCCTTCTAACATTACAGTCTCATTGTCCAAATAAAGATAAAATATTCAACAGATCCACAAATTCTTTTAAGCGAGGATCATATTACTAAAACTTTCATGAATCGGATTGCTGTCTGTGCAATTTTGAGCGGGCATACCATCCAAAGCCATCAAGTCTTGCTTAAATAACGATGTATTGAGAAATTGGCAAACATTTGAAAATACTTGACTCGGCGAAGACAACGATGGATTAACGACTCTGATCACTAAATAAAAACTGGATATTACTTTAATGAACACGATACTAATGTTTTAAGCAAAATGTCGCTTGAAACATTAATATCGTGTTCATTAAAATGCAATTTTGAACGAAAACATCTAATCCGACGTAGATGCTAGGTCTCTCGCAAGTATCCACCATGAATCTCTTATAGGTATCTGAATAGCTATTCACAACCACTCGATACGCTTCCGTACCGTATCGAACATCAGTCAATGTTATCTTCGGAGTCCTCTAAACACTGTTCACAAGTCCAAAACCCAAAAACGTTGTCAGTTTAAATCAAATTAAATAAAAAAATTCTATGCTGTCGGGGGCAAGGCAAATCAGGTTATCAAAATGTGTCATTTTCGATACGATAGCCTGTCGGAAGGTTGTGGATAGCTATGCTGGACAGTTACTAATAATAATAAACCACCATCCACCTATGCAGAACCGGAGTTTATTATGAAAATAGTATCTAAAGTAATCGCGTCAAACTCGCTATAGCTAGATAGTATCGTCAGCTTGTGCTCGAGCAGCAGGAAGTATTGTTAGTGCCGCGTACATTTCAAAGGCTTCTACAGCCACGGACTACGAGAAATTAATATAATTTTGAAAGAATCGAACTTTCTGTTTTATTTCATCACAGCTGTTTATGATGCTTATGATGATCACGATCTATCCAAGTTATTATTAGATTGAAAGTATGACTGGTATATTTTATTTGGCGTCATGATTATGGTGAACGTAATCATTTCAGTAAGAGAAGGCAAGTGTATTTTACTGATACGAAAAGTTCAAATTAAATTAGCTAGCGAAACTCTGGAGATGTGATGGGATATCTAAACATGATAAAAAAGATGTTTTTTAGGGGGTCAACAACCGCTGGTAGTGTTGTAACTTGAAGTACGGACGCCAGCACATCAACCTACCACAATCTGTCAGATTTCTTCAATAGATTTTCAACTTTATCGCTAAAGCATAAGGTTCAAAGTTGATTGGCAAAATCTGACAGATTGTGGTAGGTTGATGTGCTGGCGTCTGTACAATGCGCGCCACGAAAGATGAGACTTGACCCCGCCTCCCCCGCTCTTTCCGCCGCCCCTATGACGTCCGGTCCCGTCCCGCACTCAGACCATAGTATAAAGAGGGGAAGTACGTTATCTTCATACAAACGCACCGCGCGCGGCTTGTATGTGTGCGTCATAGTATCTATGCGTCGCCGCACGCACACTTAATAAAATCTCGACCCGTTTCTCAGTGCGCCAGTCGAGGCTAACACCGCATGAGCTTCGCGCGTCATGGCTTTCGGCACCGCTAAATGAATGAAAAATGTGTGATAATCGCAGGAGAACGTATTGATGTGTGTTTGGGTGTCTTAATATGTAATTCCAGAATTGTCTCTGTTCTGATTACCTATTGAACTGGAAAGGTAAGCAAGTTGCAGCTTGCAAGTTCTAGCATATAATTTTTACTTGATGATGAAATACCTACTTATTTAGTTTTTGTTGTAAGTATTATTTTATATCAGACAGAGGAAGTAGGTAGACCTACTTTCCTACTAGAATGCATTAGGTACTTTTGATCTGTCAATTGATTTGCCATTCATCGTTGATTTCTCGTGCTCATCACCGCTTCGCGCCGCCCGTTTGCTGGCCCGTCACTCTTTCTTTTATCGTGAAAGGTTTCATCATCGTTTAGGTAAAACCGACCTCACAAACCCTGTACTCAGACAATACAAGTAAAAATACAACTTCCCGACCCTTGCCAATTTATAGGCACTGAATTAACATTTAGCTAAAAGTAACAACCCTGAGACAGTAGGCAATTATATCGCGGATCGGGCCGGAGATAGCCTACTTCCCCTCTTTATACTATGCTCAGACCTCATACCGCTAAAGATACCTAAGATCGTGTTCTGCGCAAGTCAAACCACGTGGTGTGTCAAGTCTCATCTTTCGTGGCACGCATTGTATGTGTTGAGAAAATCTGTTTTGTTTTATCGTATTTAGACATCGATACCTACCACGTCTGTGATGTTTACACACAAAAACTATTTTTTTAAATTAATATTTCAAGTGGCTACACTAACTGCGGTCAATAACCCCACAAAAAATCATTTCTTTTTCGTTTTATCATGTCAAGCTATCGATGCCATCTCCTCTGGGGAGTTTCGCTAGCGAATTTTATTTGACCCTGTAAGCATTCCTGCATGATGCATACTATGCTCTATAGCCAAAACAATCAATGTTTACTTTTAACTTACACTAGCATGCTATCTTATTTTCATATTCAATCATAACAATTTTACACACATGCAACTTGTCACATTTATACTGGATTTTCCTGTTTTCTGTTTACACCAATCATAAAATAGATCGATACAAAGCATTTTTCTCTATTGATGCATGTTTCGTAGACAATGAACGACGAGATATGAACCGACAATAGATGGGTGTGGGTGTGTACCTGGTGTACTGTCGATCGGAAGTTAGAAACCGACCTATTGAACTATTGTGGTCTGCCCACTCAATGTTTATAGACACGAAGTCGTTTCTATATTATTTAATGTACCTTTAAGACCCCATAAGTTTATTGGCAATTAAGACGTAATGTAGCCATAATAATAGACGGCAGTGGCATACTTGCATATTATTTCTAACTTACCTACCTATCAGGTTTGTTTTGAGATTATAGCAAAAGGTCATAGAGATGATGATGACTAGGAGAGCAAGTAACATTTAAGATGTACCGATTCTTTGATTATCTACTGCGATAAATTTTGTAGCTCAATCATATTTTGCTGTAATGAGCAGTAACATGGGCTGAAAGTTGAATCAATCCATATTTATTGCTCTTTGCTGACCAAATTCTACATATATCACAGTGTTTGTATTTTTACATCCACTCTACTTTAAACAAAGCATTTCGTACTTCGGTTACAAAATATATGACAAGCGTTGATAGAACGCGTTCTCAATAATCTAATAACATTCTCGTAACCGATACATTACAGTAATTTCGCCTTAATGTAACATTCAATCAACGATGATGACCGTTTTTTTATCACGCACTTCGGTATTGGCAAAGCTTCAAATTAAATCACGTCTCGGAGTGAAATGGAAGACTTTCACATTATCTCAAAGCTGTTTTACAATATTAATCTGACAATTTCCCGTTTCGCTGTGAGCCCTTGGTCGACGGCACGCTCTAGTTCCCAAACTGAAATGTTAAAAAGAGCAAGTCTTTTGGAACGGGAACAAACCGGTCAAATGCGAATCAACTCACGTGGTACACATTCCTGACCAATGTAATTATTTGGGATACCGACCGCTAACAACATAAAGCGTTTGTTTTACTAGCTGTTGATTTAACTTGGCGGTTGTAATTGGGTTTTTAGGATCATCGGTATTACAGAGCTGGGATCGCGTCAGCGGCGCATTCAATTGCCATTTCCATTTCTTTGTACTTCTCTTAACAATCGATGTTAGAGAATGGCCTGTCTCACCACAAGAACTGTTGGCATTCATGTAGAATGCCAAAAGTTCGCAGTGGTTGCTGCGTAATCGTCATTTTGACTCGACGCATGTCTCTTTACGGGCATTTGTTTGTTGACCACGTATCGCAATCATCGACGCAATTAGTGACGAATATGAGGAAACAAGCATCGTTAAAAGCGAACCATTAAGCTATTAACAAACCTAGAGCAAATTGATGACACACATCTATTGAGACCACGCTGACTAGTACGAAGACGGTGAAAACTATGCTATGACCCTTTTGTAAAAGGAAACTACAAAATATTCGGTTCCGATACTAAATTGATCGCTACCTGTTATCTCCACTTCCTTTGCGCAACCTGTTGCCATTTAAAATACATGTGCTGATTGCTTAGGCACTTGTAACATTCCAAATATAGGAAAGCAAGGATGCCATAAGGCGTTAAACAAGGGCAAGTTACAGATTAGAGCAGCCGATGCCTATGCGTCACGGAGATTTCGTTTCCCACACTAATAACGTACAAAACTAATGACTTGGGCATTTACGTCAGAATTATACGGAAAACCGAAAATACTACGTAATACATAGTGTCGCGGTTGTGTGGTGTGATTACATTACAAATTATTCAATTCGTTCATTACGGCGTTTAGCGTTTACACGATAATTTCACGAAGGTTGTTATGCAAACTCGGAATGTTTCGTAGGCGAAGCTATGAGGCGCCCTTGGCTTGAGATTATGACATCATTAAAATTATATCGTCTCGTCTCCGAAGTAGTCAGGTGTATCCAATATGGAGATTCGGTTTTAATTCAGTTTGGATACATAAACGTTGGCGCGTCACGCGACATTGTTGGTAGCTAACTGCTAACTGCTCCCGTCACGAATCTGTGATTGGTCAGTGTTCAGTTCTGCACGCCGAATTTGTTTCATAGCCGACATGATTATTTTTTATTGCTAATGTAGCAATCAATTTTTAAACGTTTAGTAGTTTAATAGCTTTTGAAGAATTTAGAGTAACTCATGTTGCGCGTTGCACTATTTTACAATGATAGAGACTTCCGCCTTGTTATCTCGTACGGCAAAACTGATAATTAGTTGCATAAGTAATATTGTTGATCTTGTAAATAGAATTAATATCAATATACATATTTACATTGTGAACAGAATACAATGGAATACATGTCTGTATGTTCGTCTTACTTATGTATGAATATTTCATTAGCACGAGACGTGATCCAAATATTAAATATTTCCATGATAAAAACAGTCATTTAAGGGGATTACAGGACCTAAACGCAAAAAACGCAAGTTTTAGAAACAATAAAAGTATATGATCGACTACAGTAAACAAAATCAGAAAAATATATGATATTCTTTAAGATGTATGCCAGACAGGTAATGTGTTGAAAACATAATACAACTAATTTGATACGATAAAAAAAATCATGAAGTGTGTACCTCTAAAAACTTTCTTTTTACAATAAAACCTAATAAATACATACTAAATACACTACACTCACAATACACACATATAATCATTCTGATTTTTGTTAGATTATTCTACAAGCAACATACAAAAACACTAGTGTTTTAATTTTTATTTGTCCAAACAATAGATTTTTTGTAATTAAATAATTGCTTCATATTTTGCTATAAATTACCAGGGTTGTGTCATCGCGCTTCTCTTTCTTTCTAATGTAGCCCGACAGTGATCGCGCTTTGGGTCATGTAAGCCCCTTAAGATAGAAAAATCAAAACAATATAGCTACAGCAATAATCTGATGCACCACCTCTCAAGGTTATAAAACACGATATGAATGAATTAAGTGTGATAAAAGATACATTATCAGCAATGTCGGAACGAAAATGTGATAATGTAACGATAAAATATTTATATAAAAAGGATATTATGGCTAACAACATAAGTTTGGTCTGAAACGAAAACAAAGCAATTTCATTCTATGAGTGCTGAACTTTTTTGCTATAACTATGACTGGAATGATTTGCAGTATGAGACACGCGATACAAATGCTAAGTAGTTAGTTGGAAGACCACACAAATGATTGGTTATCATCACACCACTCATAATATTTTCGTATCAACATAAAACATGGCAGTGATTGATTACGTATTTTCTGTTTATTCTTTCAAATAACATTGACCGACTGAAAATCAGTCTTCCTCGACGTGTTTCGGATGAATTATTGTATCAAATTGAGCTATTCATTAAAACAAATTGATTAAAAAAGTTAGTTACGAATACTAAACTAACCGCCGATATTGAATTATTTTAAAATAGTAAAATGTAGGTCAGGGAACAGGTTTTATGATTATTGTCCGAACGTTTTGTCGCTGGCGAACAAAACCATGGCTGATTTTGGTGAATACTTTCACTCGTTTTATAATAAAAATAACATTGTGTTTTAACAAGCCAAAAAAGTTTGCAAACAAAACTATTTTTTTCCAACAGATATTTTCCTGTTTATCGTAATTCTTATGAAATAAAGTAGGTATAACGATTCACAAGAATCCTAGTAAACATGTTTTTGTTGTCATTCAGCTTAAAACTGCACTAATAATATAAAGTCATAAATAGAAGTTTTAATTAAGTGAGGCATTAATATGTTGTTTAAATATGATAATGGTATTGTGTACCTTCTCTATGATTGAAAACACAAGATCTATCGACAAACAGGCATGAGAAATTGAGTTTGTTTATGGACTTAAAATGCTGTTGTCTTAGGATTGAGATCGAGGCTCGGGAAATGAAAAAAACCGGTCAAGTGCGAGTCGGACTCAAGCACAGAAGGTTCCGTACTTTGTAGGTACATATGTAAATAGTTTATCACGGGATTTTTTTTATGTACAGTCAACAAAAGAGATATGTATGCAGGATCGTCGGATATAGTCGAAGTTTAGTAAGAAGTATGTTCTCGAATAATTTTTTTTTTATTAATAGAAATCAAACAGCTCATTTATCAAAATAGATTTCAGTCGACAACATCCATCGGTTTCTTACTAAACTTCAACTATATCCGACATTCCTGCATACTTTTATTGACTGTACCTACAAATTTACGGTTTTCGGATTTTTTTCTTTACTTGTGCTACACGATCTTGCTTTTTGCCAATTTCATGATTCTAAGTCAACGGGAAGTACCCTATAAATTTTGATTACCTTGAGTGTCGAAATATACGTTGTTTGCGGCATAAATGGCCGTTTTTTTTACGTTAACTTAGTTGTTTGATTTTTTTCACAGCTTCAAGAGACTGTAGACCTGAGTATATGGCTTTAATTTTTACTCGATACCTCCACGCGTTCCCGAGATAAAGGGTCTTTACTGACAGATAAACAGAAAGACTGACAGACAGACAGACAGACAGACGGACGGACAAGAAAGTAATCCTATAAGGGTTCGTTTTTTCCTTTTGAGGTTCGAAACCCTAAAAAGGTAGATAATCTTGGTAAGTATAACCAGGTTATACTAACCAATGGTCTCTGGGCAATTAGTCGGATTAGTCCTACTACCCTCGAAACTGACTGGCTTATCTTTTCAAAACAGCATATGGTATCCTGTCAATACTGAAGAACTATGCTGTTGTTCTGATCAAAGGAGGTTTGTAAGCATTTCATGTTAGAAGAAATCAGAAAGAATGTGTAGATTAGCATCATACACAGGGCACTTCTTCCAGATTTATACCTTTAATAATTATTTATTTACATGTATTTACTGCATTTTCTTAAACAAAAACCATGAGATATTTAAGTATAATAATAAAACTACGAGACAATAAAAGAAGACTATTACCTACAATTCTTTTTTACATAATTAAAACTTTTTATAAGAATTATTTACGTAGAATTGCTTGCTATAATTGGAGATATAAAAAGAGTAGAGCATTTGAGCTTGGAATTTAATCACATAATTGCTGCATTGTCTGTCTGTTTAAACTACTTATGTGAGTCATAGATTAGGTACTCAACTATGAAGATCCCACTTAGGTATGTGAATTTAAAAAAAACTTGGGATTTGTACATGGATGAATTATAAAAATACCTCTTCTTCATAGGGGAATTACAGTTAATAGTCTTCAAGTTACTTCAAAAGTTTTAACTCTATTACATGAGTGCACAACTCAAAATGAGAAGCATTCCAGTGCTTTATGATTGAAAAAAATGTTGCCTCCTTTCTGTAACTGTTTTCTTTAACATATTATGTGATGGTTACTTTTAATTAGGTGTCAGAAATAATATTCTTGCATTGGACTCATTTCACATCTTGAGGATCACTCCTTTGAAAACATGTTTATGTTTTTAATTTTTGGTCTATACGGTTTGGTCTATTAAAATCATAAAAAAGCTACTTTTAGGTTGTTAGTCATGACTCAGCTTCCTTAACAGAGTATCTTGTGTTGATGAATTTAGGGTAATTACTGGCAGCTCCCATTAACCTACTTAATGTGAGCTTCAACATACATGTGAATGGTAGTTAATTCTTTCTAAGAACACAACATAAAATTGTGATAAAAGTTTGTTGAACACTCAGCAAACTTTACCTAATTTGCTGCACATTCCCTGAAATACTTTAAGCCAATGTAATGAGGATATCATTTAAGCGTTTAATCATAAGTATTATTATGTTGTGTTCACACAAGAAATGACATAATTATATTTGATAAGTTCTTTTGATAAATTATGAAACATTACTATTACACATTACAGATACAACCCACACTATTTAGATAATGAGATAAGTACCAATTTTGAGAATAATAAGCTTATTATTCCTGTGATATCAAGAAATTGATGTATACAGTCAATGTACAGGAAAATGCATAATTAATTAGCTTCACAAGACACTGAAAACCTGTTTTGCTGAGATTTAACAACAAAGTTCGTGACCGAGGCAGAATTTTAGTTTTAATTAGCAATAACACTATCTGCAAAAAACATTGGCACATACCTTGAATGAACTGTGAACTAATGTCTCGTCGAGATCAATGACCATACACTTTTTATGCATGTCCTGGTGTCTCACGGGCGGTAGCAGCGGTCGGGGGGCATGCTCCGCCATGACCAGGAGCCCCCGCTCCTGAGGGAGCGGCGAGGCCCGGCCGTCAATGCTGTTCGCGCCATTGCTGCCCGGCGGGCCCTTGCCGCGCCCGCCGCGCCAGCAGCACAGCAGCGACCGCAGGAACCCGCCGCCAGCGCTCGACTTCTTACTGCCCATCGGGGCAGAGCCCGAGACCGGCGTAACATCCCCCTCATTGTGCTGGCCGCCAGGGGAGGGCCCTAAAACAACCATTGCACATCAGAACACTCCAACACAGTAACACACACGCGGAAGCCCTTATAAATATCACCAGTGGAACTGTAAGGAAAGAGAAGTTGTCAAGGTTGCTGTAAATATGTTATCGCGTCCACACGATTCAATTGTTTACCTCACAGCACACGCACGCGAAACGGAACCCAAGGAATACAAAACATTCACTAGTCCACTGATCCAACATCGATCACGATCAGCAGATATTCATGAGACGTGAGGAGGTAACACTATACGCTCTAATTTGATGCTAGTAGGTAACAGGTGTAATTCGGTTGGGATTTACCTCTGTCGGATCCATAATTGTTTAATTGCTCGTCATCCCGTGACACCTGAGTTATAATGGACGATGCGTCCATTTAAACATTTGTTTTTGGCCCTAAGACAAATGGCAACAGAGTTTTTGTAAAATTTTAACACCATAAAACTATTTTTTATCTCCCTTCTATCTTACAAAATGGCAGGCTCTTGGCAAATACCAACTTCAAATGTAGCCAACACATAAAAATTATACAATCTTACTACTCTTTCTACCACACACAGTTTTAGAAAGAAAGAGTGAAGTGACAATATTCACATTTCATTTTCATATTTTGTAAAGTTGCTACTTCTGTCAACAGCCAAAAATAGTTTAGCTGTTGTTCAAAATCCTAATAAAAACAGAGATTATGTTTATTTAGTGCCATTTTAATAAGAAAATAAAAATAATATGATTTGATTTGTTTTCATTTTTATAAAAGTTAACCTTATCAGAATTACTAATAAAAACCTATGTAATTGTCCAATTTTTTTTGGTATTTGAACGTATTCAGCTCTAGTGAAAACAGAAGTAATATAAAATTAATATTCACTAGAGTTTCAATAATAAATTGGTTATTCCTATTTTTTGTTAGTTAGATATATATTTTTTTTAAACAATATTGCAAAAACTCGCAAAGTGGGTTCAATTTGTTATCTGTTGTACTTTCAATTCGTATAGTGATGTCTTTTTAGTAATGATATTTAGTTTTTTCTAATAAGAATCGGCGAAACTTCAACATAATCAATTTATATGTATCAGTATCATCATCTTTATAATGCAACTTGAAGCTGCCAGCTTCTAAGTTCCACCATTATAATGATTGTACTTGGATCTTTCGGAGCGTTACCAAAATCTGAACAATTATAGCTATTTCGTTTTTCAATACAATTACCTACACGAAACAAACATAAATGTTTAGAGTTTAACAATAACAACTCTTTGTCAATGTCATTCAATCGCTGAAAGATCCTTGCAGCACTATATAGCTTGCATTGAATAATTGTAATAACTAGGTTCCTCTCTCTCATATTCGTTTTAGGTGACCTAGCCTGCGTACTGCGGCTGATTTTGGGATGTTCAACCCACTGCTTAGCACCAAGAGTGTAAAAATCCAACATTATGTTACCGTATTCTCAATGCTCAGCTACCAAGAGTTGAAAACCAAGACCGACTTAAAAAGTCGTCGCGTTAAAAATTCGTCCGTGTTTTTTTTACACTTGAGTAAATCAATGTTGCGTGAGAGCAATAGTTTTTTTAGTACCAGCATGAGAGATATATTTTTCAGTATTGTCTTGGTTTATTTGTAGATGAGTAGCAGTAAATATAGTACTTTTATCAAAAAATTAAAAAACGGTAATAAGGTGGATTAAAATACGACGCGCGACGCTGATATGAATTAAATTGTTTTTATTTTATTCAAGTTTAAATTGGCCGGCCATTGTATGTTTTGTAGTAATAATCGTATTTTTTTTTTGTAATGTGTTTTCTTGTGTAAATTTATTTGTTTATTTGTATATACTTTATTGTACAATAAAGTATATAAATGTATAATAATATAATTAAATAAATAAATGCGAAAATAAAGTAAATCGACTACAGTTTTTAATCAATAAAACTAGATCTAATCACTTGCACTATACTTGCAACACTAGTGACGAAGATGCTGCTGTGTCGACTTGTCAAAGAAGACAGATTTGTTTAGTTTTTACCTAAGAAAAACCATAAAATCGTTTAAATTTTGTAACCAATGTGTGGCTAGCAGTAACTGCATTAGTTTTGTAGCAAATTGACCCCCGAAACTGCTCAAAATGGCGCAAAGGGATCCGGGACCTATACCCAATAGGTGGTTGAGATGTCCACGAAAGGCTACGGGACTCGTTGCTGATAAGTTTATGGCTTTCAAGACACCATTGGGTGCTCAATTCAATGATAAAGTACCTGAAGAAAACCGTTTCACACCATCTATGTTGTTTGTTTACATGAAAAGTATGAAAGTGAGTCACATTTTCAATGTCAGCCGTTTTTCGCATTTGTTTTGTTCTAAATAATAATTTATTGCTGTATTCTATGCAACTCTACTCGATTTTTCAATTACCTACATTAAATGTTTAACTTATATTCTCAATATCCGAAGAATTACCAAATTGACCTATAAATACCATGACACAAATTATTATTGTTTTCCTACTTACGAACTTCTATTTATAGTGGTATTAAAAAATGTCCACACACGTTACAAAAGAGTTTACTCAATTAAGTTAAATACAATCTCTTTTGTTCATTGATTTTTCCTTTACATGTGTGAAAAAGGAGATTAAGTTTTAGGTAGTTTGAAAGCAATGTTAGTCTTCAATGGAATACAAAGAATTATGGTTTTTCTAGATAAAGCTAGGTCTATGGATTGACCTCACAAACACAAGTCGGTTTTATAACAAGGGAGAGGTAGAAGAAAGAGGTTGTAAGTATGTGAAAATGTCATGCCGTGGCCATGGTGAAACACCATCACCAGATCAAACTAGGTAAGAATTAATTCAATTTGCAATGTCATATTATAAGCTGGCGATGGTGGCATACATTTGTAGAATGTGAGAAGCACAGAACGGATTGAAGTGGCAGTGATTGGGGAGGTCTATGTCCAATGGTGGACATCTTTCAGCTGAAATGTTGATACCAAGCAGTTCTTGATGAGTTGTAATGTCTACAATAGTGAATGATCACAGAAGAGTTCTACCTATGTACTTACATTGGTAGTGACATACAACCTGCCAACAATAAATTTTTACTTATTAATTAACAGATCATTTAGAAGAATTAAATTAAAGAAGTTTAAATCATGTACAGTGGAAGAATAAAGATGAAATTAAATTAAATTGTTTTTTCTGTAAATAGGATATTGGAATCACTATACTACTACTATACTATACATTTCCTATCTGACTACCCCTGAGAAAAAATTGCAAAACAAACTCAGGGGAAATAGCTACGCAATTCTAAAATAAATTCCTTTCTTCTGACCTATCATTTGAATTCATTCCATATTGTTTATGATGTGTTTTTGTTCACTGCATGAGACTTATTTTTTTCTTTGTACTATAGTATAAAGTAAAAAATAAGTCTCATGCACTGTGCATATAAATGGCCTTTAACCTTTTTCATTCTTTAACTGTACCTCATTAAGGGGGATGCGATAAGATAGCCCGCAAAATTCAAATTTTCTTTAGTTTTTTGCAATTTGCAGCTCAGTGTCAGGTTGTACGATTTAGATACGATTAAAATATGATTCGCAACCATCTATAGATATAAAATTCAAAGTCCTGACTGACTGATATGTCAACGCACAGCCTATACCGCTGGTCCTAGAGACATGAAATTTGGAGGGTGTGTTCTTTGTGAAGAGTAAGTATCCACTAAGAAAGGGTTTTTCAAAATGCCATCCCTAAGAGGGTGGATGGGGGAGGGTGAAATTGCCCGCGGATGAAGTCGGGTGCAGAATCTACTGAAGCTAGTAACAAATATGTATGAATTGGCCTCACATGTCATAATTTCATGAAATAGTCATTCAATAGGGTAATATGAACTTAGAAAGTTGTATTGATGATTTTTATGATTATAATCCTATAAATAAATATTTGTTACAGCCGCGAATCATATTTATATCAACACATAAATTACAACCTAATACTGGCCTGCAAATTGCTAAAAAAAAACCAAAATCTGGATGGACTATATCCCATCTGCTAATGTCCCAAATGTCCGTTCACCTGCAACTTTGACAATCTCAACAATGTCTCTGACGCTGCAATAAATTTGGCCATTCCTATAGAGCCTAAACAATATAAGATACATAGATGTACCAATCAAATCTAACCCGCACTGGGCCCTCGTGGTGGATTACGGCCCACTCCCTCTCACAGAGAGGAGGCCTGTGTCCCAGCAGTGGGAACATTATATAGGCTGATTATGATTATTTAGATGTACAGACGCCAGCACATCAAGCTACTACAATCTGTCAAATTTCTTTAATAGATTTTGAACTTTATTGTTAAAGCATAAGGTTCAAAGTTGATTGCGAAAATTTGACAGTTTCGGGTAGCTTAATGTGCTGGCGTCTGTACCATCGAAATAGAAAGAAGATGATGAAACTGTTTTGCTTTAACATTGCATTAATTTCCAGGGAATTCATCTCACTAGTTAGCAAATTTGTTAGTCAAAATCCGCTGGAGCTGATTGGAGTACACTGCACCCATGGCTTCAATAGAACAGGGTTCCTACTGGTCTCGTACATGGTGGAGCATTTGGACTGCAGCGTTCAGGCAGCTATCAATGAATTTGCCAGGATGAGGTTTGTCGTTTTCATTAAAACAATGTAAATAAGTGTAGAGTGCACCTAACTTTAATTCAATAAGACATCAAAAAATAATGACCCATTTAATTATGACAATCATTTAATAACTGTGTAAAAGAGTTAATTTTAATTAATTTTCAGGCCTCCCGGGATATACAAACAGGATTATTTGCAAGAGTTGTTCCGTCGGTACGATGAGGTGGAGCTGACACCAGCAGCCCCCATGCTACCTGATTGGTGCCATGGTAAGTAATCAGCCTATCCTTAGACCAGTTTTAGGGTTCCATTAGTATCTGAAATGGTTGAAGGACACTGAGCGAGACACAATAGATGTTTTATTGTTATCACGTCTGGGGGCGTTTAGTGACCCGCAAATAGGGAATATGCATGAATTTTTTTCATGGCATTTATTAACAAAATATGAAAATACCGTAGTAGAGATGACAAAAAGTGAAATTAAAATTAAAATCGGCCAAGAAACACGGCCGATATGAGCATTTAAAACTATTGATTACACACCAATTAGACAGAGAGATCCGACATAGACTGTGACGTCACATGTCACTACGGCCATATAAACTCCGTGTTAAATTTCGTTTTGCGAGAAAGAGATAGAAACAAATCTTCGATGGCTCATATCTTTTTTAATTTCATAGTTATCCGAAAAACAGTTTTACTAAACTGTTTATTACATGAATGAGGATTAATTTTTTAAATAAAAAAAAACATGCATATTCCCTATTTATTTAGGGTCGGCGAAACCTGTTGTCATCTTCCATACTTGTCTTTAATCGTCATCTCAGTAGTCACTTTTAGCCATATCATCTTTTATACAATCCAACCCTTGTGTCTGTTTATCAGTTCTATCGTACACATAGTTAGGATAATAAACTTAAGGGGATTACCTCGCTCAAATCCTGAAAATACCATGTGTTTAAAGAAATTTGTAGATGAATCCTTTTGTGCGTTTTCAATTTAAAAAATATATGTTAAACTAAAGGTCATCACAAATACATTATATTGTTTAAAATTTTAATAAACTTACTCAAATTTTATCAAAAAATCGTAAAAAAGAGGTCCTTTTTCAACCTAAATTGAAAATTTTCTCTATAACGGCTCAATAACTCGGCATGAATTTTATACCAAAAAATACGTAATGACGTATTTAACAATGTGTATTGATTTTTTTCTCTTATTTCTTTTAATAATAATTTTTTTTAATAAAAATCGAAATTTCGCGAAAGGCACTGTGTCACTCCCGCACTCGTCTCTATCTCTCTCGTCGTTTCGTCGTAAGTTAGTACGGGGCAGCATGCTCAAGGTCATTGGGCAATGTAATGCCCTTAATATAAATGTCTAGTTGTAGTAAGCATAAGTCAGGTAATGAACGGCAGTACTGTAAAGGTTGTTTGCAAAAGGCGACCTTATATTGAGCAGGCTGGCAGAAAAATAACACTGGCTGCATTCGAACATTCAAGCGAATTTAGAATTAGCTTTCAATATCTTTTCAAATATTAGGTTTTGTTTTGAAGAAACAACAGTGTTATAATAGGCGCGTAGAAGTTTCTTTGGAATAAATATAATATTTTATTTATTAACGCCCCCACATAATATTGCTCAACTGCTAGCACTCCTCTAGTGCTACAGTACCACCTAACATAGAAGAAAAATAACAAAAATGTCTTTACAGTTGTACTTACAGTGATAGGAAACATTTTTTTAACTGTTGTTCTAATTCTGCAACTTAAAACTGTGGTCACTGATACTTTATTTGTCTAATAAAATGATTTCTATTAATTTCAGATGAAGAAGAGGATGTTGACGATGATGTTCCTAGTAACTCTCAGAACTCGTCATCTTCCGCGTAAGTTTTAGATAGTAATATCAACAAAAGAGATAACTAATTTGCTAACTAATTGTGTGCCATAAAACCTTGTTAAAACAGACTCACAAAAACAAACAAAGTCAGAGTTTTGACAACTGAGCTTATACACAACATGATTTTATATGGTGTACAGTCCTTTCACAGTTATTTTACCTCTGACAGCATCAACCTAATAGAGATCCTATTGTAACGAGCATAAAGATCACAATTATTTTGACAGACTTGTCAGTGGCTGCAACCCAACAGCAACCTTATTAGAATGAGAATAAAGATCATTGTGATCTGACAATGATGCAAAATCAGAGGTAAAATAACAGAACGCGCTGTAGTTGGATGCCTGATCAGTAATCTTTAATAATCAGTGATTGTGATTACTTATATTTTTTCTTGATTGTACAATGTTATTGTTATTGAAAAAAAACTTTACCATAGAGAACTAAAAAACAATATAAATAAAAAAATATATAACCATCCAAATTGAGAACCTCCTCCTTTTTTAAAGTCGGTTAAAATGCGTCTTTCTTGACTATGCTTTGTATTTCAGTCATTTTGTCAAGGAGCTGTTGCACTTACAAACATACACAAATTAGATAGATAAATAATGCATAGTAATCAAAGTTGTGATAGCACTAGATAATGATTGAAGAGATCCTTCAATATTAATTCATGGTCCTTTTATCAGTCTGTAACGTTTTACGGCAAAATAAAGACTTAGAATGGCGTTTGCGATGCGGTCACGGCGGTAATTTTTTTTTTTGACGTGACGTCTAATAAATCGATGAAGCTGGCTGCACACACGAAAAAACATGACTCATGTAGCGTTACCTCGCGGCCTTGCTCTGTAGCGTTGTAGCGTTCCATGACGGCTTGAAGTGCAAGCGAGAGCGCGGAACGAGCGATGAGAGACAGATGATGTCGAACGCTGCCGAATCGGCCTCCGCGTTCGGCAATTTGATTAATGTTTTGTTATGACGTTGACACGTTAAACTATCGTCCGTAAACCGACTTTACAGACAACCGATTTTTATATTATAAAATGCTTGTGCAACAATCAATCAATTATTCACAAATGAAGTCAAATATTAATGTCTGGTTGAAGATAATCATCTCTTCAAACGCCTAATTTATTTGTCCATTCCGTAGTTTATCAAATGATCAAAAATAAGTATTTCGTAAAAAAAAACGGTAAAACTGTCGTTCCGCACGCGTTAAAAATCAAGCCACTATGCTATAGGGTCGGGGTATATCGTGAGTATAATCTTGATAGCTACGGGGCGTATGATACGCTCAGTTCGGCTTCTTTCCGCAGTTTATTTTGTCTTTTCCTCTGCCTGAAAAATGGTTTAGGTACTAATCCATACTATATTAATATTATAAATTCGAAAGTCTGTCTGTAACCTTTTCACACCTAAACCACTGAACGGATTTCGATAAACTTTGGCAGAGAGATAGATTGCATCCCGGGTAAGGACATAGGCTAGTTTTTATCGACATACCCCGCGAGCGAAGCAGCGGGCGGAAGCTAGTCTCGTATAAACCACAAAAATTCATTAATTGTGAGTGGTTGACCAAAAAGGGACCTGGAGGGATTGGAAACCGTTATTTCTTTTTTTTGAATTTTTTAATCTGTGGTCTTTTAGCTTTGTTTTGGTCTAACCAGAATATTTTTAGGTGCCGTAGTGTTTTTTTTTTCTTTTTTTTTTCGCCCGCGCACGACTCGAAACTTGTTTCTACACGAAATTTCAAACGCGATTTACTCGAAATCAATTATTTTCCCTTGAGGTCCCTTTTTGGTCAACCACTCACAATTATATTCCATTACAGCCCGCGCAAACACAAGGGCAAAGGGAGGAGAGAAACTATACACAAGAAAGCAACATTTATGCCAGGTGTCCGAGGCGTAGAGCCTTTTGACACGCAACCACGACTCAGCGAGGTCCAGAAGAAGACCCAACACTTCTGTGAATGGAACACCACTGGGTTCCCAGGTTCGCAACCTGTGTCTATGGATACAACGAATTTGAGGAAGTTACATGAGAAACCTTACAGGGTTTCGTGGAAGGCTGATGGTGTTAGGTATGTACACTTGTAGAATAACTATCTTAGTGACTCCGATTCGAAAGTAAAACACATTGTACATTGATTAGTGTATAACACTTCCCTCGATAAGGCGGTATTGCCTGTTAAATACGAATATTTTATTACGCTTTTTTGCAATTTGCAGGTCAGTATCAGGTTTTATGTTGGACAAAAAAAGATTCGCGACCGTAATAAATATATATTCACAGAATTGTAATTACTAATCGTCAATACAAATAAATTTTCTTTCTAACATTAAAAAAGAAAATTTTAATTTTGTGGGTTACCTTCACATTAAAGCCAACAGTGTTCTGCTCCGAAAAAGGGATGGCGCTATTCGTACAGTATAGCTCGATCTCTTTCTCGCACGGGAACAAATGACCAACATTTGGTTATACGGCTCCAGAAAAGATTTTCATCATCGAGTTTTTGAAGAAAAAAAACCGTATTTGTAAGAGGCGAAAAGCTTATTTTGAAGAGTGTACTATGGGGCAACTCTCTCTGGGGTAATTAATTGTTTAGCAGATTGACACACTGCATCAATTTACTTATAACCATTCCACATTACTGTCAAAGCATGACAGTTGTAACATGAATTATGTGGGCAATTAATGTTGTTAGTCAATTTGCTAAGCAATCATTTTCCAGACTTTAAAAAATTAACGTTTTCAGATATATGATGCTGATCGACGGAGAAGGTGAGGTGTACATGTTGGACCGAGACAATTGCGTGTTCAAAGTGTTCGGCCTGCGGTTCCTACACAGAAAAGATCTCAGAAGGCATTTGAAAAATACTCTACTTGATGGCGTAAGTTTTAAGACCCTGTTACCTGGTTTCACCCCTTTACCTAATCCACCATTCTCTTGCCCTTTACCTAATCCACCATTCTCTTTCCCTATTCCAATTTATTCTGGGTCGGTGCAACATGTCCTTCCATAACTGGTTTATTCGTCGTCATCTCTGTAGTCGTAGTAGTTGCCAATGCTTACCCCCAATTCTTCCTCTAAGTGTTTGGCCAGAATGGGGCGCGAGCGCGGGTGTGGGAACGCGCGCGTGCTGTCTGTCAGCACTGGAGCGCGGCTGCGTTCTGCGTGTTGTCGTGTCTAGTGTTTGTCAAAATTGAATGTGGATGTAGACTACTTATACTAGAAAAAAGCTCGAACTAGTTTGAGAACCCCGGTCCCCGCGCGGGCCGTCCTCGCCCGCGCTGCGCTCCCACTGCGGCTACTTGTATGAACGAGCTATAGCGTGAGATGCCCGCGCCCGCGTGCCCACGCTGCCAGTCTGGCGAAACACTTAAAGTATTAAACAGATCGCGGATTAAAAAGAAAAAAATATGTATTCATCCCTATTCTAGCCATATCACCTTATTCACCTTTACATAGCGCATTCAGTTTATTTGGTCTTCCCCTACTAATCTTATATCCATCCACATTCATAATCAAAACTTTCGTCACGACATTTTCCTCATTCCTCCATGCCAAAACATTGTGTGTGTATTAGGTAATCTCCGGAACTATCAGTCTGATTTGAAAAAATATTTTTGCAGTTGGTAGTCCAATTCTTGAATGAGGTTATAGGCTACTTAACATCACGCTATGACCCTTAGGAGCCAAGCAAAAGGAAAGAAAGAACTATAAGCGAAAACGAAGTAGTAGCACGGGCGAGCGATGGGATGCGACGCGATGAGTCGGGAACCAAAATTTCACGGGGCCAAAGTCGCGGGCAGAAGCTAGTTTGTTACTAACTTAACTAAACTTAAGTTTTACTTGTTAGACTTTGTCTCTGTCATCTCTGACCTAGACTAAAGTCAAGAGCAAACCCATTTCAAATAAAAAAAAAACTTCGAAATATGTGTTGTGGAAGGACAGCAGTGGCGAAGGTCCCATACAACTCGATCCTACCGGCTTCCCTTTGAAAAATGGCACAGTCAGTATTCTAAAGACAAATAAATAATGATATTAAAGATATCTACTCCGGCTTACCTCTTACAAAAATTGACCCTTCGCTACTACAGAACTGATTGATAACTGAGTGATAACTACTTTATGATGTTGTAACAATATAACCTGTATACACATAAAATAAACATATTTGATTCAAATTAACAAAATCGATATTTTCAGGAAATGGTGATAGATAAAGTGGACAACCAAGACATACCTCGGTATTTATGTTATGACGTTATAGCCTTCGAGGGAAATGATACGGGTCGAATGGAGTTCTACCCAACTAGACTAAATTACATCGAAAATGAAATCGTTAATCCTAGGTAAGGAATGAAGTTGGTTGTGTTTTTTAGGGTTCCGTACCCAAAAGGTAAAAACAGGACCCTGTTACTAAGGCTCCACTGTCCGTCTGTCACCAGGCTGTATCTCATGAACCGTGATAGCTAGACAGTTGAAATTTTCACAAATTATGTATTTCTGTTGCCGCTATAACAGCAAATACTAAAACAGAATAAAATAAATATTTAAGGGGGCTCCCATACAACAAACGTGTTTTTTTTTGTGATTTTGCCTTTTGGTACGGAACCCTTCGTGTGCGAGTCCGACTCGCACTTGGCAAATTTTTTATAATTAGGGAAACTGGATTAGAAGAAAATACCTATAATGCGCATTTTATTCCATATCTATTGTCAGTAATCAAAGTTTTTGATGCTACATTTTGAGTCAACTAATCAAGGTGTTTAGCAGGTCAAGTCTGATGAAGGCGTCGACCTATTTATGTATTTGTGTACTTAGTTTTTATAGATTTTTTTAAATCATTGTTCCTCTCAATCAAAGCACCTGCCATCCAATCTCTTCACCATCCTTGGTTGACTGGTAGAGAATGCCTAAGGCATTAAGTCCGCCTTTGTACCTTTTTGTGCGAAAAGTTTAAATAAATAAATAAATTGGGCAATTCCAATTGGTTGTAAGGTAGTAGAGATCAACCATAAAAAATTAATTCGGAGCCAAAAATACTTTCGCACCCATTTGTTACCTTACTTTTATAGGCTCGCTCTATGTGCAAGTGCACGTTGAAATAATGCCACTTATACCATCTAATAGCCATAATATTATGACATTACAGGCATCAAGCAATGAAAGAAGGCATTATTAAGAAAGAGCGGGAACCGTTCAGTATACGGCTGAAGCAATTCTGGGAGCTTCCAATGGCGCGACAGTTGTTAGGAGAGAAATTCGCCAAGACACTGTCGCATGAGCCTGACGGACTAATATTCCAGCCCTCTAAGGAGGTTAGTACTTTGAAATCAAAATTACAAGAAATGGGCACAGATTACTAAATAGTTACTACGTAACAGATACTTCACTCAGTAGAAAATTTCCAATACCTATTGCTATAATAGCCTACTCCGTCGCGTCAGCAACCGCTGCATGCTAAAATGTGCCTAAATGCTCAAGCGTACAGTTGTGATTACTTCGCACCGCGCGATCCCACAGCAATCGCAGGGCTGCCTCTTCGATAAAATTAAATTAACATAACTATTTGTGTCTATTTTATTGAGAACTGTGAATATGTTCGGTAGTTTAAAATTGTATTGTATAAAGGTAAAATATGTTTTTAATAAATTGGTGCTGACTGTAATAATTTTGAAACAACAAAAAATGGTAATAGTTTATCACTTAACTTTCTTCATTGACAGGTAAATGGAAAAATATTAGGTGTTTATCCCTTCTTTTACTTGATTTGCACCCATCTACTGCATATAAGGCACCAGACGGCATTGTAGGTACCCGTACAAACGAATGGAATGATTAAAATTCAATAACGTGTGTGCGCTTCGCTTGCGAAAACCGCACTGAATATGGTCCGCAAACGGCCCGAGACCGCTCGGCCGGGCGGTAGGTAATTATAGCGCGCAAGTACATGGAGTGACGGAGGCCTGAAATGGGGCTGTACTAAATTCACACTTAAGGCTAGCGCCTATCAGCAGGATTGTCCGAAAGGGTTACCGCTGGCCCGGAACATAAAGGGCGAAGGAAGGAACACGGGTGGGTTTTAGTCAGTAAGAGTCTGACACTTCCTTCCGCTCCACCCAGAGCGGGAGGAGTCATTTGATGATTTCCCATCCTGAAAAAAAAAATAAAAAAAAAGGCTAGCGCCTGCCGGGTCAGCGGGATTGTCCGAAAGGGTTACCGCTGGCCCGGAACATAAAAGGCTAAAGAAGGAACACGGGTGGGTTTTAGTCAGTAAGAGTCTGACACTCCCTTCCGCTCCACCCAGAGCGGGAGGGGTCATTTGATGATTTCCCATCCTGGAAAAAAAAGGCCAGCGCAGAAAGGGGCGAGCCGCACATTGTAAAAATCCTCCTTCGTCACTTTAGTACATTCTCTATGAACCAACGCAAACTACAGGCGGGCCGCTCCGCAGGTCAGGTCCGTTGCGGTAGTAATGTGCGCTTGGGTTTAGTCACCATCTGAAACTGAAACTTCTCAGTAGCAGCGCGGAGTCTGGATTATTTATTTATTATAAGTTCACATCGTGCAAAAAAACTTATAAACTAAGCCTATATTATAAATATTATTTTGGATTTGTGCCCGGTTTGCAATAGGCTCGCCCGCTATTCAGTCAATCAACTCAGACTATCGCAGTCCACTGCTGGACGCTGGATATAGGCTTCTCCCAGGCTGCGCCACAACATCCTGTCCTCCGCCTTCCGCATCCAGTCTGTCCTAGACAACTTTCTGAAATCGGTCTATCTAGCGTAGCGGAGGGACTTCCCAAACTACGCTTGCCGACGCCATTCGCCATCGTATCAGCGGATAGATATCCACTGCTGGACATAGTCTTCCCCAAACGTCACAGCAAACGAAACGCTAAATCAAACTTCATTTTAAAAATATTGGTATGTAAATAGAAAGGCTTCCAATAAAAAAAAAAAAATGTTAAATGTCCGCACGGTAAAAGGCATTAGGGGTGTTTAAAGGGAGAGGTGAATAATCTGAAGATTTTATGTACAGACGCCAGCACATCAAGCTACCCGAAACTGTCAAATTTTCCCAATCAACTTTGAAACTTATGCTTCAGTGATAAAGTTGAAAATCTATTAAAGAAATTTGACAGATTGTAGTAGGTTGATGTGCTGGCGTCTGTACTTCTTCGCAATCACTTTTGTGGATATTGATGGCACGATTTATGTCTGATGTGTATGTATTTTTCTTTTTAGAGGTACATAGCAGGACCATGCGAGGATGTGCTGAAGTGGAAGCCAAGTAATATGAACAGTGTAGATTTTAAGCTAAAAATTGTCACACAGGGTGGAGAAGGGTAAGTTCACAGACTTTTGTATTAAACATATTACCCCTGTATTTCTGGAAGCGATAGGTAAAATTGTATAGCAAAGTCTGTCTCCGGCAATAATTGGAAGTTAGTTGGTTAGCAACATTCCTAGTCTTTTCACAGTTATTTTACTTCTGATTTTGCATCACTGTCCAAATTACAGTGATCTTTGTACTCATTCTTATAAGGTTGCTGCCACTGACGAGCCTTTCAAAACCATTGTGATCTTTATTTTTGTTACAATAGGTTGCTGCTGTCAGAGTAAAAGAAATGTGAATGAACTGTACCTCAGACACCTTTGTCTATTTAAGATTGTGTATTTAATAACGAGTGCCTGTAATTTATGATCTTGAGATAAATAAAAATATTGGCGATTCGTAGAGCCGCGTCTGCAAGACTTCTTTCGTGAGACGGACTCTAAACAGTGTCAACGTCACTAAGGCGGCTATCACACTGCACGGGACACCGCTCCGGTGTGCGGTGCTGCGGCTTTAATTTTGACTGTAGAATCTTGACTTGTAGATATGCAAAAACCACAGGATATAACACATTGACACCGCACACCGGAGCGGTTTCCGGTGCAGTGTGATAACCGCCCAATCATGCCAATAACATTGCCCAAACCGGAGGATCGAAGCCAGTAGTGGGGCTTACGACTAGCGATGTTCAAATCCGCTATAAACTGTAAACGTGTTATAAACTATAAAATATATTCATATAGTCTGTTATTTTATACGCTATAATTATAGCGCGCTATTTCAAAACTCGGGCGCAGTCTGAACGCGGAGACGCTATAATTTAGCAACACGCTATCACGCTAAACGGACTTGATGAATTGATGATGCGCGGTAGATATTATTTCGCAACGCGCTATACATTATAGTCGCTAACGCTATCTTGTTATCTCGTTCTGGCCCCGCTGTGCGAACGCTATCTTGCTATCTCGTTCTGGCCTCGCTGTGCGCGTTTAAACTTTTATTCATTGAGTAGGTTGAGGCGCTATAATATAGCGCGAAGTCAGAGTCGCTATAGCACACGCTATACGCTATGTACAAATAGTCTGTTATATTTTGGCGCTATACGTTTTATTAACCACCACTACTTACGACCACTACACAATGCGACAGTCCATTGTTTCCTCAGCTAAAACAAAAATTGTTTATTTCAGCATCCTGCCTACAAAAGTTGGGTACTTATACGTTGGTAAAATGGAACAGCCTTTCGCGTCAATGAAAGTGAACAAGGATATCAAACATCTCGACAATAAAATCATAGAGTGCACCTTTGAGAATGGACGATGGGTGTTCATGAGGGAACGGACAGACAAATCTTTTCCTAACAGCTATAACACTGCCGCTTGTGAGTATATTGAAGAAACATTTACACTGCTACAGTCCATTTAGATTTTTTTTTTCTTATTTTACCTCTGATTTTGCATCACTGTCAATATCAAAGTGATCTTTAATCTCGTGACATTGCTGCAACTGGCAAGTCTGTCAAAAACATGGTGACCTTTATTGAGGTTGTAATAAGGTTGCTGTTGGGTTGCAGCTGTCAGAGGCAAAATAACTGTAAAAGGACTGTACAAGGATATTTTGGCGCTCGAGTGACGTTGTCAGGTGGCGTTGTTGGTAGTTATGTGAAATATATTGAAAAAAAAAATACACGGCGGTAGTTCCGATTTTGGCCACGCGCCAAAATGACTGTAGCGCTATACATACAGTAACAGGGCTTTATTATGTCACATTGAACTTTAGAAAGAGACTGACACCGGTATGAGTGACAGAGACGACGCTCTACAAAGCCGAACTTTTTTTCAAACGCG
Organism: Luperina nickerlii; assembly: GCA_963855955.1. NCBI lineage: Eukaryota > Metazoa > Arthropoda > Insecta > Lepidoptera > Noctuidae > Luperina > Luperina nickerlii. The sequence goes on from OY979667.1 coordinate 18,938,605, forward strand.
ACATTGACAGCTGGGTTCAGTAATAATATACCATGTATAATGTATATCATATTTGTATAGAAATAAATATCCATATGAATCGGGATACACTACGGCCTTTGCTCTGGTTCTGTTTAGCTACGGTTTCACTAGAGGAGCGTTGGCCGCCACATAACGGCCGTAATGACAATGATGGCACCGGGGTTTAACTTTAAGGATTTGTCACACTGGATGCGTTCTACGGTCTGCGGTCAGGTCAAAGTGGACACAGCCTGTTCATGTATGAACAACACTTCACTTTGACCTGACCGCAGACCGCATCCTGTGTGACAAATCCTTTATGGTGTCAAAAACTCTCTAGGGAAACACTTCAACATACTTTCAAAATAACGTTTCAGTGACGTCATGCGACGGTAAATTGCGGTAGCTATCTGGTATTCACTATAGTACTAGGAAACCCTAACTTTAGTAGGAGACAGGTGCAATACCAAGCACAAAACATATCTCAAAACCTTTCCCCTCAAAATATCTTAACTTTTTAACAACGCCAACATTAAATAATTTGCTCGAAATTCTTATTTCATCACCATTTAACAATGTTTCTTTCTTTCCCCAGCGGTCTGCGAGAGCATAAAGGACCCAGTAACCAAGGAGATCTTACTTGACTACATAGATAACCACAGGTTTCACGACGACTCGGACATGATGCCGCCTCCCAAACGCATGCGCCGATAGCGACCTCTGTACTTTAACGACACGTAATAAACAATGGCGCGATTGTCCGTGTTATTCCTTTGTTAATCATTAACAATTGTCTTTTTATATTGAAGTTGCACGACGTGTTTTACTCTTCGGTCAACAATAGCATTTCATTAAAGATTACGAACAAAAACACATCGCTAAGTGGCTGCTATACATATAACTTGATTATAAACCTTAACTTTCAAACAAAGTTTATTATTGTTTGCAATATATTTTTGATTTTGATTTGATCGAAAAGTAAACGTATTTTTTAAATAAGCACAAAAATATTTATGGAAAATTAAAATATAATTTCGAAGCAATAAGGTTAAAAAAACTAAGTTTGCAAAATAAGACCACATTGCTTGTGGTCTTATTTTTCCGGCCGTTTTTGATGCGCTCATCGGACATCTAGTACTATTGTTGATTGAAGGTTTTACTCATGCAATTTGATTCTACTTAGTAGAACTGTAACAATTTAATTATAAAATTAATGAAATCATTGATCAAGATCATACACGAAAATTTTTAAAAAAGTGTGGCAATATCTCAAAGTACTTACAGCACTAATGCAACGAAATTCAAGCTAGATTTAGGATCCATATTTCATGGCTTCACTCGTTTGAAATGTACAGCGATCGCTTTTTCGTTGCGATAAATGTTTATCTGCGGGGTAATTGCGTAACACTCTGACAGTAGCAATGGTTTTCATTTTGACGGTTCAGAAAAATGTTTTAGAACATAATTATGAAGCAATGGATTAGCAATAGCCTTCTAAGCCTTGTGTTCACCAACATTTAAATCAACTGATTAAATATTTAATAAGTTCTATATTTAAAATTTCCTCAGGAAATTTGACATAAACCAACTGTTTAAATACCTAACCGGTGGTTTGAATGTTGGTGAACTCAGGCCTAAATGATTTAGATTGTGATTTAAAGTGTGTTACGCAATTAGGGTACTCTTCATTCTTATTACTATTGCGCGTACGCAGCTAATAAATTGAAAACCATAAATCATAATGAAATTGTAGCGACGGCATTGCTATATCATATTATTATCATAATTAAAGAGAAAGTGGTTGAATTAAACGTTGTTTAGTGCGTTGCATACTGGAGTCTGGGGTGTTTAACACCCCAGACTCCAGTATGCAACGCACTTTAGAATCTGTTTTTGGTAATACCAAAAACAGATTCTAAAGTAAAAGCAATAATGATGACAATCAAGCTATCAAACTCATTTTGTTGTTAATATCAACTTAATAAATGTTTTACTAAGGGCTGATTTTTCAATCAACTGATAATTTTATTCGAGGAATAATTTTGAAATTTTGACAGTTATTTCATACAAAAACTGTCAAACGTCAATTTTATTCCTCGAATAAAAGTTATCTGGCGTTGGAAAAATCAGCCCTTAATTGTAATAATATTTTAGTATAAGATCTTATAAAGGGCTTACAGGTGTAAGCCCTCTGTAAAAAAAAAAAAACGCTTTGTAGAAACAAAGCGTTTTCTTACTTTTTTAATTTTATTTTGATGTGATTTATCTTTTGTGTAATAAGGAATGTTACGTTGTATTAAACATTACGAAATAAATTGTATGGATAGTTAATTTATGAGAACCAAATTTTTATTTTCTCTTAGGGTAAGAAAACACCGTACGAAGGACATCCAATCATGGAAATCTAACCCTAATGAAAACATATTTTGGGACTAGCTTTACCCCGCGACCAAATAGAAAGCAGGGTACTCTTTCTATTTGGTCGCGGGGTAAAGTTCTAACAGAAAAGAATTATCGTGCGAAAACGCGATCGCTTATTATGAATAGGACATAATCGCGCGATCAATTAAGTCGCGTATGTCCGTCATTATCCAGGTAATCGCTCGCGTAATCGCGTATTCCTGCGATGATTGCTTTCTGTCAGGACGCAGGGTACCCCCGACGTCGCGTGAATACGGAATACGCTATCAGCGCCATCCGGTCTTCCAAACAAAAAGTAATATATGAACGCGACGATCGCTTTCAGTTAGGACGCGGGTCAGTCACCTAACCTTTTTCAACAGATTCAAACTTTTAAAAGTGACAGCAGTAGTGCATGCCAAGATATAGCACGTGATCCATACCTCATTTTTAATTCGCTGGGTAGTGGAAATCCTAAGTAGTTCTAATGAACAGTCCCTGAGGTATAATGAAGGCAGCTACTCTTATAAATCTTATAAAGACTTCTCCGCATGGGTCAGAGTCAGACATCCCGTAAAGATACGCCTTATTCTGTTATTGATACGTATGAACTTTTATGCAAGAAAAGAGTACCTTATCTAGAAAATAATATAAGATTTTGTTGTGAAAAAATGTGCTAAAATAAAAAAAAACTGGCACTCCGGTAGTGCCGACAGAAGTGAAAACTTGAACAATTACGAGTGTATTTTGTGAATCGTCTTATAAACAAAACACGCGTGTTAAGGTGTGTTCCTTATTTTATAGGGTTTTTTGCAAATCAGGTATGATGACCAAAGTGACTGGTTTATTCTTCTCGTGAAAGGAATTTATTCAGATTTACAAATAAGCACACAGGATAGACTTCAGTTCGTGGTGTTGGTCGCGGCAGTGGTAAGAGAAGCAAGCCCATGGAGCTCGTCGTCAGTTATATATCCGTGGTTCAGCGCCATCTCGTCGTTGTTGGATGAACTACGTAGTTAGTACGCGAGGCCCTCGTAGTTCTTCCCGATGTGCATAGATGGCGCTGTCCTCAACAACGCGCGTCTTTCGTTTTACGTCTTACGAATCTTACGATCAGGGTCACGTGACCTGACGCGAATTTAGAAGTTTTTACCCATTCCAAAAAAAGTACACAGCGCCGCTAAAGAAGTTTTCACTTCAAAAATAAACAAATATTTAAACAAACAAGAATTTCTATTTAGCTTTACCTAATATTAATATCAGCCAGAACAAAAAAAAATCACATCTGAAAACATAGGTAAATAATGTAATAACAGGTATATAAATTATAAAAAATATCCTTCCCAGTATAACAACAAATTATTTAAAAAATAATAATTATTGTAAACATATCTGGCGAAATATGGGTGTACGCACGGGTACATATCAAGCTATACATACATAACCAGTATAAGCTGACTTCTGAGTGTACATAAAACCTGCGGCAATCCGAGGTGAAATAAAACTGGAAGAGTATGTGCCGGAGCACACGATGCGTTGCGGCGCCGCACCGCATAGATTTCGACGAATCGGCGGGCACACAAGCAGCTCGTACAGTGCGTGCCACGTAAGAAGAGACTTGACACACCACGTGGTCTGACATGCGCAGAACACGATTTTAGGTATCTTTAGGTCTGAGTGCGGGACGGGACCGGACGTCATAGGGGCGGCGGAAAGAGGCGGGGGAGGCGGGATCAAGTCTCTTCTTACGTGGCTACAGTGCGTGCCGTGCGTCGTCTATACGTCGAAATTTTTGCGGTGCGGCGCCGCAACGAATCGTGTGCTCCGGCATTATAGCGTGCGTGGGTACTATAGGTACACCTCCTTCGACAAACAGGCATAATCCTTTATGTAATTATTATAAATTGCTCTCAACATTCCCAGCATACTGCCATTTTAACTCTCCATTAACATTGAAACAAGTTATCTTATTTTCTTTGGCCAGCTTCGTCAAATGATGGTTAACATTGTATGCCGCTGCTGCCCACAAATCTTTAGGTGTTTCGGTATAAATTAGTTTAACCAAGTCCATTGGATTTAGTTGCTCATTCTTTTTTAACTTTAATGCTTCTAGGATTTGTTCCTCTCTTTGGTTCCGATGGGCTATGTAGAATTTTATTTTATCTATGGGGTCCTGAAATCACTCTAATATTAGAATGGCGAAAGTTTGTGAGTGTGTTTGTAAGTTTGTTACTTTTTCATGCACAAACAGATGAACAATTTGGATGAAATTTGGCACAAAGATAGTTTATAACCAGGATTAAGACATAGGGTACTTTTTATCCTGATATTCCCATGGGATCTACACTTATGCGGGTGACACCGCATAGGCGCAGCTAGTTATATATAATTGGTAGACTAGAATTATTTAGCAGTGACCCAAAGTAGTTTTAAAAACCTCCTCGGACCTTTAGCTTTCCAAAACAATACAAATAATAAGTACTTAATGTTTCTTTGGACCTCGTTTTTACGGGACACCCTGTATTAATTGAAGACCAAAGAAAACTAAATAATAATAAAAAATAACTACCTGGACAACATTCCCGTGTCCCGGATAAATAACATCAGGATTTAAATCAAAAATTCTCTGTAAACTCTTCATGTATGTGTAAAGGTCTTCAAACACAGCAGTTCCTTCACCCAGTATGCAGTCTCCACTGAACAGGCAGTTCTCTTCCAAAAGAGTCAGCACCACATGGTCAGTGGTATGGCCTGGAGTATGATGAATCTTGACAGTAGCTCCTTCTACCTTCAACTCTTGGCCATCTGATAACCAGCACATTGGTACTGATTGTGGTAGTTCTTCTGGGCCATCTTCTACACTTCTCTGATGCTTCCACACTATTGGCTCTCCTGAAATAATGTTGTGGTTTAAATTTACCTAATCTGTAAAAAAAATGATATTTTCTGAAGTTTTAATACTTAATCTGTATAATGAAATTCAAATAAGCTTTCAGCTTAAGCTTTTGGAGTAAGCTGTCAGGTTGTTTATGATAGAAATAAAAGTAGGTAAACAATTTCATGTAAAATCTAGATATTGTGATGCAAAGGATATGTTATTTCCTTGTAGTTCAATAAAGATTTAATTTGAAAAGGATCATTGGTTGTTTGGACTAAATGAATTTGTGCACGCACCATATGCTTACGGGATCTATGTAAAATTACTGTTCCATTCCCAGTAATAAACATAACTACATTGAAATACTTTCTTACTAGCTATCTTGCCATACAGGTCCTCAACTCCACCAATATGATCATGATGCCAGTGTGTGACAATAACATGCTCGATGTTTGCTTGTTCTGTCTTCAACACCTGAGCCAAGTGCTTTTGGTACTCTTTCACATCTTTATCACCAGTGTCTAAAAGAATCCGGCTAAAAAAAAAACAATGTTACGTAACAGACATAAATGCAATGGGGAGCCCGGGAGGCCTTTGACCAGAGAATGGGACAGCTCAAGCTAAAAGAAAAAAAATACAATAGTGAGCTAGAATTTGAAATTTAAAATAATTGAGGGGCTTATTTAATGGTAGGTAATAAATCCTGCTGTTAACTTGTATGTACTTACTTCTTTCCAGTGCCTAACAGATATGTATTGGTGCCTTGAAGAGTCATAGCGCCTGGGTTACATCCTAGAATCCTAATTACCCTATTCGTAAGCTTGGTCACGGCTGGAATAATATCTGCCATGGTTCAACTGTTCAACAGGACAAACAGCTAAGTACCAGAACTACGCTAAGTAATTTAAGTTTGAGAAATATAAGAGAGAAATAGTATACAGAGACACACAAAGTTTATCACTTCAGGGTATCCTCAAAATATTCACTAACCAAAGACATTTATATAAAGTAAGTATCATAATTAATCTCTTTGTCACTAACCAAAGTAACCGAATAAAAACATTCTGTTTGATGAATAATATTGGGTCAAAAAGGCTATGATATTAACCAATACAGTTTATTTATAGCAATGAATCGTCATGCAAAACAGTGAAAAGTTAATGAAATAATCACGTACTTATAAATAATAAAAAAATAATAATTTACAAAATAATTATTGATTTCTTTTACGTATTCGGAAATCAAATCGGTGGACTTTCGTCTTGTCATTAGTTTAGTTAGTTTACTTGGACTTGACAACTAAACTGGACAACTCGTAGACAGAGTAACTGTCTACGGGACAACTAAACTAATAGTTTTTTTTTTATATTAGTTTTATGGCCTGGTTGCTAAGACCTTTTAGCCACTTCTTTGTTTCATCATTTTTCTTGAGTCTAACATGACATTAGAATATGGGTGTACACATTCTAATGTATTAGGAGTATTTGGCTGTATCGAATCAAGTTTCCCGGTAAACTTCGCTGAGGTAGCCAAAACTACAATAAAATTCTCAGCTCCATTTTACCGGGATCGCGTCTGTTTTAATGATTACACATATTGTCCATTTGCGCAGACACTTGAGATACAAAACTACACCAATTTTACATCACAATATCCACTAGGAATCAATTTGCTAATAATTAAAACAGCCAAATAGACTTCACTCGAAGAAATCCCGCCAAAAACTCCCTAAACTAATAGTTGTCAGTATATGCACAGACTACAATATAATCAACACACAGATACAGAATATTCTGTAATGATCAAGGATATAAGTTCCTTGGTAATGATATACAATTTGTACTGTGTTACCGGGACCCCCTGACCTCTATCATACAATAATACAGGTCAGTGCCTCTTGTATAATACAGGTCAGTGCCGGGCCACACCAACGGGAAATGCCGTTGAATATCGCGATGTTGGGCGTTAACCGTTGGAGTACCCACAACTTATCGTGATAATTTTACAACGGCATTCTCTTTGCCGATTGATGTTAGGCGATAACTCGGGTGGCGGTATTTTTTGAGATCAAAGAGATTTACCGCGAGAATTATTGCCAACGTTGAAGCGGCCACACCTTTAGAGAGTAGTATATTCCTTGGGCCACATTTACGTTTGTCATACATATCGCACCGTGAGCGCGTGTATATACAGTGCAGCAGCGTCAACGTCGGCCACTCAATTTATCACGTTAATTATCGGAATAATTACCGCGGTGTTTACGGCGATGATGGGCATTGCCGTTTCCCGTTGGTGTGGCCCCGCCAAAGAGAATGCTCTAATGCTGGGGCTACATTAGCGGGCTACGGCGAATATTCGCGTTAACGCGATGAGTGTGGCCGGGTAGATCGTTGCAACGATATTCGGGCGAAGACGATGTACTATCGGGGCACTGTCGGTAAATGTGCCCACCCCAGAATGATCTGATTCCCAACTCCAGGATGTTTGGGGACCTATTTGAAATTTTAAGCTGGATACTTATTTATTATAACTTCACACAAAAGCAATCAAATAAATAACCTACCACCAAGACTTACACAAACTTATTATTACTTAATACATTCCATTTAATTTACTTTTGAAATAACAAAAATAATTGAATCTACTATTACGTAACGTAAAAACATAACCCTCCTTCTGGCGCAATCCTAGTCGGGATAATAAGCTAGAGTAGGTACATTTAAATTTCGTGCCACAATGCAAAGTGCCAAGCGGGCGCACGTCGGAACACCGCGCCGCGCCAGATGCGTTTTTGTAATTTAGATCTCAAAAGTGGAAAGCATTTTGTGGGTTATTATAAGGGGATTCTCCAAATTGACGAAACTATTTTAGGAGCAGTAATGAAAGACATGCTAAAAGAAAAGGATCGGTCGTGGGCTCGCCCGCACTTGGGTATGGGGCCTAGGCATGGCGGGTTGATTCCAGTCGGGGGTGTGGCGCATGTACAAGTATCTCCCGAGTCCCGGTTATAATCGGTAGGAGTCCGACATAACCTTCCGTTCTTCCCAGAAGGAGGGTTACCCATGCGGATTTCCCAAAGAAAAAAAAAAAAGTTAGCAGCCAGGCCCCCCCTGGAAAAATGCCCTAGATACGCTAATGGCAATAATGCCAGCATTTTGGGCAATTTTCTTGTTACGCAAACGAATATTTCAATGCTCTAGTTGGCAATAGCGCCCTATGTGAAAATCATTCGAGCGGCAAAAGATCCTTGTTGCCAATAGCAGTCTTATAGATGTGTGAACCGAATATTTTTATCGAATTTTGTTTTACCAAGTTCTAGTAGAGTCAACATCTTGAAGTGGCGCACAAGACTACTTCAAATGCTTGAAACACCGTTATACTGAGTGTGGCAAGCGAACCTCTCAAACTGCAGCAAATTATCAATTGAATTTCATGTTATTGGTGCTTTCAACATTTCGGGTATTTGAGCGTCTTCAATTAACTATGTTGAATATTCATGATAGTTTTGTCTTGAAGTCAACTGTCAAACAAACTTTCGTGCGTACATTTTTTACAATTTACGTTTTTTATAATTTATCATGATGAAAACGGCGAGTTTTTGCATATCTTCCAACTGTAGAGCGGTTACCACTGACTGAAACGAATGATCCTGTTGACGCAAGTTTATTTTTTATTTTTTTAGCTGAGTTGGGCGAGATTTATTCCTGAGAAAATGTAGAGCACATTTGGTACAGGGATTGGAGTGCAGACCGCGCATCGGCAAGCGTAGTGTGGGACGTCTCCCAGCTGAACGGATGACCTAAAGGTGGCTGAGACAGACTGGATGCGGAAGACGGAGGACAGGGCTTTGTGACGCAGCCTGGGAGAGGCCTATCCTATGTCCAGCAGTGGACTGCAATAGGCTGAGTTGATTGATTTGGAAATAATGCTCTATTCAAGTTCGATGATAGTTTTATATTAACTTCACTTTTAGTGTTGCTACTTTTATTCCCTCTGAACACGGAAATTATTTCGCTATCCCAAAATATTACAATGTATGTAAAGAAAAAATAAATAAAATACCATTCAATAAAACCTATTAAATTACAAACACTAGATATTATTCACTCGCACCTATCAATAGTTGATCAAGAATATACAATATTTTTCCCCAAAGTATAAAAGCGTGTGATGGTAAACTTTACTCTAAAACGTCAAAAAGATTTTTGTTTGAATTTTGTGATTGTCTTAAAGTGATTGTCTTTGTCATTGACACATTTGACATTTCACAATTTGACATCTCCAGAAAAAATGGCTGGTGTGCTGGCGAGAGTAATTCAAAAGACAAAACCGAAATTGGGTACATATTTAGACCTTAATAAACCACATAATATTCAATCTTAAATCATAGATTGAGTTCCTAAAAGATGAAAATCTTATCAAGTACACAAGTAATTGTTATTGTTGGGGTGCGTAGTGTGTCACTTACATAATTTTTACGTCTCGTTTTAGGCATTGTTGGCCCGCTGGTGACTGTCAGCAACAGCAATGTGCAAGTCCGGTTCCAAGGGACGCAGAAGGCTCCAGAGGGTAAACAACGGGGCGGTCCATTGTCTGACTGTGACAGAATCTTCACGAACCTGTATGGGCGACATGACTGGAGACTCCAGGGTGCGAAGTGTCGCGGCGACTGGTACAAGACCAAGGAAATATTGCTGAAGGGCTCCGACTGGCTTGTCAGTGAGTACTATTCAGGACTACCACAACCACATCTTACAATATTACTACCCTGTCAGGAAGTTTTGTTTTTGTGTTTATGGTAGAGCAGTAAAAATAAAAACTTACCTAAATCAGATGTCAAAAAACTTCATGGTGTGATCTCATGTTCCGTTTTTGTTCCCTTCAACCTGCCACCTCATGAGTAGGTAACATCTTAATTTAATAAAAGTCATACCTACTTAAATTAAGTTTCACCCAATCAAATGGTTTTAGATTTGAGTAAGATCCTGCAATACGGCCTGTATTACAGAATTAGAGCCAGATATTAGTACAATTATAATCACTGAATTTTGAAGTTACTGAAGTTCTGTTATTGTCTGAAGGCAGTTTCATAATAATGCATTATCTAGAAGAAAAATATGGTAGGGCGCTGCTTTGTGAAGGCTCATGTCCACCAAGAATAACCTAGAACTTTTGTGGACATCTTTCACTTAAGAATATGATGATGTTGTGCAATATAAAGCCATGTTACCATATTTACATAACATAACACCTGTTTCTCTGAAGGGTTAGGCAGAGGCGTAGATTGTATTTAACTCGTCGCCCGTCTAATTAGCAGACACAATATAAATTTTATTGTTATTGGTACACATGGTGTACACTCAACGTGCGAAGAGTTAATAAGTAAAAGAAAACATGTTTATTTAGCACAAAGCCACAAGTGCACACAACAAACAATAAAAATTGTAAAAGAAACTAAAAAAACTAAACTGAAAAAAAAAACTACTACTACTACTAAGTAACTACTAAAAAAAACACTTCAAGTAGTAGTAGTACTTTCAATTGTAGGGCAGTTAGCCCTACAATTGAAAGTACTAATGATCTCAATGTCTGCATAATTTGGTGTGCGATATTGTCTCTAAGCAAGTAATAAAATGAAATGTCTGTTCGTCCACAGTGTTGATGAATGGAAATTTTTTCCCGATTGTCAACAATGTGGACAAATGGAACTTTTTTCTTGATCGTCAATTGTGTGGACAACAAGGTGTGACTGATTGGTAATATTTGCATCTGATATGCTACAAAAGTTTGAATCCCTTTAATAAACTGCTGTGCCACCGCATCGACACGAAGAAGAAGAAGTTAATAAAGAAGCAATAAAACATAAGAAATCAAAAACTTCCAGATGAGCTCAAAACGTCTGGTCTTCGTGGCCGCGGCGGTGCCGGTTTCCCCACTGGCATGAAGTGGTCATTCATGAACAAACCCTCGGATGGACGTCCCAAGTACCTCGTAGTAAATGCTGATGAAGGAGAACCTGGTACTTGCAAGGACAGGGATATCATGAGGCATGACCCTCACAAGTTGGTGGAAGGCTGTCTGATCGCTGGTCGGGCCATCGGCGCTATTGCAGCCTATATCTATATTAGAGGAGAGTTTTATAATGAGGCCAGTAATCTGCAAGTGGCTATTGCTGAGGTAAGATATCTGTGTACTTGATTAAACATGCAACATAATTATGAGACTACTTTTTATTCATTATTGCCTATCACTCGGCATCTGTCACTTGCAGTGACAAGTCTGAACATAAAATGAATCACAAGCCACAAATTAATAAATTAGTAAACCTATCATACAATGTTTGGCAAACAATATCTTTCACTTGCATACCGAATGATCAAAAAATGATATGAAACGATCGGCTGAACATTTGTCATCATACATCTATACAAATAAGTGAAGTGTCTGTTTATAATGTCAAATAACAGCTTATCCGCCCGCCGCTGCACTGCCGTCAATACGAGACACTGGCAGAATAGTCGACATAGGCGCAATTGTCAATAAAAACAGTTTTTTATTAAATGCATATAAAAGTATATGCGGTACATATAGTAAAAAACATTTTTTTTATTTTGTCTGTCGGTCTGTTTATTCCGGCTAGTCTCCGAAATGGCTGGATCGACGATCGATTTTGACGGCACTTTCGCTGGCAGATAGCTAATGTTTTAGGGAGTAAATTAGGCGTATTATCTTCTTTTAGAAAACTAATTAGGGTTCCGCGCAAAAAAAAATCAAAATGAACCTTCACTGCGCACACTAGGCGCCTGAAATCGGCTTTAGGAGTGGAACTCAAACAGCTTTATTATATTTCACTTAATTCTAAACAAGCTGCACCTTTGTCTCCCGCATCATCACTAGCTGGCAACACTTCAAATGCAGCAAGGTATTAATTACTTGTAACATTTTCTTCAATCCCAGGCTTACCAAGCTGGTCTACTGGGCAAGAACGCCTGCGGTTCTGGTTACGACTTTGACGTATTTGTACACCGCGGCGCCGGTGCGTACATCTGCGGCGAGGAGACCGCGCTCATTGAGTCCATCGAGGGCAAGCAAGGCAAGCCCCGCCTCAAGCCCCCCTTCCCAGCTGATGTCGGCCTCTTCGGGTGCCCCACTACTGTCAACAATGTGGAGACTATTGCATGTGCGCCGGTAAGTTACTGAATAAAAATAGGATGTACCTACTATCTGTCGCAGATCCAGATTAGCCTCCAACCAATTCAAGGTGTAATTGAAATAACTTAAACCCGAAAAGGTTACCTAATAATCATTATGATCAACTTTTACAATGGCAAACCGAAATCGCAAAAAAAATAGCAGTTGATTTATGTTTGCATACCTGAACAAAACATGGAAACTGGATATTGAAATCAGTCAGTTTCAGATTTTCAGTTATTAAATTTAAACACCTTGTACATGAATAAACCTCGCTTCATCAACCTCATTCTTCATAGGAAATGACCAATTGGAACCGTGCAACCTAGCTTCTGGCGTTTCATAAGTGCCCATGTATGTTTACTTATATTATGTGAAATAAAATATTTTGATAGTTTTTAATTTTCTTCCCTATAGACAATCTGCCGTCGCGGCGGCGCTTGGTTCGCGTCGTTCGGTCGTCTGCGTAACCAAGGCACGAAGCTCTACAACATATCCGGACACGTCAACACGCCATGCACCGTCGAGGAGGAGATGAGCATCCCTCTCAAGGAGCTCATCGAGCGTCACGCGGGCGGTGTTATTGGTACGTCGTCTTCGTAATATAATATCACGCGACACGCCTATATTCCCCGAAAAGTCACCCAAAGGAAAATTGAGAGGGCTATGCTTAGAGTTTCCCTGCGTGATCCAATCAGAAATGAAGAGATTAGTAGGGGGCAGGGGGACCAAAGTAACCGACATAGCCCGAAGAATTGCTAAACCTAAGTGGCAGTGGCCAGGGCACATTGCTCGCAGAACAAATGGCCGATGGGGCCGGAAGGTTCTGGAGTGGTGACCACGTACCAGAAGACGTAGTGTTGCAAGGCCTCCCACAATTGGATGGGTGACCATCTTTACATACCGAGACCCCTCTGTGCCTCGGAAAGCACAGTTTTGACAGTTGTTACAGGTAGTCAGAAGCCCGAAAATCTGACAATCAGTCTTACCTAGAGGTATCGTACTACCCAGTAACTGGGTTGTGGAGATCAGATAGGCAGTCGCTCCATGTAAAATACTGGTATTCAGCTGCGTTCGGTTAGACTGGAAGCCGACCCTAGCATAGTTGGGGAAAAGGCTAGGCAGATGATCGACTTGAAATAAATGGCTTGACTTTGACTTTTGACTTTAGGGGGCTGGGACAACCTGCTGGCTATCATCCCCGGAGGATCGTCGACGCCGCTTATTCCTAAACAGTAAGTGATAATTTTAGCTAAAGTAAAACACACTAATATTATGAAAGCGAAAGTTTGTGAGTGTTTTTGTATGTTTGTTTGTTACTTCTTCACGCACAAACGGCTGGACCAATTTTGATAACATTTTGTATGGAGGTAGCCGACACCCTGGATTAAAACATACTTTTTATCCCGATATTCCCACGGGGTCGAAACTTAGGCGGGTGAAACCGCGGGGCGCAACAAGTAGTTTTTATAAAAGAACAAAATTACAAATTTTCATCTTCTATTAAACTCCTTTAGAGGATATATTTTTCAAATATTCTTCCTTAGTTCTCCCTGACGTGATTCAGGGTTAGTTTTCAAAGACCAGCCGAATTTTAGGGTGTGGTACAGACCATCAAACTGAACAACTTTCTCCATAGGACCAATATCGTAATCGCGAAAAATTGATCAACTGTCCCATAGAAAACTTCAATACTTACTCGACCTAAACGCCCATACGTTTAGGTCGAGTAAGTATTGAAGTGCTGCTGAATTTTTATTCGCGTTTACGATGCCAACATCGTAAACGCGAATAAAAATTATTGAAGTGCTGCTGAATTTTTATTCGCGTTTACGATGCCAACATCGTAAACGCGAATAAAAATTCAGCAGCACTTCCAGCAGACCATCAAACTGAACAATTTTGTCCATGGGATTGGTCCCATGGACAAAATTGTTACCACCCTTAAATGCTGGTTTGCTTGTTTGTTTGAACGCAATAATAATCTCTGGAACTACCAGTCGGATTTGAAAAATTCTTTTTGCATTTAATAGCCCTATTCTTGAAATAAGCTATAGGCTGTTTATCATCACGCTACGACCTTAGCAGTAGAGTAAAAAAATATCAGGAGACAAAGTAGTGCATGTGGGCCATACGATGAGACATGGTGGGTCGGGGGCCGAAATTTCACGCGGACGAGGTCGTGGACAAGTTAGTATAAATTAAAAAAATACTAGCGAACCAACCATTTCTTACCTGTAAAGATCCTCTTGGTGGTCCTCCGCCATGGGGCGGTTTCTGGCAGACTCTTACTGATTATTATTAAGGTCGAAATTTGTTTGGCAGTGACAGCCGCGCTGTGATCTCAAAAAATGCCAGACATTCTTAATCTACCTTTAAAGTCATGTATAATTTCAACATTAATGATGTAACCAATATTTTGATTTAAAAGAGTTTCCATGGAGTTTCTTGCCCGTTTTTCTCGAATGTAATCTACTACGCTTTGGAATGCTGAATGGAGAATTTGGAATCTTTTTGACTGACCAACCTCTTGACAATTCAAAAGTGCCTGTAATTGGTTTGCTTAATTGAAATAAATGGTTTGAGTTTTAAACTTTCTTCACGACACTTTCCTCATTCCTCCGCATCACATGCCCATACCATGCCAACCGATTTCCACACAACTTTTCAGTCACCACTGCCACTTTTAGACTTCCTCTTATATAGGTACCCATTCTTATTTTAAAGTTATTGTACTTTTAAAGTCCGTACATTAATATCGTACCTTCCACAGTGTCTGCGACACCGTACTAATGGACTTCGACTCGCTGGTAGCCGCCCAATCAGCGTTCGGTACGGCGGCCATCATCGTGATGGACAAGTCCACGGACATCGTGAAGGCCATCGCTCGCCTCATCATGTTCTACAAACACGAGTCGTGTGGACAGTGCACGCCGTGCCGCGAGGGAGTCGGCTGGATGAATAAGATTATTTACAGGTGGGGTTTATTACAAATACTTAAAATATTTACTCGTCGCCAATGAACGTACAGACGCCAGCACATCAAGCTACTACAATCTGTCAAACTTTTTTAATAGAATTTCAACTTTATCGCTAAAGCAAAAGGTTCAATGTTGTTTGGGAAAATTTACCAGTTTCGGGTAGCTTGAGTGCTGGCGTCTGTACCACGTACGTATTTTAGTCAAAATCGGTTGGAGTCTACTATAATTATTTGACATAACACAATTAATGACGTTTAAAAGCATTCATATTATGACCAACCAGCAATTACTACCAAAAAGGTTGTACACCTAGCAAGACCACCATAGAAACTGGTTTTGTCGATGGAAGAAGAGACAATGTGACAGATTGTAAAAAGATTGCGCAATGATTGAACCAAAGTTTTAGCGAGTTTAATTTTTATTACACCATATTTTAATTGCACCGAATAGGATAAGTATTGCGCAGATCTTACAAAAAAATAATAATAATGGATCGTTTGAGTGCAAAGGCTGATTCAATCATATTGTGCAATATAAATATTTTTTCATTACCATATCCTAAGTTACTGCTATTTCTCCTAGGCGTGTACCTACAGAAGCGTGTAATGTCTAATGCAATGACGTATTATATATAGACAAGTTATCAACCAACATCTCGGCGCTTAAAAACGGCGAAAATACTAGATAACTACTTATACGCGTAAAGAAAGGGAAAGAAAATATATCACCGTACGGCGGGATGTCTGTTGCTAGAGGGAGATAAATAAACATCTTCAGTTACGTCACAGGATAAGTAATAGTCAAATTACATGCTCATTGGTCGAGCGCATGAATGACGTAGCTATCAGAGTCACTTCATGCGCCGGCCGCCATTAGACGCAGCGTCGTACAAAATAAAATAAAATAATCTAGTTTTGTAAACTTACGCGTGAAATGACCACATTTTTGTCTTTAACTTTTGGGGTATAATTTTTACATCCTCTGAAAACACACGACGGCATATTTTCTTTATGTTTTGCACAGGTTTTCACATACGATATAAATTAAAAACAAACATACGTCGCGTCGCGTCGCGCGCCAGGTTGGTGCGTGACTGAGCGCCGCAAATGTGGCAATTGGCTTCATTTCATGTTGCCATTTTAGAGTGCGGACAACGTATCTATAGTTTTATACATCATTGGTCTAATGTAATGCGAGTAGTGTGGACGGCATACAAACTCATAGCGAATTCTGTATGTATTCGACTGCGACAGTCTTACAGCCGATGGATCAGCGCGTGCGTTTGTCGGACCCTACCTACAATAACATTGTGCAATACTTTTATCACACTAATATAAAGGCGAAAGTTTGTGAGTGTGTGTTTATATGTTTGTTACTTCTTTACGCACAAACGGCTGAACGGATTTGGATGAAATTTGGCACACAGATAGTTTATAACCAGGATTAACACATAGGCTACTTTTTATCCCGATATTCTCACCGGATAGACACTTACGCGAGTAAAACCGCGGGGCGCAGCTAGTTGTGAAATAATATTGAATCACCCCTTGCACTCAGTCAATTAAACTGTCACAAGAACATTGACGGCTCTTAAACGTCAATGTTTTCTTGTCAGCAAGACTTGCCTAGTGTTCCAAGCCAGGCTAAAAATATTGCGGAATACTGATTCCACACGGTGCAATAAAAATATATGGTAAAATAATTTAAACTCGCTGAAACTTTTGTTCAATCATTGCGCAATCTTCAATATTAACCCTAGACGGTCAAAAACATTGCGCGTGATATTGTGCACTAATATAATTGATCGTCTAGGACCTGCCTTAAATGTAATGCTCGTTGGGCCGTCCACACGCAGAATTCGCGATATATTACACGATAAATTACATTACACGCGTCTGTCTGTACACACGCCTTAACATAATCGCTGCAAATCAAGAGCGCGCGTCATGTGACTTTTATGTTATGTTTATTGACATAAGGTTCAAATTGGAAACAAAGATGCGCGCTTGTAAAATACACACATCAAAAGTGTCTAGGGATCAACATATATTTTTGCAATAACTTTTCTCCTGATTGATATTAATTAAAATTTTCTTTAAGGATTCATCAAATAAAGTGTTTTCGTTTGTCACAGTAACGATAAACCAAGTCACCTTTGCATTAATAAAGAAATTTGCCATTTTCCTAATAAAGGGATTTTTGACATTTGAACCACTAACATTAAAGTTCGAAAAAAAGACTGAAATAACAGTTTTCTTTAAAATTTTGTTGGGTAACTTAAACAATTAATAATCCGTGTTTCTACCGCGAACACTAACAACACAAGAACATCGGTTTGGCATACTCAAAATGAGTTCATCCAAATCACGCTGTGGAATGGCCGCCCATGTTCGTTGCAACAACAAAAAAAGGTCTTCTTGCGACTGGATACCCTCCATATTCGGCAGAGCTCTTCTCTGTAGCATATCCCATGCATGCTCAATCGGGTTCAAGTCTGGCGACTGAGCAGGCCAGAGCAGGACATTGATGTTAGCTGCGGCGAGAGTCTGTCTTACAACTCTTGCGGTGTGCGGTCGTGCATTATCATGCATTAACTGAAATAAGGGACCGATTTGCACTTGTAGAGGAACGATGACGTCAGATACAATCGTCTCAGCATAAATTTGAGCGTTGAGGTTGCCTCTGATCCAAATCAACTCAGTTCTTCCGCCGATCCAAATACCCGCCCATACCATGATGGTTCCACCACTATAAGGATGGACTTCCTGGCTGGATTTTAATCGCTGTTGGCGTCCAGGGGTTCTCCAGTGTCGTATACGTCTTGTATCCGGTCTCATACCAAAACGAGACTCATCAGAAAAGCACACGAAACGCCATTGTTCTTCTGCCCAATTTCTGTGTTCAAGAGCCCATTGATATCGAATCCTACGATTGTGCATTGCTATAGGTGGTACCCGTAGCGGTCTTCGGGAATGAAGGTTCACTTCATGCAAGCGGTTTCTAACTGTTTGGTCGCTAATTAAGTTCCCTGAAGAGTGATGAAGCCTCACGGCTAACATCATGGCGGTTATTGTTGGAGCTCTTCGAGTTAAGATTTGAATGTATCGGTCTTGTCTCCGTGTGGTGCAGCGATACCGTCCTCCATGGCGCTCAGCCACGGTACCAGTGCTTCGGTAACGTGTCCAAAGTCGACTGATAACACTCTGACTTGTATTCAGAGCTAAAGCCACAGTACGTTGCCGGGAACCAGCTTCTATCATTCCCACGGCTCTGAGCATTTCTTCCCTGCTTAAATGACGTCGCCGCTCCATAATAACGTTGGTTTTAATCAGTAGTAGGGAAACAGTAGCACTAATAATGTCTTCAATGCGTTGTATGTTTTTATAGGGAAAATATTGACAGCTGATTTTCATCTTTTACTCGAATTTGATTAACAGTTCCTGTTTCAAATTATGAAATGCACCAAAAAGGATCCATATAAATTTATAAAATCATAAATTTATTACAAAGCCACATCTCAATCTCAAGAAATCCGCATAAAAATGCTTGATCCCTAGACACTTTTGATGTGTGTAGTACGAATATAAAATAACACGTGTAGCAATGCAGGATTGCACATGGGATTATTCCTGATACCTGTTAGGTATTAATACAAAAGGGCAATACAGCTACGCTAAACGTCCATAAAATAATAGACATACTTATGAAGAAAAATTACCACGTGTAATAACGATGAACCTTTTTGTACCTTTGCAGAATGGTTGACGGAAACGCGTCGCCCAAAGAAATTGACATGTTATGGGAGATCTCCAAACAAATTGAAGGTAAATGCTATTGCTTTGTATTCATGATTAAAAAGAGTTTTTGCAACAGTGTTGCAGCGACACAACATATTACTGGCAACATTGCATTCAAAATGCGGACGAACACACGATGCCGTACTGTATTGTATGACTTCTATACATATTATAAACTAGCTTCTGCCCGCGACTTCGTCCGCGTGAAGTTTCTTGTTCCCCCGACCCACCCCGTAGCATCACATCGCCTGCTCGCGCTATTTCTGTTTTTGCTTAGCGTTCTTTCCGACTTTTTTATATGCTCGGCTCCTAAGAGCTCTAGCGTGATGTAATATAGCCTTCCTCACGAATATCAAATTCAAGAAAAAAAAATCATATCCGACCGATAGTTTCAGATATTAGCGAGTTCAAACAAAAAAAAAAAACTTCACCTTTATTATTAGTATAGTTTAAAGTCGCTTTTCGTGTGTATCTGTGTGACCGCATTGCTTTTTAAATTAGGGAATAATTCCGGAAGGCGCACGTCTAATACATTCATATTGTGTCTAGTGCGGTTCAGAAGCGGATTCCTGCGGCGGGAGAACCGCCCGTGAAGTATGGCCCAAACAGAATATTAATGAAGGTTTTCTGAAATGACGTTCGCCAGGTGGCAGCACTGGCACGTCAGGTCCAGGCATCTGTCAAAGAGCCTATATTTTCTTAAGTCATGACTGAATGATGAACGAATGAATGAATCGCATGATGAACGTCATCATATATTTTATATTGGAAGACCTCTTGTCACAGTGCAGTGGTGCCAACTGGTGTCGTAAATTTTGACGAAAACCCTCATTGTGTCTAGTGCGGTTTAGAAGCGGATTCCCGCGGCGGGAGAACCGCCTATGTTATGGCCCTACCGTATTGAATGGCTATTTCATGAAATCATCTAACTTA
Organism: Luperina nickerlii; assembly: GCA_963855955.1. Classification (NCBI taxonomy): domain Eukaryota; kingdom Metazoa; phylum Arthropoda; class Insecta; order Lepidoptera; family Noctuidae; genus Luperina; species Luperina nickerlii. Next base: position 18,958,785 of record OY979667.1, read on the forward strand.
GAGACTTGTATTGATGGTTGCAATGATTATAATAAATTATGTAACAACATTATACATATTTGTTACGGCCGCAAATCATATTTTGATCAACATACTTCAAAAGACTGCCCTGCAAATAGCAATAAACTTAAGAAAATTTAAATTTTGTGGGCTACCGTTTCGCATTCTCCTTAATAATACTTAATACATTTTTATAATAACAAATGCAAATAGTAATTAAATATTTTTCGTCTGCAGGCCACACAATCTGCGCGTTGGGTGACGGTGCGGCGTGGCCAGTCCAAGGCCTCATCAGGCACTTCAGACCAGAACTGGAACGACGCATGGCCGAATACGCATGCGCGCACGGGCCTAGCAAGGCAGAGCGTCTCTACTAGACCAACACTAGCTTGCATCACGATGCCTTGTTGCAATGCGTTGCGAGATGGGACGAGGAACATACAATTGAGTGCTACAAGGATATTTTGGCGCCTGAATGACATTGACAGGAAATACATTGTGAAATTGTGTCTCAGAAATTGTATAGACAAAACAAGATGGCGGTGTTAGTTCAGATTTTGGCCACGCGCCACAATAACCTTGTAGCGTTGTACAGACGCCAGCACATAGAGCTACCCGAAACTGTAAAATTATCCCAATCAACTTTGAACCTAATGCTTTAGCGATAAAGTTGCAAATCCATTAAAGAAATTTGACTGATTGTAGTAGCTTGATGTGCTGGCGTCTGTACACGGAGTTTCAATTCAATGTTTGCCGAACCGAGTAAGGTCAGCCAAGAAAATGGTCTATCAGTATTGACAACAAACTAAACTAGGAACGCATCCAAACTTTTTTTTTATAACGCGTACGATTCATACTTTATTTATAAAAAGTTGCTTAAACTTAGAATCACTACTTAACTTTAAGCAATTTGTATAAATAAACCCCTTATTAATCTTAGTGTGGTAGACCACTTTTTTGGCCGCCTACATGATATTTGTACCATCTTTTTGGCGTTTCTCTCCTTCTACATTTTTAACAAAATAGGTGAGGGTTGAGAGAGGGACAAATTATTACTAACTCTGAACCGTATCAGCATCATTTCAGCTCGCTTTGATGACCATTAACATGGATAACTTACTGGAATCAGCTATCTATGATTAATTTCTTATGCTTTTATGACTTAGTAGGCGCAGGAAAATATTTGATTGTATCATGATTTCATGAACTTATGGAATTGCATCCTTAAATTCTGCGTATTTAGTCATCAGAACAATGAGAAGTCAAAATTACGGATAAACAAAGGAAGTTCTATTTCACAACACATTGCAACAGAAAATTTAACGTAGTCATTATGACGTCACGGAGCGGACTCTCCGATGATAGGTCACTATCGTTATTTATTATTTTTATCATCCCGGTACTCATTTCTAACACGATTTTTTAACAATTTTTCCTCATATTTCTCTTAGAAATATGTATTTTATAAAGATTTCCCTGTCAAACTACGCTTTATACGATTTTATTATGTAAGTATACTAGGCAAGGCTGTTATCATTACTAACTCAAAGCTGCCCTTGTAAGTTGCCTGCATACTCCACGCCTTTGCCTCTTGTACAATTATGTAGATAAATGTTTTTAAAATAATTTGCCTCATATTTAAACAATCTGTGACTCATTAACTACACCGTTATTATCGCATACGGGTGATCAAGTAATTTAGTTAATTTTGTATAATATTGTAATTAGAAATAAATGTTCTGCGATACATGTTTGTTTGTTTTTATGAGTTACCTATATTTTTAGCTTTATTTATTAATACTCCAACAACGTGTACCTAATATGAACAGTGGTTGCTCAGTGGTAACTGCCCCAATTTATGAGTTAGGTCGTAGGTTCGAACCTTGACAGGCGCGTTATTTTTACCGACTTCAAAAAAAAGAAGGTTATCAATTCGACACGTATGTATGTAATATTATTGGAACTGCATTATATTCACATATGGCAATCTATTAGGGTTTCCAAACAAATATACAACATTTTATAGATGTAGGTATGTGTTTGTTCACGCATTTCTCCGCAACTATTAATTGGATCGTGACCATTTTTTTTATTGCCTTACATTTACTTCAACTTGCGGTGTTCCGCAATTGCTGAATCGATTTTGATGAAACTCGCACAACAGTGCAAGTTTCATCTAAATCGATTCAGCAATTTTCAAGATATGGACTAATACGCTGGCTTATTGATACGAGCTTCGGGTGTAGTGTCGAAAAACATCTCAAAACCTTGGTCAAATTCTAGTGCAATATTTACAAAAAACTATAACCTACTTTAGTACAAACTTTCCAGTTTTAACTTAAAACTAAAAATTACGAAATAAAAAAGTATGTAAGGTCAATGGAGGCTATTGCAACTATGGGGCTAAAGCAACTAACAGCGATATCTTCCATTCTAATGTTTTTTAAATACATTGCCATCTATGGGCCTGGAGAAAAGTCATAGTTTAACCTATAATAAACAGATGGCGTCAGAGGGATGAATACTGTTTGACCTACAGAGATTTTATGTTAGTCACCATTTTGAACACGTGTTTGGTGACGAGCGTGTCATCAATTTTAAACAAAAAAATAACCTTCTCGTGCATTTTAAACACGGTTTTAAGCAGAAACGAAGAAAATGTAAAGTACTTAACCTTAAACACTTACGTTTTTAATATTATATCTTATATTTCCTAAGATAATGTAGTAGTTACATTAGCCTCCACTTATCTCTTTGCGGGGTTATTGCGACTAGTTTTTTTGGTTACAATAGCCCCTTCGTGTTTGTATAAAATAAAATAGAGCCAGTGATGTCGAATATCGATAATTGTAAATCGATATATTTACAGCATACCTTAGAAAATTCTCGAACTGAATCCATTCGATGGATAAATTGCGTAAATAAATGTTACAATTTGTTTTATTACAATTTCAACTAAGATTCAAATCTATTTTCCTTTCAAGATGGAAATACTGTTGTATGGTTAAATACTGTAGTTAAATAGGGGGTCCGACCTAATGCATTTAGTTCACGACTTCATGCGTAGGTACTATAACAACCCATAGGTACTACTCAAAATCTCTGAACTAATTTGATATTTGACTTGTTTTAGATGGTCCGAAATATTATACTTATTAAAAAAAAAAGAAAAGAGCTATTCAAAAGAAAAGCTTCTAGAGGCACTTCAGTTGGTTAAAAGCAAAACGTTTAATAGTTATGAGGCAGCAAAGACGTTTAATATTCCGAGGTCTACTATAATTTCACATTTATAAGGCACACGTGGTAAAAAAAATGTTACCTTCAAGATTTTATATAATTTTAGATTATTTTTTGTTATGTTCTTAGAAATTTTTGTATTATGTTTTGAGAAGTATCTAAAACTTTCAATTTTTGATGTGATGATTACGAATAAAAAATATAAACGAAGCATGGTTTTATATTACTTATGTACCTATCAGTATCGATTGCCTATACATTTTACAATTTATCGATATTTTTTACGTCAACACAACACTAACTCTATAGAAAATAGTCGCATTAGCCCCAAACATTACGAAACAAACTTTTAGTTTGATCGGGACTCTACTGGTTCAACTCGGAGAACATACCTGCGTAAATTTCACACTGGGTGACATGTGCTTCGATTGTGTGCATATAAGCTACAAAAACCAATGAGTTAGTTTAAATAGTTACATTTACCCCAACATGGGGCTAATGTAACTTTTCCTACCCGCATGGATCTTTTAATAAGATTTTAACCAAATCCTACGGCTTTTTGACATTATATTATATCGAAAGTAATCTCAGATATATGCTTAATAATATAGATTTAATAGATTACCCCATAAAGTCAAATGGCCATCTTTGGTGAAGGTTCAAGTTTCAACATATATTTTTTTAGTTACAATAGCCTCCATTGACCTTAATTAAAAAAAAATTAAACCGACTTCAAAAAAAAATTAACTCAGAATTATGAAATAATCCTTTAATAATGTTATCCTTTTATGATTCTGCCAAAGTGGCCTCTTTAGGCCCCCTGTTCCCAGAAGTGAGAACATTATATGCTGATTAATATGCTACTTATCTAACCTTAGATTAAATGCGCTTGTGGGTTATGTATGTTTGTCATGTCGGACATACTAAAAAACCACGATGGACACTGACCGTCTCTATGGCACATGTGAAGAGGATTACCATACGTCCGCATTTACTCGGACAAGTCCGACTTTTCAGCCCCCCATCTGGGCTTTTTTTACGGACTTTTCGACACAAGGGGATTTTTTTTTAATAGGTAATGTTAAATGGGCACTGGTAATATGTCCATCCAGACATTTTTGTAACTGTTCGGCTTTTTGTCAGGACTTTTCTTTCGAAATATTAACCAGAATATGTTAATCCAACATGTGAATGAACTCCGTAGGGTCATCAACATCATAGCCTCGTACTTACCCATTCCAGAAGTTTTCCTTTGAAAGTACAAATTCGGGCTTCGGATATCTAGAAACCGATCACGTTCGCCCTCTAATTAACAGTTAACGTGACGGACCCAATACTAATCCATCTGTAACACTCCAATACCCACATAGCAGGTAATAAATACCTAAATAGTGTAGTTCGTAGTTATCTGGCTATCACAATCAGAGGGATCAGACACTTGAGCTGATATAATATTTGCAAGATAAAGAATAATGAGGAAGGGCACGGAATTCCACGTGAAATATTTGAATGGTAATATAGCTTTGTCTTGTCTTTATTATACATTCAACTATTTGTCGTGTTGTCATAATTATCATGATTGATAAGATTCAATCAATCAATCAATATCTTTATTGTGGATCATAGGTAGGTAAATAATACAGGTCTTAAATAATTAAATTGTGATCAGCTATGTCCCGCCCTTAGGGCATACAATAGTACATAATAAATTAAATTTACTTACATACAATCGTTACAAATGATTAAGATGTCGCATAAAATATAAAAATAAAACGGAACGAATATGAGTAGGTACCCATACAGAGGGCCACTGAACGCATCATGACTGAGGGACACTGTATTGGAGCAGTGATTTTTCTGATAGCAAGTCTTTTATAGAGTAGTAGCACTTGTCTATTAACAGATCATGGAGATTCTTTTTAGATTTTTTAATTTCCGTAATTATGATGGGCCCCGGAATATTATTAAAGATGCGTGAAGCTGTGCAAAAGATACTTTCATGAATTAGATGAGTCTTGTTAGCTTCTGTGCGCAATTTGTCCTTATGCCGTATACGCGTGTAATAATTATACATGTCAATATTATATTTGACAAATACTGCGGCAAATATATAGACAAATGACAGTGTTATAATGTTCATCTTTTTAAAAAATGACTTGCAGGAGTCAGTTTCACATAATTTAAATATAGCCCTGATGCTACGTTTTTGAGCAATGAAAACACACTCCTTGTCTGTACTGTTGCTCTAGAATGTCACACCGTATCTGAGGATAGAGCAAGGAGGTTTAAAAATACAGGGAGTGCGCACTTCATACTAGAGAAACGTTCCTAAATCGGTGACCTTGAAATGAATGAAAGGCACCCAGTTAGGCGTTCCATTTCTTTCTAATAGAGTGTCCATGATACAATATTTTGAGGACATTAATAGCACATAGGTACAGCAATACAGAAAACGAAATGCGTATTTTTTTTCTAAGGAAAGCGCTGTATAATATTATAATAATTAAACTCGGTTTATTTTGATTAGGTACAATATTGCTCCGCTGCGACTTAGATCCGTAAGTTAAAACAGTGTGACATAAATAAAACTACGGTCAGAACACAGCCATAGAAAACTGCTCGCGAATACTTTGTTTACCAATAGGTAAACAAGCTATTTTTACCGACTAAAAAAAAGAGGTTATTCAATCTGCGATTACAATGTAGGTATACACGAATAGTTTGTAACGAGTACGCGCGCGTCCTCGTTACAAACTGCATTAATAATAATATTAATTATATAATATAATATTAATTATTACTTTTCAGACACGATGTTTACCTAGTAGGTTAGGTTTGAACCCTGCTTTACCACACCAGTTTCCCCACAGGGGCCAGAATGCCACATGGACTTCCTGGTTAGCTGAAACCAATTTTTCTTTAATAGGGTAAAAAAAACAACAAGTTTTACTATTTTTTTTTATTAAAAGATTTATAGGTTACTGAATAAAATGGTTTTATGTAGTTTTTGTCGGGTTACATTTTTGGAATCCTGCAATTTCATGGTTCTAGACCTTTGATGGTGCATTATCTTCATGTTTAGGAAACTTATCACTATAGATTTCAACAGTTGAATATCATGCAAGGCTTCGCAATCAATACCCTGGGTTAGAGAATGTGGAAACATAGATGAAATTTTATTATAAAAATGCTGCATGACTATTTGTATGATCTTTTTTTTATAGTGCTGCTTCATAGAGTTTAAATCTATTAGTTTACATGTTCTTTCGGTGAACTTTACCACTTGGAACACAGATTGTGACGGGAAAAATAGCGCGCCTCTATTTACAAAAGCAGTAAACGCTGAATGATTATTAACATCAATTGTGTATAAATGGTCAACATTTTTACCTTTTTCTTTTATCAAATTTTGACATTCTTCACATGATATTTTACTGTGGAGATTCTTAACAATACAACCAGTTATATAATATAATATATTATTTTGATAACTTGAAAGCGAGACATTGTTTATCAATGTAATCAATGTTTCACTTTCATTCTCTTGTTCAATCGACTCTAATTGCATTGCACGTTCAGAAGACCTAAACTCTAAAATTGGAGTTAATTCAAAATCACTATCGTAAGTATTGCTATTTACGCTTGGCATTACATTACTTTTGAAAAGTAGTTTACGTAATGTGTATCTCAGTTGCAATGCATTTGGATTGTCATTGCCGCCACCTCGGGCCCTTATGCAGGAAAAAAACATCTCGATATGGTCTTGTGAGCACTTATAAGTTAAAAAATAGTTCATAGGATGCGTTGTACTTGTCAATAAATCTTTCGCCAAATTTGAAAAGCTTATCGTATTCACATAAAAACCTAAAGCAAATGTTTTTCTACGATGTTGCATTATACTTTGACCCTCAATTGTTAAATTAAGCAAGTATTTACGTAATTCTTCAAAAATAGGTTCCCAGAAGGTTTTATTTTTTAATGTTAATGGAGCTTTCAACCCCATTCCTATTGGATTTTTGCCGTTCATCAAATCAAAAGCTTTGTCTAAATGTCGGATATAATCAACAGTAGCTTCACTATTTTGAAATGTTTTATTTCCGCTAACCCTTAAAAAATCAATCGAGTCAGCTACAGACACGCTTATCAACTGACTAGCTAATTTTACATTCATTTTTTTTCCCCAAAAGTTAACATGCATATTTGTTAATTTATTCGCAAACCTAAAACCTTCAGATTCTTGTAATTTATTTAAAGCTTTAATATATTCAAATGATATAATGCCTAAATTAGATCTCATAGAGAATTCACCTAAAGTGTTTCGGGCAAGTTTCAGCATATGAGGCGGGTCAAATATACAATGCACTTCAGTTACTCCATCAGGATGTTTAAAATTTGACTTAACATTAGAAACATCAAAAACACATCCGAGCTGTTCAAATGTTCTAAGATTTACCACAGTACCATCACATGTTATCGAATGAACAGTTACGTTGATATCATGCAACATTTTTATAGCTGTATAAACTAATTGCGACTGGATTGTAGCAGTTATTTTGTTTATCAAAAAGTAGCCTATGCAACATTTGAACCTACTTGTATAAGACACAATTTGAAAAATTAAAGATTCTTTCGCCATTTCATAGGAATCTACATTTTCAATTCCACCCAAATCAACATAACCCCAAGTTTTATCAGAGTGTTTATCATATACGAGCTCTGATTTAATAGCCATTGAGTCAAAAATCAGGGCAACATGAGCTAAAGCAGGATTAGTCTGAACATGTAATTTTAAAAATTCAAAAACTTCCTTCAGGAATCCGACATTACACTCTACAGAAGAAAGTATCTTGCGGATTGTAGCGGGATGTGGCAAATTAATGCATGTGCGCAAGAATCTGTATGCCCGTGGAGAATAATAATTAAGAGTTAGAGCAAACTGCTTAAGTTCCTTGCTATATCTTACACCTGGTGACTTCTTAGTTTTGTTTTTAGGTTTGAATTCCAAATGAATATTAGAAAAATTATCTTTAATGATACTCTCAATATCGTCATAATGCATAGTCCTGTTTTTGACTACACTAAGAAGATTTTTCATTGACATAATCCTCAAATCTCTGCGTTTCAGTTTTTGTTTAAGAATTTTAACTTCCCTTTTTATTTCAATATTTTCTTTACCTCTTGATGTTTGTACATACTTGTGCGCAACACATTCCCTTTTATTTGATTGAGGAATATTGAGTGAAGGTCTTAAGTCACACAATGGTCGTTTTCTTGACATGATTTCCTGAGATGTACTTGGCTCTGGCTGGTAACACATATCAATTTCCATTGATGTAGCTGAAACATCTTGGCGGGCCATGACGTTTGGTGGTTTTATTTGGATATTACTGACAACATTCACAGTTTCCACGTGCGTCTAAAAGAATATTAATTGTTGAATTACACTTCAAGATTTAAATGCATATATTTAATGAAATGGTAATATTATAAACATATGTTATTAATCAGGACTAGAAAATGTTAATTATTTATTTATTTTCATAGCTCAGTTATGGAATAACATATGTCCGGCAGAGACTAAGACGGAATAAAAAAAAATATGATCATAATTTGAGCTGGGGCCGTATGTTGTACATTGAATATCAAGTTTTGTACTCCCATATTTTTATTAATCTATACCACATTGTTGTTTGAACTATATAGTTACTATATTTAGAAGTATTATGAACATTTTTATTAAAATAAATACATACCGTTACTAGAACTGATGGCACTGCATTCGCTGTTAAGCGCTTTCTGGCTCCTTGGATAACAAAATCCTGACTTTTAAAGTGGTTGGAGCAAACTTTTTTGTATTTAGTAGATCCTTTCACTGGGATTACTTTGAGCCATGCTTGCAGTGCATCTTCCTTCATCGGGAAACTAAAACCAATATAGATATATTATTATAATTATGAACAACATAACACAAACGCAATGCTTCTTAACATGTGAGTACCCAACTTTCTTGAAGGGGTAGATAAAGATAGATGTGACATTCATTTTATAAATCATTTATTTTATGTTAACTGTGACTTTATCAAATGCCTAGTAGAAGTTTGGATCGTAGCAGGTGGCGCTCTGTGGTTACTGCCTACCCCCATGAGAAAAAGCGTGAGTTTATATATGTATGTCTATGTACCATTACTTTTTCTTCAATTAAGTATTTTCATCTCTGAAGTTATTATTTTTATCCTTAATCTTGGTCACCCTACCAACACAACAATCTATTTTGTTTTGTTTGAAATAAAACAAACGGTTGCAAAATATAAATCTGAGAATAACAGGAGACATCCAAAATGAAAATTAAAACAGAACAGATGCTGTATTGACGGCATTTAGACTTAAAAACTATACAAAAACTACAAAAGCGCAAACATTTGTAAACAATTTATAAATTTTGCTTACCTACCTATGGAATGATACACCACATCCAGGGTAACTTTCACTTCTACAACCTTTTACACAACATGAAAACACCATTCTCACTAGAAAATCCGAAAAGTCCTGCAATATTAAATAAATCACATTCGCTGATGACAAGTCAAACAGAGAATAGACGCCATATTCATTCGTTTGACAACGTCAAATGTTAAAATAGTGTTGTCATATAAAGCGTAAAATGCACTCCCTAGTTTTTAAGGAAACAACATTGCTATTTTGTGATTTTGTTTTCGTGTTACTTAATAATACGCTTAATTGTAATACATTATGGAATATACCGACTATGATAAGCGATAAAAAAATTAAGATTATCGTCCTAGCATGCGTCTAAAATACTACTATAAGTCAATAACTGTCTAAAAGTTGGTTATTAAATGTGTTTATTTTGTGTAAACATTAATCAATGCTAGAAGGAGATAAAACACAAATTTCCGTCAATATGTAACCCACTTCAGTTTTTTCAATGTCGCTATCTAGGTAATGGATTTTTAAAGTATCCGTTCGCCGAGTTCGTATTTTAAAATTCATTATTTTAGTTTTGTCAATGTTAATCATTAAATTATTTATTTTAAGTGCCAATTGTTAAGGATAAGACAGGTGACTCCTCAGACCTTGCTAATTACTGACTGATCTCGCTTGCAACTGTCATAGCTAAGGTGCTGGACAGTTTGCTTGACCGACAGTTGGAGAAGCACCTCAGTCGTTTTACACGTGCAGCCTGTGGACCAACTTTACGCAGCGGGCGTACAGCGCACTGCGCGTACAGTACAACAATGCTTTCAGGATGTTGTTAGGGTTTCCGCGGTGTTGTAGTGCTTCGACTATGTTTGCTGAGGTGCGGACTGATGACTTTTTCGCGATTATAAGGAAACTGAGCGCTTCGCTATTAAGTCTCCTACAAAACAGCTTAAACAGCGGCCTGAAGGTATTGTCCGAGCGGTGGGATCTGCCCCTGTTGCAGAGGTGGATGCAGCTTCATAGTAGCACATCCCCTCGTATTATGTAATATTATTTGTTTTTGTTTTATTAGTTGTTTGTTTTGGATGACGTGTGTATGTATTTTGTTAATTTTTGTTTCTATATTAATTTTATTGTTTTGATTATTTATTTTAATTTGGTTTATTCTGTTTGCATTTAATTTGATTTGTATTGATTTTATTTAATTTAAATTTTATCTGATTTTATACGTGTACTAATAATGGGTGTTATTTACCTGAAAATAAATAAATAATAATTATTATAAATTAATGATGAAGCTTAGTCAGATATACATGAACTACATCCTTAACAATATTTGTCATAAAGCTGTCATAACCGGCACTGGTTTTTTTTTAAAAGCAATTATTATTTTATTAATGTCGTCAGGGATAGTGGGTGTCATAAAAATTGAATTAGAATTATATGTCAGTTTATTGGAAGATTTCACTATTATTGTTATAATTGATGTCAAGAAAGAAATCATTAAATGAATTCGCAATGTCTTGAGGATTATTTATGATTTCGTCATTTGTAATTAATTGATTTACGCCTTCATTAGGATATTAAGATTCAATCTCATTTATTACTTTCCAAGTAACTTTGTTCTTATTTGTGGCAAATTTAATAAAGTAGTCGTTTTGAGGTTTTTTTGTCAGTCCGATTATAGTTTTATACCTCTTTGCATATGCTTTGAAAGCAGTTTTGGTGGCTTGATTTGGATTATTCCTATATTGCCACAGTAGTTGGCATTTACGTTTGCTGCATATTTTTAAGCCACGTGAGATCCATTTCGGTCTAGATTTGTTATGTATCCTAACTTTATGTAGGTAGAGGAAAACAGACATCGTACAACATAATGAAATTATTGTCATAGAATTTGTTGTAGGCATTATTTACATCCGTGCAACTATAAACGTCGCTATTAGTTAGTTGTTTTAAATATTTTATAAATATTGCTCTATTGTCTTGGGAGTAATCCCGTTTTAATTATATACCAATATTTTATGGTGCCGGTTTTTTCGACCGTAACCTTTATGATTTGCGCATAATGGTCTGATAGCGCTAATTCCTCGCCTTTGCAAGCTTTTATGTTATGGGCTATGTTGTCTATGCACGTTTTACTAGCATATCTTGTTACCTGCCTAAATTTTTGTTTCAAATTATATCTAGATAACGAGATTCCGATAGATATAAATATTTAGACAATATGACGTACGATATATATATCTGATACATTCGATAGTTCCAAATTCAAAGCTGATAGGCGGTAGAAGTCACGTTTTTCTTCTAGATTTACTATAACATTGGGAAATCCCATCTCACCGAAATGGTTTATTACGTTGAGTAGAGTAGAGATACTTAGGTACGTTCGATTCGTACGATTAGATATCGTTTGATGATTGATTATAAATTTTATTGTTGATTTTTTTGGTACACTGGCTTCTGCCTGCATTCGTCCGCGTGAAATTTCTTGATATAGGTAGTATAAATTTATATCCAATAGGATAATAACACTGGGCAGTACTGTTAGCTTCCCATTAGTAAAATATATAAATATATAATATACATAGGTACTATATTTGTTACATCTCTATAAACTTATCCGTAGGTAAATCTCATATGAAACAACGCATAAATTACCTAATGATAGTAATTTAATCTATCAGGCCTACCTGTACAATAGGGAATATGCATGACTTTTTTATTTAAAAAATTAATCCTCATTCATGTAATAAACAGTTTAGTAAAACTGTTTTTCGGATAACTATGAAATTAAAAAAGATATGAGCCATCGAAGATTTGTTTCTATCTCTTTCTCGCAAAACGAAATTTAACACGGAGTTTATATGGGCGTAGTGACATGTGAGGTCACAGTCTATGTCGGATCTCTCTGTCTAATTGGTGTGTAATCAATAGTTTTAAATGCTCATATCGGCCGTGTTTCTTGGCCGATTTTAATTTTAATTTCACTTTTTGTCATCTCTACTACGGTATTTTCATATTTTGTTACTAAATGCCATGAAAAAAATTCATGCATATTCCCTATTGCACATAGTTACACCTACTGTGTACCGAGCAGTTCTCAAAGTAATACACAAAAAAAAACTTCCAGTATCCAACGGTGCAGCTATACTATAGGGATTGTAAGGTTCTAACGGTTCGACAACTTTATATCAGGAGCGTTCTGCTTTTAAGCCATAAAAGCTCAACATACGACCCAGAAAAGATAAAAAACAAACGTAGGAAGGACCTGGACAACCGTGCTACATGGGTCCTTACCTATATAATATAATAAGTAAAAATACACAGTTAAATAACTTACGGATAATAAACTAAAACTTACCATAGATAACTTCCTTCTCTCTCAAAATTATGTAGAAACTGTAAATATACTAAAAAGTATAAAATAAAAATAAATAAATAATACCACTCAGGCCCATTAACAAAGGCAAACACACACACACAAATACATTACACACACACACACACACACACATACACATGTTAATTAATAATAATATTGCAAGTAAAAAAAAAATACTAACATTTGCACCGCACCACACTTGTAATGGCAGTTCGATCACGGTGGTGGCGGAAGTAACTGGTGCTTAAAGCACAGGAGTCCTCCTAGTTTAAGCCCAGTTGCATCATGTCTTGTATCTTACCACTGAGTTACAAAGCCTAATTTAATAAGGTACAAAAATTGTAATCGGTTTAGTCTTCAAAAAATAAATATTGTTTATTGTGTAAGCAATATTTGTACGCCTGGCAAGACAGAATATAGTGACACAACATATTTTTTTTATTTTACACCATCATGTACCAATGACATTATACCTATGTGTACAAATAAATAAATTTTAATTTAATCAGCTTTACTTTATGTAGTTACTTAAAATATACCTATCGTACGCGTAATAATTATGAAAAGACTAGCTGCGCCCCGTGGTTTTACCCGCGTAAGTGTCGACCCCTGGGAATATCGGGATAAAAAGCCTATGTGTTAATCCTAGTTATAAATTATCTGTGTGCCAAATTCCATCCAAATCCGTTCAGCCATTTGCGCGTGAAGAAGTAACAAACATAAACACAAATACTCACAAACTTTCGCCTTTATAATATTAGTGTGAAGGCTCCTACAAACAGGCGCGACACGCGATATAATCGCGCGCGACACAATAAAGGCACCGCTCGTTGCGCGACTTGCGGTGCCTTTGTGTCGCGCGCGATTATATCGCGTGTCGCGCCTGTTTGAAGGAGCTTTGATGATTACGAGTAGGTAATATCAATATTCGATTTTGCCCGTGACCCTGCCTTGCCCCAAAGAGTCAGTATATTGTTTTGATGCCATATTATTAACATTTATTATGTGTATAATGTCTTGATCTTGCGCTTTATTTATTTTTCTTATCGATACCAAGAAAGGTGATTACCCCTTTGGAAAATTTTCTATTGGTAGGTACCTAAATATTGCACATCAATTGCTTAATTACTTAGTTCTTGTATCACACCTAATATACAAAGCAAGTCGTCTTATGTTCTAGTTAGGTATTATACCTACATATAGGTGTGATGAGCAGTGGGGCCCCATAGAATCTTATATCTATGGGTGGCCCAGTGGTAACGGCCGCGACTTACGAGTTGTTAGGTCGTTGCTCGCTGGACATAGACCTCTCTTTTCTTGTGCCAATCCCCACGCTCCTGTGCCAACTTCATCCAGATTTTGCCCGCGATGACAACAATGCCGTCTGCCCATCTCGCCGCCGAACGATCGACATCTCGTCTTCCAATCCTTGGATGCCACTCTGTCACAGCCTAACTCCGAACCCATTTTACTTTGTGTAAATTACTTCAACACCACTGCTTTCAAAACTGTGTAGGATAATAGGGTGAGGAAACCGGCATGTCAGCTGGAACCAAAAATTCGCAGACGTGACATCCGACAACCTGCACAGGGCCCGCGGGGAGGATGATGACCCACTTCCTCTCACAGAGAGGTTTCAGTCCCAGCTGTGGGAATATTATAGGCTGAATATGATACGAACCTGTGTACAAAATACTTTTTTCAGTTTTGTTTTTGTGACAAATTCTAATATGACAACACTAGAAAGTAGAACTGTCTTTCGTTCTAATAAAACAATGTAATTACATTACATCGGCTATGTGCATAATACGTGATGCAACTCTACCTACCTAGTTATTAGTTACGTCAAATAGTTTCATCGAATTAAGTAGGAATTGGAACTCGATGATCAGCTGTTACGCACGCCATTGTATTGTTTCAAAACGTAACCAAGTATACTTGCCTATAATCTAGATTTTAAATGTTGCCTCGTTGGTCTAATGTTCGCAAGTGGTACGCACTTCTGCCTAACCCGTCTGGGTTTAAAATATGTTCCTTGATTGCGTCAATATTATAAAATAGCGCAACAATATAATTCTCTTCGATCATCATTCATTCAGTTATTCCCCTAAAACGCACGATATAATTAGGTACTTATGTAATTATACGTTTTAATTACCCAGTAGTCAGCAGATAATTATGCCAAATGGCGTGTTTTATTTACGCAGCCACTAATTGCGTGGCACACTTTCAATAACAATCAGAATAATTTTGAAGGATATTGCAAATCCATTGATTCATATGTTCGAAAAATTGGTCTGCTCAACCACGTGAATAATGCAATGAATGTTGTTGAACTGTCAAAATGAAACCCAATGCTACTGTTAGTGTGTAACGCAATTACCCCGCAGAATGTGTATGAAATTATAGTGCGTGCCACGTAAGAAGAGACTTGACACACCACGTGGTTTGACATGCGCAGTACACGATTTTAGGTATCTTTAGCGGTATGAGGTCTGAGTGCGGGACGGGACCGGACGTCATAGGGGCGGCGGAAAGAGCGGGGGAGGCGGGGTCAAGTCTCTTCTTACGTGGCACGCATTGTACCTGCCAGATAATTTATAGTCCAGAACCCTGACTCCAAGGAGACCTGACTGACTGAAAACTTTAAACTTTAAAACACTAACGTACCTATTCTATTGTTAAACAAATAGAATAGTTCCAGGTACCAGGAAAATGAGCGGAAGGTAAAAAGTTTTGCCACCTACAAAGCTACTGTAGTTACTACAAACGTTATCCTTAGTAATAGTCTTGACGGAATTTACGCGTTGTAACCGACTTTGGTGACGCGAATTCTTGTTTATCTTTTGTACCGCCAATCATGCGTCAATGAGACATCGAATTACGAGAATTTGCTTTTTGTGCTACGAAAAACTACGCGAACCGCCCTTTCTGCTACGAAATACTTCGCGAACCGCCCGTTCTGCTACGAAATACTTCGCGAACTGCCCTTTCTGCTGCAAAATACTTTTCGAACCCCCCTTTCTGCTACCAAATACTTCGCGAACCGCCCTTTCTGCTACGAAATACTACGCGAACCGCCCTTTCTGCTACGAAATACTACGACAACCGCCATTAGGTACCTACTGCTATGAAATACAACGAGATCCGCCCTATATAACACACATAACATCACGCTTGTGATCCCATAAGGGTCAGGCAGAGGTGTACCTAGTACTCCCACATTTCGCCAGTTATGTTTCCGTCCTAAATACTACGAAATAAAGGCGCTATCAATCATCATCGGCCTAGTGTCTTTTCCCAACTATGTTCGGGTCGGCTTCCAGCTGAATACCAGTATTTCACATGGAGCGACTCCCTTTCTGACCCCCACAACCCAGTTACTGGGAAATACGATACCCCTTGGTAAGACTGGTTGTCAGATTTTCGGGCAACTGACGACCCGTAACGACTGTCAAAGATCCACGAATGACAACCGGGACCAACGGCTTATAGTGTCTTTCCGAGGCACGGAGGGGTCTTGGTTTGTGAAGATGGTCACCCACCTAGGGACCAACCGCGGCAAGCGTAGCTTAACTAGATCGATCGGCTGTTAGTACTTAGCCACGGACCCCTCCTATAATGGCGCTATCAATGTCATGTTTATTGATATTGTTGATTAAGTTTGTCGTGACGTGCAAATGACTGCTCATATTTTATTCATTAAAACCAAAGTTCAAATAATTCCCATCTTTGCTTCTTAGGCTCAACTCACACCAAAAGAGCGTCGAAGCGGAGCGCAGTTTCAGTGTCATATGAATTTTAACTTTATTTTCATTACTATAATACTTATTATCGCATGTGAAACTCGAACGAGTCGCCCGGATGCCCGCGGCGCTGCGGGAATTCCTGCGAATTCCATAAACGCGCCTTCTCTAACGAGCGGGTCGCTGCGCTTCGCTGCCCTTCGCTGCCCTTCGCCGCTCTTTCGGTGTGAGTTGACCCTTATACCTACTTAATAAATGGTTTTTCCAATTTGATACTATACGACAGTATGTCACCACTTCTAATCTAAATAACGCTTTTGTGACGCAGATCGATATTATGATAATCTAATCTCAACTTCCTGTGGCGTATTATAATGTTTATAACTCGAATAGTGTTTTCAGTGTTTTAAGTATGTCAACTGGGCCCTAATACTACAAAGCCTAAACCATCTTAGGAGTTAATTTATAAACGTTGCTTAAAGTACATAATTTAATAATTACAATAAATTAATTAATTATTTATTATATGTATTTTAGTTTTTTTTTATGTACTCATGGATGTTTTTACACGTTTAAACGTCTTTATAAATAAACCATGTCTAAGTGCTGGAACCACCGCTAACTGGTTGAAATAGTTAACCTTTTTCGCTGAAAATTAAAAAAGTGTGCAATCTATGTACTTGTTTTCTTTGTTAAATGATCATCAACGAAATTGAGCTCATAATTTAGGCGAATAAAAAGTACAATAAATAAAACGTACTTTTCATTCGAATATTTGGTCGAGGCTTTGACAGTATAGGCCAAAAAAAATATCGACACAATCTTGTTTTTAAAAAAATAATTAAGTTATCGTACTTTTCATTTTATCTCTAATCCTTTAGGTACAGTATCGGTCGACTTCCAAGAACTGTGGAAGTGCTCAATTTCAAATGATAGAAATAGAATAATGTGTTTTGTGTTTCCCTCGTAGGTGATAAGGTCAAATTAAAGGATTGTATATTTTTTTCTAAATTATTTTATTCCCTCCATTTCTTTCTTTTTTTCATAATCCTTAGATATCTTAGCGCTATTTACAGTTTGTATAAATTAAAGTAGTAATAGTTTATTTTACACAGTAAGCTACTATTGTACAATACACTTTCATTGATCATGAAAGACTTGACTACTTCAACTGTACCATTCAACATAAAACCGAATGAACAGAACTTAAACAAAATGATTGAAAATAAAAAAGTAAAGTGATTGATACAATTCAAAATTTTTGACATGGTAACACTACCGATTGATTTGAACAGATTGATTAAAAAACAAACTTAAAATTGATCTCAAAATTTAGATCAAAAATAAAAACTCAACACCAAGTACCAAATGGAAAAAAATAATTTAGTAATAGGAAGAGAGTGCCCACATCACACCGTCAATTACAACAACAATAAATAACGTTTAAATTAAATAAATGGCACAGACCAAATTCTACAACCATTTCCGGTACATGGTGAAGTGAATATATTTCTTTTATCAAACATAATTTCGGTTCAAT
This sequence comes from Luperina nickerlii, assembly GCA_963855955.1. Lineage (NCBI taxonomy): Eukaryota > Metazoa > Arthropoda > Insecta > Lepidoptera > Noctuidae > Luperina > Luperina nickerlii. Next base: position 18,977,134 of record OY979667.1, read on the forward strand.
ATAATAACAAAATAATAATTTCGTATGTTGATTAGCTGAATAATCACGATTTAATATAACCAAAAATAATATAATCAAAATAACTCTACGATGGAAGCAACTGATTGTTGTGGAACAAAAGAACTATCACTTCTGCATAACAACATAATGGCAATCAAGTAATCGCTAAATAACATCGGTGGAGATCACAATTACACGATATAACTTTATATAAATACAAAATATACATAGGTCATTTTCCTAACTCTACAGCAACAACTTCAATGCAATATACCCATCTATATTGATGTGAAATTGATATGATTAATTTAGGCTTATGAGGAATTAACGTAGTAGTTAACTGAATGCTTCATATAAATAACTCATTCGCGACGAGGGACGGTCGGTCCGCAGCGCCCTCCCCTGCACAGCAAGGATGGATCGCTTGTCGATTGCATAGATCACAAGAACGCGATATCAGTCTCACTTATTCTGTCATTATGAACGTTACGACTATACCACAGCTCGTAAAAGCCAGAACGAAATAATGCCAATAAAAGCCGCATAAAGGCTCCTTCAAACAGGCGGGACACGCGATAAACTCGCGCGCGACACAAAAGCACCGCAAGTCGCGCAACGAGCGGTGCCGGTGTCGCGCGCGTTGTTATCGCGTGTCGCGCCTGTTTGTAGTAGTCTTAAAACTGTAGTAGCATTGTAACAGTGCGTTTGTTTAGCATCGGTGGAGTTATGCGATTCTTATTGTTGTTAAGTCCGAGCTTCTACGTTTTATAAATTAGCAGCGCGTGTCCGGGACGGGCCAGCCGCCCGGCCGCTCGATCCCTTTGGATCCTAATCACTAAATTAACATCTCGACAGAGACAAATATTTGGCTTGGGGTACTTCTTACTGAAAGTTGGTTATTCGGACGAACAGCGTAGGACTATTTCAGTGAGGACGACCGCAAGCCTCAAGAGGCCGGAATAACTTAAGTTAAATTCATAAATAAGGAAATCCAGGGCGCGTCGCGGGGAGAGCCGGGAGCGATGCGATGCGCCGGAGTGGCCCGATGCCAGCACCGGGAGCTCGGCCCGGAGCGTTACACGCAGTCGTCGGACATGTCCACGTCGGGCACCAGCTGATCGTGCGACGCGGCGGCACGCGGCGGCAGCTCGTTGCGCGGGTCGCGCGCCAGCCAGGGGTGGCGCAGCACGTCGCGCGCGCTCAGCCGCTCGCACGCCTCCCGCCGCAGCAACGAGCGTATCAAGCACTTGCCCCGCGACGACAAACACTCCGGCACCACGAAGTAACCCCGTGATATCTTAGCGAACAGCGACGCGTGCTCAGAGTCGTTGAATGGATACCTAGAACAAAAAAAAAAACAAGGTTAATCAACGGTAATCAATAGTCCAAAGTGATCGATGGGATTTCCTGGATAGATTACTAATCTATTGAATCTGTCACACTAACTAGCAAAAAAAAGCCAGCAAAAGGTGCTTGTCGCATTTGGAAAGATAAGTCTGTATCATAAAACATCGGCCGAGAGTGGAGCCCCTAATAGCTACGTTTTTACAAAACGCGGTCCCAATTAATAGCGATCCGATTGTCATTTAGAAAGGGCAGCTGCAAACCAAAACAAAAACTCAGGTACGATGGAACCCTTCCGGTGACAGGTGAAGCGGCGATTGCAGCCAAATCCCGAATTTCGTATATAAATTACGGGTGCGAGTTCAAAAAAGGTAGAAAACAAAGGCTCGCGAACGGCAGGTGCCTGCGGAGCGGGGCGCGGGGGGTAACGTCTTCGCCACATGACCGTGGCAGGTGCGGCGAAGATTTCACGAGCCTCATTTATATGTGGGTGATATAATTGTTAGCCGTTGGCGCGTAACGGCCGACAGGTGATCATCCCCATGGCTCCGTCGCCAACGGTCGCCGCGACCCTCGCTTTGTGATCTTGACAAACGGTAAGTCCCACGCCTCGCAGGTGAAGACGCCCACCCTGCGCCCTTTGCATTCATTATGCGCGTTTAATTGCTGCTAACCTACATTTTGTTTTCGGACCGGATCCTTACTCTTTAGGTAATAGGGTCTTTGAATAAGGGTGAAATTGGTATTAGATACGCACCTTCCAACGAGCATGGTGTACAGTATGACGCCGAGGGACCACATGTCTGCCGCTCTGCCGGAGTACGTCCGGTGAGCTCTGAGGATCTCGGGCGACACGTAGGCGGGACATCCTCGCTTGTCCTGAAGTAAATCTTCCTCAGGATCGTCGAGAACTACTGCGTCTTCTAACGACTCTAGCTTTAACGTTGTTCTGAAACAAAAATAAATAGAGTTTAGTCTTTTGGTCCAGGAAGTTTTGGAGCGGAACATTCATAGGATATTATATATTTTTGTGCCCATTTAGCCGGCTACGTTGTCAGTTCGCGTGCGTTTGACGTGCATGACCAGTGACCCATATAAATGGCGATCGTTTCGCCTATAAAGGCTCGTACACACAGGCGCGACGCGACACGCAACACAAAGGCACCGCAAGTCGCGCAACGAGCGGTGCCTTTGTGTCGCGCGCGATTCGCGTCGCGCGTCGCGCCTGTTTGCAGGAGCCTTAATACGGGCGCAATACGCGCTCGTCCGAAATGGATCCCTTTGAGCACAAAGCTTTGTCGGTACACTATTAACGATTCGACCGCTCTGCTAATTATAATTAAAGCGTCATACATTAAATGTGTTCGCGTTCACATTGCAAAATTGTTTCGGGGATACGGCGATGTATCGGTGCAACAATAATGTCATGTAAATAATTACATAGCGAACCATAAAGCTGTTCGGTGATGCAATAGGTTTTGTTTCATCACATCGGGCTTTAGGCTCACCGTGCGCGACCTCGTATTTCACAGAGCGGCCGCATCGTTTCGAAATGCATTATTAAATGCACAGTTGGAAACATTACACCGGCTTCGTCGTGTATGATTGAATGTAAACTAACTCCAATCGGGCGACAAACGGGACTTTTCGATCTACGGTTGCATGGGAACTCATCGAGCCTACGGCTTTTGCTGAGTCAAACGTATGCGCGTTTTACCATTTCCAGGTTCTATAAAACGCGTGGAAATCGTCAGTTGCTAACATTTTATTTTAATAACTACGACGGCAAAGGCAAAACAGGACAGGTGCGCGCAGGGCGGTTTCGATGCAGCAAAATCAACATATGTATTAAACGCACACATGCACCAGGTATTTTTAGCCGGCTTAGTAATAATATACAGGGGAATGGAGGGCTTAAACGATTTGAAGAGCAGCTCATGTACTATTTATACATCACGAACCCTATAATGGTCTAGTAAGAATGTCGAAACGAATTGTAACATTTGATTGTGAGGAAATGTGTAAGTTTCGATTGGCCGTGCGTATTCCGAAAGCTGAAGGCAATAAATATCAAGTTTGCTCAGAGCGCTGTTACAAAACCCACGAGTTGCGGTCTCAGCTGTTTGACAAATAGTCTGCGGACGTACGCAAGACTCGCTGGAACTGACAACTCGGCAAGGAGATCGCACTGCCAATAGACTGCCAGCGAGGGATATTAGACCGTAGCGCGGTATTAATAACGCGTTGCGATACTTTTAGATGTTAGATAAACGATTGCTATTTATTATGAACACATTTTACAAAGTGATCGCGTCGTGACAATATGGAGCGGTTGGCTCCCGCTAAAGGTTACTCTCGTTAAAACTGTCGCAACAGCGGACGGTTATCAAGTGAAATATTACGCGCTGGGCCAGCGAGACACCTCGCGAATTAGTTGCCGTGCGCGCGCACTGTTATGTAAAGTCCAGATGATTGTTCTAATGATGATGTAGATGCAAGTTGGATGCGCGCTGCAGTGGTCGTGCGTGGCCGGGCACGTGCGGCGCCGCCAGTTAATCGCTCGGTGTAGCAACAGATCCGCTGTGGGAACTAGTTGACGAAACGCGTGACGTCAGCCTGCACTCCGGCCCTTTTTTGTAATCCATCAGTGAGCGGAGCCGACTCTGGAGGGCGTCCTCGTATCCGTTTAGGTCTCGCGGCTGCGCAACTGATCCTAATTAAATCCCTACAACGGCAAGGCTAAAGTGCGATGTCTGCAGTTGCAATCGATTCGGATTTTGCAACGTGTAAATAAGTTATACGGTGTCGTAACGCGGTCGGAAGGTTGGCCGGATTTCCGAGCATGTTCCGAGCGGTGGCCTCCAAGGATTCTCGCGGTGTCTCGGACGCGGGCTGCGGCCCGCGGGCGAAAGGACACCTCGGCTTTACGCAACACGCGGCACGCACACGCAGGCCTGCCTACTGCTGGAGATCAGCCATTGCTCTGCACACCGCCCCCATATCTAATGCAGTCGTGAACTCGTGACGTACCTACCCGAAACTGAACAGTCTCTATTACTAAATTGACTCACGTTTACAACTTCGCAACGGTGTTAACGAAATATTTCGTTAAAATTACACGTTTGTGAGTTACGTTCTCCGTAATATTTCTTGGTCAAGTTTGTCTACAGGTGGATCGACAACAAATTCATGTATCGAGCATTATTTATTTAATACTTCAAGCACATACCTAAATGTACAGAGGCGGACTTAATGCCATAGGTGTCGGTACAATGTCGCAGTCGTTTATTAAGATTGATCGTGATATGAATGCTGTAGTATCGATATCGCGTCGCATGTGGAGCGTGTCGGCCGGCGCTCGGTGTGGGAGATCGCCCACAATTAGCGGGATGCGCCGGCGCGCGTTTCGCAACCGCCGCCATTGCTCAACTCAACCCTGACAGTTTCGTAACAAACAATGGCAGTCATCGAGACACAGATGCACCACACATGCATGCACTTCCTGCTCGAGTTTGTATCGCCGCTGTATGACGAATACTTGCGCAAGCGCTAGGAAACACTTCATAACCGAGTGTACACAAATCGGAGCCGATGTATCAGTTGCACAGATTGCGAAAGGCTCTATTTTAATAATAGCCGAGTCAACAATGTATAATTCGACTTTGACGCTCGATATCAGCCGTTTCCGAACCGACCGTCGTACGGTGGGGCTCGGTGGCGCAGCGGTTAGTCACAGATTTTCGTAACCCGCATTGTAGGGACATGTGATGTTGCAAGCGCGATGCCAGTTGCCACACCGCGGAGATGCCGCCGGGATACGTTGGGAAACCATCCCGACCATGCCCAATTATATATCGACTGTTGTGACGCAACCGCGGATGTTTCTGAAACTTGATTGATAACAACATTGGAACACAATCAGACCTCAACTTCTCTCTCGTCTTATCACGGTCGGCGAGTCGTGATATGCCGATTTTAATTTATGTACCTACTTATAAGAGTCACCAACTACTATCGCATGACAACTGTACACTTAATCATTCCAGAATTTAGGTCTCAAAACCGCGCTGGCAGCGGCACAGTTCGCTTTATCAGAGCGCCGATAACGAAAGTCGAACTGAGTTTTGAAACCGAGCGTTGGGCCGCTTGCGAAAACGCTAATGTGAACATCGGTTGCAAAATTGTTTTAGTTTAAAAATCGAATGCAGTGACAATGGTGGCAAGGCCTAGCTCGTGGATCGCTGGCGGGCTGTGAGATGTCACACCCGTGACATTTCATCGGTCTGTCGATGAAGTAAGGAGATCGAGTAGCGCAACTACGGTGCGGCCGTATTTGGCAGGCGGGCGGCGTCCGCGCACCGCCGCGTGTCACAATGGCGTGGATTATGAGCCGCGTTGCGATATGGCATGTTGCAAGTCCGGGCGGCGGTCCAAGCGCCTCCGCCGAAATAATCCCGTGTTGCAACGCGCGGACTGCGGAACGGGCGCCACTCCAGAGCCCGTTGCGCAAACGCACTACCGCACGCAATTGGCCAATTGCGCACCATCTCCGAGTGCTCGACGCGCGCGACGTTTACGAAACGTACGATACCGTTCGATGACCCGCGCGCTTCTATTACGTGACGATTGTGCAATGAAAGAAAGCGGCCGGAATGCGTGCGCAAAAAGTATCCAAAATATCGTCGAATTCCGTCTCGAATCGTTGCAATTACACCGTTACGCGACGTCGTGTTAAATCCGGTGAGCGGTCGACTTTCTAACGCGGGGTCGGTGTACGCGGCGGCGTGTCGCAACAATTTCTCCGAGCGGCCGTCGCGAACGAAGAAAGCGCGACCTCAGCGGCGTTTTGCAATCGCACGCCCGCACCGCTGGCGCTGGAGAAAGACACGATGAGCGCCGTAGAAAGCGTACATCGACCCGCGGCGCCCAGCCACGCCACGGCACCAGTACACCACCCGCTAACCGCAGGGAGAGGCTTACGACAGTGGTGTTAACAAGATTCCTGCAGCCTCCTGCGACCGCAGCAGCACGAGCCGCTTAGCATAACAGTATTGTCCCGCGTGTGGCGCGATTGGGTAAGTGAGCCCCGCGTTACGCAAGTCGCGATAAAGCGCGCCGCATGTCACACTCGTGAAACACTTCCGTTCATTGACTCCTTCCCGATATAACTGCGTTGTCCGTTTCGAAATACTTTCGCCGACGTAGCACACGTGTGAGGACACTGGGCCATCGAAAAAACAGCGTGTTGCATCAGTACCACTCATCTTTAAGGGCCATTTGATTGATACGCTTGAAACATTGTCTCAGACCCTGGCGCCGGATCCCGCCGCCGTGCACAACCAGAATGTTGCAATACGTCGCGTAACGCTGCTCATGTCTAATTTAAACTAAGGAATTCTGTCGTGCAGGATATTACACGAAGAATCAACGGGTAACCAGCTCACTAGCACGTTTGCGTATTCACTTTCATAACTCGTTGTTACGTTTTAAACCGACTTTTCCAAGTGTTGGGAAACGTACGAGTAAAAAGCTGGTGCTCCCACATCGCGGACGAGTAATCATCGTCATTACACCACTATTACGCGGAGAAAGAAAAAATAAGATTATTGTGCGACAGGCTGTGATTAGTAACGACGATAGCTTTCACGCTAACGATGACACGTAACTACACAAAAAGTAATGTCTCGTTTCACCGTACGATCGGACTGCAATCATGTGAGGACACCTGGCGACAGTTGCGCGTGGCGAACTCGGAGGCTGTTTAACGAGTACCAGTACCACCATAAAGGGCAGCTGTACCATGTATGTCGCTCGACAGATGCGGTCTAGATAGCTCGATAAATAAAAAGAGCAAATCCGCATCCGTATGCGTCCGCACAGCTTCCGCCTTACGGAATCGCCGATTGTTTCACTCGCAATCGTTTCCTCCTCATTACAAAGAGTCGGAAGTGCTAAAGGTGCGAGATGAATGCTCGCCCGCACACATGTTATTCAATATAGGTTAGAGCAGTTGGCACATTGTTAGGGTTGCGATACAGGCAATGGAAATTAGAACGACGATTAATCATGAAAGCTATGCCCGCTGGTCGGACGACGCAAGAGCTTGCGATATGTAGCGAACGGAGTAGAGTATTGCGAACTGGCGAGGCAATGCCGAGCATTACTGAAACAGTTAGTTAACTATTGGATCTGGTGAGTGGCGCAAATGTATGGAAAAATGAAAAGAGACAATGCTTCGTTGATTTTACGGCTGATTTATATGCGCGGAGCAGAGCAACCTAAAACCTTTGGTAATCCAATGTTTTGTAACGACGACGCTTAGGCACAGAACGTTTCGCATAGTTATCGCAATGTATTAAACGGCTGGTCCTTACGCTCCATTTCATAATGTGGTTTTCACAACAGTCGAAACAAGCGCGCGTTTGTCTCTCGTATACGTCGACCGACTTGTTCCAACTAACTTGTTACAAGCATTTAGGCTAAAAACTAGTCGGTATCAGGAATTAACATGTTTCTGTCGATGCGAAACCGAAACAACGAAATGTAATCAAGCGTGAATAATAAACAAAATGATAATGAAACTTCAGACATTAACATGGACGCGAGGCGGTATGGCGACATTTTGACACCAATAAAACGTTTTAACATTTCATATAAAGACAATAAACACAATGTAATCGTTCATAAGTACAAAGCAGGAATGAATGACGCAGGATGATTTCGAAAACGCGAAATAAGCGATGTTGCGATTTCGCCTTGTGAAATAAATTTACTTCGTGATTGCAGAAACGCGTGGGACGACAAATAGGATTAATCTCCGTCGATTCCTAACTATTACGAGGTAAAAATAGCTTTTTATACTTGGCAGTACCTACACAATTGAGTCATTTCCAGTGAAATTATAAGGAAAATCTGTCGAGAATACTCTGATTTGTGACGGTCTCAAACTGTTTTCCTACTAAAAAAATCTTCAGCACCGTGTATAAGGTACAAAATGAGGTAACGACCTGACTTGCTCCGTTTATCGCGATTTTTATCAGCATTTCACTCATATCTTATCTACAGAATAAACCTTAAAATTTTCACCACTTGTTTATTTATTTAGTTGGCAACGTGAGTGATAACTTGATAAGCAAATATTTTGTAATCTAATGAGTGAACTGTTTGTGTTACACAATCTGTTTAACTTATTTATTGGTCGCTCGTTGCGAAAATGTGTTACATTATTACATATAGCATGCACTTATTGTGATGCCATTGGTATGGAAATTAGTTGCGTCGCGCGCTGCACGAGCGTTGCTTGTATATATTACGAACTGAGCTTTGACGTTATGTAGGGCTTCTGGGAACATATCCCACCGGGTCATTTGAATTTTGATTCGAGCTAAACGCTGCCATTATTTACCATCAACGTCTACATAAAAAGCATGTAAACAAAAAAAACTTGTTTGCAAACAGAATTAAGGCTCCTACAAACAGGCGCGACACGCGATATAATCGCGCGCGACACAAAGACACCGCTCATTGCGCGACTTGCGGTGCCTTTGTGTCGCGCGCGATTTTATCGCGTGTCGCGCCTGTTTGAAGGAGTCTTTACTCGCTCCGGTACCGCTAAACCTCTCGCGCCGAGTGCTAGTGCTCACATACCGCGATCATTATCTGAACTCCATCGAGCAGGAACAATAGCTATAGTACTGGGGTCTGTACGACCCCAATGTAGTCGCAGGTACTGTCGGCTCACCGCGATAAGACACGCAAAAGCATTTACTACATTCCCCTACAACTTGAACAGAATTCATCGCGGCACACGACATACATCACAACGTGTGCTATAGTTAACATGGTTTACAGAAAGCAAACGCGGCAATGTACTGCTTATTGATTAAATTACTTGTCAGGAATCTAGAACAAAGGTTGTGCTCTGCTCGTTCCAGCTTATAAACGCTTTGACACAACAACAAAAGATCGGTTAAACGTGTGCTCGACGTAAACAATACAAGGAAATTGTATACCAACTATACGCAAACCATGATGAAAATTGTTTTGGTCAAAAGTTTGTAAATAAATAATTATCTTTGCGGGATAAAAATCGCGAGTGGAGAACTCGTTTCTACCGTTACGCATTGCTGAAAACGACGCGTAAACATCGCTAATGAGAACCAGTCCAGAACGGGTTTCAATGTTTATTGATTACCGAGAAAAGGTGCGACTTTAAGAAACAATTCAAAATTATTTGTTACTATCACATTTTTTCACATCGTTAATCGAAAGCGTAAAAGTATCTACATAGGGCTGTACGACGAAGAATTTCAAACACCCGTACGATTGTGTGAATCGAGAACGTGGATCGAATAATACGTTTCGGGTGATCGTGGTTGATAAATAAACAGTCTTCTGGGATTCGCGGACAATGCCCTTTGTGTTTTCATACTTATTGGAAAATGTTTGGAGACGTGGCGAAGTTAGCAAGCTACAGCAGCATAATATCTCAGGTTTACAGCTACGGTTCGAATGTGGCACACCAAATAGCGGTACTTTCCGATTGGTACGCTGCACGCTGTTATCCTCAGCGAAATGGTACTAGGCCGATGAAAGTATTGATGCCAACGCAACGCTACGATATCGAGATTGATAACACCCGGCTATGTCTACAAATGACTAACACAGAGTCAGCAAATAGTAGTACTAATTTAAAATTATGGCGTAGTAGTTTTCTAAACAGTGGCATCATTTCTATTTGGCTACTTCAATCCGAATTCGCAAAAAGCAGGTGTTCACTTCTGATTAGTAAGCACAAAAACTTATAAGGCTCATACATAAGGTATGTCTATTTTTTGTTATACTCGAAGGTACATCGAACTATGAGATCATTTAAGGATCAACGCTCCCTCAAATCGAAGAGGCAATGATTAACAACATTAAGATGGCCGTCTATGCGGCCGTTCACCCCGCGGATACTTTTTTCTAGAAGCAATGATGTAACTTGGAAAGTGCGGAAATGGTAATTTCTAAACACCAACAGAATTACACGGCGACTTTATTATATCACTATTGCGAGCATCTCGCTCGCGGATGCACCGCAGAGCGGGGGGAGGTCACTGAACTTGCGAAACTTCACCTGTCATATCCGAGGGGAGCGAAACAAAGCCGCGTTATGTAACCAAAGAAAGTGCGGAAATCGATCAAATTAATAATAAATCGTGCGCACTGACAATTGTATTAGTTTCATCGCCGGGCGTCTGTCAGACAAAACGATTGAGATTTTGAAATAATGGAACTGGTCGCATTCCAAATTCACATTAGATGCGGTGCGATGGTCGCTTGCACAATATTGGCGGGCGCAGCGGAAGAGAGTGCGGCGAAACGGCACACGCCGGTGATGCAATAAAGAAAGTGCGGAACTGAAGTAGATTTTCTAACGCGGTGAATGTACTCTGTCCATTAGCATTTTATCATTCGCGTCCGCAGGCTGCGTCGCTGAGGCTCGCCGGCCGACGACCTCGGGTGATGTCAGACGAGCCAATGTGTTTATTCGCGATCGGCAACACTTGCGAAGTTGTGATATAATGTATAATACCTTCGGGATGGAAACTTACGATGCGAAATCACGAGCCTACCGCGAAGAGGTTACACAGAGCGTTACATCAAACTCTTGCTGTATTGGAGACTGCAATGAGTTAAGTAACGAGTGTTGTCACACTTGTTTGTTGCAATTACAAAGCTGACGTAATGCGTACACTGTGCAACTGAAGGAAACATTATTTATAACATAGGTGGAACATTTTTATTTTTACATACAAAATATGCAAGAACTAATGGCACCAGTGTGGAATTAACACTGAATTTGCAACAAGGTCTTCAAGTCTCAAAAGATTGCAATATTCGTAACAATTTAACAAAGCACATGCGAAAAAGAAACGCTGGCAGAAATGTAAGTAACCTACTTAAGTTAGCACTGACATGAATAATTGGCAAAAAATATGTTAAAAAGCGATATGTCAAGTTCAGTGGGCGCGAGGCCGATGCGCGAGCGCAAGCGCTGCTGGCGGGGAGAGAGAGGGGAGGTGCGCGCGGGCCGGGGAGGGGGGGGGGGGTCGCCGGTGACAATGAATGGCAAAGCACCGTTGTACTTGACCCAGTATTCCGGTCGTCACGCCCGCCGGTGCAGTGCTGACGTTCGATTGATGACATGCGTGAGACACGACCACAATCACTAACAAACGCTACCATTTCTCACATTGCATTAGCACTATAATTAACCAGTATGTAGCACAGCGATGGTTTTATGATAAGCCCGACATTGGCGCACTGACCCACTTGGCACCGCCTGTCAGATTTCTTTACGTCAATTAAAGAATATTTCCATCTAGCCGTAGTCACCCGTAGTCATTAGCGGTACCCGAGCTCGATCGCCTGCGATGTATGATGTCACCGTTTTGGAACGTGCATATTAGTTCAACAATTGAATCATTCCACTAACGATATTATTAAGAATTCTATCTCGACACGTTTAGGGCGCTGAACATAAACAGTCGATGTCGAAACGCATACAAAGTATCTCGCAAGCGGTTTCCGATATACATTTGTTAGCGGCTAGATAAGTACCCGAGTATATGTGCCATTGCGCAAGGTCGCCAGCGCACCTGCGTACGCGCCGGTCACTGCAGCGACCGTTGCAGCTCCCACGACATAGGTAGGTACTTCATGAATTATGAATTAACTCCAGAAACTGAAAGGGTAAATTCAGGAATTCGGTGTCATCTGCACCTGCTACTCGACCTTTTGTATGCGAAGATTAATTGTTGGGAGCTAATTGTCATCAAATGATGCTAAAGTAACATTGGTGCAAAGTAAAAATGACAAAGTGTACCAAAAAGCGTTTGCAGCGCTGTCAGCGGTGCGGGCGTCCGGCGCGGGCGCACTCGTAATCATCCAAGTGGGTTAAGGTTCCATCAAGGATTTATTGCGGCAAGTCTCCGCTCCAAAACGCCGAGCGTTGGTTACTATGAGCTAACTGCACGCCGCCGGTTCCGCTGCATTTGTCCATTACAACCTTTTGTTATTCCGCTGTTTTAATGTTCGTTCTCAATTAATGTCGACTTTCGGTCTGTCAACGTCTGGATGATGAACAAGGGCAATTTTTTTCACGAACCGGAATACTATTTGGAATACGTTTGGAATAGTCTTCCATTTCGTTCACCTGTCAGCGACAGTTACAAGTTACAACTCACAACGGCCAGGCACAAAGAGAAGCTGGACATCTTTTGTTTAATTAGTGTCGGATAAACAAACGTAACTTGATCGTTAGGGACGTCCCTTTGTACCAGTACTTAGAGAGCGTAACTGTAGGAATAATGAAAACGTCCTTTGAGAGGCTTTTGAAACTAAGTGTAGCACAATTGAGTGCAAAACAAACAGGTTAATAAGTTTCAAAACGATCCAGATGTATTACAAAATTTCAAAAGCGGTAGCACACAACTGTTTAGCAACTGCATGGTCGATTCTTTCGCAACTCGCATCGCAGCGTCCGGACCACTCGATTAATTGTTCCTATCCTACAACATCGAACATTCCAACTCTTTTGTTTCATAAACAACCATTGTAGTACACTTAAGGGTACTTCAGCTTTGAAATTATTGTAAAACACTTATAAATTGCTCGGACATATTGTAAATCATAATAAAATCACCCCTTCGGTTTGAATAGGTTTATTATTTTAGTGAATATATAGCTTTTGGTGTTTGCAATTAAACGTGCCCTTAGTTATGTGAGAAGTCGACCTCGCATTTAGTTAAATAACTTGGATTTATAACATCTCTCTAGAGCGGTTAGCAATTATTGAGCAAACGGTAGACCTCGAAATTTGCAGGCCTATAAATGGTATATATAATGCAAGTCCACTGCTTAATTTGTTCCACTATTTCGCCTCTATTTAGTTTAAATATCCTAAGCAATTTGAAATTAAAGTAAGCCAAGCATAATTAGTTGATTACGGACCTTTAAACGAATGGAATCGTACTCGATGGTATGTGCCCATTTTGCAACATCAGTGTGGATGACACGAAAATGATTGATTATGGAATTTAAGCTAAGCATTAGATGCACAAAGGTGCAGGAGTAGAGATCGGTGCGCGGGCGGCACCGGCAGATGTGCGCGCACGCATTGTGTCTGTAACAAAGGCAGGTAGAAACCTGGAGTACGTTATCGTCCATATATCGTCCATGTGCTGCGTGTCACTTTTTCATATCAATATATGTTTTACGTAAAAATCCAAAAAAAACATTAATCTGACCGAACAGATGGCCGAGCACATGTCGATATGAAAAAATCTGAATGCGAGATAAAGAGACCATCGTACCTACACCAACGAATTTAATCATGAATAATATACGGCCTCGTATTGCCCACTTTTACGCGGAACTATTCAAAATTTAATTTCGACGTCAATCGCGAACGCTTTGTTTTGCTGCGTAACTATAATAAATTAATTACGATGGTTTCCCTTTGTTACAAAAGAGAGAAACGAATCGAATCCCAGTTATCAAAATTAATAACGGCAAAACCAATTTACTCTGATCGTGTAATATCCTGTCCGGTGCATTTATTGAGCTCCGCAGAGTTTTCAATTAAATTGTTTTCCGCGCAAATGTTGGAAGCTATTTAGTCTTGCTAGCATCTGCCGCCGACTTGTATGGACCTCAAAAACAAAAGCTAGTTATGAAAAGACCAACAGAGGGGACTCTGAATATTATAAAGAAAGGAACGTTCGAAAAAACGGCAAATATTGACCTCGTGGCAGATGTCGAAATGCAAACTTGGAGCTGGCTGTAAGTGCATTTGAATAAACATCGCCTCTCGATAGTAACTAAACTCTATTGACCTTCCGTTGTATCGAATATCGGGCCGTGTGCATGCATTTCAACAGATAGAGTTGTCATCACGTGTCCAAACATACTGTTTATGCACACCCATTGTCTTTTAACACGGTTCAGTTACAGAGCAAAGGTGATACAGCGCGTGGCAACAAAGGAATGCTTTACTTATAATTGCAGTTAATGACAGTGCGCCAATCTGCCGCCAATGCCAGGAAACTAGCAAAATAACATAGTATACCAAATATAGACGCAGGGCTATAAACCCGAGAAATTGTTGACTATTAAAGTCCTTTACGAGATGCCAGATTTATTGAGCTAGCTCAATTTTTTCAAGTTGAGGCAGAGGAATTGCGACCCTGTTATTAATTCGTGAGGATCCTTTTGAAATGACAGGTTGGGGAGAAAAATAATTCATTATTGTCTGTGCGGAATGCGAATATCGAACACGTGCGTGCAGGTAAACTCCTTAAATGTGCAACTCATTGTCTGCTCCAAAAAGGTGTTTTCTTAGTGTTGTTGAATAGGGTGAATCCTTGCACAATGGACGGTAGTTTTCTGTCGTCCCATCATCGATTCAGCGGAGATATGGAACGAATAAATCATGCGTAGGAGAGGAGTATAATGGCTGTATTTGTTTACTAGAACATCTGTTCGTGTTGGATCGTGACGAGGGTATAGAATTGGCAATGTCCACAAAAAGTCGGCATTGTAACGTCGCTGGGGTAATTGTTGGAAGATTAACCCGATACGAGCGACAACAATACAATTTGGAACACCTTGACTTTTTTTCTCCAAAATTCTGAATGAACGTCAAGGTATTGGTCTTGCTGTAAGGTTGTGTTGCACGAACACGGAGCACATTGCGGCATACCGCGACCTTACCACGTTATCTGCCCGTGATAACAGATTGTTGTGACCTCTAAAATGATTAGGTGTCTCGTAGATAAGGCCGAAGTACAATGACCGTGTCACAATATCAATTTTTTTTTTAATTTTAATAGCTATTACGATACAGTACCGTTTCCCATGGTACTTGAAAATTTTTTCATCATTAGGGGAGCGTATGCGCGTGAGTTTGATTCTCAAGTACTCTCGACTACCGGATGTAACGGGACCGGAAACGGACTTCAAATAAAATAGAACTGCATAGTTTACACGGCAGATGGCCGACATTGTATCAAGAGAGACAAAAGAAACAGTAAAAAGTATTAAAAATAAGTTTAAGTGTTCACCGTCCTGCCACATGGCAAAGGTATATTAACTTAATTATGTTACAGCCGGCGAAGCTCCGGGGATTTTAAATTGGATGGTGTCTAGTTTGATTCGAAATGGATGCGCTGTAATTCCAAAGGTGCAATTTTTTGACATTAATAAATTATAATACAACTTTAATGTTGAAAATGTAATTAGATAATAAATTATTTTTATCTATAGTTAGGTAGTATGTGATGTAGTTAGCGAGTTGCAAGTCGCAACATTGTAAATGCGCAGTTTTATTTTCAGAGGCGATTTTTTTTTTGTTGTCTTTGAAATATCTGCCTCGGGTGTATAGATTTAATTATACAGAGTTGATATGACAGAGGGGCATTAAATTACACTACGTATACTATACGTGTATAGTATTAATTCGATACAGTACAAAAATAGAAAGCGCCAAAAATGAGATTTTTTTTTTTCAAACAAACTAAATAGCTTAAAGTCAGAGTGAAACGCAACCACCCTTTATAAATAAATTTGACTGACCTTAGATGCCTAGTAACAAAGTCGCGCAGGAGCGCGTGTGTGTGTTATCTCTCTTGGCGGGTTGGGCGGGGAGCGGGCGGTTTAGACCGCTCGCGCGGCTTTTATGTTAGGTAAGTTGTAAAGTACGCGCACACACAAAAACACAAAATTTTTAAGTTCTCGATGTGTCCTCGATTCATATTAATGCACAAATTATACCGACGGAGAATATTATTGTTATTTATTTTTCTAATTAAATCACTGTCCGTCGCTAAGCACTTTAATTCCCGTAATCTTTGTACTGCCAATTGTATGGTGCCGGCGTTCCTAGGGCTATTGCGCCGGTCACCATACCTTTCTCGGTATGTTCGCAGAGCTAAATCTGTGTTTCCACGGCATTCACCGTAAATTAAAATCATGTAAGTGTATTCTGACGCCGTGTAAGTTACACGAGGCATTGCTGAACACTTTAATTTTACACACACATACAACCAACGTTTAATTACGTATCCTATCACAATAAAAACAGTCAATCACAAAAAAAAAACACTAACACTAAATAATAATATTCCCAAGTTACGTATCCTGTCACAATAAAAAAAAATACTGGATTAAACTTATTTAGTGTCTATCACAATAACAAAACAAAATCACAATTATTGTCAGCGAGTTCGACAAAACATAACGGCGCGGCGGCGGCGCCGGGGCTCCCGTGTTACGTAACGTACGTCCCGAATGGATGACGCTTGCGCACTGTCCACTGAAAGAACAAGTTTTTTTAGCAAATTCGCAAGGATCTAGGATACAATAGCAACACACTGACCTATTTCTATTCCTTTTACGCGCGGGAAAAAGGCGCGGGGGTTTTGCTATGTTTGTCACTCTCATAGTGAAAGTGCAAGTGTGTGTGTATTTATTGCTTCGTGAAATATTTGGTTGTACTTGTGCGGCAACAATGTATCTTATACTCAGATTATCGTTTTAAGGTGCATGACCTATGCGTATGAGATAATCAGCTGTTAGGAAATATACATCGTGTTCAAACGTAGCAAAAACTTCAAAAATCATTTGTGACTAAACTACTGCTCCTATTTAATTGATTTTTGGTACAGAGCTTGAAAATGGTATCTAGTATAGGCAGTTTAAAGGAAAGCCCCTCTGTCGTATCAACTTTGTATAACTAAGTTTAATATAAAATTCAAATGCAATGTCATCATGATGAAAGAAAATAATCAAAGAAGTAATTTAAGTGTAACTATTTCAAGTGAAAACTAGTAGCCAATATAAATGAATATTGCGTAAGAACGTGATGTTCACACGCGCAAAAAGAGCCATATCTTCAAATTTATTACGATTTTCCAGTCGCATGTCACGTTTGTCACGCGTTCACGCTTGCACGCACGTTGGAAATTAAATTAACATACATAAATACATAATTATAACGTCGAACATTACTCACTATACTAAAATAATACACGTACCATATTCAGGGCAAGAAACGTTACGATTTAAATTTCAATAGTGTTCTCTCGTTCCTGGTTGGGCGGCGCAGCCGAATGGAAGGCGGAAGAGTGGCGCTTGCGCAACTGACATTGAAACGAGGCGGTCTTCGGACCGAGGCCACCCGCCCGATTTGTTTAGATATACATATAATATGTAGTTTAACGATAATTTAATCATCGCTTTATCTTTTCGTACCAACAGAAAATTTTCCTTATTTATTAATTACTTTATTAACGCGAATTAAAGGGATGCGTAAGAGGAAAACCGCAAGTTGTATACTATAAACATTTCCATTATAAGTACGAAAGATTTCTCGGTAACAGGATGTGATGTGTAACAACGTTTCATTCGAACGCGGAAATCTTACACGAGAGTATATCATGCATGAGAGTGATACGTTTCATTTGTTTTGATGTGTATTTTCCGTCATCCTGTTGTTAATTACAGCCATGTCGTCAGCGACCCTGTTTACCTCGTGAACTATACTATACTATACTCGTGTATACTAAACAGTCTGATGTAAAAAAACTTTGCCAACGCGTCATTCGTAAACAACTCAGTTTTTCAATGAATGTTGAAATAAAGCACGAGTCTACGTCATTCAAATAACGAATTCGCAAGTGTGGGTGCTAATTTCAACAGACGGGCAGCGGCGGCGCAAAGTCACCGTCAGGTGTCATTCACCAGCAAGAAGGCGAATAAAGTCAATCATGGATCAACTAGCTTTACGAGCGAGATGCGCATTTATAACGATAACTTTCTAAGAGACGACGCTTGTTCAATAAACGTACTGACTATTGCAGAAATTGTCAATTTGGCCTATCATGCGCGTGCAGGCATAGTTGGAGAGATTTAGTGAATGTGTGGCGCGTGGTGCGTGGCGTGTGCATCGGCACAGAGCATCAGTGCCGCATCGCTATCGCGGTGTCGCAAGAGGCGGTGACCGTGTGCGGGGTCCGCGCGTCCTTGGCCACGGCTCCAACACGCCGATACAACGGTCCGGCGAGCCAGCCGCGGTGCGACCGTGCGCAACGCTTCCGTGTACGGTTTACGTCACAACACTCACAGCGAATGAATAGTATTGGAATCCAAACAATTACGGATCTAATCGATAGCACGCGACGGAGAATCATTAGGTGCGTGAGGTGCGTCACTCCAGTATCCCACTCGCGGGGTACTTTTGCCGCTCTGACGTCAATGCTACGTAACCTCGTAGCGGTTATTACGGGTCACGTGCTATGGCCTATAACGCCCCCGCACTACCCTCGCGTCGGAAGGTCGCTACTTCAAAAATGTAAGAACTGGGTGGGCGCCCACGTTTCTCCCAGTTACAAACAATTTTCTTCGGGAGGTTGAATTAATTTTCTACAGCTTCCTTTCGTATATAAATTGACTATTAAGGGGCTTACAGGACCTAAACACAAAAAACGCAAATTTTAGAAACAATAAAATTATATGATCGACTACAGTAAACAAAATCAGAAAAATATATGATATTCTTCAGGATATATTCTAGGTAGATAGTGTGTTGAAAACATAATACAACCAATTTGATACGATAGAAAAAAATCATGAAGATACCTCTAAAAACTTTCATTTTACAATAAAAACCATACCGATATACATACAATCATTCTGATTTTTTGTCAGATTATTCTACAAGCAACGTACTAAAATACTAATGTTTTAATTTTTTAGTCCAAACAATAGATTTTTTGTAATTAAATAATTGCTTCATATTTTTCAATAAATTACCAACGTTGTGTCATCGCGCTTCTCTTTCTTTTTTATGCAGTCCGACAGTGACCGCGCTTTAGGTCATGTAAGCCCCTTAACCCCTAAAGTATCTGCTTACGTAAATGCGACTATTATTCTGCGACAATCGGGAGAGAAATTAAATTGGTTAGTTACGCACAGGACTTATTCGTACAGCATTCATGCTGATTAAATGAGTTCAGCACATGAAAGGTTTGATTGACATAATCTGTCGCGAGGCAAGTGACTCCATCGTGCAAGCGCGTGAAGGGGTTAGTCGGTGCACGTGAACTTAATGTGTTCTGATCACATCGCACTAGGTATATTGATTACATCAGCGTCGCCAATGTGCGGGGCCTCGAATAACTGCGCAAATTGTCGTGAAATCTGTACAAACATATCGATCGTACAATGAAAAACAAGAGTGGGTTATAGAATAGTGTCGCTAATGACGCCACTCTTATTGTCGTACGTTTTATATACGACGATGACTTCACGTCGATAAGGGATCATCATCACAATGACAATGCCACGACCCGCTCTACGTTCAATGTAAATTATATTTTAATATTAACGACATTAAGATTTCAAATCGCTTTGAGATAGCTCACCCGGTATACGTGTTATGTGTCAATTAAATTGTTTTTTAATTGTTTAAATATTGCTTTCGTGCCTTTCTCATAATGAACAGTTTTTGGGTACAAATTCGGTAGCAAATTAAATTGTTTAACCTCGCGATAACAAAGGTCTGAATACCAAAGTATCGCATACAATAATATATTGATTAGGCATAGGCCACGCATATGCAATTTTAATTTAAATATTGAATGTGTCAATAAAAATCAAGTTCCATTTTGCCAAGCAACAATCAAATGCAAATTCTGAGGTTACGTCAGCTCCAAAATCACAGTATTGTTTGTTGCTGTAGGTTACACAACAAGTGACCGCGAACGGAGGTCGGATCCGTTCTCAGTTCTCATATTTATTAAACGTATTCTTCAATCTCGAACGCGGCGCGCTGCGAGGCCAGAACCACGAAAAGAGTACCGTTTCGCAACGCAACTCATTTCAATGTCAGTGTAAATGTTCCTGATAACTGAATGCGTACACGAACAATAATAATAACTAATAAGACTTCAATGTTTTTTAGCCTGGCTGGTACAGTTTGTTTTCAAATCTTATTAAGTTTACCAGAATCTTATGATAACCATTTCCAATTAAAGTTATTTGTCCCCGTGATCTAAAGTTATGACCACATTTATTGCATTGATCATGAACAAAACATGGTATGTATTTATAAATTAATTCCCAATGTCAAGAGTGTCGCAATTGCAAACAGAAGTTATGAAGTCTCGTTAGTGGTTCGCTAACAAGTTAACAACCCTAAATGTGGACTTGCTTACGTTGACACAGACGAAAAAAGAAAAATGATGAGCCCATGACGTAGAAGGAAAATCTCGGAAAATCTTACGACGCCGACGAAATAGTGAATCCTTAAAAAATAAACTTCGAACAAGTTTATTTTTTTTCGTCTATTTTCGTAACGTGAATCGTTTTGGCAAGTTCGTGTTCGGCAAGGTGTTGTAACTTTGCCTGACTGTGTGTGCAACGCTACGCTTGCGTCATTTCCTCTTGTTGACCGTGAACCGAGTTACGTCAGCGTCAGAGTTTCGGAACGAGATTAGGATGCTCCTACACTTCGTATCTAGCGAACGATCGCCCCGGACGCTCAGCTCCCACTACACTTTTATAATTAGAACCTTTAAGAACATGAACATTCAATTCTACATTTTAGACGAAATTTAGCTGGGTATTTAACAAACTTAGTCAATAAGGTTAGGAGTGACATTTCCTCGTAGTAGTACCAAGATAAACGTAAGTAAATGACAGCATTTAGGGGAATTTGTGTGTGACATCATGCAAGCCTAATTAGGTACCATATTAGTTGTTTATTTAGGCAAGTATCATTAGTGCGCCTGTGCGCCACTGGAATTGTGTATACGATAAATGAAGGAAGTTTATGTTACAAATTTATATTCTATCAATAAGGAAAACGTGTAATAAAAAGAACTCGTGCCAAAAGGAAAATAAATTTGTTTACACAAAATTTTACACCAGCGTTTTTGTATAAAAATAGATAAGTACCTACCTCGTAGTATTTATTTCAGGTGTGACAAAAAATGACTTTTCATTGAGAGATGGATCAATGGAACGGTACAGTGGCCTGAAATTGTATTTGTTACCAATGAGACTACGACTAAAACGGTAATTTAACACTATAATGTCGAGGTTAATGTATCACAAAATCGTGACAGTGCACCATAACAGGAAGCTCGTAGGACTGACGTCCGTGACTGGCAAGCTAATAGTAATGTTACGAGCTTGGGGTTCGTGACAATAAAAACTGCCGATTCAATCACCAAAACTTGACACTTTAATCACAACGCTAATTACAAGTCAAACACACTAATTAAGAAACACAATTTCACTTACTGATCACTGTTAAGTCGCACTTGAAGATCGCTTTCGATGTTATCGCTCGTATCGCTTATTCAAAACTATATGTGTCTCGCGGCCCACCCGGCCTTATATAGTGCCGCAGAGCTAGTACATAAACATCTAGAACGTTCGAGTACATACCGGTCCCGACTGACTCGACGTCGATAGTTCTCGGAATTACTAGTACTTACAAAAAGGTCAAGTAGGGTCAAGGTCCTAGTACCGAGGTACTAGTTCTGCTACCCGATACTAGATGGCGCTAGTGGTAACTAGTGTCGCCATGTATCAAGCATTATTTGCGGCGCGCAACACTGCCCCCTCCTTAGACATGCTCGTCCCGAGCATTATTGGCCCCATAATAACGCGCCAGTCGATCCACATGGACGATCTTAGGAGTACCTCTTGCACCTTTCTGTATCCGGTAGGTTACATCATTGATCTTTGTCACAATCCGGTACGGTCCGTCCCATTTAGCTTGAAGCTTAGGAGATTTCCCTTTGCTGCGGACTGGATTGTGCAACCACACCAGTGAACCTTCGTCGAACCCTTTATTGTTCATTTTGCGGTCATAACGGGTTTTCATCTTTTCAGACATTTGCTGGCCCGATTGTCTGACGTGCTCATAAATGTCATTCATTTTGTTCCGCAAATCATTCGCATAATCAGTTACACTGCGTGGGGCATCAGGTGGTATTCCGGTGATTAGGTCTGCAGGTAGCCGTAGTTCTCTTCCGAAGTTTGCGAAAGCAGGCGTCACCGATGTACTTTCGTGAACAGCGCTTCGATATGACAGCAAAAACGGTTGTATGTGCTTGTCCCAATCTCGTTGCCGATTTTCCACAACTTTTGCTAGGTACCTCTCCAGTGTCTGGTTAAATCGTTCCACCATTCCATCCGATTGTGGGTGGTAGGAAGTAGTTCTTGTTTTATGAGTACCCATAACTCGACAAGTTTCCTGGAATATTTGGGACTCAAAATTCCTTCCTTGATCACTGTGAATCTCCAAAGGTACTCCAAAACGACAGAAGACTTCATGAACCAATTTATCCGCAACTGTCGAAGCTTCTTGATTTGGAATGGCGAAGACTTCCGGCCACTTCGTGAAGTAATCCATCACAACCATGAAATACTTGTTACCACTTTCACTCTCCGGGAACGGCCCCGCAACGTCAAGGGCTATCCTCTCCCATGGTGCACCAACATTGTACAATTTCAATGCACCCCTACTACGAGTCTGAGGTCCCTTTACAGCTGCACAACTTGTACATTTGCGACACCAATCCTCGACATCGTCCCGACAGTGGATCCAGTAAAACCGTTCTCGTATCTTCAGTAGAGTCCGTTTTACACCCAGATGACCTCCTGAACAACCATTATGGTACAGCTGTAGAACATCCGGCACTTGAGCTTTAGGGACAACCATTTGCAAATGACAGCTGTCTCCCCGAGCATTTTCCCATTTACGGCACAGGACTCCATCCTGAACCACAAAGCTGTCCCATTGAGCCCAATAGCTTTTTGTGACCGAACTCATCGCTGAGACGTCGCTCCACCTGGGCTTAGGAGCTCTGGCCTTCATCCACTCCAGAATCGGCTTGATGTCCGAATCTTCCTGCTGTGCACGTTTTAGGCTTTCCTTCCACTCGTTGTTGAGGTCTGTCTTGAGCATCCTCACAGGTACCACTTCCTTACTCTCTTGCTTAGTACAATGCTTGCAGTCTTCAGGACAAGGTCTTCTTGACAATGCATCTGCGTTGCCATGAGATTTTCCGCTGCGATGTTCGACCACGAAGTCGTATTCCTGCAGTAGTTCAATCCATCTCGCAACTTGTCCTTCTGGGTTTTTGAACTGCAATAGCCATTTCAGTGCAGCATGGTCAGTTCGTAAGTGGAATTTCCGCCCCAGAAGATATTTGCTAAAATACTGCAATGACTTTACCACAGCAAGCAGTTCCCGTCTCGTAACACAATAGTTCCTTTCCGGCTTTGACAATGACTTGCTGAAGTACGCTATCACAACCTCTTGATCACCATTCCGTTGGGACAACACACCGCCAAGTCCTATGTCACTTGCGTCTGTGTCAACTATAAATTCCTTGTCCGCATCAGGGTATCCCAAAATAGGTGTATTGCACAGACGGTCCTTTAGCTCCTGGAATGCGATGTCGCAACTATTATCCCAGCAGAAATGTCGCTTCTCCTCGGTTAGTTTATGCAGGGGTTTGGCTATATCTGCAAAGTTCTTGACAAATCGCCGATAATAGGAGCACAAACCCAAAAATGCTCTGACCTGCGTCTTGTCTTTTGGAACTGGCCAGTCCTTGACAGCAGCAATTTTCTCTGGATCCGTGCGGATACCTTCTTCAGACACGACATATCCCAAAAAGCTAACTTGTCGTTTGAATAGTGAACACTTCTTCGGACTTAACTTGAGGTTGGCACTCTGGATCTTCATGAGCACGCGTTCCAGGTTTTGTAGATGTTCTTCAAACGTACGGCCTACGATGATGATGTCATCCAAGTAGACCAGACAGGCATCGCCAATTAGCCCAGTAAGTACAAGTTCCATCAACCTTTCAAACGTTGCCGGAGCATTGCACAATCCAAACGGCATAACTTTAAATTGCCACAGACCCTTTCCTGTCGAGAATGCAGTTTTCTCCTTGTCCTTAGGATCAATTTCAACTTGCCAGTAGCCACTTTTCAGGTCCAGCGTGCTAAACCACTTTACGCCAGTAAGCATGTCCAGCGTGTCATCAATTCTTGGCAAAGGGTAGCTGTCCTTCTTCGTAACGTCGTTCAGACGACGATAGTCAACACAAAACCGCATGCTGCCGTCCTTCTTTCTTACCAGCACTACAGGTGAACACCATGGACTAGATGAAGGTTCAATAATACCGTCCTTCACCATTCCCTCAATCATGGTTTCCACTTCCTTTTCACGTGCTACCGGCAATCTCCTTGGCCGCTGACGGATAGGCAATTCTTCTCCTGTATTTATTTTGTGTTGAACTAAGCCAGTCCTCCCGATGTCAGCATCGTTTGACGAGAAAACATCGGCGTACTTGAGTAACATCTTCTTCGCTTTGACCATTTCATTTTGGGACAGAGCTCTGCGGCAGTCTTCTAAAAGTGTGGTCACTCTCGTTTGTGCATCCTTGCTGAGGGTCCCAGTCGATAGATATTGGCATCGACGCAACCAATCCACTTCCTCGCAAGTACCAAGTAGTGTGCCTTTTTCTATAATGTGTTCCTGATCACAAAGGTTCAGCACACGTACCCCTGAGATGTCGGTGGCTCTGACCAGAGTTCGTGCCACTTTCCATGGAAGGTCATTGTCTACCCTTTCCACGAGTACACAACGAGGAGTTCGCCCAGGATTCCGAGGAAGACTAACCGGCACAATCGTTTCCGATCTCGGCGGAAGAATAATCTTCTTAAGGCTGTACACATTTCCTGGTAACGCCCCTTCCACGAAAACTTCCTCTTGTCCACATTTCAATACACCTTGCTTAACGTCGATCTCGCAACAATTCTTCCTCATAAAGTCAAGGCCCAGAATGCAATCATCCATTATATCAGCCACAATGACATTATGCAGGTAGATTCTGTTGCCTAGCTTTAACTCCATCTTCTTCTCTCCACGGACGGGTATGCGCTGACCGGTGGCTGTTACCAAATTAATGTGTTCTCGGTTGTGTGCGGAGTCCCCAAGGAACCGACTTATAAGTTGGGAACTGACGACCGTACGAGAGGCTCCAGTATCTATGGTCAGCTTACACGGCGTTCCGTTGACCTCGCCCTTGATGATTAGGCTATTCCCATCATGGGTTTGTGTGATCGAAATCCTTGGGGCTCCTTGAACATCAGCCAGCACCCGCCCCGCAGTCCTGGCTATTACTCGTTTCCCTGCTGCTGGTGTTGGGCGGTGCTGTTAGCCGCACTGCCTTCTGGAGATCGGCCGTCTACTCTTTCTGCAGTTCGCTTAGGGCAACTGGACCGAAGGTGGCCCCTTTCCCCACAGCCGTAGCACCTAGGGCTGTATCCTTTACTGCGCTCGCGAACTGTAGCCGCTGCAACCTCCCTGACGCGATGGGAACGATGATCTTGCCGCACAGCTTCCACCTCCAGTGCATGGGCCAAGGCGTCCTTCAGCGTCCCGTGGTGACCGAGCCTCACAGCAACTCTAACTTCAAGGTCGCGGATGCCGTCGATGAATGCCTGCACCAGGTTCCCATCAATAAGTGCAGGTACGGACTGGTAAGCTTTGCGAACCAGCTTCTCCACTTCCAGGGCCCACTGCTGCAGGTTTTCATTGCTGCGTTGCACGCGATCCTTGAGCTGCGCACGAAACACGTGTTCAAGGTGAGCGTCGCCATACCGAGCCTCCAATGCCTCAAGGAGCTGCTCGTAAGTCACTTCCTTACCGAGAGCTTCCAGAACAGTTAAGGCCTGGTCGCGCAAGCCCAGGGTGAGGGCAGTCATGGCCTGACTTTTATTCCACCCGTTCGCCTTCATGACAGCCTCAAACTGGATTTTGTAGGCCGACCAGGAAGAAGTTCCGTCGAACGGTGGCACTTTGAATCCACGTAGCGAAGGTGTTGTAGCTACGGGAGCTGCGATTCCATCACCCAGTTTCAGGTAATCCAGCGTTTTCTTCACGTCAGCCATCACGGTTTCCTTCAGGTCAGCCATCACGGTTTCCTTTACGTCAGCCATCACGTTGTCAACCCGATTATTCACTTGGTCGATTCTGGTTTCGGCTTCCGACAGACGGTTGTCATGTTGAGCAACCTTTTCCTTCACCTCCTTCATGTCTTTCCCGAAGGTAGCGTGAAGGTCCTTTATAAGGAGCATCTGCTCTTCCTGGTGGCGCGCCTGCTCCTCTTTATCCCGCTGGAGCTGTTCCTCCAACCGACGAGCCTGTTCCTCCTGTCGGCGGACCTGCTCCTCCTGTCGGCGGGCCTGCTCCTCCTTGTCCC
This sequence comes from Luperina nickerlii, assembly GCA_963855955.1. NCBI lineage: Eukaryota > Metazoa > Arthropoda > Insecta > Lepidoptera > Noctuidae > Luperina > Luperina nickerlii. Next base: position 19,003,815 of record OY979667.1, read on the forward strand.
GCTGGAGCTGTTCCTCCAACCGACGAGCCTGTTCCTCCTGTCGACGAGCCTGTTCCTCCTGTCGGCGGGCCTGCTCCTCCTTGTCCCGCTGGAGCTGTTCCTCCAACCGACGAGCCTGTTCCTCCTGTCGACGAGCCTGTTCCTCCTGTCGACGAGCCTGTTCCTCCCTGTCACGCAGCAGCTGTTCTTTCAACCGACGGGCCTGTTCCTCCTTGTCCCGCTGGAGCTGTTCCTCCAACCGACGAGCCTGTTCCTCCTGTCGGCGAGCCTGCTCCTGCAGCATCATCATCAGAGCAGCAAAATCTGGTGCTGATGATGCTGGAGCAGCTGTGGACGGGCCGGCCTCCGTGGTCGGTAGCTGGCCTTCCGACCCCTGTGGCATTGCTCCACCAAATCGCCTCTGATCTGTCTCTTGCTGGCGTTGACTCCGGGTACGGATACCCTCCATGTCGTCTTTGGGTAAAATCGGCATTTTAAACCTCGCTTCTGACACCAATTGTTACGAGCTTGGGGTTCGTGACAATAAAAACTGCCGATTCAATCACCAAAACTTGACACTTTAATCACAACGCTAATTACAAGTCAAACACACTAATTAAGAAACACAATTTCACTTACTGATCACTGTTAAGTCGCACTTGAAGATCGCTTTCGATGTTATCGCTCGTATCGCTTATTCAAAACTATATGTGTCTCGCGGCCCACCCGGCCTTATATAGTGCCGCAGAGCTAGTACATAAACATCTAGAACGTTCGAGTACATATCGGTCCCGACTGACTCGACGTCGATAGTTCTCGGAATTACTAGTACTTACAAAAAGGTCAAGTAGGGTCAAGATCCTAGTACCGAGGTACTAGTTCTGCTACCCGATACTAGATGGCGCTAGTGGTAACTAGTGTCGCCATGTATCAAGCATTATTTGCGGCGCGCAACAGTAATAATGACTATTGTTTTTAAACATATAACGCACTCTAAATATACCTACTAGCATCGTACTGACTGCTGTACCCCCTCGCATAGCAGCCATTGAGTGAACAAAATAATTAAAGACAAGAAAATAATAAAAACGTATAACCATGCGCGCATCACGGACGGCAAGTATTTTTAGTGGCAACATCACAACTGCAGATTGAGGGTTATCTGGCCTGCGCCCGACCGGTTTGGACTTACTTTTTATTCAGACGCCTGCATCGCAAGATTCGCAAGGTAAACGCTCCGAACACAGGGTAATAAGCTAACAAATAAATCACAAGCTTATCAACTTATTTACCGGTAAACATGGCAACGGAAAGGTTATGAACTTACAAATAACTCGGGATTATTTTAGGAAAGTGTGGGCGTCGGTTGACGTGAAGGTTGAATATTTGTAAGGACAAAATATCCCTGTGTATCTTTGTATGTTCTGCTCCGCGCCCCCGCTTTTAAATATTTTGCGCACTAACCTCCCGACAATTTACTATGTAGGTGGCAAAAGAATGATACTGATTAAAAATAAGGAGCATCCAAATTGCTAACGCCTCCGTTTTTAGTTTAATAGAACGAACAGTATTTTATTTTAGTAATGGGTTTGTTGTAAATCGTGTCCGTACCACGCGACGCCTACGTGCTGTGGAATCAATGTGTTTGACAAAAAATAAATAAAAACCACACAATTCTGCCAGCTACCGCACAGTTCGCACTAAAAGCTGATGGCTCGTTATATTGAGTGTCGTCTGCAGAACATCGAAAGTTGTTGAACTTTGAAGCGAAACAGGAAAAAGCTGACAGTAAGGGGGCAAGAACAGCTCAGAAGATTTACGATATTGAATCCGTAACCGGGGTCAGTCGCCGGCACAGCGGCACTCAGTTCAGCAGGAACGTATGAGTCTAGTGTGCTTTTTCCAGTCCCAAGAAACTTTATGTTCGCTTTCTCTCGGTCACCGTTTAATATTTTTATTATTGCGGACTCGTTTCCTCTGCATGCACAAGTAGGCCCCGGTGCTAACCATGTCTCGGAGTTGTTTTTATTTTTGTTCGTGCGTTGGCGAGTGTAAAAGGACTCCGGCAATTAATGCACCTTCAGGTTTTGTATGTTTTTGTGCCGCAACTCGATTTTATATAGTTGGCTGCCAGAAGAATAGCAAACTTGAATGTATGTATAATATAGACCACGCTACAGAAACTACGTATCAACTCAGGGTTTATAAATAGACTGTATTTAACTCCCAACTCAGTTTATACATAACTCTCTACAAACACGTCTAAAATTATCCGCAATTTACAAAGGCCTTAATAGGTATGTTCATCTATGTATTTATAAAAGGTATTTATGGAGTTATATTTAGGAGCCACTTTGGGGATACATTTAGCTGCGTAGGGTGCGAGGCTAGTGACCCGATAGAAATTTCCTATGATTCATCCCTACACCCTCCATTGTTACCCTTACATTTTTAACTTCCCTCTTAGGTGACGTCATCGAGTGCACCGCTGTTCTGTGTGGAATTCATCATCGCTCTGTCACGTCTGATTCATTGCTATACTGAGAGTTTTATTTTTATGGTGACAAAGGCTGAAAGTATTTTTAAATACTACTTCAATTGTTTAATGATGAAAATAGGTAAAGTACTTCGAGCAGTATCGAGGCTCGTTCTTGAATTGGATAGGTTCACCGAACTCTTTGCCGTTTCGTACCGATAACGTGTTATCGGTAAGGGTGACGCTTTTGTTGAACAAAGAGCATTAACTGTGTACCAATGTATTCTACTTGGTTAAATACAAAATCGATTTCGCAAAGCCCATAAATCTCGAATTGTGACAATTCGATAAAGCGATGCGGTTATAACAATAAAGTGTTGGGTGAAGTTGTATGTGTGTTATGTTTACGCTGGATGATTTCGGCGGTCAGCGACCTTCGCGACGCGGATGCGTCCGCGGATTGCGACGGTGACGACGCCTCCAAAACGACGTAACACACGCCCCGAGCAGGTTTTAAATGCAACCGACACAATAAAAAAAACTGCAGCGCCGAATAAAATCCCCGCTTTAGAGCACTTCAAGTGACTTACGGAGCTTTGTTGCTACCTCGTTAAAAACTAATCTCAACTCGTATGGAACGGGACGGAACGACGGAAAATGGAAATACAGGCTGGCGCGTGTGTCGACGGTCAGTGATTCCAACTTCGACATAACTTGGTTCTCCCTGACCGGCCATGTGAAACGAATATTCAAGAGAGGGCGCAATTATACTGTCTCGTCCCTATTTAATTGCTGGCACGTGCATATTTTTTGTCTGTAGTGCGAAGTGAATGCACCCATCTCTTGCAGCGAGCGGTCGCGTGCGCCCGACCACCGTGCAACTTTTTGCTTTAATGGACGTGCCTTATGCTCCTGACTGAGAAGGTTAAGTCAGTTCAAGTTGCCTTAATCCGGCGTTCACGTCTCTGGCTGGAGAGTCACGACCGCCGTGAGTCATCCGGTGATATCATGACATGACACCACCGTTGTTTTCCATGAGATATGTGGAAGGCGAGCTAGATAACTAGCAGAAATGGAACGCCATTTTAGAGTAAAATTAATTAAGAACAAGGTGCTTGAGCGGAAGCGGCGGCGGCGCTTAAAATGGGATGTTGTAGAGCTGGTCAATGCCAAATTAATTTGCATTGTCCTTGACATTGAACGAAGCTATTTTGCATCACTATGACGCTGCTTTGTTCTTGTTCAGAAAACGTGAAAGAAAGAACGTAGAGCATAAGGTTATTTTTAAATGAATATTGTGTTAGTTGAAAACTTATTTGCTGATAAGTGGCACAATGTATTTTTAAATATAGGTTGTGCAGATTGTAGGCAAACGGAGCGTGTCACAACACACGGGCGTCGTATCGGCGGATAAGTGCGCGGTTACGCAAATCCGCAGATATGTCGGCGCTGCGCGGGCGCGCCGCTTGCACAAGGTTTCGCAGACCTTTGTTTTACGCAACCGGATCGATTTAATAGCTAGTCGTGCGTTTTCTCAGCTGTGTACCCGATAGCAAAATTAACGACGCCGAATTGAGAAATTGTACAAAGTTATTCTAATAGCGACAAAAGGATAAAGTCGATATTGACAAAGATATTGTGACAAAAACTGGGAAGGAAGAGCGGGTTTCCGCCCTTTAGATAACAATAAACCTGTTGTGTATGTGCTCCCGGTTTAGCAAGGTATATGCCAACAGTTCAACGCATCAATCACCGCTTTGAATTCTACTGACAATCGGATTTAAGTACTTTTGTATGGATGACACCTATGCCCGGTAATTCATGACTGCGAACATCGCTTACAAATTATGTTCTGTCCTACGAACAAGTAAAGGCGACTTTCGCTTGAGAGCATTGCACTATCGCCTGCGTCCGGTAGTCGCATCCGGTGTTTTCGTACCACCAAAAAAGGTGCGAACACGCGTTATTTATAGCCATGACGAATGCTTGCGTCCTCTTCGCCGATTCATTTATTTTCAGAATGAGGAAAAAGTGTAGGCGTCATGAACTCGAAAGCATTCCGGGTTATTTCACGGTTGAGATGGCAGCCGGAGGAGCAACCAAAGATGTCCGAGCGGGAATGTCTTGCTCATTCAAGGTGAACGATGAGTCACTTTCATAAGACTCGACATGGCATCAGAGTTTTTGAAACGCAGCAGTGGCATCGGTTCCGCACGATCGAGGAGGCGGCGCGGTGCGGCGTCGGCGGCGGCCACGCGACATTGGCACAGTTGCGCGCGACCTTACCACGCCGCGCTAGTCGCGATCGAGGCCGCGAATAAACGCCCCAAAACAAGAACCAACAGCAGTGCGCTTGAATTCCGGCACGCCTGAATCACGTCGTACAAATTAGCACTCGATGCGCGCTCGTTTATCTAACACGAGCGGCCAGCGGCCACACCCGCGCGAAAAATACCAGCAGCGGATGCCAACTACGCAGTGCAGAGGCACTTAGAGAAATAAAAGGTCCGTTACGCAAACCAGACAATAATGGCAAAGTACGACTGCACCAAAAGTTATACAATATACTACTAGCGAAACTGACGTTTGGTTATATACCGAGCGCCCAGTATTATGCAAATACATCGCTGTAATGTGGAGGTCTCTTGCACCACGAAGCTTTAGCAACTCAGTTTCAAAACGTTTTCAAAATAGTCGAGCGTAGGCGCGCAGGTACACGCGGCGCTGATCAACCGCTGCTGAGATATCGGCAACTACCTCGAATCGTTATTTGGGTTATCGTGTTGCACATCTTTTTTTTAAATTATAGAGCGGTTGCGTGTCGGTCCAGTAATCATACGAATCGGTTGCAAATTACGTACAGATTTGGAAGGAAATGTTGTGAGGCGGTGGCCTGGCCGGCATGCGACGCAGCGGCGTCTGCCGGCTGGCGAGGCGGCCGTCTATCGCGGACCAATTTGGCACATCCGCTGGCGAGCGCCGGCTCAGCCCGCACCGTAAATATCCCGTCCCGTTAAACACGACAAACGTGCGAATACACCACCCAGATATATTCGTGGCGAAACAAGAGTAGACTTCGATTTTTGCAGTGCATTTACTAACCGGTCGGCAAAATAAACATCTTTGGTGATATCATGCGGGTAGTTTAAAAAGCTCGTTTCTATGTGGATCCGCAGAGCGAAGACGAGCAAATGCGAAGTTGCGTAATCGAATGCCACTGGATCGTCGTCATTGTTTGCGATACATTCGATCATCCGATCTATCTTCTGTGCACCGTGTTACGCAAAAAACTCGGGTATGTTTTGTTATCTGGTGGAATCATTCGACGAAGTTATTATTTTGGCTGGGAGTGGGCGGGATGCGCCCGAACAATGAGTTTGGGACAATTTTTGTACCTGAGGTTATTTACAAAGGACCGAGACTACTTTAGCCGACCGAAAATGGGCTCCGGCCTGTCTGGTACGTTATGAGATTTAGCTAATGCTCTACAAACTTGCGAAGCAAATTAGATTTTTAAAGGCACCACGCGGACAGCGGACAAAGGCTATTTTTGTCACGCGATTGTGTTTCCGCTTTGTTACATCCTGTCGGCAATGCCAAAATTAAGAATGCATATTCGTATAAAGGTGGTTTACAGTCAAACATCCGGCTTTCTGTCGTCAGGTCCGTGATGTCACCAGCAAGCTGGTTTATTTTTATACATTTTGTCGTTAGTGTTTTGATATTGTGATGGGCTTAAGACATCCTTTCAGGAAGTATCCACTATCAAATTAATGATGTATGTCGTCATAATAATTGGTGCGTTTCTGACGTACTCTGTGCGTGTTGTCGTAGGGCATGAGGATCTCTACCTGCGTTATCGTGGCGACCTCATTTTCCTCCCCCAAGGCCTGCGCCCGGATACACCGCCCGAGATTTCCCTTGATAGTTTCTAGTTACACACGAACTTCTCATTTGTTATCTATTGTAACACTTGATATCAGAGAAAGTCGAAGCCACCCCCCGCAGCTGTAATCTCTTTGAAGTACGATATGGAAATAATATATCGAGTTATTCCAACCTATTAGGCAGGCCTGCATTCAATTTCGGCTCTTATTAGGTTCATTACAATTTAGATTAGATAGCACAGAGCCATTGAAGTCTTGGTTTTTGTAACGTTAGCTCATGTTTTCATGCCAAGTTTCTTCATTTATTTCTTCAAATTTATTTTTCTAATTTTCATCTCAAAGAAGAGCAGAGAGAAATCTGTTTTCGTCTCAAAGGACAAGAAAAACTACGAACGAGTGTTAAGAAAATCCATTTCAAAGCGTCAAAGAGAGTGCGGAATCAATATTAATGTTCTTGTTTACCTTTGAGACGGGACGACGGCGGTACCCGGGATGTTGATCGTGGCGTCCCGCCGGATGACTCGAATTTATAATCAGGGGTGCCTTTATATCGCGTCGAGACGTGAGAACGGAGGTCAAAGGGCGGGACACTTGCTCAAGTTGCACCTTCACCGATACTCCATTCTCACGATTGCGAACAACAGCTGGGGAATGGTGACCGACGCGACATGTGCAATCATTAGAATTTATTAGGGCTGGACAAGGTCAGCTGCCCGTTTATGTTAATAGGGGATTGTTTGACCATCTGAATAATCAGATACGTTAACTCTGTATAAAGGTTGTCCTCTGGGAAAGTGACACACATGGGCATTAATTAAACGAAAGCCTCGGGTCACAGATTGCCAAAACAGCTGTCTACCTGCTTGACCTACACGCATAGGTCCGTTATCATTAAGTAGAACAAAAAGCGATATTTCCGCTCCGACACCGGCACATGGCAAAACTGGAAACACATCTGCAATATCCTGCTTAATTTATATTAACGGTCAGACAAAACAGACGCAGCGAGCGAGCGCGTCCCGTTTGCCCAATAACTAGAGTCTTTTGTACACGCCATGTCCAGCGAACATTATCGACGCTATTGCAAATTTGCCATTCAATGAGTTCTCTCTACATTCTTGGTGAATTAAAATACATTCCAGAATCAGACGGTCGGTGCGGTAAAAGTTTATCTTGACTGTTTAGAGGTTCTGTGTAATAACCAAAAGTAAAACATTCCTGCTTTGAGAGTCAAGTTCGGAAAAGGCTTCTCAAGTCTCGGCGTACTCCGCTATTACGGAAAGGGTAAAGCAAAAGTTTTTACATTAGAGGTACGGTCGCGGTGCTTCCCGTTCCGCATCGAGTACCGACGCTTTTGACAACACTCTCTTTGATGACGCCACGCTGAAAGGAGTATTAAATTTTACCTTTTTCGCTGTCTGTCTGTCCACTTGAAATCGGACTGAATTAATACTGTTGCGAAAATACACAGATAGAGAACGTTTTGTTCATGTTTGTACCGTATATTGCGTTTCGAACATGTCTGCGGTTAGGCGGTCATGTCAAAGGCATACTCGAATTCGCTACGTGAATGTCACTAGGGACGAGCCCAAAAGGTCAAAGAAACCATCATAGCAAAGTTTCAAGTTTGGGTATTGGGTAGGCGAACTGAATATTGTCTCAGAGAGGACGAGAAAGATAATCCGATACACAAAAGGTTGGCTGTTGCCCCCGACGTGGGAGGAGGGGTCCGAGAGAATTATAACTACAATAGACGAGATTCTGACTTAGAGTAGCTTTACGGTTTTAATATAAAAAGTAGTATCATAGAATTTAACGTTTTTTGTTACGCCTTTAGATGTTATCTGATGAAAATAAAGAATCAAATTAATGAATCTTATTAAACGGGCAAATACCGAGGGTCGGAATACGGGCAGGTGAATAGAATTATTTGAAATCTTAAAGGAATGTGGTCGTTAAAATTACGTGTTAAGGGGTGCATAAATATTATTTTCTTTTTCTGGGGAGTTTCTCAGGATCACCTGATCGCATAAGGGCAGGTACCCGTATGAGGTTTGAACACAACATGGGGGTTGGAAAGGGTGATGTGTTGCACACGTACACGCCACGCGGCGCGGGCGGTGCGCAAGCGCATTGCCGCGGACCCTTGACCCGATTGCGGCGCGCGCAGTATTGTACGCAGCAATGACACCGTTCGCCTTGAGCCGCTAGCATTGCCGGAGATATTCGCAACAATGGAGGCCAGATAACATTTCAAAAGTTTGAAAATCCGCTGGTTCCTACCGGTCGACGCGAGACCGGCGTAATTAATAAACGCGTTGAGTAATCCTATTGTACGATTGTCCTTTTATAATATTCAACTTTTTCAACACTCGTGAGTATACCTTTAACTTGTTTTGTTAGTCATACGACGAATGATTAAGCATAGAAGGAAGCTGTCCGATATCTTAAAGTAGATGCGTCTTTGGCGCCAGTGGTGCAACGTGCCTACAATATCTACTTTAGTTTTATCGAGAACAACAACTGACATTTCTAGAGCGACATATAGTGCATATGAATCGTTAAAATGAATGACTTGATAACAGCTTATAGCAGTAGCACAAGGCGATTGACTCACGGAGGAAACGACTTAAAATACAAAGAGCATTTCCGTTTCCCTTCCGACCTTTTTATTAACTCATCTGTTTTCTCACGATCGATCTCTAGAGTGGGGGCGTTAGCAGTAAAAAAATACCGAGGAAGTAATCGATTGATCAATATGAAGCGGCTCGATCGTCGCCGATAGCAGTTGCTAAGGAAATGTTGCTTTAGATTTTTGGCAATGATAAAATGCTGCTGCAATAGGATCTGACTTTGTAACCGGCCCGGGCGCACAACATAATAAGGATTTTATAAATAAATAGATTTTCCTAGCAGTAGTTTAACATAAACAGTGAAATAAAGAAGAGACTTACCTTTGGGGATCGGCGAAGACAAATTTTCTCAGCTTAAGATCCCGCAAAACTATGCCTTGTTCGTGACACGCGGCCACTGTTTCTGCCATTTGTCTGAACAGTCTGCGAGCTTCGTGTTCCCGTAGCCGTTTCCTCGCCCTCACATATGAGTGGAGGTCTGAGTGCGACCGGGGGAATATAAGGTACACCCTCTTATCACCGACTAGGACTTCGTGTATGGGGTTGACGTGCGGATGGCCATCGAGCCGATAGTGCGCTTGGAGTAAACTGCTGCAGTCTCTTGACACCACCTAGAGGAAAACGTTAACATTAACAAACCGATTCCACAAACGAATGTTGTGACATATAAAGAAATTGATAGTTCTGAATTTCTGTCTGCACTGCAGTGCTACGGTATCGATTTGAAGGTGCTTTCCGGGAAAAATTACGTTTCTTGTATATCCGGCAGGCTCCTTGCATTATTCAAGTAGTGTTGTTGAGGTCGTAACCATTTTCCTTTTATCGTTGACCTAGTTTTTGTCGCGTGTCACTACTGGCTTACCTATTGTTTCATTATTCACAATATTATCTAACTCAATCCATATTTAGTTATTTCTTTCTTTAAAATGAAGAACGTTACAGATCATAGCATACTAAACCTATAAAAAAATTGCGTAGATAAAATTACTGTCCATGTTTGTACATTCAAAGGGGTTCTCTTTCAAAGCGGTCATGATTTAAAAGGGCTTACTCTAATGTGAATAACGAGGTTGAAACATTTAGTGAATAGAGTGGCTGGCTAACCCTCCTTTGCAAATCTAGCCCGATCGACTTCAAACAGAATTCTTGGGTGACGACAAAGTAGAAATCAAACGAAACAGACAAGATAATTGTTGCAATACATTTTTCAATAGTGAATAGGCAAGAGTTGTCGGCAACGGCCACGTTAAGCTTTCTAGAACCGCTAGCGGGTCGGTTACACGGAATTGTACAGTTATTTTTAAATAAACGATTGCATCGATCCGTGTGTGCTGTGTGCACGGTGCTCAGTGCGATCGGCCACCAAATGTCAACGACATTGTGAACGCAAATTCCAAATCTGATTTCCCGACTCACGAATTATGAATCACGTCGCGTCGCGTGCGTCAAACCATTTCTTTTTTGACTCGTACTGTATAAATAGTTTGTTGGTTATTTCAGCGCAGTCACCCTAGACACGGCGTCGCGCTTTTTCCATTTCTATTAATGCTGGGCGTTGTACGAAAATAAAACATGACCCATTTGTGGACGTGTTTGCGAAAACATGAGGTACTGATAAGAATTCGCAATGTTGACAGAACACTTGATAATATTTGACATCGAACGTATTTTACGGGAGCTAACCTACTTAACCGTTATCAATATTTGTATAATCACAAGGTATGTATATCTATTGCAAAATATTTGTTGAGCGCACTATGCGGCGATGTAGCCACAATTCGGCTTTGACTCTCCCATCAACGATAAACTAGCTCTAAATCAAACCTATTTCTAATCCCTTATACAGTGGCAAAGTACTTCATACATAAATAAAATAGAAATAAATAGATGAATTTCCTGTTCCATTGTATCAATCTAAGTCAAGTTGTTTATGTTTAAGAGGCATAACAAATTCGCAAGCCTTCATCCGTTCTAGGCTAAATAACAATGGTAGATTACCTTTACGGCGGCTGTCTCGATTGTTTGCAGTCAGAAATGATATGATTCGATTTGAGTACTACATTCTCAGTCATCATCTGCCTAGCCTTTTCCCAACTATGTTGGAGTCGGCTTCCAGTCTAACCGGATACAGCTGAATACCAGTATTTTACATGGAGCGACTGCCTATCTGACCTCCACAACCCAATTACTGGGTAATACGATACCCTTTGATAAGACTTATTGTCAGACTTTCGGGCTTCTGACTACCCGTAACAACTGTCAAAGATCCACGAATAACAGCCGGGACCAACGGCTTGACGTGCTTTCCGAGGCACGGAGGGGTCACGGCATGTAAAGATGGTCATCCATCCACAGACCAACCGCGGTAAGCGTACCTGATCTATCGACCTGTGTGGCTGTTATTATTTAGCCACGGACCCCTCTACTACATTCTCAGTGTAACTGCGTATTGGAGGCTATGTTTGCTATACTCGTTTTAATGGACCTATTAAGCCAGCAATGAATAAGCGCTGCGCTGCTAATGCCGCTAGTGCTGTTGTTTCGTGGAGGGGGGAAAAGAGGGGGCCCCCAGCCTCGCTATGACATTCGGCGATCGGCGCGTTATCAAATCGTCTATTTCACAATGTCAATGAGAAGGTCAAGCCTATTTTCGACTCGACCTGATGCGATCACATGTGACGCTACGAGTTTGCGTAGTCTGGTTTGGTTAATATGGATGGTAATTTACTTTTATTTTTAAATAAATTCACTGAGACGGTATCACACATGACGAATGTGAAACATAAACGTGGCAGTCGTGTCGGCAACAGTCGGTGTTGTAAATACGCTCGGCGTTTAGCAACGATAACGTTGCCACACTTTAACCTTGCCAAGTTCTCACGAGGGAAGTGCCTATTCTGTGCCTTGACAATACCCGTATAGGCCTTTGTTAGTACTCCTATGTATCCTGTGTTGCCTAAATCTAGTAGGCAGAAGCTTATACTTGAAATACGTTTGAAATAACAAGTTTTTAAACAAGTTTCTATGGCCCGTTTCGTGATTTACAAAAGCCAATAAGGATAAGGCTTTAAAACGTAAAAACGAGCAGTTACGAATATTAGCCTCGCCTAATGATAGTTTACGAGGCGCGCGATAACTTGCCTAGTGTAGTGCAACAATTAGCGTGTTGTTAGCGTTATAATTGCCGTTATTGTTAGGTTATCGATTGCGAAAGTCGACACATGACATTGTAAAAACGGCGATGGCTGTGGCTGTGGCCTACAAGTGCGATCGAGCAGCGCGCGGGGCCGTGACATGTATAAAGTATGACATCGGTTTTGAACAAGATGCTATGAACAATGCACGCGAGACTCATGAAAAAACTACTATTGAAAGTTAATTATCGAAATATGTACTCACAGCCGAACCATTAGTTACTTCGAAAGAGTGATTAAGAAATGTATCTTTGACTTGAGATTCAAATGATCTTTTCTTGGGGTAATATTACATTTATTTAAGTAATAACAATTAACAAATAGGCAAGGGCAAGGGTTTTTCGATACATATGACGAAATAAATTGCTAAATAGTGCTGGCTGTCAGAAGTCACTAATGGTTAATTTTGGTAAAGTTTAATCATTGCTTTGAAGGGACACGACATGTGGGCATATTATTGAATTCTCGGCTTATCTCTACATGGGGTCCAATCCCGTGGGATAGTGAGAACCCTTTACTAAATATTTTGCTAGATATATTGCCTTGGTGAGTAATTATACCAATATGGTGTTTTGAGTTTGTTATTGTATGATTCTAATGGTACTTATTCAATTACCAGATGTTTGATCTATGGAGTCTCAACACGGATTCTTGATAACAAAGGGAGCAGATGTAGGTGGAAACTAACCAATTGACTAGCTAATTAGATTTGTGTACTAAGAGGTTGAACTAAAACAAGAGATTACGCACTATATCAATCAAACATAGCCACGCAATGGTTGTTGAAACCCGGCACAATTTCGACACCGGCACACGTTACCCATCCTAGCCGCGTCGCGAGAAATAAAGATTGTTCTCTTTGCCAATTCGAAATTTGAAAAAAAAAATGTTCATGCGTTGATTACGATTAGTGATATGAAAATTTCCGAGTAATATTAATGTTTGTCAATTTTAATTTAGACTTTACCTACATAATTTGCATCATAAAAATACTGAACACAATAAAATTAGGTGTACGAATAAAAAACACAGATGCAAAGTGAATATCAACATAGCTCGAAACATTTATTTTGCAAGTTCGTTCGATAAAGTTGTTGGACCCGAGAGCCAAGTTGATACCTAGGTACTACAGGTATTTATAGCGCAAGTTTACTGTGGCAAACAAACTCGATCTCCTCTACAGCATCTCGGTGCATGTGTAGGTAGGTTGGCTATAACTCGTCGCGGTTCCGGGAGTCATTGCACTTACGTCAGTAACTAACATATATCCTAGGAGCATTATAATGAATTCTATCTACAGTATCGCTTTAGTCCAAGTCAGATTAGATAAGTACTCACTTTGCAAACATACTCTTCTTGCGTTCGCACATCCACACACCGACAAAGCGAGGAGCCCTCAACTTGTTCCAATAAGAGATATTTTTCAGCGACGAGCGCCGCTTGGAACTGGTGTTGAGGTGGTGCCGGACTGATCGGTGCCGGGGGGCTGGCCGGTGACGGAGCTGCCGTCAGTCGGTCCGTCAGCACCGGTGATTGTGCCCTCTCCTCCGCTTTGCTGTCCTCCTCGCTAGCCGGCACCGGCACGGTCACCGCAGGCTTGCTCAGGCGCAGCGGCCACAGCAATGATGGTGATCCTGGTTCCATCACTAACACTTATCACTGTCACGTTACACTTATGTTCACAAACACACACAAACACTAATTAACGATGAAGGAACTACGATGAGATGAACATGATCTGCAACAAAACGAAAACCATCTATTAGTAATTCCCCGTTTGTGACACTTGCTAATTCACTGCACCGGCGATATTACAAAATTTGAAACAAAACGAGACAATCGACACGATTTAGTAATGTTATTTAGTAAGGGGAAATTACGAATAAAGTACGAACCTTGAAATGATTCGCCCTGAGTGGATATCGTACCAAAATTTGACTGTCCGTGGTCACGAACAAGTCGCTTTATTGTGTGAGGAATTACAGGAAGTATCTTCAAGTAATTCATGCACTGATAGACGGCCAATATTTTGGGCCGGTGTCCGCTCGGGTTGTTGTGAAACTAAACGAACACACGTCCTATTCTCACTAACGCCATTGCGAGACTGACGACGACGCTCGCCGCGAAGCCTCGGACCGGCAACCGAACCAACGTCCAATGTCGACACACCGACAACTTGCGTAGTACGCTACAATACGCCACGCGGTAAAGAGACGGAGCTATAACTGTATGTCTGTCTCTTTCTAAAATACCGCACAGACACTTCAAAGAAAAGGAAAGAATATGACCATTCATTTACGTTTGGCAATGCAATCGCGAACGTTTGTTTCAATATTTTTCACAAGAACCAGGTAATATATTTATTATTATTTATTACACATTTACCTTCGAAGTTATAATTAATTATTAATAAATTACACCTACGTTATACTTATAATTCAATAATATTGTTGATGACAATTTATTTTAGTTCAATTAAAAATGCTGCAAGTTTAGACTTTTTACATTTTGTTATGATGAGTTTACATTGTGTTGTGGAGAAGCAAGCTAATTAAACAAAGGTGATAGTGCATGAACGTGATGAAAATCATGTTTAGTTTTATTATGTTTGTCCGCGAAGTATTTCATCATTTTCAGTCAGTACCATTAGCCTTAGGTAAATGTTACGATCTATTTATATACTTACCTCATTATATACACGTTGGTAGATAATGAAGTGTCATGACTTCATACTAGGTAGTCTTGTATCGATCGATCGACATTCGATATCTCTCAAGTCCCCGCGGTCTGCTGGTTAGACTTCAGGCACTGAAGTGTAACCAAAGTTTGTCCTCTAACTTAAATTACATGCGTTATCTTGGGCAAGGCGATATATAATTAATTTGACACCACCTACCTTATGATTCGACGAGGCAGAATCAATTTGCTTTAGCCACGTTAATTTGGTGAAAAATACTAGGAGGGACAAAAGATATAAACTAATGTTTTTAGTTTTACTAGGTAGGTACTTACGCTATTTAATGCATTTAGTTGTTTACGAGCAGATATGAAAGCGACATTCAATTTTTCTTACGTTTTTAGCAATTTTCAGGTCAGTCAGGTTGTATCTTGATCAAAATATATACTTAGTCGCGAATTATATTTTAATCAAGATAAAACCTGACACTGACCTGGAAATTGCTAAAAACGTAGGAAAATTTTATTTTGCGGTCTACGTATCTATTTAGTTTGGTAACATTATCAAAATATCAATGATAGTGACAAACTGACGAGTCATAATAGTCATGTAGTGGTGGCTTTATTTATTACGATTGCCGGGTTTTTAACTACGCAGTAAACCCGGAACTAATGATAATGAATGATTTTAAATCGGTTTGTGATTCAACTCTAACGTAAGATTGGTTCATGTGGGTCGCAATTTATTTATACGTCACTAATTTTCGAACACTATCGGAATATAGTATTATTTACTCGTTGTAACTTCTTAGCTTACTTACCTACCAAGAATCGCGAGATAGGTAGGTAGGTACTGGCGCTATCAATCATTCGACTGCATCTTTGTTACCAAAACACTGTTCTTTATACCACTAATGTAATTTGTATTGTATTACTCATAAATGACTCATAATAATATTAACTTAATGTTTTGAAATAAATCCTGGAACACCATGACCCACACACATTACACCACACACACACACATCACACTATTTACATCATGTTTATTTACAATTTAAAATCAAGTTTATTTTGCTGCGACGCGGAAGTCAAATTGATAATAATTCTTACTTATTATTATTAACATAGATGAAAGAATATTTTTACATGTTATGTACAAAAAAGCAAGTTTGTTGTTTATCCGGTTTTTAATACTTTTTTTACCAAAAAGCGAATCATTGCGCAAGTTTTTTTTTTCTTGTGCAAGATGACAATGGAGTTTATGGAGGCGATCAATACTGAAAGGATTATCTATGACATCTGTGAAAAATTATAAGCCTAGAAGGTATCGAATTAGGAATGTACTACTTATGTAATCAAGAAATCAATGCAAAAAAATACTAGGTACTTACCTACCTACTTTGTTACGCGCCAATCATCGGTTGCTTAGCAACGACGACTATTACGACTATTCGCGCTGCGAGATTGTTTATTTTTTCTGACCTTCGGTCTTTGAGAGCACCTCTGACTGATTCTTCTTAGCAGATAGGTCAGTACTCAGTAGTGTTATTCACCGCGTAAAATAAACTATTAACTTTATGAAAAGGTCAGAAGGCTCAATAACTTCAGTAAGGACCTCGGCCTCGGTCGGACTCAGACAAAACGAAATAGTAGACCTCGGTATCTTATTTTAGTGAAAAATGCTTTATTTTTGTAGGTTTTTTTTTTAGTTATGTTTGTAGTTAATTTGCAACTAGGTATAGTAGAACTCGTGGACGAGTGACGACTATACTTATCTGTTAACATACAGCTAGGGAACTATTCTAGACACAATGAAGGAATACAAACAAATAAATGAACCCTACGTGACCTCGATCTCGTTCGTTTAATTGATGTCTCACTTAATAACAAAAAAAGCAATTAGGTACCTTATCATTTCTCATCCAATGCGTTGTAAATTCAAGACTGCGTGCCCATCATTACACAAAGCAGTCAATGGAAGGCGGATAACGTTAATGCATCGTCAGAATCGTCAGATCCTCATGTTTGTACACGTCTGGTTAACTTGATGATTCAACAGTCAGCAATTCGAGCGATCCTTTGTCCGCTCAAGTTAGTCAGGGTTCACGCATTCCCGATCAATGAAACACGGGATGATGATTTAAGAAGGGTCTTGTGAACTTTGTGTATTAGTGGCTGGTTGCTATTTCCGGGGTTCAACTGGTATTTACACTACTAGAGCATGTTTGTTTAGATTTTAACAGGGGCAGCTTATCCCGGTGCGTCCCGAAATATTTAGATAGTTATTCCAATTTCAAAATGTGGAACTTGTAGGCACAGAAAAAATAACAAGACCCAGAGACAAGCATATTTTTTTTACTCATTTAGTGTCCTGAAAGGGGCTTACATGACCTAAAGCGCGGTCACTGTCGGACTGCATAGAAAAGAAAGAGAAGTGTGATGACACAACCCTGGTAATTTATTGCAAAATATGAAGCAATTATTTACTTAATTACAAAAAATCTATTGTTTGGAGTAAAAAATTAAAACAGTGTTTCAGTATGTTGCTTGTAGAATAATCAGACACAAAATCAGAATTATTGTATGTATATTAGTAGGTATATGGTTTTTATTGCAAAAAGAAAGTTTTTAGAGGTATCTTCATGATTTTTTTCTATCGTATCAAGTTGTATTATATTTTCAACACACTACCAACCTAGCATATATCCTGAAGAATATCATATATTTTTCTGATTTTGTTTACTGTAGTCGATCATATACTTTTATTGATTCTAAAACTTGCGTTTTGTGCGTTTAGGTCCTGTAAGCCCCTTAACTCACAAACCTACATGAAAATGTGGGATTTACTTCCAAGGTGAACGCAAAAACACGGTCAGACGAAATACGGTTTGTTTATATCTACTTAAACATTTTAGGAGGTATTTGTAACTGATTTCTAAGAATATCCATTGTGTGATAATAATGAAATAGCCTTTCGGTTTTTGAAAGAGGAAAACTTTAACAAACAATGGGCTGAGGAAATCAAACGGTATAAGATTTCGAGTTTTCCGACTAAATACTTAGGTACCTATTTAATTTTTTGCGAAGGTATTGTCTGGCTTAGGTAATTTCTACATTCATCCTTATTCGAGCAAGTGGTGATTCAAGGGTTGATTGTGAATTTTAGTAGATTTTTGTGCATTATAAATTTATCATATCAATTTTAATTATTAAAAAAATACAGGGAGACGGGACATCGATGTGCAAACTGTAGCCATGAATTCAGCACATGATTAGCCCATGATCCCCTAGCGTGGAATCTTATCAATGAAAACCGTATAATAAACAGCTGCTTCATAGACAAGCGCCATACCTACGCGGTCAAAATGTATGGAACAGCATTTTTTTTTAATAAACAATCCAAATTTTCTAAGTTTTAGAATCATGTTGTGCCATACTGAATCTGTGGCAGGTAACTGCACGTCGATGCCCCCTGCCACCACAGGGTGGCAGGGGGCATCGACGTGACTCGTGAAGTCGTGACTAGGGATTGCAATCCCGCAGCTCGCTGAATCCCGCGGGATTGATATGCGGGATTGATCAATCCCGCGCGGGATCCCGCGGGATCCCGCATATTTGAAATTATTCACAGTAGTTCAACTTTTTGCCTCGTTTGTATGTAAGTTAAAGTACTTATAATTTTTTTGATCTTATAGGGCTAAGATAAAGTATTAATTTTTTGATCTTACAGGGCTATAAGGTCGAAAAATTAATACTTTATCTTATTTAAAATTAGGTATGTTATAAAATCGAATTGAAACTACAGGTTTTTGTTTAAAAAATCAAGCATTATTAATTAAACATGTCTTACATTATGCAACAAAAATTATTTGCTTTCTAACAAAATAACAATGAAATTATAATTAAGTACGAGTAATTAGTAATCAGCCTTATTAGACCTTAATTTTTAAATGTTAAGCATCAACAGTTTTGTTTAATTTTACCATTACATCTAACAACAGTTTTATGATGTTTGTAATTCAGTCTTGATAGTCTATTCATATAATGAATAATAATCAAATCACAACTTTCTGTTATCTAGATTCTATTACTACGACTAACCTATGGTGATAATTGTGACGACCGAAGTATGTTTATATTATAATAGTTTATACAGTGTCGGGTAGTGGACCCGAATAAACAGTTCGTTGCTAACCACCGCCTTTTATTGACGTACCATTGGCGACGAGTACGGGATCTGTGATTTTCATTTAATTTTGTTAAAAATATTGTACATAGACTTTTCAAAAATGCCGATCGGGAAAATTGAACCGTTCAATGTAAATTCCAACCAGTGGCCAGCTTACGTTCGTCGCGTTAATCAGTATATAAAGTTAAATGACATTGACGATGACTTGAAAGTGTCTATGCTGATAACCGTGGTCGGTGAAGAAACGTATGCATTAATGTGTGATTTGTGTGCACCCAGTTATCCAGAGAGTAAAACTTATGACGAGCTAGTAAAACTGGTGACGGAACACTTGGAGCCACAACGTTCAGAGATCGCGGAGCGCCACGTGTTCAGATTGCGTAGACAACGGGCCGGCGAGTCTCTCACGGAGTATTTGCAAGCATTAAAACATCTTGCGACGACGTGCAATTTCGGCAAATGCACTTCATGTGCAACCCTAGAAGAAAACTTGCGAGACCAGTTCGTGTCAGGTTTAACAAATGACGTGATGCGGTCCAGGATCTTTGCGGAAAAGAAAATCCAGTACAAAGAAGCAGTGGAGCTAGCCTTGGCTCTAGAAGCAGCAGAGAAACATGCTGAGGTGAGCGGCAGCACCACCGTAGCGGGGACAGCGGCGGACTCAACGGCAGTGGCAGGCGGCGCGGCGGGCGAAGGCCTGCATTACGCACGCGGCGGCGGCGGACGAGCCGGCCAGCGCGGGCGCCAGCCACGCGCCGCGGGCGGAGGCGCAGCGGCAAGCAGTGAAGGCGCAGGACCAGGCAGCGGAGGCGCGGAGCCTACGAGCTCGCGCGCACCATCTTGCTGGCGTTGCGGCAAGGCGCACACGGCTGATAGATGCCGATTTAGGAACTATAATTGTGATGAGTGCGGTAAAAAAGGACATTTAAAAGTGATGTGTAAACAAGCGCGCAGCGAAGGTAGTAGGCAAAACTACGTATGCGAAGATGAGTCCGAGGACGGTATGTTTAACATCGACGTCGCAGCTCGAGGTAACAAACCATATTTTATTAAATTAACGATGGACAACATTAACATTAAATGTGAAGTGGACACGGGTAGCCGTATCTCGGCTATAAGTGAAGAAATGTACAAACAGAGGTTTTCGCATAAAAAAATTGTCGCGGACAATTTATTGTTACGTTGTTACTCGGGCTCACGGATTGAGTCATTAGGTTACATTGAAGTAGATGTCTGTTTAGGGCAAATTAAAGGGAAATCATTGCGTCTTTACGTCATAAAGGGTGGCGCACGACCCCTTTTGGGACGAGAGTGGATGCGCGTTTTAAAAATAACTCAAATTACGCTCAATGAAATAATAGATGACGGCCTAGTGGCGCAATTAAGTAATGAATTCCCTGAAGTATTTAGTGAGAAGTTAGGGACTTGTAAACAGCCCATCCGCCTTCAGCTGACAGATAACGAACCGGTTTATGTGCGAGCGAGACCTATGCCGCTGGCACTCCGCGCACGAGTTGAAAGGGAATTGCAACGTTTAGAGACAGATGGAACCATCTACCGCGTAGATTACTCTGATTATGGGACTCCAATCGTACCAGTCGTAAAAGCAAATGGGGATATACGTATTTGTGGTGACTACAAGGTCACAATCAATCCCAAATTAAAACGGGATTATTATCCCTTACCGCGAATTGAAGAATTATTTACAAATCTTAGCGGTGGGGAGAAATTTACAAAAATCGATTTAAGACATGCGTATGAACAATGTTTTTTATCCGATGATTCCCAACCATATACAGCGATTACAACGCACATGGGTACCTATGTTTACAAACGCACACCGTACGGTTTATCTTGTATCCCTGAGAAATTCCAAAAGATCATGGAGGAAACCCTGCGCGGGGTGCCCGGTTGCGTCGTGTTTTTAGATGATATATGTGTGACAGGCTCAAATAAAGCAGAACATATAAAGAATCTGCGAGCTGTACTCGAACGATTACGTAATATGGGACTTACGGTCAAGCTAAGTAAATGTAAATTTATACAGGACAGTGTAAAATATTTGGGCTTCATTATTAATAAAGATGGGTTGCGGCCGGATCCTGAGAAACTAGAGGCCATTACCAGCGCACCGAGACCTGAAAACGTATCTCAACTTAAAAGTTTTCTTGGAATGCTCAATTATTATGGACGATTCATTCAGAATCTGAGTACTTTACTACAACCGATGCATAATTTGTTAAAAAAAGAGGTCCGCTGGAATTGGGATTCGAAGTGTGAAAAGTCTTTTTTGAAGGCAAAGCGAACCCTCTTGAGTGAACGAGTACTGGCACACTATGAGGAGGGGCGCGAACTTGTATTGTCGGTGGACAGTAGTGCGTACGGACTGGGCGCAGTGCTGGCGCACCGTTACGAGAACGGAAGCGAGCGGCCCGTCAGCTGCGTCTCGCGAACACTTAATGCGCCCGAGCGCAACTACAGTCAATTGGACAAGGAGGCACTGGCTATTTTGTTCGGTGTCACAAAACACCATCAATACTTATATGGTAGAAAATTCATACTGCGCACTGATCATCAGCCGCTGACATATATTTTTGGGGAAAAGGGAGGAATTCCGCAAACGGCTGCCAGTCGTTTGCAAAGGTGGGCGGCGCGTTTGGCCGCATATGATTTCCGTATAGAATTCGTACGATCGGCGGACAATGGTCCGGCTGATGCTTTGTCACGACTACCGTTACCTCAGGAGGGTCGCTTAACGGATCCAGGAACCGTGGATTATTTAAATCTAGTTGAAGCGGCACTGCCTATTTGCTATAAGGATATTGCAAAAGAGACAGAACGCGATACGTTACTAAGTAAGATTAAAGGGTATGTACTTTTTGGCTGGCCGTCGGCCCCGAGCTGCGATGCGGAACAAGCTTACTTTTCTAGAAGACAAGATTTCGTGGTAGACCAAGGGTGTGTTATTTTCAAATACAGAATTGTCGTGCCTCATGCCTTACAAAAGAAAATCTTGGAGGAAGTGCACGAAGGTCACTTAGGTATACATAAAATGAAAAGTTTATCACGTAACTATATTTATTGGGCCAATTTAGATAAAGATATAGAAGAATTATGTAAATCATGCGCCGCGTGCCGGATAGTTCGAGACGCACCGCCACACGCACAGTTACACCCTTGGGAATTTCCGCTGCACCCGTGGCAGCGCGTACATGCCGACTTCGCAGATTGTGGAGGCGTTCGATATTTAGTTATTGTAGACGCTCACTCAAAGTGGATTGAGGCGTTACCAATGAAAGGTACAAATGCAGCTTCAACAATTAAGGTTTTGAGAAGTATTTTCGCGCGTTTTGATTTACCGTCGCAGCTCGTGACCGATAACGGACCACCATTTGCGTCTCAAGAATTTAAAATTTATTGTGCAAATAATCATATAACGAATACAACGTCGGCTCCCTATAGGCCGCAGGGAAATGGCGCGGCGGAAAACGCTGTTAAAACAATAAAAAAGGTGATCAAAAGAGCGTTGTATGAAAATGAAGATGTAAACGCGGCTCTTTGTAGATTCTTGTTACAATATCGAAACTGTGAGCACGCGACGACCGGGGTATCACCCGCAGTGGCACTGCAAGGGCGGCGACTGCGGAGCCGACTGGACGCACTGCGGCCGGACGTAGCGGCCACTGTACGCGCCAAGCAGGAGCGCCAAGTTGCACGCGTCTCCGGCACCGATAGACATTTTGACGTAGGGGACTCGGTATTAGCTCGCGACTATACAGCAAGGGGGGATAAATGGACCGAAGCTACAGTAGTTAAAAAGACTGGTCCCGTATCATATAGAATCAAGGTGGGGGACGAAGTAGAATGGCGGCGTCATGCCGACCAAATAATCCCAGTAAATAACAATAAAAATAGGTACTCTCTATCTCGAATGAGCGGGGTAGGGTTAGCTGTGGACGAAGAAAGACACAGTACTAACTTAGGACGTTCGGTCAATAAGGGAGCCGACGATGATCGGTATGAGGATGCATTGGGCGGTGACAGTGAGGTGGCGGATGCACCGTCAACAACCCTATCGCCAAAGGCTGATCCAGAAAAGCGGTCGCCTATACCAGAACCGACACCGCCTGGTGTATCGGCTCGAGCACTGCGTGCCTTCAATCGAGCTAAACGTTCTAATAAGTTAGATTAGATTACATTTAATTAGTTTAACTTAGTTTACGTTAGTTTAGTTTACATATAACCTATCCATACTTATACTGTGTATCATGTGTGTATTATTAGTTTCAAATAACGGTCTTGTAAGCTTAGTGAGGAGATATGTGACGACCGAAGTATGTTTATATTATAATAGTTTATACAGTGTCGGGTAGTGGACCCGAATAAACAGTTCGTTGCTAACCACCGCCTTTTATTGACGTATCAATAATGATAACTTTTGAAAATACGCTCTTAAAAAGCAAATGGCATTTAAAGTATCATCTCCAAGCCTGCTTCTGAGTGAACTGCAAATACATATATCCTGATGCCGAAAACGCTCTCAGTAAATTTAAATTTGCGGGATCCGCGGATCCGCGTTTTGAAGGTGCGGGATCCAGCAGATTAATAAGTAGAGCGGGATCCCGCGGGAATGCCGGATCCCGTTTTGCGGGATTGCAATCCCTACTCGTGACGATATCTCGTGGAAAATACCAACTAGGTATACAGATACCTAGTTGGTATTTTCCACGAGATATGACGATCTCGGGAATGTAATTGAAAGTTTTTTTTTCTGGCTTCGCACGGTTTGTGCATTTAGCCAATAATTGAAAGTTAAATTCAAGTGACAGACGTATGAAGAGTCAATCCAATTTTATTTATTTTTAGCCGTATGTCCCACAGCTGAGCAAAGGCCTCGGGATACTCTCTTTCCACGTCTCTCTGTCCAGAGCTACCAAGGAACAATCTTTAACTTTCCAGATCAATAATGGAGTTAAACAATTCAATTTTACAACCACACAATAAATAAAAATAAACGCTGAGTAGCACTGCATTTTCCTTAGAATTTGAAGTTTGAACAGGACAAGTAGCAATATAAATTAATGTTTCTGGAATTATGATGAAGTCAGTAGTAGTACGTTTAGTAATTAATTGCGTGATATTATCCGGTATAAGAAAATTCGATATACCTACTTACCAAAGTTTAATACTTAGATAGGAATAACTTAAAAAAAACAATACATTAAAATAAAATAATACTTACATAATAAACAAATAAAAAGTTATAAGTACCTAAATTTAATACTTATGTATACAAGACTTAGGTATTACTTATACATATTACCAGCAAAAAACTTTGTTTTTTGCTTTTGATTTGTTCTCACTTTGAAGTGAGAACAAATTTATTAGGTGACGTTTCACGCTACGTCTTTCTGTGAGAATATAATGATTTAAAACCACATGAAAAAAGTCGGGCAGTATCACTTACTGCCAATGCCAATGGTAATTCTTCCGCTGGAAGTTATGGAACTGCACCTTAACACAACGCTCGCGTAACACACAATCAATTTCAATCTGAATAATTTTCAAGGATATCGCTAATCCATTGCTTCATAACTATGTTTGTCTTAGAATTCAACAACGTAAAAAACGCAATGAATGTTGTTGAACTGTCAGAATGAAAGCCATTCCTTCTGTTAGAGTGTTAAGGCTCCTACAAACAGGCGCGACACGACACGCGACACTAAGGCACCGCAAGTCGTGCAACGAGCGGTGCCTTTGTGTCGCGCGCGATTAGCGTCGCGCGTCGCGCCTGTTTGCAGGAGCATTTACGCAATTAACCCTCTGCAAATTCTACAATTTCCTATAACTTAAGGGGGAAGCGCTAAGGTAGCCCGCGAAATTCAAATTTTCTTACGTTTTTTGCAATTTGCTGGTCAGCATTAAGTTGTACGTTGATTAATATATGAATCGCGGCCGTAAGAAAATGTGTTTACAGAATTATAATCATTAAAGTCATCAACACAACTCTCTAAGACCACGTAAGTCCAAAGAATGATGATTTCATGAAACAGTTATTCTTGGGACTTACGTGTTCTTAGAGAGTTGTGTTGATGACTTTAATGATTATAATTCTGTAAATACATATTTGTTACGGCCGCGAATCATATTTTGATTGACGTACAACTTAATACTGAGCAGCAAATTGCAAAAAACGTAAGAAAATTTGAATTTCGCGGGCTACCTTAGCGCTTCCGAGAATTGCGAAATTATGCTGAAAATGGTTCTCCGCAAGCCAGTCATCTTGAGCATTATTCACAATATTATATTAGTCAGCACATGAGACCATATTAACCATGTTTCTGAGACCTTGTGTCATTTCACCGGTGTGGTTTCTGACATTGACTAAACAGTTTGTAATTATGTCGCAATGGTTAATGTATCTTATGTTCTAGGTAATAGGTACTATTACTCATTGACCTATCCTTATAAAGTATCTATTACTATTAAGTAGGAACATCATGAAGGTGATATATTGTCAAAAATGCGTTTTTCTTTTGCGTGTAGACACGGCAACACATGAAGCTATACCTACATTTCCAGTTTTAGCTGACCTCGTATTGTATAGGTTTTTCCTGCAATTGGAAGTCAGCTTATACTGGTTATGTATGTATAGCTTGATTTGTAGCGGTGCGAACCTTTTTAATGAGGGATTTAGAATTTTGGTGTGTCTTTTGACTATATGGTCTAATATCATGTAAAAGGAATACTTACGACAAAATTAAATGTTCTCGATACAAAAAAAAACAAAAGAAAGAAAGAAATGAAAGATGATATGGCCCGAAAGGGGGCGACTAATGAGAAGTATGGAAGAAAAAGACATTTGTTGTGCCGACCTCCAAATAAATTGGGATAAGGGTAAGAGAATGATGATGATATTTCATCACCATGACCACCACCACCATACATAATCAGCCTATAACATTCCCACTGCTGGGAAACAGGTCTCTTCTCTGTGAGAGGGAGTGGGCCGTAATCCACCACGCGGGCCCAGTACGGATTGACACTGACATGTCACATGTCTTGGAATTATTGGTTGTGGGACATGCCAGTTTCTGCACGATGTTTACCGTTTTGAGAGCAGTGGTGATGAAATTATTTAAGTACAGACGCCAGCACATCAAGCTACCCGAAACTGTAAAATTTTCCCAATCAACTTTTTGCGATAAAGTTGAAAATCTATTAAAGAAATTTGACAGATTGTAGTAGCTTAATGTGCTGGCGTCTGTACATAAAGAATAGCGCCTGCCTGAGTTCGAACCCACGGTCTTACAACTCGTAAGTTCCATTACCACTGGACCAGCACTTCTCTCACCCACCAACATGATCATGTACAGACGCCAGCACATCAAGCTACCCGAAACTGTCAAGTTTTCCCAATCGACTTTAAACCTTATGCTTTAGCGATAAAGTTGAAAATCTATTAAAGAAAGACAGATTGTAGTAGCTTGATGTGCTGGCGTCTGTATCTAATCAATTAGGAGTTTTATTTTATTTCAGTTGCTTCCGATGTACTTATGTAATTCAATTTAATTTTGTTCAGTTCATCATCTGCCTAGTCTTTTCCCAATTATGTTGGGGTTGGCTTCCAGTCTAACCGGATGCAGCTGAATACCAGTATTTTACATGGAGCGGCTGCCTATCTGACCACAACCCAGTTATTGCGTGATACGATACGATACCCCTTGGTAAGACTGGTTGTTAGACTTTCGGGCTTCTGATGACCTGTATAACGACTGTCAAATATCCACGAATGACAGCCGGGACCAACGGCTTAACCTTAACGTGCTTTCCGAGGCACGGAGGGGTCTTGGTATGAAAGATGGTAACCCATCTACGGACCAACCCCGACAAGCGTAGCTTAACCTGATCTATCTACTTGTGCGGCTGTTATTACTTAGCCATAAGCCACTCATTTATTTTGTTCAGTTATGATTTAAAAAAATTGAAGTACAGACGCCAGCACATCAAGCTACTACAATCTGTCAAATTTCTTTAATAGATTTTCAACTATGTCGCTAAAGCATAAGGCTCAAAGTTGATTGGGAAAATTTGACAGTTTCGGGTAGCTTGATGTGCTGGCGTCTGTACATATTGACTGTCGTAGTCGACTGTACGATTGCAATACTGTACGAAACATAGCTTTCCTTAGTTCGGTTTTTACCCGTCAGCTGAAATTCTATGGGTTGGGGAAGAACTAAATACTGTCAGTGAGTGAGTGAAGTGATGAAATCAATTTAGACATTTACTAATACAATTATACACGTAACAGTAGTGGGTAGGTGTTATTGTTGCATATTGTGTGAACATTCTGCGTTTATCTAGAAATGGAATGAAATCGTAAAAGACTAATTACTGCTGTTTGGTATAGTATTTTTTTATAGCCAAGAATATTATACATAGAAGTTTGTTGAATAAAGGCTCCTTCAAACAGGCGCGAAACGCGATAGAATCGCGTGCGACACAAAGGCACCGCAAGTCGCGCAACGAGTGGTGCCTTTGTGTCGCGCGCGATTATATCGCGTGTCGCGCCTGTTTGTTGGAGCCTTAAATCACACGTTATTTTGATATTTTCTGTAGTCTGTACCTTCGTAATTGCTGTCCTATCTATGACCGCAACAGACCGCAATTCTTTCTCATCGTTATCATTATCACATCAACTAATGTCAGCTGAGCAGTTTATATAACAAAACACTATCTAGAAAGGAATTCTTAGGGACAATTCCCGTATTTTTAAGCATGTAAGTTCAGTCTTAAAACGACTGAAATTAGAATGCAAATGCGTTAGCAAGTTTTTTAAATTAATTGTATGATTGTGTCGCTGAGATAGAATGCGGCTTGAATTTTAACGTTTTTCATGATGTGAATTTGACCTTCTGAAGGCAGTAGAAGTGGTGGACAATTGTACGTCCTCATCATGACGTCATCACATCTATACATCACGATGTCATTTACCATCAGCTGATAATTATAATGGCCCAAAACGCGAGCCTATCTAAGGTAAAAATTCTCGTTATCAATCGATTTGCGCGATTAATTTGACCTTGATTATACCTAATCTTAATTCATCAAGGTACAATCACGACTTCACGAGCATAAATACCTTACATTTACGCCAGATTCAAAAGCAATTTACTCCTAAAGTAGGTATTGATAGAAATTCTATGGCGTAACGAACATATTATTGTCGAGAAAATCGCGTTTTAATGTTGCGTAAAGGTAGGGCTGCCATCACCTAAATTACGGACTCAGGGTAAAAACTTCAAAAATCCCGGACATTTGGGTGAAATAAAGATCCGGACTCTCTCGAAAAAAAAAATTACCTACAATAAATATTAATAAAATATTATACAATCTTCTATATGTGAGAGGTATTCTGGTAGCAAAAATAATTAGGAACACTCTTCTTATTGGCACCAATGAAAATTAAAAAAAGAATGTAAATCAAAAGCAAATTATGAATTGTCACGAGCGCACGATATCTATGATTTATGCTTTAGGTTTATTGCAATTCATTCAAAGTCGGATTAGCCTTAACCTTAACACATAAAGTGTTCGGGTTTTACCCGGACACTATTTAAAAACCCCGCCCGGACGCCCTTCAAACTAGGACAATTCCGGGAAAACCCGGACGGATGCCAGCCCTACGTAAAGGGGATTGAAGTTTTTTATATAGATTCTGACATACCGTCCGCCAATTTGTTTTTTTTTTCAAAATGGCGGCCGCGCAACGAACCTATATAAAGCGATAGCTGACATCAATGCAAACAGAAAACAAAATAAGACCAAATCCCGTAAAGCGTCACGTTTCCGAGATTTACGTGACGCCACCATCTATCTATCTATCTATCTATCATGGGGTTTAGGTTTCCGCACTTAGTCCTTGAAGTGGACCATTGTGCGTGAGCCATGGTGGCCGATTACTCCAACCAGCCCACCTCCCTCCAGAAGCAGATTAGACTTCCCGGTCTCCTCAGGGCATCCGCAAGGGATGTTGGTGTTCCCAGGGTCTCCTCGCGAATCTTGGTAACGCCTGTGCACTCAAGAAGCACATGCGCCACCGTTTCCTCCGCCTCCATGCATGCTCTGCACAGGGGACTGTCAGTGATTCCCAGGGTATGGAAGTGTTTATTTAGTGAACAGTGTCCAGTGATGGTCCCCGCCACCAGGCGCAGAAGGCGCCTGGTCAGCTTTGTATCCAGGGATGGCATAGCTTCCTTGGATTGCCTACATCCTGGTGTCGAGGTCCACCATTTTTCCGCTTGTATTCGAGTGTGATCCTTTAACCAGCTTCTTAGCTGCTTGAAAGGAATGGGCACAATGGGTTCAGGTCCGTAGGGTTTTGTGCTGGATCCTCTTCTGGCAAGTTCGTCAGCCGCATCGTTTCCAAGTGATCCACTGTGACCTCTAATCCATTGTAGCGTTATCGTGTTGCGATTCAGTACCGTGATTCGTTCTAGGGCCTTGTGGCATTCTAGTGTTAGTCTCGACGTGATCTGATTACTCTTTAGGGATTGAAGAACTGAGGCACTGTCGGAGAGTATTCGGATATTGGTATCCGTAACCCTCCTGGCCTCTATAGCGTGTGCCGCTTGGATAATACCTACACACTCTGCTTGGTAAACGGAGTTGAGCATTCCAAGTGGTTTGGATATCTTAATGTTTAGGTCGTTGGAGAACACCCCGACGCCCGTCCCTTCGTCGGTCTTTGATCCATCAGTGTAAATTCTTAGCTCTGTTGTACCTGAGTAGTCACACAACTCCTCTATGAGCTCTATGTTGTAGTGTTTTTGGAAGCAGTGGGTCTTCAGGGTTCTGTCGATGGGTGATGTCATCATCGGTTGTTCTTTGATTGCATCTTCTCTGATGCGTGTGTGTTTGATCCTAGAATCATTGCTTAGGGAGCCGGATACTTCGAGTCTGAAAGTCGCTATGGCCGCCTCCTCTCTTACGACGAGGTGTAGGGGAGGTAGCCCCAGCATCACCTGTAAGGCAGCAGTGGGGGAAGTCCTCATGCTGCCGGTGATTGCTACGCAGGCAAATCTTTGCAGTTTCTCGAGATCCTTTTGGGTTGTACTTAGGTTGGTCCTGGGCCACCAAACTAAAGAACCGTATGTGATAATTGGTCGGATAACTGTGGTGTATAGCCAGTAGGTGATTTTGGGGCTTATGCCCCAATTTCTCCCGAGGAGTCTCTTACATTGCCATAGGGCTATACTGGCTTTTGTGATAATGTGATCAGTGTGTTTTGCCCAGTTCAGCTGTTTGTCCAAAAAGATACCCAGGTATTTGGTTTCAGTCGATAGGCTTAGGGTTTTCCCAAAGAAGCTTGGCAATTGTAAAGTTGTCAGCTTTCTTTTCTTTGTGAAGAGGACGAGTTCGGTTTTGGTGGGGTTTACTGCTAGTTTGTATTCCTTGCACCAGTCTTCTACTATTCTTAGAGCTTGGCGCATAAGGTTGCATAGTGTGTTTTCGTGTGTGCCGTTTATTATTATGGTCAAATCATCAGCATAGCCCACCGTGTAGTAGCCTCTGCTATTTAGACGTTTGATGAGGCTGTCTACTACAAGGTTCCATAGTAGTGGCGAGAGGACTCCACCTTGGGGGCAGCCCTTCGCCACTATGGCTCTGGTGGTGTCGTTTACCGTAACTTGTACGGCTCTTAATCGGAGCATATTTGTGATCCATCCTCGCAGGGTCGAGTCCACACCGTGTTCCTCGAGGGCTGCGTTGATGCTATGGAAGATAGTTTTGTCAAAAGCGCCTTCTATGTCGATGAAGACAGCTAGTGAGGAGCATTTGTGGTCCACTGCACATTCGATCTTGGAGATCACACTATGCAGCGCAGATTCTGTTGATTTTCCTGTGGAATACGCGTGTTGCTGTTTATGAAGAGGTCGCTCCCGAAGAGGTCCGTCCCGAATATGTCGATCACAGAGTCTCTCGAGGGTTTTCAGCAAGAAAGATGTTAGGCTTATTGGTCTGTACGCCTTGGGTTGTGTGTAATCTGGTTTGCCTGGTTTAGGTATGAAGATGACTTTCACCTCTCGCCATGCAAGTGGTATGTATTTCTGTGCTATGCAGGCTTGGTAGATGACGGTCAGCCACGGCGTTAGGACGTCTACTCCCCATTGTAGCAGGGCGGGGAAAATTTCGTCTAAGCCTGCGGATTTATAAGGTTTAAAAGTCTTTATTGCCCATTTTATTTTCTCTGTGGTTACTATGGTGCGGGCTCTGGCCCAGTCTTGGTCATTTGGTGTGTGCGTTGGCTCACATGCCCAGGTTCTGTCCTCGGAGAGACTGCAGTCTGGGAAGTGGGTTTCCAAAAGGACTTTACTTGTTTCGTGGTCCGACTTGGTGTATGTGTTGTCTGGGGTTTTTAACGACCCGAGGGTGCGATCTTGATCTGTAGATAGGATCTTTCTCACACGCGCGGCTTCGCTGTTCGATTCAATTTCTTCGCAGAATTTCCGCCAGGCTGCCCTGCTGGCATTCCTGACTTGTTTTTTGAAGGTGTATTGTGTTTTCTTGTATGAGTCCCAGTCTTCTGGTAGTCTGGAGTTTTTGGCTCTGTTGAATTGTTTGCGCATGTTTTGCCTGAGCTTACTAAGTTCCGCATTCCACCAGGAGTTACCCTTGCTCCTGGTGTCTGGGTCTTTTAGTTTGCAGCAGGCATGGTAGGCTTCAATTATAAATTCCGAGAGTTTTGTTACGGTGTCTTCAAGTTGTTTGTGGTCTATTAGAATTTGGGGAGTTTGGTGCTGCGTTAGTAGGGAGGCCAACAGCCGTTTATAGCCGGGTACATTGGTACGGCGTGGGTTGCGTCTAGGTTCGGGTTTTTTTATGTTAGCTATTAGTGAGAAGCGAATCCTTCTATGGTCAGAGCAAGAAGGCTCGTTGGATACGTGCCAGTTAGAGATAAGTTTTGCCGCGCTTTCCGAAGCCAGCGTTAGGTCAATAATTGTTTGTCCGCGCGATGTGACCCAAGTGGGTTCCGAGCCGCGGTTTGCGATGTTAAGGTTTGTTGAGAACAAATATGTGCATAGTACCTCACCTCTAGTGTTGGCTTTGTTGCAACCCCAAAGCGGGTGGTGGGCGTTTGAGTCCGTGCAGATGACCAGGTCCAGGTTGGTGTCTTCACAATACCTTACCAGGTCGGCCATCCCTTTTGGTGGGCAGTCTTCATCCTCGCCAGGCATGTATACCGAGGCCAGGACGATATCGGGTGCGTCGCCGTCGGTTTTGAGCCTGACGGCTGTTAGATCTCTGGAACATAATTGCGTGAGTGTGGTGGTGGGTATATCTTTGGGTATGTAGGCACAGGTTCGTGGTTTATCTGTGCCTTGTGTGTCGAGGATCAGCTTACCTCCAATGTTACCAAGGCCGCATATTCTGTTATTACGGATCCACGGCTCTTGGATGAGTGCAATGGTTCGGGGTTCCATCTCCAGTGCCCTGCGCAGGCAGGCGGTAGCCGTCTGGCTATGCTGGAGGTTGGTCTGGATGATGTTTATGGGACGGGATGGGGTCGGTAGTGGGGTGGAATTAGGGGGAGATGGATCCATCGGATGATTCCCCCGCCTCTCCCAGCCCATGCTGGTCTTCGCTCAGTGTCGGTGACGATGATGAGAGCAGCTGCTCCGTCCACCTTGGTGGTGAGGTTGGCATCCTCACAGCGTCGGCATCAGCCATAGCCGTTCTGGCCATCTCCTCCTCCAGTTGCGTCATCGTTACGTCAAGTTCAGTCGGAGCCGGTTTCGTTCGTTCAGTGTCAGTCTTAGTCTCGGAGGGATGGGTGTTGGGGAAGAAACGCACGTATATCGACCCAAGTAGGTACGATATCCGTCGCTCCCTCCCCAAGATCTTTTCGACCTCGTCCGGTGGGATACCCAGGGTTAGATAAGACCCGTAGTTATCCCCACCGACCGATGTCGCCCTGTACAGGGACCATCTGCCGATGTCGTACCAGGGGTTCTGGCAGGTCAGAACTGTCTGGAGCAGCGCTATGTCCCCATTGTACCTGGGTACAAAGAGCGCCGCTCGAACCCGGGTCGGTACGTCGGACTGTTTCATAACTGTCAGTGTCTCGTCAGTGTTTGGCAGTCTTAGTTTAGGTACGTTCTGGGTCAGCCAGGTCAGGGCGTTGTCGTCCTCGCACCATATATGAACCGTGCCATCCGCTACCCTTGGGTAACCACGGAAGGCCGGGACTTTGGAGGGGTCAGTTCGACACGTGTCCACGATGAAGTCTTCAAGGCTGAGCTTGATGTGCTCGCACTCGTCGGTAGTCATGTCTCGGGAAGGAGGCGAGAGGCAGATCGCTACGGCGAGTCGCGCAGGGATATCCTTAGTGGCCCGCGCGTAGGTTCTCTGCTCCCCTTGAGCGGCCTGGGTTCTAACACGCTTGGCGTCCCCCTGGAGCGTACTAGGTGAAGCCGTATCGTCCGGGCGCTCCCTCTTCGCCGCACCCTGTCCACTTGGACCGGGTTGCGGTTCTGAGGAGCTTGGCACAGTGCTTTGTGCCAGGGACACCCGGCGCAGGAATCCAGACCGCTTGCCTCGTTTCTGTCTAGTTCGGTGTGGGTCTACGGTCATCTTGTCGCGGTTCCGGTCGGTTTCTCCGGATGGTCCTGGTGCGGGCAGTGACTTCTCGCGCTGGGTTTCCCCTTCGCGTACTGTTCCCTGCCCGCTCGTTTCCGCGTCCAACTGCTTTTCGCGCTGGGTTTCCCCTTCGCGTGTCTGTAGCCGGTCGCGTACTCCCTTACAACTAACCGTTTGTGCTTCGCGCTGGCTATTGCCTTCGCGGATTTTGCGCAAACGGTTGTTGAGTTCTCTTTCTCTGTTCCGGATCTTTCCGCGCTTTGTTTTAAGCATGCGTACTTCGTCCACAGAGATGAAACCAGAACCATCAGATTCCGCTTCCTTTCCCGTTCCGAGAGAGTTCATGTCTTTTAGTCTTGCCTCAATCTTCTCGCGCTGGAGTGCCAGCGCGCGGAGTTCGCTGCTAAGACTGGAGAGTCGAGCTTTATTATTGTCGTTATCAGGGTTGTTTGTCACACTGTTCCGAACGATGCTCTGTTGCCAGGCCCTCGTGGAAGGTGCGACACTAGTCAGGGTCATTGGCGCAGAAGGCGCAGCCGTCTCAGAGTCAGTAGGCGCAGAGGTCGCAGCCATGGTTGTGTCGGATGGCGCGTGAGCCGCAGCCGGAGCTGTTGGTGCCGAAGCAGCCAGCCGCGCAGAAGGCGCGGCGCTAATAGGCAGATTGGTG
Source organism: Luperina nickerlii (assembly GCA_963855955.1). Lineage (NCBI taxonomy): Eukaryota > Metazoa > Arthropoda > Insecta > Lepidoptera > Noctuidae > Luperina > Luperina nickerlii. The sequence goes on from OY979667.1 coordinate 19,038,159, forward strand.
CCCCCCCCCAGATTACGGTGGGGGCAGACCGACGAGTCGGTGTGGGATTCCCCGGCATTGCCGGGACCCACCTGGGGAATATTATTTTTTCCACTCTGCGACATGGTAGGATGTGTGGGCTTTTTTGGAGTTGAGGTTACCCGTCCTCAAGGACCGAAAGGAGAAAAGGGAAAAGGAAGGAGGGACTGGGCATGGGATCATGGGAGTGAGGTATCGGATTACCCTAGGCCTGGGATTTTGGCTTTCGGGAAAAATGCGAAAAAGTGCCTGGGGGTTTTTGTTGCGTCTATTTCTTATGGAATTAGACCAAGAACAGGGTGGCAACCTCGTGAAGGTGAATCCCCCAGACTTGCCTTGAGGATCTACGCGACCGTAGCGCTCCCCCTCAAGACCTCGCCACCTTACCGCCTCTGAGGGAGGCAGTAAGGTAGGCCTGCATCTATACTACCAAGCAAAGCATAAGCAAAGCATGTCGTTGTGCAACCGCGAAAGCATAAATACAGACCCTCCCCGTGACGCCACCATTTCGAAAAAGAAATGGCGGACAGTAGGTATGCCACGGACCTTCAAAGCCCTTTAAAGTATTTATGCTCGTGACTGTACTTAGTGTTACTAGAATGTCTATGAGTAAAGAACGCATCGAGGTTCTAATTACATTTATGACGCGACTTCCGTGAAACCATCCCGGAAGTCAGGAGACCGCAATATGACGAAAGTGTTAAAGTAATTGCGCCTTTGCTTATGTTGTTACGTTATCATTTATTATTATTACAGCAGCCATCTGTTTATTGTTGATATAAAACCGTAGGTAGGTGTGGATTGATAACAATGATAACAAGTGTCGGGGCGTAATGTGACAAATGTGCAATAAAAGAACCTAAAAATATTCAAGTACACAATCGCACCCTGATTGCGTAATGCGTAACTTACTTTCAATAACAAATCGAAGTATTTATTTAGGAGATTCCTAATGCATTATTTAAAAAAAATAACATCAGCCGATCGATTCTGTAAAAATCTCACCGTGAAAACTTAGGTGATTTGAGTTTGTTTTTGCTAGGAATTGACACTATTGACAGCTCACTCCACGCTCACTTCACCTAAGTTTTCACGATGAGATGGTTACAGAATCGCACTGCTGTTCTGTTTCTATTGTTTTATATAGCAAGCATAGCCGATGCTGAGTCGACATCGGCTATGATGAGTAATGATGACTGACTGATTGATGAGATGATTTTAGAGACATTTGAAATCATATTTGAAAGATTAGCTTTAATTTGTCCGTTGAACAAATTAAAGCATGGTATTTTATGTTAAGGCTCCTACAAACAGGCGCGATACGCGATATAATCGCGCGCGACAAAAAGGCACCGCTCGCGTTCGTTGCGCGACTTGCGGTGCCTTTGTGTCGCGCGTGTTAGGATTTGTGTATTATAATGTAGATATGTAACTAGTGGACATAGGCCTCCCCCAAGCACCTCCACTTCGACTGGTTCTATGCTTCTCGCATCCAACGCGGTGTTGGAGTATAGCAAAAACAAATCGATCCTACTTCAACACTATCGTCTTTCTCATTCTAACTCATAAATGTTTTTTACTGAACTATGTTTTTGACTGTACTTACTCTATTAGCCTTGTGTGGGATCAAACGTCTCATGTAATATTAGTAAACACACCTTCCAATATATAAATAAAAGGATTAATAAACATAATATTATTGAAATCCTTAGAACGGTCTTTCCTTTGGTGTTCATCCATTAACCCTAACAGGTTATGGGCCCAGAGCGCTAAGCCCGAGTGTGAATAAATAATATAAAGTGAAAATGATTGGACACTAAATAATTCATAAAAAGTTATTTTAGTGCGAGTGTTTAAAAATGGATTTAAGATCTAAAGGAACATCAAACAATTTGATGGAGAAAAGTATAGTGTGTGGAAATTTCGAATTCGCAATCTATTAAGTGAACTTGGAGTTCTGAACGTTATCGACGATGAATCTCCGACAGAGAGTAGTGCTAAGTGGCTTAAAAATAATGCATCAGCTAAGAATACGATAATAGAATGTTTGTCAGACTCATTACTTGGCCTGACTACAGAACAAGACACCGCAACACAAATTTTCGCGAAGCTTGATTCTATTTTTGAAAGAAAAAGCGTGGCGACGCAGCTGTCTCTTAGAAAAAGGTTGTTGAACTTGAAATTGGATAGTGATACCAAATTAATCAAACCTTTCCAAATATTTCATGAGATTATCACCGAACTTATGGCTGCAGGTGCGAAATTAGAGGGGTCCGATAAAGTGACCCCCCTTTTTCATGACTCTACCGAACAGCTATAACAGCATCGTCACAGCAATCGAGACATTGACTGAAGACAACATAACATTAGCTTTTGTAAAAGCGAGATTATTAGATCATGAAATCAAATTAACAAGCAAAGGACATGATCTAAGTGTAAAAGTACTTCAGGCTGAAAGTTCTAGACCACCTTCAAATATTTCAAGAAAAAGGAGTTTAATAGAGGATGAAAGTTTGTAATTTTTGCTATTTTTAATTATTAGACACATAATAATTACATTTATATCACGCGCGATTTTATCGCGTGTCGCGCCTGTTTGAAGGAGCCTTAATCCTGCAATTACTCCGATAAGCCGGCTCCGTCACGTGTCACAATTTGACTGGCTTTACCACCCATTATTTACAGTCTTATCAATACATCGTACGACACGTTTCTGTAGCACATGTCAGCTGTCAATCTTTCTTTGTTAATCTGGCTGAAAATCCCTATCTTAGTCTCTTACTAGCTTCTGCTTGCGATTTAATCCGCGTAAAATTTTATTTTTAAGCATTTTAAACATAACTGTTGGGCTCTTCAATAGATATTCCCATTAGTGTAAGAATTTTCGGAATCGGTTAAGCAGTTCCAAAGATTACCTACATACAACTCACAAATATTTAATTATAATATTATTATTAGTACCTATAAATACCCGTGCCCGTTGGATGCGAGAAGCACAGAACCGGTCGAAGTGGAGGTGCTTGGGGGAGGCCTATGTCCAGCAGTGGACGTCTTTCGGCTGAAATGATGACCTATAAACATAGTATATAGATTGTCTCAGCTTAATGCCTTATAAAGAAGGTACTCTTCTTCCACTGCATGTTTTTCCGCCCTGTTTTGAGCATAGTTCAAGCCATGATAATCCTCCCGTCGCGTTGCCTCGTTGGTCTAGTGGTCGAAAGCGCTACTGCTGAGCATGAGGATCTGCGTTCGATTTCCAGGTTGGGTAAAGTTTTATTGGGTTTTTCCATCAGGAATTTCTCAGTAGCAGCCCGAAGCCAGGATTTATGCCCGATTGATGGCAATAGATTCACCCCCTGTTACAATCTTGGAACTTAAACATAACTGGCAGAATGTGGGGTGTAGGTACTGTAGCTACATCTCTGCCCATTCGAAGATTACAGGCGTGATGTTATGTTATGATAAAAGCTGGTGAACAAACGCGGTTACAGGGCTGACTGCCCAACGTGCACCGGACATATACACTCGCAGAAGCTATTGTGATGCATTCCCACGCAATACAGGATATTTTGATTATATTTAATTGCACAATTTTACTTACGCAGAGAATTTTAAAGCGAAATTAATTAAGACTCACGTTGTTAGAACAAATCATAAAATGTCACGTTCGCCTTCGCATGCAAAAACGTCTTGTGCCTCGACCTTACAAGTTACTCGTAAATTTGTCATCGCTTAAGGAAGTATGTGGGGCTCAGAGTCGCAGACTATAGGCGGCACCCGTTACTGAAGGTCACTGATTAAGAACTAGCCACTCTATGACGTATGTGAGGCCAAGCGCAGTTGCGCAGTTCTTTTTTCCTGGATTGATTTACGTAAAATTGTTATCCGTGTTCTCTTAAATATATGGAATATTTGGAGCTACGGAGTTAATTAAAAATTAATTATCAGAATTGGGTTTAAGTTTTTAATGACATCTGTAGATTGCAGTACAAGTAAACCAAGCAGCTTGAGTTCACCTTGAGGCTAACTGATATATGTATTGAACAAAGATAGGCTCAGCCATATACTATATTTGTTTTAAAGATACCTCAGAAACTGACACTTCATTATGTTTTACCATAGATAATTTATAATATTGGTTTTACATTGCACCATCAATTTTCACGACGCGACGTCGTGCGTCGAAGTGACGGCAGAGCGAGGCCCCATTAGTGCGTTGCGCTGCGTTGCGTCGTCGCTGTGTCGTTTTCCATACATTTTTTATGACATGCCCCATTAGACCGTTGCGTCGTCGCGCGCGACGTTTCAACGGATCGACGGACAAGAGACGAAGCGGGAGGGAGGGTGATGTGCTGCGTTGTCGGAGCTCCGCTGCGACGACGGACGGACAGTGATGCACTGCTAGAGGAGGAAGCTAGACGAGCGTAACGACATTTTTTATCTTACCATGAGTGAGCAGGATATTGATATAGATTTTCTCATATCCTTGGTCCAAGAAAGACCCATTATATGGGATAAATGGGAAGCAAAGGCTGAACTTAGACGCAGCTGCGTCGGCGTGCATACCCTCTTGCGTTGCGTTGGCGCAGCGCCAACGCAACACAGGTGTGGCATACAATGCGTTGTTCCGTTGCGATGACGCGACGCAACGCAGCGCAACGCACTAAGGCTATGGTCTCCTATTTCACGCTGTACGCTGCGTCCCGTTAGGTCGTACGCTGCGTCACAATGTTTACTATAGAAATGTACTATTGTGGTCTCTTTCACACGTCGACGTTGGCGTCTTGACGCCGTACGCGGCATCTAAACGCTGTGCGTCGCGTCTCTACCTCTAGTCATTTCGAACCATTGCAGCGTGAAGGTCGTCTCTCGCGTCATACAAAATGATGAGGTTTAATAAAGAAAAAGACTAATTGTTGATAGAAGCAGTTAAATCTTTTAATGTAGTGTATGATAAAAGTGACAAAAATCATAAACACAATATTTATAAGTATCAATGTTGGGAAAAAATTAGTGATGCAGTCGGATCGACCGCTCGCGAGCAGCGACTAAAACGCCATTCTCTGCTGCGGATGTATTGACCGCCGACGCTGTGCGTTGCATTCAGACGTCGATCGGAACGGAATTAAACGTTGACGCTAACATCAGACGCCACGTTTGGCATAAAATAGGAGACCATAGCCTAATGGGGCCTCGCTCTAACGATGTGACGTCATGTCGTCCATTCCCACATGACATGTGTTTTGGCCCTTATGGTAGCAATAGCATCTGGGAGTTTTTCACTGTGGGTTTCCGTCGGTAGGAGTGCAACAGACCCCAGGGATGTGCCTTACAGGCGTTGTACGGGGGTTCCGGAATTGGTCTTTTAAGAGGAACTGGGACCACCCCTATGTGCTGATGATGATCATCGGGTAAAAATCCCACACTCCCCGAACTCCCTCCCGGAGGTCGTGTGCCTTTTAAAGCCATGAAAAAAAAGGAGTGCAGCAGACACCACCCTAGAAGGAAGCATACTCAGGATGTATACTTCCTTGGATTTCCCCTCGAGAAGAAATGAAAAGTACTATATTAGGCAGAATGGGCGGATCACACACTGCAACGTGCCACGCGATGGGGTGCGGGAAATGGAGCCAAATTCCCGCACGGAAGCACGTTTTTATTGAATGTGTATATAAAAAAAGAGAATTATTAAAATCGGACTACTCTGTACAAAAGTTACGCGTGGTCATACATAAAAAAAAATACGCGTCGACTAGAGCACCTTCTCCGTTTTTTCGTAGGTTGAAAATCAAGCGCGGGGCACGATATCTGCGTCCCGCTGCGTAACCCCCGGCCACGACTTTTGGCTTAGCGGGAAGAGGCGCGGTGTCTTACTGCTGCGCGTCGTGGCATGGTTCATACATTTTTGTATTTTTGTTTTTACCGCTCGCCGCCGCCGCCGTAAGCTGCCACTGATAGCGGCAAGGTCGTGGCCAGGGGTTACATGACCTAAAGCGCGGTCACTGTCGGACTGCATAGAAAAGAAAGACAAGCGCGATGACACAACGCTGGTAATTTATTGCAAAATAAGAAATTATTTAATTTCAAAAATCTATTGTTTGGGCTAAAAAATTAAAACACTAGTATTTTAGTATGTTGCTTGTAGAATAATCTGTAAGTATGTTTTATACATCATTGGTAAGTATAGTTTTTATTGTAACACTCACAAACTTTCGCCTTTATAATTTTAGTGTGATTTGTAAGATTTCTCGGCGAGATTTTTACAGAATCGCACTGAAGTGCCCGACAACACGGTTTCAATACGGTTTCACAATAAGAGTCATTTTGAAGATGCTCACAGAACCGATAAAAGATATTGCTAATTCATTGCTTCACTTCAAAGTTGTCCGCACAACAATGTAATTTAATGCAATGAAAGTTGTTGAACTGTCAAAATGGAAACCATTGCTAGTGTTAGAGTGTTAGGTACAGTGCGTGCACGTAAGAAGAGACTTGACACACCACGTGGTCTGACATGCGCAGTACACGATTTTAGGTATCTTTAGCGGTATGACGTCTGAGTGCGGGACGGGACCGGACGTCATAGGGGCGGCGGAAAGAGCGGGGGAGGCGGGGTCAAGTCTCTTCTTACGTGGCACGCACTGTACGCAATTATGTAGAAGAAAGCTTTTCACTTTTGACGTGACTTGATTTCGCATTTTGCTTAAGGCGCTTTGCAGATGGAACAAACTTTAGTAGCAGCCGCTATCAACTTTTTGAAATTTTCCTTTAAAAGTTGCCAGTTGCTACAACGAAATAGCCCGAGATGTATGTAAACAGCTAGATGCCAGTTGCCAGTTGCTGCAATAGTTGCTCCATCTGAAAAGCGCCTTAGTGTTGCCAGTCCTGGGTAGCTAATAAAGACCACAGCAACCAACTCTGTGAAATTCATATTTTCCTGTAATAACACGTAAGACTTGATAAAACGAATTCCTATTAAAATTACTGGAAATTACCAACATAACTTGCGGTGTATGAATAACTAGAGTAGGTAAAATCGGTTAATTTGTTAAATTAATTATTTTATTAGTAGCCGGGCATTGTTCTTTTTCTAGAGAAAAGTTAACGCCGCACAAAAAAAACTTCTCCATTGTGGTTGCGATTTTATGCCTCGTTGGTTTAGTGGTCGCAAGCGCTACTGCTGAGCGTGAGGTCCTGGGTTCGATTCCTGGGCTAAGCACAGTATTATAATCGGGTTTTTCCGTCGGGAATTTCTCAGTAGCAGCCAGAAATCTTGAATTGAGCCCACTTTTTAAAACCACAATCAAACACTGCAAAAATTAACAAATAAGTACCTACGGTAGTTCCTACGATACACACGTTGAGGAACTCTCCTCATCATCATCTGCCTAGCCTTTTCCCAACTACGTTGGGGTCGACTTCCAGTTTAACCGGATGCAGCTGAATACCAGTATTTTACATGGAACGACTGCCTATCTGACCTCCACAACCCAGTTACTGGGTAATACGATACCCCTTGGTAAGACTGGTTGTCAGATTTTCGGGCTTCTGACTACCCGTAACGACTGTCAAAGATCCACAAATGACAGCCGGGACCAACGGCTTAACGTGCTTTCCGAAGCACGGAGGGGTCACGGTATGCAAAGATGGTCACCCATCCACAGACCAACCGCGGCAAGCTTAGCTTAACCTGACGTCGAGGAACTCACCTATTAAATCGGATCTAGCACCGACGTAGATCAGGTTTTTCCCGCAGCACAAACAAATCTATTAAGTTTTATGTACTTTTGATTAACACGTCACAAACTCACACGTCACTGGGTACTCAACACGACTTATCAAAGCTATGGTCTGACCTCGCATTATATGGTCTGTTCGTAGAATGAGAAGTCAGGTTATACTGGTTATGTTGAGCTTGATATGTCGCCGTACTTACTCAGACAGTGACGCGTAATGGTGAGGTAGCCAGTATGAATACCTAGAAGTATAAAACGTAGATTGTTAAACCTAGGAATCATAGGAATCATGATTCTATCATTAGTGATTCATAACCTATTGAATATGCAACAATGGTCTGTGTCATCTATTTATATTCCAGACATTTCTTGTAAGATTTCCACTGAGTAAGACACCAAACTTTCCTTTATTGCGTAGGTAACACACTATCAATCACAATTTGAATAATATTAAAGGATATTGATAATCCATTGCTTCTTATATGATCGTTTTTTTTTTCTCCTCGATAACGTAAATAACGTTTGGGCGCGTTATGGCGCCCTGTTTATTTAAATAAAACTCGGCCAGTTGTTGTAAATGAGTGTATTTGTTTCACGTCACAGTTTCCGAGCGACAGCGGAGGAATATGGTTTACACGACACTGGTCAACAATTTAACATCTAGTTGCATGGCAATCTCGTAATGCTATTGTTGTAAAATCTATTTGGAAGATACTTTTTGTTAGGTTTTATGTCATTTGTAATGTAGATAAAAAGATATTCGAAATTTAATATGCTTGTAACTTGACGTTTGAATAGCAACCATCGTACAATGTTTTCTGAGTTTTTCTTTTCCTTTCTTATTTCCCTATTTCCACGAACGTGATTCTTCATATCTATTATCATACCTATTACAATCACAACACGTTATCAGCACAAGGCTCTGTATATTTTATCTACGATCGAATTTAAAAGGAGATTGGTGGTGAAAATATGTCGTCTGCAGTTTCTGGTATGTCACTAAATGGTATTCCGATACTTTGTAATAGAGAAGGATACACTGTGTGGAAATTTAAAATGAGAATGCTATTAATCCATGAAGGATTGTGGGAAACCATAAGCGGAGTAGTTGTCGAAGGCAATAAGACGGCCGACGATGTACGGAAGGATGAAAAGGCTCTTTCTAAAATATGCCTTACTGTGGATGGCGCTGCTATTTCGGTTGTTCGACCAGCTAAGACCGCAAAGCAAGCGTGGGATGCTCTTATGAAATCCTACGAGGATCGAAGTTTGGGTCGTAAACTGTCGTTGGAACGTAAGTTGTACAGGTACACCTTATCTGACTTTTCTAATTTAGAAGCTTACATAAATGCAATAACTACAACAGCACTAGACCTGGCCGATATTGGCAAAACTATAGAAGATAGTTCTTTAGCAGCTATTATATTGGGAGGTCTAACGTCTCGCTACGAGCCTATGATAATGGCGCTTGAGAATGGGAGCGTTGAAGTCACAACAGATTTGGTGAGGACTAAGTTGTTGAGTGAAATGACGAAGGAGACTAAAGATGATGTGGCTGCGTTGAATGCTAACAGGCAGGTTATTTGCTATCGTTGTAAGAAGCCAGGGCACAAGAGTCCTAATTGTCCTCTCAAAAAGAAGGAGAAAAAGGCAAAGGCGAGTTGCTCTATAGAAAATTGTTCTAAAGATAAGGGAATGAATGTTTCTAGTTCAGGGAATATGGATGCATGTGTCACGGAATTGGCTTTGGATGGTGTCAAGGAATTGGCTTTGTCTGCACCAAGTATTCAGATGTCTGAGAAGTGGATTATCGACTCTGGTGCGTCTACTCACATGACTCCACATGCTGAATGGTTTAATAGTTACCGACCCTGTGATGGGAAGATAACTGTAGCAAATGGTAAAAGTTTGCCGGCTGTGGGTTTAGGAGATGTTGCTATTGACACAAAAACCGATTTCAAGAAGATTAAAAATGTTGTACATGTTCCTGGCCTAGATTGTAATTTACTCTCAGTCAAAAAGGCAGTAGAGAAAGGTTTCTCGATTGTTTTTGATACGAATGGCTGTAATTTTTATTATTCTAATGATGTTTCTTTTATAAATGATCCTGTTTTACATGGTTCTATTTGTGGTGGATTGTACACTTTAGATTGTACAGTAAAACCGCAAGGTGTTTCAGCTTATAATGTTCACACTAATTTGTCCCAGTTTCAGCTTTGGCATAAGCGTCTAGGACATCTCTGCCGTATTGGTATGGATCTACTCAAAAAAGGTCTAGCTGTTGGTGTTGAGTATACTGAGGTTGACAAAGAACCATGCGTACCTTGTGTAGAAGGTAAGCAGGCCCGGAAGCCTTTCAAAGGGATAAAGTATAAGAAGGCTTCGTCACCATTAGAATTGGTCCATACGGACGTTTGTGGTCCCCTGACCACTGAATCTTTTAAAGGTAATAAATACTTTATTATTTTTGTAGATGATTATACACGTTTTATATCCCTTTATTGTATGTCATCTAAGACAGAAGTTCAGAAGTATTTTTGTGCTTTCCAAGCACTTGTTGAGAGACAGACTGGCAGTAAGATTCAAACCCTTCGGTCAGACAATGGTACTGAGTATGTCAACAAGGAGCTGACAGATTATTTGCAGGCTCAAGGGATTCGACATGAAACCTCTGTACCATACAGCCCTCAACAAAATGGGGTAAGTGAACGTTGCAATCGTAGTATTGTGGAGAAGGCCCGTTCCTTGCTAGCACATAGCTCTCTGTCGAAAGCTTTTTGGCAGGATGCTGTTGAGACTAGTGTTTATTTAAAGAATAGGTCACCTCATCGTGCACTTGATGGTAAGACGCCATATGAAATGTGGTGTGGTAGTAAACCCGACCTGTCTCATTTAAAGGTGTTTGGTTGCCGAGTTTTAGTTCACGTGCCTTCATGTCAGAGAACTAAGCTTGACATGAAAACTTCTGAACATATTTTTGTTGGATATTCAGACGATCCAAGGAGTTATTATTTCCGTAGCGCGGAAAACCCTCGGAGGTTGATTAAGTCACGGGATATTACGTTCTTTGAAAATAATTTTTCAGCATTGAAGGATAAATCTGTTCAGCCTGAAGTTGTTGTGAGCCCTAATGTCATTAATCTTTTTTCACAAACTTCTTCAGATACCACATCGCCACAGGAGATTTCTATCTCATCTGCTTCTATTTCTTCACCTACTTCAGAAAGTGTGGACATGGAGGTAGAGCAAATTGACGATTTTGTGGACGCGACTGATGAAGCTGGTGGGGTTGGCGACACAGAGTCTCTACATTCAGGTGAACAACGTGATCTGTCCTTGGTTCCTTCAGATGAACCCAACGATGTATGTCCTGAGAGAAGATATCCTAATAGAGTACGTAAACCTCCAGATTATTATTCATATGGCACTCACGGTGTTGATTTGTTGTGTGATGATCCGAAAAGTTATCGTGAAGCTATTAATAGCGATGATAAAGATAACTGGATTTCCGCAATGAAGGATGAGTACAATGCCTTATTGAAAAAGCAGACTTGGACATTAGTGGATAAACCAAATAAAAAGGTTATACCATGTAAATGGGTATTCAAGGTAAAGAGGGACGCGAACGGTGCAATAGTTAAGCATAAGGCGCGACTAGTTGCGAAAGGTTTTAGTCAAGTTTGGGGGACTGACTATAACGAGACTTTTGCCCCTGTAGTTCGAAATTCATCTCTACGTACGCTTATAGCGTTGGCGGCAGAAATGGATTTAAAGATCCAACACATGGATGTGGATACCGCATTCCTCAATGGGGACTTAGAGGAGGAGGTGTACATGCAACAGCCTGAGGGATTTGCTGAGCGCGGGGCAGAAGGTAAAGTCTGTTTGCTCAGAAAATCAATTTATGGTTTGAAGCAGGCAGCTCGAGCCTGGAATATCAAATTGCATCAAGTTCTATCGAAAATTGGCTTTGCACGAACATCTACGGAATCATGTGTTTACTTGAAAAAGTTTGGTAATGAAATCATAATACTTGCAGTCTATGTTGACGATCTAATTGTCTTTTACAAAGAAAAATGTTTGTTTGACGCTGTCAAAAATGACTTAGAAAAATTTTTCTCGCTAAAAGATTTAGGTGCATTATCATACTGTTTAGGCATAAATATTAACCGTGTTGACGATAAAATCATGGTCAGTCAGAAGACCTTTATTCAGGCAGTGTTGGAGCGGTTTAATATGAGAGATTGTAAGGAGATGTCTACACCTTTGGAGAATAACAAGTTGGAGAAAGGTAATCCATCATCTCTTGGTGAATATCCTTACCAAAACTTGATAGGATGTCTCATGTACCTAGCTGTGAATACGAGACCCGATATAGCTTATGCCACAAGCTATTTAAGTCAGTTTAATAACTGTTACGATAAGAGGCATTGGTTGGCCGCTAAAAGAGTGTTACAGTATTTGAAGGGTACTATGGATTACTGTATTACTTACAGGAAAGTCGGTAGACGTTTGTGTGGATTCACGGATGCTGACTGGGCGAACTGTGTACATGACCGTCGGTCGTACACTGGTTTCTACTTCACGCTAGCGGGCGGACCTATTAGCTGGGAGTGTAAGAAGCAGCCGACGGTAGCCTTATCGTCTACAGAAGCTGAGTATATGTCCTTAATCAGTTCTGCAAAGGAGGCTATTTTTCTCAGACGGTTAGTGTGTGACATTACTGGTTTTTCTGATAGGGTGTTGCTATACAACGACAGTCAAAGTGCACAGAAACTTGTGCTAAATCCAATCCACCACAATAGAACCAAACACATTGATACGAGATATCATTTTATTCGTGAAAAGGTTACTGAGGGTGTTATAAATATAAAGTTTATACCTACGGATAAAATGATTTTGTATTTGTGTTTAGTCTGGTAGTAATGTTTTATTATTTTCTATTGTGTTTAGCATTACTACTTTATCTTTTTATTTCCATTAAGGGCGGATGTTGTAAAATCTATTTGGAAGATACTTTTTGTTAGGTTTTATGTCATTTGTAATGTAGATAAAAAGATATTCGAAATTTAATATGCTTGTAACTTGACGTTTGAATAGCAACCATCGTACAATGTTTTCTGAGTTTTTCTTTTCCTTTCTTATTTCCCTATTTCCACGAACGTGATTCTTCATATCTATTATCATACCTATTACAATCACAACAGCTATATATTTGGTCTACCTCACAGGTTACCTTGAGATTCAAAATCTATTCTCTCTTCGTTCCTTTCGTCTGCCATAGACATCGCTCTCTAGCATCAAGTAGTGTTGTCCTCAGTGGGAACCATAGACATTTAGTTTGGTTCGCCACAAACGCATTGAATTGAATGTTGTTGAACTATCAAAATTAAAACCCATTCCTACTGTTAGACGTGGATAACACACGCACTTACCCTGCAGGACTGAGTCTTTGGACTCATGTATAAGTCTGAAATCGCCAACCCATCTTGAGTAAGCGTGGTGATCAATGCTCGTGCCTTCTCTATATCAGAAGAGAACTTTGGCTTCGAATTTTCTTTGAATAATCGGCAACACTTGCGGACCCGAATGAGGGGTCCGTGGCTAAGTACCAACAGCCGCACGGGTCGATCGATCTGGTTAAGCTACGCTTGCCGCGGTTTGTCTGTAGATGGGTGAACATCTTTACAGACCCCTCCGTGCCTTGGTCCCGGCTGTCATTCGTGGATCTTTGACAGTCGTTACGGGTAGTCAGAAGCCCGAAACTCTGACAACCAGTCTTACCAAGGGGTATCGTATTACCCAGTAACTGGGTTGTGGAGGTCATATAGGCAGTCGCTCCATGCAAAATACTTACGAGTATTCAGCTGCATCCGGTTAGACTGGAAGCCGACCCCAACATAAATGGGAAAAGGCTAGGCAGACGACTTGCGAACAATGAATATTAATCCCTGTGTAATCCTGTCCTTACCTACCTTTTTCGAAAAACGCATTAACATTTCACATAGGTTTCGTAAAACACAAATACTCCCCAAAGCTCTTAAGTGAGGCCCAACCATTAAAATGATATACAATATTAATAAACCAACCACAACAATTTAATAAATATATTTTGTAAGTTATTGGGAATGTAATATGGCGATTAGTATTCAATCGACTATTGTTCAAACCAGTTTCGACCGGTTATGTGTCAATTACAAATAAGCAAAGCCGGCCCACGAACTGCCACCGCCCGCGCCGAGCCTTTATATTGTTAATTAATTTAACAATCAAAACAGTTACTTATCGCGCGAACATTTTATATTAAAACCACGAAAATAATGTTTCATTATTGCTTAATGAAGTCTAACAAGTTAACGCCGCCGCCGCCGTCGTCATTGCGCATGTTATGTAACTAAATAACTTTGTTCTAATGTCGCCCAGAAAAATTGGGCAAGAAACTTTTTTTATTTCTTCTGTTCTTGTTAACAATTAGCGTTTACGCGTAACAATCTGGTGACAATGAGTTGAGCAACATTTCACCCTAAACACAAGCAAAACGTTCTCGAATATCGTTGTACGTCATATCCATCTGACGCCATTTGGTGTTTTACGTCACAACCTTTGTTCTTCATGAAGCCATGAAAAGTTTTCGACGTCCGCGTCGACGGCCAACTTTGCGCGATTGTACGCGCGACAAGAGAGTTGCCTAACGTTTCTCCATTCTTGCACAGGCTTCTTGAAAGTAAGTAACTTACACGTCCATACTTTACTCACCAAAACATCAATTACGCGGCGGATTTAAAAAATTAGGGGATATGGTTTTTGGTTGACCAATTTCATCTTCTTATTAGCGTGTCGATGGCAAAGAGTTCAATCAAACATCTTTGGCCCAACATTCAGCTGCGCGAACTCTGCTCACTGACGCAGTCATAAGATCATCAAGTGAACAGGTGGGCCGTTAACCAAGTTTTTTGTCCACCATTATAAGTGCGGATTTCACAAATGAAACTGAACGCGATCAGCACTTCTACACCGCGATGAAACGTTGTCAGTGTCAATACTGTCAATATATACAACAACAATATTGATAACGACAGCCTTTGAACGCGGTTTATATTATGCTGAACGTGTTTAGTTTCATTGATGAACATCGCCCTAAGATTTTTTCAAAAATATCTATTAGTAACTATTGACTCAAGTAGCTGCGTTACTTACTTTAGATATTTCTGAAATGTTACTTTACATTAGTGGGTCTATTTATTAACGTTATTAAGAACTGTTTAAACGTCAAAAATGTATGTTGGAACAATCGCTTAACATTATTGAACTTTGAGCAATGTTTATAAATAAACCCCTACTTACCCAAGCAATGGTTAAAGTGACGTCAGTGTTTATGTGTAGATAAAGAAAAGAAAGAAAAGAAAAAAGAAAATACATTTATTTAGCACACACTAAGAGACACACAATACACCTGAAGGCCAATTCTCGTAATTTAAAACGTTCAAAATCTAGTCGCAGTCTCATCTCGGCGACAAGCAAATGTCAAAAACTTGTCAAAATGTAGGGAAATTAAAAGTATTTTTTGACAGATTGAGACTGAGATCAGACTGTGAACGTTGTTAAAATTATTGCCCCTCAGATAGACAAGAACAAATGAAACGATACAAGAATAAATGAAAAATTACCTACTGGCGATAGGTACATAGTGTACATACTATTGCATAGGAGTATTTTAAAACTGTCAATATAAAGCCTAACATCAAAAATTAACTACGATTTAAAAAATAATGACTACGGGTTTTCCCGATCAGCCGACTAGTGACTTCTTTGACTAATTAGATAAAGATTGAATTTTTGTATGCAGCTGGGAACTTGGGAACATGATAACTCCAGCTTCCTCATATGAGATAGAACAATTGTACCTATGCTAATATTTAAGGCATAATAGCTGCCATTGGCAGCAACATTTTCAAATCTGTGGTCACAAAATACTTTATGAGTTATTAAACCGATAAATATGTGTAAGCTGGAGTGACGTCACCCCGGCTGCTCATGTCATATCTTCCAAACGAAAGAAGATATGATTATGTATTAAAGCTCAAAAATTAAGGCATAATAGCTGCCATTGGCAGCAAAGTTTTCAAATCTCTGGTCAGTATTTTGACCAGAGATTTTATTTTTGGAATATGTGCTTTCCACGTCATATGAGTGTCTAGCTCCAGACGTAACAAGGTAAAAGTATCTACACATTCTAGTTTAATACCTTCAAAACGTAAATTTTATAATTAAGGGTTTTTTTTGATGAGGCCTAAATTGCATAATTTTAGTTTTCAAAAAGTTAATTTCTAGGTTATGGTCTTTCATCCAATGTTGTATATTTAACATAATTTGATTTAAAGTGTCATGTAGGCGTTGAGAGTCATTATCATCAGTTTATGCATGACGTGACCGTCATTTCATTATACATATACTTATGATATACGCAGTTTAATTTATTGTCGTCCTCACCTTGTGTAAGAAGTATTTTCCAAACTGCATACATGTACAAAGGTGAATAAGGACGTCGTATTGACCATTGTGTGACGGTAAGTCATCCACAGGTGACTAAAATCTGTACGTCACCTTTTGCCGTGATGTCATGTGGAACAATATCCATTCCTTTCTCATGACTGAAAGCTATGGCTTGCCATTTACAATAGCCGTACATGTCTGGCTGCTGACGCTATACTTTTTTTCAGAAAAGAAGCTAGAATTGTGCTAGGCCCAAATCTGAGCGGAAAAGCTTAGCGGAATTTCGCGGTAGTAATTCCGCGTCTTATAGCAAATGTGACTGTTTCGAAAGTGCCAAATTTGGGCGGAATATCGCGCGCTTGTAACGCTTGTAGCTACGGACGTAGCGCTAAATTTAGCAGCGTTTTCACTCAGTCCAGACACAGTATACTTCATTCATTATACTATGGTCCAAAGTCAGAACAGTTGTGCTTAGCCCAAGTAGCTGGGATCAAAAAAGTAAGTCATTAATATCAGTGGCGTGCCTAGGCAGGGGTCAAACTTAGGGCAAGCCAACATACTTAAAAAAAAACCTACCGTATCGCCTGTCAAAATTGTGCCTACCGACTGAGTAGTTTTAGTTCTTACTAATATTCGTATTTCATAATTTTAGGTTTTTGCTAATAGCTATTAAAATTAATGTTTTTTAATGGCACTATTTTTTTCTTATATAAATTAATTACTAAGAGTATTGATAATCCTTTACAAAATTGTAACTTTCATTTTCGAGATAAGTTTCGCGTACAATATGATAAGACGGATAAGAGCCATCTATTAACATTTCTGGCACAACAGAGCTCTTCGAGTTAGTTTATATTTTACTCGCCCCCAACAGTCGCTTTATGCAAAATATTACTATCTGGCCGAGTGGCCACTAGATGGCGCACAAATAATTGATTGATTTCTAACTACACAATTGTTTACGATGTTGATAATAATTTGAATTATTCACAATGTGAACAGCCATAACTCTTCATTCTTCGCTTTTTTACCACAGACAGATGACAACGTGACCTCGGAAAGGAAGTTCTTGTTGTGCTAAACGACACACAACATCAACAGAACCTTAGAAAAACAGCACGATTGTAATTGACACGCGTATTGTATTTGGAAATGTCGTCACATAATATGTAATTGACGAGCTATAGAAGTTTCGATTCGTGTTTTACCAAAACTACAGAATAAAATAACAGCGTTCATGTGCTTTTGAGAATTCTGATGTCTTTTACTGGCACCAGCGAAGTTATTTAAATCATCGTAACCAGAAGGCCAATTCTCGTAATTTAAAACGTTCAAAATCTAGTCGCAGTCTCATCTCAGCGACAAAGAAATGTCAAAAACTTGTCAAAATGTAGGGAAATTTGAAGTATTTTTTGACAGATTGAGACTGAGATCTGAAGGCCAATTCTCGTAATTTAAAACGTTCAAAATCTAGTCGCAGTCTCATCTCAGCGACAAAGAAATGTCAAAAACTTGTCAAAATGTAGGGAAATTTGAAGTATTTTTTGACAGATTGAGACTGAGATCAGACTGTGAACGTTGTTAAAATTAGTAGAATTGCCCCTCAGACTGTGAACGTTGTTAAAATTAGTAGAATTGCCCCTCTGATGTATTCCAAGGGGTATTTTCTTTTGAGAAAAATATTCAACACCAAGAGAATAATTCGTTGTTATGAGAGCAGCCTACAATCCAATGAGTACGCTGATCGACTAAAATGCCTATTACGTTAGTATTTAGATTTCTGGAAAATACCCAAATCAGGGGCAGGTTTAGGTGAAGTAATGAGACTATAATCGTCTGTAAAACTCAAAGTATTTACCTTTCCGAGTAACGATTGCACACACTTTAATCCATCACACACAAGGCACAATTGTATGCGTTTCCAAATTAATTTTAATGATAAGAAACTTTTTAATCACTTTAAAACAAAGGTAAACAACGCGCAATAACTAATCACAATACTTATCTACTCAGAAAATGAAAAAAAAACAAAAAGCACCAGTAACCGCTCAATACAAATTTAAACTAATTTGAAATGAGGGTTTTCGTGAAAATTTACGACACCAGTTGGCATCACAGTGACAAGAGGTCTTCCAATATAAAATATATGATGACGTTCATCATTCGATTCATTCATTCGTTCATCATTCAGTCATGACTAAAGAAAATATAGGCTCTTTGACAGATGTCTGGACCTGACGGACGTGTCAGTGCTGCCACCTGGCGAACGTCATTTCAGAAAACCCTCATTGCATCATTAATTCATTAGGTATAGAGAAATTCGAGCATTGCGCAACGACTCGCGCAGCGTCTTGCGCTCTTACTATTTACACACACACGCTTCGTTACACGATCCATTCATAAAAAATCAAAAGCCAGGCTTTAAAATCAGTACAATTTGCGGAATGAGTACAGTGCGTGCCACGTAAGAAGAGACTTGACACACCACGTGGTCTGACATGCGCAGAACACGATTTTAGGTATCTTTAGCGGTATGAGGTTTGAGTGCGGGACGGGACCAGACATCATAGGGGCGGCGGAAAGAGGCGGGGGAGGCGGGGTCCTGTCTCTTCTTACGTGGCACGCACTGTACATACTAATGTTATCAACAACATGAACAATTTCTATACAAATAGTCGGAGGTGTAGAAGCCTGATCTGAAGCCAGCTCGTGCGAGCGAGACGGGACGATTTTTGTTTTTGCGTTCTCGCGAAGCGGCATTGGAGATGTTTGGCAACGATGCGCGTGATGAAAACAGCGCGGAATTGAAATATTATTCTTTAAGCATGTTAACCTGGCAACCTTGAGTCTTACGTATAGCGGGTGGCCGGGACGCGCGGAGTTTATTTTTTATTATTCTTATCAATGAGGGTTTTCTGAAATGACGTTCGCCAGGTGGCAGCACTGACACGTCAGGTGCAGACATCTGTCAAAGAGCCTATATTTTCTTTAGTCATTAATGAATGATGAACGAATGAATGAATCGAATGATGAACGTCATCATATATTTTATAGGTATTGGAAGACCTCTTGTCACAGTGGTGCCAACTGGTGTCGTAAATTTTCACGAAAACCCTCATTCTTGTGACATGATTGACATTTACAAGTTTACTTGTGTAGTTTTTTTTTAATTTGTATTTTATTGTTAGGCTCACGTTTGATTGCAAGCCGGGCTTTTCGGCTTTAGTAAAAGGCACGCCCCTGATTAATATCGTAAAATTGTATCGTGTTAATTAGGTACCTACTGAATGACGTAGCCACTTACAAAAGTGTTTTTTTCCTGTTTTTATTTTATGGTAAACTATTAAACCTCAACAGCCCTATTTTAGAAAAAGAGGTTATATTTATTAGTTGTAATTGTAAGAATGAATGACAGAGAGTGAAAAAAATGAATGGCAGCAGATTGAATAAGAATAATTAGTTTATTTCGAGTTTCACTTGCTTTATTTACTCGTATTTATGAGTATGGCGCACTAAATGTTATTCTATTACTAGCTGACCCGGCGAACTTTGTACCGCCTCAGAATTAATTAATGTGACTTAGTTCAATAACTAAAAATTTGCAGAAAACTAAAAATACATTAAAATTTTCATGGTGATCGGTTGAACGGTGTTGGAGTGAAACGAAATAATATAATTAATATACTGTTCATTCTAAGCCTATCCACTTCATTTTCAGTCACTCTAGAACGCAATTTTACAAATACGGCTATTATCATTATGGTGAATGCGCAGTGGCAGACCGCGAAATTCAAATTTTCTTACGTTTTGTGCAATTTGCAGGTCAGTGTCAGGTTGTATCTTGGTCGCTTTTTCGTTACGTGACGATTTCTCCAACTTTCCTCCTACCGCAAGCTCCGTAAAAGAACTTCGTTCCAAAAATCTTCAATCTCCTTTAAACAGACCATAGTTTGATCCTGGAATCAAACCTGGAATCAAAGGAATCATGTTAAAAAGTTTAGCGACCGAAGCATCAGACTAAAAGTCCCAAGTGCGCGCAAGCCCTAAGATGTCATCGAATGTACATACTTACTAGAAATTCGTTTTATTTATGAAAATCCCCCGACATTTTGTAAATTTTCTTTTCATTCCAAAAAATAAAGCCATCGCTTACAAAACCATTATGTAACAACATTCGAACGTTTTTCGGCATTCGTAACAACCCCAAAAGTTGGGGAAAAAAAAGTGTTATTTTCTCTCATGAAACAACCCCTTAGATTGACTTACGAAATGAAACCACCCTCTTTTAAAAACGTGCGTAGAACGATTTCAATGAGGGTTTTCTGAAATGACGTTCGCTAGGTGGCAGCACTGGCACGTCAGGTCCAGGCATCTGTCAAAGAGCCTATTATTAGCGTGAAAACGTTATTTTTCAAACTACCGTGCGGCGCTGTGTATAAAAGGGGGTGCGGCCAGTACTCGCCCCTCACTCCGTCTCAAGCAGCCGTCGCGATAACATCTCTCTGTAATATTGTTTAGAGTCGTTTTTAAATCAGGAAGTATATTTTCTTAGTTTAAAATTGTATTTGCTTAAAATTGATTAAAGTTTAGTGTTTCGTCATTTTGTTAGTTTTTTTTTTAAATAAAAGTAGTGTTAACCGCTAACATCAGAAGTGGGATAGGCTCCATTGCCTATCTTTTTTCTGTGTCGTGCGAAAAGCTTTTGAATCATGTCCAAAAGAGCTACCTACCACTCGTAATAGAAGTAGAAATAGGCGTGATCAAAATAGTGTTTTGGGACTGTTTAAAATTTTTCACCACGTGTTGTTGATTTTGTCCGTGATTAGTTTCTGTGCATTTTAACGTGATTCGCCTCGTGTTTCTACTCGATTACATTATATTTCGTACGTGTTTTTGAAGTAAACAACCAGGTGTTAATTCTTTTATTTCGCGGTTAGTTTGTTGTTCACGTAGTGGTCATATACGTTGCCTATAGTCATAATCATGTCGAGTCGTGGATGCACGCCGCGTGAGAATACACCTAGGCGTAATTCTCGGGAAAACTATTCGCATAGCTGTCGTGATGTTTATAAAAGGCGTCGTGGCCGTTATAGTCAATCGCGTAGTAGATCTCCTAGGCGTCGTCGTGATAGATCAGAGTACTCGCAAAGTTCACGTAGGAGCCGGGATAGTTCGTATGGGCGTCGGGATAGCCCTCGACGTGACCCTTTGGATGGAGTGCTGGTTCGATCGAGCGCTTTAGGGGAGCGTTTGCCTTCAGACGCTATACGTGCGTCTACTCCCGTGTTGTCGCATCCGGGCGGCGCTCCGCCGCTGACGGCTTCGGTGGTTGCCGGGGCACCTGTTGCTGCTGGTGAGGAAGCGTGTGCTGCGGATGGAGCCGTGACCGCTGAGACATCGCGAGAGGCTGATGCTGCGGACAGGATTGTGGGGGCACTTTCTTCCCTAATTCAAGTAAGATCTAAGCATTACTACAGATCTATTGTCTACAGAATTTGGTGAGTCGTTTTCATTTTGTTTTGACTCTGGTACCGAGTGCTTTCCTGGTAAACAACAGCAAAAAAACTGTTACATTGTTAGGTATAGCCCAATCTAGTTAACAATGCAATTTTTGAATACGCTCACGATAGGTTACGAATGATGCCAGTAGGTCATGTACCAGTCGAAATAGATGGTGATCACAGTGGTAATGAGCTATGAGCAAGCCTAAGTAGTGGGAACCATGCGAGTAGTAGTTCTCTATCGGCCGTAGTAAAAAGTGTGTAGTCACAGGGGTGATACACATGGATCCATGCGCTGGATGTGTGACAGCAATGCGATTGCTGGTCGGCCGGAGTGCCGTGACGTTAGAGTGGTTTACTCGTGTGTGGGTTTCAAGGTATCTAAGGCTCTTAGTGAAAAAGATTATTGTTGTAATGTGGATAACGATGGTACATGGCTCTGGTTGATATTTTTTTTTTATGATTGATTAAAGTTTGATTACATGGCTCTAGTTGAATCAAGTACACTCATGAGGCTGAGGCATATGCCATGGCACAGGCCAAGGGATCAGAGTATTAATGACGAATTTGAGGAAAGCAAAGTAGAAGTCTGGTTGATGAAACAGAGTAGAGATTAAAGTCGAGTGATAGTGGTGAATCTTAGTTCGGCTGGTCGGGGTCTTGTAGAGACCATAGAGTCCGTGGGACTCGGAATTCAGGAGGAATTCAAGGTAACAAACATGAGGTTTGTTGTAGGGGCTTAATGAAAAGCCACAGGCCACGAATAAGATTCCTGCTGTGTTTTATTATGCTCTAAGGATGTTTTATTAGCTGCTCTATCATGTTTACTTGATTATTTGGTTTGTGAAGATCACATTGTGATTATTTGGTTTGTGAAGATTTGGGAATCAAAGAATGATTAATACTCTGAACTCTGCAATTTTTTAGTTTGTGCGAATTTTCATTGTGTTGTTTTGCCTGTACCATATTTGGTCAGGAGTGACCGAGCTATGAGATACTTTGCGAGATATGTCAGTGGGACGATCGGGAATGTCTGGGACGCATTGGTGGGTGTTAACGGGGTGACGCTAAGACGTGGCTCAACGATTGCGGGACCAGTGATCGGTCGTGGTCCGCGGTTATACAGAACGTAGCTGTTGACGTTCTAATTGATTCAGATTCTGATATTTCGCTGATTTCTGATTCCGTCTTAAAGCATTTTAGTTTAAATAAAATTCCGACCTACCGCCGTATGCGTGGTATTGGATGTCATGATATAGAGTCCACTTCGTAAGTATGCACTCTTATCGAATTTCCCGAATTATCTTTAGAAGTAGATTTGTTTGTTATTCCCCCGGATTGTATTCAGGCACCGGTTTTGATTGGCACTGATGTTTTAAATCATAGTGGAGTTACGTATATTAGAACAAATTACTCTCAACGGTTAGTCAGGGATTCGCACGTAAACAACGTGTTGACTGTAGAGTCCCCTAAGATAAGGACACCCTTAGTAGGTGACGAAAAAGAGTGTTTGTTAGCTCTATTAAACGAGTATTCAGATACGTTTACTACCGGTACAGCGACCTCTAGAGTAAATACTGTGTTGGCGATACAAAAATAAGATTGACCTCGATTATAGTTAGTAGTTTATTTATTGAAAATTACAATTATGTGTGTCGCGACAAAGGTATGGCGGTGCGCGCTAATATCGTGAAGTGAAGTTGGTCCGGTTCGTCCGCGTGAAGCCTGTCGCGAGCGCCGTGACATTGGGTGCGTTCGTTTCTTCGTTAATATGAAGGGCTGCGTTCAGGCGTAGACATACTGGTTGTATGGAAATAT
Source organism: Luperina nickerlii (assembly GCA_963855955.1). Lineage (NCBI taxonomy): Eukaryota > Metazoa > Arthropoda > Insecta > Lepidoptera > Noctuidae > Luperina > Luperina nickerlii. The sequence continues at coordinate 19,061,725 of OY979667.1, forward strand.
AAGTTAATAGTGAAATCCCAATTTACTATCGACCTTATAAACTCTCCGTAGACGAAAAGCGTCGCGTTCGCGAGATAATTAATGATTTGATTAGTAAGCGAATCATTCGCGAGTCAGTCTAAGTACGCGAGTCCTATCATCCTCGTTAAGAAAAAGGATGAGTCTGATAGGATGTGCGTCGACTACAGAGCTCTAAATGCTATCACTATTAAAGAGTGATTTCCGCTACCGTTAATCGACGATCACATTGACAGGCTGGACAGTTTTAAATTCTTTACAAGTCTCGAGTGCTGATGAAGGATGATGACTCTATTAGTAAAACAGCATCCGTAACGCCTGAAGGGCATTACGAATATTTGAAAATGCTTTATGGGCTCGCTAATGCACCTATTGTCTATCAAAGAATCATCTCCAAAACCCTGAAGCACCTGCTGGTAAGGTATTGATTTATATCGATGAAGTGTTAATAATGTCGAATTCTGTCGGTGATAGTCTGAAAACTTTGCGAGAGGTATTAAAAACACTCACTGAGGCGGGATTTTCAGTAAATCTAAATAAAATGCACGTTCTCAGACACAGAGTTAGAATACCTAGGTAGACTTATTGGCCACGGTCAGGTACGGCCGAGCCCTAGTAAAACTGAAGCTTCAGTGAAGTCTCCTAAGACCATAGAATCTTGGACGAAGCCTGAGGTACCCTTTTCAGTGGTTCACACTGACATCCTTAGTCCCCTAACGGAGTCAAACGGTTTCCGATACATACTCCTTGTGGTAGATGCTTTTACTAAGTACTGTCTGTTGTACGCCCTGTATAGAAAAGATACCACAGAGTTAAAACGTGTATTTTCTAATACCATTTCACTATTCGGTACTCCGTCAACAATTGTGTGTGACCGTGGCAGAATGTTCGAAAGAGCATCCTTTCAAGACTAGGTTACCGAGTTAGGCTGTAACATACATTTTATCACGCCTGAGATGCACCGTGAAAACGGGCAGGTCGAGCGTTGTTGCAGGACGGTTCTCAACATGTTGCGGATAGAGGCGAACAACAAGGGTGCGCAGTGGTCCGATGCGTTGTGGAAGGTGCAGCTCACCTTGAACATAACGAGGCAAGCCACAACCCGCACCTCGCCCCTACAGCTGTTGACTGGCGTTGAAGAGACTACTCCAGTGCTGAGGTCTCTTGTGCGAGACGTCGCCGTCAGGCGTGCATTTGTCGTCGGTGGCTTCGTGTTCGTGAGCGCCCGCTCGCAGAGCGCATGGAGGCTGGACTCGGAGATGCGTGATCCGTGCAAGGTGGTACGAGCGCTACCACTTCACCGGTACGAGCTCGAGCTGCCTGCTGGCTCATGCAACGGGAAAGCCCGGGCCGCCGCAGAACCTATGGTTCAGTGGCGTGGTGAGTGGACTCCGGATGCGTGGTCCGTACATGATGGTGCGTAGAAGGTTGTAAGGGCATTGAGTTAGTGTAACTCTGCCGGTAAGGGCATTGAGTTAGTGTAACTCTGCCGGTAAGGGCATTGAGTTAGTGTAACTCTGCCGGTAAGGGCATTGAGTTAATGTAACTCTGCCGGTAAGGGCATTGAGTTAATGTAACTCTGCCGGTAAGGGCATTGAGTTAATGTAACTCTGCCGGTAAGGGCATTGAGTTAGTGTAACTCTGCCGAAAGAGACGTGCTAACTGGGTGCCTCCGTCTCAGTTTATTTGTAAGGGCATTGAGTTAGTGTAACTCTGCCAAAAGAGATGTGCTAACTGGGTGCCTCCATCTCAGTTTATTCATAAGGGCATTGAGATGTGTCTCTGCCAAGACGAGCTAACTGGGTGCTCCGTCTAGATTTGTGTTGCATTTAATTGCAACAGACATTTTTAGATTAAATAATAAGGATATTACTAATATGTGCTATTCTCTAATTTTTTTAGCTGAAGAGGATAGTACACACGCCAGGGTCCACTAATTACTGATGCAGCGATTGAAGACATGAGCCCTTCGCGTCGCCCGAGTCCACTTGCCGAAGATCGTGACTGCGGCGAACAAGGACCATCATCTGGACAATGTGGCTGAGGACAGCCACACGTCAGGAGAGGCCGTATTAGCGTGAAAACGTTATTTTTCAAACTACCGTGCGGCGCTGTGTATAAAAGGGGGTGCGGCCAGTACTCGCCCCTCACTCCGTCTCAAGCAGCCGTCGCGATAACATCTCTCTGTAATATTGTTTAGAGTCGTTTTTAAATCAGGAAGTATATTTTCTTAGTTTAAAATTGTATTTGCTTAAAATTGATTAAAGTTTAGTGTTTCGTCATTTTGTTAGTTTTTTTTTTAAATAAAAGTAGTGTTAACCGCTAACACTATATTTTCTTTAGTCATGACGGAATGTTGAACGAATGAATGAATCGAATGATGAACGTCATCATATATTTTGTATTGGGAGACCTCTTGTCACAGTGGTGCCAACTGGTGTCGTAAATTTTCACGAAAACCCTCATTAGTATTACGTCATAACATTTTCCTCACTTTTTATTTTTGATTAGGTACATAATATATTTTAGAGATTTAGTATTTTTGACGAGGGAATTTGAACGTTGCTTCTGTGACAGAAAATATTAGGAGTGTGGATACACGATGCGGAGGAACGAAGAGTATGATTGTGACAAGAAAAGTGTAAAGGAAGAATGTGGATGGTTATCAAAAAGAGAGACCAAAAAACCTTTTTTGCATATAAAAACAACCGACTTCCAAAATAAACTAATTCGGAAGTCGGTGGCGCTCAGTGGTCGGTGGTCGGTATTAGTTCGCATTTTATTTATTTATTTACTAATTCAAGCACATAAATGCACAGAGGCGCACTTAATGCCATAGGCATTTTCTACCAGTCAACCTTTGGGTGATTCTGAGACAAACAGTGGTAGGAGCCAATCATGAACATTGAGGAATAAATATTTTAAATATAAAGATTCCATTTTCGAGACTTCATTTTCGTTTTTTGACACCGACTTCAGGCAGACCTTACGCAGAAGTGTACCTATAAAAGGACATACATTTTTTTACATACCTACATTTCGCCAGTTAAGGCTCCTTCAAACGGGCGCGACACGACACGCGACACAAAGGACCGCAAGTCGCGCAACGAGCGATGCCTTTGTGTCGCGCGCGATTATATCGCGTGTCGCGTCTGTTTGTAGGAGCCTTTATGTTGTAATAGGGGGCGAGCCATTCCCATCAACCGGGCATAAATCTGGATTCCCGGTTGCTGCTATGAATTCCTGAATTTAATACATGTGATGAGAGCAGTAGTGGCCCAGTGGTAACAGACACGACTTACGAGTTGTAGGTCGTAAGTTCGAACCCCGACAGGCGCTTTACTTTGTGTAAATTATTTCATCACCGCTGCTCTCAAAAACGGTGAAGGAAAACATCGTGAGGAAACCGGCATGTCCTAGAACCAAAAATTCGAAAACGTGACAATCTTCCAACCCGCACTGGGCCCGCGTGGTGGATTACGGCCCACTCCCTCTCACGGAGAGGAGGCCTGTGTACCAGCAGTGGGAACATTATAGACTGATTATGATTACATATGAGAGATGAAATTGACTAAAATATTCGATAGATTTCAATTTAAAAATCCTCGTTGGGTCTCTCGGTTATTTAAGTACCTATTTAGTTAAAAAGGTTTTTTTATTAATTTTAGTAAGTAGTGGTTTTATTAATTTTAGTAAGCAGTGGGTTGGTCTGGGGACAAACCCAGGCCCACTAAATAGTCGCGCACTAAATAGTAATAGGGTTTTTCCTACTAGAAATTTCTGGCAGCCCGAAATCTAGATTTGTGCCCAACAGCCCAATTCATAGATAGCAATAAACTCGCCATCACATGGCACCTTGCCTACCCCTGCGCTGATATTATATTGTTTCTAACGCATCTGTCTAGGACGGTTCGTCTGTACATCATACAGCCCTTAAAACAAATGAGAACAGTAGGTAATTAAGTGGTGACGTCATTCGCCCACGACGACGCATCGCAAACAATTGACTAGTTGCAGTGTCCGACGTAACAGGAAAACACGACGCCACTATAAAAACATATGGTGTATAGTAGGTATTATTATTAGGCGGGCCCTAAACGAACCATTATATTAAAAAAAGAATAAAATGAAAAAAATGAAACGTAATGTAGTAGTAATGTATGTGTTAAATAAATAAGTAAGTATGTTGCACAATATAACGAAATGCGCAATTTTTTGCACCGTTTAGGGAAGATTGCGCAATGATTGAACAAAAGTTTGAGCGAATTAAATTTTTATTGCACTTTCATTTAATTGCACCATGTAGGATATAGTAGTACAAGGGTCGAAAGGAATCAATTACCTCCTATGGGAATTTATATACATAGATATAGGAATTGATGACTTTCACCCGTGTTAAACACTCTACATTTCGAATATGGAAAGTAAAAAATAATAGTTTTTCTAAAATATTTATAGTTTCTTGTCTGCTCGCCACTTTATAAAAGCATTGTATTTGTATGTATTTAAGTATGTATCTTTCTTTTGGAATTTCTGGCAAAAGATTTTCGGTTACTGTATTTGCCTCGTCTTTAATCGAATCTCGGGTCAAAATTTCAGAAACGCTTGAACTCATTTTTAATCAAATATTAGTCTATAAAATCAAGTTTTTGAATTTCGGTACAGCTTACTGAGTTAGTATCCCACCAAATTATACTATAGTCTTTTTAGGGTTCCGTACCAAAATGATAAAACGGAACCTTTATGGTGAGACTTTGTCTGTCTGTCACAGCTGGATATCTCAAGAACTACTAATGCTATCAACTTGAAATTTAGAATAGTTTTAGATGACGTTTGCCCAACTATTTTGCAAATAAGATAGAAATAAAAATATATGTATATTTTTTGCAACAGGGACTGAAAGGGGGTCTGAAAAATTCGAAGTGGGTCTACTAGGGCATATGAGATATCATATGAAAGAACGCAGTTTGCACAGTCTCAAACATTTTTTCTTTTTTTTAAGCTGCACAGTTTTTGACTTTTGATGAAAAATGTGAAAAAAAAATACCGTTCCCCCCTTATCTGCGAAGTTTGCAAAGAGAAAAAACTAATATTATTATTCTATGTGATAGAAGTTTATGTAAAGATTACAGGAAAAATAAAACGAAGTCTCTAAATAGCACCCTTTTTCAGAAATCATCAACAAAAGTTAAGTACATTAGTTCCATTATCGATCAAGAAATGGCGCTGACATAAAACTGCAATATTCTACACCGCAGTGCACAGTGTCAAAATCCCTGACGAATATAGTACCTACTCGTTTATGAAAATTTAAAAACATGATGGTACGGAACCCTCCGTGCGCGAGTCCGACTCCCTCTTGCCCGGTTTTTTTAATTTTAAATATGGAACACACCGCGTCACCGCCGCGGGCTGTCCCGCCCCAGGTATTTTTTTTAATTTACACTGGCTGTTGTATATAATACACTCACAAGGCCGCAGCATTTTACTTAATTATGTAAAAAAATTCGTAGCTGACTACCTAACTAGTTCTATTTTTAAAATTCATTCCCGCCCTAGAGAGGCAAGCAATGGGGAATGGGGATTGTCCAAAATTTCTAACCATTATATTTTATTTTATTTTTTGTAAATTTAGAGCATTTTGAGAAACTAATTTGAATATTTTGATGATTGGCTCAATAGTTATTTTAATAAAAATTATTTAATTATTTTAAGTTTTTAAGGTAGGTGACGTCATCCAGTAGCATGAAGATTAAGTGCCGTTGCCTTACTAGTACATTATTAAAAATTTTAATCAGTCAACACAGCGTCAACAATGTCACATCTGTCAAAGTGTCAATAGGCCGAATAGACGTCTTAAATAATCGAATCCTAGCTTAGCGTATTTATTTACAATGGTTTTTTTATGTGTAAGTGTCCTCCAAGGAATATACTACTCTCTATCGTCACTAGAACAATCGACGCGGCGACTTAGAAATAGAATAATAACGCACGCGGCGACATTATTACTATTATTGCTGCAAGTTGGAACAAAGCACTTCCTGTATTCCATAACTCTTCCAGTATATTAAATATTGTCGAGTGTTGAAATAATGTATGTAATGTAATAATGAGATTTATAAACAAGAATGTTTATATTTTTGACATATTTACAATAATTTGACATTTGACAGATTGTAGACAATACTTGCCTCTTACTTTTTATTTTCTGAGGCTACGATACAAAACTGTACAGCCAGTCGTACGTAATTTGAAGGGCAAAGAAGGTCAATCGTATTTTATCAAAAATATCAATAACATATGAATATTTTTCAAAATTAATTAGTCCGTAATGATCAGTAACGCTATTCCTCGAAATGGTTTTTCAATTACAACATTTAAAAAAATATGAACAATGCCCATTAATATTATGAGTCTTTCCCGCCCAAAGATGCAGGGAAGCAGCGTCTTCCACCCGCTATTCGGATCAAACAAACACTACTTTCCAAGTATGAGAAATTAAAAGTATTTCACAGGTCTTGCTCGCGCGAAAACATTGAAGCATAAGGGCTGTCAACTTAGAGTATATCTAAGTTGTATATTAAAGCAAACAGGGATACCAAATGAGCTGCTGAGCGTTTTTAAGTACTGGTACGACAGCCAAGTTAACGTTGTAAGGTGGGGGAGTGGCTGTTCTCTGCCGTACAGGTTGGAGTGTGGCGTGAGGCAGGGGGGCTTAACCTCTCCAAATCTTTTTAACTTATATATGAATGCATTGATCGAGGGACTCAGCAGTGCGCATGTGGGCTGTTTTGTGGATGGGCTGTGTTTTAATAACATCAGCTACGCAGATGATATGGTGTTGTTGGCTCCCTCGGTCAGTGCACTCAGAAAACTTTTAAAAATCTGTGAGAACTATGCTGCCGACCATGGGTTGCTGTATAATGTGAAGAAGTCCGAACTCATGGTCTTTGAGGCTGTTGGCAAGAAATGTCCAGTAAATGTGCCACCTATAAAAATTAACGATGTCCCGATTCGTCGGGTACATCAGTTTAAATATTTGGGACATTTGATTGCTGACAGCCTTAAAGATGATGCTGATGTTGAACGGGAACGCAGGGCATTGGCGGTACGGGCGAACATGTTGGCACGTAGGTTCGCTCGATGTACAGAAGCGGTCAAACATACGCTATTTAAAGCATACTGCACATCTCTGTACTCGAGCGCCCTATGGATCAGCTGTACCAAACGTGCCGTCAATGCGCTGCGCGTCCAATACAATAACGCCTTCAGGGCGCTGATGCGGCTGCCACGTTACTGCAGTGCATCAGAGATGTTCGCAAAAGCCCGAGTCGACAGCTTCTCAGCTGTCGTACGGAAGAAAAGTGCGTCTCTGCTCGCCAGATTGCGTGGCAGTAGCAACAGCCTGCTGAAGGTGATAGCTGACAGGCTTGATGAGAGCCCCATAATGGGACATCTCATTAAGACAACACTGTCTGTCGTAGTGTATAAGTATTAACATAGATCATAAGCCACATTGTTACTAACATACTAGGATATAAGTACTAACATAGGATATCTGTTACTAACATCTTTTTATGTATTTTTTGTTTTTGTCAGTATGGATCTTTTGTTGTCCGTTAAATAAATAAATTATTATTATTATTATATTATATCTGTAATTATATGTATACTACAAGACAAGGCCGTCAATGTCAGTGCGTGAAAACAGCGGATTGTTTGAGTGTTGATTCAATCATATTGCGCAATATAAATATTGCGCAAACTTATTGTAGGTGTAAGGGCCGCCTTATGAACAGTTTTCATTATATATTACGTAAGGGTAATGAAAACTGTACTTATTTACTAGAAACGTGTGTTGTGCTTGCGTAATGCAACGAACGCAGGAGATTCGTAGGAATTGTTGTTGTTTAAATCCTGAGGTTTTAACCGGAACACAGCAACGCTATATTATTAATTTATTATAGTAGGTACTTCCCCGGACAAGCTCCTTCCCAAAGAGCTACTTTACAGTGTTACCAGCCCTACCAAACTAAAAACAGCAAATCAACCATAAAAAAATAGTAGAAAACAAAAAATAGTAGTTTCTGAACAATAATTCTGTTGTCCAGCATAAGACAAATATGGGCGTTTTTCAGATTTTTTGACCATTGCCATAAAATAATGTCCACTGACTTATCAATTAGGTATCTTATAAAGTCTTTGGATCTGTATTTTAGTTTTTGCCACGACTAAGACACGGAAAAAGTTTTTATTTATTAACCCAGACAAAATTTCTCCGCTGGTGGTTCTAGAATCATGCATGAGCTATTGTCGTGTAGGTTTTTCACTTTCAGACTTCCTCATAGGGACTCATTTCTCATGTTATCCAATTTCACATTTTAATCAAGTTACATGCTTTTTAAAAGTAGGTACCAATATGCTTTATCCCTTACGTAGGTACAATGGTACAACATTTCATCACATTTCATCGCTGAAAAACAACCACAAAAAACAAAACGTAACGTAATACTTATAGGTACGTACTTTACACAATATTGTTTGTTAGTGGTTTTAATCACGTTTTAATACTCCGCCCGGCATTACGTAACGTCACTGAAACCGTGCTTACAGCTGAGTGTTGCGTAATACGGGAGAAATAGGTTACATTATTTACCTACTTGAAAAGGATTCTGTTATGAACGTTTTATTAAATGTTGTTTGTTTGGTTTATTTAATCACTAGCAGCGCCCCGCGGTTTCACCCGCATAAGTGCCGATCCCGTGGGAATATCAGGATAAAAACTATTTTATGTCCTTCCCCGGGATGCAATCTATCTCTCTGCCAATTTTTATCAAAATCCGTTCAGTGGTTTAGGCGTGAACAGGTAACATACAGAACAGACAGACAGAGTTACTTTCGAATTTATAATTTTAGTATAAGTAGATCTTTGGTGAGTATGTTGCAATTCTAGGGATGTTTTGTTGTGATGAAATTGGTGATTCATTTAAATACATTGTAATTTGTACAGGCGTTTCCAACATTAAACATAATTATGTACAAACAGCTGTACAAAATACAATTTTAATTTACATTAAGGCGACTACATGACCTAAAAGCGCGGTCACTATCGGACTGCATAGATAAGAAAGAGAAGCGCGATGACACAACCCTGGTAATTTATTGCAAAACATGAAGCAATTATTTAATTACAAAAAATTTATTGTTTAGCTAAAAAATTAAAACACTACTAGTTTTTTAGTATGTTGCTCGTAGAATAATCTGACAAAAAATCAGAATGATTGTATTATTTGTATATTAGTATGGTTTTTATTGTAAAAAGAAAGTTTTTAGAGGTATCTTCATGATTTTTTTCTTTCATATCAAATTAGTTGTATTATGTTGTCAACACACTAACTACCTAGCATATATCCTGAAGAATATCATATATTTTTCTGATTTTGTTTATTGTAGTCGATCATTACTTTCATTGTTTCTAAAACTTGGGTTTTTTGCGTTTAGGTCCTGTAAGCCCCTTAATTTTTATAGGCAAAAGTAGTATAATATGTATGTAAGGACAGAAGCAGGTGGCGTTCTGTAGTTTCTGCCTACCCCTATGTGAAGAAGGCGTATCACTCACACCTTCTGTATGTATCTAAAGACTATTCTGTTTCCAATTGAGGTTACTTCAAGTTAAACAAATATCAACTTTATTTTAGTAGTAATTAAGTTGATTTCAGAGTGACTAAAGTTAAAAAGTAATAAATACGTTTGAAGTTGTAGCGTAAACTGAACTTTATTGTGTGGGCATTAAAGTTATTTTTCCAAATAGGTGTGTACCAATTTGTATATTTGTTTACATGTTTGGCAAATAAATCGCGAACGCAGATTGTGTACTTATTTATATACTTTTTATTATTGACATTAAAATGTTTATAAGTACCTACACAATTTATTATACAAGTAACTATTTACACTAGGTACTCAATAAAATGAATAACTACCTAACTATACCAAAACAAAAGGATACTTAGTCGTCGTAGTAATCCTGCGCATCGCTGTCATCCGGAAACGTGCCCAGAATACTGACGGCGAGCGATGTCACGTTGAATAGCATGGCACTTACATTAATTATATGATATGATACTTCTTAAGTAGGAAGTTATGTAATTTTTGTCGGCAGGAGTCAGAGGGCAGTTTTCCACTCACAGAGTCACAGCAGATATCGATGAGAATGTTTCGCTTAACTTGTTTTCACACGTTATCATCATCTACCTAGCCTTTTCCCAACTATATTGGGTCGGCTTCCAGTCTAACTGGATGCAGCTGAATACCAGTATTTTACATGGAGCGACTGCCTATCTGACCTCCACAACCCAGTGACTGAGTAATACGATACCCCTTGGTAAGACTGGTTGTCAGACTTTCGGGCTTCTGACTACCCGTAACGACTGTCAAAGATCCACGAATGACAGCCGGGACCAACGGCTTAACGTGCTTTTCGAGGCACGGAGGGGTCACGGTATGCAAAGATCCACCAGAGTAGACAAGAGTCACGCATCCACAGACCAATCGAGGCAAGCGTAGCTTAACCTGATCGATCGACCTGTGCGGCTGTTATTATTTAGCCACGGGCCTCTTTTCAGTCTGATTTCAGCTGTAGGACGTCCACTATTGAACATAGGCTTGGGGAATAGCCACATGACCGGTAGGTATTGCGCTGCCCCCCCATCTAGCAGCACCTTCATTGCGAAACACACTTTCAATAACAATCTGAAGCAGTTTGAAGTATATTCCTAATCCATTGCCTCATAGATCGAAAAATTTGTCTGCTCAACAACGTAAATAACGCAATGAATGTTGCTAAATTGCCAAAATGAAAGTCATTGATGCTAATATTATGTTATGGCTGTATACAGAAAGCTGGAAACTTATAAGCGCTTACAGCGCTGGTCCGTTCTACACAAAGGAAGCAGGCAGGTTTAAATGGCAATTTTAAATGGCAGCGCCCAGCGCTGACCAGCGTGTGTTGAAGCTTGTCGGAACTTGTCGGCACCGTTCAGTGCTTATCGGCGCGCGTTCATATATTTTCCTGCGCGGGTTACCAGCGCTGTCAAGCGCCGCCGGTAAGCGCTTATAAGTTTCCAGCTTTCTTTCTGTATACACCCTTACGCAATCACCCCGCAGGTCCTTGCGACCTTTGGTGGATCCGTTCCACTCTCGTTTCGGCAATCAAATCAAGTATGTAAAGTATGAACTACAAAGTGTGCCAACAGATGTACAGACGCCAGCACATCAAGCTACCCGAAACTGTCAAATTTTCCCAATCAAGTTTGAACCTTATAATGCTTTAGTAATAAATTTGAAAATTTATTAAAGAAATTTGACAGATTGTTTATTTATTTATTGACACACCAACGACTTATTCACTAAATTATTACATTAATATAGCTAGTCTATTTAACTGTTGTGCGGTGAATTCGTCACTTATAGGTGTGCACAGCACTTGTATAATCAATAATAAATACTAAACCGGAAATATAATTATGTTAATTACAACATTAAAATTTACATTGAATTTAAAATGTCAAGTAGTTAAATTAAAATACAGTAAATTCAAAAATTTAAATAAACATCAATTAAATTGGAATAGAAAATAAACATAAATTAAAACTATAAAAATAAGAAACACAGACATATCACATTAATTACAATAAAATTAAAAGAATACAATAGATTAAAATTTGAGTTCAAAAATTAAATTAAATTATACAATATTAAAAACATTTGATGGAGTCACAAATCACGACGATTGTAGTAGCTTGATGTGCTGGCGTCTGTACTTATTGACCAAAAGTCTTCGCTAGACTTTTACAGGTTTCAATCTAAATTCCTTGTAGGGCCTTATTGCTTAAATCCGTTTAGATACTATTAAGGGCATAGCGCGTGTGCCTAGAATAGTGCAGTACTAGGTCCACCGGTTGCCCTTGGCTCAAAGGGACAGCTTTTAGATACGCTCATAAACTTTAATAATACCTACGCGCTACTTTTGCAATATTTTTGAATGCTAGTGATTTTAACATGGACGAAATATAGTTTCTCTCAATTTTTTGGCAGGAAACGGCAGCGCGTCCTGAAAGAGATGGCGAGTTTTTTTTTTTTGTAAATCACATTTCGCTACTCAACCTAGGGGCTAGGAGATTGCTGGCTGCTTAGCCGTGCTATTTTGTGGATGCCTTGGTAAATTAAGGCCTCCAGCTAGGAGCTAGGACGCTAAGGGGACCTCGGTTAAGGCGTTACTGGAGGAGGCCAGCAAAGGAAAGGCTGGCTTGGATGAAGAGATGGTAGGAAAATCGAAAAAGACTGGGAAATTTTGAAAGAGGGAACTGAGGGAAGGGAGGTCTTTGCCCTGTAATGGGTCCCCAAGTCAAGATCTAATTCAGTAACTGAATGATTTGAAAATTCAGAACTACCTTAGCTCAGTCCTTGGCTCCAACCAACCAACGCTCGTTATTTTCAGCTGTCAGAATGATTTGAATCATTTTGTTGCGGAAAAAATCAGCTAAGTATTCGTATAGGAAGTCATCACTCTCCTGCCCGTATCTTAATTATTTGGGGTCGGCGCAACATGTATTTATCATCCATACTTTTGTATTAGTCGTCATCTCGGCAGTCACCCCCATTCTAGCCAAATCATCGTTCACACAGTCCATCGTTTCTTTGTTTTAACTAAAGCCTGGAATACACATGCTACGTAGTAGCACATAAGCATGCTAGTTCCGAGCAGATGCTACTTAGTAGCATACAATTGGCACATGTGTACGAAAAGAGCATGCTTGTGAATTAGCACGCTACCTAATCGCAAGCCGGTCTATTTTTTCGTGCTAACTAGCACACGGTGTAAGGCGCGGGTGAGAGGGGGTGGCTCCAAAGCAAGTCTGAACGTGTTCTATGCGAGCATGCTACTTGATTTGTTTGCGTAGTGACGATGACTCGATGGGGCGATGACAAAACTTTAAATTTTATATTTCTATACCGAAATTATGAATGTTTATGGAATACACGCTCACCACAATACAAAAACAAATTTAAATCATTCATCATCATAGAATTTAATTCATTCCGCAAAGAAACGTTCATTTTGAATGCTAAATAATGAGCATGTGTGAGATACAGACGTGCTAGAAAGAAATATGCTCGTAATAAATATGCTGCTGAGGTTTGTGCTTACATGAACAAAATTTACACACTCGGAGAGCATGCTGTAAATGAGCATATTAGGTACCTAGTAGTAAACAAGCGTGCTTTTCTAGTGGCATGTGTATTCTAGGCTTAATACTAAACCAAAAATCTGGAATGTTCTCAGCCACAAAATAGGTTGATGAGATGCCAATAAAATCACGCACAGCGTACTCGTAAAATAACAGCGAATTAATTTGTATACTATTAAAATTCCGACACTAAATTCCGCATTAATGACATAAACATTCGATTTAATATTATTCATTTACCTACACATAATACGATTTAATGCTTGCTAATAGGTCATCCCAAAAAATAGAAGATAAACTTATCTATTATTTGGTTTGACACTGTCAATTGTTAAATTATTAAGGTTTACGATGGAATTGGAACTGACGTTATTGAAAAATAATCGACAGTCTAAAATAAATATTGGAGACCTTTAGACAACTTTGTAAAACCCATTATACGGTAATTCCTGAATGCTTAAAGTATAATTTAAATTGTTGATATGAAACGTCACGTCTGCGTTAAAGCCGGTATTTCCTGCTAGGTAATTTCTTAATTGAATAGTAACTATTTATTTAGTATTATATTATCGCATCACAGAAGGAAAATACGTTTTGTACACACGCCAGCACATCAAGCTATTACAAACTGTCAAATTTCTTTAATAGATTTTCAACTTTATCACTAAACCATTAGATTAGGTTCAAAAGTGATTGGGAAAATTTGACAGTTTCGGGTACCTAGCTTGATGTGCGGGCGTCTGTACATTGGGCTATACCTACAAACCTTTCCATCTAAATAAGTAATTCATAATTAATTATTATTATTGCGTTAGATAGATTCTTACAAAGTGTGGGATCTAGGGATCATTGGCTTTTTTATGGCTTTCTTGTTTATGGACAGTGCGATGGACGTTGAAGTGTGCCCATGATGGTCCATTGTGTAAATAAGTCATTACTCAAAAATATGTACTTAATGATGCTTTTAATTTTGTTAATAATTATGTAAGTATGCGTAAGTATTTGAAAATTGCACAATTTAAAAAAATACTGAGTATGTCGCTATTTTGTTCTTGTTTAACCTGAGATGAGAAAACAAAATAAATAACCTTATTGTGCACAATATAAACAAAAATATCCTATATTTTATTATATTTAATACTTGACAAATATTCCCCGTGTCATGGAACCTAAAGCGCGGTCACTGTCGGACTGCATAGAAAAGAAAGAGAAGCGCGATGACACAACGCTGGTAATTTATTGCAAAATATGAAGCAATTATTTAATTACAAAACATCTATTGTTTGGACTAAAAAATTAAAACACTAGTAAGTATTTTAGTATGTTGCTTGTAGAATAATCTGAAAAAAACAGAATGATTGTATGTAGGTATATTAAGTAGTATGATTTTTATTGTAAAAACAAAGTTTTTAGTGGTATCTTCATGATTTTTTTCTATCGTATCAAATTAGTTGTATTATGTTTTCAACACACTATCTACCTAGCATATAGGTATATGCTAGGTAGATAGTGTGTTATATCCTGGATATCCTGAAGAATATCATATATTTTTCTGATTTTGTTTACTGTAGTCAATCATATACTTTCATTGTTTCTAAAACTTGCGTTTTTTGCGTTTAGGTCCTGTAAGCCCCTTAAGTATTATCATCGGATAACCCGCCACATATTAAAAACCATAAAAGTATTATTACCTACTCATTTTAACATCACATTAAATGATAACACACCCCCGACTCGTCAGAGAAGCCCCCACATGGATGACTGGATGAAATCGTAAATTAACCTTATCTAACAAGTGTTATCGATATCGAGGAAGTGACTCAGTGACAGCGCCGGCGTTTAAAACATGACTAACTTTTAAACTTTCGCGTCGTCATATTAGATAACGGGAAGGAAAGTAACGGGGACCGATGACGTATTCCCAATTCTCGGTACCTACGTCAAAGTTTATTTTTAATTTCAGCACAAATAAAACTTCGTGCTATTAAAATGTTTAATTAGCTAAATGAAGCTAGTTAAAACAATTACACAACATTCACAATTTACCCTTAGCTAGTAGCTACACTATTTTTATAACTACCTATTTATGAAACTCATACCAAAATATTAAGCATTTTTAGTAAATTCGAAAACAACAAAGCAAGCATTAAAAATGTTCAAAAAGGTTGCACGAAGGCATTTCCTAATGCCAAGGTCTCAGATGTAATAATAATAAAACTTGACATTACTTTTTAAAAGAACTGGCCATTGATGCTCGAAAAAATGTTTTGACAGCCATAAGGCTGCAAAGAAAAAAAAAAAGTGTTTTAGTTTTTTGTGACTCATACCATAATGTCATCCCAAAAAGTTTTTGTGATATTCCGGCCATGATGAAATATATTAAACCTTTTTAAGTCGATGTTTATCTGCAGGATGATAAAATTAGTCACCAACTTGATAACGATAGCTATTAAAAATAACATAAGTTTGTCTTGCATAAATCGTCACCGGCTTTTTCTTTACCTATAAGTAGGTAAATAGTTTACTTACCTGAAATGGAGATAAAGACACCAAAATTGAGAGATAGCGGAAACGTTCTCGGTGATGTCAGTGATGTGACTAATGACGAGTTCATTTTGTGATAAAAGACTTCACATAATAATTAAGTAGTCATTATTTTTAGGGTTCCCTACCCAAAGGGTAAAAACGGGACTCTATTACTAAGACTCCACTGTCCGTCTGTCTGTCTGTCTGTCACCAGGCTGTATCTCATGAACCATGATAGCTAGACAGTTGAAATTTTCACAGATGATGTATTTCTGTTGCCGCTATAACAACAAATAATAAAAATAAAATAAAGTTAAAATTTAAAGGGGTATAAAAGAAACGTTTTTTCGGCGTTTTAAGGCTCCTACAAACAGGCGCGACGCGCGACGCGAATCGCGCGCGACACAAAGGCACCGCTCGTTGCGCGACTTGCGGTGCCTTTGTGTCGCGCCTGTTTGAAGGCTCCTTGTGGTACGGAACCCTTCCGTGTGCGAGTCCGACTCGCACTTGGCTGGTTTTTTAATTTCACGTGGTCCTTAGACAAAGTCACGTAGGTATACAAACGTCAGATAGACACACAAACGTACCGTCTACCTACATACTGTATAGTATGTAAATGAATACTTATATTACATACTAACTAAACCCTGCGGTGTCACCCGCATAAGTTTCGATCCCGTGAACATATCGGGATAAAAAGTACCCTATATGTTAATCCAGGGTGTCAACTATTTCCATACAAAATTTTATCAAAATTGGTCCAGCCGTTTGAGCGTGAAGAAGTAACAAACATATAAACACACACACACTAACAAACTTTCGCCTTTATAATATTAGTGTGACAATTGGCGAAATGTGGGTCTGCTATAGATATACACCCCAACATCCAATGATGTATAAAACTATAGATACGTTGTCCGCACTCTAAAATGGCAACATGAAATGAAGCCAATTGGCCACATTGCGCTCAGTCACGCACCAACCTGTCGCGCGACGCTATGTTTGTTTTTAATTTATATCGTATGTGAAAACCTGTGCAAAACATAAAGAAAATATGCCGTCGTGTGTTTTCAGAGGATGTAAAAATTATACCCCAAAAGTTAAAGACAAAAATGTGTCATTTCACGCGTAAGTTTACAAAACTAGATTATTTTATTTTATTTTGTACGACGCTGCGTCTAATGGCGGCCGGCGCATGAAGTGACTCTGATAGCTACGTCACTCATGCGCTCGACCAATGAGCATGTAATTTGACTATTACTTATCCTGTGACGTAACTGAAGATGTTTATTTATCTCCCTCTAGCAACAGACATCCCGCCGTACGGTGTCATATTTTCTTTCCCTTTCTTTACGCGTATAAGTAGTTATCTAGTATTTTCGCCGTTTTTAAGCGCCGAGATGTTGGTTGATAACGTGTCTATATATAATACGTCATTGCCAACATCACGCCTGTAATTCCCAAAGCGTTATGCAGAGGCCTAACTCTTCGGGGATGACGGGCATGGCGTTACCTATGTTATAAGTTTATAACAGTGTTTAGATAAGACAAGACAATGTTGCCATTGAAACGGAGGGCTCTTTCCGTGCTTGCAAATATGATAGCTCACAGGTTTGCGCGTTGTACTGGAGACGTAAAGATGACGCCTGGGCCTGTGCACACCACGTTTTTTAAACGCACCGTTGACGCGCGTTTGTAGCGATACGATATGTGACATCTACCAACCCGCACTGGGCCCGCGTGGTGGATTACGGCCCCAGTCCCTCTCTCAGAGAGGAGGTCTTTGTCCCAGCAGTGGGAACATTATAGGCTGAGTATGTACAGTAGGTACCCGGCGATAAATGTTGTACATCGACCTTTACCTTTTTTTTGTATTTTATACAAAGAATAAAAATAATTATCAAAAGAAGCAAATCATAATTAAATTGTTTTAACAACTCCTAATAGATACCGGACTGTTTGTATTTCGTGCGACAGAGATAACGCTCTACGAAGCCGAATTTAGCCGATTGTCTCTTTCCAAAGGTCGATGTGCAATATTTATCGCCGTGTACTGTATGTTGTCGACAGCAGCCGTAGACGTGTCGACGGCTGCTGTGTCCAGTTGCGTCTGCCGTTGACGCGTGCTGTTCGTGTGCTTTGGTGTGTATGCACACTAACAGACGGTTGGAGAACAACCCAACTTGCCTGTTCAAGTCGGCAAGGGTTACCTAATGAAACGAAAGCCCCAAGCCAGACTGACGGGTAAGTAATAGATGATATAACAACAAAATCTCTAATATTTACAATATATAACAACGGAACCTATAATTTTATTTAATATAGCGATTAGTTAATATAATGAACGATTGATATAATTTTACAACAACTAATTTTCATAAGCATAACATACATTAAATATAAAATCGTTTGACATACCACTCAAAAGATATAAAACTTATTTGGTCTAATAAAACAATAACTTTGTATTTTGTTTAAGAAATATTTAAAAGTATTTTTCTTTGTTTTATTCTTTATAAGTTCTATCGTAGTTATAGGTAATAGTCACCTAAGTAGATATTAAACACATCTAGTAACTAATTACCACCTGCGCTAAGATAGGTCGACGGAGCCCCGCTTCGCGGGGCTCCTATTTCTGGGTGGTTTATAAAAAAATAACCACGAAGGCTAAGGCGGGAGCTCCGCTCCGCTTCGCTCCGCTTCGCTCCCGCCTTAGCCTTCTAACCTAACCTATCCGAGTCGGGGTAGTCTGAGTCGGGGTGTTAACCATAATGACGTTTTTATATACGTCATTTATTAAACGTTAGACCTAATGATTTTCGATTAAATAAACAATATACATATTAAACGTTAGACCAAATGATTTTCGATTAAGTACATAAACGTTATATCAAACAACGTTATACTAATTAAGTTTTAGAATAAATAAATGTTATATGTAAAGAAATTATATCAACAGTTGGTATATCTCACGTTGATTATATCTTATAAACGATAATAAAATGAAATTAGACCAAATGAGTTTATACGTTATGAGACGCATCCCAGACTGACTACAATCGGCACCCTAATTACGTAACACACTTACGTACAGACGACAGCACGTCAAGCTACTACAATCTGTCAAATTTCTTTAATTAATAGATTTTCAACTTTATCACTGAAGTATAAGGTTCAAAGTTGAATGAGAAAATTTGACAGTTTCGGGTAGCTTGATGTGCTGGCGTCTGTACAATGCCTTTCATTTTGACAGTTCAACAACATTCATTGCGTTATTTACGTTATTGAGCTCACGAATTTTTCTAACATATGACGCAATGTATTAGCCATTTCCTTCAAAATCTTTCGGATTGTGATTCGCAATAAGGCTGTCGGAAACCGAGAACGAAATTCAGTCGGACTCTAGCAATAATTACTCGATTGATTAATTTAATTTCCACCTCCTTAAAAAATAAAAAGCAGATTGCGTCTGAATCTCGTCGATTTAGAGATCGACGCAACATTTCTTTGGCAATACGTAGTTTCAGTAACGCAATGTTTCATAACAGTGAAATTCATAATACCCGCCACGCCAGATGGCAATGCCAAGTTACCGGCTGTCAAGGTTGAGTCAACTGTATGCAACTATTTCTTAAAAAATAATTCAATAGCGTAATAAAATTAAGTTTTTGAAGTGAAAACTTCTCTATGCGCACTTAGGTACGCTCATTTTGGTCAGCGAACGAAATTGGACTGTCATGTTCGGATCGGTGACTGATCGGTACTCGGCTCCAGTTGTTCGGTGACGCTGAATCGCGTATACTCGGCGCCGAATCGCATAAATATGCATACAGCCCATTTTTTTTTCTTCAAGTTTGTGACGAAAGGGAATAAATGACTACTATTTTTCGAATTTAGAATGCCTGCCTATTTGGAAAATTATGGTAGACATAATATTAGGCAATGAGCTAGTAAACTTTATAAAGTTTTAATGTTATTTTTGTCCCACAATGGCGTCAATTTAATTAATGACTTGGCTGCATATCTACGTATTTATCTTACAGGCGTTTTCATAAGAGGACTGACCAAACTAGACGTAAATGGACGTCCGTTGTAGTCATAATAAAGTTAAATGAACTAGTTTTTATTGTAGGTATTCTCAGTCCCATTCATGGCTTTGATTACTACTTAATTCTTTTCGCGTTAGCATTTCTGGTCACCTTTTATGGGAAAAATGTCATAAGTCCACTATGTAATTTATTTCAACTATGATGAAACGTTAGGATAGGAGGGAAAGGTGATTCATATTCTAGAGGCTGTTTCTATAAGTACCTACCTACGTGTTACATATTTAACAAAAATAACAACTGGCTGCGAGCCATTTTAGATAACCTAGATCTATTTCATGCGGTGGTCATTTTGTTTTTTAAATGAAGTAATATATCTACCTATCATAATTAATTTTACAAGCCATTCTGTTTATTTCAATGTAAAACGCTTTATTTGTATGCAATTAAACATTATATTTTACTATTTTGTCTTACCTTTTTCTAACTATGTATGTTGGGGTCGGCTTCCAGTCTAATCGGATGCAGCCGAATACCAGTAATGTAAATTTGAAATTAGAAAGTACCTACTTAGGTAGGTAAACCAATAACAGAATGTATGAGATTTTTTCCTGAAGCAAGAAAACAAAATTTACTTGTGTTACGGTGGAGTTTCTTGCCCATTCTTCTCCATACGAAAACTACCTTTTGGAAGGGGCGACTAGAATCAATTCAATTTTACTGTAAGTTTTGACGTTCAAAAGTGCCTTTAATGTGCCTATTTGAAATAAATGATTTGAATTTATTTATTTTGAATACATATTTATGCTTCGATATTCCCCTAAACGACAATGCAACCTCCATAAATAAATTTTTCTTTTTTAAGTTTATGACGCTCTGAGGCAGTTCGCGCAAAATAATCTACAGACGCCAGTACATCAAGCTACTACAATCTGTCAAATCTAGTAAAGTGTAAAATTTTGACAGATTATGGTAGCTTGATGTGCTGGCGTCTGTTAGGTACAGACGCCAGCACATCAAGCTACCACAATCTACGTAGTCCCAGATCTAAAATAAATAACAAACAAATTTTAATAGAAGGTTGTGACATCAAAGTCTTGCGTTATAGACTACCATATACAGACGCCAGCACATCAAGCTACCCAAAACTGTCAAATTTTCCCAATCAACCTTGAACCTTAAGCTGCATAGCGATAAGGTTGACGAACAAATAGAACTGAAATATTTTAACACTGAGTATCTACTTATTGAATTTAAAAATGATTTTATTTTAGCAACAGCATTTAAAAACAGTAGAGTAACTTTTCGTCTGAGCTTAGCTAAGGATGATGAGCACCTCACCCGTGAGGCGATCCCGAGTAATAGTCAGACATGCATACCTCAGGATGACGACGACCGCCTCACTCGTGAGGCGGCCCTGAGTAATACTCAGACATGTATTACCTCAGGATGACGAGCACCTCACTTGTGAGGCGACCCTGAGTTATACTCAGACATGTTTACATCAGGATGACGAGCACCTCACTTGTGAGGTGATCCCGAGTAATACTCAGATACGTACAAGTCAGAATGACGAGCACCTCACTCCTGAGGCGATCTTGAATTTTGTACATCCAGATATTGATAAATTAATAACTATGATAGGTATTGAAAAAGTATGATTGCATAAAAGTAAATTTTGAGCTTTTTGCTAAGTTTCTTCTGCTAAAATCTGACGACGCGACGAACACTAGGTATGATATTATCTATAAAAATACTGATAAACACGAGTTCTTTTTGAATAAAATACAATGTACTTATGCGCAAAATGTCTAATTTGAACATGTATAGGCAGGTTGGACATATCTTTCGCTAAGTCATATTGAGATTAATATACTTATGTAAATATTGTCCCATGAGAGGCGGCACGTACAAACACCAGCACATCAAGCTACCCGAAACTGTCAAATTTTCCCAATCAAGTTTGAACCTTATGGTTTAACGATAAAGTTGAAAATCTATTAAAGAAATTTGAGATTGTAGTAGCTTGATGTGCTGGCGTCTGTACCTACATAACAAATTAGATTTTGCAAAACAGCGTTTGAAATTGTACCTCCAAAGTTCCACAGAACCTACGTCATAAATACCCTTATTGATGTAGATGTAACCTTTGTCGTTTAGATTATTAATAGCAATATAAACAATCTGCAGATAACCTATTATCCACTTTGAATTCTAATCTTATCAAATAGATTTACGTGCAGAGTTCTACATGACCTACTCGAATACTTTGCACTCATTTCTCATACCTCGTCATAGGTACCTCGTATAGGTCTGCAGTCATTATGTATACGAAAAAGTTAGGTTACTCCTTGACTACATTTTTTTATGTGTTCTAATGTCAAAACCTGGCCATTGCCAATAAAATTATAATTGGCACTTTTTCTTCTAATGTCAAATTCAAAATAGAAGATTTAATAACAAAGTGAATGAATTACAATTTCCATAGTCTTAAAAGAACAATGGTCGTCGTCTCGCTAGCATGGTCTTTATGGCTGTTGTAGGCCCTTTTCCATTAATATCTACCTGCACGATAAATCCTGATAGGTATTGTTTGCTGTAACCGTAGTTTCAAGACAAAAGAGAAATGGATAGGTACTAAAATACTAATTGTAAGTAAGTATTAGTAGTACCTACCAGTGAGTAAACTAGCTAAAATCGTCGAAATCTAGTTATAATCAAGACATTTTTTAAAGGCTAATATTTAGTTATGTAATTCGTTTGTCTATTTATGTCAGCATTCTAATGGCGTAACACAATAACAAACACAATCTGAATCATTTTGAAGGATATTGCTAAACCATTGCTTCATAATGTTCGAAAAATTTGTCTCCTCAACAACTTAAATAAGGCAATGAATGTTTTTGAACTGTCAAAATAAAACCTATAGTTGTTAAGGCTCCTTTAAACAGGCGCGACACGACACGCGACACAAAGGCACCGCAAGTCGCGCAATGAGCAGTGCCTTTGTGTCGCGCGGGATCGCGTCGCGCGTCGCGCCCGTTTGCAGGAGCCTTGAAGGGTAGACAAGAAGAGATGTCGGGAATCGAATTTCTGGTTCCTTTTTCCAGTGCGCATGGGTAGGGTACAATTAGGGGACCTGGATCAACGAGATCCATCCATTAGTTTCATTCATCGATTGGATAATTCAGTAGGAATAGTCTATTTAGATATCAATGTGTTAGGAAGGGAATGTGCACAGATGTTGTCCTGCTCGACTGGTCGTCAGTTTATTCCTCTGTAACCCGATAATATATGTATTTAATTATTCAAAATGTTCATTTCAGTTTATGCCTCTGTTTTTCGACCCAGGTTCCACCCAATTTTACTATTAGTTTTCATTCATAATATCAGTTCAAAGTGTTGTCTATTCATGATCCAGGTTCCCCAATTTTACCCTACTCGCGATCCTGCAACATGATTTAGTACGGCAGGTGGTGCTATACCTGCTAACGGGTACAGCATACACGAGTAGATCAGTTATTCGACATGCATGTCATTATTATTGAGGATTTTCTGAAATGACGTTCGCTAGGTGGCAGCACTGACACGTCAGGTCCAGGCATCTGTCAAAGAGCCTATATTTTCTTTAGTCATAACGGAATGATGAACGAATGTATGAATCGAATGATGAACGTCATCATACTCATCATATATTTTATATTCATTGTCGAAATGGAAGACCTCTTGTCAAAGTGGTGCCAACTAGTGTCGTAAATTTTCACGAAAACCCCCATTAGGGCAGTGTCAAATTGCTGGCGACGGCATGAGCGGTTCTGTGCCACACTCCTAGGCATAATATAGAACCGTGAGACAGAAGTGGAAGTGAACATGTCGGAAATATCGAACCTTGAAGAACCTTTCTTTTTGTACGATACCTAATTCCGTCCTCCAAAATAAAGTAATCCACACAATTTAAAGCGAACAGCAATCAAAGAATGTCATCCCAATTAATACAAAGGCAATAAAGTTAATTGTTGATCGCAGATCTACAGTTCCATTTATGTGATTTCAACAGAAAAATGTCGTATCTTAATGAATAAGTCGAGGTCTTGCTCGACTCTTGATGAATTAATGTGCGAAAAATTATGAAATTTTTGAATAAACCTTTACGTCATCACTTTAGCGGTAAGCATATTAAGCTTAGTATGCACGTGATGAAATTAACAATAAAAAGTTGTAGAATGCCAATGTGATATTAAAATACCAGACGGTGCAATCATTTGAGTCAAAATGTTTTAGAAGTAGGGTACTTATATCTAAGAAGGCAGGTACGTTTTACTATTCAATTCTCCAATTCACTCTGAACAGCCAGCCACGCTATCAATTAATAATATAATCGGAGTATTTACCCAAAGTCAATCAAAAAAATGACATCGCATTTTGAAACTTTCGTGTACGTGGGTGGATTGTTCTACGTTTGCGAATTCATACACATAGTCTATTGGAAAATTTAAAAAATTCAATTTCTCAGCGAAAAAAAAAAAGATATTTGAGTAAACTCAACGTCATTTTAAAGAGGAAGACTAGTCCTTTAGTCCTTTGAGATGCTATTAATAATTTTTGAAAGAAAATAGGATCGGCCGTGCTACATAACCTCAAAAATGAGAAAAAACGGTATTTTTTGCACTTTTAGGTTAGGATATCTCAAAACCCTGACGTGATAGAGCAATTTTAAGGCCAGATTTGATTTCAGGGCGTCAAAATCCTTCGGAAAAGTATAGTCTGGTTTCTGTGTAAAAATTTTGTCGGCCTGTGTTATTAGTATTTCTTGTTTATTGCATTGGTGGTGATACCTACTGGAGAAAGGCTGACAATGGAAGCTTATAGCACGTACCCTTATCCAAGTCTGTAAGATCGTCTAAACACATGAATCATAATGGATTCACTCATTCCTCTCGTCTTCAATTTTTACATATTAGCACGTAGCTACGTATGTGTGCAAAAAGATAATAAATAATCTAAGATTATGTGACGAGAACTTGGTTTTCCCTTGAAAATGTCTGCATAATGTACCGTCACCAAAGGAGATAAGTAACCAGGGTCGTCGGATATAGTTGAAGTTTAGTTAGAAACCGATGGGTGCTTTCGAATATAATTTAATTTAATTAATAGAAAACAAACAGTTGATTTATTAAATTAAATTTAATTCGTAAAAATCCGTCGGTTTCTTACTAAACTGCAACTATACCCGACGACCCTGGTAACTTATCTCTTTTGGTGACTGTACCTACTTATCAAGCGCTAAGCCTGCTGAACCACTAATACCCGATGTCTAAGATATATCCTTAATCGCAGTTTATCTATGCGATAGTGCTATTTATTTCTTCTTCTTCGTGTTCCTGGCACGACATTATATCAAATATTGTTGGTCCAAAACTTCAGTAGCAGCGCAGTGGTCACTTTGATTCGGCAAGACGCAATCTGAACATCAATTAGCAAGATGTCTCCATTGAATAGTTCTATTTGGCGCTTCACTTGCTTGGCATGTTTTGAATGATAAGTTATGGAATAATCTCGCTTAAAGAGAAAGCATAACCTTCAACCCCAATCTCTTCAAAGTAAGAGTGAACAGGCTTCTTCTGGGTAAGCTCACTCCATCGTAGACTTTTTCTCTGTCACCTCTGACCTAGACTAGAGTCAAGAGCAAAGCCATTCAAAAAAAAAAAAGTTTAGTTGAATATTGATTCAACTATAACACTCTGAATAGCTATTGAGCTATTCAGAGTTTATCTGAGGACCTCAGAAATCAGCATAAGTGCCCGACTTAACCGCCCAAATACAAATTCCTCTCTAATTGAACTAACAGCCAGTTTTCCTTGGGTGCATACTGTGTTTAGGTTCGGCATGTCGACTTAATGACCTTACTTCAAATGCAATCGTTGATGCAAGTTAACATTTTTGCAATGCAATGGCCGCTAGTCGGCGGCGCTAGTGCAAGAAACGTACGAAATGTGATGAAATTAATTGTATGATGCGACGTTTGTAAGGATGAAAGTGATGAAATAATACATTAGGTCAT
This sequence comes from Luperina nickerlii, assembly GCA_963855955.1. Classification (NCBI taxonomy): domain Eukaryota; kingdom Metazoa; phylum Arthropoda; class Insecta; order Lepidoptera; family Noctuidae; genus Luperina; species Luperina nickerlii. The sequence goes on from OY979667.1 coordinate 19,087,626, forward strand.
GAATGGCCATGAATTAGACACGGAGTCTGATGGTACCTGTGATAGGTTGTAACGCAGAAATAAGTCATCAGGATTTGGTATGTTTAGGTATATGTTAAATGCTGATTCTGAAAAAAAAAATCATAACATATTTAATACCACAAAGTAGAAAAATATTGACTGTGCCCTACCGAGCTACCTCGGTAGCGGGTTCTATAAAAAAAAAACATTTATCAACCTGTCAAACTATAGAGAATCCATCGTGGGTCAGTCGAGTCCATTTCATACCATAGCCTACTATTTGAATCATACGTAAGAACTAGGAAACCTATAGTGCTAGTCTCTCTTGCCAACTTTAGTAGGAGACTTTAATTAAGTAGGATAAATTGCTCGGATTTCAGTAGCATATAAAAGATTCTTAATTAATTAACAAATAAAGTGTCGTAAGAAGTGAAGTTCTAGAGTAGACTTTTACACATAAGTAAATAGGTAATAGACAAGTATGACTGCTGTGCAGTGTCTTTGGTTTTTCCCCCTTGCCTGTCCCAGAAAGGGACGGAATGAACCAAAAAAAAATGTCTTTGGTTTTTATACAACAGAAGGGTAATTGTGCAACTTATTATTAGTTTACAACAAACATTCATTGCGTTATTTACGTTGTTGATCACACAATTTTTTCGAGCATATGGAGCAATGGATTTTCAATATCATTAAAAATAATTCAGATTATGATTAATAGTGTGTTACGCAATTATGTTGCTGGATTTTCTCAATAGCGGTCCGAAATCTGGATTTGTACCCGGTAGGTTTGCGGCGAAATGTGGATATTCTATACACCACTGCCTATCTCTAGGGGAAATACAGGCGTGATATTATGTCATGTAGAACATTACGACATCTTGATATTTATTATCATACATATTACATGCACGACAAAAACTGCTGCAAAGGATAGCTGTAGATCATATAGTTGACCTTATTATGCAAAAATCTTGACCTTATTATAAATCCGTAACGCTCAATCCATTCAGCGACTAAGGTTACCAAATAACGCTCAAAATGCTATATTACTCATTGACCCACTGCCTTAGAAAGAAACGTGTCAGAATCGTTGTGCATGTTCTTTCGTTCGAATTTTGAAATAACGATGCTCGATTGTTACATTGGCGTTGACATCAAAGCTCATGTTGGTAAAGATAATTTTATCTACTAGTTTACCAAATGTTTGGTCAATTTATTAATTACAATCAATCTAGTGGTTATGCTATATTACAACATCGCTTTACGTATAGACTTACGACTTACGTTGGACAGTAACGTGTTAAGCGTTGTATCAGTTGTATGTCAGTAAAACTGGTATTAATTACTTAAATGTAACTTCTTAACACCTATAAATTAAATATGTTTGTGTAGGCGGAGGCTCCGAATAGGAATAGGAATAAGTAGAGTAGGTAAGTAGATAATTCAAAATCTTCAATTAAATTTTTGAAGTGAAATCTTCTTTAGGCGCATTGGGTATTTTTTGAGATGGGAAAATACTATTGAACTCACGACACTGTTACCGTAACGGACACCGCGCGTGTTTTGTTTATAAGACGATTAAAAAAATACACACGTAATTGTTCAAGTTTTCACTTCTGTCAGCACTCCCGGAGTGCCACTGTTTTTTTTACTGTTATGTTCTTCTCTATAGAATATAGTTATTAATACCTTCATAGTTCATAGGTTCTCTTAGCTACGGTACTTACTTCATAAAACATCATCATTAATAGCAGCCTCCGAGGTCGAGTGAAGAACTGGCGCATGGCGCACCCGCACCCTGGCGAACAGTAAGGCACAGTATGAAAAATCCTCATAAGTATACAAAGTTCGTGAAATATGAGGGAAAATCTAAATAAAACAATTAAATAGGTAGGTACTTACCTACATCATTTGATGGCCACATTTCCATACCAGGAAATGTTATTGAAAAAGTGCTTTACAAACCCAATGTTGCTTCTCTTTATGTATGATTAGAGACTTTGGACTTTTCGCACAACAGACTGAGGTAACAAGACCCTCCTTCCTTCCTCCTTCTTTCCTTCCTTCGTCCTTTGTTTTTTTTTTAATTATTTTAAATGCTCGAGCTAGGATTAAAAGTAAAACTTTCGACCGGTTTTACCACTCAAACTCAAACTCAAAGCATTTATTCCAAACTAGCTGACTCGACAGACGTCTGATTAGAAAGACACGTGGCGCCATCTATTATCATAATAACGTTATTGTTGTTTTCCTCGGGAATAGCACTTTTTTTCGGAATGAAAGGTACCTAAGGGATGGGATGTAAGGGACCTTACACCTGACAATGTATAATGCAAAATTGCAGGATGATCGGTTCAGTGGTTTAGACGTGAAAAGAAAACAAACAAACAAACTTACTTTTGCATTTATAATATTTTAAATGCGAAAGTATGTTTGTTTGTTTGTACCTGCTCTGGAGAAGAACGGTCAAGACACTTCATGGACACTCTTTTAAATCTTAAAGTTATAACAAAATATTGGTTACTTACATTATTCATGTTGAAAATCTACATACGTGAGAAGGATGTAGAAAGACGTGCACGTTAAAAGTGTCCGTACTAAAAAAAGATAAAAACAAAAAAAATAAAAAAGTCGTGGCCGTTAAGAGATGACCAGTCCCTACTGACGGCACCCGTTCACGAACATGACGTATGGATCAGCAATATTCAGCTCAAACATTTTGAAGGGAACTTAATGATCCAACAACACACACGCTACCACCAGCGAGACATTTGAGTGAGCATGACATACTCCCAGCCGCCAGGACACATTTAAGACGTACCCAGTAAATGGTAGCTTTATAGTTTAGGTGCGTAGTGCTAACATGTGTGCTATGCAATTATACAATACTAAGAGATTGAATTTATACAATACCTACAAAGATAATTTTTTCAATCGTCAATCATTTTTGTCAGCGATTTAATCCCCCAACTTATTACTAATATATACCTTATAACTCATGCTTGGCTGCATAGTGCATAGTGTGCGTTTAATGTAAGACTAGCAGCGTCATGCGGTTTCACCCGCGTAAATTTCGATCCCGTGGGAATATCGGGATAAAAACTATCCTATGTCCTTTTCCCGGGACTCAAACTATCTCTACCACTCATTTTTTTTATTTTATAAACAATTAACTTATTTTATTACAAATTACTTACACTAGATACTAAATTAAATGTCTAACTAACTCTTTCTCTACCTATACCAAATTTCATCTAAATCTGTTCACCTTATGCTTTAGCGATAAAGTTGAAAATCTATTAAATAAATCTGACAGATTGTGGTAGGTTGATGTGCTGGCGTCCGTACAATCAGAAGTCAGCTTGTACTGGTTATGTATAGCTTGACGTGTAGCCGTGCGTACTATACAGAGACACCTCTGCCTAGACCTTCGCAGCTTCGCGTAAATTAGGCGTGATGTTTAGTTACAGAGCGCCCAGTATATGTTGGCAAGCGGCAAAAAGTCACGTATACATGAGATGTAACTATGTAAGTACCCGATCTCCTAAACTGTGTGTAATGTGTTGAATATTGGCAATTCCAGGATATTAGTAGTACAAAATACCAATATTTCGCGGTTTAAACCTTGCCAATAAATAATTTTGCAAGCTATCATTGTGTTACCACTAAATTTTAATTAACGCGATGACCATGAATGACTACGATTAAGAAACCTTGATTTTCGATGGCAGATGTGAGTATTTTCCTGTCATTATGTTAGGTGCCTGCTATGTAACGTAGGCATTGCGAAAAATATTATTTCAATGAATAGGTACACGAAATCGCAAATGGTAAATGCTAACAGTTTGTTTGTTTCCTTTTCACGCCTAAACCACTAAACCGATCATCCTGATATTTTGCACACACGTTGTCAGGTTTACAGAAACGGACATAGGGCATCTTTCATCCCGAAAAAATGTGCTGTTCCCGAGGAAAACAACAATAGCGTTATTATGATAATAGATGGCGCCACGTGTCTTTCGAATTCACTGACCTGTGTTATACCTTGTATGATATCATGGGATCGAGATTTATGCGGGTGAAACCGTGGAGCGCAGCTAGTGTTTAATAAAGTAGGTATCTTAATATGCAAAAGAAGAAATTAAAATTATATTTATATACTTAATTAACATTTCTATTCTAATAGACAGTAAGTCATCATTATAATTTCAGAAGAAAGACGTCCACTGCTGGACATAGGCCTCACAAGCAGACCCAAGCACTTTATTGAAACATCGGTAGCGGTACATACATAGTTACCTATAAATTATTATAAGCGTAATATGTCACGAATCGAGAATGTCTTCCAATTTAGTTTGTCTATGGAAAAATCAAGAATCCAGTATCAAGTTTACAAACTTTGAAAAAAGTTACACATTTGTTTATGGTATCTACTTGACAATCAATCATGGCGAGCACGTCGAGGTCTGTTTTTCTAATTTATTTTATTCCTGTTTCGTTATTAACGACGATATTTATGTTTTGTACAGCCGAATATCATTAATATTTACTATGATATTACGTAAGTTTACGATGGTGCTAGTAAAGTGTAGCAAGAGACCACGGCAAAGTTGTTTCGCAAAGATTTGATTTCTACTTGTTGATGAATGATGAGCCTACTTTCTTTTGTGGTTTTAGGATTGAGGCTAATAAGGTGGTGTGCTATGCGCACCCAGATGCACCGCTTATCGAGGATTACAGGGCTGGGGACATGATATGCTCGGAATGCGGGCTGGTAGTTGGCGACAGGTATGTAACAAAATGTTTGTTTGGCAATATTTACGAAACGCACTGAGCTTTCCATCACTGATGCCGTGTCGTAATAATAACAAAGTTGCTGAACTAATGCGAGTGATGTATTTGATTTCTATTATTTCGAGGTCAATAAATAATTGACTAATTGTGCAATGTGGAAACTTGAGAATTGTGCATAGGAACGGACAATTAAAGCTGTTTTGATCACACACACAAATACGCAAATGAACATTACTTATATCTGAGAGTAGAACAATGTAAGAATTACCTTTTAATGTTTTTTTTTTACATTTGTTTGCCACATTCTGTAGAATTAATTGCTTGAATTAACACAATTTTTGTTACACATCATTATATATTATTCTGCATACACTATGGTAACTTATTACAGAGCTTATCTATGCTTACTTGTATGGCCAGTATTTGCATTGAAATAGGACAAACTGTTATTGTTATAGAATAGATCATGAGCCAGTATAACAATGTTGCTATGCAACTTTATGAAAAACAAATATTTTTTATTTAAGGTTTTTTTTTCACTAAATTATTGTTATTTTCCAGAGTCATAGATGTTGGTTCAGAGTGGCGTACATTCAGCAACGAGAAGTCAGGAGTTGACCCATCTCGTGTTGGTGGGCCTGAAAACCCACTTCTTTCTGGTGGAGACTTGTCCACAATAATAGGACCGGGCCGAGGTGATGCCTCGTTTGACAGTTTCGGAGTATCAAAGTATCAGAATAGGAGAAACATTAGCAGCACAGACAGGGCCCTGATCAATGCCTTCAGGGAAATCAGCACAATGGCCGACAGGATAAACTTACCGAAGACTATTGTTGATCGTGCCAACAATTTGTTCAAACAGGTATTGCAATAGCTAGCATAAATCCAAAAGGAAATAAAAAAATTGCTGCATAAATTTGAGAGCAGACATATTGCCGATATTTGAGAGTTAAGAAAAAAGAAAAGTAAACTGTTTCTGCAAGCTCTTTCACATGCGCCACCAAGGTCACATTTGTGAAATAAACTGAATCATGTTCATTATGACATTGGTGAATCAGTTCCATAATTCAAAACCAGTTCAAAACATTTAGTCAGAATTAGTTCATTATCTTGTTTATTATTAAGATGTCCTTCATAATTGTGGAATTCTAAATTTCAAAAACACTGCTTCAGTTATGCATGATAAATGGAAAATAAGGAAAAAATATTCAATAACAATGTTTTTGCATGTTTGCATTGTATTGTTTCAATAGTTATGCTTTTCTGAATATAATCTGTCATGGACACAGCCAATTTTCAAGAATATACTATAGGGTTATGAAATAACATGCAATGTAATTTCCATTTTAATGTTAAGTAATTTTCCACACAATTATTGTTGACCTTACAAACCTGACACATGATATGGTTGAATGGTACCATTGGTACCAACATTGTATTTTGAGGTAAATAAAGTGTCAAAATTTTAGGCCATACTGGCTGGATTTGCTTTTACAACATTTTATATAATTTTATTTACTGTGTGATAGTAAAATCTTCATTTTTTGGACGGTACAAAACACGGGTACAGCCTGATTTAAACCTTGTGGTGGCTCGGAACATGAGGTGAGTCGCTGTGGGGTAAAAAAACACCTGTGTGTAGGGTTCCCATCTGTCCAGATTTGTCCGGACATGTCGAGACTTCAAGACTTGTCCGGCTATTTAATTTGTTTGGATTTTTTTGGCTTAGTTGGAATACAAGTAATAAAACTTATACAAGTACATAATACCAAATACGTCTAATATTTATTAACTTCTCATTGATCCAAAAACAAAATATAGTTCTTTGTCAATCAACGAGATCAAACAATAAATCTTGTATTGCAAAGCAAACAATCAACTAGTTCAAACATAAAATATTTTCTTCAAAATAAAAATATTTTTACGTAAAATAATCAAACTGAACGCAAGTTTCTCGTACTTTTAGGTACCTATTAATTTTTGTATTTTACAGCGCACTTTTTTTGATCCCCGCACCCCGCAACTTCCGTCCCCTCGCGAGCGTCTGCTACCATGCCTACCACTAAGTGGGTAGTGTGTGGATTTTGTGATTAAAATGTCCGGACTTTTATTGAAATGCCAGGCTTTTTGTCAGGACTAAAATTTCTAAATGGTAACTCCTACCCGTGAGGTACTGCGAAACGAGTAGCGCACTTCAGAGCCGCCATAGAGTTTGAATCGGGCTGTATTTAAATGTTTTTTAAGCCAACAAACAGTGAATTTAAAATCTCAACAAAAGAACATAAAATTCGTAGTTGAAACGGCGGTTTTCGTTCTTCAACTGTTGTAAGACGGACCGTCGGATCATATAGTACTATAATATTTACCAGAATTGAACTTAAGCTTACATGTTTGCTTCTGCAGGTCCACGATGGTAAAAACTTGAAGGGCCGAGCGAATGACGCCATCGCGTCTGCTTGCCTGTACATCGCGTGTCGTCAGGAGGGTGTCCCGCGTACATTCAAGGAAATCTGCGCGGTCAGCAAAATCAGTAAGAAGGAGATCGGCAGATGTTTCAAACTCATCCTAAAGGCGCTGGAAACTTCAGTGGAGCTAATCACCACTGCAGATTTCATGTCTCGGTTCTGCTCAAACTTGGGACTGCCCAATTCCGTGCAAAGGGCAGCTACGCATATTGCAAGGAAAGCCGGGGAGCTGGATATTGTGTCCGGACGCAGTCCCATTTCGGTGGCCGCTGCTGCCATCTACATGGCTTCGCAGGTTGGTTTCAGTCTTATTTCTTTTAGAACATGTATCATACATCTGTTGAAATTATGTTTTAATTAATGTTATATATAGTTTCATTTCATTACTAGCAGCGCCCCGCGGTTTCACCCGCATAAGATTCGATTCCGTAGCAATATCGGGATAAAAAGTAGCCGATGTGTTAATCCAGGGTGTCAGTTACCTCCTTAACATATTTTATCAAAATTGGTCCCGCCGTTTGTGCGTGAAGAAGTAACAAACACAAACATACTCATAAATTTTCGCCTTAATAATATTAGTGTGATATCTGTCTATAGAGACTTTGTTTTCATTATCCACTGCCTAGCTAGACTACCAACAGGCAAGGCAACCAACAATTTAAACGGAATCAGACAATTTAATAAATAATATTTGTTCATTTCTTTACCCAAATTACAGGCAAACGATTACAAAAAAAAAAAAACTTGCAAAAGATCTGTAACCAATCATCAAACTAGGGTAACCAGCACTCAATTAACACGTAACACTATCAATATCAACTCGATTCATTTTGAAGGATATTGTTAATCCATTGATTCATATGTTCGAAAAAAAATCCGCTCATCAACTTAAGGGGATTACTTCGCTCAAATCCTGAAAATACCGTGTGTTTAAAGAAGTTTGTAGATGAATCCTTTTGTGCGTTTTCAATATAAAAAATATAAATGTTTAACTAAAGGTCATCACAAATACATTGTATTGTTTAAAATTTTAATAAACTTACTCAAATTTTATCAAAAAATCGTAACAAATAGGTCCTTTTTCAACCTAAATTTAAAATTTTCTCTATAACGGCTCAATAACTCGGCATGAATTTTATACCAAAAAATACGTAATGACGTATTTAACTATGTGTATTGATTTTTTTCTCTCATTTCTTTTAATATTACATAAAAATTCGAAATTTCGCGTAAAGCACTATGTCACTCCCGCACTCGTCCCTCTCTCTCGTCGTAAGTTAGTACGGGGCAGCATGCTCAAGGTCATTGGGCAATGTAATGCTCTTAAATAACGCAATTAATGTTGTTGAACTGTCAAAATTAAAGCCATTGCTACGGACAGTGTGCAACGCAATTACCCTGAAAGAAAGAAAGAAAGAAAATACATTTGCCCTGCTGTTATGTTAAGACACAGTATGATCAGTGCCGTATTATCCATAAGGCACTTTAGGCCAGTGCCTAGGGGCCCACCGTGACCAGGGGCCCAGCACTCCCGATTAAAAAAATGAAAAAAAGGGGATTGTGTGGTTTTATGAAACCACGGTAAAAGTGAAACTTTTTTTCACATTATAAGGTAAAAGCCAAATTGCGTTGTTGTGGTATGAAAAAGGGGGGGGCCCGAAACGAGCTGTGCCTAGGGGCCCCGAGATGGTTCATCCGGCCCTGAGTATGATCACTCAAACTGAAAGCAAGCATTTATTTTTACCTTGTAATATTTATAGCTTTGAAATATGTGATGTCAGTTATTATTAAATTAATTTCTGCATACAACAATGAAAGGATTTTATCGCCAGAAACAATCACATACCACTACTCATTTTGCACAGTTGAATCAATATTAAATAAAATGACTGAAAAAAAAACAATTATCGATTACCTAATTTATACCTACTTATTAACAGCAATTATTTCAAGTTAGTTGTAGAATGTAATAATAATAGAACAATCACTTAGAAGTTATTTCAAGAAAATGTAAAGTGGTTATCATTACTCCTTACTGGTTATCGGTACTCCATACTCCAACTGACGCATAACTATGAATTGTATTGCCTTTTTTTTTGCTATTAATAATATTTATTTTATATAACGATAATTATGACACTTTTAGGGTTCCGTACCCTATTATTAAAGCTCTGCTGTCCGTCTGTCTGTCTGTCACAGCCACAGATATAGATACACCTAGATAACGCAAGAGCAACTACTTCGCGTGCCAAAAATCGCACCAGCTTACGTTCAAAAATCGTAAGCTGCCACTTTCGCGCTCAGTCCTTTGTACTGCTGGCTGGGTGAGCAAGAGCGAGAGCGCGAGCTTGTGACTTCATAGTATGTAGTCAAAAAATGAAACGCTTGGTTTTCATACAGTTCGTGATACTTACGTTATATAGGTCTATCTATGTATAACTGTGGTCACAGCGCTGTTGAGCCGTAATAAACACTTGAAATTTTCAGTGTGTGTGTTACTATGACCGCTTTATCAAAGAATAATAAAAATAAAATTAAAAATTAAAGAGTCTCCATACAAGAACTTATTTAAAAAAAAAGTGTAGTTTAAATATTCTACGGTGGTTCGGAACCCTTTGTGTGCGAGTCAGGCGCGCATTTGGTCGGTTTTTTTGCTACTTAAATTTTTTTATTTTTAATCAAAACGTTCAAACTAACGATTTTTACGTACAACGTACGTAAAAACGACGACGACGTACGTGTTTTAGTATGTCAAAAGCCTACTTACTTCATTATAATATTGTAAAAACTTTTTTGCAACAATAATGTGGCCTTTACACGTCAGTGGTAGCACATACTCAGTGTGAACACTGCTCAAATTAAATATTTGAAAATACATATTTCTCGAAATAAACGGTACTTGACCGTGAAAGTTACGTTTATAAGGAAAAGGACAAAGATATTGAACCCAAAGATAAACAATAGGTACGGCGATATTAATCAAACTTGTAGTAATAAATACATCACCGAGTTTTGTTGAATGGATTCGGTATTTATCTTGAGATTTCATTGTCTTCAAAGTCGTTTTTTCATAGTTTTTACGGCAGATGTCTGTGTTATATTTATTCAATCTATATGTAAGGTCATTCAAATAATTTCGTCATTTACCTCCAGCTTAATCGGTACACGAAAATACCAATGTATACACAAATAAATAAAATTAAGGCGTCTGTTTCTAATGTCAAAATAACAGCTTTTTAATAAATGCTTATGAACGCACACGCGGTACTTAAAACAAAGGAGCAATTTTTAAAATTTTGTTCTACCTGTTTGTTCCGGCTAATCTCCGAAACCGCTGGACCGATTTTGATTAAATTTGATATGTAAATACTTTGAACCTTGGGTAAGGACATACCACGCGGGCGAAACTGCGAGCGGAAGCTAGTTACTAATAATTTGACAGCAAATTCAATTAAATTGGATACTTCGTTTGGGCCGAAAACCATAATTGCGATGTCTGTGACATCTTTTATAAATACATTCATATATTTTATATTTTTACAGAAAGCTTACAGACTAATTACAGAATTAAAAATCATTCGTAGGCAGGAAAATTTGCTAATTACAAGCTAAAAAATACACATCTACAAAAACTAAATAAACATCTTTGTAAAAGTCTAGCGAGCAGGTTTGGTCCTTAGAGTAATAAAAAAATCGGCATTTTTATTTATTAAAGAAACCAGGCAACACGAAGCTACACACACATACCGAAAACTGATTCATATTATCCTTAATTTCAGGCATCAGAAGACAAGCGCAGTCAGAAGGAGATCGGCGACATTGCCGGCGTGGCTGATGTGACCATCCGTCAGGCATACAAGCTCATGTACCCCTTCGCAGCCAAGCTGTTCCCCGAAGACTTCAAGTTCTCAACCCCCATCGAGTTCCTCCCCCAAATGTAAACGTTGGTTATATGCTTTTAGATAATACTAGCTGCGCACCGCGGTTTTACCCGCATAATTGTCGATCCCGTAGGAATATCGGGATAAAAAGCAGCCTATATGTTAATCCAGGTTGTCAGCTACCTCCATACAAAATTTTATCACAATAAGTCTAGCCGTTTGAGCGTGAAGAAGTAACAAACATATAAACACACACACACATACTCACAAACTTTCGAAAAGGCGAAAGTTTGTGAGTGTGTGTGTACCGTAACCGGGTACTGTAATTTTTCCTACACATACAAATAAAATTATTAGTATGGGTAGGGAAGATTACAGTACCCGGTTTATTTGGCACATTGGGCGAGATAGAGACTTGTCACACTGATAAATGATAATTATTTCTGAAGGTTCAAAAAACATGTTTTAAAACTAGATGAGTTCAGTGCTTCCTATCCGACTACTCTGAGAAGAAGAAAGACCTAAACAAACATTAGAGGTCATAGGCTCTTTTGAAGTCCAGACATAATCTTGGTCAGGCCATATGAGGACCATGCTGATTAGTGTCTGAGATGGTCTGACAGCTGATCTGATTATGTCCTAGAAAGGCCAACTCCTTACCCTACTGCCAAGAAGTGTTATGTTATTACGATTCCGTACCCAATGGGTAAAAAAGGGGCCCTATTACTAAGACTCCATTGTCCGTCTGTCTGTCTGTCTGTCACCAGGCTGTATCTTATGAACCGTGAAGATAACTATCTACAGTCCGATTCAAACTTTATGGCGGCTCAGGGGGCTTACTCTCCAAACTAATTTTAATTCCAATGAGATGCCAATGTTAATTTTACAGTCACGTGATTCGGTACTCTTGAAAACAATATTGTCAACAATTACCCCACGCCAAGCCCGAACCCAATTCCACTTAGTTCTCCAAAATGGACACCCAAACTAAAAATCATTTGGCGCTAGCATCGAACTCAAGAGTACGAAACGTCACAATTCCAATGTCGATCTATCGGAATTAAATTGAAGAGTAAGCACCCTGAATTGCGCTACTCGCTGCGCGGTTTGTCCTCTCACCCCCGCTGACACGTTAATTTGTTACTGCATGTTCCGAGCCGCCATAAACATTGAATCAGGTTGTAATGGAGGACATTTAATAAAATTATGTGTATTACATAAGGGTCTGTCATTATCATCATCATCATAATCAAGCTACACATAAATTCATAAATTGTTGAAGACTTCTTTTCACCATATTTGTCCTTCATGCATCACCTTTCACCATTAAAGCTCTCAAATGAAGCTGTTTTTAAAAGAACTGAAATTTTTTAATAGAAGATTATTGGTTTATTGAACAATTTCGAGAAAGTTGTATTATTTCGTACATTGCAGACTTAGTTTACGCTCACCATTCATGGCAACATATTGCCGACGCAATGCATCCTTTGCGTCGTTCGTTCTACGACATATCGTAAAACGATATATGTATGTACCTGATTTCACCGATACCCGATGCCAATGTAGCAAGTTTTTTTTTGCGACATACTATTGGAAGATTCTTTCGTTTGCTCAAAATTATGTCAATATAATAAAAAAAAAACAAAACTAAGTAGATCATTAATAAGTTATGCTGAAACATGATATGTATAAAAGTTGCTAAATGTCGATGAAACATTACATTTTGTTTCGCAATTTATTTTTTTTTTTTTTTTATTCTTTATTTTTTTTAGGAACTTTTGAACGCAGTTCATGCCAGTTCCATCATAACTTAACCTATGACTAATACAAAGTAATCATTATGTCTATAATAATACTAAAGAAATTATACTAAGTACCACTGTTGTTATTATTAACTAAAGTGTAAATCATTTTTGCCTCTTGTGACGAAGGTTGAGCCAATATGTTGGTGAATATGCCTACATTTAGTTTATTTAATTTGCTTAATAATCTACATCTTTCAGGTTCATTCCTACCACACTCCATTAAGACGTGTTGCACATCTTCTGTTTTACCATCACAAAATTCGCAATTAGGTGAACTGACTTTTTTCATTAGAAATGCAAAACCCCTCAACGGCATGTGGCCGGAACGAACCCTGTGTGCTGTGACTATGTCATTTCGTGTCAACGCACCGCTGCTAAACCATGGGATACGAGGAGGTTCGTTTTGTATGATTTTATACCAAATACCTTTAGATTTTGACCTCTCATCAAAGTGATTTTTCCACTCTTCATGGCAATAATTTTTGAATTTTGATATGATTTCGGAATACATTGGTCTAATATAAATTTCTACCCCGGAAGTTCCTGCTACTTTAGCCAATAAAATTTATATCAATTTCTTTGATTTTCTTAATACATTTTCTTATTCAGTATCATTGGGCCCGCGTGGTAGATTATGTCCCGCTCCCTCTTATGGAGAGGTCTGAGCCCCAGCATTCAGCATTATACGTTGATTATGCATGTATGTACAGACGCCAGCACATCAAGTTACTACAATCTGTCAAATTTCTTTAATAGATTTTCAACTTTATCGCTACAGCATAAGGTTCAGAGTTGATTGGGAAAATTTGACAGTTTCGGGTAGCTTGATGTGCTGGCGTCTGTACAACACGGACATGAATCATGACCGGTCCGAAACAAACGGCAATAAAAAATCGGAACCATATTGTGACATGAGGCGAGTGTGAGAGAGTGTACAATGCGTGCCACGAAAGATGAGACTTGACCCCGCCTCCCCCGCTCTTTCCGCCGCCCCTATGACGTCCGGTCCCGTCCCGCACTCAGACCTCATACCGCTAAAGATACCTAAAATCGTGTACTGCGCATGTCAAACCACGTGGTGTGTCAAGTCTCATCTTTCGTGGCACGCATTGTACATGCGTGACTTACAAGTTGTAGGTATTGTAGGTCGTAGGTTCGAACCCAGACAGGCGCTATATTTTGTGTAAATTATTTCATCACCACTGCTCTCAAAACGGTGAAGGAAAACGTCGTCAGGAAACCGGCATGTTCTAGAACCAAAAATTCGAAGACATGTGACATCTACCAACCCGCACTGAGCACGCTTGGTGAATTACGGCCCACTCCTCGTCGAGAGGAGGCCTGTGTCCCAGCAGTGGGAATATCATAGGCTGATTATGTGTACATGCGCGAGAGTTCGAAGAGCCTGCATTCAGACAGACCATGTTCCTTTGGCCATATTGTAATGTTCAGTGAAATCAGGTTCATCTTAAATACAGTACCCGGCGATAAATATTGCACATCGACTAATTCAAATTGGTGTATTTTATACAAAGAATAAAAATAATTATCAAGAGAAGCAAATCATAATTGTTTTAACAGCTCCTAATAGATACCGGACTGTTTGTATTTCGTGCGACAGAGATAACGCTCTACGAAGCCGCAATTAGCCGATTGTCTCTTTCCAAAGGTCGATGTGCAATATTTATCGCCGGGTACTGTAAATTGGGCGTAGATACGCGTGAACAACGTTGTATTTTTATATGTAACATAGCATAAGTATTAACTTTGATTTTATATAGACGAATGCTTGTTCCTGTCACTAACAGATGATAGAAATGTCCTTTATTTATTGTTGGCCCCCAATGTTTTTTTTTTTTGCATATTTTTCCAAGTAACAAACATTTCATATACCTTTACAATTATCTGTAATCGCTAAGGACTTCTTATGAGATGTGGGTAGTTAAATTTATTTAATACTAGCAGCGCCCCGCGGTTTCACCTGCATAACTGTCGATCCCGTGTGAATATCTGGATAAAATGTATCCTATGTGTTAATCCAGGGTGTCAGCTACCTCCATACCAAATTTCATCAAAATTGGTCCTGCCGTTTGTGCGTGAAGAAGTAACAAACATACAAACACACTCACAAACTTTCGCCTTTATAATATTAGTATGATAGTGTGACTAAAATTCCCGTTTCTTTGTTATGTAAGGCATTGCAAAAAGTTACTCGTTCTGAATGTACGCTTTTATAATTTGTAACGTTTCGTTGTTATCGTTGACGTCCACGTCTATAAAATGTAAATGAACGATTAAGCTAGAAGAGCGTTTCTGTCATATTTATAACGGACGTCATGAAAATCTGTAAATTTTCACCAGTGTTTGGCATTACGGTGTAAAAAAATGCTCTTTATTTAGTCACTAGCCGTGACCCGGCGAACTTTGTACCACCTGAGACTATTTTAATTAATTTTTTTCTTCTAAGAAATATGTGCACGTTTATAACGTTATCGTGGACGGACATTTATAACGTTATCGTGGACGTTTATAACGTTATCGTGGACGGACGGAAATATGTGCACGTTTATAACGTTATCGTGGACGGACAAAAGCGTCTTCATATATTTCCATACATTGGCTGCAGTACGCACAAAGCTTGGGAGGTCCTGATATCCAAAAAGGAAAAATGTTTATACCTACTTTAATTTAATTTAGCTCGAGCTCCCTTGCAGGTAGTTGGGAAAAAGCTGTCTGTGAAAATGTTATGTGACAGGATGTTATGTGATTTATAAGTATCTTTTTGTTATAGGTGTCAGTTGTATTTATAATAATAAATTAAATATTAATGCCCATAGCCACTATGACTAGGCGAAACTTAAAATTGCTAACAAAATTGTGCTGTTAGAATTTTAACGCCCGGCTTAGCTCCGAAATCTGAAACTCCAGCAGCATAGTTTTACCTTAGGCATTCATTTAGATGTCGTTTAGTGTTTGTGAATACGGGCATATGTCTTGTATAGCTTCACGCTAGGTCGATACACTGTCTTTCATTTTCTTTTCTGATATTAACAAGTTATTTATCTAGACAGTGTAAGGGCAAACATATCTTAAGTAGATTCCCGAATAAATTATTTTATGACAGCAATTTATGACGAAACTTTTGAAAAGTTGAAATTTTTTGTAAGTCAAATAAAATTACACACATCACATTTCAAAATTCACGAAGATATGGTATAGATATTTTCAATAATTTTTAATGTCGGCGAAAACTTGGCGAGGAACACTTGTCATCGTCAAGCAAAACTCTACATTGTTTTGTATGAGATAAAGTCGAAAAAACGGTTGTCATGCTGGAAATAGTTTGCCCTAATTTACTAAGACTCCAATACTTGATTTAATGGAACCACGAGCAAGAATTGCTCGGTATATTATTTGTTAAGTAACATAGATTATAAATATTAAATAGAACACGATGTTAAACCAACAATAACAAAACATTAAGACTAACCTTGTTACATGTCACTCTAGATATGCGCCAACGTTCGTGGTATACGCGGTCATAAAATGCGAGAGCGAGATGACATGAGATTCGGTATATGAATTTTAGTAATTCCGTCCCACTCTCACGTTTAATGACTGCCACGTGTTCGCGTTTAGTATAGTTATTGAGTTCTATGCATTTTTGGAAATAACAATTAAATTATATTTTCTTAAGAGGTAAGAATTTGATGTCCGTACGGAATGTAAAATGTTACTAATACATCGACCATATTTTAGATAGAAAAGTTGATAAACAAATTCATAAGTATTGCCTTACTGTTGTTCTTTATATTCTTTATAAAATGTGTGTCTTTAATCCAGCGAATCTTTACGGCAATGTTCATAACATCGCTAAACTTTTTTCTGTTAATTTTGTGATTACCTGGCAACTATTAAAAGAATGTCGTTTGTGGTTTAAAATACTTTTATTTAACGGTAGTTCTATAAAAATATATTTTAGGCACAATGTGATGGTTACCTTCAAGAATATTTTATAGAATTTAAAAAAAAGTGTAACTTTTACGTTTTCCGACTTTATTATGATCTCTTCGTCGTTGATTCGAATCTTTTGTTCGCGAGTGTTGCCAGTTATTCCACATGATAGCTGACTGTAACTTTTTGTAAAGATGTATCGTTGAGTTTTAATGTATGTGTAATTTAACTAGCCTTAATTAGTAATTATGAATAATGCCACAAAATAAATGTATATTAAGAGAAACTTTTTGTTATTATTCCTTTGATTGAACTGCGTCGTTGGTGTAGTGGTCGCAAGCGCTACTGCTGAGCATGAGGTCCTGGATTCCCGGATCGGTTAAAGTGTTATTTGGTTTTTCCATCTGGAATTTCTCAGTAGCAGCCCGTTGTCTGGATTTGTGCTCGGTTGATGGCAATAGGCTCGCCCCCTTTTGGGACTTAAACTTAACTGGTGAAATATGGGTGTACTAAAGGTGCACCTCTGCTTAACTACAAGCTGTTGTGTTCGTGGTTCGGCCAGGAATCTTAATGTGTGATGCTCCAGATTTTATAGGATTCAATCCGACTCAATAAAACAACCTTATTGTCGTCCCCATGTTCTTTATTGTCCTTCTGACCATAAACTAAAACTCTACATTAAAGGGGTGTACAGACGCCAGCACATCAAGCTACGCAAAACTGTCAAATTTTCCCAATCAACTTTCAACCTTATGCTTCAGCGATAAAGTTGAAAATCTATTAAAGAAATTTGACAGATTGTAGTAGCTTGATGTGCTGGCGTCTGTACCAATCAACAATCATAGTGCTTGACTAAATGTTATCTATGGACACTACACAAGCATGATGTTATTTTATTCTATTTACGCGACTACGGCGAAGCAAAAATTAGGGCTATGATTTTGACCGGTATGTATGTACAGACTGTCACACTACAATCTGTCAAATTTCTCTAATAGATTTTCAACATCGCTGAAGCATAAGGCTTAAAGTTTAATGGGAGACAGTTTCGGGTAGCTTGATGTGCTGGCGTCTGTATGTATGTTCATCTATTCCCTCATAACTTCAAAAGTGCTTATAATAATTTGACAAATGAGGTGTCGTTAGAAGCGTCTTGACCGTCCGCTGCTATGTGACGTCACACGAAATTCAATATGGCGCCCTCTAGAGGACATAAAATAGTCAATTTAAAAATAATTGTTTGGGATTTTGCCTTGTTGGGTATCAAAAGAAAGGGCTTAACATTTCAAAAATATTAATATTACTGAAATAAGCTCTAAAATGATTAAATAAAAAATAAGTTTAAAAACTAAAACACGGCTACTGAAAAAGATGAAACAAGAAAGTACCTTCCCGTTGCCGCATGCCGCTGTACCAACATACTTATAAGCTATGGTAGCATGCGACCACGGGAAGATACTTTCTTGTTACATCCTTTTCAGTAGACTGGTTTTAGTTTTTAAACTTACGATTGTTCTTTATCCTCGAATGACTCGAACGCACTGCTGCAAATCTAAACCTACAACAACTGAAATTATCTATGCTGTATATTTTTATAACGGGTGTAAAAAGACAAAGAAGCCGAGAGTCACTTATCCTGCCCTTCATTGTAGGTAATCATTTTCTTGTACTGGACCATACCTGGGAACCTTCAGGTTACGGAGCTAAGGTCAAGAATTCCAACTTTTACTAACGTTTCTTTATGAAAGTTTTTCAGAATAGACCGCCAGGTTGTGTGAGTTGTGTCGATGTCCCTGCCAACGTCATCTGCCTAGCCTTTTCCCAATTATGTTGGGGTCTGCTTCTTGTCGAACCGGATGCAGCTGAATACCAGTAGGTATTATAAATGGAGCGACTGGTTACTGGGTAATACGATAACCCTTGGTAAGACTGGTTGTCAGACTTTCGGGCTTCTGACGACCCGTAACGACTGTCAATGATAGCTGGGACCAACATGCTTAACGTGGTTTCCGAGCCGTGCCTCGGAAAGCAGGTTAAGGTCTTAGTATGTAAAGATGGTATTATAAATGAAGCGACTGGTTACTGGGTAATACGATATCCCTTGGTAAGACTGGTTGTCAGACTTTCGGGCTTCTGACTACCCGTAACGACTGTCAATGATAGCTGGGACCATGCTTAACGTACTTTCCGAGCCGTGCCTCGGAAAGCACGTTAAGGTCTTAGTATGTAAAGATGGTCACCCATCCATGGACCAACCGCGGCAAGCGTAGTTTAACCTGATGGATCGACCCGTGCGGCTATTATTTCTTAGCCACAATCCACTCGATGTCGATGTCGTGATGCCAACTACCTATACCTTTTCACGCCTAAACCACTGAACGGATTTCTATAAACTTTGGCAAGGAGATAGATGGTATTCTGGGCAAAGACATAGGCTACCTTTTGTCCCGGTAGTATGTTTCTGTGGGATAATTTTCGACATCCGCGCGGGCGAAACCGCGGGCAGAAGCTAGTAAAATTAAAAATGTGAAAGTTTGTGTTTGAAAATGTTGGATGTTTGTTACTCAATCACGTAAGTAATTTATATAAACAGTACTCGAGCCTACATGGGCGTAGCCAGCCTTGGGCTCAGGGTGGGGCAGCAGTCAACCTATCCCCCCCCCGGTATTTTTTTTGTAACTTGAGCCGTTTTGGCTCTGCGCCTATGCCAATTTGTTAATCTGTAAATTTAGAGGTTTATATTTTCAGGTACAGAAAATAAACAATTACACACAGGACAGATATTATAGTTTTATTTATGAATAGTCGGTGTTTATAAATTTAAGTTTTAACTAACTTTATAAGTAATATTACTTCAAGAGAAGCCGGCGTGGGTTCTGGCAGAACCTATTTAGCACTTCTTCTACAAATGTATTTTTTCATTCGGCGATCCTCGTTCTGTGCACACTTAGCATACACAGGCCGCTTAGACGATTTTCGCTCATGGTTGAGCGAAGCCACGTTTTGACCCGCCGTAATGTGCTGAATGATCGCTCTATTGGGTCGCACATGGCTGGGCAAGAAAAATAGCGAGCGCAGTTTTTACACTGGGATAAAATTGCATTTCCGAAATTTTGATCAGATCCGCCACTTCCATTTCCTTCAATGCATTAATTTCCGTATTTTTTTCTTGTCAGAGCCAGGGTGGGGCAAGCGCCCCAGCTTGCCCCAGTGTGGCTACGCCCATGCGAGCCTACATGCCTTTTATATCGCCCAGCGAGAATGAATTCATAATTATCACAGGACATAACAAACGTGACGCGAATGTTCAGGCCCTTTCGTGTTCTCATTTACGTACAAAATAGAAACGAAATGATAGCCTAAAGCCAAGTACTCACTATCAAATTGTTGCGTTGCGTGATACGCAACAGCTTTGGTTGCGTGTGCATACCAGGAATAAAAATGGAACAGCGCCTTCACGTAAAGTAGGTATTTTTATATACATATATGGTGTTTTTTACTTGTGTTTACCAATTGTACAAACACGATGTGAATGTGTGTGTAAGCGCAGGAGCTCTCGGTACCCTACCATCTGAGACGATGGCGAAGTCGGATGTGTGTTATGAACTGATGCTCGGTACTCATCTTCACGCACACATTCACAGCGTGTTTGTTCACTAAGGTATGTACAGACGCCAGCACATCAAGCTACCTGAAACTGTCAAATTTTCCCAAACAACTTTGAACCTTATAGTTTAGCGATAAAGTTGAAAATCTATTAAAGAAATTTGACAGATTGTAGTAGCTTGATATACTGGCGTCTGTACTACAAGTAAAGCGCATGACGCTTCGTGAGATAAAAATACAGTACCTATGAATGAACCAAATGTTCACGTTCGTAAAGGAACCGCCACACCGATGCATTCAACGTAGTCTATTTATTGTTAGTGGCGCCACAAGGCGTAGCTTTTAGTCCTAAAGGGGGCCCTGTATCGAAATAAGTTTGGGAGCCCTTTTAACCAAGTGCGGCGAAGCTCCAGAGGAGGGTCTCGGTATTTGCAAAAAAAAAAAAAACTTGGTGACGCATATTGAACGCGTTGATTTGGCCGTACCTACCTTAAGTGTGTACGCTGCTTAATGTTGGTTGGCTGTTCCAACGTGCATCCTAGTTGACCTATTCTGCAAATAAATAAGTCTTGATTCTTGCATCTTCACTTCCATTAGTTTAGACAGTGGTCAACACGAGTCTACAAAAAAACAGTTCCGTAGGTAAGTCTATGGAAAGGAATAGTCCAGGTTCCTTATAGGTACTAGGTACCTATTCTTTAGGTCATCAATTTATTCCAGTCCATCAGACAGTTCATGCAAAGCCAACCGTTGGGCACTACCATACCGGTTACCGAGCCATACATACCTTTACTAAACCGATTGGCCCTTTTGTCCATGTTAATAACGTTTGACACTGAAATCCCGATAGGTGTTGACAAAAAAGTGATTGGGTTAATTGGATGCATGCAGTAAAATGTATGTTAATCAACAACGTCGTCGGACCACCTTGGAGAGGTCCACTTATTTGTTTTTAAGCAGCGGCTCGTCATCGATTGCGTTCTCGCTGAATTCATTATTGCTTTAGGAAAAGCTCCCCTCACATAGAGAAAAGACTGTAGTCTGATGTTGATTTTCAGTAATTATTTTTGTTATAGCATCTACCTACATATGTTTCTTAATCCATACTAATATTATAAATTCGAAAGCGACTCTGTCTGTCTGTCTGTCTGTATGTTACCTTTTCACACCTAAACCACTGAACGGATTTCGATACAATTTGGCAGAGAGATATAGATTGCATCTCGGGGAAGGACATAGGATAGTTTTTATCGACATAAATCGCGGGCATAGCCGCGGGCGGAAGCTAGTTTAATTATAAAATACTTATTCTGCTGTGGGACCCCCCTTCTTTTTACGGTTTAACCGGAGTCACACGTTATTAAAGCCTTAATTACATGACATTTATTGGCGTGCGACTTCGGTTATACGAAAACCGATGTTAATTTCAATTTGTCTGTCTATGTCTTGTTTATACTTTTTTAGTTGGCAGTTTTGTCATAGTTAAGTTTTAGTTTTTAACTTTTTTTTAACAATATGTATTTGTTTATCCAAGTGTGTTTGTTTGTTAAAAAAATATGATACATAACCCTTCTTTTGGGCTTCGCCGCAGTCGGAGAGAAAGGCGCCCTTTCTCCCCGACTGTAAATAATTTTGATACAGGGCCCCATTACGTCACTCTCTGACTTCACCGTGTCCAACCAGCGTATAACTGTTGTGTTCCCACTGCGTGAGACTCAGGCCTTCTTTCTTTGATATACCTACGAGAAAGCTAAACGCTATATGTGCTATAATAACGCTACTCTTAACTAACAGAGAGACTGTGCAGTTCCAGTCCTAGGTTGGAGGATGTCCCATGTCATCGATGTTATAGGACCCAGGCCGGTCCTCTCAGAGCGGGAGGGGTCATTTGATGATTTCTCATCCTGGAAAAAAAAAGGCCGGTCCCGTCACGATGTTTTCCTTAACCGTTTAACAGCAGTGGGTACCTAAGTAGGTAGTGATGAAGTCTTAAAAAAAATCGCTTCTCCGTTGGCATTTAATTATCTACTTAGTACTTGCCGCCTAATAACAAAAGACAAAAGTGTCAATGACCTTCTCGTACCCATACAGTACAAACAAAATTAAAATTCATTTCAGTTGGTACTTTATTAGGTAAATTACACGCTACGGCTTGAATATTAAATTCCCGCAGGACACATACTGTCGTTTGTACTCAGAAATTTTAATTATTTAATTTAATATTTTGGCCCAACTGAATAGCTCTGTAATATTGTACTAAACAATTCTAAATCTATTGATGGTTCCAGTGCCAGCCAGTATGTGTTGCCACTTTGCCGGTCAGGCAAGGCAATCAATTAATTAATCAACTCGGTTAGGTACCTACCTACCAGCGTTGCCAGAAGTTCCAATTTTGGCGGGACGTCCCGATTTTTAGTCCAAAACTAAGGCGGGTATCACATCTCCCTCGCGAAACTGTTGCAACAACACCGCAGTAATTCCGCCATAAATTGTCTGTTATACGAGAAGCGAATGAACGACCTAACAGAAGAGAAACTGCCTGTTCTAACGCACAGATTATATGTATATTATGATTCTCCGCTGCTCTTTCCCGCGTGATTTCGTCGATCTGCGGAATTGACCGGCTGCTCGTAAGCCGTTTGTTTACTCCTTCGTGCTCAGCTCGCTATTTTATCGCGTCGCCGTCGGTGCCACGTTTGGTTCGGACGTATTCTGTGGTAGTCGACAAGTTTAAAAAGCGAAACTTATTTTTTTTTTGTAAAATGGATGTTGTTTTTGTAAAAAACAAATCAAAGCGAAAAACTAATCTAAGAGGTCCGAATTGAACCTATACTGTATTTACTAAGTCGAAAGTGACAAGATATAATTTGACACTTTTTTATACAATTTAACGAACAGTATGGATGTGGTCTTCGGTACTGAAACCTTTCGAAAACCGGTTTGTTCTGGCGGCTGGAACTGGCAAAACGGTTTGCGATAACCACAGAAATCTAAATAATAATTGCCTTACTATTAAGATTTCTGTGGCGACGACCCTCGAGAACAGCTTGTATACGACTAGGATCAGAAGTTCTACAGTTCTTCTGCAAGATTATGACACTTTTTTGAAGAACAGAACTGTGTAACCTCGGGCATTGTAACCTCCTGGATCCCGGATTTGAAAGAACTCGCTAGTACTTTCAGCATAGCATAGCATGTAAGGCATAGCATGCATGGCACAGCATGCATTTTTTTTTTTTTCAGGATGGGAAATCATCAAATGACTCCTCCCGCTCTGGGTGGAGCGGAAGGGAGTGTCAGACTCTTACTGACTAAAACCCACCCGTGTTCCTTCCTTCGCCCTTTATGTTCCGGGCCAGCGGTAACCCTTTCGGACAATCCCGCTGACCCGGCAGGCTTCGGCCCTTACGGGCCCCTTCTTTTAATGCTGACATCTCTTTGAGGCGCGCGTGGAACACGTACGCGCCGTCCGGCACGGGCCTGGTCCTGATCGGACGGTGAGCTGCACAGCATGCATGGCACAGCATGCATGGCACAGCATGCATGGCACAGCATGCACGGCACAGCATGCAATGCACAGCATGCATGGCACAGCATGCATGGAACAGCATGCATGGCTCAGCATTCATAGCACAGCATGAATTGCAGAGCATGCATAGCATAGTATTCATATCATGCAATAGGTACCCGGTATTTATCCAAATTTGAATTTACCTGGAATTTACCGGGTTGAATCTATCCATCTATCTATCTATCCATCTCTATTAATGATTGAATAAATCGAAAATCGTTTAATATACAACCATAGCGTTTGGATTTTTGACGAATTTCAGCAATAGCCAAGGTTTTATTTGTCTATTTTATAGAAATTGTTTATTGATGTGAGCTTGGAAGTGTCCGTAAGTACCAACATTAGTTGGCTACAACCCGAGCCGAGGCAGACACTACAAAATGCTGCTTAAGTTCTGTTACGCATAATTGAATATAAAAATATGCTAATTACGCCCAAACTAAAAAGTAATTTATTACCCGATAAATTGTCCTTTTATAATCTGGCTACTTAATCAAACATGCGTTTCAAATGAAGACATTAATTAAAATAAACAAACGAAGGGTGTGAAATGAAAAACGGATCAATTTGTAGACCGGGCTTTCCCAAGCGCTACGACCGATGAGCTACGAATCGTCTACGGGTAATTCTGCACTATTATCGCCCACGGCTCAACCAACCATTGTCCATTCAGTACCGCGTGAGCTTTCATACGGAGCGTCCGTGCCGCTCGCACGTACATTTCTCGCGCGTATTTACGCACGCTGCCATTCAACCCTAAATCCAATTAAAAAAACAATGTGTCAGTGACCGCTAAGCGCTTATAATGAGATAATCTTGTGATAGGTAATTAAGTTCATAGCTTTTTGTAAGTGGAAAATGTTTTTGAAGGATGTGATTTCGGAAAAATGTTGAGGGCGTCCCGCGCGCGATGTGTACCGGTAGGATTGCTGTGGTTCTTTTTGTGCCTAGGCGACGTGGATGGACTTATAGGTATGTTAACAATGTACTTAATTAGTTATGGATACTTCAACATGATTAAAAGCTAACACATGAAAGTTGCGGATTTCAAACTGAAAATCAAAGTTACGGACTGAGTTTTGCAGTTTATTTTTTGATTTACCAATTTGCTCTCTGTAGGTACCCTTTGAATAAAGAACCATTTAAATTCTGTTCCACTACGATATAGGTATGATTTTTTCAGGAAAATTGGAGTATACCTAATTCAAACATAGGAAACGCTAACGACTAGTGCCTAAATTCGCCTGAAACGACTCTATATCAAAGTATCAAACCAAAGCATTCGCTTTCCAAATATTTATATTAAAAAAAGGGTTGCAATTTTAATGCGAGTAAGCTATCAACCCCTTGAAAGCTTGTCTCTCCTTCGTTTATCTATTCTAATAAGGCCTTAGTGGCAGGACTGGGAATATCACGAGAAATAATTTATGCACATTGCTCACCCGTGATAATGGATTGCCCGCTCGTTTTATTCGAACAGAATTATAATAGATTTATTTCAATCGATTTTTAGATGGAGAGGGTAAGGGTTATAGGGAAAGGGTAGCTTAAGCTTTTACCCTGTGCAAATAACCTGTAAAATAGTTCTCGTTTTTTTTTAATTTTGCTTTTTCGGCCAGTTGCACAGTCTCTTCCCAAGTTCCGATCTACCGTTTAGCTGAATGGTTTTTCTTTTTTTAGTGTATGAGGCTACCAACCTGTCATTCTGTAAATATCTACGTCACTACATGCTAAGTGTCCCCTTACCATAGTTCGTTACCTGCTGTTATAATTTATCTCTGTC
Source organism: Luperina nickerlii (assembly GCA_963855955.1). Lineage (NCBI taxonomy): Eukaryota > Metazoa > Arthropoda > Insecta > Lepidoptera > Noctuidae > Luperina > Luperina nickerlii. The sequence goes on from OY979667.1 coordinate 19,113,485, forward strand.
TATCTCTGAGATCACTCTTCTCTTATTTTCAATCTAAATATTTTGTCTTTCTCCATAAGTATCGAACTGAGGGGCAATTCTCGTAATTTTATGAACGTTCACAGTCTGATCTCAGTCTCAATCCGTCAAAAATACCTCTAATTTCCCTACATTTTTGACAAGTTTTTGACATTGATTGTCGCCGAGATGAGATTGCGACTATATTTTGAACGGTTCCAATTACGGGATTTCGCTTTCAGCCGGTCGATTCTGTAAAAATCTCACCGTGAAAACTTAAGTGAAGTGAGTTTGTTTTTGCTAGGAATTGACACTATTGACAGCTCACTCCACGCTCACTTCACCTAAGTTTTCACGCTGGGATTTTTACAGAATAGCACTACAGCCGATCGATTCTGTAAAAATCTCACCGTGAAAACTTAGGTGAAGTGAGTTTGCTTTTGCTAGAAATTGACACTATTGACAGCTCACTCCACGCTCACTTCACCTAAGTTTTCACGGTGAGATTTTTACAGAATCGACCGGCTGTTCTTATTGTGAGGTGCTTTGTAACTGTATCCTTATTTTTTTTAATGGAAATGCTGGCACTTTTCTTAAATAATATTTTTCTTAGTGGGATTTATAGATGTCCTTAGTTGTTGTGTCTTCACAGCAGGGCCCTATTAGAATACCAACGCTGCTTTATTTTTTAAATATCGCAGCATTAAGCTGAGGTAGGAGCCTTTTTGGCCGCGCGCAGGTCTTTGTTTTTTGGTTGTTTTTAATGTAACTTTATTAGTTTTAAATGCTCTTTTTTACTATTTGTATTTGCCGTGTGTGTCCTAAATGAAATAATTTCTTTCTTTCTTTTCTTTAAAACAGTATTGTAGGTACCAAAGTGCAATGCACGTGTTACTATGTAGGTATGAGGTAATGAGATTGCGGAGAACATAAATGGGCCTTGTTGTATTCCTGTCAATTCAATAAAGCTAGATGTTATTAGTGTTAGTCTGGTTTCGTGACAAGGTTGCGCAAACCACACCTAGAACGCAACGATTCGATAATCAAATTGCCTTTTAAGTTATGGCTGGCTGGTACCTATTGACTCTATTGTGATTCTGACTAAATAGGCGGTAATGGTAGCTGATTCCCCAAAACCGTATGCTATACCTCAATTTGGACTCTCAACGCACACATATTATTTACCATTAAAAAATGTTTTATGCTCACTTAATCTCTAAAGCTCGGAATACACACACATGTCTGTAACTTGCACAAAAGTATGCAATTAGCTTGCATGCCGTATGCCATAGCAACTTCTGATTGGTGAATACCATAATGCATGCCAGCTACTTGCATACCTTTGTGCAAGTTTCAGGCATGTGTATTCCGGCCCTAAGAGTTCTTAGGGCGTAGCAAAATATTTATTGTCTGACAGTCCGCTGTCCAATTACTTGGCCAAGTTTTATTTTAAATCTAGCTTTTTCTCGCGGCTTAGGCCACGTGGAGATCAGAAATTATGCCACGAGATCGTATCTACTACCAGGATAAAAAGTATCCCGTACTATCTGTGTGGCAAATTTCATCCAAACCCGTTATACCGTTTTTGCGCGATTGAGTAACAAACATCTGAACATACCAATATTCACATTTATAATATAAATAGGGTAGTAGGATGCAAACACATTTTAAAAATACAAATTACAAATCTTGCAAATCATCGCAGCTTTAAAATTCGATGTAGCGCCAACGTGACTGACAAATAACTTGTAAATGTATCTAACCCCTCGAAGCTAAACTCCCCGTTATAATTTCGTACGAATTTCGCGCAGATGATTATTTCATACACAATTATGACAGGCTGCCATTAATCCGGCAAGGGATTTTTTTATATCCCTTACGATTCGGCAATCGATATCGGTGGGGAGAAACATCTATTGTGTCGGTTGAATAGTCGGAGGTCGGCTGCTTGAGCTCTTTGACAAAGTCCTACAAAAATGCTGTTCGTCTAGTTCTATTTATGCGCAGTTTTTATATACGTTACTCTCCATAACAATGCCGAGCATCGAATGTAAAGGAATCAATGCAAGGTTATTCTGTAACTTTTTGTTTTCGAGATTTAACCAGAAATAAAATTGAAAGTGCCTCGTTCTTTGGCCAAACATTTAGCATTGCCATTCAACGTGGCAACGCTGCCAGTGTTTTGGGCACGTTTCCGGATGACAGCAATGCGGACGAGTACTTCGAAGCCTAAGTGTCCCTTTGTGCTTGTATAGTTTGTTAGTTAGTTGTGTTAAATATTGTAAAAGATGTAATGTACTTACTGAAGTGAAAGTTAACTACTGACTGTATAAAACAAAAAAACAAAGTCATTTCTACAAATTAGACTGAGAATCAGCACGTGGAACGTCAAAATAACAAAAGACAGTCCCCCCAAAAAGCCCCGGGCCCCTTCACCACTTCTTCTTCCCAGCTAAAGGCTCCTACAAACAAGCGCGACACGACACGCGACACAAAGGCACCGCAAGTCGCGCAACGAGCGGTGCCTTTGAGTCGCGCGCGATTATATCGCGTCGCGCCTGCTTTGTAGGAGCCTTTAGCTGGGAAGAAAAAGTGGTGCAACAAACTCTCCAGCAGCTGTCTGTTAAGTTAGAAGAACGACGCCAGTTCTTGAATCTGTTTAATTACTAAACAGATTCAAAAATTAATTATGTAATTAATTTGGTAAGCCATAGACTTTTACAGCTAGGTATAGTTTACGTTAAAATCGATGTAAAATCCATAATTCACATAAAATATCATCGCTATCCGTCGGTTCTTCTCGGTTATAATCTTGGTTTACGATGAGATATTTTTTGCTTTCATGGTCATTGGTTTAAGAATGACATGTCCTTGGTTGAAACATTCTTCTGAAATAATTTTGTGTTCGTTTTCGCCTATTTCCTGTTTTTTTCTCGACTGCGCCGGGGCCCAAAAGATGGATGATTTTGGTTGCTTTGGGCATTAATTTATCTTATTATTTCATTTATAATATGCGGAAAATATTGTGGGTGCATTCACTCACTCTGTAGCAAAAATTTTGTGTAATATTGTTATGTTTTATCCGTTTATTTTCCAAATTAAATTAGCGACAGGATTTTAACAAATGAGGTAGGATTCATATTGGTGTCGCGAGTGACATTAGACTTTTCGGTTTCTATTTTCAAAGATTAAAAAAAAACATGGTGGATTTGAACCGTGATTAGCAGAAGCCGTAAAATGTTTTTTTTTTGGTTGCATGCCCATGTGGGGTATCACAATAAAGGACTTCAAGAGACAATTTCAAAAATATAACACACTAAAAAGGTTCACGGAGGTTACTTATAATCTGTGATTGAAGTAAATAGCTGCCACCGACTGCATCAGCAGACTGCTTGAAAAATTATCTTGTTTGAACTTTTTGGTTGCAGTCGAATGTTTCGTTGTTTTTTTAAAACTAACAAATCACATTTATATAAAACTTTTCTTAATTTTCCTGCTATTTCGTCTATATACATATTACGCATATAAATGGTTTATCGTAATTTTCCTTTGTTGATAAGAGTTTGTTTGTAATAAATAGTTATCAAGTTTAAAAATGAAAAGCCATAAACTATCTTACAAAGAAAGTTGTTTTATTAAAAAACAAATAATCCCTTATCGTCCGGTTATCAAAAAATCTACTGTTTCAAGGAAACGTGCGTGTGTGCTACGCCGTTAAAACTCTTTATTAATTATTATTATTAATCTTTATTTATTCAGACTACAATGGTCTATAGTGTTAGTAACAATTATTTATATTCTTCTTTTTTCTCAATAAGGAATTTAATATGATGGGGTATATTGGTGAATGCTGATCTGAAACCTGTCAGGATTAGTGAAGGTAAAATTTTGGTAGTCTATTTTTGGTTTGTCGCCTCGTAAGATAAACATTGAAAATAAACCCCCTTTTTTCTTAAGTCCCCAATGACTTGGGGTACATATACTGACATAGACGAAAAGTGGGTGTACGATGTACCCCTTCGTGGAATCTGGCGTGAAAGTGTCATTATTAATTCACGTAGCTTAAAAACCACAATGAGTTTCTATTGCTAATAAAGGTACATAAAAAATAAAAGTTGGACTCATGCGAAGACTTGTATGGATGTTATATAAGTTGGACTCCTGAGAAAGTTAGACTCTTGCGAACAGAGGTAAAGTTCGTCTATGGTTAGGTACTATTTTTCCTAAAGGACGTGTCGGTCTTGACTTGTTAAGTCGTGCGAATGCAAAAAAAAAAGAAACTCAGAAAAGTTTGCTGTATTTGAGATTTATCAGTAAACAACTTGTTTAAAAAAAGTAAAAGATATGAGATTTATGCACTAAGTAGTGTGGACAAGTTGTCGTTACGTACAAACATCCTACTCAGGAGCACTATTATTAACTAGTATCTAAGCTTAATAAACATTAGTAAAAGTTACATGTTTGCAAATCGATGACATTATGATAACTCATAATTAATCATTTCGTTGCAGACTAACGCTGTCAAGGTGATGCATGGAACTGGTATATACTATATTATTGAGGTGATGTTACACACCTTGATGTGTTGCCATTAGTGGCTCCCGATATTAGGGTGCGATGATTAATAGTTTATTCGATTCCCACTCGATATTCGAATCGCTATCGGTGCGACCACTTAATTTTATTCGAAGGCAAACTTTTCGATTTAACTTTATAGCTATTAATTATGAACCTTTATGGGGAAGGGTTTTTTATTTTACAGTGGCATTCGAACATCGAGTCTTACTTGCTCGCGGTTAAAATATTAGTTAGTGGGATTTGTGTTATAAAGACTTATAAGAGTATTTTTTTTTGCAGCCATTATTACAATATTTTATGATTAGATTAGGGATTGTTTTATTATTTACATAAGAAAGTGTCAGGCAGAAATACTGAAGGCTGTTGAAATATTCGTAAAATGCAGTATTTGCGACTACTTTGAAGTGTTTGAAATCAATATTTCCATGCATATGTTAGTACCAATAACAAGGAGACAAGGTAGGCAAAGTCAAGTAAAAGTCTCATGGCCATCTAAGCTACAAAACCAATTTTGTATTGCAACGTCATACACTAATACATGACCTAAAGCGCGGTCACTGTCGGACTACATAGAAAAGAAAGAGAAGCGTGATGACACAGTGCTGGTAATTTATTGCAAAATATGAAGCAATTATTGAATTTCAAAAAATCTATTGTTTGGACTAAAAAATTAAACCATTTAGTATTTTAGTATGTTGCTTGTAGAATAATCTGACAAAAATTCACAATGATTGTATGATATTAGTATGGTTTTTATTGTAAAAAGAAAGTTATTAGAGGTATCTTCATGATTTTTTCTATCGTATCAAATTAGTTGTATTATGTTTTCAACACACTATCTACCTATCATATATCCTGAAAAATATCATATATTTTTCTGATTTTGTTTACTGTAGTCAATCATATAATTTTACTGTTTCTAAAACTTGCGTTTTTTGTGTTTAGGTCCTGTAAGCCGCTTAAATGAAAATATAATGTGACAGAAAAGTTCCATTTCGTTACAAATGGAATGATTGATATTATTTTTGAACCGCAGACAAAGAGATTTTTCAACAAGGTAGCGGGACGGTCTGTGGTGTTGTTTTCGTCTTTAGCTTATATTTCATTTAAGATAACTAGCAATATTCTAAGACGGTTTTAAAAAAGAAGTCATTATTTGTGACACTTGGGCATAGGTTTAAAATTAACCTGAAAGAAATCGATATGGCGAGAAGGTTATTTATTAATCATGTAACTCTTCTCAAATTGTCTTCTAAATAATCGGAGAAAACGTAATTAATTTTTTTTTTATTTATGTGTTTTTAAAATTTTTGGGCGGAAATAAGACTATACGACTAAATTACATAACATTTTATTGTCATGGATTTCTGCAAAGTATCCTTCGTGTTTATAAGGAACTTTAAGAGAAGTGGGTCATTCTCGCCTGCAGGTGTACACAGTTGCATACGGCACGATATTGTGGACACACGGTACACTTTGACAAAGCATGGATTGACTTTAGTTAGTTTTATACAAAGACAGATGAAATTGGTTTTGTTCATTGAATGTAGATATTTGTGGAAGTTTGTAAGTTTGTTTGCTTGATATTATTGGGTTGATAACGTTGTGAATTAAACTAATACTGTTAACATAGTTAAACCAATAAGTAAAATTCCATCCTCTATGGAAAAAAAAAACATTGGAATTTTAAATCTTAGATTGGCTTTTTAAGGAGATGTTTTTATTAATCTGAACCATTAGTGATGGTGACGTTCATAGATTTGAACCTGTGTTTTTTTTTGTAACTGTGACACCTCTAGCCCATTGCAGGACAAAGGCCGTGCCACGCAGCTCGTGCCTTCTCATACAGAGAAGACATGAACAGATCTCCACGCTTGCTCAAGACTGGTGTGATTTCAGACTTATATGAACTATACGACCAGGTTTTCTCACGATGTCAGTAATGTCCAAGATGAACTCAGAAAGTACCTATGAATAGGACACTTTCGTACTAGAGCGGATTTGAACACAACCAATTTGATTTCAACCAAGTGCATGAGAGCCATCACAACACTGTGTCAACCAATTGCTCAGATATGTATTTAAACTGACTATAAAGCTTCTACAAAACAATGTCAGCATTATCAGCCATAACAATTTGACTAACCCAGATTAGTATTTGTTACCGTATTTACACGGTGAGCTCAGATGAAATCCCTTCTCAAATTTATAACATTGATATTCTAAAAACTAATCCAAAGTAAAGCTACAGATTTACACCGAAAACGATTCAAATTTTATTATCGATTTAAATAGTTTTCGGTGTAAAGTTGAACCGAAGCGTTTTGTCACTAATTTAGTGTTAAAACGGAACTGAGCCGTAAACGTATAATTGATGTCGTTTTGAAGCTAAAAACGACGGAATAAGCAAGATGACTCCAATTAAAGTCTATTCAAAAAAAATTATGTTTGAAATTGATGTTATTTCAAGTTAAACAAATATCAACTTTATTGTAATGATCATCAAGTTCATTTCAGAGTGACTAGCTTTTCAGAGAGACTATTGAAAAAGTTATAAAAATGTTTGAAGTTGTAGCGTAAACTGCACTTTATTGTGTAGGAATTAAAGTTACTTTTCCATAATCTCATATTTGCTTACATTTTTGGCAAATAAGTCGCGAATGCAGTTTAGATGGTTTGTAAGGTCAGCATAACGTCACGCCTCCTCTAAGCTCCGAAGGGTCAGGTAGGGGTGTACCTACAGTGCACTCACTAATTTAAGATACTATTAGACGATTAAAAAAGTTAGCGATTTTATTTACTTGATGTTGGATATAGTAAGACGTACTCAGAGGTAAAAGCGATCTGTAGCATTTTTTTTTTTAATTGGGGCACGGTTTTTTTATTTTTATGTTTGCTCGCTCGGGTTTCGCGCGGTTCGTCGCAGTGCGATCAAATGGATTAGGTTAGGTTAGAATTGCGAGTCGCAGTTCGGATCGGGGTGCTCTAGCTCAGTTACTGCAACCAATTCGGCACGCGTATGTTTGGTCACAGTTTTAACTAACCGTTTGGTCGGCGTTCCCTAGCTTCGTTACTGAAACTAGTTGTGGTGAAAAGGAGGCTCATTTATAAAAAAAGCGTGCATTATTAGAAGGTCAATAAGTTTTTAGAGGATCAGTTAAATATTTCCTTACTATTAAACAATGGAAACGTACGCCAAACAAAACGCTGTCTCCACCCCTGTCTAGCGGGTCGCTCCCTTCTGAAATTATTTGTTGTACACATAACGACACATCATGCTGTAAATATCCACTATAAACTGATTTGTCATTGTATGAGCTTCCGGTACAATGAGAGATCTGCATATACTGGAAATTTATAGCTAGATTGTCGTAGTGTGTAGGTACACTAGGTACCTACACTGAATTGATTTCTACAAGCATCCCTCCAACTTTTCGTTAGAATAAGAACCTGGTTTGACGTGTATTGTTCTTAGAGTGCCTCGGGGGACGACAGGTTGCCTTTATTAGGCAATATTTATGTATGTACGCCTACTTCACACAGGAGGATTTTTGTGTAAAACTGAGTTTTATTGTTTTTGATGGCACGTGTGAGTGAGAATGCCGTTGTATGTTGCCAATTTCAGTTTTATAAGAATTGTCATGACCGATGACCGTTATGGTATTAAGAGCCACTTTACAAGCAAGTGTATTGAAAAAAACTTTAATACTTACTCGACCCAAATGTATGGGATGCTGTTAAAATGGATGTTGGTATATATGAGATTTGATAAACTCCAACACCGTTTGACCGATCATCGTAAATGTATCATGGAGAAGGTTTTGAAAGGGTTCTTTCCAATCTCCACGCGGGCCAAGCCGCGAGCAAAAGCTAGTAAAATCAGGATGACTTTGAACTTTTGAACGCCAGTGGGTAAAAGATAGATAGATAAACCATTTATTTGGCGCACACTAAAAGACAGCACAACACACAAAAGTACAATATTAGATGATAACCAAATTACCCCATGATTATAATATAAAAACAAGGTGCCGATAAAAAAACCTATCGATAAATGAAAAATACATATCGAAATAAAAGTGACACTATGACGAATACTAAAAGGATTTATAAAAATGAACAGCTTTAAATAAGGGACAATGACTGAAATATCAAAAAAGATTTCCCAGCATTTGGTCGTAGCACGAAGAATTTCCAAACCTAAGTGGCAGAAAGCAGGGCATTTGGCCAGAACAGATAGCTGATGGGGCCGAAAGGATCTGGCTGGAGCGCCGGCCGCGAACCTACCCCGGAAGGCGTAGCGTTGGAAGGTCTCGCACAAGGTGGACCGATGAGTGTGTGAAGGCCGCAGGAATCCCAGGATGCGAGACAGGACGCTTGGGGGAGGCCGTGATCGACTTTCCAATTATAAATTGATCACATTTAGAAGTGTAACCAATTGTTTCATGGGCCGACGACGGTGGGTACAACTCTTGAACACTGTAATTGCTCACATCTTATAGGTGCTACTGACGTAAACTGCATTCGCGATTTATTTGCCAAAAATAAAAACAATTAGGAGTTTATGGAAAAATAACTTTAATTCCTAGACAACAAAGTTCAGTTTACGCTACAACTTCAAGCATTTTTATAACTTTTTCAATAGTGCTAGTCACTCTGAAACCACCTTAATTGTCATTAAAATAAAGTTGATATCCGTGAAGGCTGTGGTCATCTGTCAGGTTTATCTGCTACATAGGTAAAAATAACAGATTTTAACCCCTGTATTCCACGAAGGGCTGGGCAGAGGTGTCTAGTTGTATAGTAACACCCTCATTTCGCAGTTATGTTTAAGTCCTATGTCATGTAATAGGGGGCGAGCCAATTGCCATCAACCGAGCACACAAACCCAGAATCGGGGCTGCTACTGGGAAAATTCTGTCAATCGAACCCAGGTCCTCACGAGCACTAAACCAACAAGGCCGTCGCAATCGGCCAGTGTAAGTATAATATAAATAAATCAATTGCGTGTACAAGAAACAATAGTAGATTGTTGCATCGAGCGCAAAGTGAGTTATTAATGCACGAGAGTTATGTTGGTGCCCGAGCGCACTAAATTAACACGAGTTCATTAATAATTCACTTTAGCAAGGTGCGTAATCTACTTTTCTGTCAACTCCCAATTTACCTACCGTCATAAAATATACCTACTCAAAATAAAAACTCAAGATAATGAAAATAAAGTTTTCCTAAGCTTTTAAATATTTATCCCGCGACAAAAATTTATTAACAATTTCATTTGCAGCTGTCTTTATACTTTCTGGAGTAGCATTCATATCCATGTCGCTATTTCCATTTTTTTAAATCTTTTCTTGCTAAATATGAAGTATTAAAGTTTTACAATGGTACAAATAACAAAATGCGCGCCGTTTGTTTTTTTTTCACCATACGGTTTTATTCAGCCGATTTTTATTTTCAGCCAGTATATTTTTGATCTAATGCATACATTTTATATTAAACTTAATAGGAGACATTAAACCTCTATGGTAAATTTATATCTAAATAAAAAATAAAAAGCAGTGCATTAATGAAAAACTGTGTAACCATGAGATTTCATACAACATTTCTGCACTGTTTTGGTTCTAACACAAAAATACGTCCTTTGTGATCGGTTTTGTAGTGATTAATGATAACATTACTACGTACCTAGTTGAAAGAAAAAGTAATTTGTAACTCAAGACAATCTATTACATCTCCTTTCCTAGTAATAGAACCAATTATCTCCCTCGAAAAGGGTCCACAAACTCAGTAGCAACCTACTCCCTAGTCGATAAATAGGACCAGAGTATCCCGGGTCGCCCCAAAACGGAAAACATCGTCCATCACACCTCCAAGAAGTAATTAACTAAGATTGCACTTTAATTCCTGCACTTAAAGTTTAATTTACAGTAATCAGAATTGATTGGTGACTAATTTAAGTTGAGCTCTGTTTGTTTGTTAATCCCTTCTGTTTTTAGAGTCTACTGGAATAATTTGAGTGGTTCGACAGATCAATAGTAACTGGTGCAATTTAAACAGCGTTGTTTTGTATCGTTGTCATGGCAACGCATGATCCGAATTCGTAACGCGATGGGGTGTTGCGTGGAAGTAGGATGGAAATATGGGAATTAGTGTGTGTGAAAGAGATGAAGAACAAGGGTTGGATGATGCACTGCGCAGTTAGTCTGGGCATGATTAAATTGCATTAGTTTCGTGAGTTCGCAATCTGTTAGATTTGGGAATTTTAGCAATCCAATTCATATTTTAGTCTTTTTATAATTTCCACGCTTTTTAGACGTTTCTTTTTTCCAAGTTTTTTTTTGTGTTGACAGTATTTTAAATCTGTATTTTCTATTTATCATTTCCCTGCCCCACTCCATTTTGCTTTACTTTGCATAAATAATTTGATCACCACTGCTCCCAAAACGGTGAAGGAAAATATTGTGAACTCGGCATGACCTAGAACCAAAAATTCGAAGATCTACCAACCCACACTGGGCTCGCGTGGTGGATGACGGTCCACTTCTTCTCGCCGAGGGAAGACCTGTGTCCCAGCAGTGGGAACAAAATAGGTTTATTATGATAACGCTGTCTTTTACTTTTAGGTTAAGTACTAATAATAGTTAGGTAATGTAGAAACTATAGCCTATTTGGTGCTACAAAATAAAGCTAAATAAATAAATAAATAAAAATTTGGTGCTACATGAAAACTCCGCGAGTCAGTTAAAAGTTACTGGCATAAAATACGAGACAAACAGGAAGTTAGTTTAAGATTAGAAGCGATTAGGCGTCAGATTTGGCTGACAAGCCTAAGGAATAACTTTTTAGCAAAAAAAAACCGACTGCCAAATAAACTACAAAGTGAAAAATACCATATAATAATAATAAAGTTATTTTTCACTTTGTAGTTTTTTTTGAAGTCGTTTTTTTTTTGTTAATATGTTTTATTTCTCGCTTTTTAGTGAGTCTGCTTATAATTTATCTAAGTTACAATAGCATAGTGGCAACTTGCTCATCGCCTTTTACAAAATATTGCTTTTCCCGATGCAAACTCAAACTCAAAGCATTATTTCAATTAAATCTTGTGCAGGCACTTTTGAATTTTCAAAATTAAATAGTCTGTCAGTTAGTCAGAAAGTTGGAAGATAGTTGCCCATTCCAAAACGATGCAGGGACGTTAAATTGTTGAGGAGTTCTCCTGGTATTTCACCATCAGCTCCATTTCACCCTTCGCATTGTGACGAGCATAAATTGCTTAGCAACCATTTATTATAGTAATCGAATCGCAACTCGTGAAATACTTATTATTGAGTAGTTCCGGTGGCCATCTGTGGTCTTCATCATCAGTTCCACTTCACCAAATAGTGTTTTCTTAGGGCAAATGCACGAGTTACTATACAAAATATCCAAATCGCTAAGTATAGGTTTGCCTATAAAATTTGAGGGTTTCCCTCGATTTCCATGAGATCCTCTCATCAGATTCCAACTTGATGACAATGGGACCACCTCCCTTTCAAACAAAAAATAATATTTCAAAATCGGTCCACTATTGACGGAGTAATCGGTGTACATACATAAAAATAATAATAATACGCGAGGAATTGATACCCTCCTCTTTTTTTTGAAGTTGGTTAAAAATATATAAAATACGGAGAATGATTTCTAGGAATAATTATTATTGAACATAGGTTATAAACCGTGGTTTAATTTATCCCTCCCGGTACCATGAAGCATGTAGAGAGCTGTACTTACACCACATACGAGCACCTTGTGTGTGAGGTACACATAAAAATATCATCACTTAAAATTCCCATTGCCCCACCAATTTAGGGGCTTAAATACGTTCATTGCGTTCAAAATGAAGTTGTAAAAAGGTCTAAGTGTACACACAGCACAATACAGCATACATTTACAGTATAAAGGGCTATTCGTGAGGGAATGTTGCTTCGTTGAATTATGCAAGGAAAGGAACAAAGAGGATTTACGGACAAACCTGCTGGACTTTTTTTGATACATATAATATTAAAAACCGTATTTGTTAAGTCTTTTTACACGGAATAAGGAGTGCAATAGTGAAATGTTTTTGACTAATAATTTCAATTAATACGACGCAACGCGTGACTTAAAGATTTTTGACACGCATAGAAATATACCTCATAATTATTACAGTAAATAGTAAATTGGTAGGTACTTACAAATTATCTTCTTTATTTAAATGTTTGTTGACAGGCACTTAATTTTTTTGCGTAGTAGCAACATTTGAATTAAATCTTTTTCATAACAAAAATGTAAATCTAATTTAAAAAATAAGAGTATTAATTTTATGAACTACAGTTGGTTGTGACCCGCTCCCTCGCAAGTTGGTACGGTCCCATGGCATTTTCCTTTCAACTAGTTATTACAGTTAAAAAAAAGATACAGCAATTTGACAGCGTAGGTTCCCGTTGCGTTGGCTCTTTGGGCTCTCCATGATCATATTGGCAGCCGTGTGCTACCTGCTGAGTGTATAGGCCTCCTCCCTTTAAATTGGGTCATACTTCACTGGTCTGTGCGATTCCTTCCACGACGTCCCCGCGATCTTCTGTAGGTCGTCCACCTACCTGGCTATTGGTCTGCCAACACTCCTACCGTTTCTCGGTAACCATTCCGTTAGAGCTCTGCTCCAACTGCCATCACCACGTCTAGCCAAGTGTCCTGCCTACTTCCATTTCAGAGGCGCTACCTAGGTAGCGACTAAGGTCCTACGTCGGATCTATAAGTTACGGGACTCGCCCTATTCTTAAAAAAAAAACAGTGGCACGCCGGGAGTGCCGACAGAAGTGAAAACAAAACACAAACAGAATACTTTGCCATCACTTACTGATATATCGGATATATAATATTAAAACCGAGTACATCCCGAGGACAGCCGAACACATCCGCAGCGGATATTTTTTGAATCGTCATAAAAACAAAACACGCGCGTTGTCGCTGACGGTAACAGTGGCGCGAGTTCAATAGTTTTTTCCCTATCTCAATGATCAACACGGCTAAAGAAGTTTTCACTTCAAAAAAAAAAGAAAATTTCAGACAATCAGGGCCCATAATTGGGGCTTTGGACACCCTAGAAATTAATTTTCTACAAATGTTCCGTTTTATAATTCTTTTCCTTACATAGTATAAAACAAGGTCGCCGAAATGTCTCTACGCGCATAACTTCTGAATGACTGCATCAACTTGGAGAATTCTTTTTTTGTTTTGTTCGATATTGCCAGGACAACAAGGTTTGTATGAAAGAAAATTACGGAAATTCGAAAAAATAATTGCGCCCCTGTGCTTCTGGGGCTGGCTGCTATAGTCCGCGCGGAACTAGTTGGCCGCAACTTAGGTATGTGAGCGGTGGGACGGAGGGCCTGGGGCGTTTGTCATTACTCAGTACGTGCATTGCGAACACTAAGCAAACCCGCCGCCCTTACCCCCGTCCCCACCTAAGGCGCGGCCAACTAGTTCCGCGCGGACTATAGTAAAATAATAAACAAATCGTTTGGGACGCGTAACGATCGATCACAAAGCTATCAAATTTTATAAAAGCTTAAAATAGCCAATGAAAGCACCATTAACATTGATATCCCATCGCTGATTGGCTATAACATAAACTTGCTAAGGGCATCTGTTACCGGACCGTTATTAATGAATATTTATAAAGACAGTGTATGATAAATGATAATGGTTAGTGTACACGTTATTTTATGCACCTGAGCAGTTTCGGGTTAATAAGATTTGTTAGTCAAATGTGTATTTTATATTTCTGATTATAGTTGTTGTGTTTTAGCATGGCAATAGCGGTCATTGCCCTTTTCCTCGATATTTCTCCGTAGGAATCAAAGACTATACAGGGTTAATGCTAAAACATTAACAACCTCTTAAGAGGTCATTGTACTCATCACTATGAATAACTTTTACTATGGGACCAAACCTGAAATCACGAAAAAAAATCAGCTGTTCCCTACATTTATGTTCGTATAACTCGTTAAAATGTAGGGAACACCTGAATTTTATTCGCGATTTCAGGTTTGGTCCCATAATAAAAGTTGTTCATAATGATGAGTACAATTACTTCTTAAGAGGTTGTTAATGTTTTACCAATAGCCCTGAATAACCACATTGTATAGGGTAGGAACCCATACAATAAAATAATTATGTAGGGTTTTTCGTTATTGGAACATGCTGAAGATTACGATAGATATTGCTTCAGAAAGTTAAGCATTTTGTATTTCAAGAACTGAAATGAAGTCATATTAGAAAAAAAACAAAATGGTAGAAAATAGGTGGGTCAATGACCGCTATTGCCATGCTAAAACGCGACAACTATAGAAAAAGCATTCGTTATCTATTTTCTGTTTTCGTATCGATGAATATGGGATTGAAAAATAATACATTTTAAGTGTGCAATAGTTTATTCAATTATATGATTAGTATCTACGTTATCGGTAATCATGACCACATCCAATATTACATGTCCTTACACAAGTAGGTAAAAATTAACTTATCACTCTATCTACAAGCTACAGGAAATCATAAATGGATAGGTAGTTATTTCATCCCAATTTATTTATGGTCGACGCAAGTCTTTTGCTTCCATACCTCTTATTAGTGTCATCTAAGAAAAAAAAAAGAAAGAAAACACGTTTATTTGCGGCAAACATGACGCATAAAAAACAAACAAAATAACAATATGGGAGAAAATCTCAAAAAAAAAAATCTCTGTGGTCAGGCCCATTTTTTTTGAGTTTGGGAAATCATCAAATGACCCCTCCCGCTCTGGGTGGAGCGGAAGGGAGTGTCAGACTCTTACTGACGAAAACCCACCCCTTTCTCGCCATATCATCTTTTACACAGTCTATTCATCGTTTCTTTGGTCTTCCCCTACCCTTATAGCCATTCGCATTCATACTCAAAACTTTTCCCACTACATTTTCTTTATTCCTCCGCATCGTCCATTCCATGACAACCGATTTCCACGAGTCCCTTTAGGACAATTAAGCTTAATTAACAACTACAGATCGGTCACGTACCCGCCGTAGATTAGGGCTCTCCGTTAACCGGATCGCCTTAATTCTTCTATTAATAGCTGGGACGTGATGGAACAGAATTAATTATAGTTTTTGTAATAGCGATAATTTTGGAAGGGTGTCGCGAAAGAGTTATTGAAGAAATAGGTCTTCAGAAATAGGTGTTCGACAGTCTATTTTTATAAATTAAGATTATTTAGAAGCAGCTGATGTTAAACATCATCGTCTTGTCATATAAATGAATGAAGTCCTTCTTTTTTTTGACAGCAAAATTCAAATATTTACAAAATCTACATAGTACCCTTTTCATTGTTTCAGAAATAGTGGAAGAGCAGCAATGTTACAACAGCGAGTTCCGTCTAACCTGCCGAGACCTGGACTCGCACATCGCAGTATTAGAGGCGTGGTATACCTCCGCAGAAGACTACCACGTCAACACCACCCACGAGAGCCTCCAAATTAAAACCGAGAACGATTCGGAGCTGAACAGAGTTTACGTGTATTCTAGTCCAAAACACAATGGGGTCTACCAACCCGCAAATCATTCCATGTTAGAGAACACCTCAAATGTTAATAGTACCTTTGATTTTAATGATTTTGTTAATGACACCTCGTTTTTCAATGACACTGTGGATATGTCAGTGGATTTTGTGAATGTGTCCGGGTGTGGTCTTCCGACTTACGCGAGGAGTTACGCCAGCTGGCGCGAAGGAGATAAGAGGAAACGGTTGCAATCGAGGGAAACCTCTTTCAATCTGAGGGCGCCTGTTAGTTACCGGTGAGTAGAATTTGATGTATATTTCAAAACTTTTAAAGTCACACATGACTGCAGCAACCACCGCACGAACGCAGTCTCATGGACAAACACACTCACCATTATGAAATCCACACCATCAATCTCATCATAATCTAACCAATATCCAGGGGTAGCACTTGGCTTCGGCCCGAGGTGGTGGTGGATGGGGTGGTAACCCCATAAATCAAAATAAAATAGAATAGAATAAAAAAAAATAGGATAGAATTTTCTTTATCAAAGTGACCAAGACACAAACTCAAACAAGATTGAGAAATTCTAAAGCCGAGATACGTAAAAGTATAAAAAGTAAATAATAATAACAAAATTATCTATGAGGGAGATTACTTCAGAGGGGCAATTCTACTAATTTTAACAACGTTCACAGTCTGATCTCAGTCTCAATCTGTCAAAAAATACTTCAAATTTCCCTACATTTTGACAAGTTTTTGACATTTCTTTGTCGCTGAGATGAGACTGCGACTAGATTTTGAACGTTTTAAATTACGAGAATTGGCCTTCTGATAATGTGCCATTATGGATAAGTCCAAATTGTCAATTTGAATTCTATAACGGTCCTCGGAGCATGATAAATCTTATTTTGATTTCAATCATTCAACAAATCAACGAAACTCAGGCCTTAGGACTAATGGATCAATCAGGAAAACACGGAATAGGGAACGTCCTTTTCGATCTGTAATCCTTCACCTTCACCTTCATCCTTCATTTTGTTTAAGAAAACCTGTTTTTGATCGGAATGAATCGGCCACTAAAATGTAATGAAGATTGTAAAATTAAGGACTTTTCGAATTGTTTTTAGAGGATTGTTGGTTTTGTACAGTCAGGGAAATTAATTTTTAGTCATGCTGACGCAATACGTCCATTTGCCGTGTTATAACCATTTTATAAAACTGTCAAAGAATGACAATGACGGGAAAATCGTACTGAAGGCGATTGTCAAATATTTTTTTTTTTTTTTGATAACCGACGATAAATTTCGGCGCGAGAGGCGCATGCGCTGAAATCATGGTTTCAGTTTACGCGTCGATTTACTTGCTAACTATTGTAAAGAAATCTCGATCTTTTGGTAAATCGTAAAAACCATGCGAAGCAGGTAGGGTCGCTAGTACATATACCTACATAAACTGCAGAATAGTGCGAAAGCCTAACTATGATCAACTACAATCGATCTACAATCGTAATCGAAACGATCTACAATCGTAATTGGAACGCTGATTGTTAATCAATCATAGTTACTACCCTATGGTAGTAACTATGATTGATTGACAATCTATGATATATGTACATTTCTATGGTTACTACAGTAATATTGTTTCTTTCCGAGTGACTTATATATGTATATAACCTCTTCATTGATAAATATTGAGTGCTTGTTTGGAATTTTCGATACTCAAGTGGCGATACTGTAAATGGACCTACATACCTACTCCTCGATTCGACACTCTTGGTAGTCATCGGTATCAACTTGCTGACCAAAGAAATTATTTTATGACGGCAAATATTTCTGAATCTATTTTTTCATTATGGTTTGTGGCAGTTGCAACTAGGGCTGTCATTCGTAAATCTTTGACAGTCCTTACGGGCGATACCCGTAACGACTGTCAATGACTGGTTGTCAGACTTTCGGGCTTCTGACTAGAAGCCCGAAAGTCTGACAACCAGTCTTCGTGTTACTCTGTAACTTGGTGTTGCCAGTAACTGTTGGCTAGGCAGATTTGTAACGTGGCAACAATAATAATAAATACGAAAAGACGAAATCCTCAGAGATATGGAGCGTGTCGTGTCTGGTATTTTGTTGAACTCTAAAAATACTGTCGAAAGAGTTAAAAGTAAACAAATTATCCAATTTGGTATAAAGATGTAAGCGTCGTCCGCCATCTTGGATATGTGAGCGTGTTGCTACTATTAAGTTGTCTAATTATGTAGTTGTGGATGCAACGAAACCAATTTATTTGTAGATGATAATTTGATGTATGCTTAATATGTGTATAATTTGTTTAGGTAAGGTGAAACGATTTGGTTTATTTCGTCAAAATGCGTAAGTTAGGATTGTTTTGAAACATAATCTATGAAAACGAGAGACGGGTAAGAATGGATTTGTATCTTGTTTAAAAAAAACTTTTATTTTAACTTTATCTACATTTTGTTGGGTCATTAGTGTCCTAACAGATAATTTACTCGAATATTTTAGACTTTAAGCTCTTTCTCGAGTTATGTACAAGGAATAGCTGATATGAAGTGAAAGAAAAGGAGTTTATCGAGTGTAAAAATAGAGCCACTCGGTGTTCCCGTTATTATGATCATTTTTTTTGTACTGGATTGGACCATACCTGGAAACCATCAGGTTATGGAGATGGAAGGAGACGGAAGGTCAATGTTGCAATTATCTTGACATAATTTTACGAAAAGAAGTTTTTAAAATACTCCCACCACCCATGTACCGTTGCATGCACCATAAGCACAATGTTTTGCGAGCGTTACATTGCGCACTACAGTAAACAGCGAATTTTGACATAAAAAATAAAAGTCGTTTCCCAGCAATTATTTTCCCATAAAGTTACTTAATTCGATGTACAGAATACGTATAAAATATGTCGGCTTCGTGATGGGTCTTGTTACATCCTGTAAGTATGTAGCACTTACCCTTAATCTCTGGTTACATTCACCACATAGATCGAAGGACTCTTTAATGGCCGTTCTTCGGAAGGCTATAATTCCCACATAGGCCATACGTGTGAGGCCTCCCATATGGATTTATTATTTATTCAGAGCACAGAAGTCTACACACGTAACGATGTCAATGATACCTTTCCCATGGGAATGCCCTATGGGACACCGACTTTGTTGTGGTGATCATTGTTGTAGCAATTCTTTTCACTATAAGTATGCATACAAATATCGTGATAAGATATGGAAGCCCACATCAGATCTGGGAAGTTTGCACGAGAAAAACTGATTTTTATACTGATACTAGCTTCTGCGACTTCGTCCGCGTGAAATTTCTTGTTACTCCGATCCACCCCGTCGCATCGCATCGCCTGCCCGCGCCATTACTTCGTTTTTGCTTAGCGTTCTTTCTGACTTTTTTCTTTTTTCTCGGCTCCTAAAGGCCATAGCGTGATGTTAAATAACCTATAGCCTTCCTCAAGAATTGGGCTATCAAATGCAAAAAGAATTTTTCAAATCCGACTGGTGGTTCCAGAGATTAGCGCGTTCAACCAAACAAACTCTTCAGCTTTATAATATTAAGTATAGATTATACGGGGTCAAATTAAATTAGCTAGCGAAACTCCGCAGACGTGATGGGTATTGATATCTAGAAAAACGTCTACCATAGATAAAATGTACTTATAACCATAGACAGCAACGGGCAATGGACAAATGACATCGATAGAGATTGACTATAGAGTTATGGATACATCCTTCGGATAGTAGCAAAAAGAGAAAACACAAGGCTCTCTTCGCCACTGAACACGTTTAATTTTTATAAAAAGTATCAAAAATAATATAAAACATTAAAAAGTATCAAAAATATTATAAAAAAATACAAATACTCGTAAAGAAACTTGTCACATTACACCGACGAGTTTATAAAAATTAAAGAGAAGTAAGAAATAGTTTAGGTGGGACGGTCAGCAACAAAAGTCGATTAGCACTTCAGTTTTTTAATCTCAGTTATTGAGCAAAATATTTGTTCAAAATTGCAGCAGAAGTACCTACAATGCAATTTTTAACAAGTATTTTGCTCAATAACTGAAATTTAAAAAACTGAAGTGTAAATTTTTTGCTCAATAACTGAGATTAAAAAAACTAAAGTGTTAATCGACTTTTGTTGCTGACTGTACATTATATTATTAAGATTAGTTGCGCTACGCGACGAGTTTAAATTGTGGTTGCAACAAAAAAAATACAAATTTAAATTGAATTGCATGTATTTCTTATATATTTGTACCTACATCTAATAATGTTGTAAATGTTAATGTTTCATGCTGGATTATATTCGACCGCAATGTGAATTGTTACTGAATAAAAATGGAATTGAATTATTATTATAAATAAAACAGTGGCATAGATGGGCTATGTTTTGTTTAGTGTGTTTTTCTAAAAGTCTTCCCTTTTTTATCCAGACTCATCACTTTAAACTTGTTAATATAAAGTTTATAAACTTAAAAAAGTATTTACATAACTTTCTTTTCGATGTTGCAATAGTAACGTTTATTTTTACCTGCAAAAGCGCTGGTTTACGCAGTTTTGTATCTTTTGCTGTTCATTCGTTTATTTACTTGAGACGTTAAACTAAACTGTTGGTAACGTACATATTGATTTCGTTGTTTAACATTTAACATTATCAGTGCACTCTCTATGCTTCGTTATATTAAGGAATTTGAGGAAAGTGGGGCAAATGTTTTTAGCTAGTTTTAGACAGTGCGCAAACCAGAGTAAAAACTCCGTTTTTATCTGGAGAGACAGAACTGAAGGCAATTCCCAGAATGAAAAGAACCGGTCAAGAGCGAGTCGGATGTGCACACCGAGGATTCAGTACCATCGTGTTTTTAATTTTTCATCGGCGAGGCCTGTATTCGTCAGACAATTTAACACTGTGTACTGCGGTGTAGAATATTGCAGTTTTATGTCAGCGCCATCTCTACTAATGTAACTTTTGTTGATGATTTCTGAAAAAGTGTGCTATTTAGAGACTTCGTTTTATTTTTCCTGTAATCTTTACATACACTTCTATCACATAGAATAATTTCAGATTTTTCTCTTTGCAAACTTCGGAGATAAAGGGGGAAACGGTAATTTTTTTAACATTTTTTTGTCAAAAGTCGAAAACGATGTGGCCTAAAAAAAAAAGAAAGAATGTTTGGGAATGTGCAAACTGCGTTCTTTCATATCATACCCCACATGCCCTAGTAGGCCCACTTCGAATTTTCCAGACCCCCTTTCAGACTCTGTTGCAAAAAATACAGATTTATTTTATTTCTTTCTTATTTGCAAAATAGTTGGGTAAACGTCATCTAAAACTATTCCAAATTTTAAGTTGATAGCAATAATATCTATTATTTCTAGAGATATCCAGCTGTGACAGACAGACGGACTGAGTCTCACCATAAGGGTTCCGTTTTACCATTTTGGTACGGAACCCTAAAAACGTCCAAAATCTAGTCGCAATTTCACCTCAGCGACAATCAATGTCAAAAACTTGTCAAAAATGTAGAGAAATTAGAGGTATTTTTGACAGATTGAGACTGAGATCACTTTGAACGATTTTAAAGTTACGAGAATTGCCACTTTATTTTTTTTCAGGATGGAAATCATCAAAAAATCATCAAATCCCGCTCTGGGTGTAGCGGAAGAGAATGTCAGACTCTTACTGACTAAAACCCACCCGTGTTCCTTCCCTTTCGGACAATCCCGCTAACCGAGAAATGCCCCTCAGTTTTGTCTCGTGTTAAAACAGTGTTTTTTTCAGTAGGTAGATTTTTAGAAATTTTGTCCGGAGTGCCCACGTCATATTTTGGTTTCTTAGAGCATTAGTCCGTTAAAGGCAGCCTTCACTCCGGTCCCACAGCCAGAAGTGTTCTTTTATTTAAAACTAGCGACTCGCCTCTGCTTCGCATGGTTTTTACCACGGAACAGATAATAAGGGTTTTTACGACTTAACAAGATTAAGATTTCTGTACCTACTATATGTTTTAATACTGTTGATTGCACACATAAACTTTCCGGAATAAATTCCCTGAACTATGGTGAAAACCGCATCCACTGCGCCCGTTGCGCGACTTGCGGTGCTTTTGTGTCGCGCGCGATTTTATCGCGTGTCGCGCCTGTTTGTAGGTGCTTTAAATGTTTTTTTAATCTAATACCATATTCATATTAGCAATTAGTTGTAATTTAAATCAATCGTCGAGCATCAACACAGAATGGTCGAGTAATTGGAATGGACATTTATTTTAACATCGACACATTCAAGATCAGACTCTATCCCAAGGTGCTAAGGTCCAAAGTTAATTATCATATTTAGGGTGTATATATAGGTTATGTAGATATGGGTACGTATTAGACCATTGATGCGTTTCTAAATGGTTACTTGAAGTCAAGGGTTATCACTGTTATCAGTTATTGAGGGCGCGACGCGCGATAGCGTAAAGTAATTGCTCTTGGTAGCTCACGTGCCAACCCTAGATTTTAAGTAGGTTTGTAATTATTTTCAACCGACTTCGAAAAAGGATGAGGTCATGCATTCGGCTTGTTTATCTGTTATGTACACCGATTTCTCCGTGATTACTGGTGTCGCATACGTGATTTTACTTGATTTCATTTGGTAGAGGACGCTCGCGATGTGGTCATTATAAATTGTATTTACATAGTTTCCTTCGGTAGTTTTTGAGTTAGCTTCAAATTAAATGCATCAAATGTATGAGTGAAAGAAAAAAAAATTTTCTTTAACTCTGGTCGGCTTCTTCACACTTTTTAATCCCAGATTTCTGATTTGACGACTACTTAATGATACGTTCCACGTTTTATAGCCATTCTAAAATTAATAGGATCTACAAGTATTTTGTCATTTAAATCTGAGGCGGGGACAGAAACATTTTACAAAGGAAATATAAAGCTGTAATAAAGAGGAGCGTATGCGGACTCTTAAATACTTGTTCGATGTTATTTCGAGTTACACGATTTGGTTTCTCAAGCAAGCTAATAACAGTAAGCTAGCGAGCTGGTAGCTCTGGCTTCGTGTATACAGCTATCGTGTATCTAGCTTTCATTTCTAAGCTAGTGAGAAAGCTAGTACCTAGCGTACGTCTCAAGCTAGGATAATTTAATAGGATGGGGTTCTATTTTTTGAGCTAATATCACCACCATCATGGCTTGCTTGTGTAATAAATAGCTTTATATGGCCGGCAAAGCAGGAAAAGACGGCACGGTTGGCGCAGTGGTGCGCTGCGTGTCGCGGGTTCGATTCCTGCACGGAACAAATATTTGTATGACCTAAAAATTGTTGTTCGGGGTCTGGCTGTTTGTGTATGTGAGTTTAAATGTTTGTAAACGCACCCACAATACAGGAGAAATTCCTAGTGTAGGCCAACGTTAAAAAAAACGCTCGTATTCAATTGGCTAGCGTGCAGTGAGTAGGTACGTATTTCGTTATTCTGACTTTTGGCTTAAAATTATGTGGCCTCATGTTAACAGAGGGGCTTGTTAGGTTAAGCTGCACTTGCCGCGGTTGGTCCGTGGATGGGTGGACCATCTTAACATACCAAGACCCCACCGTACCTCGGAAAGCACGTTAAGCCGTTGGGCCCGGCTGTCATTTGTGGATCTTTGACAGTTGTTCAGAGTCGACAGAAGCCCAAAAGTCTGACAACCAGTCTTACCAAGTGGTATCGTGTTACCCAGTACGGGGTCCTGGAGGTCAGGTAGGCAGTCGCTCCATGTATAATACTGGTATTCAGCTGCATTCGGTTAGATTGGAAGTCGACCCCAACTTGTTTGGGAAAAGGCTAGGTACAGACGCCAGCACATCAAGCTACCCGAAACTGTCAAATTGTCCCAATCAACTTTGAACCTCATGCTTTAACGTTAAAGTTGAAAATCTATTAAATAAATTTGACAGATTGTGGTAGCTTGATATGCTGGCGTCTGTACATGATGAGATACATATGCTAAGCTATAACAGGAACCCAGGATAGTATACCGAGGTTCTAGCTTGCTATCTTAGCTTCGATACACTAGCCTTGTGTATCTCGGGCATTAGTTAACTCATAAATTGTAGTTGTAATGTTCAAGATCCCGACTACCCAAGTGAGTCCTAGGTTTTAAATTCTGTCTGAAAAATGTTAATTACTTTTTCTTTTATGGAATTCTCAGTATGATCTGTAGTCTCATTAATTTTAATAACTCCGTTTCTTTATAGTTTGTATGAATATTATCGTGGACAAACTTTTTTGTTGGTGCACCGTAGTCATTCATCATCATTATTTCAACGGAAAGACGTCCACTGCTGGACATCGCCTCCCCCAACCACCTCCACTTCGACAGGTTCTGTGCTTTCACATCCAGCGGATTCCTGCGGCCCTCACAAGGTCATCGGTCTACCTCCTCCATCGTAGTGTTTTATGTAATTTCGGGAAGTCAGACAGCAGGCATGAATATCTGCTGGAACCATTTGATTGCATTTTTGGCTTTGGTAACATCACCTTTTCACATTCCCATCAAAAATATAGAGAACCGGCGGGGTAATTGCATAAAGGCTCGTGCACACAGGCGCGACGCGACACGCGACACAAAGGCACCGCAAGTCGCGCAACGAGCGGTGCCTTTGTGTCGCGTGTCGCGTCGCGCCTGTGTGCACGAGCCTTAACACACACAAAATGGCAATCGATCTCAATGCCTTTCATTTTGACAGTCGTACAGCCACGTTTATTGCGTTATTTACCTACGATAAACAGACGAATTGTTTAAACTTATGAAGCAATGGATTAGGAATTTTCTAGAAAACCCTCAGATTGTCATTGAAAGTGTGACGCATTTAGGGTGCTGTATCTGTTCCTGTTAAAATGTCAAAATTAAATTTTTAATACAGATTTGGTTTGAAAACTAAGGTTCGCACCACCTTTCTGTGCAGAATTGTGCTTGGCAAACGAAACATAAGTTATTTATGTATCTGAAAAGGTTACTCACAGTGGATGTAAAATGTCTAACAAAACTTTTGTCCTTTTTCTGAAATCTAAATCCACCTTGAAAAATCCGTCCCAACTAATTCTCTTTTAAATCTCTTGTGGTTTTACGGCAGAAAATACTAGTAAATTTATTAGAGCCAAGATAAGCTTGAGAATAAATAAAATACTCCAGTTTATTTGATATAACATTGTTGCTCGCTACACTAATTTCTGTGGAATGGGCGAATAAAAATAAGATGTGGATACTTAAAATTTTTACTCGTTTAAAATAGGAATCAAGACGATTTTCAAAGGAATAATTTTGAGTTCAATTAAAGTTTAATGATCAGCCGCCTAATACCTATCACATTTTATCCCAATCCAAGAGTTTTGAAAGAAATTCCTAATACATTGCTTCATAGGTTAGAAAAGTTCGTCTGCTCTACAACGTAAATAACGCAATGAATGTTGTCGAGTTATCAAAATGAAAGGCATTTGAATTGGTAGTGTGTTACGCAATTAACCTGCTGCTACTAACGACCATCAGGTTTTATTTTTTTTTACGTACAGACGCCAGCACATCAAGCTACTACAATCTGTCAAATTTCTTTAATAGATTTTCAACTTTATCGCTAAAGCATAAGGTTCAAAGTTGATTGGGAAAATTTGACAGTTTCGGGTAGCTTGATGTGCTGGCGTCTGTACAAAGAAGTAGTTGAATCCCAGGATTTGACCGCCTATGGACACATGGATAATCAGCCACTCGAACCATGTTTGACCCTACAATTTCAAATTAGAATGAAGATAGAACAATTTTATCAAAGCGAGCATCAAAATATCTACAAAGAAAGAAAGAAAAAAGTTTATTTGGACACAGTTCATGAAACACAAATATAAAATCTACCACAATTAGATCTAAATATCACTGCCACATCGCATCAGAACGATTCAGACTATTTGAAATCGGGTTTATAAGACGACTAACTTCTGCCCGCGACTTCGTCCGCGTGAAATTTCTTGTTACTCCGACCCACCCCGTCGCATCGCATCGCCTGCCCGCGCTATTACTTCGTTTTGGCTTAGCGTTCTTTCAGACATTTTTTCTTTTTGCTCGGCTCCTAAAGGTCATAGCGTGATGTTAAATAGCCTATAGCCTTCCTCAAGAATTGGGCTATCAAATGCAAAAAGAATTTTTCAAATCCGACTGGTAGTTCCAGAGATTAGCGCGTTCAACCAACCAAACAAACAAACAAATTCTTCAGCTTTATAATATTAGTATAGATATTGGGGAGTGACGTCATTTAGGAAAGCGAATGCTCTACTGTGGTGATGGATTAGTGAATGGCTGAGAATTTGTAAGGTTTTAAGGCACGTACACACAGGCGCGACGCGACACGCGACACAAAGGCACCGCAAGTCGCGCAACGAGCGGTGCCTTTGTGTCGCGTGTCGCGTCGCGCCTGTGTGTATGAGCCTTTATGGTCATTCAAAGGAGAGCGCGGCTATATAATAACAGTCACGCGGTTCGATAGAAGGTTAAGCTACGTGTGCCGCGGTCGTTTCGTGGATGGGTCCATCCATTAGTACATATCGACACTCTCCGTGCCACAGACAGCACGAAAAACCGATGATGCTGTGATTTGTAGAACTTTGACAGTACTGGTTGTCAAAAGGTATCACGTTACCCAGTAACTGGGTTGTGGAGGTTAGGTCGGCAGTAGCAGCTAATGCCTATTGCTATTTTACACTTTTACTGGTATTCAGCTGCATTCAGTTAGACTGGAAGCCGACCCCAACACAGTTGGGAAAAAGGTAGGCAGATTGATGACAAAGGATGAGGTACTTATAATTTGACTTGGATACATAGATACATAGATAATAATAATAATGTATAGATCTTACAGGGTAAACCATTTTGCCTGGTTCAAGATTCAGCGAAAATCCTTGGTGATAGTCTATGTCCAGTAGCGGACATCTTTCTTCGGATAAGATGATGATTCGGTGTCAAAAACAATGGCAATGAAAAGCATTTTGTCTTAATAAAGTCAGGTCTTTTAAATGAGCGCCTTTACTCTTTCTATGAAATGGTCTTTTTTCCGCAGTTACAAGAGGAATCGAGGCCAACTAGCATGGTACTTGATAGAGCTTCGCAGAGTTCATCATCTTCGTGGCCTGGTCCAATGTTACTTCACGTTCACGTCAATACGTTCTTTTTCCATTCTCGGCTGTGGCCTTCTCGGTATCATTGACTCCCTTCTCTTTCGTATCATTCCTCACACGAGCCATCCATCTTTTCTTGGGCCTTTCTCTCCCTCTCCATCCATCAACATTTATGTTCATGATTCTTTTAGTCAGATCTATCTATATCTCAATAATTATTTACATTTTACTTCCCTTTAATTAGGACGCAGATGCACAAACGAGAGAGTGCATATACACATCGCCGGTTTGCGAGAATATCGACGTAATTCAAAATTCTGTCAAATTGAGTTCTGTATGCCAAACAATCATAAATCTTTGATATTTTATCGTGAACAGAGACGCAACGCCAATTTCGCGCCAGCTTTCGTTAGAAAGAGACATCGTCATTATTCATTTGAAAGAAAACACTCGAAGCGTAATCACAAATAAAGGCTCATCTCAGTTGAGCCAATGAAAACAGAGTGAACGCATTGTCAATTCTCGAAAATACCGACGTATTTACAGTTTGGTTGCAACAATTGTTGATTTTTTTTCAAGAATAGTGACATATTAAGTGATCCGTCGTTGTTCCTGATAAAAGTAAGTATCTTTTTATGTCTTATTTCTATTTACGCCTGTATTCTTGAATAAATATGGGTGATTGCTTATGATATTGTATTTTATACCGACTTTTTGTAACTTGAGTCTATATTCACGAAAAATAAACAGATTTTATTTTATCGTAAATAAGAAACGTCGTTATTTTTGAAAAAAATGGGCATGGTTTTGCTTCTTATTACGAAATACGTCTGTGTTCAAGGAATTTTGGGATAGAAATATTGAGTTAATTTTTTACATGGTATTCATTGATAATTAATTATTTACGTTAAATTATTTGTTTTAGATAATTATCTTTATCAGAGTTATTCAAGATGGCAGAAAGAATGTTATTCTTGGGAAAGTTGAAAGAAGCGGCCAGTCAAAATAAAGGAAATGAGGATCAACATGATTTAACGAATAGTGAACAAGAAGGTTAGCCTACAATTTTCGTATATTTGCAGTTTGTCTCAATTTTATTTATTCTTTCAACTATTTAAAATATTTTAGGTTTCAATTAACATAAAAGCAGTTGTTGTCATTAAATGCAACAAGTTGCGATAAAAATATCGAAAATGATATAAATTATAATAACACATCAGGTAAGCAAAATAAAATATTTGAATTCAATCAGTCGGAAGATTTTTCGATATTATTTTTATTCCGATGTGTACCTAGTTCGTCCTGTTGCAAATAGTTTACACTCACGATAGTGGCTGATCGTAACCTCCTGGGTTACAAAAATGTTAGTGTTTCTATTACATAATGGCTGTTCCTCTGGAAGAAACCCGTGAAATGTATGCGATTACGATAACTGTTGCTTTTGGTATTTCTTTTGTAAATAAATAAACGTTTATAGAATTTCAGGTAATAATTCAGAAGAAAATAAATTGATTTTGCCACAAAGATCACTATTCATTTCGTCCATCATCATCTTCTAGCTCATCTTCTTCGACTTCTAGCTCATCTTCCTCGTCTTCTAGCTCATCTTCATCCAGCAATAGAGAAACAGAAGAATGTAATAAAGAACCCAATAACATGATAAATTTAAATGAAAAAGGACTCCATGGCCATAGCCTAGAAAATAAAACCAAAGAAAATAAGGTAAGTATAGAGTCAGTAACTGATAATATGAAAGATAAGACTACAGTAGAAAGTAATTCACAAATAGAAAGTGAACCAAAAGCTATTGAATTGACCAATATGAAAGCTGAAAGTGAAGAAAGAAAGGAAGAAAGGGATTTTTAATCGGATGATAGTATCACAGATCCTAATTATCACATTGAAAGTAATGATTTACCGTCAGATTCGGATGAAACAGTAGAAGAGAATGAAGAAGAAAATATTTCACGTAAATAAAACCAAAAGAGGAAAATGCAGCCAGAACTTTGGAAATCGAATGTAGCAAAACATCTACCAAATGCAGGGAAAGAATATGTAGGCAAAAATAATAAACTTATACGAGAGAGACGATTAGGACCAGGATGTACAGAAAAATGCAAGTTAAAGTGTAACACAAAGTTTGTTTGTAAAGTAAATGAACTTTTGTAGCATTCAATATGTCCTCTATTGTCCCGACATTATTCATTTCCTTTTAAGAATTAATGTTCCTGATTTTGATTTTTTTTTATTACTTATTTTGAAGAATTCACGTTTATTTTGATTTAATTTATTTTGAAAAACAGGGTTTTTAATACCAAAATATAAAGTTACTATTGTTATACTGTTGTTATAAAATTATTTTTATTTGTTATACTTATAAGTACAAACGTTTTAAACACTTAAATGAATTTTTATCACACCTGCTCTGAAAATACATACTAATTATACCAATTAGAGGGAAGAAACGCCTTTATCCC
The DNA here is from genome assembly GCA_963855955.1 of Luperina nickerlii. Lineage (NCBI taxonomy): Eukaryota > Metazoa > Arthropoda > Insecta > Lepidoptera > Noctuidae > Luperina > Luperina nickerlii. The sequence continues at coordinate 19,143,243 of OY979667.1, forward strand.
GCCCTTCAAATCCTTTCATCCCAAGGTATGGAAGTTTGTATGAAAATCCTTCCGACCCAAGGGTGGGAAATATGTATGAAATTCCATTACATACCCGGTTTTTCTTTTTTTTTTAATTTGTCAGCAGTCATACTGCCAAGAGACTTTAACTGTCTACTAATTAAATTTCAAGGAAATTGTTACTGGCCACTTACAGTTTTTTTTACCAGTTACCAACCTCCTTGGTGCATACAGAAAATTAAAAACGAAATTATTTTTGTATATAAAACGCGGACTTCTTAACAATTCAAAAGTGCCTGTAAATGGTTTAATTGAAAATAAATGGTTTGAGTTTGAGAACAGAAAGGAGGCCTGTGTCTTACCAGTGGGAACATTATAGACTGATTATGTATGATTTTGATACACTTCAACGTGTACCTACCTAAGTATTTTTTGTTACTAAGGCGTCATGTAAAAAAAGGCTGCACTTTTAATAATTGTACTTTTAACTAAATATAAACATTTCTATGCATTTATGTCCATAATTTTCCTCGTAGGTGTAATAAAAAGCACTATACATCCCTCAGGATAAAGTACAGATCCATACCTCAAATGGTTTGCGCCCCTCGCAAGCTCGTGGCGCAAATGCCATAATCTCGGTATGGAACTGTCACTTTCTTCCCTCTGAAGTAATGTACTATTACTTACTACTTAAATTAAAGCTAATTAAATGACATAAGTTGATTTTTATAATTTGGAGTCTCATGAATAAAGACTGATGTCTGAAAGCCCCCTTTGTATGACGATTTTTTAAATAATTTTAATAAAAGTTCTAAAATGTTTTTATGTTTTTTGATACTACGATAAATTTTCCTTTAATCTGTAAAGTCAATTCCTCAAGAAATCTTTTACATTTTGCGGTATGCACTAAAATATTTACAATGAAATTAAAAAATGCCATTCTCTAAAATCAATCATTTTTAGTTCCGTCACTATTCTCGCAAACCAGCGACATGTGGTTATTCCCCATCCATACGTTGATGTGCAATCAGCACTTCGTTGCAGGTAAAATATTTATAAGTAGGTATCGGTCATTTATGGCCACGTGTGGCCATGCTTTGATGTTATTTATAGTTAAGTAATTGGTTCAAATGTAGTGATAGTGATTGTGTGTTCAATAATTAGTGTTAGGTTTAACAGACTGATCTGAAGGACAATTCTCATAATTAAAAACGTTCAAAATGCAGTCTCAATTTCATCTCAGCGACAAGAGACAACTGCGAACATTCTTAAAAATACGGGAATAGTAGGTACCTCAGTGTTTTAGTTTGTGCCATACAATCCTCTTTCTTGATAAAATTATGGAATCACGTAAGTTCTATCACGATTTAGATTTGCACAGCAAGACCACTAAGCTCTGATATAATATTAAAGTATTCAGCAGTTGTGTGAATACTCAAAAATAAAATAGACCAGCACTTCGTTGATTAGATAATGTTGAATGCATTACCAAAACATGCATTTGCGTCATTATTTACAACAAAAAGTAAGCTTGCACTTTCATAAAACTGTTTCCAAATACCCCATCACTTTTCATTTGTTTTCCCAACACTAGGCGTCTTTATAGCATTTTTATCAAGCGATTGCTCATACAAACACATTTAATCGATGTATTTTTAGATCCATTTATATTTTTGCATATCTCGAGATGTTTATGTTTCTTTCCCGAGAATCGACTCATAGAGTATCGAGTTGGCGTATTGTTTCAGTGAATTACGTATCCCAAATATTTGCCTCAATCAATGTGCGATGCTCTTGGGGGTGAGCAAACAGATCGCCCTTTATGTGAAGAAGATAGGTAGATATTTTTAGATAGATTATTCGTAGTCTATTTCTATTTGATGAAACAATAAACGTCCCACTCATTGTCCCTCACAATAAGTGGGATATTTTGCTTGATAGAATGAAGATTGGATCTCTTTTTAATCGACTTCAAGAAGGAGGAGGTTCTCGATTCGATTGTATGTTTTTTTTTCTCCGGCAAATTGTAAATCGATTTCAAAAATTCTTTTTTTAATGGATAGGGTATGCCTCAGGGGTGGGTCTCATAATTTTTATTAACTTTGCTTTGGTAGTTTTTGAGTTAGCTTCAATAATACATATTTTTGCTACTTAGTTTATATTGATGATGTTATAATGACTTCCTGTCACTGATGTTTACATAACAAGTAGTGTTATACGAATTTCTGTGGGATAAGTACAACTTATAAATGAAATAAGTATAAAAACTTCTTTCAAAAGAAAAAAAAGACACTACAAAGTGAAACAACAAATGCGAAGCTAACGACACCGACTTCCAAAATTGAAGTTTTTCACTTTGTAGTGTCTTTTTTGGAAGTCGTTTTTTTTTGGAATAATGTTTTTATTCTTCTTCTTTTTGGGGCACAAAGGGCAGGATAGGAGGTGGGGCATAGTTTGTGACACACCTCCACATCCACACCCTGCTGGGCTGCTGCCATTCCTACGCCAGTGTTGCGAGATTTACTTACCTGTTCCTAGTTGGGCTCGGAGACGGAAAATTAATCCGACTAAAATTATAACACCTAATTTCCTTAAGGGGACTACAGGACCTAAACGCAAGAAAGGCAAGTTTTATAATGCCTAAAAGTATATGTTCGACCACAGTAAACAAAATCAGAAAAATATATGATATTTTTCAGGATAATGCTAGATAGACAGTGTGTTGAAAACATAATACAACTAATTTTATACGATAGAAAAAAGTCATGAAGATACCTCTAAAAACATTCTTTTCACAATAAAAACCATACTAATATACATACAATCATTGTGATTTTTTGTCAGATTATTCTACAAGCAACATACTAAAGAACTAGTGTTTTAATTTTTTTGGTCCAAACAATAGCTATTTTGTAAATAGATAATTGCTTCATATTTTGCAATAAATTACCAGCGTTGTGTCATCGCGCTTCTCTTTCTTTTCCATGCAGTCCGACAGTGATCGCGCTTTAGGTCTTGTAGTTCCCTTAACTAATCTTTATTAAAACAATGTTAATTATGTACATAATATATTTACAAAGGTGGTCCACAAGGGGCGATGAATTAGGGTAAAAGCTATAAAAATAGAACCGAAGTAATTATCTAACGTTTACTCTTTCAATCCGTCGGTAATTTACTTAATTGCCTTCTACAGTTACTTGGTAAAAGTAATGAGTGATTTGTGGAAAGGTTCTGTAGTTATAGACTACTTTGATGGTTTTTTTTTTGTTTTTTTTGGTATGGGAAATCATCAAATGACGGGTCCCGCTCTGGGTGGAGCGGAAGGGGGTGTCAGACTCTTACTGACTAAAACCCACCCGTGTTCCTTCCTTAGCCCTTTATGTTCCGGGCCAGCGGTAACTCCTTCGGACAATCCCGCTTTGATGGGTTAGGAGAAAATTGGTGGCATTTGGTTACATTTTAGGAATAGTTTACCTCATTGTAACCTTCTTTTGAAGTTTTGCTGATAGTTTGATTTTTGGCTTTAGAAGTTTAGATGCGTTATCAGTGACAAAGGTATAGAGGGGCTCATGGCAAAATAATAACAGGTGCACGGCTGGATCAAAGATTAAGCTACGCTTGCGGCGGTCGGTTCGTGTGTGTTCATATCGAGTGCCCGCCTCCGTGCGTCGGAAAACACGTTAAGCCGTTGATCCTGGCTGTCATTCGTAGATCTTTGGAAGTCGTTACAGGTAGTCGGAAGCCCAAACAGTCTGAAACCAGTGTTACCAAGGGTTATCGTGTTACCCTCTAACTGGGTTGTGGGAGGTCATGTAGGCAGGTAAGTAAAATACCTACTGGTATTATTCAGCTGTAAGTGTTTAGGCTGGAAGCCAACAACATAGTTGGGAAAAGGCTAGGCACCGGTGTCAAAGGCTTTTGTATGGTATAATTAGGTAGACGTAAAGGCTCGTACACAAAGGTGTGTCGTGCGATAAAATCGCGCGCGACTCAAAAGCACTGCAAGTCGCACAACGAGCGGTGCCTTTGTGTTGCGCGCGACTAAGGCTCCTTCAAACAGGCGCGATACGACACGCGACACAAAGGCACCGCAAGTCGCGCAACGAGCGGTGCCTTTGTGTCGCACGCGATTCGCGTCGCGCGTCGCGCCTGTTTGCAGGAGCCTTAAAGGGCACGCGTTTTTAAAGGCCATTTGGCGTAAAAAGTAGGTATTCTTTGTTGACTTCAAATTAAAGGAAATATAAGAACGGAAACATCTTAATTCAACCCGTTGACGATTTTTTTCGATCACAGAGTTATGCTTTCTGTCACTATATAAACGAGGCGGCTCCACCCAAAAATAGCTAAAAGAAACAAAAAATAAGTCGCGCCTTTCTATAAATAAATACAGTTTTAAGCCATTCCTTAAATTCTTCAGAAGATGATTATTTTCACTCGACGCACCACTAAAAATGGCGTCTGTAACTATAAAAGTTCACTCACAGACATAATTAATAGTTTACAAATGTTACATTGTTAAGTTTACGTTTGTTTAACTGTGGCGACTTACGGTTTTAAATTAGGCGCGGTTCGGCTGCGATTTTGGATGGAAATGTTTTTTATTGTTTTTGAAGATTTACGATGTGTGTAACGGGGTTTTAACTTTTAGTCTTAAGGGACATCTTAAGACTACAAGTTAAAATCCCCTTACAAGAATCGTAAATCTATCGTGAATCGTAATATAGGCTAGTAAGGCATTAAGATAACATTCTTTTGGCAGACCTTCACGAGGTGCCCAATCACCAACTGGTAAACTTATTTGTCACATTTCAATCATAGTTCTAATGACAATTTCTAGAGTACTACAGTCAATATGACAGTGATCTTTAAACTGAAATGACAATAAGGTTCTGTCAGGTTGCTGCAACGGTCAAATCTGTCAACAGTGCCGGAATTACATTGACAGGGGTTTGTTGGTAAACATTTGAGAAATTGTCACAGAAATTGCTTTGAAAAAACAAGATGGTTAGTTCCGATTTTCACCACGCGTCAAAATAACCTTGTAGGCTTGTAGCGATATCTACTCGTATATACAACGTGTAACAGAATAAACGCAATTCCTGAAAGTAGTTTGTTCAGAATCGGCTTCTGAATCGATTTCCGTCATCAAAAATAGGTGTTAAATTTTGACGGAAAAATCTTTTAAATGACTTAAATTAGAAACACTGTATCATGACAAATTAATACAATCCTTAATTCAAGGAAATTGAAACCTTAACTCAGAGCAATAAAGGCTACTTAAACGCACGACATTATTTGTATTACGCTCACACGTCGTAATGCACACACGTTAATAATATCAATGCATTTTACAATAAAAGTAGTGTGCGTCAAATTAAATAGGTAATTTAAAGGAATTTCCACTTTATCTCCAATGCGTAAGGCTTGTTTGAATGCACGACCAAACTTAGTGCGGTCATCAGAGTAGCCCTACACACACACAAACAAATTATGGCATTATTACAAAATAAAATTATTGAATTTGAAGAAATTTGAACCTTATTGCAAAGAAATAAAGCATTTGTCGGCAACCTCTTTGACGTTTTTTGCGAAATGCCGACACACGCGCCGCCGCTACCGCCGAATAACATGAGTACAAATAACATTAATTAAAATCTAGTCATCCGCCGGTAGCGACCTAGTGTAGTTGTTTTTCAGTTTACTTCCGTGACATTTTTGATTCCGTGCGCGATGGCTTTCCGGTACACCAACATACAATACACGGAGATGGTGAGGACCCTGGCTCGCTGTCTTGATAATGTCGCGTTAGCTTGTCGGGAGTTCAATGACCGTTTTGGCTGCAGTGTGAGCGCCAGGACGATGCTGGCTGCAACTCAGCGACTGAGGGACTCTGGGACGTTCCTTCCTAATACGGCTTTGGACAGAGGGACGAATGTGCGGACTACTCGTCTGCAAGAGCGTATTCTCGACCATTTTGATGAACATCCAGAGGACAGCTCGAGAGAAGCAGCACCCCAGTTTGACTGCAGCCACATGTACGTGTCGCGAACGTTGCGTGCTGATGGTGAACACCCATATCATCTTCGACGGTGTCAAGACCTAACGCCGGCCGACAACTTGCCACGACTGGAATTCAGTAGGTGGTTGTTGGAGAACTGGCAACAGAACATTCTTTGGACGGACGAGAGTACCTTCACGCGTGTTGGCATGTACAACCAGCACAACCAGCATTTGTGGCGGCATGAGAATCCACATGCTTGCCGTGTGGATTCGTTCCAGCATAGGTTCTCCGTCAACGTGTGGGCTGGTATACTCGGAACATTCATACTCGGCCCCATTTTCCTTCCACGGTTGACCGGAGATACCTACCTGCGGTTCTTGCAGGAGACATTGCCGGACTTACTGGATGACGTCCCTGTCGGTCTTTCACGTGACATGTATTACCAGCAAGACGGTGCTCCCGCGCATTTCACGTGGACCGTTCGACGGCATCTGGATGCGGAGTATGGCAGTCGCTGGATAGGTCGCGGAGGACCTGTGCCGTGGCCTCCCAGATCGCCAGACTTAACACCGCTAGACTTTTTTTTGTGGGGTCGCATAAAATCGCTCGTGTACGTCAGTCAATGTACAAGTGTCGAGGAGCTAAAAACAAAAATTCAACAAGCATTTGTGACGGTGAAAAGTGATACTGAAGTGCTTACAAAATTAAAATACAATTTAAGAAAGCGTGCTAATAAGTGCATAGATCAAGGCGGCGGTCATTTTGAAACTTTAATGAAAGTGGATCGCAGAAATAGTGCAAATTAATAACCTAAGTGTTAAGTGTAAATAGTCCAGTTCTGTAAGTACCTACTTCTTCCTATCAATACGATTGTATTCTAATCACTGTAAACATTGTTATTATAATCTTTTAAACACGCCGTCTTTGCCTAAGACGACCCACTGACCATATTTTTGTAGTACAAACAATAAACTGGACCTACCTAACAACGAACTTATCAGAGGGATCGCGAGATTCGCGGGGGTGCAATCTCGAAAGATAGGTACCTAGGTAGATAAAAACGGCAAGTAGCGGCGCGCGGCGCGGTGCGTAGAGACTAAAACTGAACTGACTGTGAAAGTTTGATAGAAAAAAAAATTTCCCGGTGATATCGCTTATCAATATCACATCTAGCTAATGTTCGGTAATTTAATTATCGTTCATACGGCCATAGGTAGGTATCTAATGCCTAATGCCTACATTAGAACTAGGCACTCACCGTTGGCGCGCGCGCCGCTAAAATTGAACAAACACAAATGCAAAACCTAATTTTTAGGTCCATGATACACACGTGCACATGAATAATATCAAAGCATTTTACATTTGGATTCGAGCGCGCGCGCGTTTAATAAAACAGTTGATGTAAGAGAATTTAATCCTTCCGTCCAAATAATAAGGCTTATTGAAATGCACGACCGATTTGTATTCCGCATGTCTCTCTAATTAATTTGTTGAGAAATGTCGAAATAGGTACTTAGTAGATAATTTTCTTTTGCAAATGTACCGTAAGAATAATGTGAAAGAGCGAGATGCACAAAACCGGCGACCCTTTGATATCGCGCGCGCGCGCTACCTCCGGGCTGCCGGCCGGCCATCTTCAAAGTAGGTATTTTTCCATGCGCACAGCAAAGTTTGCTGTTTGTGATTAAAATCTTGTACGCACTGATTTTTGTTTCACGTAATTAGCAGTAAACACGCTTGTAAGAGGTAGCTAATAATATCGCGAAAGTTACGCATCTGAGATACTTAAATATTTTTTACCCGCGTGTGCCGCACGGAGTCCGGGCGCTTCGCCCTTCGTTAATTTCGAAATTCGGGTAAAAAGTCGCTATTTTAAATGCATCCCCGTTACTAAGCGTAAAGTCTTAGATTCATGTTGATAATTTCACTTGCTAGAAAATTATCAATCATTACATTACACTGTAAACTCAATTAAGTATACCTACTTAATTGAGTTAAAACAAAAGTTATTCATTCATAATATCAGTCTGTGACATTTTAGGTACTTTTTTTTACTATTGATAGGCGCGCGTTTGACCACTATCCACTATCTCACCTGATGTAATTAAAATTCGTTCATTGAACTAACGCACATCAGTCTAATGCCTACAGGCTATGGTCAGCTGGCAAGCGCTCGAATGTGCGTGTCGCGTCGGCTGCTAACATTGCATGAGTGTGTGTGTAGGCATGTTGCTGCACATACGTTTTGCGTTTAGTAAGGATAACTATTTTATAAAAAACGACCAGGTTTGGTTTAAATTTATTTAATTACGGGTGTTGTTTTAGACTTATAATTTTATATTCTAATTGGGGTGTCTGAGGTATTGCGCTTAATCCGTTACACGTTGTATAAGTAATTATTTTGTCTTTTTCAAGATTTTCTGTTTTCATTATTTTATTGCATCATATCGATAGTCACAGCGTAGTACGTATGTAAATGAATTATTAAAAAAAAAATAAGCGTTTCCATTCGTAATTTTATGTCGTATTTTGCAGGAGTTGAACAGTAGCGCTTCTTCATAGAGCGCGCTTCGGATTCTTTCGATGCGAACATTCTGTAGCACAGAAGGACCAATATAGATGTTCGGACAGTGGGGTACAATGCGTGCCACGAAAGATGAGACTTGACACACCACATGGTTTGACATGCGCAGTACACGATTTTGGGTATCTTTAGCGGTATGAGGTCTGAGTGCGGGACGGGACCGGACGTCATAGGGGCGGCGGAAAGAGCGGGGGAGGCGGGGTCAAGTCTCATCTTTCGTGGCACGCATTGTAATTGCGTAATACACTAACAGTAGGAATGGCATACATTTTGACAGTTCAACAACATTCGTTGCTTTATTTATATTGTTGTGCAGACAAATTTTTCGAACGTATGAAGCAATGGATTTGCGATATCCTTTAAAATTATTCAGATTATGTTTGATAGTGTGTTACGCAATAAAGGTGCTGGTAGATCTTTAATTCTACATATCTTATAGGTAAATATTTATTTTATATACATTGAAATAACTATATCAATATATAACACATTTAACGAGTATGTACATACTTATACACTAGATACTTATACACTAGATAGATTTTTTTTGCCTAAGGTCTAACTAACTAGAATTATTCCCTTCTATCAAAGTTTTGCTTGTTCAGTAAATATACCTCTAAAAAATATTTCCTTAGGTACTATCGTTCTCATCTCAGCGATTTCAAAGAATATTACTAAGACTGCCGTTTCAAAGGAAACTCGGTACCTAGAGGTAAAGTTGAGAAGATTGAAGATTGATTGAAGATCTCATTAGGGAATATCAGACTAATTGCTTTGATTTTTATTCAAAGAGGCCGTTTGGTAACTGGCGCAATTTGGACGCATCGGGTGCCAGCATTCACCACAATGATTCACCATTTAGGCTTACATCGTATTGCGATAATGACATTTGACAATAAACTAATTTCTGAACTAAAAGGTCTGGCCCAATTTTATAAAGAAAGAAGAAAAGCTTTGGAGTCAAACTTTGATAGACTATAATAGACCATTATCAAATCCTTTACCAAGTAATGCTCCACTTCCTGAGTTAAAATGTCAACGCACCGATTACAAATGCAATAACTGGAGACCCACTTACGACACTGAAACCCTATTATGTGCAATCGATGTGTGTGTCTTCTTTATCCCAGTATTCTTTATTTTTACTTACATTATGCCGGCTGACTTTGTTACCGTCTGGACAAAAACAGAGTATAAAAGGTGAACGGAGTAGAAGCCTATGGTACAGAAGTCGAATATTTTTTCACAAAATAAAAAAAATACGAATAAATCGACAAATAATGTAAAAAATCATCTTAAAGGCACCCAATGAATTCTTCACCAATTTCAATGAATTCTTAGTGACATTCAATCAAAAGGGTTGAATGTAAAAAAAAAGTCTGTAAAAAAAGTTAGCCGGTATCCGGTCTTTTTGCTTCTCTCTCATTATTAGCTAACTTTTCTCTTACCTACTAATCTACTGAAAAAAACTTGGCCTGAAAACATTTTTAATAAATTAATTCTCTAAAGAAACTTCTCCCATTATTGGCTTCCACAAATGAACTGGTAACATAAAAAGTTTGAAAAACTCCAACTCTGGCATTTTTGCATTGTTGAATGACTATACATTTTCAATTCAGAGCTGGCTAAAAGAGAAGTTGGGAGGCTGTAGGTATCCGACGTACTTTTTGCAATGTTGTAGGTACCGAGATTAATGTAAAAATTGAAATATATTGTGTAAACTGTAGAGGCACCTATTATTTTACCTTGACTAATCATCATCTGCCTAGGCAGACTTTGCCTCTCTGCCTGAAAAGGCTAGCCTTTTCCCAACTATATTAGGGTCAGCTTCCAGTCTAACCGGATGCAGCTGAATACCAGTATTTTACATGGAGCGACTGCCTATCTGACCTCCACAACCCAGTTACTTGGTAATAGATACCCCTTTTGGTAAGACTGGTTGTCAGACTCTCGGGCTTTATTATTTTGTATAATATCCTAAATATTGACATAGTGAAAGTTTAGGGTGCATTCAAAGCTGTGATCCAAAAGCCTACATGATCAGCCTTACAACCAACATTGTCTAGAAAATCTAAGCACCAACAAAAATTTTCGAACAGCCATTACCAAAGAGCGAGCTATGCTCGGAGTCTCTATGAAGGATAAAATTAGGAAGGAAATTGTCCGGTAAAGAACCGGAGTTACCGACATAGCTTGCAGAGTAAGCAAACTGAAGTGGCAGTGGGCTGGCCATGTCTGTCAAAGGACCGATGGCCGGTGGAGCATGGATTCCTTGAGTGGAGACCGCGTATCGGCAAGCGTAGTGTGTGTAGCCCGCCAGCTAGATGGACGGACGACCTAAAGAAAGTGGCTGGGACGGACTGGATGCGAAAGGCGGAGGACAGGGTGTTGTGGCACAGCCTCGGCGAGGCCTATGTCCAGCAGTGGACTGCAATAGGCTGAGTTCATGGATTTACCATAAAGAAGAAGACTAAATAATTGAAAAAAAAATAATAATCAATAATAAAAAAATAATAATAAATAAATAAATAATAAAGCCCACCAAACCTAACGTCCCAAAGAGATGACAAAAACCGTCACTTACCAACACACAATATAAACATTTACCAGCAGTAAGGTACCAGGATAGCAGAGGTCAATAGGAGCGAGTCATTTCCTTAATCCTAAACACGCAGGTCACTGGACGGTCACAATTGGGTCACGCAACCGGACTGACTGATTCGTATTTGTGTCACCGGGCTAATTGTAACACTGTAACGCTGCGATTAATGAATTAAAGGGCCTTTGTTTTTGTTGTTGTTGGAATACTGTAGGGTTTCACTGTATTCATAAAAAGAGATAAATAGTGACTAAGTGAGCCAAGCATTTAGGTATGTTTTTTCAAGCAGTCATCATCGTCCTGCCGCCTATTTTATTTGGAATCGGTCCATAACTTTTTTCATACATTTTTATTAGTGTGCACGAGCGACACACGTCGTCGACAGAGGCATCTGCAACCGTCGACAATATACCGCTCATTATATATACATATTATTATTATTTATTCTTTTATATATACTTTATTGTACACCACAAAAATACATAACATGCAAAAAATACATCAAACACTACAAAATATACAATGGGCAGCCTTATCGCTTTCTGCGATCCCTTCCAGATCTCATCCAGTTTACTTCGTTCTTACTGTATCATGTTTTACACAATTCATCCATCTTTTCATCTTCCTGCACATTTTCCATTTTATTTAGAATACCCCAGAGAGAGAGGTCACTTCCTACATCAAGATTCGCACAACCCATCTTTTCTCAAAACAGTGAAGGATAACATCGTGAGGAAACCGGCATGTCCTAGAACCAAAAATTCGAACACATGTGACATCTACCAATCAGCACTGGGCCCGCGTGGTGGATTACGGCCCACTCCCTCTCACCGTGAGGAGGTCTGTGTCCCAGCATTAGGATCATTGAAGGCTGATTATGATCCATCTTTTCTAAAGTCTGCTTCTTCCATAAAGTATCACTGTGTATTAATAAATGTCTTACATTTTTTCCCTACTGCTAGGCTGCCTGGAGGGTTATGTTTTTCGAGTGATTTTCTTAAATTATCTGATCTACATAGCTTATAAAATGTTCCATCAATGTTAATTGATATTGGAAACCATTCAAAGGCGTTTTAACTTTCGACTCGCCTCTCAAACGTTATTATTATATCTACCAACTTTGGTAACTAATTGGTATTGCCGACATAAAGTAATTTTATCAACTGAAGTATCTATAAAAATAAATGAAATCGTAACAGTGAACAATGATAGTTTTTATCAAAGGTAGTCGGAACAAAGCCCTTCAGATATTGCTTTGGAAGAGCGGTTTATATTCCGCCATTGCTGAGTTTAGGGTTGTCTGATTTGTTTATTTAGGTTTGCAAGTATGTGTCTTGTTCTTAATAAAAAAAACACTGGCACTCCGGTAGTGCCGACAGAAGTGAAAACTTGAACAATTACGAGTGTATTTTGTGAATCGTCTTATAAACAAAACACGCGTGTTAAGGTTCCTTATTTTATAGGGTTTTTTGCAAATCAGGTATGATGACCAAAGTGACTGGTTTATTCTTCTCGTGAAAGGAATTTATTCAGATTTGCTCGTCGTCAGTTATATATCCGTGGTTCAGCGCCATCTCGTCGTTGTTGGATGAACTACGTAGTTAGTACGCGAGGCCTACGTAGTTAGTACGCGAGGCCCTCGTAGTTCTTCCCGATGTGCATAGATGGCGCTGTCCTCAACAACGCGCGTCTTAAGTTTTACGTCTGACGTTAGTACGCGAGGCCCTCGTAGTTCTTCCCGATGTGCATAGATGGCGCTGTCCTCAACAACGCGCGTCTTACGTTTTACGTCTGACGTTTTACGTCTTACGAATTTTCGATCAGGGTCACGTGACCTGACGCGAATTTAGAAGTTTTTACCCATTCCAAAAAAAGTACACAGCGCCGCTAAAGAAGTTTTCACTTCAAAAATGAAATTAATTGAAATTATTTTTCACTCCCCTTACTCAACAAGACCGTCGTCGTAGCGTACCAGAGCGAGGAAAAAAAGTACCTCTGGGGGAAAATGTTTTTTTTTAAATTGTGACTGTTACCAACGAGCCTACAAAAACGAAAAAGTAGAATAATCATGAATAAAGACTCATCTTATTACTGGTTTATAAAAAAAGAAGAACATTTTATTTTTGAAAATGGAACTAAAAGCCGCGATCTCTTCGGTAGAATGCGTGCATTGCGTTGCGGCTACAGAAGAAATAAAAAAAAAGACATTGCCGCGAAATCTTTAGAATCTTTCTCGAATTGAATTGGTGACCGTAATTTATTTTTAATACTGTATTGGATTATTTAATTTTCTCACAATCGTAGTGAAAAGTAGAGCGTAACACACGGCCGGCGCTAAAAAACCATTATAACTCGGTTTCTATTTACTCCCTAAAGCTCGGGAGTAAAACTACCTTGTATATAATGGGTAATTTTAGCCCCTTCTATAACGATCTTCTATTATTTTATAAATTGGATACCAGAACCATGTTTACACGTCATATTATAAAAAAAAAAATAAGCTGGATGAGGTCGGCGTTTCATATCTAAATACTTTAAGAAGAAAGGCCGAAAGAAACTCAGAGGTCACAGTCTCTTTTAAAATCCAGACATAATCTTGGTCAGCTCATGTGAAGACCATGTAGATTGAAGTCTGAAACGGTCTTTTGAGGAAAGGACCACACATATTAAGTCTGCGAAAACATTTTTCAGTAATCGTGTAGCTCAAATCAGAACTTGAGGAGCTCAACGACTCGACGACAAATACATAAAGTTAAAAATGTAAAAACTGATAGAAGGGTATATCATGATAAGCAATGAAAATAACTGTTCAATATTGGGGAAGATCCAAGAAGTATTAAACGATAACGGTTACGGTTAGTAAGATATAGGGACCGGGCAATGTTTACCACAACGTAACAAAAAAAAAAAAACACTGGCACTCCGGTAGTGCCGACAGAAGTGAAAACTTGAACAATTACGAGTGTATTTTGTGAATCGTCTTATAAACAAAACACGCGTGTTAAGGTGTGTTCCTTATTTTATAGGGTTTTTTGCAAATCAGGTATGATGACCAAAGTGACTGGTTTATTCTTCTCGTGAAAGGAATTTATTCAGATTTACAAATAAGCACACAGGATAGACTTCAGTTCGTGGTGTTGGTCTCGCATGGAGCTCGTCGTCAGTTATATATCCGTGGTTCAGCGCCATCTCGTCGTTGTTGGATGAACTACGTAGTTAGTACGCGAGGCCCTCGTAGTTCTTCCCGATGTGCATAGATGGCGCTGTCCTCAACAACGCGCGTCTTACGTTTTACGTCTTACGTCTTACGAATTTTCGATCAGGGTCACGTGACCTGACGCGAATTTAGAAGTTTTTACCCATTCCAAAAAAAGTACACAGCGCCGCTAAAGAAGTTTTCACTTCAAAAAATTCGAAACTCTCCGGGTTTCGAAATTATTTTTTTTTCATGTCGCCGCTGACATGTAATAAACTAATTGTACTAATGAACCTCCCAATTCTTCATGGTAACCCTGACCATAAATGCAGATGACCAGTAATTATAGTCACAGCAGTGCGTTGTCTTATTTCAATTGAGTGTAATTGTTCGAGCGCAGCTTCCAGATTGTTTTGACGAGCTTAATTGCGACATTTATTATTTAAGCGGTAGTGAGAGATTAAGTCGCTCCCCCCACCGAATAACATGGTAATGTGGTACTACGACAGTTTTCGTTTTATTGCATATTCGGTGTCTAAAGCATTAATTATCATCTTGTAATTTTTTTTGTATTTTTTCTATGTATATTTATAAAATTACAATAATTTCAATGGTACCGTAATGAACATAACAACATTATTCCCTTAAAATCTAAACACACTTTTTGCACGAATAATACCATAACATGTTATTACAGATCATGCAATCGTTAACTTTTTCAGTAAGCGACGATTACCATTATATTCCCGTAAGAAATGCATGCCTTTTTCCACGTAAAGTATAAAACAATTATATTTGTGTATTATTTTTGTTTACAATATAATAGAAACGGCTTATTCGATTTAGATGCGGTTTTCACTAATATATTGTAGTAAGCTTCACTTAACATTTAGTGTTTATTTCATGACAATCGGTTCATAAATAAAAAAGTTATATCAATTTAAAGAATCACGGCGGACATTTTTAAGGTATACTATCAGAGTACGTAAATGGACGCGCACTCTCGAGGCTAACTGATAAACAGCGTTTGATATTTGATCTGGTAAGCGTTGATAGTACTTTGGAAGAAATGCTATTTGTAGATGCACCCGGTGGAACGGTTAAAACATTTCTTACGAAAGTTATTTTGGCGAAGGTACGAAGCCAAGGTAAAATCGCGCTTGCTGTCGCTTCATCAGGCATAGTAGCCACATTGTTGCCAAAGTGGGAAAACTGCTCATACAATGTTCAAAATTCCGATCGATTTAGACCGCACAGAAAGCCCTGTTTGTAATATTTCAAGAAACAGCGATAAAGCTAAGGTTCTTCGTGATTGTAGCCTTATTATATGGGATGAGTCCACAATGGCCAATCGAAAAGCAGTAGAAGCAGTAGACAGAACGTTGCGTGATGTCAAGCAAAGTGATCAGCCAATGGATGGCATTACTATGCTTTTTTGTGGCGATTTTCGTCAGACTCTCCCTGTAATACCACGTGGAACAAGGGCTGTTGAAGTTAGAGCCTACCTAAAGAGTTCTCGACTGTGGCATTACATTATACCTTTGCATTTGACATTAAATATGCGTGCGCAAATTAGAGGCAACGAAAATGCTCAAGAATTTTCAGATTTGCTACTTGAGATTGGTAACGGTGTGTTACCGCAGGAACAAGGAAAAGTTTTTCTTAATGAAAACCTATGTAACATAGTTTCATCAATGCAAGACCTCATATCATCTGTGTATGGAAACGCAACGCAAATACCAACTTGCGAAAATTTCTGGCTTTGCGAAAGAGCTATTTTGACGCCACGAAATGACCAAGCAGCAACAATAAACGCTGAAATTTCGAGCTATGTTCCGGGGGATTATGTTGAGTATATCTCCATTAACAGAGTCATGGAAGAAGGAAAATCTACAAGCTACCCAGTAGAATTTTTAGAATCCCTCAATGCTCCTGGACTACCAGCACATAAAATAAAATTAAAAGTAGGCGTACCGATAATGCTTCTTAGAAATTTAAGCCCCCCAAAACTTAGCAATGGCACCAGGTTAAAAGTGACCAATTTACAAAGAAATCTGATAGAAGCAGAGATTTTAACAAGGTGTGGAAAAGGTAAAAGTGTTTTCATTCCTCGGATTCCTCTCATTCCAAACAATTTTCCATTTAGTTTTAAACGAGTCCAGTTTCCAGTCAGCCTATGTTTTGCGATGACAATTAATAAAGCCCAAGGTCAGACGCTGAAAGTTGTAGGTGTAGATCTAAGTATCAGCTGTTTCTCGCACGCTCAGTTGTATGTGGCTCTGTCACGGGTTAGCAATCCTAGGAGCCTGTATGCTTTCATCCCCGATGGCCATACGTCAAATATCGTATACAGAGAAGCATTACTGTAAAGTAAATTTTTAGCTACCCAAACGACGGTAAGGTAAAGTCACTAATGCTCGACACTTTAATGAAACCACTATGTTTATATGAAAATAATGATATATTTATCAAACAAAACAAATCACAGCTTTTTTATATGAATGCGGTGTATCTTAGAAAAGTATCCTAAGTAATAAAATTTCCAATAATCAACATATTTTTAATTATTATTAATTATTTTTTTATATTGTCTTAAGTACTAATAGATAACATCACAAAAAAAGAAAATCACCTTAAGTAGACAGTCAAATGCACTAATAGTTGACATAATATTTAATTAATGCAGTTGGAGTTTTAAGGGCATCAGTGTGCTTGATATACTTAATTAACTTAGGTAATAATTACTTATCCATCAACCTCTAAGCCACTATCAAATTTGTACTTACTATTATACTAAATATGATTATAGCTGGTGATATTTGGTTCATCAAGGACTTTAATTATTTGAGATTCAGTTATAGCACTGATATCCCTATCATTTTCTTTGAATACTGTTTTAGACTCATCACATGCTACCATTGCCATAACTTCAATTTCTGTTTTAGTTACTTTTTGGACAATACAAACATATTTGTAATATCTCTTTTTCCCAGGAAACTTAACGATAACATAGTCACCTTGCTTAATTCTACTCTCTTCCTCATATCTTTCTTCTTCGTTTTCCTCATCAGTGACTTCATCAGAAATATCATTCACGCTGTCTCCAGATTCTACCCATTCTTCTTCGGTAGTTGAGCTATAGTCAGTCTTTTTAAGTTTGTTTTTTATAATATTTTTACTTTTCTTTAATTACTTCTTATCAGTCTTAAGTTTTAGTGCTTTTTCAGTCTCTTCTTTCTTTTTTTTTTTCCTTTCCTCAGCTCTTCTTTTTTTCTCATCCTCTAATTCAGTCTTTTTCTTCCCTTTGTTTTCATGGTATCTTTGCCATTCCAAAGATGATACAACAGATGGCACTTTTTCTTTCCTTCTTTCTTCTGAGTTTTGTTTGGAGCTTCAGTATCATCTGAGCTACATCTCAGATGATACTGAAGCTCCAAACAAAACAAAACATGTTCTTTCCATTTTTCGTTTCATTGGTGTCTGACCCTTTATGCAGCAGAGTTACCCTAGGTACCCCAAATTTTTTTGCCGCAGTTGACGTCGGAACTCCTCTTCTGCATTCTTGAATAGCAGCTTCCATATTAGCTCAGAGTAACGAAACATCTGTCCTTTTATTGACGGTATAATTATCCGTCTGGATCAATAGAACCAATAATTGACATCATGTATACCCCAATAATAGACACCATGTCTACCTTTAGTTAAAGTGATCCAAAATTGTTGATATCTCTACAGTAATCTTTTCATTAGAAATAGAGTTCAAAACCGTACCGAACCTAACATAAGAGTTTAATATCTTGAAACACCAATGGATGACACACCTGTCATCTATTAGATATTCATTATTTTTTGGAACTAATAGTAGACATATCATAATTTATCAGAAAAATATTAGCAAACACAAGAAAAGCACGTTTATCACTATCCCAACTTATCATTGATACGTTGACAAATGAGTAAAAAGTATTTTTTTAATAAATATCGATTCAAAACTCACCGTCAAATTTTGGCGTCCTTAACATAAAAAATAAGAAAACGCGGACCGCGTGCTCACTTCATTACATGATTGACAACGACTGACGACATTTTGAAATTTTGTTTAGAAACTGTTGGGAGTTTTTGAGAACAATTCATATATGGTGCTAGGTGTCCGATGATATTGTAATAAGAGTCATTTTACTAAAATTGTTTTTAATACAAGAACATTTTTTCGTAGGTGTCATCCTTTAGGTCACTGTCTGGCATTAGTGACTTTACCTTATATGTAATTCAAAATATGCTGCCCGAAAAGTCACTATACCACGCTGACGAAGTCGCGGGCACAGCTAGTTAATAAATAAAAGGACTGATTATGATAAATAATAAGACCTTTGTTTTATTTCATAAATTTTAATAAAACGCTATTATAAATTATCCAGTATTAATATCAACTTCCTCTATTATTGTTATTTTTCTGCCAAATCAAATAATAAGTACTGGATTATTTAATAAAACATGTATTTGCAACATTATATTACTGTTAATCTTTTGACACCACACATCGACGAATATTACTGTAATGTAATAGTAGTTTATAAAACTGTCGCATAATGAGGGGTATTAAACACGAGTGTGTGTTTACAAACCGAGCGGAGCGAGGTTTGTAATAGTATCACACGAGTGTTTAATACCTTATTATGTGCAGTTTTATACAACTTTTTATCTACTTTCATACATTGAGATTGAATATACTAAATAAAAGATCAAAGTTCAAAAAGTAAGACATACTTTACTGCTTATGATAATTATTGAAGTTTTGTATAAGTCATTTTCGTCGCCGCATCTAAAATATCGGGCGGAGTCAAATTTCCTTCACATTCACTGGTATCAGACATTTTTAAGCAATAATAGAATAAAACACTAAATTCAGAAAAAACGTAAAAATGGCGCCAAAATCCCAGCTCTTCACCGCACTTTAGCGCAACCACAGATAAGTAAAATTTACACAACAAAACTTCACGCTCCCGTATATATGTAAAGCCCCATCCACACGCTGGCTGTTTGTCACAAACACCGCAAACAGCACACAAAGTGACACACACATCCTTTGATCTGGCAAGAAAAACCGACACCGATGCCGAACACTGCCCAACACAAACACAAACAGGCAAACAACGACAAACACCCATCCACATGTCCGTGTTTGCTGTTGGCTGTTTGCCATTGTTTGTCAAGCATGTGGATGGGGCTTAACGAGTTCGATTAAAAAAAGTTATGCATTCTCCTTCGTGATTTAACTTCTTGGTTAACCTGTATCGTAATGGAAAAAAAATTATTTTATAACATTATTTTGTTCGAGAAATAGTGTTATAATGAAATTTTTTTTTTCTATTTCGGTATTGTGTTTATAAAGTATGTTAATATAAACTCGTTTAAAATTTTATAATTAGAATTTTACGACATGAAAGTAGATAATATTACATTATACACTATATCTTGGATTTCACACGAATAATATCGTAATATCATATTGCCGATAGGTTTTTTGACACTGTATTACAACGAATAATACTATAATGCATTAATATTGACTACGATATTAATGCGTTTACACGCGAATAATATGGTAATGATGCGTTGCATACTATACTTTTGCCATTTAATTTCAGTAACATTATTTTTGTGAATAACTTAATTTGTGAAAAACAAAAAAATCATAATATAAATTAGATTGTAAAAAAATTAGCTTTGTTTTGACGTTTAAATGTCTACCTTACGATCTACCCGTGCCGAGATATACGCATAAAACAGTTTTTTATTTTTCCTGTAAAATTTTGATTTATCGATTACCATATTATTCGGTGGGGGGAGCGAAGTTACTTACACTATTTTTGAGGGGGCCGGAAGATGCAGTTTAAATGGACGAAAGATTTTCAATACTAATTGTCAGTCTAATTTTGCGACTGATTTCGTTTGAGGGCTTGCTCAGATTGATTAAAACTTGTTCGTTATGTAAGGTATTATTATGACTTAGGGCTGATTTTTCAATCATCTGATAGCTTTTGTTTATGTCGACTGGTCTGCCAGTGTCGCGTATAGACGGCAGCGCAGCGGCGAAACGTCGAATCGGGCAATTCTACTAATTTTAACAACGTTCACAGTCTGATCTCAGTCTCAATCTGTCAAAAAATACTTCAAATTTCCCTACATTTTGACAAGTTTTTGACATTTCTTTGTCGCTGAGATGAGACTGCGACTAGATTTTGAACGTTTTAAATTACGAGAATTGGCCTTCTGATCACTTCATTCGTTATTCGATAAATAATTTTAGAATTTTGGCAGTTATTTAATACAAAAACTGTCAAACGTCAATTTTATTCCACGAATAAAAGTTATCTGGCGATGGAAAAATCAACCCTAACTTAAGTCCCAAAAATCGCCTTTACCTTCTTTTCAAGACGGTTTAACAAAATAAAACATATCATTCAGTCACGCCTGTTTCTCCGAAAGATTAGGCAGAGGTGTGCACCCACATTCACTGTTTTAAGGCTCCTTCAAACAGGCGCGACACGCGATAAAATCGCGCGCGACACAAAGGCATCGCAAGTCGCGCAACAAGCGGTGCCTTCGTGTCGCGCGCGATTTGCGTTGCGCGTCGCACCTGTTTGCAGGAGAGCCTTTAACCCTTCCGATTAAGACAGCGAAAACTACTTTAAAAGCAATTCTATCCTCGTTCCAGCCATCAGTTCTAGTGTTGCCCAAAATCGGTCTTGGTCTTGCAGTCTTGGTCTTGTTCTTGCATTTTTGCAAGACCAAGACCAAGACCAAGACCGACTTATTGTAGCAAGACCAAGACCAAGACTGAACCCTGCAAGACTTGAGCAAGAACAAGACTAAGCCTGCAAGACTCTTGCGTCTCGCAGTTAAGTCAAACTGAGATTTGGGCGTTATAGTAGGTATTTGGTTTCAATCCCGATTTTGATAGACGTTCCCCAGTATCAAAACCGTATTGTATTGATTATTATATGTTTCGACTATTTATTAAGTAGGTAGGTAGCGTGTTACTTACAAATTTGTTCCCATATGTGATAAAAATGTACCTACCATAACTTTCTACCAAAGTTCATTTCATACCTTGTAGGTATATCTACTTAGAGTATTATATTATACTTGTATTAGTGACCGACCGAAAGTTCGGTTTCGGTTTCGGTTTCGGCCAGTTTCGGCCAAATAATCTAGTTTCGGCCTTAGTTTCGGTTTCGGCCAGGAAATGGCCGAAACTTTCGGCCGCGCCGAAACTCGAGTGTTCATGAATTATCGTCCATCGTTCGGCGAACTTCGCGGCTAGCTCGTGCTCGCTCGTCGCGTCGCCGGCCCAGTTCGCTGCCGTCCATCGTTAATCGCATGGAGTTGAGGTTGTGTTTTGCACATACGAGGGCGGTCCCATAATGAATTGGCCTAACTATGAACTAATGAAGGAAATGAAACGAAACCAATTTTATTTTTCAATATAATCACCATGAATCACCACACTTCTGACATCTGTGAATCAACATCTCTAAACCTTTATAAAAATAATCACAATTTTTTGCCTCAAAATGACCGAAGACGGCCGCCTGCAACTCTTCATCGCTTGAAAATTTTCTTCCTCTTAACTCTCGCTTTAAATTTGGAAATAAATAATAGTCGGACGGGGCCATGTCTGGACTGTGAAGTGGATGTTCAACTTCTGTGAACCCGCATTGACGAACTGCATCCTTCGAAAAACCAGCGGTATGAACAGGGGCGTTGTCATGGAGCAACAGGACACCTTTAGACAGCTTGCCTCTTCGTTTTTCCTTTATCTTGTCTTGTAATTTATATATTAAAGAAGCATAATATTGGCCGTTCACAACTGTATTACGTTCTTTAAAATACACCATCAAAATGCCTTGAAAATCCCAAAAGATTGTGCACATCAGTTTTTTAGCCGATTGTTGCACCTTTGCCTTTCTAGGGGGCTTTTCACCCTTATAACACCATCCCATTGATTCGCGCTTAGTTTGTGGGTCATAGTTTCATCACCAGTCACTAGCCGCTCGATCACAGTTTTTGAATTTTCGCCACAAAGATCCAAAAACTCTGAAGCGCAGCGCACTCTTTCCTGTCTCTGTACCGCTGAAAGAAGTTTCGGTACCCATCTTGCACTCACTTTTTTCATGTGAAGATGTTCATGGATCGCACGATGACGTACTTTTAGAGAGCCCAAGCCTAGCTGCAATTTTTCTAATCTTCAAACGGCGGTCACTCAGAACCTCCTCTTCGATAAGAGCAATCGTTTCGGGAGTGAGCACTTCCACAGGTCGACCGTCGTGGCAAATATCTTCGACGGTTTCTCTCCCGAGGCGAAACTCTTTCACCCAATTTTTCACTGTGCTATAGGAGGGGACAGACTTCTTATACACGTCATCCAATCGTTCTTTTATTTGGGCAGGGTATAAAACTATAAACCTTCTTTAAACAAAAACTTTATGACACATCGATACCCAGTTTTCGACATTTTGAAAAAATACGCGACTCTCGTTATGCTAATGCCTGCTAAACTAAGACTAAGCATTTCATGTCGATGCGTGTTTCTCATATTAAGTGCACGATAAACGTACTATTTAATGCAATACAACATGTAGCGACGTGTCGCGTAGAACTATATCAGGCCAGTTCATTATAGGACCGACCTCGTAAATGATTAGGTAAGTATTCAACTGTCTGTATGTATAATATACATTGTATATTCAAATAAATGTGTAAAAACACACCAGATTTCTTTATACGATAGAAATTTTAAATATGTTTAAGTAAGTTTCGGTTTCGGTTTCGGTTTCGGCCGAAACTAAGAGCAAGGTCGAAAGTTCGGTTTCGGTTTCGGTTTCGGCTGAAAAACCTGTTTCGGTCGGACACTAACTTTTATAAGTCTAATGTCCAGATCTAACGTTTGGTAAAAATTATGTAGGTATTTAGGTTGGGTTGTAGGTTTGTAGGTTTTTTTTTTTTTTTTTATTTATGTTTCAAAGTTTATATTATTCTTCTATTCAGCAAAATTTAAAACTAACAGCGAGTCGCATAGGTCTAGTACTAGTAGCAGTTTTTAAGCCAGCCGATGTTATGTTATGGTACACACGCCAGCACATCAAGCTATTACAATCTGCCATATTTCATTAACAGATTTTCAACTTTATCGCTAAAGCGTTAAGGTTCATGGTTGATTGGTAAAATATGACGTTTCGCGAATAAACTGTTGGTCGGTCAGTGTATTACGTACAGTAGGTACGTAATACGTAGTACGTTAAGATCACAAATTCGCAAACAGCACGCCCGTGTGCGATCAACAAAATCTAGGAACTGGCAAAAATCCGTTAAAATCGGCGAAATGCAAAAGAAGTCTGAATTCATGGCCGAATCGACGCCGCGCGGGGATTCCCGCAATCTTCCGCATTTTTTGTCACGTTCAAGCATTTATGCACTTTATTGTAATAATTTGAAAGTTTATTTTCAAGTGCGTTAATAATACGAGGAGACCGCTTGGCGCTGCGGTCCCTTTGTCGCGGCATTTGAAAGCTAATAGCGTAGGTACGAAGACAGTGTTGACCTCGCAAATAAACTTTAGCAATACAGCTGATCAGGTAGTTCTTTCGAGTTATATTTACATTGCTGTTTTAAGTGAAACAAGTGAATTTACTATTTTTTAATTTAAAATCTCATTGGGTCAGATAGAAATAATGATTTTATACAGTTTACAGTAAAAAAAATTGCAGAAAAAAACGCAAAAATTAAGAAAAAGCCGACGAAAAATTTCAACGCAGGGGGGTCCAGAATCATGTACTGAATCCATGGTAAGCGGTTGCGCGTCGATGTCCCTGCCACCCTGAGCAATAGGCTAATAGGTATTTGAATGTAGTCTAGTCTAAGTAGTAGTCTCGCAAGACTTGCGAGACTCTTGCTGCAAGACCAAGACCAAGACCAAGACTGAGAGCGCAATACCAAGACCAAGACCAAGACCAGGTGTATTGACGCAAGACCAAGACCAAGACTGGCTAAGGTCTTGTCTTGGTCTTGCATTTGGGCAACACTAATCAGTTCCCTCCATCGTCAGTACTGCATAACTTGACCTCGTAAAATATGACTTTATGAAGCATCGCTCAATGAACCCGTCTTTCTATTACGTCGTCGTCGTCTTTTTATTTGGAGGGACGTTTACGAGTATCCCGACGCCATTAGCGGATACCTTACGGAATTGTTTATTGTTAGTTTTAGTATTGTGAAAACGAAAGATGTTTTACATTTTGTGTGGTTATTTGAAAAAAGGAATGGTAGGTATGGGAATAAAGTTAAAACATTGTGAAAGAATAGCTTTTTATATTTATAGTTTAAAAAGCCGTTATTGAATTTTTGCCACGACTTTTTTGTAAAACCTCACCCGGAGAACAAAGGTAAAGTGAGCTTGAAGTGAGCTGTCATTCCAACTGATGCGAAGGATACCAACACTATTTACAGCTCACTCCAAGTTCATTTCACCTAAGTTTTAATGATGAGTTATTTACAAAATGGATCGGCTGAACACTCAAAGAACAGCCTATCACAGACGATCACTTCTTATTTTTAATGATCTAGTGATGATTTTCGACTAGCAGAGATCCACGCTCGAGGTTTGCCAGAGAGCTATGAAACGGAGTATTCTGGGTATAAAACTTGTGGACCGGGTTTAGAATACAACAATCAGTTCCATCATAAAAATAACTGATGTCACTCGGAAAGCTGCCACACTTAAAGGCTCCTTCAAACAGGCGCGACACGCGATAAAATCGCCCGCGACTCAAAAGCACTGCAAGTCGCACAACGAGCGGTGCCTTTGTGTTGCGCGCGACTAAGGCTCCTTCAAACAGGCGCGATACGACACGCGACACAAAGGCACCGCAAGTCGCGCAACGAGCGGTGCCTTTGTGTCGCGCGTCGCGCCTGTTTGCAGGAGCCTTTATATCGCGTGTCGCGCCTGTTTGTAGGAGCCTTAAATGGAATTGGGCTGGACACATCTGCCGCATGTCAGACGATCAATGGGCCAAACTTACGACCCAGTGTGTACCGCTTAATGGCAAACGACATCCCGGCAGGCTCAGACGGAGATGGTGGGATGAGCTGGACTCCTTTAATGAAGATTGGTCCTTGGCAGCTTTGGACAGCCAGAGGTGGAAGGAGAGTAGAGAGGCGTTTGCCTAGCAGTGGGACATTAATGGTTAATAAAGAAAAATATCGGTGAAGTGATTTTGCCTAATGTTGTGATATGTTCTTAAGGCTCCTGTAAAAAGGCGCGACGCGAATCGCGTGTGATTTTATCGCGTGTCGCGCCTGTTTGAAGGAGCCTTTATTCTAATCATTACTTGTTGATGGTGCTAGTCTGAAAGCCAATTCCCGTATTTGAGAACGTTTAAAATCTTGTCGCATTCTGATTTCAGCAAACAAAGAGAAAACAAACAAAATTTAGGTAAATTAGTGATATTTTTGACAGATTGCGACTGACATTAGAATGTGTACATTCTTGAAAATGCGGCAATTGCCCTTCACAACTGATAAATATAATATTTTATTTCACCTACCAATAACTATTATTTGTATCCCATTCCAAAAAATAACAGCTTAGGTACCGACCTGCAAAACAAAATACTTAAGTATATAAAAGTTTTATAAAAACCAAAGAGGTTCCAGGAATAAGTTTATACATAAACTCGACCAAACTGGCTACGTAGATATATTGGATCCGTCTCGTTGGACAGTATCCGAAATAGGAAGGCGACGGATAAAAATATCCGAATTTCACGACGTAATCTTTCTTTGTGCAAAGTTCCAATGTCATCGGCTGATGAAAAACAAGGGATTTCCTCTCAAAAATAATACGCCAGTATTTCCCTAAGGGTCAGACAGAAGTAGAGGAGCCACATTTCGCTAATTATGTTACAAAGTGCCCAAGTGTATGTCCATT
Organism: Luperina nickerlii; assembly: GCA_963855955.1. Taxonomy (NCBI): domain Eukaryota; kingdom Metazoa; phylum Arthropoda; class Insecta; order Lepidoptera; family Noctuidae; genus Luperina; species Luperina nickerlii. The sequence goes on from OY979667.1 coordinate 19,169,612, forward strand.
AACCGGGCGCAAATCTGATTGATTTCTGATGAACTAACTCAATAAGACCTAGCTAGATTTGGGAGACCGAACCCAGGACTCCACGCTCAGTCTTTAGAGCAACTACTAAAAACACAACGCCGTTAAAATTAGATTAGTTATAGTTAATCTAGCTATAAAATAATTTGTTGACATATTGCTATAAATCAATTCTGTCATTTTAATTAAACTATGAAGCTCTTGTTCCCATCATCAAAGTCATGGATTTCACATCCCTATTTACACAATGAACCGAAACCATTAAAACCTAAAACATACCTAATAACCAAACGAATAAGACACAAATTCGAATGCAAAAGTTTCATTTGTTTCACGCACAAAGCGATTCGAATTTCGAACAAACCGTTACGTCACAGGACTGACGGTTGACGTAGTAACACCGTATCGAATTATTTTAAGTACATTACCGTATCACTTGAAAAAGTTAAGGAGCGCTCGTTAAAATTAATGATCAATGGATTACTTATACGAATTTAGAATTGTGTAGTGCTGTATGGAGTTTGTGATATTATGTTTCTCTACATTGATTTATGGTTGCGTTGTAAGATTAAAAGGGAAATTTATCTATGTATGTTTAGCGGTGTTTTGGAGCCGAATGGACATTGAACATCAATTAGTGAAGGAATTTATTTTATTTCATATCTGGTTTAATGGGCAGGTTTGACGTTTGATGTAATTTGGTAACGAGATAGTTTAGTGGATGATGGATGATGTGGTTTATATAGAAAGATAGAAGAAAGAAAGAACAATATTTTCTATTAAAAAACAGTGGCACTCCGGGAGCGCCGACAGAAGTGAAAACTTGAACAATTACGTGTGTATTTTGTGAATCGTCTCATAAACAAAACACGCGCGGTACCGGCTACGGTCATCCATCCGTCTTACGAATTTTCGATCAGGTCACGTGTCCTGACGCGAGTTTAACATTTTTTACCCATTACAAAAAAAGTGTACAAATCCGCTAAAGAAGTTTTCACTTCAAAAAAGTTTTATTATTAACTTCAGTTGTACAAAAACACTTATCTTAACACTGCATGCGTTACAACTAAGGGACAGAGTATGAGACACGAACAGGAAATAGATACGAAAACTAACAACAAGAAACAACTATGAATTTAATAAGAAAAAGTACAAAATATAACTCTAACCTTTGGAAATCTCTTTTCAAGAATTCCAATGTACTGCGTAATCAAATTACTATTATTCAAGCTTATTCGGAAAATCTGTACCAAACATCAGAATTCGAGCGAAACATTTTTTGAATTCATTTTCTTTGTAAAAAAACAGGTTTTCTAAATTGACCTATTAATTCCCACGAAGCATTAAAAAAACACAAAAAGAAATAAAATCGAGATCGAGGGAAATTGATACTTAACGATATCGATTACAGCGACTCGATCATCAAAACATCGATCGTCACGACTCGATATCCCGTTATGAGATCAACCAGTAACCGTTTCGTAATATTATCTAATCGAAAACAGAACTCGAATGTATAAATATAGATATTAGAAGTAGCAAGATAGATATTAGTAGATGGTTTGTAGGTTTGTAATTATAATAATGGATACTTTCAACCGACGACGTCTTTATGCTGAACAATGAAAGAAAAGAAATTAAGAAAATACAGAGTGTATTTTATGCGGCCTACACAAATATCCAATTCTTTGGTATTGTTCGTCGAGTCGTTCAGCTCCTTATCTTCAGAGCTACACGATTACTACCAATGCTTGCACTGACTATGGACAGGTCCACTCTAATCTGTCTGGTACTTTCTTCAAAATACCTTTTCAGACTCTAATCTATATGGTCCTCAATGATCTGACCAAAATTATGTTTGGGCTTTAAAAGAGACCCCTGGGTTTGTGTCGCCATTTCTTCTCATGGGGTAGTCAGATAGGATTTTTTGTGTTATGACGTGTAAAAGTGATTTCATTTAATTTCAAAATTATTTTGGGACTAAAGGTGGTCGTTGCAAAGTTATTTTATACTTGTGAAATGCAATTTTTGTAAACCAATTTTTAATTAACAAATTTTTTTGTTTTTGTATTTGGCTAACTATTAGATTAGAAAATACTTTATTATTTACGTTATACAAGTTGTAATCAAAGGGGTCATTGTACTCATCATTATGAACAACTTTTGCCATGGGACCAACTCTTAAATGGCGAAAAAAGTCAGCAGCTTCATACATTTATGTCCGTAATCACATTTACACATTGTATAGACGTAATTAACAATTTTTAATGTAGGTACAGTTTTAAACTTCAATACAGTTTAATGTGGAGTTTTTGACAAAAGTTAGCTTTCCTAGGTGTTCATATCACGTCGGGATCACCACTGTTGTGTGTGTATGTGTTGTGTGTATATGTATGTTAGTATGCGTTTAATTTTTATGTGTTTGTATATAGGTACACACCTACAATACCTACATATGCTTTGTGTAGTAGGTAGAGTCATTACCTGATTCTGAAAACAATATCTACCTATGTATAAGAAGAACCTAAAACATCCTTAGAAGGCTCATAATATATGGGAAATATTTCATAATCAACAAGCCGTGTGGTCCAAAACTTTCCATTCCAATCATTGCATTCAGAAACATAGCTATCGCTCCAAATATCCCACAAATGCACCAAATATGGGCACAATTAGAACGTACAGTCCCTTTAAATCTACTCCTATAAGGCGAAGAATGTTTCCTTTAAATCAATCCGACATCTGTCATGGATTAATGGGATCAGTCGTTCTTGATAATGTGACGTACAAACAGACTTACAGTCCCGTTGAAAATCAGTAAGACAAATATGTAAAGTATTTGAGGTTTGAGAGATCGGTGTAACAGAAAAGACCGGTAATACTAATAATGTTTAAAGAGATACGTGTGAATCCAATCAAAAACGTGAAATTGACGGTTTGACGTGTTAGTTTGTGTCGAAACTAATCGACAAAGGTGTATTAAACTTGGTATGTCTAAGTTAACCAAGAAAGAATGTAGAAAAACATGATATAAGAAAAAAAAACCAAATACATCAACGATTTATCAATCCATTTCAAACGCTGATACAAAAATACTTAGACACACAACAGACATTTACTACATTTATATCTGTAATTTGTATAGTTTACATAATCTATATAACTATCTATCTAGTGTCTTTGGAAAAATTGTAGATCTATAATACAAGGAAAGTATCTACGAGAATTTTATTTTCACAAAATAAGAAGAAAATAAAAAAAGTAATAATTAAATAAAAAAAAACTGAAAGCTAAAAACAAGCCTATTTTAAATTAAATAAAAGTTGGAAGCAGGCGGGATCCATTTGAATTTGAAAATATAATAAAAATGGTATGCTTCCAACTTTTATTTAATTTAAAATGTTTTTAGCTTTTCAGTTTTTTTAACTCAAGTTTTTTACCGTAGTCGAGATTTTAATTTTTTTAATTTTTTTTTATTTACAGCTTTTTATAAATTTACAAATGTGAAAGATTTCGCAGACAATTTAGGTCGAATTACTTTTAACCATATAAATTGCAAATATTTTTGTAATCACCTTTTAAAACCCTTTATTTTGATACCCCGCTCGATAGGATTTGAGAAAGAAAAAGTAATTAATAAAGACAATATGGCGCCAAAAGTGGCCGTTTAATTTTTTTTCAATTTTTATATAGGCACCCAGTGTCACGCTCACAATTAAGACGAATTTAACGTCACCTCTCAAGCTGAAATCGATCAAGCCGTTTAGGCTACAGCGCGTGCCAAAGAAATATACATATCTACATTCATACCCTCGAAAAACAGAACCCTCCTTTGGCGCAGTCGGGTAAAAATATTACTTTCCATTCGTTAAATGTTAGCAATTCAAACGCACTCTTACATACAACTTACCAAAATATATCGTTTCTGTACTTGCAATAAACACTGCACTAACTACTCACTAGGGTATGCACAATCGCGGACGCTACCAAAATACATGACACACTCAACCTTCTGATTTACTGAACTATTTTTGTCGAAAAACAAAACAATGTGAAATAGTGTTGATTCGGACGAAAATAGCAGTAGGAAAAGGGGATTTATTTCGAGTTTACTAGTTGTAACAGAAGAAACGTGAATGGACGAATACTGGAATACTCTCGTAAAAGATAGGTATCGATTTCGATATACAGTACCCGGCGATAAATATTGCACATCGACCTTTGGAAAGAGAGAGATTTTATACAAAGAATAGAAATAATTATCAAAAGAAGCAAATCATAATTGTTTTAACAGCTCCCAATAGATACCGGACTGTTTGTATTTCGTGCGACAGAGATAACGCTCTACGAAGCCGAAATTAGCCGGTTGTCTCTTTCTAAAGGTCGATGTGCAATATTTATCGCCGGGTACTGTAATACACTGTGTGAAAGATGATATGGCTTGAAAGGGAGTGACTACAGAGATGACGACTAATAGGGAGAAGTATGGAAGAAAAAGATGTCACATGTCTTCGAAAGTCTAGTTCTAGGATATGCCGGTTTCCTCAGAATGTTTTCCTTCTCCGTTTGGAGACCAGTGGTGATGAAATAATTTACACAAAGTAAAGCACATAACTGGTTCGAAACTGCGACCTGCAACTCGTAATTCGCGGGCGTTACCACTGGGTCACCACTGCTCCTAACACCACTACAAACCTTAATTACCAACACTTAAGGCTCCTTCAAACAGGCGCGACACGACACGCGACACAAAGGTACCGCAAATCGCGCAACGAGCGGTGCTATTGTGTTGCTCGCGATTATATCGCGTGTCGCGCCTGTTTGTAGGAGACTTTAATAGTTATCTTCATCTGGAATATCGTCCTACATTAACAGATACTGACGAATTAGTGACCATACATGACATATCAAGCCCTTAGCAACTATCGAACAATCCTCAATCGTATCAATAACATATCCTTTGAAGTATCAGTCGACATTGACTCCTCAGAGCTGCTCGATACGTCCGTCCAATTGCGGCTTCCATTCAATATATTAAAACCACAAGAACACTTCACTAACCAATCGTATTTTAATAGACGTAAAGTGCGAATTCCTTCGCTGAAACTGTAAAAGCACTCTGGAGATACCATCGTGCATCGCGGCAACATTAGACTTGCTGTTCCAGAATTCAATGTCTTATCTTATTTCGACGAAGTAGAGTTGGTAACTGTTTGGCAAGTAGATATTTAAATGAATGTACGGTTTGCCGGTCTGTGAGCACCTTATTGTCAGAATTTCTAAAAGACCGTTCCAGTGAAAACTTGGTATTGTAAACGATATTTTTAATCTTTAATATTTTCTTCGGGAGTTTATTTAAGTAACGTTGAAAAGGAACTGGGAAGGAAGATTAGTAATCCAAAAATGTGGAAAAACGGTAGGAAATTACAAAAATATAACATTATTATAAAAAACATAACAACAACATTAACATTAACATGATTATTATTCCATTATTATTATAAATTGGATATTTATGTGAAAATATGGTTGCAAGTCATTAATTATAGAAAGAAAAATAGGTTTATTTGTCACAGAAACACGTGCATACGAAAAGATAATTAACTAACAAATACAAACCACACACACACACACTCACACTTATTTACAAACTAACTTAATCTTTGCAATTTTTTGTATGTACAATTTTAGTAGACATTAGTGTGTTACGTTCTTATTATACCTAGCCATAATTTCCCAGACAATATGGCAATGTCTGCGTTATGCAATCATGAAGTGAGGTGCGAGGCGTGTCAGGTCGATTCGACCGCAACGTTGCGGTTTAGGGTTCGATGCCTGCTTGACGCTCTGATTGCGTGTATGTTCGTAAGGCTGTCCGCCCACGTCCGATAATCGGTGACCGATTTTTGTAGGAGAAAAATAGAACGTACTGATGGCAACAGTGCAACGCACACGTCCTACAAAAGTCGTCAGAAATAAAACCGGTGCATCTCGAGTCGAGATTCGATCGGTCGAGATTCTCGACCGATCCGATTATCGGTGACAAATGGAACGTTCGGAAATGTATGCGTTAGAGCACACTATTCACCGACAGTCGGCCGCATGCACCTGCTAGGGAAGGGCGTTTTGTTGAAGACAAAGTGACGGACGTGTACGCTAAGTGAATCACAAAATCGGTCATAAGAATCGGAGGAAAAATCTGCCCGATTGTCGGTGCTACAAAAAGTTTGACTTGGACGGACAGCCTACAGGTCGTATGGACTTTAGGTTCATGTCATGGGATATTTTTCTGTATTATTAGGAATTGATTTTTTAAGGTACCTATTCATTATACATACATTCCCGGCCAATTGCCGGGCATTGCCTAAAACAACAAAACAATGGTTAGTCAAAGAAAAAGTTTTCATGCAGTTTTGAAGCCGAATTACTGGCCATTATTTTGTTGTCATCATTGTTCCGAATTTGAATTCACGACCATAAAAAATGTAGAGTGGCTCGATTTAGGAGTCCGGGAGTGTACAAATATTGAGCGATTGTCTATTGCCCACTTAAAATAGGCGAGGCAGAGGCACTTCTTTGAAGTTGTACCAATGGTGGTACTTACCATGGAGGAGATATATTGGTTCACTGCTAGTGAGTGCCTTGTGGCATTAAGTAACCATACCATATGTACCAATACTGTACATGAGGTTTAAGTAAATATATACTGATCTCGTGACCACGAGCTAAACGTTCAAGCGACACCCTGCTTCCTAACCGAAAGCGACTGTCGCTCGAATACGCGAACGTTGCGCTCGCCTATATGAATATGACATAGGTAATCGCACGAACAACCAAGCCCGGGTGTCACCATTGCCAGGATCGCCCAGAGGACACGGTGGAGCACACGGTGGAGGTCTGCCCCGCTTGGGCGGAGCACCGCCGTGTCCTCGTAGAGGCGATCGGCAGCGGCGGCGACCTCTCGCGTCCGGGCCTGGTTCAAGCCATGGTCCGGGGCGAGAGGGAGTGGGGGGCAGTCGCCTCCTTCTGCGAAGCAGTCATGCTAGCGAAGGAGGCGGCGGGACGGCTGAGGGAGAGAGCCTCCCGTCCCAGCCGCCGCGGGAGACGCTCCGGGCGTCGGGAGCCGCGCGACGACTCCCGGCCACCGTAGGCGCGGGCCTGCGGGCGGAGAGTAATGGGTAGCTCACCGTCCGATCAGGACCAGGCCCGTGCCGGACGGCGCGTACTTGTTCCACGCGCGCCTCAAAGAGATGTCAGCATTAAAAGAAGGGGCCCGTAAGGGCCGAAGCCTGCCGGGTCAGCGGGATTGTCCGAAAGGGTTACCGCTGGCCCGGAACATAAAGGGCGAAGGAAGGAACACGGGTGGGTTTTAGTCAGTAAGAGTCTGACACTCCCTTCCGCTCCACCCAGAGCGGGAGGAGTCATTTGATGATTTCCCATCCTGAAAAAAAAAAAAAAAGTCGCGTATATACATCAATATTCAGGTAAACGTTCGCATCATCGTGTATGCGTGCGACAGTTGCTTTCGGGGGAATTTACACTAAAGTCTATTCAAACTTATGTTTCAAATTAATCAAATATCAACTTTGTTGTAATGGTAATTAAGTTAATTTCAGAGTGACTAGGACTATTGAAAAAGTTATCAAAATGTTTGAAGTTACAAATACGAGTATTTGTTTACATTTTTGGCAAATAAATCGCGACTGCAGAATAGGTCGATTTTCACCGGACTGGTCGCTTATCAAATCGCCTCACAAGCCGAACCACCACTCCATTTACACAGTACAATTTAATCTAGTTTCAAGTTACTTGGAAACAACCTTTGAATCCTTACTAACTTGAAAATGGGAAATGAAAGAGCAGAGTTTGTCAATTTCCTTAACCTCGCAAAAATTACAAACATAGCTGGAAGCCTTTTATTTGGTAATGCAATTTTTGTAATTGCGGTTCTCAAAGAGGGAAAGAGGAACGGAATCTCTACAGAAGAGGTCGTTTGCTCCACTGTAACCGTTTATTATTTGTCGTTGAGAATTTTCTAGTTTGTAGTTAGGAACTAGGAACGTGGTTTGGCTTAGGTTGAATATTATGAGAAATAAAACTTGGATTATTTCCGTCCCATGATAAAAATGGACCTATTAACAGAAATGGATGGATGGTACCTGTGCTGGTTCAAAGCAATATAAAATATGTTTACTAAACACTGAAAACTGAAATTCACCATATTAATAGATATAATATGTAAGTTCTTTAATATAATATGGTATTAGTGAATAAGACGTTGGAGTACCCATATATAAATAAATAAATAAAACCCGAAATATTCGATCGAATCTATTTTCAAAGGGGATTGAAGATTTTTTTTTTCACGTCGGGGTCACCACTGTTAGATACGCAGGGTATGACAATGAGACGCAAATGCAGGTTGAGTATGTAGTGTCTTTATTTCCAAAAGCCGGTTCCTTATATATCAAACTGTAGCAAAAATCAATACATAGTGGGTACATTTTAAAATTTGTTTGAACAAAATATTTGGTAAATACTCTACTTGCTTATTTTATATGTGAGGGTGATATTCCGCTACATGGAGCCACCTATCTATAAAATAGCGGACAAGTAGGTATACCACATACGAATAATGAAAGTCAAGAAATGTAAATCAAGCTCAAAAATGGCACCACGCAAATGTTTACCGCGGTGGGCGTTGCCGAAAAGGCTACCGCGCACCAGAACCACTCACGGCGCTTGCCGGAATACAACGCTTTACACGAGCGCAACTGATTGGCTTATTTGCATGTGTGTTCTTTCGTTCGAATACTCGAGGTATTTTGTCAATGAAGTTTGGAGCCGAATCTCTCGTTGAATTTGTTCATAGTTGCGCTTCCTCACTTTGTATTATTCGGAGTATGCCACGGTCCTTCAAAGCCCTTACTCTAATCTCAAAATCTAAAGACACAGTAGATAGATAGGTCATATCGTAATTCAAAACACACAGCAAGCAACATTAACATGAACACACCATTCTAGGGGTCCAACAGTTCAAGTCCCAAACGTTATCGAAACATCTCCTGCACAAACACAGATAACCGTTAACAATGCGACTGAACTAACCTATATCATTGGGATTGGCCCCGATAACAATAATACTAGTATGGGTTACCAGCATGTCAAACTCAAACTCAAAGCATGTGGAATATTGACTCAAATATGCTGATAGCATAGCCTACCATAGGCTTCTACTCCGTTCACTTGTATAAGTACCCTGTTTTTGTCCAGACGATAATAAAAATCAGCCGGCATAATGTAAGTAAAAATAAAGAATACTGGGATAAAGAAGACACACACATCGATTGCACATAATAGGGTTTCAGTGTCGTAAGTGGGTCTCCAGTTATTGCATTTGTAATCGGTGCGTTGACATTTTAACTCGGGAAGTGGAGCATTACTTGGTAAAGGATTTGATAATGGTCTGTCAAAGTTTAACTCCAAAGTTGTTCTTCTTTCTTTATAAAATTGGGCCATACCTTTTAGTTCAGAAGTTAGTTTATTGTCAAATGTCATTATCGCAATACGATGTAAGCCTAAATGGTGAATCATTGTGGTGAATGCTGGCACCCGATGCGTCCAAATTGCGCCAGTTACCAAACGGCGCCAAAACTACATGCGTTTGAGTTGGCACCCACTGAGTGGAGTTGTATTGTAAGTGGACACATATTGCTAGTGTGGAGATTAGCCGGGCGAGCGTGCACGGTACGGTTAATATAACCATGTTTTCAGATAATGACTCTAATCTATGGCTTAGGCGCCATGGAAACTTAATAAATTGGAAATATTGGTATATTTTCCTTGATGGTAGAAAACATAACTTTACACATATACATATTCGATTCTATAATTAAATAAAAAGAGGGTGTGCTTATGATATGACACGATAGAAGTGAAAACTACGACTCTAGCCGAGTATACGCGATTCAGCGTCACCGACCGACGGAAGTCGAGTATATCCGATTCAGCGTCACCGACCGACGGAAGCCGAGTATATCGGATTCAGCGTCACCGACCGACGGAAGCCGAGTATATCCGATTCAGCGTCACCGACCGACGGAAGCTGAGTATATCCGATTCAACGTCACCGACCGGAGCGTAACTATTCAGTTTTGTTCCCTGGAGCGCAAAGTGCGCCTAAAGAATTGTTCTCTTCAATAAAGTTTGCCGCTTGATAATGGCGTCTATTACCTAAACTTAAGAACTACATAGTTCGGCAGCTCGATAACGTAACCCAAACTTTTTTATGCAAGCATTCTATACATAGAACGAAGTCAAAACAACGAAATCTTCATTGAAGGTCAAACTAGGAAATACAAATGCAAAAGCTCAATAAATTCAATTTTCTAAGAAGCATCTATATTCCGATCTACCATTAAAATAAGAATCGATTCCCGAGCGATGTTTACCCGATCTAAGAATTTACCGATAGGCATCAGGGATCGAAATAGAGAAAACATGACCAATCTATCTCTAGTTTACCGATTACTGTGTGTTGTTCATCTTTAGTTTACCGATTACTGTTTGCTATTTCGATTGATTTAGCATGAATATCAATCTCTCTGGTTTCCAAAAGATATTTTATGATGATTTTTATTGGTAAATAAGTAATTGAATCTTTTATATCTGTTTTCTCTGCCTTGAATTGTAAGAGTTGGAAGGGAGCCAATCTACTAAATAAATTTTATATGTTGACATTGTTTGTTTGTTTACCAATAATGTGTAGGAAAAATATTTCTTTTTTATACCCATGCTTACGTGGTATTTAGGTTTCAATAACGGTTCGTGATTCAACCCATAAAGGCTCGTGCACACAGGCGCGACGCGACACGCGACACAAAGGCACCGCTCGTCAGCCCCGGATCTAAGGGGGGGGGGGCAAACCGGGGCACTTGCCCCGGGCGGCAGCTTCATGGGGGCGCCAAATCCTTGAGACAAGAATTCGAAATATCGAACAAATGAAGCCTCTTTTCCTACAATCTCATAGGTTTTCAACAAGTAATCGAATCTTAATATAATATGTTTGAAAAACAAACTTTTCTTTTTCCATACGCCCAGTAAGTTTTTGAACACATACTTACTAAGTGATTTATGAACGCATCTTAACAGATCAAGTAAATTTTTGAACGCGTGCGTAGTGTCCGTGAGCTTTCTGCCAAAGGGAATCCCCGTCACATATCTAATACGAGCCGAGCCGAACAAATTCAAACAGTTGAACGTCAAGTGACAACACTGTTTATGTGGTTGATTGCGTTTGCGAGTAATCAGCGTTAATAAAATAAGTAATTTATTAGAGAAATCATATAATTATTATCGTAGTGGAAATCAACAATTTGCAAGTTTTTCTCAAACACTGAAGGGAGGGAGCGCCACTATCAAGGTTTTGCCCCGGTTCGAAAAAATCGTAGATCCGGGGCTGCCGCTCGTTGCGCGACTTGCGGTGCCTTTGTGTCGCGTGTCGCGTCGCGCCTGTGTACACGAGCCTTAAATTGTGTTCATTTATTTTCTAATTTCCTTACAATTATTTTTGTTTGTTTGCTGTAGCACCTTGTTCCTTACAATGGTGTCCATTACAACATTTTCGTTGGAAAAAAAAGTCCCTTGTGGAATTAACAAAAAGATCTTATCGTTAATATTAGTTACATTTTCGTGCTTGGTCCGATTTTGTTTAGTGGCTTCATATGTACATGTTTTCTTTTTTAGCTATACCTACCTTATCTTGGCTAAGTCTACCGTTTCAGTCTAGGCTTACATTTTTGGTTTTTTTTTCCGCTGAATTTTCATATTCGTTTTGTCTTTATATGACCTTTAGAGCATTACTTATAATAGTTTCATTCAACTTGATACTGATGGCTTGGTAGAATTTTATTGAAATATATATATAGAATTTTTATTAGCTCAACTTTTTGGATTACGAATTGATAGCAAAAGATTAATAATTAGTTTTGAAAACTGACCAAGGCAACACTTTCGATTTTCATTTCAATATAACCGTTATGTTCAAATACTATCAACTCTTTTACGTCTATGATTTTTATCCTTATGTCATGGTGACGACCTTAGGAGAAAAAGTCTAAAAGAAAAGGTTGCAGAAGTTATCTTTCATATTGATCTGAAGATACTCAATAAATTGTACGCCTTTCTATTTCTATTGGTATTTTTAGAGTTCCGTACCTAAAGGGTAAAAACGGGATCCTATTTCTAACACTCCACTGTCCGTCTGTCTGACTGTCCCCGGGCTGTATCTCATAAACCGTGATAGCTAGACAGTTGAAATTTTCACAGGTTATGTATTTCTGTTGCCGCTAATACAACAAATACTAAAAACAGAATAAAAGAATATTTAAGGGGGCTGCCATACAACAAACGTGTTTTTTTCGGCGTTTTTGCATTGTGGTACGGAACCCTTCGTGTGCGTGTCCGACTCGCATTTGGCCAGTTTTTTTTTATCTATTGGGTTTCAAGAGTAGAAGTCTTTTGTAGAAAAGGACCTTTATTTTTGGGAATCATTCCTAGACCACGAATTCGTTGAATAAATTGTTATAAAAGTTTCAGTAGCAAACGCAGAACCTTTTATAACAATCGTAAATGGAATATTTAAATTGTCTTTTTCTGAAGCTAGACTCTTTCTAACGTTCTTCGCCATTATCTACAAATCCCAGTAGGAAAATAAATAAATAATTTATAGGATTATTAGGGATTTCACCGAACATTGTTTTGTTTTCTTTAATATTTCTAAGAAATCTCAAATAGGTAGTTATAAAAAACAGTTCGTGGATTACATTAATACTAGTTAGTTTGAAGCTGTGTATATTTTTGCGGGAACGTTGCCACTAATACCTCTACTTAAAACCCTTTGGGGAGACCGGTCATGCGGCTGATGTGATCAATTTTAACAGAAATAAAAGCGGAGGTCGAGTAGCCTTTTCTATATTATTACATTTTGTTAATAAGCTCGAAACTATATAATACATTATTTTGCTGATTTTTGCTGAAGAAACCATTTACAAAACACAAAATCTTGATAAAACTCCACCTGTAACAAAACAAAATAATTCACGAAAGTCGTGCTGAGTTTGGAACTTTTCAATTTAATAAAAATATTTCGAAAATGTGTCACGTCAAGAATTCCGCTAGTGATTTCTCGAAGTTCCGTTTCTGCGGGATCGTATTTTTTTTTAATAACATTATAAGTAGTTTAAATTAAAGCCACAGATGTTTTTGGATCTAGAATTAGAATGGTGATAAAATTATATTAAATCGACGTGGTGTTGTCACAGTCCTTTTATATAAACCAGACATTTTATTTTTGAAGTGAAACTTCTAAGGCGGCGATTGATAATTGGGCAAGAATTGAGAGTGAAATTTCAAGAACGCGTCACGTTTAGAGTAGACACATTTCGTTACATGAAAGAGAACGAGGATATAGATAGCTCTCTCTGTCTCTCACACTAAATATCTCTTATTTTTTTGTTTCAGTTTATTGCTTGTACCCATGCGCAATTTTACACACATTCACGCAATTTTTGTAAATGTGATTCTTTTTAAACATGAATTAAGTTTATTTTTTTCATTATTTGCGAAGCATTCTTTTAGTATTCGGCCGTAGGGGTTATTTTTTCTAACTTCTTGTTCTTTCTTGATTTTTTCTTAATTATTATAATATTGTGTCTGGAGGCACTGCTCTCGTCTTAGGTCCAAGTTTACAAACTTGTATCATCTGCGAACTTGCTAAGTATAAGACAAAGTGTTTTCCTCGGGAAATGGGACCGAGAGGTGACGACGCGATACAAATTTTATAATTTACAGTTGTTACACAACATCACGCCTGTTCTCCCCAAAGAATAAGGCAGTTGTGAACCTACATTTCGTCAGTTATGTTGAAGTCCCATGTAGAGAGCGAGCCTATTGCCATTCAGATGGAAAAACCCAATATCACTTTGCACAACCTGGGATTCGAACCGAGTACCTCATGCTTAGCAATAGCAGTTGCGACCACAAGACCAACGAGGCAGACATTATAGCTATCTTTGCGATAGCCGGTTTAAGAGGAAATGCGGTCGGAGAGACTTTTGAAAAAGCCTAAGTAAAAAGTCATAATTCGAGGTTAGGCTCTCGCCTATTTCCTCCTCCAATATTGACCAATTAAAAAGATATTTCATAAATTGAACAAGAAGGATATAAACTGTGTCCCTAAGTTTTGCGTTTTTCGTTAATAGTTGTCTTTGTACACTAGGCTTCTGTTGACAGGGGCAATTTTGAGCATTTTTTGAGGGTTCTAGTTCTTATAAAAATAATGTATCATCAAAAAGGAAAACATAGGGACATACAGGTAGTTAATATTTATTAGTCTGTAGAAAATCATTGCTTTATGGTTATTAACCAGAAAGATAACAGGCGAGAGCGTTTCTGTGGAGAAAAGACCACTCGCATTTCCTCTTAACGCAATTCAAAAGGAACACTATGGAAAGAAAACTTAAAATAGTTGTATAGCTGCCGTCGTTATTACTTTATCGCCCTAACTGTCACTTTTGTACGTCATAAAACCACAAGGTCATTTGTCTACGTGCCAGCAACCTTAGTGAAGTTTCAATTTAGGTAGGTACTGGGGATTATTGTTAAAATTGATAAATAAATTAGAAGGTTGACTATACATTATTGGCTTTTCAGCTTATTATTATTAGTAAGCTAGTTACTAATTACTAATAATAATAAGCTGAAAAGCCAATAATGTGCCCGCGATTTCGTTCGCTTGGATGTTAGAAAACAATAATATGTCTTTTTATAAAATTAAAGTAGCAATAAGCTTATAAAATTAGCCATCTGCCAATGAAAGTCCCGTCAAAATAGGTCCAGCCATTTCGGAGATTAGCCAGAATAAACAGACAAACAAATATTTTTAAAATTACCGGATAGGCCATTTTCAAGAAAGATGAATGGCTATGACCTAAATAGGTAGTTACTTACTTTAAAACTTTATCTTCCCAAAATTTTCTTTTCTTATATACTAACCCTATCCTATATTATGAAGGTTCATCGTATACTTTGTTGATAGAATAGTAAATAAGTCTAACCCCACTCAGAAAGTTTTTATCTAAAATATTAATAAACACCGGATCTACGCAAGCTCCCCGGTATTGGGGCTTTCATATGAACTTTACAGTATTGGAAGACCGATATTATGGTATAAAGGTAGTTGGAAAAAGGTGTAAAGTTCACTCAACCTCCATAGAAAAGGGAAGATCCTCCGACCAGACGGGTGTTGTGTCTGGCGGGCAACTGCCCGTTGATTCATGTCGGGCCGTTGTATCTATGCTAGTTGCGCGGTAAACTCTGCTTGCGCGATGCAGGATTTGCGTGATGTCAGTATGACGCGTTGTTTGCATGTGGCGTTGTAGATACCGCTACAATGGCATGCTCATATATGAATACAAAATATTCGTTTCTTTTCGATTGGTCGGTATTTGGTTGGTATGTTCTTAACTAGAAGACAAATGTTATATGATTGGTAGTGGAATCTAATTACGCGGGTCCGGTGCGGGTTGGTGAATCTTTGTAATTAGTATTTTAACTCTGTCGGAATTGAGTTTGAAATTCAGAAATGGCTTGATGGTAGTGTTGCCCAAATGCAAGACCAAGACAAGACCTTAGCCAGTCTTGGTCTTGGTCTTGCGTCAATACACCTGGTCTTGGTCTTGGTCTTGGTATTGCGCTCTCAGTCTTGGTCTTGGTCTTGGTCTTGCAGCAAGAGTCTCGCAAGTCTTGCGAGACTCTACTACTTAGACTAGACTACATTCAAATACCTATTAGCCTATTGCTCAGGGTGGCAGGGACATCGACGCGCAACCGCTTACCATGGATTCAGTAGGTACAGACGCCAGCACATCAACCTACTACAATCTGTCAAATTTCTTTAATAGATTTTCAACTTTATCGCTAAAGCATAAGGTTCAAAATTGATTGGGAAAATTTGACAGTTTCGGGTAGCTTGATGTGCTGGCGTCTGTACATGATTCTGGACCCCACTGCGTTGAAATTTTTCGTCGGCTTTTTCTTAATTTTTACGTTTTTTTCTGCATTTTTTTTACTCTAAACTGTATAAAATCATTATTTCTATCTGACCCAATGAGATTTTTAATTAAAAAATTGTAAATTCACTTGTTTCACTTAAAACAGCAATGTAAATAAAACTCGAAAGGGCTACCTGATCAGCTGTATCGCTAAAGTTCATTTGCGAGGTCAACACTGTCTTCGTACCTACGCTATTCACTTTCAAATGCCGCCACAAAGGGACCGCAGCGCCAAGCG
This sequence comes from Luperina nickerlii, assembly GCA_963855955.1. Classification (NCBI taxonomy): domain Eukaryota; kingdom Metazoa; phylum Arthropoda; class Insecta; order Lepidoptera; family Noctuidae; genus Luperina; species Luperina nickerlii. Next base: position 19,185,980 of record OY979667.1, read on the forward strand.
GTCTCCTCGTATTATTAACGCACTTGAAAATAAACTTTAAAATTATTACAATAAAGTGCATAAATGCTTGAACCTGACAAAAAATGCGGAAGATTGCGGGAATCCCCGCGCGGTGTCGAGTCGGCCATGAATCCCAATGAATCTAACAGACGCGTCACATGAGGCATTTTAATCATCTACATAATTGAATGACCCATTTACTACTTTTATTTTAGATAACGAATCTAAAATAAAAGTAGTAAATGGGTCATTCAATTCATCAAAAATAATTATCCCCTCATAATGATGAGGGGATAATTATTTTTCTAAAACTTCATCGATTTAAGGGGGAAGCGCTAAGGTAGCCCGCGAAATTAAAATTTTCTTACGTTTTTTGCAATTTGCTGGTCAGTGAATTTCGCGGGCTACCTAATACCGCTTTCGCCTTAAGTAAAGAAGATTAAAAAAACGTGCAGAAGTGTATTGATAGTCACGTAATTTTTCGATATTTTAGTTTTAAATGCAAATCAACAATGTAATTTACTGTTTCATAAAAAAAATACATCCATTTTCGCATAATCGGGATTGAAACCAAATACCTACTATAACGCCCAAATCTCAGTTTGACTTAACTGCGAGACGCAAGAGTCTTGCAGGCTTAGTCTTGTTCTTGCTCAAGTCTTGCAGGGTTCAGTCTTGGTCTTGGTCTTGCTAAAATAAGTCGGTCTTGGTCTTGGTCTTGGTCTTGCAAAAATGCAAGAACAAGACCAAGACTGCAAGACCAAGACCGATTTTGGGCAACACTACTTGATGGTTTTAACCTGGAACTAGTTATATTGGATCGACATTCACGTGATGATGATGAATTGATTCTTATGATGAGGAAATTTTATGAAGAAAAGATCATTAAGGTGAGGCCTAAATAACCAGCGGAGTATCTACTTACATTCTTCTCTCCCAAGATAAGCATAAAAATCATACATTCAAAATAATTCTTTTCCGATACTGGTTCAGATTCAAAAAATACAGAAAATGACGTAATAAAAGCAATAAACCGGAAACCGGTTTGCAACACACCGGCATTAATGAATCCCGGATAAAACCGGAACGCCGGGAATTAGCCGGATAATTAACTAGTTGTGTACCGGATAATTGCTGCAGATTTTGCTTATGTGTGTAATAATACGGTATAACATGGCTTAACTCTGCTATGGAACATTGCAGGATTATACCTCTCGAATAAGGGGATTTGTAATAGTTTGCCAAGTTATTACTTATAATATAACATGGGATGAAGCAGCGGTGGGTCGTTATATCCATTGTTTATTTGCAGAGTTTTACTAAGCTCCACAGGTTCTGACTTCTGACAAACGGTTTTAAGGCTCCTACAATCAGGCACGACACGCGATAAAATCGCGCGCGACACAAAGGCACCGCAAGTCGCGCAACGGGCGGTGCCTTTGTGTCGCGCGCGATTATATCGCGTGTCGCGCCTGTTTGTAGGAGCTTTATATCACGTGTCGCGCCTGTTTGAAGGAGCTTTTACCCCAAAATAAACTAAGAGATGAAAGAGTACCTATTTTTTACAATAGGGGAGGTCAGCTCAAAGCGGCCACCTTAACTTTAAATTAAGAAAAAACCTATAAAACGATTCATTTTTGAAAATAATTTTGTACTAATAGGTAGAGAAATTATTTAATTTTTGTAATTTGTAATTTAAATTTCGCGCATATTTAAATATAAGCCTTAGATTTGTAGATTACAAAAACTTGTCAAAAAACCGCTTTGCCCGAGGGGTCGCCCAAAGCGGCCATGGTGGTAAGGGCATAGAGGCCACCCCAAAAATTCTTCGGAAAAGTTAATTTTTTGTTGAAATATATCGTGCTAGACAAAATAAAAATATAAAATATATATTAAAAACATTGTTTATTATTATTAAACATATTTTTAATAAAATAATCAACGTTTTCTACCCGTTTTAATCACAATCAGTCTTAAAAGTAATTCACTTAAATTTAATGTTATAATTAGGTATTTAGTTTGAAACCTTCTGAACTAATAGGAACTTTGAATCAGATTTAGTTTTTGTTAATATTTATTAATTTTAATAATCACCAGTCAGTAATCTTACTTTAAGTCTTCCAACAGTCTTAAAATATTGAAATAATTAATTCTTAAAAGGCTGTGGAATGTGATTTGCTTCAGCATATTGAAATATAAGCTGCAGAAAATATTCCTTTGTAAGGCCAAAAAAGAGGTTGTCCATATGAAACATGTACTCTAGGAGCTCTTCTTTTTGCTCTGGGGTAAATACTGTTGTAAATTTGCCAAGTTTCTTGATGGCAGATCCTGTTTGCAAGTGTCTTCTGAGAGTTGTACGAGGGATACCGTATTTTATTGCGATAAATTTAACTGAGCCGCGCTTTTCATTTATATCTTCGATTGCTCAGGCCATCGTAACTTCATCCCAAGACGCCTGGGTAGTTTTACGTTTGTTATTGTTGACCATCTAAACAAAATAACTGAGCATTATCAATCGAATCATAATATTTTAATAAGGGCAAAGCGGTCACCTGGCCACTTTGCCCGAGCCGCTTTGCCTTTATCGCCCATTTTGTTATAAAAATTAACTACTCCCACATTATTTATCAAATTTTGTAGCTAATACTAAAGAAACAAAGCCAAATAGACAAGTAACATACACGTGTAATCCAAACATTTAAACTTAAACAGGTTTGACCAAAACAGGTTAAACTTACCTTGTATTATTTTAACAAAAGACGCGAAAACGTATTTTTCGTCACTAAGAGCCACCCGCTCGATCCCACCGCTACCGAATGACTGATCGGTACGGGGCGAGAGGTTTATTACTAGTGGTGGTTAATAAAGCGTATAGCGCCAAAATATAACAGACTATTTGTACATAGCGTATAGCGTGTGCTATAGCGGCTCTGACTTCGCGCTATATTATAGCGCCTCAACCTACTCAATGAATAAAAGTTTAAACGCGCACAGCGGGGCCAGAACGAGATAGTAAGATAGCGTTCGCACAGCGGGGCCAGAACGAGATAGCAAGATAGCGTTAGCGACTATAATGTATAGCGCGTTGCGAAATAATATCTACCGCGCATCATCAATTCATCAAGTCCGTTTAGCGTGATAGCACTGATAGCGTGTTGCTAAATTATAGCGTCTCCGCGTTCAGACTGCGCCCGAGTTTTGAAATAGCGCGCTATAATTATAGCGTATAAAATAACAGACTATATGAATATAGTTTATAGTTTATAACACGTTTACAGTTTATAGCGGATTTGAACATCGCTATTTATTACGCGTGCAGAATGGCAACGTCGCGCTATCACTTCAAATATCCGAAAAATGAATCGTGGCCGCTTTGCCTTCTATGGCCGCTTTGAGCTGACTTCCCCTAACTATACTTATGTAAAAAAATACATCCTATGTTCTTTCACAAAAATATTTTCACTTCAGTGCGTTTAACGAAAATCAGATCAACTTTTTCCGCAAAAACTGTACAAAAAAACCATCTTTTATTAAATCTACCGCATTTTGTTGGTACTCCATACAAATCGGTAGGTACCTACTTCGGTAACCGTCAGAGGTTGTAAAAAGTTTACCACGTCTTTATGTGAAACCTATCAAGTATGAACAAACCATTCACTGTTATAGCCGTAATAGATTGAAGAACTTCATTGAAAGAACACGAGTTATAAAGGTTGGCTTCATTGTAACGGGTGTAAAAAAAAGACGCCTTAAACGAAGCCGAGAGAAAAGGTTTTGTACAGTTTTATTTATTTTTTCATTTTTGGTTTCCTAAGAAAGCGATGAACAGTCACAGAATAACAGCTGTCAAAATACACGTTTTTTTGACATCTTAATGTCAAAAAACTGGTGAAAATTACAGATTTCATGACAACTGTTTTAATATGACGGAACCGCTTTCGTAGAATTAAGGCTCCTTCAAACCGGCGCGACTCGCGATAAAATCGCGCGTCGCGCCTGTTTGCAGGAGCCTTTAGAATACGAACGTAAACCTAACCTAACCTTAAGAATACGGACGTAAAGAATGCGTAGACAATAGCTACGTAATGGGTATTTTGAGATGTGGCAGAAACTTGCTGGTGAAGTATGTAGGCACCTGTTAAAAAAACAGTAAAGTGGTAACCAAAGGTTTACGCGTACCTTTTCATCATCATCATCAGTTTACAGCAGTTCACTGTTGGACATAGATCTTTAGCATTGTACGCCGTTCAACTCGATTTTAGGCAACTCTCATACAGCTGCTACCAGCCACCCTGCAAAGATTGTCGCTCCACCTTGCTTTTTTTTTTTTTGAGGATGGGAAATCATCAAATGACCCCTCCCGCTCTGGGTGGAGCGGAAGGGAGTGTCGTCAGACTCTTACTGACTAAAACCCACCCGTGTTCCTTCCTTAGCCCTTTATGTTCCGAGCCAGCGGTAACCCTTTCGGACAATCAGGCTGACCGCTCCACCTTGCCTTACGTTTGCCGCTTCGCGGTCTCCATTCAAGATCGTGATGTCTACCCCAACGGTCATCGGTTCGACGGCTAATATATTTATATGGCCTGCCTATTGCCACTTCAGCTTAATTATTCTGTGAGCTGTGTCGACAACTTTAGCTCTCTGCCGGATCACCTCCTTACGGGTACCTACGGAAACCCTATGTGCCAAGGTAAGTCTGGTCACGTCCGCAACAGTTGAAGGCACTTTCATAGTCAAATATCTGTTACTTTTGAATTGTTTAGGCATTTCTTCTCAAGGAACAGCTAGGAAATACAAAAAACCGACGCCATCAGTTTAAATAAAAATGTCCCACAAATTGATGTGTAAAAGTATCTTAAAAGATCTACTTACAGACATAAACATCATTTCTTTTCAATCTGACTAAGAATGTACAGATGAGTCGTGGTGTTTTAATAGTGGTGCTGTGTTTCTCGCATCCATCGGATTCCTGATGTCTTTACAAGGTCATCGGTCCATGTTGTGGGAGGCCTTCTTAAGCTACATTTTCTGTAACGCAGTCATCACTACTGAACATTTTGGACCCATTGGCCATCTGTGCTGTGAGCAATGTGCCCTGCCCACGGCCACTTACATTTAGTAACTCTTAGAAAAGGTATAATTTTGATAGTGTTCAAAAGTTGTTCAAGCTTCTACTGTAGAAAGAATTCATCTACTTATTCCTATTTTGTTTATTCTTTTCTTTTCTTTTTTGATTAATATAAAAAATAATTTTCCTTTTTCTTTTTTTTTCTGTTTTAGCTCTTCTCGCCTGAAACACAGGACAACCTAGTTCTATTATCTTGTTCAAAGTCAGCTAATAAAATTAAAGCGTGTTCACTTCAGATAATAACACAATGAAAATACAAGTACAGCAATGTTACATAATGAACTTGACCATACATATTAATCGTCTAATAACTCTATATTTCAACGCAAACACAAATTGATTACCTACTATTTGATGTACCCCAGTAATCGCGTAATCTACCAGAAATAGCGGCCATTTACCAACGAACCAAACCCATAACAATATAGCTTGTACACTTACAACGGGGAAATGACGTCGTAAAACCGATAAACCGGAAACAGGCACTCACTGTTTGGGATTTAATTCTCCTGTATTAGAAAAAAGGTCGAGTATACATAACGTAGGGTTACAAGATTACCTACAAAAAGGATTCTTTGATGGTAGAATATAGCAGGCAAGCCCCTCATTAAGACGACGCCGACCAAACGCCGACCGCGCAGTGGCGCCCTCATCGTTTGTTTGGTTATTTCTTGTATTTTAGAACGAAAATGCAGAAAATAAGCACGTTAAATTGTGCTCCACAAGATTACTCACTAAAACGGAAAATTGTTTCTGTTTTAGTAATTATAATAAAACTAAACAATGTAAAACTACCGTTTATAATAATATTAACGTATAATCTTGTGGAGCACAACTTAACGTGCTTATTTTCTGCATTTTCATTCTAAAATAAAATAAATAACCAAACAAACGATGAGGGTGCCACTAGGCGATCGGCGTAGCCTTAAGGCACCTCTCCCATCGTCAACGATTGGCGAAAAGGTCTACAAATGAGTTGACAACCAACGAGTAGCGAGTGTAGTTCCTTCGTTCGTTTTATCGCTGAGCTATGAGCGAGTGCACTATGAGCGAGTGGAATAACTGTCCTGTCACTTACTGGTATCTACCTAGCGAAAGTCTCTCAGCGTGGGTTCTGCCCGCCATGCGAGCGTCGCTGAGCGAGTATTTTCTTTGATAGCTCTCGTTCCTACGATAAACTAGTGGAGAGAGAGTTTTCGCCGACAGTGACAGTCAGCGATCAACTATTAATATATATGTATCTTTTTAACGTACACGGGACTTACATCTATTGTACAGATGCCAGCACATCAAGCTACCCGAAACTGTCAAATTTTCTCAATCAGTTTTGAACCGTATGCTTTAGCGATAAAGTTGAAAATCTATTAATGAAATTTTACAGATTGTAGTAGCTTGATGTGCTGGCGGCTGTACGTTTCTTGAGCGAGAAAATAGTCGATAGCTAGTCGCTTGCTCGTCGGAGGTGGACCAGGTGCCTAAATGAGAGGAAAATTTTGATGAAAATGAGTTACCATGGAGATTTTACCCGTTTTCTTCATGTTAACTTAGGCGGTAAATGAGCGGTAACTAATTTCTTGACAGGTTAATTAATTACTCTAAAAGGCCATTTTAACAGGTGAATAACCTGTAAACTTTACTTTGGGTACTAGGTAGTATTATCTTTACAAACAACGTTTGCTTGTTTGTCTGTCCGTATGTGCTAGTACCTATAACTCGAAGTCAAAGCTAAATCGTAAATTTCAATGAGACAATTAAAAGGCATTTTTGAACGTCACAAATAACAAAAAAAAACCGGTCAAGTGCGAGTCGGACTCGCGTACCGAGGGTTCCGTTCTTACAAATTTACGGTTTTCGGAATTTTGCCTTTATTTGTGCTACATGACATTGCTTTTAGCCAAATTTCATGATTCTAGGTCAACGGAAAGCACCCTATAAATTTTGATTCCCTTGAGAGAGTCGAAATATACGTTTTTTGCGGCATAAACGGCCGTATATATTTTTAAATTAACTTAGAAGTTTGACTTTTTCACAGCTTCAAGGGACTGTAGACCTGAGTATATGGTTTTATTTCAACTCGATACCTCCACGCGACGCACGACAGACAGACAACAAAGTGATCCTATAAGAGTTCAGTTTTCCTTTTAAGGTACGGAACCCTAAAAAAAGAATTGATTCTATTTCGATCCACTTATTCGATTTCAATTATTTTTAACTAGCTTTTTCCCGCAGCTTCGCGTGGATATCGAAAAATTATATTACGGGAATGTACTACCGATATTAAAAGTACTTTGTGTTAATTCCGGTTACAAATTATCTGTTTGTCAAATTTCATCCAAATCTGTTCAGCCGTTTTTGCGCCAATTCGGAACATACATAGGCAAAAAGAAAAACGGACAAAAATTCTAAAACTTACATTTTCAGCATCAGAATTGTTTCCACACCTTGTAGCAATTACTTTGTTTTCAAAAATATTCAATGCACAGTTTTGACTTTGTGACTATTTTCAAAGTCAAAGTCAAAGTCAAAGCATTTATTTCAAATAGGCACATTAAAGGCACTTTTGAACGTCAGAAATTACAACAAATAGAATTGATTCTAGTCGCCCATTCCAAAAGGTAGTTTTCGTATGGAGAAGAACGGGCAAGAAACTCCACCGTTACTCTTTTAAAATATTTTACAAAATTTTGCATACATTAATTATATAATAATATTAATAATAATATGTGAACACGATGCACCTAAAATAAAATTACTATACCACAATAGGTAAAAGACTTAAAAATGAAACCATGACATATAAATTAATTATCTGATAGATACATGGTGCTCACATATTTACAAACATGGTAAAAGTAAACGATTTTCATTAAAAAAAAAAATTGCAAGTAATAAGTCAGGGTGTGAGTAGTAAAGTAGTTACAGAATGTAAATCAATGTCAAAAAAAAGTATAAATTTACAATTAAATTAGCAACCAGTTTGATTTTGTCTAGATTTTATTACGTGTATAGATGTATACCTACCTACCTTACCTACAGGCTAACTTAATTAGCAATCTTTCAAGGGTTAAAAGAACGGGGATGAAGTTCTATATAATGAACAAAGTCAGTCTTTCTTACCTATACCTGGTACTTTTAGAGTTCCGTACCTAAATGGTAAAAACGGGACCCTATTACTAAGACTCCACTGATCTCATGAACCATGATAGCTAGACAGTTGAAATTTTCACAGATGATATATTTCTGTTGCCGCTAGAACAAAAAATATACTAAAAACAGAATAGAATAAATATTTAAGGGAGGCTCCCATACAACAAACGGAACGGTTTTTTTCGGCTTTTTTGCCTTGTGATACGGAACCCTTCATGTGCGAGTCCGGCTCGCACTTGGCCAGTTATTTAGGTTTCAGCATACATCTTGTACCATTAGATAACATGAAGAAAAACAAATTCTTAACCTTTTTACAGCCACACGTCAAAAAATCAAAAACGTGCTCTCGGCGTCAATGTCTGTCATGTAGTAGAACCGTGACGTGCTGGGCACATTTTGGTTTGTCATCTATACATGACTGTGGCGGTCAAAAGGTTAATATTGCATCATACCTACAACTTCCCATTTCCAGTACATAGCAACACATTTCTATATAAAATCTCCCACATGTTATTTGATATCTTAAGAGCTACAACATAATAAATCATCACGCTGTGACGTAAAGGAGAAGTCGCATGCTACATCACATCTTAGGGCGAACGTAAAAATGAGAGTACATTTCTCAATACGTCTCATGTACTAAGTTTATTTGTCTGAGAAGATGTGCACTAGTTACGAGGATTAATAGCATACAGTTAAGGCTCCTTCAAACAGGCGCGACACGCGATAAAATCGCGCGCGACACAAAGGCACCGCATCCGCAAGTCGCGCAACGAGCGGTGGCTTTGTGTCGCGCGCGATTTTATTGTAAAAGCGACACACGCAAAATTTAAAAGCGTTTTTTCCTAGAAATAAAAATTGCAACTTTGAGAAAGGAGCTCTCAGAGCATCGGAAAGCACGAAGCCGTTGGTCCCGGCTGTCATTCGTAGATCTTATTAAATCAATAATTATTAATAAATAATATAACAAAAATAATAATTAAATATCTCCTAAAACAGGGCTTCCTCGCTCCTACCCTTTTGCCCGTGCCCTACATTGTCCATAATGATCTAAATTTATAGTTCCACCTAAGGTAGATTATGGTAGATATTATATTATTATTATATTATATTATTATTATTTACACATTATGGTAGAGCAATAAAGATATTATTGAATACGTATTGAATATCTTTGAGAGTCGTTACAGGTAGAGAAGTCCAAGTCTGACAATCAGTCTTACCAAGGGGTATCGGTAACTGGGTTGTGGAGTCTCAGATAAGCAGTCGCTCCATGTAAAATACTGGTATTCAGCTGCATCCGGTTAAAATGGAAGCCGAACCAACTTGGTTGGGAAAAGGACTGATTTTCAAAGAATACCTATTTTATATTATTATGACTTCGATAATACTATGTTCGTAACACGATAAAATATGATCTATCAACAAGTAGGTACTTTAGGAGAAAATCGCTTTTCAAGTGTTAGGTATTTATGCTCGTGGAAAAAACATTTTCTATTTTACTAGCTTCTGCCCGCGACTTCGTCCCCGTGAAATTTCTTCTTACTCCGACCCACCCCGTCGCATCGCATCGCCTGTCCGCGCTTTCGTTTTTGCTTAGCGTTCTTTCTGACTTTTTTTCTTTTAGCTCGGCTCCTAAAGGTCATACCGTGATGTTAAATAGCCTATAGCCTTCCTCAATAATTGGGCTATCAAATGCAAAAAGAATTTTTCAAATCCGACTGGTATTTCCAGAGATTAGCGCGTTCAACCAAACAAACAAACAAACTCTTCAGCTTTATAATATTAGTATAGATTCGTGACTATACCCTAAGATGAGGGGCTCATGGATAAATAATAACAGCTGCACAGGCAGATTGATCAGGTTAAGCTACGCTTGTCGTGGTTGGTCTGTGGATGGGTGGGTGACCATCTTTACATACCGAGATCCCTCCGTGCCTCGGAAACCACGTTAAGCCTTTGGTCCCGGCTGTCATTCTTGGCAGTCGTTACGGGTATTCAGAAGTCTAAAATTCTGACAATCAGTCTAACCAAGGGGTATCGTATTACCCAGTAACTGGTTGTGGAGGTCAGGTAGGCAGTCGCTCCATGTATGATACTGGTGTTCAGCTGCATCCGGTTAGACTGGAAGCCGACCCCAATACAGTTGGGCTTAAAGGCTAGGCAGATGATGACTTTACCCTAAGATCAGTCTGAGATGTTTACCTATTTTTATTACAACGATCGTTGGTGGGGGTGCGAATTGGAAGAGTACCTATGCTTAGATGGTTTGGCCATGTTGAGTGGATGAATAGACATAATTCTCACTCTAAATTCCCACTGCTGGGACACAGGCCTCCTTTCTGTGAGAGGGAGTGGGCCACAATCCACCACGCGTCTGGGCCACTGCTCTACTGAAGTTACAGTAAGAGTTTGAAACCACACTCACCTTGGTATTGCAGGCGACCTTATAGGTGATGCATTGGTTCAGAGGCATCCCAAGATCCTCACAGGTCTTTGCGACTTCAGTTACCCTAATACTCGTATATCGGTTTAAAAAACATTTATTTCTCAAAGAACAAATTATAGTTCACTTAAAGAGAAACTTATATCTATTTATGACTAATCTTAAGACCACTATAAAGTACCATCTTATCTAAAAAATAAAAATCTCGTGTCACAGTGTTTGTTATCGAACTCCTCCGAAACGGCTTGACCGATTTTTATGAAATTTTTTGTGTATATTAGGTAGGTCTGAGAATAGGTCTTAGGCAATTTTTTATACCCCTAGATGATAAGGGTGGCCCCCTCCAGTTTTTTTTTGGAATCGAAACTTACGCGAGTGACACCGCGGGGCGGAGCTAGTATTCTGTTACATAAATGATTTACATACATACATAAACTCACTGCCTCTTCCCATGAATTTTATTATGGTAAAATACCTACTTTGTAGTAATGAAATTCTTTAAAATAACACAAAGATCAAAGCAGTGTGAAAAGAGCAATTTTCTACGGAATAAAGAAAAAAGCTAATTTAACTGACAACGACAAGTTCCTTTGAAGTGTCTCTTAGTTAAAAGATATCATGTCTTTTCGCAGTTCATTTAAAAGTTTAAATGAGAGTCAAATAGAGAGGAGCTTTAGATTAATTTAACCGGGAATTGTGATGATAGAGTTTAAAGGTTTACTTTCTGTAGTTTCACAGAAAATAAAATCTTTCTCTTCTCATTTCCCAAAGTATCTGTGAGCTATTGCCATCATCAACCCACGGGTCCCAAATAGACATAGACAAGACATAGCACTTTCCACATCTCACATTATATGTACAGTCAGGTAAATTAATTGTTTATCACATTGACACACTGCGTCAATTTGCCGTGTTATAGCCATTTCAAACATACTGTTGTCAAAGTTTTAAGTCAAATTGAAATATAATTAATTTACCTAACTTTAGACATGGTACGTATGGTACGCAATTCAGTGTCTACCACGCCAAGCTACGCCGCGTGGCGCCGCGCTGCTGCTTCACTGAATTGTGTACCCTTTTGTGTATTAGACAATGTCTATAATTGTATTGCTATCTTGATAAGTGCGCGCCGCGTCACGTCGCGGTGTGAACTGGCTTAAGGCCGCTATCCCACTGGCGTTTTACGAGCGTTGACGTTGCGTCGTCGCGTGGCAAGCAGTAACGTCCGCTGAACGCGACGTTAACGTCGCGCACATGCACCTGTTGCCAAAAAACGCGACATTAACGTTGCGCAGACGTTCAAGAGACGCCGGCGCTCGTAAAACGCCAGTGGGATACCGGCCTAAGAGCCCATACTACCTCAGCTAAAGTTCACTCTTTATCTCGCTCGCACAATACTGCTCGCGGACTGTGTGGGAGCGAGACAGAGTGCTGTGCTGGGCGAATAGCTTAGGTATTTGCTTTTAACGGTGAAAATAAAGGTAATTAAAAAAAATTAAAAAAGATAAGACCTGCTTTATAGTTAGTTTTTTAGCGGTTTATTGTTCGGTTTGGAGGTAACTTTGGATTTTTTTTCTATCTAGAAAATTTTATGGAATCGTGTTTTCGTCTAACATAGTACAGACGCCAGCACATCAAGCTACCCGAAATAGTCAAATTTTCCCAATCAGCTTTGAACCTAATGCGTCAGCGATAAAGTTGAAAATCTATTGAAGATATTTGACAGATTGTAGTAGCTTGATGTGCTGGCTTACTTAACATTAATCCTCAACTTTACCATATATTTATTTAAAAATTAATGCTGCGGTATTTTAGACATAACGGAGGATCATCAATCAATCAATCAATCAATCAATCAATCTTTATTTGTGAACATAGGTACATATAAAAGGTCTTAAATATACATATTATTGTAGTCGAGCTCAATGTTCTACCAATGAAATTGGTGTACAAATATTAAATTTTTGTATTACCTATATCATAAAGAAAATCTAGATTAGACAGTAGTTAAAAAGTAAATGAAGTTAAATAAATGTCAACTAAATGTAGAAATGTCAATTAAATTAAATTTTACATGCATGTCAAAGGAAAATAATATTATAGGAATTGTATCATAATTTGTCATTTAAAAAATCTTCAGTAGAGTAATACGTCTTGTCAATTAGAAATAAAAATAAATTACTTTTAAATTTGTGGACATTTTCTTCACTTCTTATACATTTTGGTAATTTATTATATATCTTTGGAGCCATTACAAAAACACTGTTCCTAAATAGTGCAGTTTTAGACCCAACTGTTTGTAACAGGTCACAACGGCGCTGGCTACTTACTCGAGCAAATTTGTGCAGATTATTTTTGACAAACATGGACGTTTCAAATATGTACAACGATGGCATTGTTAATATTTTAGTATTTTTAAAAAACGGTTTGCAACTGTCAGTTGTCTTTAAGTTGTAGATAGCTCTTATGCATCTTTTTTGGCACTTAAATACTGTATCTCTACCTGTTGCATTTCCCCAAAATATAATTCCATATCTTAATGTTGAGGCCACTAGACCATGATATGCTGTTAATACTGTTGTCCGATCGGCTGTTTTACTTAACATATGCAAGGCATAGGAGTATTGGCTTAGTTTACTGCACACTTTGTCAATATGTGAATTCCATTTTAATGTGTTTTCTATATTTAATCCGAGAAATTTTGTTACATTTGTTTCATTAATAATTTTGTCATTATATCTAATATTTAAGTTCAATTTATGATTTACTCTTTGTTGAAATTTCATTAATACTGTTTTGTCTAGATTTATAATCAAATTATTATTTTGCAGCCAATTCACAACTGATTTTAAATTAGAATTAATGTCAGCCTCTAATGTACTTACTTCGTCATTATTAAAAAGTAAAGTGCTGTCGTCCGCAAACATTGTCATAGGATAAGTTGACGCTGTAGGAAAGTCATTAATATAGATAATAAATAGAGTCGGTCCGAGTATCATCAACCACCAATCTCTTATGGAAAAGTGTTAGTGGTAGAAATCTAACTTAGAAATATATATTAATGATTCTAATGATTATAATTCTCTAAATATGTACCTGTTATTGTCGCGAATCATGTTTTGATCAAGATACAATCTGACACTGACCTGCAAATTGCAAAAAACGTAACAAAATTTGAATTTCGCGGTCGACCACTATACATTCACCTTAAATAGATGACCACTGTTCTTCCGAAAGCTGTTTGCTTTCGTAATGTGTCATTTTCGATACGATAGCTTGTCGGATGATTGTGAATAGCTATGCTGGACGCGTATCGCGAGGGCTGGTTCGAGGTGATGCGATAAAAGGGTTCCTGAAAGAACTTGAAGGAGACTTTTGCCGAGCAGTGGAACAGTACAGACCTGTAATCTCCAAAAGGCATAGTGGATATAACCAATGCAATTTGTCATCAAAGAGCGTCAAGAATACGTTTGTACCATCCCAATCTACCATGTTGTTATCAGTGTTAAACCAAATTGGGTCCATGATTACACAAAAAAAGCCTGTTTTTACTCGACTGAGTTGAACCCCTAAAGGAGGGTAATGTTTTTAGGGACGTTTTCAGCGGGATTTTATCTCCAACCTTCAGTGTTCAAGTGATTGGGTACAGTGATTAATTAAATGCGGGTATTTTGTGACCTTTTTGCTATCGATTGTGGTGCTATTGTGTTTGACGTGAATAATGTGATGGCTCCAATTGCTGTCGATAAGGTGGTGTGAATAATTCAGTGTTTTCGAACGTTAGGGGTGGCTTTTATTTGGAATTTTATGGCGATATATTCTAATCTATACTAACTCTAAAATTATATTATTTGGTAGGCCTAGCACGAACGCATGAAGTAGATAGATAGATAGATAAAACGTTTATTCAGTGCAACAAAAGACACAATACAGGTATTAAAAACATCAAAAAAGGTGAAAAAAATTAAAAAATAACACAGATTAAAAAGATAAATTGACCCATAGACACCTAGCTCATAAACATCTATAACGGTCGATCACTACTCGGCGGTGTGTGTCTCATGGTTGCAGCAAATGGGAGTCCAGCTCAGCATATTATGCCAGGTAGAATATTATGCAATAGCATTTTGGTGTAATTGTATGCGGCAAACGCAATTTTAAAATTTCAAATAGTTATGAACTCAAACTCAAACTCAAAGCATTTATTTCCATTAAACCTTGTACAGGCACTTTTGAATTGTCAAAATTAAAATAGTCCGTCAGTTAGAAAGTTGAAGCTAGTTGTCATAACAGAACAGCATAATTAGCCTGTGATATTCCCACTGCTGGGATTAATATTGGATTGCCTCCTCTCTATAAGAGGAAGTGGGCCGTAATCCACCACGCGGGCCCATTGTGGGTTGGTGGATGTCACATGTCTTCGACATGGTTCTAGGACGTGCCGGTTTCCTCACGATGTTTTCCTTCACCGTTTTGAGAGCAGTGGTGATGAAATTAAATACACAAACTAAAGTGCCTGCCAGGGTTTGAACTCACAGCCTATAACTCGTAAGTCGGGGTCGATACCACTGGGCCACCACGGTCAGTTGTGAATAAAGTTTTCAAACTAAATAAATATTAAGTGCGAAACAACTATTTCGAATTAAAAAAATCGTTCAAATTAACGGTACAATGCGTGCCACGAAAAATGAGACTTGACATACCACGTGGTTTGACATGCGCAGTACACGATTTTAGGTATCTTAAGCGGTATGAGGTCTCGAGTGCGGGATGGGACCGGACGTCATAGGGGCGGCGGAAAGAGCGGGGGAGGCGGGGTCAAGTCTCATCTTTCGTGGCACGCATTATAAGTACGCTTACTTCCTGCAAACAAGCGCGACGCGCGACGTGAATCACGCGACGCGAATCGCGCGCTACACAAAGGCACCGCTCGTTGCGCGACTTGCGGTGCCTTTGTATCGCACATGATTTCATCGCGTGTCGTGCCTGTTTGAAGGAGCCTTATAGCCTTTAGCCTACTTATCTATTTTAATTTGTTTTGCATAATCAAGCAGACCAGTCTCATATATGTTAATTTTAACTTAACTAATGGCGATAGCTGTTATGGCAAGGTTTTGCCTTCCAGCCTGATATGTAACAAAACAAAACATTTTTAGCACCAAATTGCCTTCAAAATAATGATTATACCTCCTGAAAACCTGGTAAGTATCAAAGTTAGTCTAGTCAGCACGTGACTTGTCTTTCAACGTTCAAAACTGCTAACAACTGTTCTAACTTCGATCAATAAAAAAACTTCAGCTAGTCGCCTGTAGGCAATGACAAAAACTATAAACTCTCGTACAGTCGAACTCATAAATGCTTTATCAGCGTAAGGTTCAATGTCACTCTCATGCCATAAAACGACTAGGTGTAATTGTTTGTGTTACAGTTGGATAGTCTGAATCTTAGTCTACCTAGCCTCTTTTTCCAACCATGTTGGAGTCAGCTTCCAGTCTAACCAGATGCAGCTGAATACCGGTATTTTAAATGGAGTGACTGCCTGTCTAACTTCCACAAACTAGTGACTGGGTAGACACGGTACCCCTTCCCAAGACTGGTTGACTTTTTGGCTTCTCGATAATCTGTAATGGATTGTCATCCATTTACCGATCGCGGCAATCATAGCATAACCTTCAAGCGACCCGTGTGGTTGATATAATTTAGCCACGAGCCCCTTGTTTGAACCTCAGTGACGCATGACGTTTCAATTTTCTGGGGATTGTTGGCAAAAGTGGTAAAGCAATTTGAGTTCAACTATACATTACACATTTTCATTATACAAACTGAGTTGTTTACGAAACTAGACCTTTTTATAAAAAGTCGTTCTACTTCTGTAACAATAACATTTTCTTTAAAAGATATAACGGAAATATTTTCAGGAATTTCGTGAGTAGTGTTATGTATTTACAATATTTGTTCACGAGGAATGTATAGCATCGGAGTAAATGTATATCTTACATCACAATTACCTATATTTTAAACTGACTCAATGTGGGTATTTTTGGTTCCTGAGATAAAAGTAACTTTTTACTTAACTCAGAATCCAGCTGTTCAAGCTGCTTTTGACCACCACTTGTACACATGTTTAGTAAATGACCAACTTTAATTATGTGTTTTCCTTTTTTACAATAAACTTTTTATTTATTTATTTCATATCATATTACAGGTACAACACTGCTTAAGCAATAGAGAAATCTCTAGGAAGTGGTGAAGGGCGGGCGTTTTGGGGGCCTGTCTTTTGTAATTTTGACGTTCGAAAAGTGCTGATTCTCAGCTTAGTTTGAATAAATTACTTTTGATTTGATTTCATTGATTTTAATAACCCTTCGGGTAAACCAGGCTAGATATTATGTTGTAAAATTATTACTATATCCGTCACCTCACAAGTCCACTTGAAAACCAGCGTCAGGCACTGGTTGTCTGGAATTCTTGCTGAACTGGGCCTATTCAGCGCAGCCGTGCACATTTTCCTGCTAGCTTCTTACAACGTATTTTACACTTTAAGAAAAACAAAATACTTTTAGTATAAAATGTTTTATTGTGTGCCTTTTACTCTGTGCCAAATATCGTATTTTCTATAAAAAAAAAATTTGCTAATTTCGTAACACATTGTCAATCACAATCTGAATCATTTTGAAGAATTTTGCTAAGCCATTGCTTTATAAATTCGAATAAGTTTTCTGTAAATAATACGATGAATGTTGTGGAACCGTTAAAATAAAAGCCACTGATAGTTTGTTACGCAATTACCCCTCCTGGTTGTATTAGAAATTTGGAGAAAACTAGAGTGTGTTATTGAGATAAATAGGTACAATTCCTAATTACCTTTATAGTTAGGAACTGTAAAAAAAATTGTTGTCCGCAAAATTTTGAGCGAAAATAGACCACAGTGATGTTTGTCCCAAGTTTATTATAGCAGAACAAAACACGTCGACTCATCCGTCAGCTTTTGTCACTAATGTGGCGGGACATGTCACGACGACGTGACAGTGTCACGAATATAGGACGGACACAATCCCGGCACACTTCCAGGTGACCATTAACCTACTATTAATAGTCTTGAGAACTGAGAGGATTGTTGAAAAGTGAGATCTTTTGACTTCCGCACTAATTTGGGAAAACAGTATCGGCAGTTTTTCATTTTTTTTTTCACACAGCACACTAATATCACACAGGAAATCAGGATGACAACCAACCGATTATCCTTTAAAGTTAAGGTTCGCGAGCACATTTGCAAGAAGCTGGCAGTATCATCACGGTAATATTTTCTCATTGTTTGTCTTATTTCTTTTTAGTAAGTTTATTCATGTATTTATGTATATTTATTTGTGCTTCTATTTATATGTAATTAGGTATATATTATATTTATAGTTTTAATAGGTTTAAGCGTATCTTTATATTTAAATATTTATTCCTTAATGTTCATGATTGCACCTACCACTGTTTGTCTGTGCATCGCCCAAAGGTTGACTGGTAGAAAATGCGTATGGCATTAAGTCCGCCTCTGTACATTTATGTGCTTGAAGTATTAAATAAATAAATAGTAAGTAGTAAAATAATAATCTCATTATTGACATTTTGCAAATTCAGGGAAAATAATGTTTTATCAAATTAACTCCTACAGTGTGGCCGACGAGAGAACGCGTTCTTGACACCTGTCAGTTTCATAAAAACGAATACGTGTTTTGCGAATTCCATCTATAATTAGCTACTAGAATTGTCGCACTGACACGTGCGACAATCAGGAACGCATTCTCTAGACGATCGGACTGTAAGTCAATTTCCCGTGTTATAGTCGCTTCATCCAACTGTCAAAGAACGGCGGTTGTGATTTGGCAGTCACCAAAGGTGTATGTAACCAGGTTCGTTGGATATAGTTGAAGTTTAATAAGAAACTGATGGATGTTTTCAAATAAAATTTAATTAAATTAATAGAAAACAAACAGTTCATTTATCAAATTAAATTTCATTCGAAAACATCAATCGGTTTCTTACTAAACTTCAACTGTATCCGACGACCTGGTTACTTATCTCTTTTGGTGACTGTACCAACGGGCTTCGGGCAATTTGAGTTACTCAATTTGGTAAATAATGATGTACCCTGGCTTGAAAAACTGTCAATAAGGAGAATGTTATGATTAGTATCTTGTCCATAATTCCATATTAAATAACGGTAGTGTTGGAGCCGGTGTTTTGGCAAACTCTGCCTTGTGAATATTTAGCTATCTTCGTATACCGAAGAAATTATTGATTTACATCTCCGAAAGCTTAGGCAGAGGTGTACCTTTAAATACTACACACACACACACACATGCATACCACATTTCACCGGATGTGTTTTAGTCCCACGTAATAAGGCCTATTGCCATCAACCAGGCAAAAAAACCGATTAACATAACAACAACACCACTAAAAACCGAAAAACACTGCCCGAACTGGGATGCGAACCCAGAACCTCATGTTCAGCAGTTGCGTTTGTGATCATTAAATCAACGAAGCACTGCCTTGCCTTCGCAATTTTTTGAGAGTTATGGGTTGGTAACGTTTATCTTGTTTAATCTCTTTTTTCAAATGTCTTTTTCCGAAAACTATCTCTATAAAATTTAATCCTTGATTTTCTTTAGGGGCTGTCCATTAATCACGTGAGGCTCGAAAGGGGGGGGGGAGGGGGTCCATAAAAAATCACGAAATATCACAAGGGGGGAGGGGGGGTGTAGTAATATATCACGTGTCTTAAACCTCACCATATATCACCAAGGGGGAGGGGGGGGGTTAAAAATACCAAAAAAAAACATCACGTGATTAATGGACGGCCCCTTACAAGGGACAAACTTGAATGCCCTTCTTCTTTCCTTAGCAGCAAAACACTCAAACCTTTCCGTGCAACACTAGACAAACAATACTTTCTTTTATTTACCCGACGAAAACAAATAGTTCTCAAACACGAGAACTCGATATCGACACGACATTCACCAGTTTTGCCGCGAGGCACGTTCTGCAATCTTCGTGGTAACAATATACTGCCTTACATTGTTAGATGTACTAACTTACATCTATTATGTAGGAAAGAAGGAAGGAATGAAAGAAAAATGACGCACACACAACCAAAATAGGTACAAAACTAAAAAAAACCTATGAAAGCTCGAAAATCACGCTATTCGTTTCGTAGCGATAGGTACCATACAACTTTCAGTATAATATTACAATGATGAAACTTTTTTTTTTTTGTACTAGCGTCTGAAGCGTGGCTGCGTCTCGGTGAATTCTTTGGGGAAACCGAAAGTTTTGTCTGTACAATTATGGCCGAAGTTATGGTGAGGAAAAATTACAGGAGATTTATTGTGAAAGACGGCCGGTTGACTTCTGTCGGGCATACCACCGTCTGGGGGAATCAATCAGACATATTATCTCTGGGTGTTCTCGTCTAGTTAACGAAGATTAATAGTATAGACACAACCTTGGAGCCAGAATTATTCATCAGCAACTAGCTCTGAAATACAGCCTTGTGGAATCGGAAGTGCCGTATTACAGGAATGTGTCTGACCCAGTTCTCGAAAATGGAAATATCATATTGTAATGCGATCGATATATAATCACTGACAGGACTATTGTTGCCAATAAGCCTGATATAGTGGTGGTGGATCAAATAAATCAATGATTGTTGACATAACGGCATGACCGGAAATTCGTGAAAACCGAGAAGGATAAATCGAGTATCTTGGCTTGGCTCGCGAGGTTGTCGACATATTGTGGGGTGTGGACTCAGCGATCATTGTGCCGATAGTCGTGACAGCCAATGGCTTAATAGCCAAGAGCTTCGATCAACACCTGAGGAGGCCCACGTTGGGCAGCTGGATCAAGGGCTTGATTCAGAAAGCGGTACTTTTGCACACGGCTCTCATTGTTTGGAGGTTTCTCTCTCTTTTCGCCCCGGCCGCCGGCAGCTTTTAAATGTTTTTATTTTCTAATATTTAAAAATATAATTTAGATGTATGTTATGTTAAAATAAAGAAGTGTAAATGACGAAAAAAAACCAAAAACCTGTTGAGCAGTGTTGCGAAACAGCATGAAACATGACGAACCATGCTAATATACCTTGGTTTTGGATCGAAAATGTTGCTGAACATCGATGGACAAGCAAGGCAATCATTATTCTGCAGGTTAATTTTGTCAACGTCACATTTATATTTCTCTCAGGGCTGATTTTTCAATCGGCAGATAATTTGTATTCGTAGAATAAAATTGACGTCTGTAGAACTGTCAATAATTTAAAATTATTCCTCGGATAAAATTATCTGGCGTTGGGAAAATCAGCCCTTATACCGTTCAATAATAGTAATTTATTATAAAGCAATTTCGCAAGTTGTTTCAGAAAAAGTAGATGGCAATATAGATGTTTGGTTTAAATTTATTTTCCTTTCATCTAGTTCGAAAGATCAGACATTTTTGTTTCATTACATTCTAATTTGCTTCAGTTGGTTTCGCTCAATAAATTCTTTCGCTTCATTATTTTCCATAAGTATCATTATTTCGTAACAAAATAGTTCTCTAGAAGCAATGTCACTGTTTAATAGTCATACTATTTTCTAAACTTAATAAAATAATTATTATCATGAAAAAAAAAATTGGTTTTTGGTATACTTGTTTGTTATTATTGAGATACCTACGAGCATTGACTTACATATCACTAACGCCTACGAGATAAACCGTAGTTTGATTTTATTCCTCCCGGTACCGTGAAGTTCGTAGAGAGTTTCACAGTACCTACACCTACTAAAACTCTGAAGTATACAACTTCTCTGAATAGCAAGAAAGAAAATGCCTTTATTTGTATAGGCCGGAAGACTATCAAAAGAGAAAGAATACAATGCTATAAAGCCAAAAGGCCCTCAGAATAAGGTAATGGTGAATTTGCGTTGTTTAGTTTTTTTTATCGTTTTCAAACTTTCTTGAGCAAGACTTCTTGTTAGTCTGTTTATTATTCCTACTGGACATCAAGAGCAAATTCAATATCTGCAACAGCATATTCACTGCTCGGACACAGGCCTCATCTATTCGAGAGGGAATGGGCTATAATCTACCACGCGGGCCCAGTGCGAGTTGGTCGATGTCACATGTCTTCGAATTTTTGAATCTAGGACATGCCTGTTTCCTCACGATGTTTTCCTTCACCGTTTTGAGAGCAGCGGTGATGAAATTATTTACACAAAGTAAAGCACTTGTCAGGGTTCGAACCTACTACCTACAACTCGTAAGTCGAGGCCGTTACTACTGGGCCACCGCTGGTCTGCAACAGTAGACATGTACAGTCACGAGCACTAATATGTCAACACTTGGCAACTTTCAATTGCGTTTTTTTCGTGAAATAACGAATGCAACGTTGAAATTCGACACTTTACACAAACTTATGGGTTCGAAAATACTTTGTTCGTAATAACATAAAATTTCATTTAAAACTAAAGGAGAAAATCCTCTTTGAATAAAGCCAAGTGTATACATACTTATGCTCGTTACTGTACATCTAAAGGATCCTTCAAACAGGCGTGACGGCTCCTGCAAACAGGCGCGACGCGCGACGCGAATCGCGCGCGACACAAAGGCACCGCTCGTCGCGCTACTTGCGGTGCCTTTGTGTCGCGTGTCGCGTCGCGCCTGTGTGTACGAGCCTTGACACGACACGCGACACAAAGGCACCGCAAGTCGCGCAACGAGCGGTGGCTTTGTGTCGCGCACGATTATATCGCCAGTCGCGCCTGTTTGTAGGAGCCTTAAGTTTGCATCCTTTGTTCCAAAATTCTACCAAATAACACGTGGTGCCCTTCCTATTATCAAAAATTGCGTCTTAACCGACCGCTACACAAAAGAGGGCTATAACAAGATGGTGATATAATTTGTGGGAACCGCGACACGGGGAAAAATGGGGCAAGGGGCCACGATGGCCCCTTCATGGGCCACGTGGACATTTACGCAATTTATTTTTATGTACTCAGTGTTATGGTAGCTGATTTAGGAGAGATATTGTTTATAGTCTGCGATGTAGAGATTAAACTCTTGCCACGCGCCGTTGTAAAGGGAAGATGTCAAAGATCTGTCTAATGGAATCCATTTTCTGTTAGTTTTCTTGTTTAGAACATAATCATGGGTACAAACCGTTCAGTTATTTTTACCCCTGACAGCAGCGACCTAATAGCAACTTTATTGTAACGAGCATAAAGATCATAATGATTTTGACAGACTTGTCAGTGGCAGCAACCCAACATCAACCTTATTAGAATGAGAATAAAGATCAATGTGATTTGGACAGTGATACAAAATCAGAGCTAAAATAACTGTCAAAGGACTGTATATGTGTCGGTCTATAAAAGTCTTGATTTGTCAAAGATTATCATCAGCCAAAGGCAGTTTTTAATGGTTGTCAACTTGTGCAGTAGGTGAAGACTTATTAACGGTATGAAGATCAAGCTTGGTAAGAGATTAGTGATAAAGGTCATTGGGTACCTTCATACAGGGTTATTTTAAATTGGCTAGCTAAACTCCGTAGAGGCGGTTGATTTATTTTTTGTTTTATCATGTTAAGATTTCGAAATCCATCGCATCTGCGGAGTTTAGCTAGACGATTTAAAATAACGTCGTATATTGTCGACTCAGTTTTCTACTGGGTAAATACTGACTACTGGCATTGAAAGTCTCATAACATGAAAATGACAAGGTCATGTAGAATATACATAACATAAACTGACGCTTTCTTCCCATGGGCAGAAATTATTATGGGTTAGGCAGAAATTACAGGCAGAAACTACAGAACGACATCTGCGGATGGCGTTCCGTAGTTTCGCGTTTGGCGCTTTGTAGGCCTTGTTCATAAATCTGCCGGTCGATTCTGTAAAAATCTCACCGTGAAAACTTAGGTGAAGTGAGCGTGGAGTGAGCTGTCAATAGTGTCAATTCCTAGCAAAAACAAACTCACTTCACCTAAGTTTTCACGGTGAGATTTTTACAGAATCGACCGGCTGGTCCTACAAGCACAGCGGTTGCGAGTACTACGCTGGAGATTTTCTTCAAAAAGGTCAGGTCCTTTCTAAAGAACATCTCCAATAAGATCACTAAATGTCAGTAGCGAAGGGTCAATTTTTGTAAGAGGTAAGCCGGAGTAGATTATCATTAATATGATTATATTATTTGTCTATAGAATACTGACTGTGCAATTTTGTAAAGGGAAGCCGGTAGGAATCTAGTTGTATGAAACCTTCGCCACTGCTATATGTCTTCCTAGGTATTAACATAGATATAAATGCTTTTATAATCACTTAAGTTTTTGTGTGGAATTTGTATTTGACCAAATAACAAGAAAGACAATTTATCTTTATTTTTGTAAACTTTTGGCACACTTACCAAATATTTTACCTCAAAGAGCTCAAGTATCACTCTTTATTAAAATTGTAAATTTACTATGAAACCCAAAGGAAAACTGTCTGAACAAGATCCGAAGTTCTAACAATGAAAACTGATATTCCTTTGTCTCTTCACAACATATTTCCCAACTAAAATATTTAAAAACTTTTAACGGCGGACAATCGATTGTGAATGGGCGTAGAAAAGTTGCTGCAGAACAATCAGTTTCTTTTCTTTCATTTTAGTTTTAAAATCCATTTTTACGTTTAGTTTTTCAGAGCTTCTGCAGTGTTTATATTTTGTACACACGACGACACATCAAGCTATAATACCCAGCAACCACCTAATTGGGTAAAGGTTCCTGCGAACAGGCGCGACACGCGATAAAATCGCGCGCGACACAAATGCACCGCAAGTCGCGCAACGAGCGGTGCCTTTGTGTCGCGCGCGATTCGCGTCGTGTGTCGCGCCTGTTTGAAGGAGCCTTAATACACTATCAATCTCAATCTGATTCATATTAAAGGATATTGTTAATCCATTGCTTCATGTGTTCGAAAAATGTGTCTGTTCAACGACGTAAAAAACGCAATGAATGTTGTTGAACTGTCAAAATGATACCCATTCGTACTGATAGTGTGTTACGCAATGAGGGTTTTCGTGAAAATTTACGACACCAGTTGGCACCACTGTGACAAGAGGTCTTCCAATATAAACTATATGATGACGTTCATCATTCGATTCATTCATTCGTTCATCATTCAGTCATGACTAAAGAAAATATAGGCTCTTTGACAGCTGCCTGGACCTGACGTGTCAGTGCTGCCACCTAGCGAACGTCATTTCAGAAAACCCTCATTAACCCGTAGCTTTAGCTGACCTCGCATGGCTTTTCGGACAATAAGAAGTCAGCGTATACTAGAAATTTATAGCTTGTTATGTCGCCGTGCGTACGGATGTATAAACTTAGCTAAGTTGGTTACATAATGTTTGTTAGACGGCCTCGTTGGTTTGGTGGTCGCAAGGGCTACTGCTGAGCATGAGGTCCTGAGTTCGGTTCCCGGGTCAGGCAAAGTGTTATTGGGTTGGCGACTCCCAGAGCGGAGTCTATTCGTGCCCGGTTCATGGTAATAAACTCGCTCACTATATAACTTAATAAATAATATAAGAATCAAGTAATCAAAACACAATACTAACACGCTCACGAACAAGAACGTTTTCCCAATGCAAAACTTATTGTAGAACACATAATTAAAGTGTCGGGTATACTTACAAAACTTCACTCAGCACAACACCAATTTATCTCGTCTTCTCTCCGTCCGTGTGTCACAGCAGGGATCCAGCAGAATATCAGCGTCAGGTACATTTGCCTGACACATGCTGAGCTGGACTCCCATTTGGTGCAACCTTGAGACACACCGCACTGTGTATGTTTATTTTAAGTATTCGTCATAGTGTCACTTTTATTTCGATGTTTACTTTTTGTTTCTTTATCGGCCCCTTGTTTTATAATCATGTGGGTAATTTAGTTATCATCTAATATTGTACTTTTGCGTGTGTGCTGTCTTCTTGTGTGTGCCAAATAAATGGTTTATCTATCTATCTATCTATTACTTATTACGAAATGTGGGTGTATATCTATGGAGTGTACTATATACATAGGTACACCTCTGACTAACCCTGTAAAGAATACAAGCGTGAAGTTGTGTTATGTAATGATAGACAATGTCTGACCTATCGGTTTGTTTTTTTGGGGCAATTTAAAAGAAAACAATCGATATTTTTTATCGAAATAAGCAGATAGAAATAGATACATCAATAAAATGTATGCTTTACTGTAGGTACATTGTTAGAGCAACATTGTTAGATCCAATATAATTCTTGAAGGGAACAGTGCATAAGCATAATTAGGGTAAAAATTTCCCACTGCTGGGACATGTGTACCATAATCCACCACGCGGGTCCAGTGCGGGTTGGTGGATGTCACATGTCTTCGAATTTTTGGCTCTAGGACATGCCGGTTTCCTCACGATGTGTTCCTTTACCGTTTTGAGAGACACGGTTAATGGTTAAGAAATAATTTATACAAAGTAAAGAGCTTGCTTGGGTGCGAACCCCCGACCTACAACTCATAAGTTGTGGCTGTTACCACTGTGCCGCCACTGATCTGGAATTCAGAAACGGAATCAAGCAGAAATGCATGCAAAATTAATCTCTAGGTTTACTTTGACTCCACGGCTACACTGTACCTATCGAATTAACATCCAGTGAACGATTGAGAATAGGACCCAAAAGAACAGAAGTTGCGACGGAACAAATCAGCCGTGTTTTGTTCTATTTTTATTGTCGCGTCGCATCTAAAACGAGGCGTTTGTTTTCGAAACAATGGCTGTGGAAAACTAGTAAATGAACTGGATTTGAACGTGTGATTTTTATGGAACGGATGGTTGGTTTGTAGGGCTTTTCCTATAGTGGGATTTATGGATGTCCGTAGTTGTGTCCGTAGTATCACAGCGGGCCTTATCAGAATACCAGCGCTGCGGCACTTATTTTTTAAATGTCGCAGCATTATACGGAGATAGGAATCGGAGCATAATAGGACACTTTTTGGCTTCGCACAGGTCCTTTTTTGGGTTTATTTATTTTATGGTTGTTATTAATGTAACTTTGTTCGTTTTAAATGCTTCTTTTCAAGGTTCCGTACCCAAAGGGTAAAAACGGGTCCCTATTACTAAGACTCCACTGTCCGTCTGTCTGTCACCAGGCTGTATCTCATGAACCGTGATAGCTATACAGTTGAAATTTACACAGATGATGTATTTCTGTTGCCGCTATAACAAAAAATACAGAATAAAATAAATATTTAAGAAGGGCTCCCACACAGCAAACGGTTTTTTTTCGGCGTTTTTGCCTTGAGGCACGGAACCCATCGTGTGTGAGTCTGACTCTCACTTGGTCAGGTTTTACTATTCGTATTTCCTGTGTAAGTATGTCCCAAATAGAATATTTTTGTTTTATTTTTTATTTCTTTCTCCTTTGCTCTTGGGTTATCTATATAGTACCTATAGGTACCGTTGTCTTTAGTTTGTAGAAATATAGTTAAAAAATCTTGAATGAGGATTTAATTCTCCGTGGGAGTTGATTTTCTAGACTTCCTGTCTTAGAATTTAACCACTCTTTTACGAGCCGATTTTTAAAAAAACCCTTTACCTATAGGTGTTAATTTTCGTGTTGCAATGTAGGGAATTTCCTCAATGCATCGAGTTTAGATTCCGTTATTTGTCGCCTGTCTTTACAGATGTAAGTCCTGAAAACTGTGTAAAAGGCTTGAATTTACATACGAACGTTTAATTTGCCTTGCTTTAAAACTTGTTTACGTAAAAGGCAACACAAAAAAATCGTTCGTATGAAAATTCAAGCTTTTCCATAACGATAGCATAGAACTACAAAAAAATTTGCAAAATCCAAAAGTGCAATGCTCTTTTGGGTTTTGCAATGCTCATTTGATTGTATAAAAATCATGTATATATGTAGATATTATATTAGTTAGTTTTTAATTAATTATTTTTCGATAGGGGACCGCCTACGGGTGAAACGAAACTATTAAAAAAAAAAACTCAGTTATTTGATTTTTTCGCAAGCTACAATGTTTTCAGGTTTCACACATGAATGACGGGAATTTTTTAGAAATATTTTGATATATTTTTTCCTTCCTACTGCAATGAATCAATGTTTGAAAAATACAGAATTAATCTCCATTAAATTATCTACATATACAGTGGTATATAAATTAATTAGGTTCTATGTATTAGCAGGAGTATAACAATAGAAACAGTTGCAGAAAGGAGGAAAAAAAATTTCCATCGTAAAGCACTCTCTAATGCATCGCATTATGAGCCGTGCAGTACTACTAAGACATTTACAGCAATACCCTATGTATTCTATTCGCTTCATGTCTTACTTCTTTTGTTTTGTGATATAGCCACAAAGAAGCGTTTTTCAAACAAATTCTTTTAGCCCGTTCTTTTGTTTTCTTAGCAGCTAATTCAGCTTTATTTTCCGCTGTATTATTGTCTAAATAATACAACGGTGTGAGGTAGTCTCCCTAATAAGACAACCACAGAATGTACTAACAAGACTAAAATAGTAGTTTTTGTTCATTACCATTTCTTTCCTCTACTTTTGTTTTTCCTCGTTCATTCCTCTGGGAAATTATTAAGAAATAGAAATGAAAAAGGTGGTTTGTTTTTAGAACGTGGTTTCGTGTAACAAAGGAACCGACAAATGGATTTATAGGCATCTATTTTGTTTTCCACACCTGCTCGATAATGTCAAATTACCTACTTATATTCAAACCTCACCTAAAGGCTCCTGCAAACAGGCGCGACGCGCGACGCGAATCGCGCGCGACACAAAGGCACCGCTCGTTGCGCGACTTGCGGTGCCTTTGTGTCGCGTGTCGTGTTGCGTCTGTTTGAAGGAGCCTTAAAGCAAGTCTTTATAGCCCTCGGGTCTAGCCGGGAAATAATCATTATCTGCCTAGTTTTTTCCAACTATGTTGGGGTCGGCTTCCATTCTAACCGGATGCAGCTGAATATCAGTACTTATGCATTTTATATGCCGCGACTGCCTATTTGACTTCTATTTCCCAGTTATTGGGTAATACAATACTAGCCGGGAAATAATATTGTACTGTATTTCATTATAACCCGCTGGTAAATAACGTGATTTGAATATGAAACCTCAATAAAAAAAAATCGTATAAAAAAGAAAATGAAATGGTTAAAATACAATTCGACAAAAGAATTCTCATTTCATAGGTTAAGAAGTGAGAACTCTTTGGTTAAACTGCAGTGAGGGTCGGAAGCAGAGCAAACTTGTAAAGTAGGTACACAGAAAAATAGTAGATAGATAGATAAATAAAAAGTTTATTCAGTGCAATAAAAGACACAATACAGATATTAAAAAAACATAGAAAAAGGTGAAAGAAAAAAAAAATATTAAAAAGATAAATTGACCCAAAGACACCTAGCTCATATACATCCACAACGGTCGATCGCTACTGGGCGGTGTAGTACTTAAACAAAAAGGCAATTTTTTTTCTGATTTATCGAGGTGACCTGAGGCTTTTTTTTCAGGATGAGAAATCATCAAATGACCCCTCCCGCTCTGGGTGGAGCGGAAGGGAGTGTCAGACTCTTACTGACTAAACCCCACCCGTGTTCCTTCCTTAGCCCTTTATGTTCCGGGCCAGCGGTAACCCTTTCGGACAATCCCGCTGACCAACCTGAGGCTTTAGATAATAATATAGTGTGTTGGCATTTTAGTTATATTCCCATATCTTTTTCATAAAAGTAAATAACAATTCAGAAGCAATTTTTTGGGCTTTACCAATAAAAGTGATTTATTTTCATAAATCACAGAAGATTTAGGTACAATTGAGTGTTTTCGAAGACAACAAAAACAAACTTAGGTCGTCTTTCTCTGTTCAATGAGAAAAATATATTAACTATTTTCTTCAATGGCAATACTAAAATAACACGATCGTATATCAAAGTCTTTCATAGCTGTCTGTAATCTCAAACCAACATTTGGCGTCGCCCCCCGCCTATGGGAACAATGATGACGTCACAACATTGTGACGTAGACGTTACACTTCCGTTTTATGTAGTTTTTTGTTCTTTTGTGAAGACTAGTTCAATTTCAAAACATGTAGTCGTGTAAAAGGTTTTTTGGGTGGCGCCGTCAAAACGGCCACGATTTACGAGTTGTTGGTCGTAGGTTCGTATCCTGACAGGCGCTTTACTTTATCTAAATTATTGTATCACCACTGTTCTCAAAACGGTAAAGGACAACATGTTGAGGAAACCGGCATATCCTAGAACCAAAAATTCGAAGACATGTGACATCTACCAACCCGCACTGGGCCCGCGTGGTGGATTACGGCCCGCGTGGTGGATTACGGCCCACTCCCTCTCACAGAGAGGAGGCATGTGTCCCAGCAGTGGGAACATTATGCTATCATACTGTTACTGTAAGATTCGTTAAAACACTTTACATACATTTGTAAAAGGCTTTTCTTGAATCGATCAAATCTTTTATAATTTGAGTTTCCCTATGTGACACACAGCTTGTGTGTTCTTCTATGCTTTCTGGAATAGAATACATTCAGAACGATAGGATATTATGTATTATTACAACTTTGCGCAAATGATTTAGAAGAGTTTTGAGAGAATCTTAAAAGATAGCAAAAGGTAGAGTAGAGACCCGACGAGTTAAGGCGACTAAAGACCTAAAGCGCGGTCACTGTCGGACTGCATAGAAAGGAAAGGGAAGCGCGATGACACAACGCTGGTAATTTATTGCAAAATATGTAGCAATTATCTAATTACAAAATTTTTTTGTTTAGACTAAAAAATTAAAACACTAGTGCTTTAGTATGTTGCTTGTAGAATAATCTGAGAAAAAATCAGACTAATTGTATGTATATTAGTATGGTTTTTATTGTAAAAATAAAGTTCTTAGAGGTATCTTCATGATTTTTTTCTATCGTATCAAATTTGTTGTATTACGTTTTCAACACACTATCTACCTAGCATATATCCTGAAGAATTACATATATTTTTCTGAATTTGTTTACTGTAATCGATCATAATACTTTTATTGTTTCTAAAACTTTTTGCGTTTAGGTCCTGTAAGCCCCTTAAATTAGTTGTTTTTCTCGTGGTTTCTTGTAGTCGGTACGCACGACGACATATCAACATTTCCAGTATAAGCTGACTTCTCATAGTATGAAAAGCCTTATACAATGCGGGGTCAGTTGAAACTGGAAATGTATAGCTTGCAATGTCGGACCAAGCTCTAACCTCACACCGGGACGTCAATGACGTAACCCAAGAATGACGTCCTCAGTTCAATGTCACGCATCCGATGTAACTGTTTGTTTATAAAAGCTCATTTTATATCGCTTTTCACGATGTGTTTGCGTTAGATTTCTTGTGAAATTCGCCGATCGGTTTTATGAGTTTATACTCGGAAATTGGTTCCTACTGCCTATTTTTAAGTTATTTGTAATGTTTGGGTTAATGTATTTTTGTGTGATAAGTCCGTTCTATTTTTCATTTTTTCCTGATTTTAGGGCTCTGTACCTAAAGGCTCCTACAAACAGGCGCGACACGACACGCGACAAAAAGGCACCGCAAGTCGCGTATCGCGCCTGTTTGTAGGAGGCTTAAAGGGTGCTAACGGGACTAAGTCTCGTCCGTCTCAGGGTTGTATCTTTTGAACCGTACTAGGTAGACACTAGTACTGTGGTAGGTACTATGACCACAATAAATGAAATAAAGTTAAAATTGAAAGGCACACATGATCGCTTTTTTCGTCTTGTTACAGTTTCATAGAAACCTTTGAAGACAATCTAAGATATCTACAAATTGGATCTCTTTAACTTGGGATATTAGGTTTATGAACATTGTGAATCGATCGAATAAAACAAGCCATAACTTTTCTAAGTACACTCAGGGATTCCAAACATATTTCGACAGCACGGTTAAAGAAAATCCTTGTCTAGAATAAAACATGTAACGAAATCAAACGAAAGTGCTGAAACCTTTCTTTATTTTAAAAATAAACACCACAAACTATCCGTCTGGCTAGCAGCATAGTAATAAAAACATTCTTAATTCAAGTTTTAAAATGATTCTTTTTACGACTTTTTCTTTATGCACGTGCTTTTTACCAGTCAAAATGCGCAGTAGCGATAAAACAGTTTTATATACTCGAATAGAGTAGTAGTTGCACTTACCAAACACGTGTCTCTTCTTGACCCAGAAATAAAAAATACATGAGTAGCGTTAGAGCGATGATAAGGCTCACCTCTAACTGCCTCGATCGGAACTTCGATTAAAGATTCAGCGTTTGTAAGGTTTTCTCTACTGTTAGATCAGATTGGCTCTGTGATTGCGATTGCTAAGAACCGGTAATGGTTGCTACCGGACCAACCGAGAAATATGGAATGAAAATATTTAGTGGGTATCATTGATCCTAATTTGCATTTCTCACACATCTAAGTAACTAATTAAGTCCTTAGAGAAATTATACACATGGCACTTTAATATACTCCAACACTAAAAGTTATGAAAGTAATGAAAAACTGAAGTATCAATGAGTGACTGACGGGATGATTGCAATTATTTTGACAAAGTAATTTTAGTATTAATTATTATTGTTTTTCAAGTCCAAATAGCTTACGTAATCGCTTTATGCTTCTGGTTCTATAGTGTATATCAGAAATGTGTGGTCGTATTTAAGGGTGTCCCATCACACTGAACAACTTTCCCTATGGGACCATCGTAATCGCGAAAAAAATGTTAGCTGCCATATACATTTGGGTCGAATAGGTATTGAAGTTGGTCTGTACCACACCCTTATTATTTTATGACCATACATTTGTAATACACACAAAACCATTTCTCTTACGCGTGTTACACATCAGTGGCTATCAACCACAAAACATCACATATTGGTGCCGCTGTGATTATGAATGGGTGGCGCCTAATTAAGAAGCGGAGTTCATTAAACATTCATTAGATGACATTAATGAATGAATCATAGAGTGCTATAGATCAGTATCCGTCGTCGACTCTTTTAAGTTTAACTAATTTGTCGAGAAATTACAGTATAGCATATTACAGATATTTATTAGTCAATTCTGTAATCAAGAGCATGATTACAGAATAGCAGAGTTTATGTAAGAGGACAATTTTCTTCGTTTTTGAGATGACAATGTTGTATTTTTGACATGTTATTGTTATTACATGTAATCTATTGTATTTTTTGGAGTAATTGTAATTTGGAATTGAAATTTTTAATGACAGTAATTCATATTTTTATTGACCAATTTATTTAATGACTGCTTTAACATTGATTGTATCTAAAAATATGATTATTGAATTGTAATTATGCCTAATCTTAATGAATAATGATGAAATGTAATTTTAATGAATATTATCACGGTTTATGCACCATCTCTTCTAAACAATAGATGTTGTTCTAAGTTTGAATGTGGGTCCAGGTAACCAATAAAAATACAAAAAATAAATGATGTGGTCAACTGCACCTGGGGGTCCAATTCGAGTGGGTCCAGTTGACCAAAGACTTCCAATTTTTACGCCACGATATGCGGCTGAACATGTTAGAACTTTTCTTTTTTTTTTTTTTTCTCTTTATTATTATTAGGGGGTTTTTATCCACAAGGATACGTCAACCCCATTGTATCATAAGCTAGTATTCTATTATTATACTGCATGCAATGTATCATGTACACCATGTTTAAACAAATAAAAAATTGACTCGCGTCAGGGCGAGAAGATACTCAGAGAAGTCAGGGTGGCGAAAAAGGCCAGCGGTGTAATTGCTAATTACTTGCAATGACAAATATCAATGGTGTCCCAGTGGCAACGTCCGCCACTTACAAATTATGGGTCGTAGGTTCGAACTCAGACATGTGCTTTACTTTTTGTAAACTATTTCAGTACCGTTGCTCTCAAAATGGGAAGGAAAACATCGTGAGAGAGGCGTGTGTTCCAGTGGGATATTATAGGCTAATTATCCTTGCAATGTCAATGCAATTAACAGTTTCCTGTTAACAGTTCAGTTTTTGACAATTCAACAATATTCATTGCGTTATTTGCGCTGTCGAGCAGACGAATTGTTCAGATACTTAAATGAAGTTACGGATTAGGAATTTCCTTCAAAATCTTTCAGATTGTGGTTGAAAGTTTGACACAATGTTGGTGTTAACTGGAAAGCAAATTATCCAACGATGACTATTTTCAAAGATAAGCTGTCTTTGAAAATAGTCATCGTTGGATAATTTGCTTGGTACTTAAATGTTTCTAAAACTTCAATCGTACATACATCACGATTGCTCTAGCATCACAAAGCATAACGACGGCGAAGTGCCAATACCTCCTAACTGATTTTTTTTTGAGAAATTTTCTTTTTTTTCGTTTTGAATTTAAAGGCGTTATTCGCATGTTTTAGTGAAATCGCCTTAGTGTATTTTTAGATGCAACAGCATTAAATTAAAATGTGGAAATATAAACCTCCCAACTAAAACAACGTGTCTATTTTTGAACGTTTTTTTCCAGTATGTGTAAAATTTTGACTTTGTCAGTTAGGAGTTATTGGCACTTCGCCGTCGATAAGATCTCATTCATCATTCAGTCTAAATGTATGTATGAGTCTGGCTTGCTTGCGTTTTCTTCAAGTACATATGGAAAAAAAAGGTAACATGGTAAGTTGTTAGCCCACTTTCGAGCTGTCGGAAGGGTCTTTATAGATGTTCATGTCAGTGCTAAGTAAGTAGTAGTTATCGGATGCCTTTGACTGTGATCGCTCCATCGATCTCGGCGAACGGAATAGTTTGATAATTGTATTACTTAAAGATTAGGTCATGGTGGATTTTGAGCTTTATTGTGATACCTAACTGCAAATATAGTTTTCATGACGTTTTGTTTGCATTTGCACACTTGGCGAAAGCATTGCTTAAGATGCTTTCTTGAAAGTAGCCCGCGAAATTCTACATTTCTTATGGTATTTGCAAAAAAAAAAAAATGCACAGGTAACTTTGAAGGAAATATAATGCCAAAGTAGAGTTTGATAAGTATTCAGCTACAAATTCTCAATTTAGGAACTGGGAAAAACGTATTTGAAGGACTCCAGTCTTCCTAATATTTGGACTTGAGACAATAATACGTCATTTAACAGGCCACTTACATCAGACACCACATAGGTACAAGAGTGAACAAGCATCTTCTGGGTATGCTCGTTCCTTCATAGACCTCATCCGTCGCTTTCCATTAGGAGTAATCAAGGTCAAGGACAGGCCCATTCAGTAACAAAAAAAAGTAAGGGACAACTAAGAAGTGCTTACGGAAAATTATTAAAAGATGTTGCAGCTTGTTTTCTTCTACTTACATCTTCTCTACTTATTAAAATCTTAAATTCACTCTCTGACTGTCAACGCACAGCATAAACCGTTGGGTTTAGAAACATAAATTTAGAGAACAAATGTATGGAATCCTTATAGTGAACACAAAGTGAGGATTTTTGAAAAGTATTACCCTAAAGGGGTCAAAAAGGGGATTAAAGTTCGTGTGGAATTTTGTCCTTGTTGCCGATAGAAAATCCCACATCGAGGGTGAGAAATCTCATCGGATGGGCGCTCGACTTGTTCATAAATATTGTTCAAACAGGTAGATAGTCGAATAAAGGCTCCTACAGACAGGCGCGACACGCGATATGATCGCGCGCGACACAAAGGCACCGCTCGTTGCGCGACTTGCGGTGCCTTTGTGTCGCGTGTCGTGTCGCGCCTGTTTGAAGGAGCCTTAACAAAAGAACGTCACGACGTCGAAAGCAGCTTATAAACAAAACACTACCAACAAACTATCCTTATGCGTAAAACTATTTAAATCTAGACGATTGTAAGTCTAAGTTCCAGTGAATCTTAACGAACTGTATTCCTTCGCGTGTTGTGTATCTAGCAGATAAGTTCAGTGTTGAAACCGCCGCGAGCTTCGTTCGAAAACTTCCCGATTGTTTCAACATGTTCCCAGTCTTCAACAGATGTTACAGAGTGTGTTGTTTTTCTAAGCTTTTATAGTTATTTATGCAACTGTTGTTATAATAAGGGGTATTACAACACGAATCGTATCACATGAGTGTTTTAATACCTAATTATGTACAGTTGGTTACAAGACTTTATCTACACCCATGATGAATCCTCTATAAAAGGTTCTGAAACCATAGGGTGTTGTAAGAACTCTATGTTGAATAACCTATAAGTTTTTGAAGTGAAAACTTCTTTAGCAGCGACTTATGTTTCGGCGGTCGGGATTTTAGTTAAAAAAAATATTTATTTATTACAATATTAATTTAATTATACGATTACAGGATATTAAGCCGGTGGCTGATACAAGACTGAATACAATGCAAAGAAAAATAATTCTATTGAATTTCCGGTAAATGCATAGTTGCAATACGACGCATGCTGACGGAGGCTGCATGCTCAGCGTAAACGCGTGTTACGATGAGTTAACTCCTCCCTCCATAAGATAGAAGCAACTCTTGCTTCTGGCGGCGTCCGCGCTGCCCTTGGTGTCTTCCGGGATGCCCTTGGTGTCTTCCGGGATGTTCTTAGTTTTCCATTGATACAGCTTCCAGGATGCTGCTGCGATCAGTAGGATATATAGGATGATTGTTGTCCAGCTAGGTGTAGCTGCTATGATTGTCCAATTGTCTTCTTCTGGAATGGATATGTCGCCTGCCTTATTGATCAGTTCATGGATGCTGTCTAGTGAGACGTCTTCTAATTGGAGTTCGTATTGTATTGATTGTACTGGGACTTGATGCTGCTCAGGTAACGGTATGACCTCGTTGATGACGACCGTGTCAGTGTGAGATCGCAGTGTCCTGTTCATGATATTCATCTGGCAGTCTTCTGTTAGTGTAACGAGATGAATTCCAGATAGCTTCTTGTAGTCTGTCTTGGTGTTGCATTGTGTTTTGGTGACTTCGTCTTCTCTGAGTACTAGTAGCCAGTTGTTATCTCCGATCTTCTGAACTTTTCCTCTTCTTAAGTTCATCTTAGCGTGAGTGCAGTTAGCTGGGCGATGCTGAATGAGTGATAGTATGCAGTCATCTGTGTCTTCGATTCTTCTGGTGTCGAGGAGCTTGCAGAGCTGGGTGTTGTCGGTCAGTGGCTGACAGTCTTCTTCCAAGTAAGCGTACTCATCGTTACCAAGTGCTAGGTATTTGGATTTAGGGATGATAATAAGGTTATTTTTATTCGGGACTGAATAAAGGTGGATAAGGTCATATGTTTTTGGGCTAATTGAGGGGATTTCGAGAATAAAATTAACCGAGTGTTCTGTACTGTAAGCTTTAACTTTAATTGACTTCTCTATCCTGTATATGTTACTAACACTAATACTAGCTACTGGCTTAAACAAAAGCGTATTTTCTAAGTTTCTCAGCTCTTTTATTAGATTCTGAGGGCTTATAATACTAGGATGCATGGTGCCCATCTGAGCAAAAGTCATAGCATCTTCTAATAACATTAATCTATCTAAAATTATCTGTAAACTAAAATCTATCTGTACGTAGATATCTAAGAAATGTAACTGGTTAGATAAGTCGTTGGAATTATTAGTAATATTTTGTAATAAACTTGCTAGATGTTTCTGATTATTATTTAATTTTGTTAATTGTTTACTGAACTCATCTATTGTATTATGAGCTAATATTAAAGATTTTCTTTGTGAATCCTGAACGTTTTTAACTCTGTTTTTAATATTTAAGATTTCCTCTTCGAATTTAGCTGCATCTGCATGGTCTAGGTTACCAGTGATAGACTTAACGACAGTACCTAATCCATCTATAAGACCGCGTCGCTTTCTAACTTGTGGCTTTAAAAACATAATCTTCTGACTTATAATACTAAGGCTATATTCTATTTGATTCCTATATGTTTTATGTAACTCTCCAGATGCTGTATTCTCAGCGTTTTTCGTGCTTGCAAATAGAGACATTAATAGGATAGATGTAAAGTGCAGATCGGTAATGTTGTAAACGCAAGCAAGGCTAAAGTAGTTGTCTTGTTTAAAGAGTTGACCTTGTTTAAGGAGGAGGATCCCATTGTCGTTGTCTACATGGGTAATGGTTACGGTTGCTGTTGTGTTGAGCACGACGGCTCCTGCGATGAAGGTCCTGCAACAAGATGAGGCCTCCGTAGTAGCTTGAAGTGAACCCTAATGGACTTAGAATTTGGATGATTACCTATTATTTCGGCCACGTTATTTGGGTGAAGGTGTATAATCTTGTATGGTCCTTTGAAGACTGGCTTGGTTTTGTCGCTGCGTGCTGACTTTGCTACCTGTTTATAGACAGTTTCACCTACCTTGAATTTAATTTCTTCTGCTTCTTGGTTACGTTTCGCAATCACCTGCTCCTTGTTTTTGGACATGTGTGCAGCGATGCACTCTTGAACGGCCTCTGCATTGGCGCGATGCTTAATAACATAGTCCTGGTAAAATTCTTTTGGGTAGTATAACTCTAATGGGTTTCTGGATGCTGTGTGTCCGAATAATAACTCATGGGGTGTATAATCTGTTGCCGAATGGATAGCGTTGTTGTATGCTATTATAGAGTACTTCATGATTAGCTGTATAGGGTCATCTTTGTTGGTCATTCTTTGTATCCTAATCATTTCAGCAAGGGTAGAGTGCAAACGTTCAATAGGGGAGTTAGAATTAGGATTATAGGGCGTCGTAAAGTGTATATGGATGTTATGTAGTGCGCATATTTCTTTGATAACGTCGTTGTCGAATTTGGTATCTGAGTCTGTGGTTATTTTATCCGGTAACCCTAACACTGAGAAAACGTTTAGCAATGCTTCAGCTATATGGACACCGCTGCATGCTGTTAGTTGGACCGCCTGGGCGTATTTAGAGAAGTTATCAATGACTGTAAGGAACGTTGCGCCTCCGGTTGAATATAGGTCCATAAATATGTGTTCCATCGGTTTGCGAGGTGTATTGGTTACAGCTAAAGGTGGTTTGAGAGGGTTGCGTTCGTATTTAGATTTTAAACAAATGTCGCATTGATTAACGAAGCTTTGAATGGTGAGGAGCATGTTTGGCCAGTGATAATTTCTGTGCAACTGCTTGTACGTCTCCTGAATACCACGGTGAACAGTCTTACCTTCGTGATATTTCTTAATCAACTCTTGTTGTTCGGGTTTGTTTTCTACTAGGGTTACGCGTGTTGTGCATTTAAGTAGCTTAGGACCTCTTTCGTTAAATATTGTTGTGTAAACTCTAGAAAAGGCATGGTATAGTTCTTCATTATAAAAGTAACAATGAAATACACGGTCAGCGATGGTATGTTCTTTAAGGAATCTAATTATCTCAGACTCTGTGTTATTTACTGGGATAAAAACATCTTTTATAACTACTTTTGAATTAGTCGATCTGTTATCTGCTCTATACGTAGACCCGGGCGTTGACCTAACATGGAACTGTTTCAACTGCCTATCAATAGCGTCCGCAATTATAGGTATGCCTCTAGTTTCGTTGTCAGGCTGTGTATGTCTCGTTGACACTAATTCAGGTTCAGCTGACACTATACTCATACTATCTGTACCTATCTGAGATTCGGGGATGCTGGGGTTTTGTGATTGTATAATATTTTCATCGGGTGCTACTGGGTTTATTTGATTTTCGGCTTCCCTACGTGCGTTTTCGAATATTCTATTGATTATCTCATCGTCCTCATTATCATCTAAATTAACAGCTAGAGAGTCTACACTGCCATGGAAGATTTTAACACGTGATAGAGCGTCTGCATTAGTATTTTGACGACCCTTCTTGTATACAACCTTATAATCGTATTCCGAGAGTTTTAAACGCCATCTGGTCAATTTAGAGTTAGGATCTTTTAATGACATTAGCCAGGTGAGAGGCCTGTGGTCCGTGTAGATGATAAACTTTCTACCGTAAAGATAGGGTCTGAAGTATTTAATTGCCCACACTATGGCAAGTAACTCCTTTTCTATTGTAGAGTAACGAGATTCGGTATCTGATAGTGTTCGGGACGCAAATGCTACTGGTTTATCAGATCCTACTATTCCTTGGGATAGTACCGCACCTAATGCTACATCTGAAGCATCGGTGGTGAGGATGAAGGGCTCATCAAAATTCGGGTACTGTAGTATTGGGGCATTCGTTATAATTTGTTTACACTTATTGAAAGCTTCCAAGAAATCCGGGGAGTGTATGACTTTACTGTTTTTCTTAAGACAAAGGGTCATTGGCTTTGTAAGTCTGGCGAAATCTTTTATGAATTTTCTGTAATATCCAACTAAACCTAAGAAGGCTTTTATTTCCTTTTGAGACTTAGGTAGGGGGAAGTTAAGTACGGCTTTTATCTTGTCTTTGTTTGGTTTTAAACCTTCATCAGTTAGTTCGTGTCCTAGGAAGTTAACCTGTTTTTGTAGGAACTGTGATTTGTCTAACTGGATCTTTAGATTATGTGTTTTGAATCGATCGAATACTTGTTTTAATTTTTCCATGTGTTGCTGCAATGATGTAGATATTATTATTACGTCATCTAAGTAGGTGTATACATTATCGATGCCTCTTAATATATGATCCATTAGTCTTTGAAACGTACTTGGTGCATTTTTAAGTCCAAAAGGCATTCTAAGAAACTCATAATGCCCTCGTTCAGTGGTAAATGCGGTTTTTTCAATATCATTAGGGTGCATCTCCACTTGGTGGTAACCACTAGCAAGGTCTAGGGTTGTGAAATATTGCGCTCGGCCTAATCTATCTAGTATGTCGTGTATGTTTGGTAAGGGGTATTTATCTTCAACGATACGATCGTTCAGTCGTCTGTAATCAATTACAAGTCTCCATTTCGCTTTGCCTGCGGAATCGGGCTTTTTGGGTACGATATGCACGGGGCATGACCAAGGAGATATGCTCTCTCGAACGATACCTTGCTGAAGGAGTTTATCTACTTGTTTACGAATTTCTTCGCGTTGTTGAGGAGCTTGTCTGTAACTACGTACGAAAACTGGTGTATTATCGCTTAATCTGAGCTCATGTTTAACAGCGTGTGTAAAAGTGAGTGGTATATCTTCTGCATAGAACAAGTCTCTATACTGATAACATAACCGGGTTATTTCGCGCCTTTCTTCCTCGTTCAAATGATCTGTACGGATTTTCTGAAGGTTTTCTTTTAATATTTGATCGATGTTAGTTTTAGCCTGTATGGTATTAATATCGTGATTATTACTTTTCTTGATGTTGGAAAATTCCTCTAATTCAATTAACGGGTTAAACGGGATACACTGCTTTTGATCGCTATGGTTAATTACCGATGTTTGAAATGAACCGTTTGTAACGTTAACTATAGCTGCTGGGGACGTTAAACCATCTGACCAGATGAAATCGTCATGAAGGTATTGTCCATCTAAGTAGTTAGTTCTTACTTTGACTATCTTTTCGCATCTAGGTTCGATAGTTATCTTTTGGGGTGGGGAACTAAAGTGTATTGGTATTTCCGCTGTAGATGTACGTAAAACATTATTATTTAAATCAATGTTACTCTTTAGTTTTTGCAGAAGGTCAATTCCGATAAGACCTTTATATTTAGGGTCGAAGTCGAATATTAAAAACTTATGTGTTATATCGCTATTAAACGCGGGAGGTAAGGGAAGGTAAACTACCTTATCGTGAACTGATGAACTGTGTGCCGTATTAATTTGAAAGGGTTCTGTTTCTACGCAGTACTCGAATATAGTGTCTGCAATTACGTCAGTTGCTATAGTTGAATGACTGGCCCCTGTATCTAATAGAAACTTACCGTCGAACTCTGGTAGTATTATGTACGGTAAATACTTTTTGGTCTGGAAATTTATTGAAACTAGGTCTGGTTGTCTCGGTTGGTGTCCAATGTAAAATCCTGGTCACCGCCTACCTGTTGTTCGTCCATGGTTGCATTCGGCTCGACCGATATGCTGTTATCGTCTATGACGCTGTTATAGAGCCCCATATCACTAGGTGGTTGATCTTGAGCGGCCATCTGAATCGGTATGTAGAACAACTGCTGAGCAAACTGTGGGTTTTCTGGCTTACCTGCCGTACGCATTGTGACGTCCGATGATACTGGTGTGGGAACCGGTGGTTTTGGAATGTTAGGTTGATTCCTAAAGATATTTGAACAATTTGGTCTAAAGTTACCTGATGCTGGTTTGTTCTTCCAAGGCAATACGGATTGTATCCATTGTTGACGCTGTTCGGGGGTCATATTATTTTGTTGAGGTACAAAGTTTTGTGGAGGAATAATAAAGCCAGGTACAAATGGGTTTACTGTATTACGGATGGGATTATTATTGCCTGGTGGTTTAGATAACTCCTTTGGCTTTGCTTGTGACGTTGAAGGATTATTATTAATGTAATTAGCTCTATTATACGAAAGCCTAGCTTCTTCTTGTCTAGCCGCGATGATAGCTGCTTCGAAGTTGTCTGGTTTGGCGATTCGAACGCCCAACGAGACGTGGAAGTCTAACTGATTTATATACTGCTCAATAACCATCTTTTCGTAATACGATTTATTACCATGTTCTCCTACGGAATACAGAGTATCCAACAGCTCACGGAGTCGTTTGCCGAAGCTTTCAGCGTCTTCTGCCTTAGACTTTCGTACTCGCGTTAGCTCCTGCATTACTTGTATTTCGTTTCGTGGTTCGCCAAGGCGCCTAGTTAACGCGTTCTTAATTGATAGCCAGGAGTCCAAGTAGTCTTCGTACGCTATTGCGTCTACGGCTGGACCACTGAGCCTACTTTTAATTAAACAGATGAATGCTGGATGCGAGCGATCTGCCTCAGAGGTTAACTGTAATAGGTTTTCTACTTCTCTAATGTAATAATTAAGTAATTTAGGATTGCCATCATATCTTGGCATTAGATCCGCGATTAGTTTGTATGGTTTATAATTGGCATCATAATCCCTGAGCGACATTGTTTTTCTGAAGCTTGCCTGTCTAGTGGCGCTTAGCGTAAAACAATAGAGGTGTCAAATTAAACACTTGGAAT
Organism: Luperina nickerlii; assembly: GCA_963855955.1. Taxonomy (NCBI): domain Eukaryota; kingdom Metazoa; phylum Arthropoda; class Insecta; order Lepidoptera; family Noctuidae; genus Luperina; species Luperina nickerlii. The sequence continues at coordinate 19,228,794 of OY979667.1, forward strand.
TTACCCGTGGGATACTTAACGCTACTTATTATAATTTTGTGGTTGCCTACTGCGATTTTAGCTTATAGACAGACACACATAGATTAATAAAAATACACAAATTAGAATAAGGCAGGAAATAGAGCAAGGACACTTGGTAAATAAGAGCACTTACCAAAGCTGCCACTGCATCTCCTGTCGAGTCGAGTCCCAGTCAACGCAGCTTCCTCCAATTCTCCGGAGAATTATCCCGATGACCGTAGAGGTGTCCGACCGCGCGATAGGTTCTTTGTAGATCACGAAAGAACGATTTGAGAACCGTCGCTCATAAGATGAAGAGTTTGATTCGATCTTAGAACGTCGCGATCCTACCGGCTGCGCCACTTATGTTTCGGCGGTCGGGATTTTAGTTAAAAAAAATATTTATTTATTACAATATTAATTTAATTATACGATTACAGGATATTAAGCCGGTGGCTGATACAAGACTGAATACAATGCAAAGAAAAATAATTCTATTGAATTTCCGGTAAATGCATAGTTGCAATACGACGCATGCTGACGGAGGCTGCATGCTCAGCGTAAACGCGTGTTACGATGAGTTAACTAGCGTTGTACACTTTTTTGTAATGGGTAAAAAATGTTAAACTCGCGTCAGGACACGTGACCTGATCGAAAATTCGTAAGACGGATGGCCGTAGCCGGTACCGCGCGTGTTTTGTTTATAAGACGATTCACAAAATACACACGTAATTGTTCAAGTTTTCACTTCTGTCGGCACTCCCGGAGTGCCACTGTTTTTTTTTTAATTACGGTGCTGTAGTAGTGGTACGCGCGTGCATGACAATGTTCTTTTTTTGAAATTCATAAAGATACCACGAATAATTGAGCAGTGAGAAAGTGGTTGATCGACTACAGCAAACAAAATCAGAAAAATATATGACGTTCTTCAGGATATAATATGCTAGTTAGATAGTGTGTTGAAAACATAATACAACTAATTTGATACGATAGATAAAAATCATGCAGATACCTCTAAAAACTTTCTTTTTGCAATAAAAACCATATTAATATACATACAATCATTCAGAGTTTTTGTCAGATTATTCTAGAAGCAACATACTAAAGCACTAGTGTTTTCATTTTTTAGTCCAAACAATATACTTTTTGTAAATAGATAATTCATATTTTGTAATAAATTACCAGCGTTGTGTCATCGCGCTTTTTTTTATGCAGTCCGCCAGTGACCGCGCTTAAGGTCACACAATCTGACCAAGATTATGCCTGGACTTAAAAGAGACTGCCCTCTGAATTTGTTTCCGTTTTTCTTCTCATAGTACTCGGATAGGAAATGCCGACCCACAAATTTTTTCAAATATGATTGGCGTTTAAAAATGTTTTACACACTCTTAGTACTTAGTATAACTCTTCGTACAAACCTTCTTACAGAAATAAAATCGTTTATCTTTTATCAACATACGAAACAACAAATAAAACCTTCCACATACAGGGTGTAACCCATGTGTAACATTCGCATCTACAAAACAATTTTATTTCCTCCATGTTTAGTAAACAGCTGTTTTTATTTGAACACAAACAAACAAATATACAAAGATAAATATTATGTTATAGTGTAGCAATGTATTCAGATCCGTCGCGTGAATTATTTCGCTCGTGGAAATGGTCGTGTTTGGTCTGAGTAATAAGCGGTAGCGTTTTACGAAAACGATTTATTTTTAATTGTTTATGAAATGATAAAATAAATTACAATGTCGGTTTTTATTGTATTTAGTAACCCTTTAAAGTATGCTAAAATAAAACCTCGAAAAATTTATAGTTAAACATAAGTGAATATATTTATGTTAAATTACTACGGGTAATATGGCGGATATTATGTATTTCTATTCCTTCCTTAGCCCTACATATTATGAAATGCAAAGTCCCTCTGCCTGTCAATTGATTTCAACCCTGTTCTGTTTTATTATGTCGGAATATGACTGTGCAATTGCTATCCTTATCATAGTAATTATGTGTAATTCACGCTCAAACATGAACCAAACCTTTTGACATATGTAGTTACAGAATTAATATTATAGTAACATTTCCAATGAAAACGGTTAAATTTTCATTATATTATTTTTCATGGAGATATCGTGTACGGACGCCAGCACATCAACCTACCACAATCTGTCAAATTTCTTTAATAGATTTTCAACTTTATCGCTAAAGCATAAGGTTCAAAGTTGATTGGGAAAATCTGACAGATTGTGGTAGGTTGATGTGCTGGCGTCTGTACATTCGTTTTTTATTCAGCATACAAAGACTATGAGACAGATATCAGTAATTAATACGAATTGGTATCGTGTTGTTGTTTTGAAGGGCTTGTGGCTAAGTGACGACAGCCGCACGGTTCGATCGATCAGGTTAAGCTACGCTTGCCGCGACTGGTCCGTGGATGGGTGACCATCTTCACATACCATGACAACTCCGTGCCTCGGAAAGCACGTTAAGCTGTTACTCCCAGCTGTTATTCGTGGATCCTTGACAGTCGTTACGGATCGTCAATAGCCCGAAAGTCTGACAACCAGTCTTAACAAGCTTATTACCACTGGGTAATAAGCTTGTTAAGACTGGTTGTCAGACTAACAAACTGGTTGTAACTGGACTGGCTGTAATGGGTTGTGGAGGTCAGATAGGCAGTTGCTCCATGTAAAATACTGGTATTCAGTTGCATCCGGTTAGACTGGAAGCCGACCCCAACATAGTTGGTAAAAGGCTCGGCAGATGATGACGGTATCGTGTTATTGTTTTATGTGAATTTGAGCAAAACCACAAATAGTTATTAGTGTGTATTTGCGCAAAATAACTTAACAACAGAGGCAAATATAACGTAATGACATTCCAAAGTCCAGCCACCAAGCACTATTTCTCTCACACGCATACGTACGTACACACAAAACTCATCCTAAGGGTGCGTACACACGAGCGCAATACGCGCCCTTACACACAAAACACACGCTCACACACACACTTGTCAAGAGCATGCACGCACTAAATTCCCTTAATTTTACGTTATTTTAATATTATTGCATAAATTTATTAATGTTCGAAAAACGGGTGAAGAGACTGGACTTCTGTAACACAGGTACCACCCAACTCAGGAGTCAGGGCTTCAAATTAAAATGTAACACCTTTTTATGTCAATAAAACTTATTACTATTATTTATTTATTACTCTTAAATTATTAATATGTCTTTAATGTAAACACATAAATAATTAAAACATTTCAAGTTAATAGGTCACAAATTCCACAGAAACTTTATATGTCTACAAATGACATTAACGTAATTTATAGCTACACGTAAATTATTTTGTTAACGGTCACCGTGAACACTTGAGCGATGATTGTGTATGGTATAAATCATGGGAGAAAGCGGATGGAGTAGTGGTTTTTTTTGTAAAAAGTTTTAATTTTCCTTATTTTTTTAAATTGTATTTCTTACTTTACTCAAAACACGCGAACTACGCATCATACTGACGACACGAAAAATCCTGTATCGCGCAAGCAGAGTTTACCGCGCAACTAGCTTATACTATACAACGTCCCGACATCAATCAATTGTCGGGCAGTTGCCTACCAGACATGACACCCGTCTGGTCGGAGGATGCTTCCTTTTCTATGGAGGATGAGTGAACTTTAAACCCTGTTTCTCATAGGTCTATACGGTAAAGGAAAACCTCGTGACATGTCGGAATCGAAAAATTCGAAGACATGTGACATCCGCCATGCTGCACGGGGCCCGCATGGTGGAAGTTGGCTCAGTTCCTCTCACAGAGACGAGGCCTGTGTCCCAGCAGTGGGAACATTATAGTCTGATTATGCTAGTTGTACAGACGCCAGCACATCAAGCTACTACAATCTGTCAAATTTATTTAATAGATTTTCAACTTTATCGCTAAAGCATAAGGTTCAAAATTGATTGGGAATGTTGACAGTTTCTGCACTTTAGGAAGATACCAACATCAACATTGACAAACTGGATTGAAAACACATTATTGAAGTAACTCAAAGAACTACACAAGTAAAGTTAATGAAATCAACATGGGACCACCGCGACGGTTTTTTTCTATCAAATGAAAAAAGAATCAAGGTATCAATTAAGAACCTTCGACAAATTTTATGTTTGCATTTCTTGGCACTATTTACACATAAATCCACCTCATTACTATCCCATAAAGATGAACCCATATTACCCAAACCGACCTTAGCGTTGCCCAATGACATTGTTGGCAGATTTGTCTCATAATTTGTTACATTTTTAACTAAAACACAGTGCCAATTGCATTTTTACTGTGTCGTCCGCAATTTGGACGTACGCCAGTCCTTTCTGGCCGTATTTACATTCTCCACTTCAGCCAAATGGTTTAGGGAAGTGGAATGTATATTATTACTCACATATGAGTAATAATATACATTCCACTTCCAAAATAATCCAAATTGCACAATTTCGCATAAAATTTTAAACTCATAAGTTTAAAATTTTATGGGAAATTGTGCAATTTAAGAAGAATTATTTTCGCTGTAAGTAATAGTGTAGCTTTGATGGATTTTGATTTCATGGTAGGGTAGGTAAAAATTAAGAATAATTGATATTACACCAAGGCAAGCCCCTAGGACCAGTGGTGTTCCGGCAACGGCCCAATACTCAATATATTTATTGCTTCCACGTGCGAACTTAGGTAGGTTGTACAGAATAAATATGATCATTGTGGGCACTGTCGGACACAGCTACAGTAGGAGAGAGGAAGAAGGTTTTTATTTGACTACCTAGTTGTTATCTATAGTAATATTATAAAGAGGTAAAGTTTGTGAGTTTGTAGGGGGTAATCTCTGGATCTACTGAACCGATTTTGAAAATTCTTTTACCAATAGAAAGCCACATTATTTGTGAGTGTGATATGCTTTGCATGTGTGTGATATGCTATGCATTATTTTTATTTATATAAATGACAATTCAAAAATCAAAATTCTTTTGTCTTGACAATTCAAAAGTGCCTGTAAATGGTTTAATTGAAATAAATGCTTTGAGTTTAAGTTTGAGTTTGAATATCTTAGACGATATCAGAGTTTTAAAAAGTGGGGGCGGAGCTGCTGGCGGGGCAGTACGAAGTTCGCCGGGTCAACTAGTAATAAATATAATGGCTCCGACTTACGAAGTTCGAATTCAGGCAGGCACTTTACTTTGTGTAAAAAATTTAATCACCACTGTTCTCAAAACGGTGAAGGAAAACATCGCGAGGAAACCGGCATGTTCTAAAACCAAAAATTCGAAGATATGTATGTGTTGAGTATCAAGCTCCAGGTGTGCTGCTGGTGGTCTTGACTTGGTAAATAAAAAACGACTGCGATATAACAAGTACTGTATTGCTGATTTTACAAAGAGACGACCAATTGTGTGCGCACGCTCAAGGTGTCGGCGAACGAGTGAATGGCGGGGGAAGTCTGCGATCGCGGTGTGGTATGTGGCCCGATGTGACGTCAGGAACATATGACATCTACCAATCCGCACTAGGCCCACGTGGTTAGATAACAGCCCACTCCCTTTCGAAGGGAGGAGGCCTGTGTCCCAGCAGTGGGAAAATTAGAGGCTGATTATTTAAGCCCATATAACCTAACTTAGTAATACACATGTCGCTGTCTGTCGCTGAAAACCAGCGCTGGGGCTCTGTCTCGTATAGGGTCTTATCATTATGCTGAGCGATCGATGGCCGTTTTGTGTAAATGTGATGCATACTTTCTCCCAAATTGTTATTTTGTTTTTCTGTTGTTTGTGTTTTTTATTTTTATGCGTCATGTATGCCGCAAATAAACGTATTTTCTTTCTTTCTTCTTACATGTATTTAAAAAAAATATTACGACGGTGAGGAACCAAAATTTACTCGTCTAAATCTTGTACCACAAGCTGATACATGGTGCGTTACGTCACAGTTGTCAAACCGATGCAGTAACCCATAGTATAATTAAAACGCATGGTCGGTTTATCTGTCTGTTTGTCAGGAAACATTTTCAGCGATATTAAGTTGGTATGTTTCATCTGTTATACTGTGTTTTTAAGATATTTTCCATTTGAGCTGTCTGTCTGTAGCTGACAGCGCTTTTTATAGATTAAAATTGGAAAGATTTAATTCAAGCTTTTAAAGAACATAAAATAACGTGACTGTTTTGCCGATAGCGTTCTTTTAAAGCTTTTATGAGGTTAGTGACCTTTTGGATAAGTAAAAGCACTATATTTTTATAGCCCTAATGTTACTAACGAATCGTCACGCGAAGTGTAGACTATAAAACAAAGTAAGTTCTAAAAGGTTTTTAATAAAACTGCTTTACAAAAAAAAAACTGATTTCCAAAAAAAAGAAAACACTACAAAATGAGAAATAACTTTAATTTCGGGTGTCAAAATACGAAAATGCGGAACCGACATCCGAACATCGACTTCCGAAATTAAAGTTATTTTTTACTTTGTAGTGGTTTTTTTTTTTGTAAAAAAATTTTTACTTTTTAGTTGCCTACGCCACACAAAATAATACTTTTTGCTATGTAAAGCTGGTGACAGGAAGTGGAAAAAAATTCTATTATTGAAGCTAATTCAAAAACTACCCAAGCAAAGGTAATGAGAGAATTTTGCAAATCCGTCATAATATGACGGAGTTAGGGCGAACATACATAAAAAAAATTATAATGTCGGGCGGGGCTATTTTAACTAATGACAATAACTGTTATTCTACTGTATTTGTACCAAAACCAATAGCCTATAATGGTCCTACTGCTGGGACTCAGGCCTCCTCTCTGTGAGAGGGAGTGGACCATAATCCACCACGCGGGCCCAGTGCGGGTGGATGTCACATGTCTTCGAATTATTGGTTCTAGGACATGCCGATTTCCTCACGATGTTTTCCTTCACCGTTTTGAGAGCAGTGGTGATGAAATAATAGTAAAGTGTTTGGGTTCGAAACCACGACCTACAACTCGTAAGTCGCGGCCGTTACCACTGTGTCACCACTGCAGTATAAAGAAGGGTCAGAGCCACAGATATCTATAGTCAGAGCAAATAAAGGATTTTTTTTGTGTGTGTAAGCACTCCTCAGTGGTATGAATACTTTCGTGAGTTGTATACAAACTTGCATTTATATGTAAATTACAAAATACATGCCGCTTAAACTGTCTAAAGAGCACTCATTACCGCTTTGTTAACCCTCCGCAAGGATCCGTCCTAAGGGTGCAAAGATCAAACCAACTTTAAAGTCAGAACCTTTTGACTGTCAACTCTTTAACCCTCTTCAAGCTTTCTGTGATAAGCCGCCAGCCTACTGTCTATCTTTTAGGCACCTGTTCCACCGGGCGATTAACGAGAAGCAAGTGGAGCTAGCAACTAAAAACGTGTTGACGAGCAACGAGCAGCGAGTACGCGACGGTGACAATCGATTACTCGCTGGTATGCGTATGCATAGACGTCGCCATCAAGCTACTACAATCTGTCCAATTTTTAAATAGATTTTCAACTTTATCGCTAAATCATAAGGTTCAAAGTAGATTGGGAAAATTTTACAGTTTCGGGTAGCTTGATTTGCTGGCGTCTGTACTAAGCGTGAGTCTCTCAGCGAGTGTTCTGCCCGCCAAGCGAGCGTCCCTGAGCGAGTAGTCTCTTTGTAGCTCTTGCCGCTGCGAGAAACGAGTACTCGCACGCGGTGTGAACATTCAGCGATCAACTATTAATATGTGGCGGCATCTACAACTCCATATGCAAATTATGCATTACACTGCTGGCACTGAAAATCCACGCACGCAGTCGCTTCCACGTCTGCGGTGAGACAGGTGCCTTAAACAGTCCGTAAAGTGTGTGAAAGTCAAAAGTCACACAAGTTAACCTGGGACTTTTGTGTTAGAAGTTATAGCTGGGGGATATACGCGCCATTGCTTTTTTATCTACGCCATAGATACGTGATATCCCACCACAAATTGCGTAATAGTTATTACGTTTTACGTGGAATTTATGGCACATAAAGGCATATGTAGGTCGTACATTTTTTGAGCTTTGTTGTAAAGGGTTAGAATGGATTATATGTATTGGTAATTTTAATAGGAGTAAAGCTTTTTTGTGAAGAGCTTCGTTCGGGGAATTTCCGGACAAGAGCACATTTGTGTTGTTTAGGTCCTTTGGGGACCGAATTTCGAATCAAAATTTTACTTAAGTGTACTCATATCTGGAATTAAACAAGGTTTCAGTTATATGTCTGTCACAATGTGTCTTCTGCGCGTTTTTTCGAAAATTTACACAAAAAACCTTACACATAAACATTTGTTTTCATACACAAGCTGTCTCCTGTGTATTAAAATATTTTTAGATTAATAAAATCAACTGCCAGAACCAATAATTACTTTCGCGCACACATTACCCTCCAATATACATATAATTCTGTGAAGTGTGTATCACGTCCTTTCCATGTCATCGCTGAATGTGCCGTTTTGGTCATCGGCTAAGAATAAGTCACCTCATTCGGTCTGAAGGATGGGAGACCTGAGTAAGGAGATATATCAGGTAGATGAGCAATATCTTGTGAATCCAGTATTCCGGTATCTAGTATCCTGATTCGTGTAAGAAACCCAACTATTGCTGCGTAAAGAGAAAATTGACAATTAATATTTCATGTCTTTGCAAAAAAGAACCCGTGGGGTAATTGTGTAACTCTACTCAACAACATTTATTGCGTTATTTACATTGTCGAGCAGAAGAATTTTTCAACCATGTCTAAAATGACACATGTCGTTCGTGACACGGCGACAGCATTTAAAGATATTGTAAGATGTTTTTTTTATTTGAAATGGGTTTGCTCTTGACTCTAATCTAGGTCAGAGGTGACAGAGACAAAGTCTACGATGGAGTGAGCTTACCCAGAAGAAGCCTGTTCACTCTTACGTTGAGGAGATTCGGGTTGTATGCACACTATGTACAGTACCCGGCGATAAATATTGCACATCGACCTATTCGATCCTATCGATTTTATACAAAGAATAAAAATAATTATCAAAAGAAGCAAATCATAATTGTTTTAACAGCTCCTAATAGATACCGGACTGTTTGTATTTCGTGCGACAGAGATAACGCTCTACGAAGCCGAAATTAACAGATTGTCTCTTTCCAAAGGTCGTTGTGCAATATTTATCGTCGGGTACTGCATTGAAATTTCTTGTTCCTCCGACCCACCCCATCACATCGCATCGCCTGTCCGCGCTATAACTTAATTTTCGCTTAGCGTTTTTTCTGACTTTTTTCTTTTTGCTCGGCTCCTAAGGGTCATAATAGCGTGATGTTAAATACCCTATAGCCTTCCTCGAGAATTGGGCTGTTCAAATTCGATTGGTAGTTCCAGGGATTAGCGCATTCAAACAAACAAACGCTTCAGCTTTATTATTATTAGTCTATAGAAGAAATAGATACGAAAACTAGACCTCATCATCTGCCAGCCTTTTCCCAACTATATTGGGGTTGGCTTCCAGTCTAACCAGATGCAGCTAAATACCAGTATTTTACATGAAGCGACTGCCTATCTGACCTTCACAACCCATTTATTGGGTAATACGATACCCCTTTGTAAGACTGGTTGTCAGACTTTCGGGCGAAAACCGGACTTACGAGTATTATACTGTCAGAAATAACGTTAAGTATCATTGTTGCTAAACCTACTTAATTTTAGTCTCGTAAGCTTCTGAATTATTATTAATGTCACTGCCAAGTAGCGTGTAGCGTAATAATCTCCAATATTTCAGCGATACAATGCGCTTTTCAGATAAAGAATGTTCTTAATCACATATCTATACCACAATACTAATATTACAGAGAGGTTTTGTGAGTTTGTTTGACTCGATCTTCAACTTTTTTCTATTTACAGGAACTTCGTAGCAAACACATCATTTTCTAGCCAAGGGTCTCGAATAGTCAAAGTTTGTCTTGTACAGTAAAGAAGGGTGCCACTTTAGTGCCGCGGTACTTTTGTGAGTTCCGTTCCAAGGGTGTTAACGAGACCCTATTCTTAATGCGTTGACATTGAAAATTTTACCGTAGATAATATATTTTTTGGTTTTATAATAATGTTAATTTTGATGATGATGTTTTGAATCTGTGAGTTTTGTTGTTAAGTTTTAAATGTGTTACTTGTATGAATGTTAATTTTTTATTGATTTTATCCTATGGAACGATTTCAAACACAATGTAAAATGTTTGTGAATAAATAAATTGAAATTGAAACATTACTAAGGCTCGGCTGTCCGTCCGTCTATCTGTCACAGGGCTGTATCTTTTGAACGTAATAGATACTTGAAATTTTCACCAAGTGAACTACTTTGGCCGCTTTAACAAAAAAAAAAAGAAAATAGAGTAAAAATTAAAAGGGGTCCTCATAAAATAAACGTTTTTAGTAATAGAGTATTTAAAAAAGTTAAAAGATAAAGATATTTTATTTTGCAAATATGGGTACAGTACATGGTGATATGGGGAAATATATTCAGCCATATTTTACCAGTACGCATGCAAAAGTTACAAAAATAAAAACTAATCCACTAAACTGAAACGAAATACTAAACTTTAACAAACAGAACAAGAAACAACACAATATGTAGGTATAATTATGTAGTGTTAAATATTGTATTGTTTTTAACCGAATGGACGGAGAAGGCAAAGCACAAAGAAAAATGGAAAAGTATGGGGGAGACCTTTGCTCACTAGTGGGACAATATAGGTTACCGGAAAAAAAAATTGTACCATGGTACGAAACCCTTCGTGTGTGAGTCCGACTCGCACTTGGCTGCTTTTTGTGATAAACATTCTTTCATATGATCGCATAGATGTTTACATAAACTTTGGCTAACTTTTGAAGGCAAATTTATTGTTATAGAGATGATGTTTTGGGAAAATCCTTCCCTAATATTTTCTTTCATAAGTTTTTTTTATGGGACCCTTTGACGTTTATGGGAGAATTGAGCACCATGTAAGCGGAATAAATTATTTTGTTTGGGTTGGGATGGAATTTTATTGGTATTCATTGTGATATATGTTGGAGAATGGTGCATTATTAATTTCTAAATTGCTGAAATCGGTTACCTCTATAGAAGAACTTTTAGTTTTTTCTAGGCTGGTATTGACGATGATGATGTTGATGGTGGACGATGATTTTATTTCTGTAATTTCTGGTAAACATGTGACATTCACAAACCCGCACTGGGCCCGAGTGTGGACTCCTCTCTGTGGGAGGGAGAGGGAGTGGGCCGTAATCCCACTCCCTCTCACAGAGAGGAGACCTGTGACTTGGCAGTGGGAACGTTATACGCTTATTATGCTTAAGTAGGTTTGTACAAACACTTTTACACGTCAATTATATTTTAAAGAAAATAATTTTTAAAATAGGTCCACAATTGACGGAGAAATCGGTGAACATACATAAAAAACCCCATAAAGTCGAACATTATAACCTCCGACATAATCTTGGTCAGATCATGTAAAGACCATACAGATTGGTGTCTGAAATGGTCTTTTGAGGTAAGAACCACACAGATTGAGTGGACCTTTCCAGTCAGTGCATGCATTCTTCAGTAATCGTGCAGCTCAATTCAGAACATAGGATTACAAGCATTAATTGATAACTACGCTTGGCTGTGGAAGTAAAAGTATTTGTTGTGATGGCCCAGTGGTTAAAGCCTCGCCTCTCATACACGAAGTTGAGGGTTCAAATCCGAAGTTTTTCAATTCATATGTACTTTTTAAGTTTATCTTGGAGATTATCTACTGACATGGATGAAGGAAAACATCGCGAGGAAACCTGTATTTTATAGAGTTAATATAAGTCTGAAATCGTCAACCCGTCTTGAGCAAGCGTCTTGATCAATGCTCGTGTCTTCTCTGTATGAGAAGATGCCTTTTCCCAGTGGGAAAATAATAGGCTGGTATTAGTATTATTAATGTTTTAGTATTGTCCAATTCTAGTTATATACAGTGGCCTCCAACGATTAGTTGACATTTTTCCACCTCAGCTGTAATGCCACATTATGATTTAAAATTAAAAAAATAATCAGGTACTCCTACGTGTTTGGGCAGACTGGCAGCAAGGGCGCGGGGTGGGTGTGGCGGACTCATCCATAAATCCATATGAACTTAATTTGAGTGTCCATAGCGGGCACGCGGGCGCGGTGAGTGGCGCGGTGAGCGTGCGGGGAGCGCGCGGGCAACTCACGCCATAGCTCGTTCATAAAAGTGGCCGCAGTGGGTGCGCGGGGTTTTCAAACTAGTTCGAGCTTTTTCTCTAGTAAAAATAATCCTTCTTCATCCATATTATATTTTGACAGACATTGTACACGACAACACGCAGAACGCAGCCGCGCTCCACTGGGGACAGGAAGACCGCGCGCGTTTCCGCATCCGCGCCGCTCCCCGCCCCTCGCTGCCAGTCTGGCCAAGCACTAAGGGATTACTTGATTATTTTTTATGATAAGTCATAGGTAGTTAAATTAGTTAATAAAAACGATAGAGCAGTTCAAACGTTTGGATCACTAGAATTTAAATCATAATGACATGTGGTGTGTCACAGTAGGATTCATCAGTCATATCCAAAATTCCAAATTCCAAACGTCGCGTTGTTGTCAAAAATTGAATTAAATCACAGGTCCCGCTTTCATATCGATGTGTCAATAGATACATCAATTATTTATATTTCATTTCCCAAAACCATACACTCTTCATTAATATTCAGTTCGTCATAATATTTGATAGGAGCCGACGATAAGTACCTCTGCGTATCTACGTGAAATAATGTATTTGTAAACAAAGCCGCGGTATGATCACATAGTCAGACGCTTTCAATCATTTGGGAAAGCCGCCTTGACAATATTATGTAGGTACGTGGGAGGTGTTAACGATGTGTTTGTTACATTAATTTTGTGTGAGTACAGCCATGGTTCATTGGAAACGGAGTTCCAGGTCGTAGGTTCAAACAACAACTTTACTTTGTGAAATTATTTCATCACCACTCAAAACGGTGAAGGAAAACATCGTTAAGGCTCCTACAAACAGGTGCGACGCGCGACACGGATCGCGCGCGACACAAAGGCACTGCTCGTTGCGCGACTTGCGGTGCCATTGTGTCGCGCACGATTTTATCACGTGTCGCGCCTGTTTGAAGGAGCCCTTAGAAAACCGGTGTGTCCTAGCGCTAACAATTTGCACTGCACTGGGCCTGCTTGGCGGATTACGGCCCATTTCGCTTTTTCAGCGGAAATGTATCAATTTCACAGTAGCTGTACAATGCGTGCCACGAAAGAAGAGACTTGACACACCACGTGGTTTCACATGCGAAGTACACGATTTTAGGTATCTTTAGCGGTATGAGGTCTGAGTGCGGGACGAGACCGGACGTCATAGGGGCGGCGGAAAGAGGCGGGGGAGGCGGGGTCAAGTCTCTTCTTTCGTGGCACGCATTGTAAGTGTGCTTTAATGATAAGTTAGTGTATGTTTTGATTGCCATAAATTCGAATTCAATATCAAGCCTTCTTAGCCGACCCGCCTATATTTGGTTTAAGTATATCTGCTATCTCCTTTACAAACTTTAAGAAACCATGAAATACAGTAATTGTGCAAATGAATGTATCATAGAGAACCGCGCAATCGTTACTCTTCCACATTACAAACAGCTTTTAATCTTTGCGACAGTAACTTTTGCGGTACCAAGGAAAACGTCTGCTCCGAATTTACTTAATTTACGTGCTAGGGTTGAGTATCAGTATGGAAGATTCCATGCAAATCCATTCCTACCGGCTTCCCTTTGAAAAATGGCACAGTCAGTATTCTATAGACAAATAATATAATCATATTAAAATATCTACTCCGGCTTACCTGTTACAAAAATTGACCCTTCGCTGCTGTTAGGTATAACTTTGGTGAATTCTGTAGATATAATAGGCATACATAAATAATAAATTAATAATAAAATCTTTATTATCCAGTTTAACAATTTACATTACCACTTGATTTATCATACCCTTATAAAGACTTATAAATTGTAAGTTTATACAGAGTTATAAAACTCTGACACCCAAGCTAAGATTGAACTTGTGTTATGGGTGTCATGTCAGGGCTCTCAAATTAATACCAGAGGGGCAATTCTACTAATTTTAACAACGTTCACAGTCTGATCTCAGTCTCAATCTGTCAAAAAAGACTTCAAATTTCCCTACATTTTGACAAGTTTTTGACATTTCTTTGTCGCTGAGATGAGACTGCGACTAGATTTTGAACGTTTTAAATTACGAGAATTGGCCTTCTGGAAGACAAATATAACTTCAGAATTTCATAGTGTGGGATCTATAGACCGAAAAATAAAAATATAATTTAAACTTACTTATACAAAAACAAAATAATTAATCAAAGAGAAAAAACCATCTGTTTAGTGTTATTTTATGTATTGTGTCGTAATAGTGTTGTGTTGAGTAGTGTTGTGTCACATAGTCGATCAGACTACTTATAGAGATACAAGGTTATGTTTTGACGCGTGGCCAAAATCAGAAGGAACGCAGCCATCTTGTTTTTTCAATACATTTCACAAAACAAATATTTACCAAAAGCACCCTGACAACGGCCCCGACTTACGACTTACGGGTTGTAAGGTCGTGGGTTCGTACCCAGGCGCTTTTCGTGGTGTAAATAATGTCATCACCACTGCTTTCAAAACGGTAAAGGAAAACATCGTAAGGAAACCGGCATGTCCTAGAACTAAAATTCGAAGACATGTGACACCTACCAACCCGCACTGGGCCCGCGTGGTAGATTATAGCCCATGGGCCACATGACTACATCTCAAAATATTCATATATAGGATCAGTATGATTCGTGAAACATTCCCAGAAGACTCGACAGCCCTATTCCCAAATCATATGCAAAGATTAAGCTTTATAACTAAAGGAAACTTAGTTAATGAGGGCGTCGCGTGCTTGAAGTCTAATGACTCATTGTTTTAATGATATCAAGGGCAGCAGAAGGTATAGTGTTGAATAGAAATAGTTAATATTTGACTCCGTTGTGTAAGTTGAGGCCTTTGTGACACGAAAAGCATGGACTATGACGTCAAACAGTTTGTAGAACATTATCAACTTCCAATTTTGACATTTCAAAAATACTCATTGCGTTATTTACGTTGCAGAGTAGACGAATTTTTCAAACATATGAATCAATGGATTAGGAATTCCTTCAAAATCCTGCGGATTGTGATTTATTACGCAAGGGGTGACTATCTTTTGTCAAAGTTACTGGAATATATTGTTCTTCTTTCTCGGTCGTAACTTTTAATATGTACCTAGTCATGAGAAGAAATGGAAGATTTTTCTTTGATTTTTATATTCACGTCGCACTTTCGCTAGTTTGCTAGTATGTTTGAATCTAAACATGGCCGGACTATAACAAATTGAAATATGTATATTATGCTCTTTTTGTACTTTCACCTTGATTTCTTTTTAACCGACTTCAAAAAAGGAGGAGGTTTTCAATTCGGATGTTTATATATGTATGTTCGGACATAACTCCCTCATATTGTATCTAGACGGATTTGTAAAATTTTTTTTTGTTCGTAAGGGGCTTATTCCGAAATGGTTCCATTTAAATTTCGTAAAGATCTGATGATGAGTTTCGGAGACAGACAACGGAACTCTTCAATAAATGCCAGCAAATCAACCGCGATTGCTGCTATTGTTTACGCAATCACGCAACATAACATCACGCCTGTAATCTTTAAAGGGGTAGGCAGATGTGTTCAATAGCTTCCTGTCACTGATATTCACATAGCAAGTAGTGTTATATGAATTTGTTTGGGATAGGTAGGTACAACTAAAAAGGTAAAAATAAAAACATAAAAAAAAACAACTGACTTCCAAAAAAAACTTTCTATATTAAAGTTATTTTTTTCTTTGTTGTATTTTTTTGGAAGGCTGTTGGTTTTTTTTTTGTGTAAAAGTTTTTTTAGTATAATTTATCGGTCTCGGTTTTTCGTTTGATTTTTGATGTTATTTTTAAACTCTTATTATCTGACGTTACTTTAAAGTTGTTTGTTATTATTTATTTTTTTATAGTGCTTGTGGAATATGCGGTGCTAATCTAAAATAAATTCTTATACTAATTTTAGATTTAAGTCAAATATGATTTTAAAATTGTAACAGTGTAAACAATTATTGTGGGTTGGCAACCTGTCAACTAGCCAATTGAAGATTGGCTTCCTGTCAAACGTCTCGTTATCTTCATTTTCCAACTTAGGAGTTCGATATAACCCTCCGTTCTCCCCAGACGGAGGGTATCCATGAGAATTTGAGGTGCCTTAAGGCGCGATCACTTTCCATCAGAAGAACTATTGACCATTTCCTTAATAACCCCTATGCCTTGTAAACATAGTTTGCATTCCACCCATTCGCCCGGGTCACCCAGTTCACCCGGGTAGTAATTCGGTTGGAACGTCGCCAACTGATAGTGCCGTCGGTCACTTTATACCGAAGTGTTGACCCACATGACCGACATGTAAATACCTTGAATATGTGATCGATTTATGCATGTGCTACATCCTGACATACATAGGTAGGTACTATCCAAACTAATAAATTCGAAATTCGAAAGTACTTCTGTCTGTGTGTTTTCATGCCTAAACCCCTGAACAGAATTCGATTAAATTTGGCAGAGAGATAGATTGCATCCCGGGGAAGGACATAGGATAGTTTTTATCGACATACCTCGCAGGCGAAGTCGCGGCACCACCAGGCATCTGTCTCACCACCGACGAGGAAGTTACTAGCTATCAACGATTTTCTCGCTCACGAAACGTGTAAAAGATTGTAGGTCCCGTGTAAGTAAAAGAGATACTTACATTTACTTTTGTGGATTGCTGACTGTTCACACTGAGCGATCAAAGAGAGTACTCGCTCAGCGACGCTCGCTTGGCGGGTAGAACACTCGCTGAGAGACTGACGCTTGACACATACTTATGACTGCGAATAACCGTTCGACGACTTCGCGCAGTTGCTGCTAGTTGCTCGCCGACTCGTTGTTAATTGCTAGTTCTACTAGCTTCTCGTCATACAAGTAAGTTGACATAATAGGCGCGACCGTATTTCGGCCCGCATCCTGCGCGAGATTCGCTTCAGTTCGGCCATACCGTTGCAAAATCGTTTTTCGAAAACGTCATATTTACGACCGGGTCCTGTAAAAAACTCCGGTCTATATAATACGCAGTGGTTAAGCGATTGACTGCTGCGATGCGTGTCGCGGGTTCGATTCCTTCACGGAACAAATATTTGTATGACCTACAAGTAGTTGTTCCGGGTTTGGCTGTTTGTGTATGTGTGTTTAAATGTTTGTAAACGCACCCACAATACAGGAGAAATTCCTAATGTGGGGCAACGTTTAAAAAAAAGAAGTACTTAGTAGTTTATAACTCGAGAAACTATGATGTACGATATGTTCCACAGTTTTTAAACCTGTGAATCTTTCTTGGGCTAAACGTTTTAGTACCTACCTCATATTTTGTTACGTTAGGTACACAGGGCTCTAACATCTTACGAAACGCATAAAATTAGTTAGTCTGGCGAGAACTTTTCCTTAGGTGAGGTGCGCTGAGTATAGTTTTTAGTTCATATAAGATTCTAAACTTTGTAAGATTGCATGTGGAAAGCAATTACTCGGAAGATACCGAAGTCTTCCTGAACTTGCGTTGGCTTGACTAGGTTTGCTAGCCTCATGACGCAATCTAGTTTTTCTTTGTTAAATCTTATGTTATCTGTCAGTATCTTTCTTGCTATGGAAACTTTTTATCAGGTTTTATTATACATTTTAGCTGTTTTCCTGCTTTTCGTTTACAAACAAACCTCGTCCCTATCAAAAATAATTAAGCTTTAAAAAAGGTTTCGCACAAAAAAGCGGTTGTAGTCTGTAGAAACGCAATTACTGTGAACGAAGTCTGTTTGAGTTGAGTTGTGTAACTTTTAGCACTCCACCAATTTGTGACCTGACTTCGAAACCGAGTCAGACTGTTTTGAACCTTGAAGTAGTGAAGTAAGGTTGGATATCGAGTGGTTGAAGGATTATTTGATACAGTAAGTAGTTTTGACTCAAGGGTCTGATTGGTTATCCAAAGTATTGTTGAATAGCTAAAGTGTTCTTGTGTTAAGTTCTTGGTCAGGTTTCCCGAATTAATTGAGTCTTGTTTGCAAGTTGCGACGCAGAATTTATAATGGGATTCCGAAGACTTTGGCATTGTTTTTGATTTGAAATCTATTTGTAAAGACTTTTAACCGTAGGCAAACTACGGAGTTATTTTCGTTGGATCCCAGTTTTGAATCCAGTTTAATTTCTTTGGTGTTGGATCCCACAAAACATTATTATGTATTTCCGATGGCTCCCAAAATTTAAAAATGCAAGAGTTATACAGTATTTCCAAATCATCGGTAATTTCTTCAATATGAATTAGATATTAATATGAAGTAATTTAGGTTAGAATTGGGCATTTGTTGTTAGTAGATTTTTTTAAAAGATAACATGCCAATCATAAACGAAACGTATAAAATGTACGTTTCGTATGATACTTTTTTATTCATAATATACATTGATACAAATATAGATTGGCTTTACGATCGCTCTACAGTATGTACTTGTAGATTGAAAGCCCATAAACCTATATTTTTTATAATAATACGTACAGACGCCAGCACATCAAGTTACTACAATCTGTCAAATTTCTTTAATAGATTTTCAACTTTATGGCTAGAGCATAAGGTTCAAAGTTGATTGGGAAAATTTGACAGTTTCGGGTAGCTTGATGTGCTGGCGTCTGTACCTATTTTATTTCTTTGATGTTTTATTTTCAGATAAAACAGATCATTTTTAGAGGGGCCTGTGGCTAAGTAATAACAGCCGCACAGGTCGATCGATCAGGTTAAGCTACGCTTGCCGCGGTTGGACTGTGGATGGGTGACCATCTTCACATACCAAGAATCCTCCGTGCCTCGGAAAGCACGTTAT
This sequence comes from Luperina nickerlii, assembly GCA_963855955.1. Taxonomy (NCBI): domain Eukaryota; kingdom Metazoa; phylum Arthropoda; class Insecta; order Lepidoptera; family Noctuidae; genus Luperina; species Luperina nickerlii. Next base: position 19,247,865 of record OY979667.1, read on the forward strand.
ACCGTTGGGTCCCGGCTGTCATTCGAGGGTCTTTGACAGTCGTTATGGGTCGTCAGAAGCCCGAAAGTCTGATAACCAGTCTTACCAAGGGGTATCGTATTACCCAGTAACTCGGTTGTGGAGGTCAGATAGGCAGTCACTCCTTGTAAAATTGGTATTCAGCTGCATCCGGATAGACTGGAAGCCGACCCCAACATAGTTGGGCAAAGGCTAGGCAGATGATGATAAAACAGATCATTTTATGAAATGGATCAAAATTTAGGCAAAATATTTTAGTGTTGCAACAAAAAACAAATGCGAACTATTGCTGGCTAATAATAATAATTGTCCTCCAGTGTCCACTGCACTTATTCTCTGAATGTGCAGTTTTATTTCAATCTTCATCATTAAATCCCAAGAGACACTATTGAAGTTTTAACAAAAAATATTTATCACTACATAGTATAAAACAAAGTCGCTTTCTCTGTCCCTATGTCCCTATGTCCCTATGTCCCTTTGTATGCTTAAATCTTTGAAACTACGCAACGGATTTTGATGCGGTTTTTTTTAATAGATAGAGTGATTCAAGAGGAAGGTTTATATGTATAATAACATCCATTAAATAGTGGAGAAGTACTGTTATTTTTGAGGTTTCTAATGTGATGTCGTAAATAATTACATTTTTTCCGCTTACATTGCAAACGCAGGCTGAACCCTACGAGTTTTATCAAAATAATGTACTAAGTATTGTACACATTGAAAAGGTCTACAGAAAAGTCCGTGATGGTATATGTCTATCTCTTATGGATAACCCACAATAACTTTTTTTTGTCATTTACTTTTTACGACAAATAATGGCTAATTTTCGAAGCGATTTTAACCAATACAGCATTAATCCTTAACCAATTAAATACCTTGAATACATTGTTCATTTAATATAGATCTATATGGCCCTTTACACCGTATGATTTAAGTGAATATTTTCGAAGATATTACAGATTTAAAAATTGCGGGACGTAGCGTTTGCGGCGGTGCGAAGCCGGAGCGGGCCGCTATGTTTTTATATACAACGTTCACAGTTTTTCTGTAGTGTATTTAGTATCAGCATTGCAGCCGTGCGAAGCCGGGGCGGGTCGCTAGTTTCAAATAAAAAAACTTAGAGTGCTGACAGTACTTTTCTTTTACTAACAATCGGGGGCGATTTGAGGTATCTAATATTCAAGGGGGCGAGTAGATACACTTAGGCAATTAGGGTCAAGATCCAAGGGGCGAGCCGAGCCCAAACCAGTAAAAGTATAATAGTACACTTGGTCAGCTTCACGACGTGCACGCCTACCACCTCTGGACTCTTCGTTCAGCTCCGCTGCGCCGCCGCCGGTACCCAGTCCTACTGTCAGCGCTGTCACGACACCGGCCGCGGCAGTTACGTCGAGCTGGACCGACGAGTATTTCCCTCCGCCCACGACGCCACCACCTGCTCGTCGACGGGGATGACGCCGGCTGCCGGACGGCTTAGGGCTTCGAAGCCAACCGGCCTCTGATAGGGTCCCAGCTCCTGGCGGAAGTGTGGACACGATCCATCAATGAAAATGTCATGCGCTCATACTATAGGGCTACAGAGAGGGCAAACAGTCTGTCCGCGTGCCGTGTTCGGATGCTCTCTTTTTCAGGTGCTAGAGCCAGCTGTCAACGTTTCACTTACTATAACACTTTTGAACGGGTAAGTCTATTCAGAGAATACAGGAGTTGTTTTATGTCAGTAGCTTCATAGCTTACCAAATAAAAGTATAACTTTATCATACCCTCATGCCTCGTCAACTATATCAAGCATTGTTCTCACGATTGCCATACCGGAGCAATCATACACAGTTCACATACAGAGTTGTCAAACAGAATCCATTGTTACCGAATGTTACCGACAACTGCAATGCAGTTCTACAGGTAAAGCGCGGAAAATAATAACTGTAGGTAGTGCACGGTACGTCGCTTTAAGGCTCGTGCACACAGGCGCGACGCGACACGCGACACAAAGGCACCGCAAGTCGCGCAACGAGCGGTGCCTTTGTGTCGCGTGTCGCGTCGCGCCTGTGTGTACGAGCCTTTATATGAAATCCGCAGTTTCACCCACGTAAATTTTGATCCCGTGGGAATATCGGGATAAAAACTATCCTATGTCCTTTTCCGGGACTCAAACTATCTCTATACAAAATTTCATCTAAATCGGTTCAGTGGTTTAAGCGTGAAGAGGTTACACACAGAGAGACAGACAGACAGACGCACTTTCGCATTTATAATTTTTTTTTTTTTTTTTAAACGTAACGTAAACGTAACGTGTATATAGTATACTAGCAGCGCCTCGCGGTTTCACCTGCATAAGTGTCGATCCAGCGAGAATATCGAGTCGTGCGAACCTGCCATCGGTGCTTGTAACTTTGACTTCGAATTTTAGTATTGATTTTAAATAGGCGCTGTGGTCGATATGTGGTAGGTATCTTTATGTAGTGTTGACCAACCAACATCGCGCTTTTGTAGTTATACTGTGTGCGCTTTACTGTCTACATTAAAACATCACACACACAGAGATAGACGCAGATCTAGCGTGCAGGCCAAAATGACCATTCTGGTGGCAGTCCACTTAAGACCATTGATTGTACCTAAGTGTTGTTAGATAGTTACAAAGTTTAAAAATAGACGACGAAGTGATTATTGTAATAGATGAGCTGTAACAGTAGCTTTAACTTTAGACTTAGATGATAATACATTCTGAAATCCACATCTGGACATATGAGGGGAGATCCTCCTGTGGGTGATAGGACCAAGGAAAGACCCATTTTAAAAGAACATCGTCACCATCTGCCTAGCTTAGACTTTCCCAAGTTCGGGTCGGCTTCCAGTCTCACCGGATGCAGCTCGTATTTTACATGGAGCGACTGCCTATTGACATCCACAACTCAGTTACTGAGTAATACGATACTCCTTGATAAGACTGATTGTCCGACGAGACAAGTTTGTTATTTCAGGATGTTTGATGATGGATATTAGAATATTTCATTATACAAGGGTAGCGAACTATCAAGATAAAATAAATTGTGCAAAATAAAATAATTTGCCATAGTGTCAGTGTGAGTATGTGTGGTGGTGGTGAGTTGTAAGTGTGGGTCGCATCTTGTACTAATCTACGCTTTGTAGATTAGTACAAGACAATTCAAAAAAGAAAGCGAAATTTCCTATTCAAGGCGGTCCAGCTGAACGGAACTGTTGGAAAAATAACGTACCTACATTTACAACAACACTAGACACACAAGACACTCCTGATTCGTTTCCGACTCTCTGGACACTACAAAAACTAATGAGTTCAGTCTGCTCACAGCTTTATTTTTAGAAATTCTGTTTGTGAAATATGTTTTAAAGAAAAAAAATATTCTACTGATATATTGCGAAATGGTGTACCTATATGGAAAGGGAGAACGAACCAAGCGCATCACAATTTACTTACTTGCACTACAAAAAAATTAATGCTTTGAGTTTGAGTTTGAGTAGTACCTACTACTATTTTACACATAACAACAAGACATCACGCCTGTAATCTTCGAAGAGTTAGGGCTCCTACAAACAGGCGCGATTTTGTCGCGTGTCGCGCCTTTTTGTAGGAGCCTTTACGCGGAGGGTTATTATTTTGTTCTACAATTTATCAGTGTTGTTATTTTTTTAATTAACAAATTAAGTATAGTATAAGTATCTATCTATATACGAACAATAAAGCTGAAGAGTTTGTTTGTTTGAAGGCGCTAATCTCTGAAAAATTCTTTTTGTGTTTTGATAGCTCAATTCTCGAGGAAGGCTTTAGGGTGCATACACACGAGCGCGATATTTTCGCGCGCGCTTCTCGTACGCATCGCTCCCTCAAAAGAGAAGCATTTAATGCCAATTTTTTTCTAAAGATCGCTATGGTCATTAAGAGCAGAGCAAAAATAAAAAAAAAGTTAGAAAGAACGCTAAACAGAAACGAAGTGATAGCGCGGCCAGGCGATGTGATGCGATAAAATAAACTATTCTATTGCCTCATTGCCTGTATCTTCACCATAACTGATTTATAACGACTTACTAAGATTATGTAGGTACTTAAGCTGTAGATATAAATCAGCATGATTAATGCCAGGTCCTGTGACGTACAGGGATTATGATATTAGGTACATGTATTTAATATATTAAATGATGGTCCTTCAGCGGTAATGGGTGTTAAATTCTTGTGGGAACATTGTTATAATAATAATAATAATAGACATTTAATTCAGACGTAGTCCATATACTGTTAGTAACACAAAAACCTTATAAAACTATTGTTAGTATATACAAAAACAAAGCCACAGAAAGAAATAAAAATAAAAACCACGAAGTGGCACCCGCACAGGAGTGCCAGTCTATGCCAGGCCCTGGACGCGACCACCCGCAGTGTGTAGTCGCATCCAGTGCCGCCACATCGGCGAGTCCCATCGACCCACGAACACGCTCAGAAGGCTATGCAGAGAGGAACATTGTTTAAAAGAATTTCTTCACATAATTTAATGCTTCTTTCTAAAGACAATTTGGGCCTTTTGATAAAATTTAACAAACCTTCATCTTGTCCTCAATCATTGAGTACATAATGGTTAGAAAAGGGGTGACTACCGCGATGACGACTAATAGACGAGTATGGAAGAAAAAGACATGATGCGCCGACCCCAAAGACATGATGCGCCGACCCCAAAGACATGATGCGCCGATCCCAAAGACATGATGCGCCGACCCCAAAGACATGATGCGCCGACCCCAAAGACATGATGCGCCGACCCTAAAGACATGATGCGCCGACCCCAAAGACATGATGCGCCGATCCCAAAGACATGATGCGCCGACCCCAAAGAGAATGAAACCGCTCACAATGGGTCTCATTAGAAGGCTGAAAGTCACCCAGGGCAACGGAAAGGGCTATGCTAAGAGTTTTCCTATGTGGTCAAATCAGAAATGAAGAGATCCATAGGAGAACCAAGGTAACAGACTTAGCAGGGCACATTGCTCACAGAACGGATAGCCGATGAGGCCGGAAGGTTTTAGAGTGGCGACCGCGTACTCCAAAGACGTAGCGTTGGCAGGCCTTCCACAAAATAGACCGATGGCCTGGTGAAGGTCGTAGGAATCCACTGGACACGAGAAGTGATTGATATGCATGCCACTTCAATTGGTTTAATCACTTCTTCCAACCAATCTGTTCCAACCATGGAAGTCTTTCAGCTGAAATTATAATTCAGTTTTTCTCAATTTAATTCAATTTTATTTGGTAACAAATTCACATTTCGTTCGAATATAATCCAGCATGTAACATTAACATTAACAACTTTATAATATGTACCGTGCATTCGCGTTTTATTTGCCAAAAATGTTAACAAATATGAATTAATGGAAAAATAACTTTAACTCCTACACAATAAAGTTCAGTTTACGCTACCAACTCAAACATTTTTATAACTTTGTCAATAGTGTTAGTCACTCTGAAATCAACTTAATTTTCATTGAAATAAAGTTGATATCTGTTTAACTTGAAATAGGGTAGGGGTGTGCAGAACCGCGCACTTTTACTTTAGGTACAAATATTATAAGAATATGTACCTACATGCAATTTAATTTAAATGAGTAAATATTATTTGTGTTTAAAAAAAATATGGTTTTATGAAATTGGATATAAAACAACCAAAGACTTTGGTATACAGACAATAATTTTATTTTACTTTGACCAATTGTTTATTTTGTGTTTTTTAGGCTTTATATGAACAAAAAAGTGTACTGGAACCGAGTATACCCGATTCAGCGTCACCAACCGACGAATGGAGCCGAGTGGCATACTCGGCTTGCAGTATTATAGTATATGGTATAGTCTGACTGAGGCTGACTGTTCGTATATCCGACGTTAGGCGACCAACTTCAACGTACTGACCATTATTTCCAGCCTTAGATTATTCTAAATGTTTGTAATCACTACATAGTATAAAACAAAGTCGCTTTCTCTGTCCCTATGTCCCTTTGTATGCTTAAATCTTTGAAACTCCGCAACGGATTTTGATTTTTTAATAGATAGAGTGATTCAAGAGGAAGGTTTATATGTATAATAACATCCATTAAATAGTGGAGAAGTACTGTTATTTTTGAGGTTTCTAATGTGATGTCGTAAATAATTCCATTTTTTCCGCTTACATTGCAAACGCAGGCTGAGCCCTACGAGTTTTATCAAAATAATGTACTAAGTATTGTACACATTGAAAAGGTCTACAGAAAAGTCCGTGATGGTATATGTCTATCTCTTATGGATAACCCACAATAACTTTTTTTTGTCATTTACTTTTTACGACAAATAATGGCTAATTTTCGAAGCGATTTTAACCAATACAGCATTAATCCTTAACCAATTAAATACCTTGAATACATTGTTCATTTAATATAGATCTATATGGCCCTTTACACCGTATGATTTAAGTGAAAATTTTCGAAGATATTACAGATTTAAAAATTGCGGGACGTAGCGTTTGCGGCGGTACCGGCCGGCCGCCCGGTGCGGCAAGAGCGTGCCTATAAAAAAGCCGGAGCGGGCCGCTATGTTTTTATATACAACGTTCACAGTTTTTCTGTAGTGTAGTATCAGCATTGCACCCGTGCAAAGCCGGGGCGGGTCGCTAGTTTTAAATAAAAATTAAATATTTCACTGAGCCGAAATCGTCACCAGTCGATTGCATTTTATCATCAATATACATACTTATAAAAATATAAAGACAGCATTGCACTTATGAACAAAATCATTTTCTAGAAGGGTTCCCGACGGCCGCGGCTCCGCTGCCGTTGCACAGATTTGTGTTACAAATCATGGAGCTTACGGGAACACCCTTCTTAAACTGCATTATATTGTTCTTTGAGTCGACAAATTCTTCAATGTTTTCAAACATTAATGTTCCACATGAGCGTTTTATGTAGGCAATCCCCGTAACGGAATCTGTAAAGAAAAAAAAGAATATACATAAGTATCTACATTTTGTTCAAAAGAGGATTTCGCGTTAAATAAAGTTCTAGCGTATCCCATGCTAGGTAACCCGCGAAATTCAAATTTTCGTATGTTTTTTGCAATGTGCATCAGTCTCACGTCGCATGTTGATCTAAATAGGATTCGTGGCCGTTACAAATATTTATTTATAGAATTATAAACAATACAACTCTCTAAGTTTATATTATCCTATTAAATTACTATTTCATTAAACCATAACATGATAATATTTACATAATCTATGCTAATATTTAAAATAATAATAATAAATGTACATTTATATGACAAAAGTAAGCAAAATAATCATAGGGCATCAAAAAATTCGTCCGCATCGCTGTCAACAGGAACAGTGCCCTAAAAGCAGGCAGCATTGCCACGTTGTATGGCAATGCTAATTCTTTGGCCAAGAAATAGGCCAGCTCTCTGGTTACGTGAAGAGTCGACTAACTGCTTGGCGATATTGGCGATATCTCGAAAAACCAAGTGGACACTCGGACCCCATGGCCCTAGTGTTTCAACCCCAAACGGCTCGAACATTTATATGTTCGAGCCGTTTGGGGTTGAAACATTTATATGTTCGAGCCGTTTGGGGTTGAAACCTCAAACGGCGAAAATATTCCAACCTGATTGGGAGTTATCTCCCAATCAGGTTGGAATATGTTCGCCGTTTGAGGTTTTCTGCACCTGCAGCAGCCGCCCCAGCACAGCCCACCGTGCTAGGAAGGTAGGAAAAGAAATGACCATAAACTTTAAGGCTCCTTCAAACAGGCGCGACACTTGATAAAATCGTGCGCGACACAAAGGCACAAGTCGCACAAAGAGCGGTGCCTTTGTATCGCGCGCGATTATATCGCGTGTCGCGCCTGTTTGAAGGAGCCTTAAAGTTTATGGTCATTTCTTTTCCTACCTTCCTAGCACGGTGGGCTGTGCTGGGGCGGCTGCTGCAGGTGCAGAAAACCTCAAACGGCGAAAACATTCCAACCTGATTGGGAGATAACTCCCAATCAGGTTGGAATATTTTCGCCGTTTGAGGATTTGTATTGCTGATTCTAATTCTGTATAGCCACATTTATAACGGTCGCGAATCATATCTTAATCAACAAACAACCTTACATTGAGCCGTTACTAAATTATAAACGTTAATCTATCTCGTATACAAAATTCAAAGTCCTGACTGACTGATATATGCCTATGGCATTAAGTCCGCCTCTGCACATTTATGTGCTTGAAGTATTAAATAAATAAATAAATAAATAAATATATCTACGCACAGTCTAAACCGCTGGTTCTAGAGACATGAAATATGGAGGGTGTGTTCTTTGTGAAGAGTAGATATTCATTAAGACTGGGTTTTTTTTCGAAATTCCACCCCTAAAAGGGTGAATGGTGGGAGGGTGAAATTTCACGCGGACGAAGTCGCGTGGAAGAACAGAAGCTAGTACGTTAATAAACGTTAGTAAATTTGAATTTCGCGGGTTACCTAAGTGCATCCCCCTTAAGGATAGATTTACTACTGTACATAAATATGTCAACATCCGGCTCCTGAGCAATCAGGGTGTTCAGCAGCATGCGCGCGCGATACTGCTTACTTAAAAGGAAATCTTGCGCAAAATTTGATGTTTCTATGTCCAGTGAATGAACAGAAATTTAGATGTTCACTATGTAGATGATACTCAGTTTGTATACTTACTTTCCGCTTTTAAAGTGCGGCACACAGGCTTGTCAGTCTCTGGGCATTCTTTGATCATGCTGGGGTCTAACTTTGTGCATGCTGTAGCATCGTCACTGGACGAGCGGTAACTGTCGCACTCATAGCAACTAAGAGAGGAAGCTGGAAAGAGAGACCTTAGTTAAAATAGCATCGATTATGCCGAACTAAAATATCTTCTTATATGTCCCATACATAGGAGCAGTCAGCCTCAAAAAATATATATACCGATAAGAGTTAATTTCATTGTCTACAATCTTTGTTCCATAATATTGTATCAATGTATAGACATAATATAACACGTTATGTATTTAATTATAGCTTCGTTGTATATACCTTTTTGAGGCTGATTGTAAATGAAATCCATTGAGTATTATCAAACATGGCGCCCTCAGTGGGTGTCCGACTGACGGTGGGGCTGACCGGCCACGGTTGGTTCGAGAAATACGGTGTATATCAAAGAGTATAGTGTATCGAGGGTTATTTTAAATTAGCTAGCTAAACTTCGCAGACGCGATGGGTATTGAAATACACGATAAAATAAAAATTAAGAAGAATTGATGTTTTTTTGTGAGGTCAACTACCTGCTGGTTTTGTTACGTGAAGTCATCATCTGCCTAGCCTTTTACCAACTATGTTGGGGTCGGCTTCCAGTCTAACCGGATGCAGCTGAATACCAGTATTTTACATGGAGCAACTGCCTATCTGACCTCCGCAACCCAGTTACTGGGGAATACGATACCTCTTGGTACGACTGGTTGTCACACTTTCGGGCTACTGACGACCCGTAGCGACTGTCATAGAGCCACGAATGGCAGCCGGGACCAACGGCTTAACGTGCTTTCAAAGACACAGAGGAGTCTTGGTATATGAAGATGGTCACCCATCCACGGACCAACCGCGGCAATCGTAGCTTAACTTGATCGATCGACCTGTGCGGCTGTTATCATTTAGCCACGGGCCCCTCTTGTTGTTTTTACGTGAAGTATGAGTTGAAAACAACTGTTTTCCTATGTTTTATCATGTTTAGATATTGATACATATCGCGTCTGCAGAATTTAGTTAACCAATTTAAAATAACCCTGTGCGTAATGGTCAGGACGTCAGAAGTGTTCAAACAAAGACATGTGCTCTGGAATTTTCCATCGGCAGAAATGAAGAACATCCGTACAAACTTTTATGTACCGCCCCAAGCACACGGCGGCGGGCGGCGCGAGCGCAGTATACGGACTATACGGTGAACGGTAGAAGAGTGGGCCCACCATCGCCTTGGCTACGTTACCGCATTCAGTACGGACGCTTACGCGTGACGTGAGCGCAACGTAAATTCCAACTATTTTTCAATTGTTCGAAGCTACCCTGTAGCAATTTTGGTTTTTCAATGTTTGTGACAAGCACAGTAGGACCACCCATACAAATATAAATAAAGTCTAAATATTTACTAAGTAAATATTATGCGCAAAACGAGAATTTTTAATGTCATTCGAATTTACATGACGTTAATTCCGCACGTTCGTGCTAGGCCCACAGAGTCTACTAAACATGGAGTGGTAGTTACTAAAATTGTTTTTTGTTTAAATATTAATTTAGCAACGGAATATCAGATATTCTCAAAACTCACCATATTTCACAGACAAGCAGATGAACAACGTCACCACAAACGAATTAGATAAAATTATGGGCTTCATAATGATTTTTGCCGATCAAACGCACTCATGGGATGCTAGAGGCAAACTAAACAAGGATACATGCACGGTTCCATAAATAATTTCTGACAGGGAAAACAAACCGATTTTTTCATTTATTACTATTTTCCCTGATGTATGTACAGACGCCAGCACATCAAGCTACCCGAAACTGTCAAATTTTCCGAATCAACATTGAACCTTGTGCTTTAGCGACAAAGTTGAAAATCTATTAAAGAAATTTGACAGATTGTAGTAGGTTGATGTGTTGGCGTCTGTACCTACCTGTACCTATATTACTTCCTTTATACGAATATTCCTATGTACGAATAACTTATTAAATACAATGCGAAGTCAGCTAAAACTAGAAATGTATAGCTTGATGTGTAGCCAGATGTACAGACGCCAGCACATCAAGCTACTATAAACTGTCAAATTTCTTTAATAAAAATTCAACTTTAATGCTTAGGCATAAGACTCAAAATTGAATGGTAAAATTTGACAGTTTCGGATAGGTTGATTTGCTGGCGTCTGTACTAAAAGTCTGCATCGTTGTCTATGACTAAAAGTCTATCTGCAACAGAGATATTAAAATGCAACAAAAAAAATGCAGTACCTAACTAAGTACCCGAGTATTTAGAGTAGCTCACATACCTATCCTAATTGCTTTTCCTTCCTGAAGCTATGTCCGAGTGGAAACAGCGAAATGGATTTGTGAAACAGATGCGATGTTTATTTATTTATTTAATACTTCATGCCCATATGTATTTTCTACCTTTGGGTGATGTAGAGACAAAGAGTGGTAGGTGCAATTATGAACATTGAGGAATAAATATTTTAAATATAAAGATACGCATTAACCTATTAAAACTATGAATATAATATATACCTAATTACATATACTTACTTAAGTAAGCACAAATAATTATACATAATTACATGAATATTACTTACATACTTACCTACTTCTGACTAACTTGATGTTCCGTGTTAGTTTTAAATTAAAATTATATACAATATAATTATTCTTCATCTTAGCGTGTCGATAGCAATCTAAATGGACTCGGCCCAGAATTCGGCTACTTGTTTGGCGCCATCACCAGCATCCATCAGTTCCTGTATCGTGCAGCTGACAGGACACGCAGGACATAATGATTGTTTATACAGCGTTATTGGTAAAACGTTACCAACCTCTTAAGAGGTCATTGTACTCATCATTATGAACAACTTTTAATGTGGGACAAAACCTGAAATCGCGAAAAAAAATAGCTGTTCCCTACATTTTGACGAGTTATACGAACATAAATGTAGGGAACAGCTGATTTCTTTGCCTTGCATAACAATGGGTTATAATATATCTGAAATATCCAATTCAGCCGGATTTTGTGTAAGTTATTTTGTTGTTATTGATTTTATTTGTTCTCATAAGTGACGCTTCAAAATGTGTAATAAGTATTTCTTTTTTTTAGAGAGATACTGTAAGACGTTGGGTGAGGAGATTTGAGGAAGAGGGAATTCTTAAGAGTCGTGTAAGAAGTGGTAGGCCAGATTCAGATTTATTTATTTGCCATCAATGTAGGTACAAGTTTAAGATGATACAAGTGGCTGAAGGTTACCGCTACATTCTACCTTACGGCATGCAAATTCATAGAAACTAATAGATGACAGTCATACAATATTATTATAAATTAACAACTAACATGTCATTCTAATTAATACTAACAAACATTAAAATATAAAAAAAATAAAAAGAAGGAAATAATAATAAAATAATAATAATCATCAAATAGTCAATTGCACATAAATAAATCTTGTCAATAAAATGAATTTCATTATCTTGGAATTATAATTAAGTGAAATATTATTTTACATACATAATGTCATTTACAAATTTTATTGTCAAATTTTTTTATCATTTAAAAAGTCATTGATACAATAATAACATTTATCCAATAATAATGCAGTAAGCTTAGATTTAAATGTTCGAATAGGGTGTCTTTGAAACTGTGCGGAATTTTATTGTATATGATAGGTCCCATCGACATAATATTTTTCCTTAGTAGTGCTGTTCTGTAATTGCCTGTATGTAATAAGTTTTTATATTGTAGTCTCATTGGACCTGCCCGCATTCTAATATCGGCTAGTGATGGAAATAAATCTAAATTCGTTTTAACAGAAATTCCGACCTCTAAAATGTACAGTGATGGGAAGGTCAGTACTTTCAGTGACCTAAACACAGGTACACAGCTGTCTGTAGTTTTCAGATTTAACATAGATCTTATGCAACGTTTTTGGGCTCTAAAAATCTGTTCCCTCTCACTGCAATTGCCCCAGAATATTACTCCGAATCTTAACATTGGCGCCACTAGACCGTGTTAAGCTACTACGAGTATATTATTGCTTACTTTATGCGATAGATTATGCAGCACATAGGCTGACTTGCTAAGTTTACAACAAACATCCACTTATATGTGAATATGAAACTAATGGTTTCATTCCTACAAGACGATTTGCCGAAGAATTTGATACGTCATTGCGCACTGTTCGCCGTGCACTCCATGCCGAAGGTCTTCATCATCGAATACCAGCGAAAAAACCGTTTTTAACGCAAAGGCATAAGGCAGAACGGTTGCGTTTTGATCGCGAATATTTAGACTTTGATTGGGAGACGACTGTGTTTACTGACGAGAAGACTTTCAAATCGTGTCAAAAAGGAAGACTTCATTTATGGCGCAGAGACAATACACGTTGGTCTGACAGTAATATTATAAATAATACGGAGTCAGGAAGAATTAGTGTGAATATGTGGGGGTGGATTAGTGCTCAAGGGCCGGGTGAGTTGGCATTTATACCGACGCGGGCCAACAGCTCTAATTACGTCGAGGTTTTGGGCGCTATAATGCTACCTACTGTTCGAAATGTTTATCCAGTGGATGAAATTGGTGAATTTTATTTGGTTCAAGATATTGTCCGATACATCGTGCCAGTAGGTACCTATTGTTCGTGAGTGGTTTACAGAGCATTCGGATGTTAAAGTTATTCCGTGGCCAGCGCAATCCCCTGATTTAAACCATGTAGAAAATGTATGGGGTTTAATGCTGCAAAGATGGGAAGCGCGAGACGAAAGATGTCTCGAACAGCTCAAGTCTCATTGCATGGAGTTGTGGGATAGTTTACGTGGCACAGCTATTTGCAGTAATATTGTGGCCTCCATGCGTCGACGACTTCTTGACTGCATTGATAATAACGGAGGTCACACTAAATATTAATAAACAAATAAATGCTATCAAGAGAATTCAGGGGACGCACTGGCCATAATATAATAGTAATTTCTCAATTGTATCTTTATTTAGTGTTGACCAACCAACATCGCGCTTTCGTAGTTATACTGTGTGCGCGTTACTGTCTACATTAAAACATCACACACACAGAGATAGACGCAGATCTAGCGTGCAGGCCAAAATGACCATTCTGGTGGCAGTCCACTTATGACCATTGATTCAAATTCAAATAGTTTATTTTCTCTTCACAAACAATGGTATCATAAAAATTAGACAAGCTAGAATCTAGTTTGTGAGAGACTGGTGTCTGCACTAGGAATACCTGTATAGCAGATCACCAGGGTCCCACCACACGGTATGAGAACATAAATTACTTATTTAGTAAATGTGAAGGGATAAAGGGCATACATAAACTCAATGAAAAACACAGATTAAGAACAATAAAACAAAAAGAGAAGTACGTCGAAAGGTGATCTAATATGTGTAGGGAAAGTACGGGGTTGGACTATTTTGGATGGGTTAGTAAATCCTCAGTTGCTTCATAATCTAAACCAAGGAGCCAATCAACCAGAGTAATCTTACACGCCTTTGTTGTTAGATGATAAATATTTGTAAGACGATTTAATTTATTATATAAGTGGGAACCTAAGAAAGTATAAAACCTTTGAGAGAAACTTGTTCTTAGACCTTTAGTCGTATTGCAGACAGAGTATTTTCGGCGTTTACCTGAGGTAAGGGAGGGATCATATGTTAAGGAGGAATGCTTCTTGAGAACAGTATATAAAACAAAAAGTTGCCTCACTGACAAGACTTTGAAGTGTTTGTAAAGCTCTACAGTAGGATACAAGTATGGCAGAAAACAGGCTACTTTCAGTACCATCCTTTGGGCTCTTTCCAATTTTAAAATGTTAGATTTCGGAGCACCACCCCATGATGTTATGCAGTATGTCAGAAGAGACTGACACATTGCATAGTATACCCACCTAATAACTTCCACGTCAGCTACGTGACGGAGGTTTTTTTTGATTGATTGTACCTAAGTGTTGTTAGATAGTTACATGGGAATTCAGGGGATACACTGGCCATAATATAATAGTAATTTGTGAATGATTGTAAGATTGAGGTTTAGTTTCAATCTTCTTTTCCTTGAGAAAATGAATAAATTAAGCTGTAACCTCAATAAGCCAAAAACATCCCATTTTAGTATTAACCAAAAATGATTTATGAACGAATTAGGTATTTTATGTAATCAAAGTTTGGAATAAGTATGTTTATGTTTTAAAGGTTGTTATTAACATATAAATGTTCATATGAAAAATAGTGTTGTTTTTTCTTCGTTAAATTGCATAAATATTAATACTTTATTTTTACCCTCTCTACCTGGGGTGGCCAACCGGTCAATCGTGGCAAGGAAAAAAATATAAATACGTCGAACAGACTGCACAACGTATCAATCCTATTTTTCAATCGCCGTTCCATCACGTTATTTATCCTCTCTTCTATGCAGCATAGCTCTCTTTTGTTTTCGGTGCACGATAACACTAAGCGGGAAACGTGTGGGGCGCGGGCGGCTGTCACTCCGTCAGTAAGTTGACGACAGACTTAAGGCTCCTTCAAGCAGGCGCGACACGCGATAAAATCGCGCGCGATTATATCGCGTTTCGCGCCTTTTTGAAGGAGTCTTAACGGAGTTACGAATGGTTACGAATTATATTTTCCCTCTAAATAATATAAAAAATACTACATAATTGTGTACTGCAGTTCGATTCTGTAACCATCTCACCGTGAAAACTTAGGTGAAGCGTGGAGTGAGCTGTCAATACTGTCAATTCCTAGCAAAAACAAACTCACCTCACCTAAGTTTTCACGGTGAGATTTTTACAGAATCGACCGGCTGAATTATGCTGTTTCATTTAAGATTTAAAGAAGTATGTAATTGGTAGATCGCACAGGGTGTCGTCAGTGAACAGTAGATCTTGGGTCAAGCCAAGTTGGCCACCCCTGCTCTATACCCTATTGTCATTGTATTAACGAAACGCAATAATGAGAGTTTTCGTGAAAATTTACGACACCAGTTGGCGCCACTGTGACAAGAGGTCTTCCAATATAAAATATATGATGACGTTCATCATTCGATTCATTCATTCGTTCATCATTCAGTCATGACTAAAGAAAATATAGGCTCTTTGGCAGATGTCTGGACCTGACGTGTCAGTGCTGCCACCTGGCGAACGTCATTTCAGAAAACCCTCATTAATTGAACTCCGACACAAAAACGAAAAGAACAAAAAGAGTCGAAAGCGCGCACTGATGTCCGAACCTTCTCCACTTCACGCACACACAATAACAACCACCCACTAGTGCGAACCTGCCATCGGTGTTTATAACTTTGACATCGAATTTTAACAACAACATCATCAACATCATTATTAACATCATCTGTGAAATTTTCAACTGTCTAGCTATCACGGTTCATGAGATACAGCCTCGTGACAGAAATACAGAAGGACAGTGGAGTCTTAGTAATAGGGTCCCGTTTTTACCCTTTCGGTACGGAACCCTAAAAATTATGGCGATATGAAATTGGATATGAAATGACCAAAGAATTTGTTTATTTTGTGTTGTATTTATTTTGTGTCTTTTAGGTTTTAGATGAACAAAAAAAAAGAACAGTGCTTATGACTACACGATAGAAGTGAACACTTATATGCACTTATATGCTTAATGCTGGTGTCGACTGGAATCGAGTATACCCGACTCAGCGTCCCCAACCGACGACTGGAGCCGACAATGCCTCTTGCAATAGATATTATATAAAACATAAATAAAATGTAGACAAATGAATACTTGTCTGCCTGAGGATGACTGTTCATATGACTGATGATACGCGTTGAACATACCACTATTTCCAGCCTAAGGTTTTTCTAAATGTTTGTACTTAAATATAAATTAAATATTTCACTGAGCCGAAATCGTCACCAGTCGATTACATTTTATCATCAATATACATACATATAAAAATATAAAGACAGGATTGCACTTATGAACAAAATCATTTTTTTAGAAGGGTTCCCGACGGCCGCGGCTCCGTTGCACAGATTTGTGTTACAAACCATGGAGCTTACAGGAACACCCTTCTTAAACTGCATTGTATCGTTCTTTGAGTCGACAAATTCTTTTATGTTTTCAAACATTAATGTTCCACATGAGCGTTTTATGTAGGCAATCCCCGTAACGGAATCTGTAAAGAAAAAAAAGAATATACATAAGTATCTACATTTTGTTCAAAAGAGGATTTCGCGTTAAATAAAGTTCTAGCGTATCCCATGCTAGGTAACCCGCGAAATTCAAATTTTCGTATGTTTTTTGCAATGTGCCTCAGTATCACGTCGTATGTTGATCTAAATAGGATTCGTAGCCGTAACAAATATTTATTTATAGAATTATAAACAATACAAATCTCTAAGTTTATATTATCCTATTGAATTACTATTTCATTAAACCATAACATGATAATATTTACATAATCTATGCTAATATTTAAAATAATAATAATATGTACATTTATATGAAAAAAATAAGCAAAATAATCATAGGGCATCAAAAAATTCGTCCGCATCGCTGTCAACAGGAACAGTGCCCTAAAGGCTGGCACCATTGCCACGTTGTATGGCGATGCTAATTCTTTGGCCAAGAAATAGGCCAGCCCTCTGGTCACGTGAAGAGTCGACTAACCGCTTGGCGATATCTCGAAAAACCAAGTGGACACTCGGACCCCATGGCCCTAGTGTTTCAACCCCAAACGGCTCGAACATATAGGTAACTCCCAATCAGGTTGGAATATTTTCGCCGTTTGATTTTTTTTGCACCTGCAGCAGCCGCCCCAGCACAGCCCACCGTGCTAGCAAGGTAGGAAATGACCATAAACTTTAAGGCTCCTTCAAACAGGCGCTTGATAAAATCGTGCGCGACACAAAGGCACAAGTCGCACAAAGAGCGGTGCCTTTGTATCGCGCGCGATTATATCGCGTGTCGCGCCTGTTTGTAGGAGCCTTAATTCTAACTTAAGGATTTGTATTGCTGATTCTAATTCTGTATAGCCACATTTATAACGGTCGCGAATCATATCTTAATCAACAAACAACCTTACATTGAGCCGTTACTAAATTATAAACGTTAATCTATCTCGTTTCTCGTATACAAAATTCAAAGTCCTGACTGACTGATATATCTACGCACAGTCTAAACCGCTGGTTCTAGAGACATGAAATATGGAGGGTGTGTTCTTTGTGAAGAGTAGATATTCATTAAGACTGGGTTTTTTTTTCGAAATTCCACCCCTAAAAGGGTGAATGGTGGGAGGGTGAAATTTCACGCGGACGAATTCGCGTAGAAGAACAGAAGCTAGTACGTTAATAAACGTTAGTAAATTTGAATTTCGCGGGTTACCTAAGTGCATCCCCCTTAAGGATAGATTTACTACTGTACATAAATATGTCAACATCCGGCTCCTGAGCAATCAGGGTGTTCAGCAGCATGCGCGCGATACTGCTTACTTTCGTTATAAAAGGAAATCTTGCGCAAAATTTGATGTTTCTATGTCCAGTGAATGAACAGAATTTTAGATGTTCACTATGTAGATGATACTCAGTTTGTATACTTACTTTCCGCTTTCACAGTGCGGCACACAGGCTTGGCAGTCTCTGGGCATTCTTTGATCATGCTGGGGTCTAACTTTGTGCATGCTGTAGCATCGTCACTGGACGAGCGGTAACTGTCGCACTCGTAGCAACTAAGAGAGGAAGCTGGAAAGAGAGACCTAAGTTAAAATAGCATCGATTATGTCGAACTAAAAATATCTTCTTATATGTAATATTGTATGTATAGACATAATATAACACGTTATGTATTTAATTGTAGCTACGTTATATACATTTTTTTGAGGCTCACTGTACATGAAATATATTGAGTATGACCAAACATGGCGCCCTCAGTGGGTGTCCGACTGACGGTAGCAACGTAATATCAGATATTCGCAAAACTCACCATATTTCACAGTCAAGCAGATGAACAACGTCACCACTAACGAATTAGATAAAATTATGGGCTTCATAATGATTTTTGCCGATCAAACGCACTCATGGGATGCTAGAGGCAAACTAAACAAGGATACATGCACGGTTCTATAAATAATTTCGGACAGGGCAAACAAACCGATTTATTCATTTATTACTATTTTCCCTGATGTACCTACCTTACATAAAACAAAGTTGGGTTAGTTACACCATTTATAACTCAAGAACGGCTGGATCGAATTGATCTTTGATTTGTTGGATTTGTCTTCGCCTCGAATAGCAGATAATCCAAAAAATCACGAAAAGAAATGGATGATTCATTGAAGATAATTCATTTTCTCATACAGTTATAAAGGCAGTGGTAAAATTATGCACATAGTAATTGATTTACTTGTTTATTCGGGTAGAGTTTCCCCTTACAATTATTAGCATGGAGTGAAGTGCACAAAACCATCGCTTAGGGCTTTTATAATACTGGCTGGCTGGCGGGTACTTCACCTCCCCCGGCTCGGAATTTGGCGGGGCAAGGCTCACGTAGTGGGGAAGTGACGTGCTAGTCAATTGACTTTCTCTTTGCTGTGGCTGCTGTGTCGTACTTGGTTGTCATGGCTTGGCTTGGCTTGACTTGGCTTGGCTTTGGCTTTGGCTGAGGCTGAGGCTGTGGCTGTGGCTTTGGCTGCACCCAGACGACACGGCATGACATGGCTTTGGCATGGCTGGGCGTGGCGGGCTTGACAGCCGGCTTAACGGCTGGCTACCGACATCTAGCGTTACACAGTCTTTCTTATTGATTCTGATGCGGAACAAAGTTGGCCTGGGCAGCTAGAAAAATCAAGACAAAGAGGTATGTGAAATTGCGAGCGTACGGCCAGCGCCACGGACCAAGTCAAAGTGCTTCTCTACAACGCGCGCCGGCTGCTTTATAAAGGCACCGGTCGCCCCACTACCCCCACTTTGCTACAACAAGCGATACTACTTCCGGCGCTGACGTCACTCGCAAGCCCACACGGACTAAGTAGTCCCCTCTTTCTAAAAATCTAAATCAGTGTTTACGATACAAATAATTTGATCAACCAAATTCACTACACAAATTAGATAAAAGAACGCAGAATAATAATATTCGCGCGTTCATATTATGACCGCGCCGTCATATCTATTTAATATTATTGTTTGCTGTTATTGTATCATCATCTGCCTAGCCTTTTCCCAATAACGTTTGGGTCGGGTTCTTGTCTGACCGGTTGCAACTGGATAGGAAACCTTAAAAACTTAAATTATCAGTCTTCTCAAGCATATCTAATGTTTATCAAAATCGTCATTATCGGCATACAGCGGTCCACTGCTGGCCTCTACAATTGCACTTATACACAGTACTTCAAGCACATAAATGTACAGAGGCGGACTTAATGCCATAGGCATTTTCTACCAGTCAACCTTTGGGTGATGCAGAGACAAACAGCTATTGTACTCGATTTTGGGCAACTCTCATCTAGCTGCTATCAGCCACCATGTGAAGATCATCACTCCACCTAGCCCGAAGACGTCGTACCTTACGTTTACTGGTTCAGCGTCTCCATTCAAGAACAGCGGGGCAATTGCGTAACACATTTATCCATCGGAATCGGTTTCTTTTTGATGTTCAACAACATTCATTGCGTTATTTACGTGTTGAGCAGGCAAATTTTTCGAACTTATGAAGCAATGGATAATCAATTTGCTTCAAAATGATTCAGATTCCGTTTGATAGTGTGTTACGAGTACGCAATTAGGGCGCAGGTCTAACCCATCGGTCATCGGTTCTACTAATGTGGCTCGCATTGCCACTTTAGCTTGGCTTGCTTATTCTGAGAGCTATGTCGACAACTTTGGTTCTCTACTTCTCATTACGGTTGTTTAAATACCGTGTGAAGATTGATTCATCATCATCCTCATCATTTCTGCCTAAAGACGTCCACTGCTGGACGTAGGCCTCCCCCAAGCACCTCCACTTCGACCGGTTCTGTGCTTCTCGCATCCAACGGGTTCCTGCGGCCTTCACAAGGGATTGATTCATAGTTCCTATTAATTTTGATGATTATCTTTCTCATAAAGTAAAGGATAATCAACTCAATACACATTTATAGGTCACATCAGCCCTTAACAGGTGTAGGACAGACAGGAAGTGACGGACGCGTGACGTGACTCACCGGAAGCGGTGCCATGTTTGATAAACGCCGCGTTCCGGCTGACCTGCGCACGCGCTTAGCAGCCGCTAATTTGAATAGTGTCGGCGATTTTAAATTATGACATGTTAATATATGCCATGGTCAGGTAATGGTGTTGGTAGTAATAATTTGTTGATTTTTTGGTAGCGCGTTTTGAACAGGTTTATCTATAGGAATAGTGTTGGGGTGAAAATTATTGGAAGTGTAGACAGGTAAAAAATGCTTTACCTACTTTGGTTCGGCCTTTCTTCTCGGAGTAGTTAGATAGGAAACGCCGACTTCATCTAGTTTTTTTTTAATATGATTGACGTGTAAATTTTTTTTTTACAAACCTACTTACAGAAATAAAAATCATTTATCATTTAATACTACACCATTGAAAAAAATGGTTTGTTGAACTTTTCTGTATTTATTTGGCAAATTAAAAGATAACAATCTTGCGGTCAGCAATTGTTTACCTCTTATTGATGCAAAACTATAGTTAATTCTACCCGGCAAGGCCGCCATATACCTTTAGGATACATTGAGTAATCTCAGAGTATTTTATCTCCATCGCGAATGACGTCGGAGACCCTTAACCATTTATCACCCAAAACAGTTTCTATTGAAGTAATAATCTCGAAATACCCTCCAATTATCCTTAACAAGACATGGCAGGAAATCAACCTATTTAGCAAACTTTATGGTACCAACCACTGTTTTGTTTATCCATTGGAGCGTGTCATTGAATAATTCAGGTTATTATCATAATAACTATTATCGCCAGCTGTAGGTCGGAGGGCTTTTTAAAGATGTTATCAAGAATGTTGATTGAAAGTATAAAAGGTATTGATCACACGTTTAGTTCCGTGGTCGAGTCTAAAATACCGAGACATCAAGTCGGTGATAAAAGTACTAGAATTTATTTTTGTTTACTCAGTAAATTGTCTAATGGATATAAATAAATCTTCGATCACCCATCCAGCATGATGCGCTGTCAAGTATCTAAGCGTCTAATCGTACTAAACGCCATTAATCACAGAAAGCACTCACCAGTCATTTCCTACTTCAAAATGGTGCAATGTCGGCAGGTACGGTTATCGAGTGCTAGTGATGTGCTAACACTTCCTCTAAGCATGGCGATGTAAAGTTTTGATAGTAGAATCTATTTGCGCGTTATACTCTATTGTGTAAAGTTGTGTTACGAATAATTAATGTAGTGGTTGTCAGCATAAAGTTAAATCTTTAATTTTATATTGTATAAATGTACGCTTTTATCAACGGGTTGCTTGTACAGACGCCAGCACATCAAGCTACTACAATCTGTCAAATTTCTTTAATAGATTTCAACTTTATCGGTAAAGCATAAGGTTCAAAGTTGATTTGAGTTGAGTTTCGGGTAGCTTGATGTGCTGGCGTCTGTACCCAAGCCTAAAACGGTTTCGGTCAAGTCTGAAAATAGTAGATTACATCTAAAATGTTATCCTTACTTGAAATGACAAGAAAATAACATATTAAATTATATGAAATACTTAAATAATATTCTATACTATTATTATAAAGAGGTATAATTTTGTTTGTAAGTTTGTATATAGGGGTTAACCAGTCGGATTTGAAAAATTAATTTTGTGTTTGATAGCCCATTCTTGAGGCAGGTAATTTTACATCACGCTATGAACTTTAGAAGCCGAGCAAAAAGAAAAAAAAGTCATAAAAATCGCTAAGCGAAAACGAAATGATAGCGCAGGCAGGCGATGCGATGCGACGGGGTGGGTTGCGGGAACAAGAAATTTCACGCGGGCGAAGTCGCGGGCATATAACAAAATAAGTTGTCAAACTGATGCCCCTTCCTCTCTCCTACTTTGCTGAGTTTGACACTATGATCATAATTTTGTAAACCTACCACCTAAGTTCACATTGTGAAATGCAATAAATATATTGATTATTGATTGTCATGCATTCCTCTTTTTAGTACTTAGTAATTTATTTCTATTCATGTTATCGACGAATTCACATTAGCGTGTCCCCTCACTACGCTTAGCAGGGGCGAAGGTGGATATTACCTGATGTTATCAGCTATGCATGATGTAATTTGAATGCAGTTTTCGTTGGCAACATTAAATGGGGCTCTGTGAAGTACGTTTATTGATCAAGTATAAATTTTCGTGAATTTAAAGGTACGAATGAGAGAATGATGGACAGTAAGGGCAGTGGATGTATGTGGAGAGGGGAGTGTGTGAAAATGCTTATCATTCCTTTTGAGTGTACCTTTGTTGATTGAAAGCGACGAGTCAAACTAAACCTAGGTATAATTCTTACCAGATCGGCGGCGCGGCGGCGGTAGGTTGTGTTTTGACGGAAAAGTTTGAACTAAAGGTATAATTATTAAAGAAAGACAAAGTCAAAAATCAATTAATTAATTTTTAAAGTGAAACTTCTTTAGGCGCGTTGGGCATTTTTTGAGATGGGAAAAATACATTGAACTCGCGCCACTGTTACCGTAAGCAACACCACACGTGTTTTGTTTATAAGACGATTAAAAAAATACCCGCTTCGGATGTGTTCGGCTGTCTTCGGGATGTATCTACTCGGTTTTAACGTATATCCGATATGTCAGTGAGTGATGGCAAAGTATTATGTTTGTGTTTTTTTTTTTCACTTATGTCGAAACTCCCGGAGTTCCACTGTTTTTTTTTGTTTATATTTTAATGGTGTACAATAAAGTATCTAATCTAACTAGCCTGTATTGCCCCATTGCAGGGCATTGCCTCCCTCTCCTTCTTCCAGAGAATTCTGTATTTTGCTAGTCGGGGCCAGGTCTTTTGATACAATAAAGTAAATACAATATAAATAAAAAATAAATTTAAAAAATATTATTTACTCTCATGACAGCGGTATGTTGTAGTTTTCTCATAGTTGTGTTTACTTGGCTCGTTAACAAAATATTCACACACAGCTCCCTATTATCTACTTACATAAACATACCCATAAGTTGTGACTTTTGGGTATGTTTATGTGATAAATTAGGCAAGAATGTGTTCTTGCCTAATTTATCACTAAAGTAAGAAAGCCCAAAAGATGAAACACCGTCTATAAATATTAAATATCCTCCTCCAAAAAGATCCCTCTATACGTCTTAAAGGCTCGTTCAAACAGGCGCGACACGACACGCGACACAAAGGCACCGCAAGTCGCGCAACGAGCGGTGCCTTTGTGTCGCGCCTGTTTGTATGAGCCTTAATCCTAGAATAATAACGGTTAAGTACCAAAAATTAGTGATCTCACAACTTATGGGTTTAAACCTTAAGGTGAGCATTTTCTCGAGCATTTCCATGTAATGTAACGTTCTTATGAATGTTACAATACAGGCAAGAGCTCAGTTTCCAAAAGCATTTCCATGTCATGTAACGTTCCTGCGAATGCTCGACGCTGCGTTCGACATAATGCTCACGACGAATTAGCATTTACCTGTAACATTTCTTTCTATCTTGCGTTCATTGTTGATGATTGTGCGTTGTTGCGCTCGTGTCTTTTATCGATAAAATGTTACAACAATACACTCGTTGGTTTTAAAATCAGGTTGTAACAAAACCATCGAGCGTCGTGTTTGAAGTGCGGTTCGATAAAATGTAAAAATGGACTCGCACACGAAGGGTTCCGTATCACAAGGCATAAAACGCCGAAAAAAACACGTTTGTTGTATGGGTAAATTTTAAATATTTATTTTATTTTGTTTTTAGCATTTTTTGTTGTAGTGGCAACAGAAATACATCATCTGTGATTATTTCAATTGTCTAGCTATCACGGTTCATGAGATACAGCCTGGTGACAGACAGACAGACGGACAGTGGAGTCTTAGTAATAGGGGTCCCGTTTTTACCCTTTGGGTACAGAACTCTAAAAACGGTGAATGCTCGATGTTCTGTTACAAGTAAATGCTCTAGTTTATCTCACCGTTTACACAAGATATTTTGTCTCACGAACTTGTTTACTAAAGCTTTTGTTGAATTTTCCCCGTTTCATAATAATTATAGATAAATTCGCTCCCCCCACCGAATAATATGGTAATCGATAAATCAAAATTTTACAGGAAAAATAAAAAACTGTTTTATGCGTATATCTCGGCACGGGTAGATCGTAAGGTAGACATTTAAACGTCAAAACAAAGCTAATTTTTTTACAATCTAATTTATATTATGATTTTTTTGTAATACTTTAATAAAATTAAGTTATTCATAAAAATAATGTTACTGAAATTAAATGGCAAAAGTATAGTATGCAACGCATCATTACCATATTATTCGCGTGTAAACGCAACAATATCGTAGTCAATATTAATGCATTATAGTATTATTCGTTGTAATACAGTGTCAAAAAACCTAACGGCAATATGATATTACGATATTATTCGTGTGAAATCCAAGCGATAGTGTATAATGTAATATTACATTACAGTAATATTCGTCGATGTGTGGTGTCAAAAGATTAATAGTAATATAATGTTGCAAATACATGTTTTATTAAATAATCCAGTACTTATTATTTGATTTGGCAGAAAAATAACAATAATAGAGGAAGTTGATATTAATACTGGATAAATTTATAATAGCGTTTTATTAAAATTTATGAAATAAAACAAAGGTTTTATTATTTATCATAATCAGTCCTTTTATTTATTAACTAGCTGTGCCCGCGACTTCGTCAGCGTGGAATAGTGAGTTATTTTGAATTACATATACCGTCGTTTGGGTAGCTAAAAATTTACTTTACAGTAATGCTTCTCTGTATACGATATTTGACGTATGGCCATCGGGGATGAAAGCATACAGGCTCCTAGGATTGCTAACCCGTGACAGAGCCACATACAACTGAGCGTGCGAGAAACAGCTGATACTTAGATCTACACCTACAACTTTCAGCGTCTGACCTTGGGCTTTATTAATTGTCATCGCAAAACATAGGCTGACTGGAAACTGGACTCGTTTAAAACTAAATGAAAAATTGTTTGGAATGAGAGTAATCCGAGGAATGAAAACACTTTTACCTTTTCCACACCTTGTTAAAATCTCTGCTTCTATCAGATTTCTTTGTAAATTGGTCACTTTTAACCTGGTGCCATTGCTAAGTTTTGGGGGGCTTAAATTTCTAAGAAGCATTATCGGTACGCCTACTTTTAATTTTATTTTATGTGCTGGTAGTCCAGGAGCATTGAGGGATTCTAAAAATTCTACTGGGTAGCTTGTAGATTTTCCTTCTTCCATGACTCTCTTAATGGAGATATACTCAACATAATCCCCCGGAACATAGCTCAAAATTTCAGCGTTTATTGTTGCTGCTTGGTCGTTTCGTGGCGTCAAAATAGCTCTTTCGCAAAGCCAGAAATTTTCGCAAGTTGGTATTTGCGTTGCGTTTCCATACATAGATGATATGAGGTCTCGCATTGATGAAACTATGTTGCATAGGTTTTCATTAAGAACAACTTTTCCTTGTTCCTGCGGTAACACACCGTTACCAATCTCAAGTAGCAAATCTGAAAATTCTTGAGCATTTTCGTTGCCTCTAATTTGCGCACGCATATTTAATGTCAAATGCAAAGGTATAATAAGGCTACAATCACGAAGAACCTTAGCTTTATCGCTGTTTCTTGAAATATTACAAACAGGGCTTTCTGTGCGGTCTAAATCGATCGGAATTTTGAACATTGTATGAGCAGTTTTCCCACCTGGCAACAATGTGGCTGCTATGCCTGATGAAGCGACAGCAAGCGCGATTTTACCTTGGCTTCGTACCTTCGCCAAAATAACTTTCGTAAGAAATGTTTTACCCGTTCCACCGGGTGCATCTACAAATAGCATTTCTTCCAAAGTACTATCAACGCTCACCAGATCAAATATCAAACGCTGTTCATCAGTTAGCCTCGAGAGTGCGCGTCCATGTACGTACTCTGATAGTATACCTTAAAAATGTCCGCCGTGATTCTTTAAATTGACATAACTTTTTTATTTATGAACCGATTGACATGAAATAAACACTAAATGTTAAGTGAAGCTTACTACAATATATTAGTGAAAACCGCATCTAAATCGAATGAGTATATTGTAAACAAAAATAATACACAAATATAATTGTTTTATACTTTACGTGGAAAAAGGCATGCATTTCTTACGCGAATATAATGGTAATCGTCGCTTACCGAAAAAGTTAACGATTGCATGATCTATAATAACATGTTATGGTATTATTCGTGCAAAAAGTGATTTTAGATTTTAAGGGAATAATGTTGTTATGTTCATTACGGTACCATTGAAATTATTGTACTTTTATAAATATACATAGAAAAAATACAAAAAAAATTACAAGATGATACTTAATGCTTTAGACACCGAATATGCAATAAAACGAAAACTGTCGTAGTACCACATTACCATGTTATTCGGTGGGGGGAGCGAATTATTCTTGAAGAAAATCAGGATAGATGTAAAATCGTCACCAAAAAGGCAAAATTTTCCTTACCTTCAGCCAAATAATTATCTAAACGTTCAACATGAAAAATGACTGTTCGCAAAGCTTTAATTTCCTTTCAGCGTGCTATTTAATTTAAAATATAATAATTTACAATTTAACATTTAATTACGTTCAAACACGAGACTCTAGTTAACTGTAAATGCCACACAATAAAGAAGTACAAAAGGTTCACTTCATACAAAAATATGCAGAATTCGGTATTATCCACGATTGGCATTCCATTTTGGGAGAACTCTTTCGGTTCATTTTAACATGGCGTGCTAGATAGCTATTCGCCGACTGACAAACGATCTAGAATTGGTACTTCGATCCATCAGTTCCTTCCATATAGTACCTGACGTTAGTGTTTTCGCTTTGGTGGTAGCTAATCACAAATGGGAGTTTCTATAACGCATAAATGTCGAGAATCCAGAGTCTCTCTATCGAAAATCAAATACTGTGTAAACGGCCATCACTGCTCACATTAATTTTTACTTATTTTTGAGATTATGCAAAAATATTTTGCAGAACGCGTAATAAAGTCCACCATGGTGGGGCCATGGTAGCAATAGGCTTTAAATCACAAAATGTGGTGCTTCTAGCTATACCAGAATCCTAGGATAAAGGCAATTAAATAGCCGGGAATATCAATACGCACACCGTCCAACATTGCTCAACTTTATTTTTACTCTAAAACTGTCAGTTCTAATGCTTTGGCAATAAAGTATGTTTTAATGAATTATGCAAAGTTTCCATCCTTCGTGATCAATATATACTAGTCCTACTTCCAGCAGGTCTCGCCGACAACTGAGTGAACTTAGCAACGTAACTAATTTTTAGTTTTGTCAGAAATATATTCAAATTTACCCTAAAGATTAAATAATGTTGTGAGCTATATAAAATTTATTTACAATTCAAGATTTTAGTTTGGTATGTTTCGTGTTCGGGCAAAGATATCCGCTAAGGGTAATGATGGCCAGATTTACCGGTAATAAATTTGTTGAAGTTTCAAAACTGTAGTCTGCAGTGGGCTCAAATAAATGTTGATTAGATAGTATGCTCTGTATTGTATTTTATGAAATAAACAACATCACGCCTGTATTTATCCGAAAGGTTAAGTAGAGGTGTCCCTATAAGTACACTCACATTTCACCAGCAATAGGGGGCGAACCTGTAACCAACTTCCGGGCACAAATCCAGGCTCCCCGGAGTCCGGATTTATTCCCGGTAGATGGCTCGGAATTTATCAGTAGCAACGGGTTGCTACTAAGAAATTTCTGATGAAAAATCCAATTGTAAGCCGTACTGGCTCAACACTCAGAAGTAAGGATGTTGAAGTATAAAACACACTTTATAAATTCTACTGATCAGCTTTATTGCGGTATTGATATTATTATAGTTACAGCAGTACAG
Organism: Luperina nickerlii; assembly: GCA_963855955.1. NCBI lineage: Eukaryota > Metazoa > Arthropoda > Insecta > Lepidoptera > Noctuidae > Luperina > Luperina nickerlii. The sequence goes on from OY979667.1 coordinate 19,276,759, forward strand.
TACTACGGTTTGGTTCAGTGATAATTTTACAGGTGACTAGCACCGATGTCGGAGCCCGAATGGCCGGGCATGGTGGGCATACGACCCAAATGCCCGCAGACTATTTTTAGATCCCCACTATTTTACTTTCATGTGATTGGTCGTCGACAACTGTCAAAGTCTCGGCCAATCACATGAAGTCAATACAACTACTTTTAATCATCCAAGTTCATAAAAATAGTCAACAGACATAAATAATTATAGGCATAATTTAATATTTATAACACAATAACACTGCCCGGACTAGGAATCGAATCCAGGACCAGCAGTGCGATTCTGTAACTATCTCACCGTGAAAACTTAGGTGAAGTGAGCGTGGAGTGTGCTGTCAATAGTGTCAATTCCTAGGAAAAACAAATTCACTTCACCTAAGTTTTCACGGTGAGATTTTTACAGAATCGACCGGCAGCAGTAGCGCTTCCGACCACTAGACCGACGAGGCAGTCATTTGTATGAAATAGATCTTCTGAATTTTCTTTTCTTATGTCAGTACCCTAGTTACTAACAAAGGAGAATTAACACGAAATTAGAGAGAATTTTAGCACATACGTGTTGGAAATTCTTAACAATGGCGTCTTTATGATATCGTAGATTTTTATGACTACCCTCGTCATGTCGTTTTTGTAAGAGAGTATAATTAAATGTCTTTTGTTACATCTACCTACTTTCCCTTAAAGTAGATAATAAAGAAAGTACGTAATGAGAACTACCCTGAGCTTTTAGACAAAAGGGTAAATATGATTATTAAATATTGTCTATGTCCGTGTTTGATAAATTAAGTATCGTCTAGCTAGATGACAACAAAATTATCTAAGTTCACACACACACATACATACACGTACATATAATGACACAGCTACGTGATCCATAAACAATTGTTCCAGGACTCAAGACTCAGTAAGTCCTTCCCAGTTTATACTATTCTAGATTTTTTAAAAGCCGTTATGTGTCGATAAATCATGCCCAATGAATGAATGTGTCATTCTTTAACAATTGTATGAAACGGCTAAAACACGGCAAATTGACGTAGAGTGTTAATTTGCTTAACACATAATTTCTCTGACAGTATACCTTCCTGTATTAATATAATGAATACGCAATGAAATAAAAAAAGTCTTAGCAATGCAACATAAAGTTTTTCTCAATGTAATTAATGTAGTACCTAATGTAATTAATTTAGAAACAATAAATTCTACTCAAACACTTGTAATGAAATTTCATGAAGCACATAATTAAAGTGCTTATAGAGTTGTTACAGAGAAATATACTGTCATGTATTGAACAGAGCTGATGCTGAGAGCTTTATGTACCTACTACACGAGGGGAATTACTTGAAGATATATTAAAGTGGAAGGTCGTTGCCGGTCGAAGGTACTTGGGGGGGACCTATGTCCAGCAGTGGACGTCTTTCGGCTGAAATGATGATGATGATGATATTAAAGTATCTTTGTATGATTGCTCAGGGATTATTAGGCTATGAAAGCTCTTTATTTTAAATGGTAAGATTACAGTATTAGTGTGACAATTATTCCTTTATTAATTATTTTTAAATACTTTTATTGAAAAAAAATAAAAGAACGGAAGTTAAGCAATTTTTTTTTGTACTCGTGGATAATAAATCAGCCTATTAAGGATGATTTCCATCAAGCGGCTCGCATCGCACCGGATCGGAACGGATTTTACAATATTTTTAAACTATATTAAATCGTGTACACAGTATTTAAAGTATATATTACCAAGTCGCGCACAGCAGCTTGACCGTGGGGCGTCTTCCGCGACATGCGATCGTAGCCGAAATTATGCTGCGACGCGCGTACGGCTCCGTTCGCCTGTCGTCGTATCAGATCGAATCCTTTCGGCTGTCGTCCAAATTTTTCTTTTCCCCTTCTGTGTTTTATGTTTATTTTCTTCTTCTTCTAATGCAATAGCCAACAATACTACGTCAAATACAACTATTTTCAAAAATAGAACACGTCAACACGGTAGATATGTAACTATTTGACTAGGCGCAGAAACGGATACGTTCGCAAGCGACGGTATGGAGCCGATTGTATGCGTCGACATGCTGCCTTCTGAAAACATCCTATAATGTTTCACTACAGGGCTAATGCCTCTTCTTATACAGAGAAGGCACGATTATTGATCACCACGCTTGCTCAAAACTGATTGGCGATTTCAGACTTGTATTAACTGATAAGTCCAGTACGCTAATTGTGTAAAACACTATCAATCACAATCTGAGTAATTTTAAAGTATATTGCTAATCCATTTCTTCATATGTTCGCAAAATGTGTCTGCTCAACAACGTAGATAACGCAATGAAAGTTGTTTTTTTCAAGTTTCCTCATGGTTTTCCTTTACAAGATGATCATGAGGATGTCAGGTAACATAAGATAATGAAGTATTTTCATTGGTTACAGGTGTACAGGCGTCAATCACTGCAACTTCGTGCTGTCTGAAGACTTCCCGCCTTCTAAGAGTTGGTCTCCAGGAGTTGTGTTCATTAAATACGCTTGTTTTGATGGTAAGTACAACATTATTTACTCAATTAATCAACTCAGCTTACCGTAGTCCACTGCTGGACATAGGTCTTTCTGATGCTGCGCCTCCCCCTAACACTGTCCGCCGCCTTCCGCATCCAGTCTGTTTCAGCCAACTTTTAAGAGGAAATGGGGTCGAAGAGACTTTTGAAAAAGCCTAAGTGAAAAGTCATAATTCGGGGTTTGGCTCTCGCCTATTTTTCCCCCAATATTGGACCAATTTAAAAGATATTTCATAAACTGAATAAGAAGGATATATACTGTGTCCCTATGTTTTTCTTTTTTCGTTAATAGTTGTCAAATTTGTACACTAGGCCTCTGTTGACAGCGGCAATATTGAGCATTTTTTGAGGGTTCTAGTTCTTATAAAAATAATGTATCATCAAAAAGGAAAACATAGGGACATACAAGCAGTTAATATTTATTATTCTGCAGAAAATCATTGCTTTATGGTCATTAACCAGAAAGAAAACAGGCGAAAGCGTTTCTGTGGAGAAAAGACCACCCGCATTTCCTCTTAAGGTCTTTGTTGAATATAAAAAGTGTGATTGTCTTTGTCTTTTTTCTCTATGTCATTCTTTTTTGCTCTGTTTAAAAAAAAGTCATGCTAATACTATGTGCTAATACACCAGTTTATTTTAAAATATTTCTCTTTTAATCCTCGAAACCTAAGCCAGCATCTCTCAACCAGTAACATTGGTCCTTCGAGCATAAACTGAGGACTCGAGGACTGAGGAATATTCTTTTTCGCAAAATGTTGACACGATCAAAAGCTCGCAGAAAAATGTCGTCACCTTCAGGCTCACAAAAGGAAGATCAGCAAAACCTTCCATCGAGCAAGTCATCGAAAGCGGTCAGTTCCAAAATGTCCGTTATTTCATTAGAGGCGCGCAAAAAACAACTCGAATTTGAAGCGGCCGAGGAGAAATCACGATTGCTGATCGCCGCAGAGGAAGCGAAAATGCAAGCTCAGCTGCAGGAGGTAAAAATGCAATTCCAAATAGACCTCGTGAACAAAAAACTGGGTGTAAGCCTAGCAGAATTGGAAGAACAACAAGAACAACGTTCCCGAGCGGGTTCCAGTGTTTCACACGCATCCGCAGCAGTAAGAACGGAAGATTGGGTGGCGCACCAGAATGTAACCCTTCGTCGTACGACCGCGACACAAAATGCGCGCTACTCAGACCCTACTGCACAAGATGAACGCTACCTAGCTCCTACCGCGGCACAAGATGACCATTGCCCGGCACCCGCTGCTCAAAACATGTGTTGTTCAAGCCCTGCCCTACATGACCGACCCTCGTCAGCACCAGTTGCTCAAGATAAAGCAATACTCAAGCTAGCTGACGCGATACACGATCTTGCTCTAGGTTGTACCCATAGCTGTAAGCAGATGACCGCCACAGACAGACTAATGAGTCGCATTGCGACACCTAAGGAACTGCCTTTTTTCAAGGGAGACCCGATGGAGTGGGTTAACTTCAGGAATTCCTACGATGAGTCGACCAAGATTTGCCAATTTTCGAATGCAGAAAACGTTTGTCGCCTACGAAAATGTCTAACAGGCGAAGCTAGAGAATGCGTTTCTGCGCTCCTGATGGGTGATGTGTCGGCTGAAAATATCATGAAAACTTTGGAATTACGATTTGGTCGACCTGAAATTATCATAACAAAAATCGTAAGTCAATTGAAAAAACTTCCGTCACTGTCACTGTCATATCATAATGACATAGTTTCTTTTTCTATAAAAATTAAAAACTGCGTAGTTGCTACGAAGGCTATAAAACAAGATGATTATCTAAGGAGTCCCGAGCTGACTACTGCCATTTTATCGAAATTACCATGCAGTTTGATTACCCGATGGGCCGACTATGCCCACGAAAATCGAGAAAAAAGTTCGAATATGACTCGACTTGAACAGTTATCGGAATTTTTGGAAGTTGAAGCGCAAAAGATTTCAAATGTCGGCCTATCGTTACTACAGGCGTCTATAAAGAAATTTGATGGTCCTGTTACTCATTCCAACCTTCAGCGGCCTCACGCTGTACTAGCACAGACGAAAGAAGCTTCAAAGTGCCGTTTTTGTCACAAGCACTCCGATCACATAGTTATTGATTGCCCTAAGTTCAAGCGCGCCCTCCGGAAGGAACGATGGTCATTTGTGCGCAGCAACCGGCTATGTCCAAAATGTCTTGTTAGCGACCATGACAAGAACACCTGTGAAGCTCCATTATGTAGCATTGATGACTGCGGATTGCCACACCACCAGATTTTGCATTGGCCAACAGCTAAGGCAATAGAAAAGCCTGTCAACGCGAATATTACTGAAAGTCCTGACGATTGTGTAGCGAACATATCAGCTGTGTCAAACTCTCCTACACCTTCTCACGTGTTACTCAAATATGTTCGCATCCGGATCCATGGTCCAAATGGTGACGTTGTTACTGATGCTCTTCTCGATGACGGTTCCACCATCACGATGATAGATGAAAAAGTGGCCAGCCAAGTAGGATTAACCGGTCACACTGAAAGCTTACATGTGCGAGGCGCTTGGGACAACAGTGTTTTGACTTGTAAAGCTGAACTACTAGAATTTGAGATATCAAGCAAAAATACTGATCGCTATAGAATTGTCGCACGCACAGTTAAAGGGATTAATCTTCCGAGTCAATACACAGAACTTGGACGCTATGAGCACCTGTCAGGTATCAAAGAAAATCTTTGTTTTGATTCCATGAAGCCATCAATGATTATCGGGCAAGATAATTACCATCTCTTAGCCCCATTAGAGATAATTGAGGGTGATCCTAATGCCACTCGAACCGTTCTTGGCTGGTCTGTACACGGCAAAATAATAAACAGACGCCGACCACATGGACTGACTGATGCTTGTACGCTGTTTTTATCACATCACGACAGTGAAAACGGACGCAGCCTAGATGAGCTCAATGATCTTGTAAGGCGTTCGTATGCTCTCGATGCACTTGGCGTCAGTGTCAAGCCACGACAATGTTCAGAGGACGTTAAAGCTTTAGAGATTCTTGACAAGACTTCTAAACAAGTTGGCGACCATTGGGAGGTCGGACTGCCCTGGAAGGATGAGACCGTTAAAATGAAAGACTCATATCCCACAGCGTTTAGTCGTCTTCAAGGCGTAGAGAAAAAGATGCGCATGAACACAGAATTTCAAGCTAGATACAGAGAGAGGGTACAGCATCTGTTTGAAAATAATTATGCACACCCCTGTTCAGAACCCGATGTGACATCTGATCGACTGTGGTATTTACCTCATTTTGGAGTTGATAATCCAAACAAGAAGAAATTGCGTCTTGTTTTTGACGCCGCTGCAAAGTCACAATGTTATTCTCTGAATGATTACCTACTTCAAGGCCCAGATTTGCTCATTTCGCTGTTTGGTGTGCTATTAAGATTCAGAGAGCACCAAGTCGCGATCACTGGCGACATCAAAGATATGTTTTTGAGGGTCCAAATTAGAAAAGAGGATCAAGATGCTTTGCGTTTTCTCTGGAAGGACGACATCAATAGTACAAAGCCACCTACGAAGTTCGCTATGAACTCCCTTATCTTTGGCGCATGCTGCTCTCCTTTTGTGGCACAATATGTGAAAAATAAAAACGCCACGCTGTATGAAAAGAAGATGCCCCGTGCTGTCAGAAGCATTGTGCAAAATCATTATGTAGATGATCTGATGGATAGCATTGAGACTGAGAGTGCAGCTGTACAGCTTGTTAATGATGTCAGGAATATTCACAAAATGGGAGGCTTTGAAATCAGGAACTGGACCAGTAACAGTAAGGAAGTACTCAAAAGCTTACCAGAGAGTGATCTCGGCCCCAGCGCCGTTAAGTTTAATATTGAGGGAACAAGCGAGGGCGAGAGAACGCTAGGATTGTACTGGTTTCCAGTTGACGATGTGCTTGGTTTTGATGTTTCCATGAAGCGGATTAGTGAAGAAATCCTCAAATGTTTACAAAGACCCACTAAACGAGAAATGTTACGAGTAGTCATGTCCGTTTTCGATGTTCAAGGCTTTCTTGCTCCGTTAACGATAAAGTCTCGAATACTGTTACAAGATACATGGAGAAGCGGCATTTCATGGGATGAACATGTCAAGGACAAAGAGTTCACAAAGTGGCGCAAATGGCTAGAGTGTTTTGATAAGGTCAAGTCACTACGCATACCGCGATGGTATTTGAATGAAAAGTCATTAGCCACACAAAATGTTATTTTAGCACGTGAGCTACACATGTTCTGCGACGCTTCACCGCAAGCCTATGCCGCTGTAGCCTACTGGCGAATCGTTCACGAAGAAAGTACGACTATAGCCCTCATAGCCAGTAAGAGTAGAGTAGCCCCACTAAGACCTGTATCAGTGCCACGCCTAGAGCTTCAAGGAGCAGTATTGGCCTGCAGATTAGCGGCTACTATCGAGCAGGAGCACACAATAAAGCCCGACAGACGCTATTTTTGGACTGATTCGTCTACGGTCCTGCTATGGATCATGAGCGATGCACGAGATTATAAGCCTTTCGTCGCTAATCGATTAGGTGAGATAGACGAGCTGACCAAACCTGATGAGTGGAGATATGTTCCGACGTCTGCGAATGTAGCGGACTATGCCACCAAAGAAAATGTGGATGAACTTACCTACGCACATCCATGGTTTCACGGTCCTGAGTTCTTGAGACTTGAGACAGCTCAATGGCCTGAAAATAAATTCACGAAGGCACACGATGACGATGTTGAGCTAAAGAAAGCAACTTTGACCGTTATTACTCCGTTACAGGATCTTTCCATTCCTGATGCCAAAAGGTTTTCCTCATGGATGCGCTTACTTCGCACTACAGCCACGTTATTGGCTGCTTTAGAAAAATGGAAAGGGAGAGACGTAACAGTCAACGCTATACAAATGGATAAGGCGGAAATATTGATACTGAAGCAAGCGCAAAAGGAATCTTTTCCTGAAGAGCTGAGTTGCTTAAATGATCAAAAACCTTTACCAAAAAAGAGTAAGATTTTGTCACTCACACCGTACATGGACCATGATGGTATTTTACGTGTTCAAGGCCGGATTGACGCTGCAGAAAGTGTTACTTTAGAGTACAAGAGGCCTGCCATACTTGACGGACGCAATTATGTCTCCAAGCTTATAATAATGCACTATCATGTTCGAGCTGCGCATGCTAATAATGAGACAGTTATAAATGAACTAAGACAAAGATTTTGGATCGTTCACCTACGACCTTCAGTGCGAAATGTAGCATCGAAATGCCTTGTCTGTCGTATAAGTAAAGCCACACCTGTAGCACCGAGACAAGGAAACTTACCTGCTGGTAGAGTCGCGCACCACTGTAGACCATTTTCTCACTGCGGTCTTGACCTTTTTGGACCAATAGAAGTTACAGTTGGAAGAAGACGTGAGAAAAGGTACGGCGTAATTTTTACATGTATGACAGTAAGGGCCATACATCTAGAAGTTGTGCATTCACTATCCACTGATAGTTTATTAATGGCTCTACGACGAATGGCATCGCGACGAGGTTGGCCTAGCGACTTATATTCCGATAACGGAACTAATTTACGTGGAGCCGACGCAGAGCTTCAGAAGCTACAGAATGAGGCCGCCAATGAAAGAGTAAGGTGGCACTTTAATCCACCTCTAAGCCCACATATGGGAGGTGCTTGGGAGAGGTTGATACGAAGCGTGAAGTCAACTCTGAAAGTCATCCTGAAAGAAAGAGCACCACGAGACGAAACGCTTTTGACATTACTTTGCGAAGTTGAAGCAATAGTTAACAGCCGTCCTCTGACACACGTGTCCGTCAGCTCCACAGACGATGTAGCCCTGACACCATTCCATTTTTTATTGGGAACTTCATCCAACCTTCCCATTGATGCAACTGAGAAAACAGACTTATGTTCACGAAAACAGTGGCGTGTGGCTCAAAGGCTCGCTGACATGTTTTGGTCGAGATGGCTCAAAGAAGTTTTACCGTCTCTACTGCCACGAACTATGAGGTCGACTAGCGACGAAGATCAACTTAAGGTTGGAGATGTAGTCTTAGTGATCGACCCGACTTCTGAGAGGAGCTACTGGCCTCGCGGTGTTATAGAAGCCGTGTACCCTGGCGCCGATGGCCGGGTGCGGGTCGTCGATGTGCGGACCTCGCGCGGCACGCTGCGCCGCCGCTCTGCTCTGCGTCTGGTGCGCCTGCCCTCACACCCGAGGGGGGAAGAGTGTTGAATATAAAAAGTGTGATTGTCTTTGTCTTTTTTCTCTATGTCATTCTTTTTTGCTCTGTTTAAAAAAAAGTCATGCTAATACTATGTGCTAATACACCAGTTTATTTTAAAATATTTCTCTTTTAATCCTCGAAACCTAAGCCAGCATCTCTCAACCAGTAACAGTCTTCTAGTTTGCCGCTGTAGCATAAATACTACTTGTAATAAAAACTATACCAATAACTGTTAAAACGATGGAAATTGTTAATATCGTATCTGACATCTGTCAGGCAGGACGACATATCAAATAAAAAAATCCCTTTTTCCAATTTGAATGTATTTATTTTGAAAAATTCATTGAGCCTCTAAAAAATAGCAAGAATGTGCGCAATTTGGATGGATCGGCACCCGTTCGATGTCCACCGCGCACAGGATAGATGGAAAGCAGCACTTGAAGTATTTTTTTGCTCCGTTGGTGTAATTGTTGAATGCCGTTCCAGTAGGAGCATAAATAAATCTATACTATAATATTATAAAGCTGAAGAGTTTGTTTGGTTGAACGCGCTAATCTCTGGAACTACTAGTCGAATTTGAAAAAATCTTTTTGCATTTGATAGCCCAATTCTTGAGGAAGGCTATAGGTTATTTAACATCACGCTATGACCTTTAGAAGCCGAGCAAAAAGAAAAAAA